>CM068370.1:70914862-72206626 GCA_034769895.1 Magicicada septendecula
GTTGATGTGTGAAGTATATGAAATAATTAAACAAAATGTACCGAAATAGGAATACGCTACAAAAATTCCTATGATGTAAGAGAATTAACTTACAAAGAATTATCAAGAATGATTTTTAATACAAACTGAAATATACAAAAATAAAATCAAACTAAAAACTGATTAGATAAATACCTGAAATTATAATGAATCAAAGGTATTCAAAAAAAATAAAAAATCTAAACTGGTACAAAGAAAAAGAGAAGTTATGTATGAGTCAAATATACAAGCTATGGCTAAAGCAAAATATTGCTAAATAACTGAGAAAAGAATACCAATGTCTAAGATAATTAAAATGATCACAACGAGAATTGAAAACCAAATAATGATGAAATTAACATATAAATAAATAAAAAACAATCAATTGTATGAGCAAATGATAGTATATAGCAAAGGTACAGCGGAAGGAAGAATGAGTAAAAGGCCAAGGTGATCTAAAAACAAACCACAAGGTGGACAATCCCAAAGTATATTATTATTAATTTAAGTCACAAGTTGACAAAAAAGGTATTTATGATTGACTGTTGAAAAGTCCAGCAATCCAAATAAACTGAGCAGAGATGATGTGCCTCTGGTCTCAGAAAAATGAGTAGTAATGGGAGAAACCAGCTACTAAAGTTAAGGAAAAAATTGTGTATAAGGGAGAACACACCAATGGAAATAAAATAAAAAACAGATCCAAATAAAATGGAATGAATTTAGTAAGAAGAGAAATAAAGAATGGAGAAAAACCAAGAAAGAAAAGGAAAAAGATTATGTATAACTGATAATTTCATAAAAAACTATGCTAGTGTTTTATCAAAATGATCAATTTTAAAGGAGAGGCATTATGTTACGACACAAATAGCCAACCCAGTACCAGGGATAAAAAATATATTTATAAATGTAAAAATACTTCTTATCAAATAAACTGATTGATTTAATTAAAATATAAGGAATATGACTCGACAAACGACGACTTTGACCTAACCCAAGTGATTGACCCAACAACAAGAAACAAATGAAGAAGGGAACCACACAAATAACCAACGAGAATAAGGAAGTAATAAACCCAAACCAAAAGGAAACAAGTTCATGGGTTTAAACGACCCCAAAATACCCAAGGAAAAGGATGGAAAAACCCAATGTATTAATCAAATAATGAAAATGAAAAAGGAGGGAGATAAGCAGAAGTGAAAACCAATAATGGTTCACAAAACAAGTAATAAAGCACTCAAGAAGAATATTGAAACCAAAACAATGGTTATCCGGAGAAAGGAAAGGTAACGGTTACTACCCATTAATAGACAAAATGACCTAGTGAAGAAACATTACTAAGGATTAAGGTGATAAAAAGGCAACCTAAACCACAGATAAAATTGTTATTAAGTATTAATTGTCATTAGTATTAAGGATATGAAAGAGAAATAAGTATAGGGATCACCCACCAGAAAACAAATAGTATAAACAGTGCAATGGTGTAGGTGTAAAAACCCCAAAGTGAAGTGTTACGCTAGTTAAATTATAATTAACAATAAATAATTTAAAAGTGAAGGTAAGAGAAAAGTGGGAAATTAACAGTGAATAAATAGCTGGTGAAAAATAGTATTAAGTGTGAATTATAGAATAAGGTATGGTAAACACTAGAAGTGATGATGATTTTATTATTTAAGAAAAGATGTTCAATAGAGTTAAGTTTAATTATAGCCGGTAGTAAGTAAAAAGGGAGGATTCCAGAAAAGAATAAATTGAAGGTGTTAACATGGAGAGAAGGTAAAAATTGTTTAAAGATTAAGAAATCAAAAACTAACAAAGACACCTAAGTTATAAGGGACTGACATCAATTTAATAAAAAGTGATGTTCATCACAACAAAAATAATACGTGTTGTAAACAAAAAATTAGCAAATAAGGATAAGTTAGAAGGAAGTGATGATATTTCTTGATCAAAATAATAACTTATAAAGAATTGTTCATGTTAATGTTATGAGTAGGATATGGCTGGATGAAATTTGCAGTCCATAAGCCTAATGTTATGTTTTAAAGATTAAAATAGAGAAAGCAATATTGACAAGTAAACAACACACCAACAGACTCAAAATACAACACAACCAATAAAAATAACAAAGTAAAGCCCAATAGGCTGAAACAAAATGTGATTTGAATGAAATAAGTAAAATACTATAATGGCTACTCAGGCCTAGAAAAAACATAACTGTCAGAACCAAACAACCAAAAATTATAACAAATTGAATAAGAATTTAGAAAATCTGAGGTGAAGGAATCACCAAGAATAAATTGTAAATCATTTATAACACAAAATATTGTAATAGGCATTATTATACAAAAAGAAATGTAATTAACAAGCATTAACATAATTGTAAAAACTTAAAATCTGAAATTACCCAAGCTTGTGGGGTATCAAAATAATCTATGAACGAGAATAAATACTATAGTGACAATATTTAATAACCAGGAAGGAAGATGGAGGAATAACAGTAATCAGAAGATATACGAAGAATTCGAATTTTGATAACAATACATCATCTCAAAATCAACCAATCAGAATTATACCGTTACTATGGAAATGGCGGTTGAAGACGAGATTACCGTTGGAATTAAAAAGAAGCGAAGCGTCATTAAGCCAATGCAGATGCAAATATTTGGAAGAGCATTTTTTCAGTGTAAATCATGCAAATAGTTATTAAAAGTTGCTGAACATGATCGCATGAGAAGCAGATGACCGTTGTAGCAGATAATTCAAGACCCAAGGCCAATTAAATAGAAAATATCCTTGAAAAGAATGTCAAGACCCATGACAAAACAGACGCTCAATGTTCTGAAGCCCAAAATCCATGAAAACTGAATGTATGCAGCCACCTCCTACCCGATTAAACAACGAAGGCACCTAGACACGTTGAGGTGTTAAGTACCATCAAATTATTTATTTTCCACCAACCCTAATCACTTTAAATAATTTTAAAAGGTAAATTTACCGCACTATAGAAACAATATTTCTCTTTCATAGAATATTTGAACAAATTAACACTTAATAGAAACATGTTAACATTGATATAACCTAAGAATTAAACACGAACTTACAGAACACTTTTACGACATAACACAACAGATTGTAACAGCACACATTATTCTTTATTGTAACCATTGGAGTTCTTTAACTCATAGCCACAAGGATCCACGATTTGGGAAACCAATAATAATTATAATACACTTAACGCAAGCAGCAATGCAAGGTTAAATGGTTGCTAAATCACTTCGCCAAACCTGAAGGCAAGATCTCATGTAGTCAGTCGGAGCGAATTTATAATTGTATTATTGTAAATGTGAATGTTTTCAGTTACCACCCATTAAAAAATAATTATTACAGGGAGTAACCGGCGTTATCATTTCATAGGGAGTGCTATATATATCAATTACTTGTGTTTAAGAATAAATCGTAGCAGGAAACAGGTTGTCAGTCACACAGCAGAAGCGACGATTGGGACGGCCGTGCGAGCGGGAACTATTTGAATGCACCATCCCGCAACGCTGATAACTTGTTTAACCATAATTTTAGTTGTTTTGAAAAACGACTTGGCGCCACCCGGGATTATCACACCCCTATAAATAACAGGTAAGGTTACTGCCGTAGTATACAGGTGATTATATCTACGCTACGAACATCGCTAGCCACAACATTACTGTAACGACCCAGTGCGAGGCGAACGCACTAATCATACAAATTGTACACATTTTGCAGGTACGAACCGATCTATTCGTTACATATTGACGAATACCAGGTGAGGCTTGAACGAAGACGAGGACGTCTCCCTTATATCTGTACGTTACAGATTGGCGACCAACCGGTGAGGCCGTAAAAGAAGGCCAACGGCGGCTATGAAGAGACACTCAATGGTTACCAGGAAGGACAAACAGAAAGGAATTGAAGGGAAAAATCAGCCAGAAGAGATGGACGAAATTGAAGAAATGATCAGGGAGCTAGTCGAAGAGGATCCTCGATTAAACCAACCAGAAAATCCAACTCAAACAGAACCGGGGTGGAAGTCATGGTAGGGGACCAACCTAGCAAACCCACTCAGAAGGAAGACATGAGCACGCAGGAGATGTTCAGAATAATGATGGAGCAATTCGGACAAATGAATAAAAAATTAGAATCAGTGCAGGAACAAAGAAGACAAGACAAGGAAGAATTGTTTGAAAAATTGGACTCAGTACATAGTATTTTCAAACCATTAAATGAACCACAAGACACCACTTCTGAAGGTAGTAAGGAGATAGAATTTAGAAAGGACCAAAGCGTATTATTGCCTGAAAATAATAACAGTGAAACAAATGATGAATAAGTGGAAATGAAGACGGAGAAAAGGCGTCACAGAAAAATAATAAAAACAAGAGAAGAAGTGGAGATGATGAAAAACGGACTAACCAATGTGTTCAGTGTACCAATGACCAACCATGCCGAAAGGATGAATTTTATGGAGTGCAGGAGAACTCTAAAAGAAATTCTAGAAGGAGTGAAAAACCGACCAGCAAGAAGAAACTGGAGAGAAGCAATACCTGAATGGAGAATACCCAAATTAAAAGAAATTCACAACCAACCAGTGGGTGAAAAGTTCAGCAAATTTATGCCCAAATGGAAAATACCCAAAGTTGAAAAGACTCACAACAAAATAGTGTGTCACAAATTAAAAAGGTCTCTAGAACACTTGAATACGCAAGAAGTACAAATGCAAGATAAAAAAGCAATAATAACATTAACGAAGGAGGTACAATTAACAACTTCTTTGATTAATCAAAATGTATTGAATAACGTAGGCATGGAGACAAATGATGTTAGAAGAATTGCGGTACAAGATAGAAGATACCTATTTCACCAGCAAGGAAATAGTTACACACACCCAAATTATCCGAACCACAAGTGCAGAGGAAATGATGGACCATGGGTAAATTAAGCTAAGATACCACACACCAAGAAAAGGGACTGATCTTCGAATTAATGACCAAGCAACCCAATGGAACAGAAGGAGATATTAAAATTAAATGACGCCACTAAACAATCACCAAAACAAGAGGGTACAAGAAACGACTAAGACAAATTAAATAAGAAAAATTAAACTATAATAAACAAACTCTACTCCTTCATTAATTTCAAAACAAAAAAGAAATTAATAATTATCCAGAATAAATGTCACAGATCAGACATTTGAAGGAGAAAAGGAGAAGATCGTCAAAGTGTTTTGTATAATAAAGGATAGAAAGGACCTGGAAGATATTCTGAACGAGGTAGTGGTACAGCAGAAACAAGATTCAAAATTACTAAACATAAGAAACCGACTGTTAGAAGATGAAGAAGTTGTGAATAAATATTATTGTATCCACCGAGATATACTCTTTGTTAAAACAAGAAAACATAATAGCACATGGAAACTTGAAGTTCCAAATACATTAGAAAATAAGATAATTAAGGATTATCATGTTCGATACGGACATATGGGAACTGTAAAAATTGTAAAAGCATTGGAGGAGGAAGTCTTTATAAAAAATATAGTAAGAAAGGTCAACCAAACTATTAAAACGTGTATAATATGTCAAATGGTAAAGACCAATAACAAGAAAAAAGAGGGAACCATGATACCCATCACCTCAACAACAAAGTTAGAAAAAGTATTCCTCGATATATGTGGTCCATTCCCACGTAGTGGAGGGAGACATAAATACAAGTTTATTGTAATCATGTTAGACCACTATACAAAATATACGAAATTATATGCAATAAACAGAGCTACTACTAAGAAAATACTAGAAATAATAAAAACTAAATATATAACTGAAGTGGGAAGACCATGCATGGTAATAACTGACCATGGAACGCAGTTCAAAGGAAAGGAATGGCGGAACAAGTTACTAAAAGAGAATATAAAAACCTATAAAACTTCCAAATACCACCCTAGTAGTAACCCTGCAGAAAGAGTGCTAAGGGAAGTTGGACGAATACTAAGAACTTATTGTCACAACAACCAAAAAGAATGGCAAAGGCATTTGGCTTCTACCGAAGTATTTCTAAATATTAGTTACCACCAATTTACTGAAAACACCCCATACTTGATGATGTTTGGAAGAAAGCCCCACAGAGAGATACAAGACTTAATAAACTTCCCAGTCAACCCAGGAGACCCCTATGATGAAAACCAATGTTATAACCGTATTATGGAGAAAACAGAAAAACAAAGAGCAAGGTATTCACAAAACCAAATTAAAATAATAAAGTATCACAAGGGAGAGAGAGTACTAATCAAAAACAGGGAACTACCCAGTACACTTGAAGGAATAGCCAAAAAATTGGTATTATTATATGTTGGACCATATATCATCACCAAGGACAATGGAAACAATACTTATGAGATAAGTAATATAACCACAAAAAAAGTAAAAGGAGTTTACAACCAAGCTTCAATAAAGAAGTTCTATGAAGAAAACTAAGTAACTGTAAATAAAATACAAATGCCAAATTCAAAAATTAGGTGAGCACAACTTGCAACAACATTTCGATGACTTATGAGGCCTAAAATAAAAAATATCAAAACAAAGGAATGAGTTACATAAATTCCTACCAAGTGAAATCAACTTACAATTTATTAAAAAGTTGATGTGTGAAGTATATGAAATAATTAAACAAAATGTACCGAAATAGGAATACGCTACAAAAATTCCTATGATGTAAGAGAATTAACTTACAAAGAATTATCAAGAATGATTTTTAATACAAACTGAAATATACAAAAATAAAATCAAACTAAAAACTGATTAGATAAATACCTGAAATTATAATGAATCAAAGGTATTCAAAAAAAATAAAAAATCTAAACTGGTACAAAGAAAAAGAGAAGTTATGTATGAATCAAATATACAAGCTATGGCTAAAGCAAAATATTGCTAAATAACTGAGAAAAGAATACCAATGTCTAAGATAATTAAAATGATCACAACGAGAATTGAAAACCAAATAATGATGAAATTAACATATAAATAAATAAA
Organism: Magicicada septendecula; assembly: GCA_034769895.1. Classification (NCBI taxonomy): domain Eukaryota; kingdom Metazoa; phylum Arthropoda; class Insecta; order Hemiptera; family Cicadidae; genus Magicicada; species Magicicada septendecula. The sequence continues at coordinate 70,921,936 of CM068370.1, forward strand.
AAACAATCACTTGTATGAGCAAATGATAGTATATAGCAAAGGTACAGCGGAAGGAAGAATGAGTAAAAGGCCAAGGTGATCTAAAAACAAACCACAAGGTGGACAATCCCAAAGTATATTATTATTAATTTAAGTCACAAGTTGACAAAAAAGGTATTTATGATTGACTGTTGAAAAGTCCAGCAATCCAAATAAACTGAGCAGAGATGATGTGCCTCTGGTCTCAGAAAAATGAGTAGTAATGGGAGAAACCAGCTACTAAAGTTAAGGAAAAAATTGTGTATAAGGGAGAACACACCAATGGAAATAAAATAAAAAACAGATCCAAATAAAATGGAATGAATTCAGTAAGAAGAGAAATAAAGAATGGAGAAACAACCAAGAAAGAAAAGGAAAAAGATTATGTATAACTGATAATTTCATAAAAAACTATGCTAGTGTTTTATCAAAATGATCAATTTTAAAGGAGAGGCATTATGTTACGACACAAATAGCCAACCCAGTACCAGGGATAAAAAATATATTTATAAATGTAAAAATACTTCTTATCAAATAAACTGATTGATTTAATTAAAATATAAGGAATATGACTCGACAAACGACGACTTTGACCTAACCCAAGTGATTGACCCAACAACAAGAAACAAATGAAGAAGGGAACCACACAAATAACCAACGAGAATAAGGAAGTAATAAACCCAAACCAAAAGGAAACAAGTTCATGGGTTTAAACGACCCCAAAATACCCAAGGAAAAGGATGGAAAAACCCAATGTATTAATCAAATAATGAAAATGAAAAAGGAGGGAGATAAGCAGAAGTGAAAACCAATAATGGTTCACAAAACAAGTAATAAAGCACTCAAGAAGAATATTGAAACCAAAACAATGGTTATCCGGAGAAAGGAAAGGTAACGGTTACTACCCATTAATAGACAAAATGACCTAGTGAAGAAACATTACTAAGGATTAAGGTGATAAAAAGGCAACCTAAACCACAGATAAAATTGTTATTAAGTATTAATTGTCATTAGTATTAAGGATATGAAAGAGAAATAAGTATAGGGATCACCCACCAGAAAACAAATAGTATAAACAGTGCAATGGTGTAGGTGTAAAAACCCCAAAGTGAAGTGTTACGCTAGTTAAATTATAATTAACAATAAATAATTTAAAAGTGAAGGTAAGAGAAAAGTGGGAAATTAACAGTGAATAAATAGCTGGTGAAAAATAGTATTAAGTGTGAATTATAGAATAAGGTATGGTAAACACTAGAAGTGATGATGATTTTATTATTTAAGAAAAGATGTTCAATAGAGTTAAGTTTAATTATAGCCGGTAGTAAGTAAAAAGGGAGGATTCCAGAAAAGAATAAATTGAAGGTGTTAACATGGAGAGAAGGTAAAAATTGTTTAAAGATTAAGAAATCAAAAACTAACAAAGACACCTAAGTTATAAGGGACTGACATCAATTTAATAAAAAGTGATGTTCATCACAACAAAAATAATACGTGTTGTAAACAAAAAATTAGCAAATAAGGATAAGTTAGAAGGAAGTGATGATATTTCTTGATCAAAATAATAACTTATAAAGAATTGTTCATGTTAATGTTATGAGTAGGATATGGCTGGATGAAATTTGCAGTCCATAAGCCTAATGTTATGTTTTAAAGATTAAAATAGAGAAAGCAATATTGACAAGTAAACAACACACCAACAGACTCAAAATACAACACAACCAATAAAAATAACAAAGTAAAGCCCAATAGGCTGAAACAAAATGTGATTTGAATGAAATAAGTAAAATACTATAATGGCTACTCAGGCCTAGAAAAAACATAACTGTCAGAACCAAACAACCAAAAATTATAACAAATTGAATAAGAATTTAGAAAATCTGAGGTGAAGGAATCACCAAGAATAAATTGTAAATCATTTATAACACAAAATATTGTAATAGGCATTATTATACAAAAAGAAATGTAATTAACAAGCATTAACATAATTGTAAAACTTAAAATCTGAAATTACCCAAGCTTGTGGGGTATCAAAATAATCTATGAACGAGAATAAATACTATAGTGACAATATTTAATAACCAGGAAGGAAGATGGAGGAATAACAGTAATCAGAAGATATACGAAGAATTCGAATTTTGATAACAATACATCATCTCAAAATCAACCAATCAGAATTATACCGTTACTATGGAAATGGCGGTTGAAGACGAGATTACCGTTGGAATTAAAAAGAAGCGAAGCGTCATTAAGCCAACGCAGATGCAAATATTTGGAAGAGCATTTTTTCAGTGTAAATCATGCAAATAGTTATTAAAAGTTGCTGAACATGATCGCATGAGAAGCAGATGACCGTTGTAGCAGATAATTCAAGACCCAAGGCCAATTAAATAGAAAATATCCTTGAAAAGAATGTCAAGACCCATGACAAAACAGACGCTCAATGTTCTGAAGCCCAAAATCCATGAAAACTGAATGTATGCAGCCACCTCCTACCCGATTAAACAACGAAGGCACCTAGACACGTTGAGGTGTTAAGTACCATCAAATTATTTATTTTCTACCAACCCTAATCACTTTAAATAATTTTAAAAGGTAAATTTACCGCACTATAGAAACAATATTTCTCTTTCATAGAATATTTGAACAAATTAACACTTAATAGAAACATGTTAACATTGATATAACCTAAGAATTAAACACGAACTTACAGAACACTTTTACGACATAACACAACAGATTGTAACAGCACACATTATTCTTTATTGTAACCATTGGAGTTCTTTAACTCATAGCCACAAGGATCCACGATTTGGGAAACCAATAATAATTATAATACACTTAACGCAAGCAGCAATGCAAGGTTAAATGGTTGCTAAATCACTTCGCCAAACCTGAAGGCAAGATCTCATGTAGTCAGTCGGAGCGAATTTATAATTGTATTATTGTAAATGTGAATGTTTTCAGTTACCACCCATTAAAAAATAATTATTACAGGGAGTAACCGGCGTTATCATTTCATAGGGAGTGCTATATATATCAATTACTTGTGTTTAAGAATAAATCGTAGCAGGAAACAGGTTGTCAGTCACACAGCAGAAGCGACGATTGGGACGGCCGTGCGAGCGGGAACTATTTGAATGCACCATCCCGCAACGCTGATAACTTGTTTAACCATAATTTTAGTTGTTTTGAAAAACGACTTGGCGCCACCCGGGATTATCACACCCCTATAAATAACAGGTAAGGTTACTGCCGTAGTATACAGGTGATTATATCTACGCTACGAACATCGCTAGCCACAACATTACTGTAACGACCCAGTGCGAGGCGAACGCACTAATCATACAAATTGTACACATTTTGCAGGTACGAACCGATCTATTCGTTACATATTGACGAATACCAGGTGAGGCTTGAACGAAGACGAGGACGTCTCCCTTATATCTGTACGTTACAGATTGGCGACCAACCAGTGAGGCCGTAAAAGAAGGCCAACGGCGGCTATGAAGAGACACTCAATGGTTACCAGGAAGGACAAACAGAAAGGAATTGAAGGGAAAAATCAGCCAGAAGAGATGGACGAAATTGAAGAAATGATCAGGGAGCTAGTCGAAGAGGATCCTCGATTAAACCAACCAGAAAATCCAACTCAAACAGAACCGGGGTGGAAGTCATGGTAGGGGACCAACCTAGCAAACCCACTCAGAAGGAAGACATGAGCACGCAGGAGATGTTCAGAATAATGATGGAGCAATTCGGACAAATGAATAAAAAATTAGAATCAGTGCAGGAACAAAGAAGACAAGACAAGGAAGAATTGTTTGAAAAATTGGACTCAGTACATAGTATTTTCAAACCATTAAATGAACCACAAGACACCACTTCTGAAGGTAGTAAGGAGATAGAATTTAGAAAGGACCAAAGCGTATTATTGCCTGAAAATAATAACAGTGAAACAAATGATGAATAAGTGGAAATGAAGACGGAGAAAAGGCGTCACAGAAAAATAATAAAAACAAGAGAAGAAGTGGAGATGATGAAAAACGGACTAACCAATGTGTTCAGTGTACCAATGACCAACCATGCCGAAAGGATGAATTTTATGGAGTGCAGGAGAACTCTAAAAGAAATTCTAGAAGGAGTGAAAAACCGACCAGCAAGAAGAAACTGGAGAGAAGCAATACCTGAATGGAGAATACCCAAATTAAAAGAAATTCACAACCAACCAGTGGGTGAAAAGTTCAGAAAATTTATGCTCAAATGGAAAATACCCAAATTTGAAAAGACTCACAACAAAATAGTGTGTCACAAATTAAAAAGGTCTCTAGAACACTTGAATACGCAAGAAGTACAAATGCAAGATAAAAAAGCAATAATAACATTAACGAAGGAGGTACAATTAACAACTTCTTTGATTAATCAAAATGTATTGAATAACGTAGGCATGGAGACAAATGATGTTAGAAGAATTGCGGTACAAGATAGAAGATACCTATTTCACCAGCAAGGAAATAGTTACACACACCCAAATTATCCGAACCACAAGTGCAGAGGAAATGATGGACCATGGGTAAATTAAGCTAAGATACCACACACCAAGAAAAGGGACTGATCTTCGAATTAATGACCAAGCAACCCAATGGAACAGAAGGAGATATTAAAATTAAATGACGCCACTAAACAATCACCAAAACAAGAGGGTACAAGAAACGACTAAGACAAATTAAATAAGAAAAATTAAACTATAATAAACAAACTCTACTCCTTCATTAATTTCAAAACAAAAAAGAAATTAATAATTATCCAGAATAAATGTCACAGATCAGACATTTGAAGGAGAAAAGGAGAAGATCGTCAAAGTGTTTTGTATAATAAAGGATAGAAAGGACCTGGAAGATATTCTGAACGAGGTAGTGGTACAGCAGAAACAAGATTCAAAATTACTAAACATAAGAAACCGACTGTTAGAAGATGAAGAAGTTGTGAATAAATATTATTGTATCCACCGAGATATACTCTTTGTTAAAACAAGAAAACATAATAGCACATGGAAACTTGTAGTTCCAAATACATTAGAAAATAAGATAATTAAGGATTATCATGTTCGATACGGACATATGGGAACTGTAAAAATTGTAAAAGCATTGGAGGAGGAAGTCTTTATAAAAAATATAGTAAGAAAGGTCAACCAAACTATTAAAACGTGTATAATATGTCAAATGGTAAAGACCAATAACAAGAAAAAAGAGGGAACCATGATACCCATCACCTCAACAACAAAGTTAGAAAAAGTATTCCTCGATATATGTGGTCCATTCCCACGTAGTGGAGGGAGACATAAATACAAGTTTATTGTAATCATGTTAGACCACTATACAAAATATACGAAATTATATGCAATAAACAGAGCTACTACTAAGAAAATACTAGAAATAATAAAAACTAAATATATAACTGAAGTGGGAAGACCATGCATGGTAATAACTGACCATGGAACGCAGTTCAAAGGAAAGGAATGGCGGAACAAGTTACTAAAAGAGAATATAAAAACCTATAAAACTTCCAAATACCACCCTAGTAGTAACCCTGCAGAAAGAGTGCTAAGGGAAGTTGGACGAATACTAAGAACTTATTGTCACAACAACCAAAAGAATGGCAAAGGCATTTGGCTTCTACCGAAGTATTTCTAAATATTAGTTACCACCAATTTACTGAAAACACCCCATACTTGATGATGTTTGGAAGAAAGCCCCACAGAGAGATACAAGACTTAATAAACTTCCCAGTCAACCCAGGAGACCCCTATGATGAAAACCAATGTTATAACCGTATTATGGAGAAAACAGAAAAACAAAGAGCAAGGTATTCACAAAACCAAATTAAAATAATAAAGTATCACAAGGGAGAGAGAGTACTAATCAAAAACAGGGAACTACCCAGTACACTTGAAGGAATAGCCAAAAAATTGCTATTATTATATGTTGGACCATATATCATCACCAAGGACAATGGAAACAATACTTATGAGATAAGTAATATAACCACAAAAAAAGTAAAAGGAGTTTACAACCAAGCTTCAATAAAGAAGTTCTATGAAGAAAACTAAGTAACTGTAAATAAAATACAAATGCCAAATTCAAAAATTAGGTGAGCACAACTTGCAACAACATTTCGATGACTTATGAGGCCTAAAATAAAAAATATCAAAACAAAGGAATGAGTTACATAAATTCCTACCAAGTGAAATCAACTTACAATTTATTAAAAAGTTGATGTGTGAAGTATATGAAATAATTAAACAAAATGTACCGAAATAGGAATACGCTACAAAAATTCCTATGATGTAAGAGAATTAACTTACAAAGAATTATCAAGAATGATTTTTAATACAAACTGAAATATACAAAAATAAAATCAAACTAAAAACTGATTAGATAAATACCTGAAATTATAATGAATCAAAGGTATTCAAAAAAAATAAAAAATCTAAACTGGTGCAAAGAAAAAGAGAAGTTATGTATGAATCAAATATACAAGCTATGGCTAAAGCAAAATATTGCTAAATAACTGAGAAAAGAATACCAATGTCTAAGATAATTAAAATGATCACAACGAGAATTGAAAACCAAATAATGATGAAATTAACATATAAATAAATAAAAAACAATCAATTGTATGAGCAAATGATAGTATATAGCAAAGGTACAGCGGAAGGAAGAATGAGTAAAAGGCCAAAGTGATCTGAAAACAAACCACAAGGTGGACAATCCCAAAGTATATTATTATTAATTTAAGTCACAAGTTGACAAAAAAGGTATTTATGATTGACTGTTGAAAAGTCCAGCAATCCAAATAAACTGAGCAGAGATGATGTGCCTCTGGTCTCAGAAAAATGAGTAGTAATGGGAGAAACCAGCTACTAAAGTTAGGGAAAAAATTGTGTATAAGGGAGAACACACCAATGGAAATAAAATAAAAAACAGATCCAAATAAAATGGAATGAATTCAGTAAGAAGAGAAATAAAGAATGGAGAAACAACCAAGAAAGAAAAGGAAAAAGATTATGTATAACTGATAATTTCATAAAAAACTATGCTAGTGTTTTATCAAAATGATCAATTTTAAAGGAGAGGCATTATGTTACGACACAAATAGCCAACCCAGTACCAGGGATAAAAAATATATTTATAAATGTAAAAATACTTCTTATCAAATAAACTGATTGATTTAATTAAAATATAAGGAATATGACTCGACAAACGACGACTTTGACCTAACCCAAGTGATTGACCCAACAACAAGAAACAAATGAAGAAGGGAACCACACAAATAACCAACGAGAATAAGGAAGTAATAAACCCAAACCAAAAGGAAACAAGTTCATGGGTTTAAACGACCCCAAAATACCCAAGGAAAAGGATGGAAAAACCCAATGTATTAATCAAATAATGAAAATGAAAAAGGAGGGAGATAAGCAGAAGTGAAAACCAATAATGGTTCACAAAACAAGTAATAAAGCACTCAAGAAGAATATTGAAACCAAAACAATGGTTATCCGGAGAAAGGAAAGGTAACGGTTACTACCCATTAATAGACAAAATGACCTAGTGAAGAAACATTACTAAGGATTAAGGTGATAAAAAGGCAACCTAAACCACAGATAAAATTGTTATTAAGTATTAATTGTCATTAGTATTAAGGATATGAAAGAGAAATAAGTATAGGGATCACCCACCAGAAAACAAATAGTATAAACAGTGCAATGGTGTAGGTGTAAAAACCCCCAAAGTGAAGTGTTACGCTAGTTAAATTATAATTAACAATAAATAATTTAAAAGTGAAGGTAAGAGAAAAGTGGGAAATTAACAGTGAATAAATAGCTGGTGAAAAATAGTATTAAGTGTGAATTATAGAATAAGGTATGGTAAACACTAGAAGTGATGATGATTTTATTATTTAAGAAAAGATGTTCAATAGAGTTAAGTTTAATTATAGCCGGTAGTAAGTAAAAAGGGAGGATTCCAGAAAAGAATAAATTGAAGGTGTTAACATGGAGAGAAGGTAAAAATTGTTTAAAGATTAAGAAATCAAAAACTAACAAAGACACCTAAGTTATAAGGGACTGTCATCAATTTAATAAAAAGTGATGTTGTTCATCACAACAAAAATAATACGTGTTGTAAATAAAAAATTAGCAAATAAGGATAAGTTAGAAGGAAGTGATGATATTTCTTGATCAAAATAATAACTTATAAAGAATTGTTCATGTTAATGTTATGAATAGGATATGGCTGGATGAAATTTGCAGTCCATAAGCCTAATGTTATGTTTTAAAGATTAAAATAGAGAAAGCAATATTGACAAGTAAACAACACACCACCAACAGACTCAAAATACAACACAACCAATAAAAATAACAAAGTAAAGCCCAATAGGCTGAAACAAAATGTGATTTGAATGAAATAAGTAAAATACTATAATGGCTACTCAGGCCTAGAAAAAACATAACTGTCAGAACCAAACAACCAAAAATTATAACAAATTGAATAAGAATTTAGAAAATCTGAGGTGAAGGAATCACCAAGAATAAATTGTAAATCATTTATAACACAAAATATTGTAATAGGCATTATTATACAAAAAGAAATGTAATTAACAAGCATTAACATAATTGTAAAAACTTAAAATCTGAAATTACCCAAGCTTGTGGGGTATCAAAATAATCTATGAACGAGAATAAATACTATAGTGACAATATTTAATAACCAGGAAGGAAGATGGAGGAATAACAGTAATCAGAAGATATACGAAGAATTCGAATTTTGATAACAATACATCATCTCAAAATCAACCAATCAGAATTATACCGTTACTATGGAAATGGCGGTTGAAGACGAGATTACCGTTGGAATTAAAAAGAAGCGAAGCGTCATTAAGCCAATGCAGATGCAAATATTTGGAAGAGCATTTTTTCAGTGTAAATCATGCAAATAGTTATTAAAAGTTGCTGAACATGATCGCATGAGAAGCAGATGACCGTTGTAGCAGATAATTCAAGACCCAAGGCCAATTAAATAGAAAATATCCTTGAAAAGAATGTCAAGACCCATGACAAAACAGACGCTCAATGTTCTGAAGCCAAAAATCCATGAAAACTGAATGTATGCAGCCACCTCCTACCCGATTAAACAACGAAGGCACCTAGACACGTTGAGGTGTTAAGTACCATCAAATTATTTATTTTCCACCAACCCTAATCACTTTAAATAATTTTAAAAGGTAAATTTACCGCACTATAGAAACAATATTTCTCTTTCATAGAATATTTGAACAAATTAACACTTAATAGAAACATGTTAACATTGATATAACCTAAGAATTAAACACGAACTTACAGAACACTTTTACGACATAACACAACAGATTGTAACAGCACACATTATTCTTTATTGTAACCATTGGAGTTCTTTAACTCATAGCCACAAGGATCCACGATTTGGGAAACCAATAATAATTATAATACACTTAACGCAAGCAGCAATGCAAGGTTAAATGGTTGCTAAATCACTTCGCCAAACCTGAAGGCAAGATCTCATGTAGTCAGTCGGAGCATATTTATAATTGTATTATTGTAAATGTGAATGTTTTCAGTTATCACCCATTAAAAAATAATTATTACAGGGAGTAACCGGCGTTATCATTTCATAGGGAGTGCTATGTATATCAATTACTTGTGTTTAAGAATAAATCGTAGCAGGAAACAGGTTGTCAGTCACACAGCAGAAGCGATGATTGGGACGGCCGTGCGAGCGGGAACTATTTGAATGCACCATCCCGCAACGCTGATAACTTGTTTAACCATAATTTTAGTTGTTTTGAAAAACGACTTGGCGCCACCCGGGATTATCACACCCCTATAAATAACAGGTAAGGTTACTGCCGTAGTATACAGGTGATTATATCTACGCTACGAACATCGCTAGCCACAACATTACTGTAACGACCCAGTGCGAGGCGAACGCACTAATCATACAAATTGTACACATTTTGCAGGTACGAACCGATCTATTCGTTACATATTGACGAATACCAGGTGAGGCTTGAACGAAGACGAGGACGTCTCCCTTATATCTGTACGTTACAGATTGGCGACCAACTGGTGAGGCCGTAAAAGAAGGCCAACGGCGGCTATGAAGAGACACTCAATGGTTACCAGGAAGGACAAACAGAAAGGAATTGAAGGGGAAAATCAGCCAGAAGAGATGGACGAAATTGAAGAAATGATCAGGGAGCTAGTCGAAGAGGATCCTCGATTAAACCAACCAGAAAATCCAACTCAAACAGAACCAGGGTGGAAGTCATGGTAGGGGACCAACCTAGCAAACCCACTCAGAAGGAAGACATGAGCACGCAGGAGATGTTCAGAATAATGATGGAGCAATTCGGACAAATGAATAAAAAATTAGAATCAGTGCAGGAACAAAGAAGACAAGACAAGGAAGAATTGTTTGAAAAATTGGACTCAGTACATAGTATTTTCAAACCATTAAATGAACCACAAGACACCACTTCTGAAGGTAGTAAGGAGATAGAATTTAGAAAGGACCAAAGCGTATTATTGCCTGAAAATAATAACAGTGAAACAAATGATGAACAAGTGGAAATGAAGACGGAGAAAAGGCGTCACAGAAAAATAATAAAAACAAGAGAAGAAGTGGAGATGATGAAAAACGGACTAACCAATGTGTTCAGTATACCAATGACCAACCATGCCGAAAGGATGAATTTTATGGAGTGCAGGAGAACTCTAAAAGAAATTCTAGAAGGAGTGAAAAACCGACCAGCAAGAAGAAACTGGAGAGAAGCAATACCTGAATGGAGAATACCCAAATTAAAAGAAATTCACAACCAACCAGTGGGTGAAAAGTTCAGCAAATTTATGCCCAAATGGAAAATACCCAAAGTTGAAAAGACTCACAACAAAATAGTGTGTCACAAATTAAAAAGGTCTCTAGAACACTTGAATACGCAAGAAGTACAAATGCAAGATAAAAAAGCAATAATAACATTAACGAAGGAGGTACAATTAACAACTTCTTTGATTAATCAAAATGTATTGAATAACGTAGGCATGGAGACAAATGATGTTAGAAGAATTGCGGTACAAGATAGAAGATACCTATTTCACCAGCAAGGAAATAGTTACACACACCCAAATTATCCGAACCACAAGTGCAGAGGAAATGATGGACCATGGGTAAATTAAGCTAAGATACCACACACCAAGAAAAGGGACTGATCTTCGAATTAATGACCAAGCAACCCAATGGAACAGAAGGAGATATTAAAATTAAATGACGCCACTAAACAATCACCAAAACAAGAGGGTACAAGAAACGACTAAGACAAATTAAATAAGAAAAATTAAACTATAATAAACAAACTCTACTCCTTCATTAATTTCAAAACAAAAAAGAAATTAATAATTATCCAGAATAAATGTCACAGATCAGACATTTGAAGGAGAAAAGGAGAAGATCGTCAAAGTGTTTTGTATAATAAAGGATAGAAAGGACCTGGAAGATATTCTGAACGAGGTAGTGGTACAGCAGAAACAAGATTCAAAATTACTAAACATAAGAAACCGACTGTTAGAAGATGAAGAAGTTGTGAATAAATATTATTGTATCCACCGAGATATACTCTTTGTTAAAACAAGAAAACATAATAGCACATGGAAACTTGTAGTTCCAAATACATTAGAAAATAAGATAATTAAGGATTATCATGTTCGATACGGACATATGGGAACTGTAAAAATTGTAAAAGCATTGGAGGAGGAAGTCTTTATAAAAAATATAGTAAGAAAGGTCAACCAAACTATTAAAACGTGTATAATATGTCAAATGGTAAAGACCAATAACAAGAAAAAAGAGGGAACCATGATACCCATCACCTCAACAACAAAGTTAGAAAAAGTATTCCTCGATATATGTGGTCCATTCCCACGTAGTGGAGGGAGACATAAATACAAGTTTATTGTAATCATGTTAGACCACTATACAAAATATACGAAATTATATGCAATAAACAGAGCTACTACTAAGAAAATACTAGAAATAATAAAAACTAAATATATAACTGAAGTGGGAAGACCATGCATGGTAATAACTGACCATGGAACGCAGTTCAAAGGAAAGGAATGGCGGAACAAGTTACTAAAAGAGAATATAAAAACCTATAAAACTTCCAAATACCACCCTAGTAGTAACCCTGCAGAAAGAGTGCTAAGGGAAGTTGGACGAATACTAAGAACTTATTGTCACAACAACCAAAAGAATGGCAAAGGCATTTGGCTTCTACCGAAGTATTTCTAAATATTAGTTACCACCAATTTACTGAAAACACCCCATACTTGATGATGTTTGGAAGAAAGCCCCACAGAGAGATACAAGACTTAATAAACTTCCCAGTCAACCCAGGAGACCCCTATGATGAAAACCAATGTTATAACCGTATTATGGAGAAAACAGAAAAACAAAGAGCAAGGTATTCACAAAACCAAATTAAAATAATAAAGTATCACAAGGGAGAGAGAGTACGAATCAAAAACAGGGAACTACCCAGTACACTTGAAGGAATAGCCAAAAAATTGCTATTATTATATGTTGGACCATATATCATCACCAAGGACAATGGAAACAATACTTATGAGATAAGTAATATAACCACAAAAAAAGTAAAAGGAGTTTACAACCAAGCTTCAATAAAGAAGTTCTATGAAGAAAACTAAGTAACTGTAAATAAAATACAAATGCCAAATTCAAAAATTAGGTGAGCACAACTTGCAACAACATTTCGATGACTTATGAGGCCTAAAATAAAAAATATCAAAACAAAGGAATGAGTTACATAAATTCCTACCAAGTGAAATCAACTTACAATTTATTAAAAAGTTGATGTGTGAAGTATATGAAATAATTAAACAAAATGTACCGAAATAGGAATACGCTACAAAAATTCCTATGATGTAAGAGAATTAACTTACAAAGAATTATCAAGAATGATTTTTAATACAAACTGAAATATACAAAAATAAAATCAAACTAAAAACTGATTAGATAAATACCTGAAATTATAATGAATCAAAGGTATTCAAAAAAAATAAAAAATCTAAACTGGTACAAAGAAAAAGAGAAGTTATGTATGAATCAAATATACACGCTATGGCTAAAGCAAAATATTGCTAAATAACTGAGAAAAGAATACCAATGTCTAAGATAATTAAAATGATCACAACGAGAATTGAAAACCAAATAATGATGAAATTAACATATAAATAAATAAAAAACAATCAATTGTATGAGCAAATGATAGTATATAGCAAAGGTACAGCGGAAGGAAGAATGAGTAAAAGGCCAAAGTGATCTAAAAACAAACCACAAGGTGGACAATCCCAAAGTATATTATTATTAATTTAAGTCACAAGTTGACAAAAAAGGTATTTATGATTGACTGTTGAAAAGTCCAGCAATCCAAATAAACTGAGCAGAGATGATGTGCCTCTGGTCTCAGAAAAATGAGTAGTAATGGGAGAAACCAGCTACTAAAGTTAAGGAAAAAATTGTGTATAAGGGAGAACACACCAATGGAAATAAAATAAAAAACAGATCCAAATAAAATGGAATGAATTCAGTAAGAAGAGAAATAAAGAATGGAGAAACAACCAAGAAAGAAAAGGAAAAAGATTATGTATAACTGATAATTTCATAAAAAACTATGCTAGTGTTTTATCAAAATGATCAATTTTAAAGGAGAGGCATTATGTTACGACACAAATAGCCAACCCAGTACCAGGGATAAAAAATATATTTATAAATGTAAAAATACTTCTTATCAAATAAACTGATTGATTTAATTAAAATATAAGGAATATGACTCGACAAACGACGACTTTGACCTAACCCAAGTGATTGACCCAACAACAAGAAACAAATGAAGAAGGGAACCACACAAATAACCAACGAGAATAAGGAAGTAATAAACCCAAACCAAAAGGAAACAAGTTCATGGGTTTAAACGACCCCAAAATACCCAAGGAAAAGGATGGAAAAACCCAATGTATTAATCAAATAATGAAAATGAAAAAGGAGGGAGATAAGCAGAAGTGAAAACCAATAATGGTTCACAAAACAAGTAATAAAGCACTCAAGAAGAATATTGAAACCAAAACAATGGTTATCCGGAGAAAGGAAAGGTAACGGTTACTACCCATTAATAGACAAAATGACCTAGTGAAGAAACATTACTAAGGATTAAGGTGATAAAAAGGCAACCTAAACCACAGATAAAATTGTTATTAAGTATTAATTGTCATTAGTATTAAGGATATGAAAGAGAAATAAGTATAGGGATCACCCACCAGAAAACAAATAGTATAAACAGTGCAATGGTGTAGGTGTAAAAACCCCAAAGTGAAGTGTTACGCTAGTTAAATTATAATTAACAATAAATAATTTAAAAGTGAAGGTAAGAGAAAAGTGGGAAATTAACAGTGAATAAATAGCTGGTGAAAAATAGTATTAAGTGTGAATTATAGAATAAGGTATGGTAAACACTAGAAGTGATGATGATTTTATTATTTAAGAAAAGATGTTCAATAGAGTTAAGTTTAATTATAGCCGGTAGTAAGTAAAAAGGGAGGATTCCAGAAAAGAATAAATTGAAGGTGTTAACATGGAGAGAAGGTAAAAATTGTTTAAAGATTAAGAAATCAAAAACTAACAAAGACACCTAAGTTATAAGGGACTGACATCAATTTAATAAAAAGTGATGTTCATCACAACAAAAATAATACGTGTTGTAAACAAAAAATTAGCAAATAAGGATAAGTTAGAAGGAAGTGATGATATTTCTTGATCAAAATAATAACTTATAAAGAATTGTTCATGTTAATGTTATGAGTAGGATATGGCTGGATGAAATTTGCAGTCCATAAGCCTAATGTTATGTTTTAAAGATTAAAATAGAGAAAGCAATATTGACAAGTAAACAACACACCAACAGACTCAAAATACAACACAACCAATAAAAATAACAAAGTAAAGCCCAATAGGCTGAAACAAAATGTGATTTGAATGAAATAAGTAAAATACTATAATGGCTACTCAGGCCCAGAAAAAACATAACTGTCAGAACCAAACAACCAAAAATTATAACAAATTGAATAAGAATTTAGAAAATCTGAGGTGAAGGAATCACCAAGAATAAATTGTAAATCATTTATAACACAAAATATTGTAATAGGCATTATTATACAAAAAGAAATGTAATTAACAAGCATTAACATAATTGTAAAAACTTAAAATCTGAAATTACCCAAGCTTGTGGGGTATCAAAATAATCTATGAACGAGAATAAATACTATAGTGACAATATTTAATAACCAGGAAGGAAGATGGAGGAATAACAGTAATCAGAAGATATACGAAGAATTCGAATTTTGATAACAATACATCATCTCAAAATCAACCAATCAGAATTATACCGTTACTATGGAAATGGCGGTTGAAGACGAGATTACCGTTGGAATTAAAAAGAAGCGAAGCGTCATTAAGCCAACGCAGATGCAAATATTTGGAAGAGCATTTTTTCAGTGTAAATCATGCAAATAGTTATTAAAAGTTGCTGAACATGATCGCATGAGAAGCAGATGACCGTTGTAGCAGATAATTCAAGACCCAAGGCCAATTAAATAGAAAATATCCTTGAAAAGAATGTCAAGACCCATGACAAAACAGACGCTCAATGTTCTGAAGCCCAAAATCCATGAAAACTGAATGTATGCAGCCACCTCCTACCCGATTAAACAACGAAGGCACCTAGACACGTTGAGGTGTTAAGTACCATCAAATTATTTATTTTCCACCAACCCTAATCACTTTAAATAATTTTAAAAGGTAAATTTACCGCACTATAGAAACAATATTTCTCTTTCATAGAATATTTGAACAAATTAACACTTAATAGAAACATGTTAACATTGATATAACCTAAGAATTAAACACGAACTTACAGAACACTTTTACGACATAACACAACAGATTGTAACAGCACACATTATTCTTTATTGTAACCATTGGAGTTCTTTAACTCATAGCCACAAGGATCCACGATTTGGGAAACCAATAATAATTATAATACACTTAACGCAAGCAGCAATGCAAGGTTAAATGGTTGCTAAATCACTTCGCCAAACCTGAAGGCAAGATCTCATGTAGTCAGTCGGAGCGAATTTATAATTGTATTATTGTAAATGTGAATGTTTTCAGTTACCACCCATTAAAAAATAATTATTACAGGGAGTAACCGGCGTTATCATTTCATAGGGAGTGCTATATATATCAATTACTTGTGTTTAAGAATAAATCGTAGCAGGAAACAGGTTGTCAGTCACACAGCAGAAGCGACGATTGGGACGGCCGTGCGAGCGGGAACTATTTGAATGCACCATCCCGCAACGCTGATAACTTGTTTAACCATAATTTTAGTTGTTTTGAAAAACGACTTGGCGCCACCCGGGATTATCACACCCCTATAAATAACAGGTAAGGTTACTGCCGTAGTATACAGGTGATTATATCTACGCTACGAACATCGCTAGCCACAACATTACTGTAACGACCCAGTGCGAGGCGAACGCACTAATCATACAAATTGTACACATTTTGCAGGTACGAACCGATCTATTCGTTACATATTGACGAATACCAGGTGAGGCTTGAACGAAGACGAGGACGTCTCCCTTATATCTGTACGTTACAGATTGGCGACCAACCGGTGAGGCCGTAAAAGAAGGCCAACGGCGGCTATGAAGAGACACTCAATGGTTACCAGGAAGGACAAACAGAAAGGAATTGAAGGGAAAAATCAGCCAGAAGAGATGGACGAAATTGAAGAAATGATCAGGGAGCTAGTCGAAGAGGATCCTCGATTAAACCAACCAGAAAATCCAACTCAAACAGAACCGGGGTGGAAGTCATGGTAGGGGACCAACCTAGCAAACCCACTCAGAAGGAAGACATGAGCACGCAGGAGATGTTCAGAATAATGATGGAGCAATTCGGACAAATGAATAAAAAATTAGAATCAGTGCAGGAACAAAGAAGACAAGACAAGGAAGAATTGTTTGAAAAATTGGACTCAGTACATAGTATTTTCAAACCATTAAATGAACCACAAGACACCACTTCTGAAGGTAGTAAGGAGATAGAATTTAGAAAGGACCAAAGCGTATTATTGCCTGAAAATAATAACAGTGAAACAAATGATGAATAAGTGGAAATGAAGACGGAGAAAAGGCGTCACAGAAAAATAATAAAAACAAGAGAAGAAGTGGAGATGATGAAAAACGGACTAACCAATGTGTTCAGTGTACCAATGACCAACCATGCCGAAAGGATGAATTTTATGGAGTGCAGGAGAACTCTAAAAGAAATTCTAGAAGGAGTGAAAAACCGACCAGCAAGAAGAAACTGGAGAGAAGCAATACCTGAATGGAGAATACCCAAATTAAAAGAAATTCACAACCAACCAGTGGGTGAAAAGTTCAGCAAATTTATGCCCAAATGGAAAATACCCAAAGTTGAAAAGACTCACAACAAAATAGTGTGTCACAAATTAAAAAGGTCTCTAGAACACTTGAATACGCAAGAAGTACAAATGCAAGATAAAAAAGCAATAATAACATTAACGAAGGAGGTACAATTAACAACTTCTTTGATTAATCAAAATGTATTGAATAACGTAGGCATGGAGACAAATGATGTTAGAAGAATTGCGGTACAAGATAGAAGATACCTATTTCACCAGCAAGGAAATAGTTACACACACCCAAATTATCCGAACCACAAGTGCAGAGGAAATGATGGACCATGGGTAAATTAAGCTAAGATACCACACACCAAGAAAAGGGACTGATCTTCGAATTAATGACCAAGCAACCCAATGGAACAGAAGGAGATATTAAAATTAAATGACGCCACTAAACAATCACCAAAACAAGAGGGTACAAGAAACGACTAAGACAAATTAAATAAGAAAAATTAAACTATAATAAACAAACTCTACTCCTTCATTAATTTCAAAACAAAAAAGAAATTAATAATTATCCAGAATAAATGTCACAGATCAGACATTTGAAGGAGAAAAGGAGAAGATCGTCAAAGTGTTTTGTATAATAAAGGATAGAAAGGACCTGGAAGATATTCTGAACGAGGTAGTGGTACAGCAGAAACAAGATTCAAAATTACTAAACATAAGAAACCGACTGTTAGAAGATGAAGAAGTTGTGAATAAATATTATTGTATCCACCGAGATATACTCTTTGTTAAAACAAGAAAACATAATAGCACATGGAAACTTGAAGTTCCAAATACATTAGAAAATAAGATAATTAAGGATTATCATGTTCGATACGGACATATGGGAACTGTAAAAATTGTAAAAGCATTGGAGGAGGAAGTCTTTATAAAAAATATAGTAAGAAAGGTCAACCAAACTATTAAAACGTGTATAATATGTCAAATGGTAAAGACCAATAACAAGAAAAAAGAGGGAACCATGATACCCATCACCTCAACAACAAAGTTAGAAAAAGTATTCCTCGATATATGTGGTCCATTCCCACGTAGTGGAGGGAGACATAAATACAAGTTTATTGTAATCATGTTAGACCACTATACAAAATATACGAAATTATATGCAATAAACAGAGCTACTACTAAGAAAATACTAGAAATAATAAAAACTAAATATATAACTGAAGTGGGAAGACCATGCATGGTAATAACTGACCATGGAACGCAGTTCAAAGGAAAGGAATGGCGGAACAAGTTACTAAAAGAGAATATAAAAACCTATAAAACTTCCAAATACCAGCCTAGTAGTAACCCTGCAGAAAGAGTGCTAAGGGAAGTTGGACGAATACTAAGAACTTATTGTCACAACAACCAAAAAGAATGGCAAAGGCATTTGGCTTCTACCGAAGTATTTCTAAATATTAGTTACCACCAATTTACTGAAAACACCCCATACTTGATGATGTTTGGAAGAAAGCCCCACAGAGAGATACAAGACTTAATAAACTTCCCAGTCAACCCAGGAGACCCCTATGATGAAAACCAATGTTATAACCGTATTATGGAGAAAACAGAAAAACAAAGAGCAAGGTATTCACAAAACCAAATTAAAATAATAAAGTATCACAAGGGAGAGAGAGTACTAATCAAAAACAGGGAACTACCCAGTACACTTGAAGGAATAGCCAAAAAATTGCTATTATTATATGTTGGACCATATATCATCACCAAGGACAATGGAAACAATACTTATGAGATAAGTAATATAACCACAAAAAAAGTAAAAGGAGTTTACAACCAAGCTTCAATAAAGAAGTTCTATGAAGAAAACTAAGTAACTGTAAATAAAATACAAATGCCAAATTCAAAAATTAGGTGAGCACAACTTGCAACAACATTTCGATGACTTATGAGGCCTAAAATAAAAAATATCAAAACAAAGGAATGAGTTACATAAATTCCTACCAAGTGAAATCAACTTACAATTTATTAAAAAGTTGATGTGTGAAGTATATGAAATAATTAAACAAAATGTACCGAAATAGGAATACGCTACAAAAATTCCTATGATGTAAGAGAATTAACTTACAAAGAATTATCAAGAATGATTTTTAATACAAACTGAAATATACAAAAATAAAATCAAACTAAAAACTGATTAGATAAATACCTGAAATTATAATGAATCAAAGGTATTCAAAAAAAATAAAAAATCTAAACTGGTACAAAGAAAAAGAGAAGTTATGTATGAATCAAATATACAAGCTATGGCTAAAGCAAAATATTGCTAAATAACTGAGAAAAGAATACCAATGTCTAAGATAATTAAAATGATCACAACGAGAATTGAAAACCAAATAATGATGAAATTAACATATAAATAAATAAAAAACAATCAATTGTATGAGCAAATGATAGTATATAGCAAAGGTACAGCGGAAGGAAGAATGAGTAAAAGGCCAAGGTGATCTAAAAACAAACCACAAGGTGGACAATCCCAAAGTATATTATTATTAATTTAAGTCACAAGTTGACAAAAAAGGTATTTATGATTGACTGTTGAAAAGTCCAGCAATCCAAATAAACTGAGCAGAGATGATGTGCCTCTGGTCTCAGAAAAATGAGTAGTAATGGGAGAAACCAGCTACTAAAGTTAGGGAAAAAATTGTGTATAAGGGAGAACACACCAATGGAAATAAAATAAAAAACAGATCCAAATAAAATGGAATGAATTCAGTAAGAAGAGAAATAAAGAATGGAGAAACAACCAAGAAAGAAAAGGAAAAAGATTATGTATAACTGATAATTTCATAAAAAACTATGCTAGTGTTTTATCAAAATGATCAATTTTAAAGGAGAGGCATTATGTTACGACACAAATAGCCAACCCAGTACCAGGGATAAAAAATATATTTATAAATGTAAAAATACTTCTTATCAAATAAACTGATTGATTTAATTAAAATATAAGGAATATGACTCGACAAACGACGACTTTGACCTAACCCAAGTGATTGACCCAACAACAAGAAACAAATGAAGAAGGGAACCACACAAATAACCAACGAGAATAAGGAAGTAATAAACCCAAACCAAAAGGAAACAAGTTCATGGGTTTAAACGACCCCAAAATACCCAAGGAAAAGGATGGAAAAACCCAATGTATTAATCAAATAATGAAAATGAAAAAGGAGGGAGATAAGCAGAAGTGAAAACCAATAATGGTTCACAAAACAAGTAATAAAGCACTCAAGAAGAATATTGAAACCAAAACAATGGTTATCCGGAGAAAGGAAAGGTAACGGTTACTACCCATTAATAGACAAAATGACCTAGTGAAGAAACATTACTAAGGATTAAGGTGATAAAAAGGCAACCTAAACCACAGATAAAATTGTTATTAAGTATTAATTGTCATTAGTATTAAGGATATGAAAGAGAAATAAGTATAGGGATCACCCACCAGAAAACAAATAGTATAAACAGTGCAATGGTGTAGGTGTAAAAACCCCAAAGTGAAGTGTTACGCTAGTTAAATTATAATTAACAATAAATAATTTAAAAGTGAAGGTAAGAGAAAAGTGGGAAATTAACAGTGAATAAATAGCTGGTGAAAAATAGTATTAAGTGTGAATTATAGAATAAGGTATGGTAAACACTAGAAGTGATGATGATTTTATTATTTAAGAAAAGATGTTCAATAGAGTTAAGTTTAATTATAGCCGGTAGTAAGTAAAAAGGGAGGATTCCAGAGAAGAATAAATTGAAGGTGTTAACATGGAGAGAAGGTAAAAATTGTTTAAAGATTAAGAAATCAAAAACTAACAAAGACACCTAAGTTATAAGGGACTGACATCAATTTAATAAAAAGTGATGTTGTTCATCACAACAAAAATAATACGTGTTGTAAACAAAAAATTAGCAAATAAGGATAAGTTAGAAGGAAGTGATGATATTTCTTGATCAAAATAATAACTTATAAAGAATTGTTCATGTTAATGTTATGAATAGGATATGGCTGGATGAAATTTGCAGTCCATAAGCCTAATGTTATGTTTTAAAGATTAAAATAGAGAAAGCAATATTGACAAGTAAACAACACACCAACAGACTCAAAATACAACACAACCAATAAAAATAACAAAGTAAAGCCCAATAGGCTGAAACAAAATGTGATTTGAATGAAATAAGTAAAATACTATAATGGCTACTCAGGCCTAGAAAAAACATAACTGTCAGAACCAAACAACCAAAAATTATAACAAATTGAATAAGAATTTAGAAAATCTGAGGTGAAGGAATCACCAAGAATAAATTGTAAATCATTTATAACACAAAATATTGTAACAGGCATTATTATACAAAAAGAAATGTAATTAACAAGCATTAACATAATTGTAAAAACTTAAAATCTGAAATTACCCAAGCTTGTGGGGTATCAAAATAATCTATGAACGAGAATAAATACTATAGTGACAATATTTAATAACCAGGAAGGAAGATGGAGGAATAACAGTAATCAGAAGATATACGAAGAATTCGAATTTTGATAACAATACATCATCTCAAAATCAACCAATCAGAATTATACCGTTACTATGGAAATGGCGGTTGAAGACGAGATTACCGTTGGAATTAAAAAGAAGCGAAGCGTCATTAAGCCAATGCAGATGCAAATATTTGGAAGAGCATTTTTTCAGTGTAAATCATGCAAATAGTTATTAAAAGTTGCTGAACATGATCGCATGAGAAGCAGATGACCGTTGTAGCAGATAATTCAAGACCCAAGGCCAATTAAATAGAAAATATCCTTGAAAAGAATGTCAAGACCCATGACAAAACAGACGCTCAATGTTCTGAAGCCCAAAATCCATGAAAACTGAATGTATGCAGCCACCTCCTACCCGATTAAACAACGAAGGCACCTAGACACGTTGAGGTGTTAAGTACCATCAAATTATTTATTTTCCACCAACCCTAATCACTTTAAATAATTTTAAAAGGTAAATTTACCACACTATAGAAACAATATTTCTCTTTCATAGAATATTTGAACAAATTAACACTTAATAGAAACATGTTAACATTGATATAACCTAAGAATTAAACACGAACTTACAGAACACTTTTACGACATAACACAACAGATTGTAACAGCACACATTATTCTTTATTGTAACCATTGGAGTTCTTTAACTCATAGCCACAAGGATCCACGATTTGGGAAACCAATAATAATTATAATACACTTAACGCAAGCAGCAATGCAAGGTTAAATGGATGCTAAATCACTTCGCCAAACCTGAAGGCAAGATCTCATGTAGTCAGTCGGAGCGAATTTATAATTGTATTATTGTAAATGTGAATGTTTTCAGTTATCACCCATTAAAAAATAATTATTACAGGGAGTAACCGGCGTTATCATTTCATAGGGAGTGCTATATATCAATTACTTGTGTTTAAGAATAAATCGTAGCAGGAAACAGGTTGTCAGTCACACAGCAGAAGCGACGATTGGGACGGCCGTGCGAGCGGGAACTATTTGAATGCACCATCCCGCAACGCTGATAACTTGTTTAACCATAATTTTAGTTGTTTTGAAAAACGACTTGGCGCCACCCGGGATTATCACACCCCTATAAATAACAGGTAAGGTTACTGCCGTAGTATACAGGTGATTATATCTACGCTACGAACATCGCTAGCCACAACATTACTGTAACGACCCAGTGCGAGGCGAACGCACTAATCATACAAATTGTACACATTTTGCAGGTACGAACCGATCTATTCGTTACATATTGACGAATACCAGGTGAGGCTTGAACGAAGACGAGGACGTCTCCCTTATATCTGTACGTTACAGATTGGCGACCAACCAGTGAGGCCGTAAAAGAAGGCCAACGGCGGCTATGAAGAGACTCTCAATGGTTACCAGGAAGGACAAACAGAAAGGAATTGAAGGGGAAAATCAGCCAGAAGAGATGGACGAAATTGAAGAAATGATCAGGGAGCTAGTCGAAGAGGATCCTCGATTAAACCAACCAGAAAATCCAACTCAAACAGAACCGGGGTGGAAGTCATGGTAGGGGACCAACCTAGCAAACCCACTCAGAAGGAAGACATGAGCACGCAGGAGATGTTCAGAATAATGATGGAGCAATTCGGACAAATGAATAAAAAATTAGAATCAGTGCAGGAACAAAGAAGACAAGACAAGGAAGAATTGTTTGAAAAATTGGACTCAGTACATAGTATTTTCAAACCATTAAATGAACCACAAGACACCACTTCTGAAGGTAGTAAGGAGATAGAATTTAGAAAGGACCAAAGCGTATTATTGCCTGAAAATAATAACAGTGAAACAAATGATGAATAAGTGGAAATGAAGACGGAGAAAAGGCGTCACAGAAAAATAATAAAAACAAGAGAAGAAGTGGAGATGATGAAAAACGGACTAACCAATGTGTTCAGTGTACCAATGACCAACCATGCCGAAAGGATGAATTTTATGGAGTGCAGGAGAACTCTAAAAGAAATTCTAGAAGGAGTGAAAAACCGACCAGCAAGAAGAAACTGGAGAGAAGCAATACCTGAATGGAGAATACCCAAATTAAAAGAAATTCACAACCAACCAGTGGGTGAAAAGTTCAGCAAATTTATGCCCAAATGGAAAATACCCAAAGTTGAAAAGACTCACAACAAAATAGTGTGTCACAAATTAAAAAGGTCTCTAGAACACTTGAATACGCAAGAAGTACAAATGCAAGATAAAAAAGCAATAATAACATTAACGAAGGAGGTACAATTAACAACTTCTTTGATTAATCAAAATGTATTGAATAACGTAGGCATGGAGACAAATGATGTTAGAAGAATTGCGGTACAAGATAGAAGATACCTATTTCACCAGCAAGGAAATAGTTACACACACCCAAATTATCCGAACCACAAGTGCAGAGGAAATGATGGACCATGGGTAAATTAAGCTAAGATACCACACACCAAGAAAAGGGACTGATCTTCGAATTAATGACCAAGCAACCCAATGGAACAGAAGGAGATATTAAAATTAAATGACGCCACTAAACAATCACCAAAACAAGAGGGTACAAGAAACGACTAAGACAAATTAAATAAGAAAAATTAAACTATAATAAACAAACTCTACTCCTTCATTAATTTCAAAACAAAAAAGAAATTAATAATTATCCAGAATAAATGTCACAGATCAGACATTTGAAGGAGAAAAGGAGAAGATCGTCAAAGTGTTTTGTATAATAAAGGATAGAAAGGACCTGGAAGATATTCTGAACGAGGTAGTGGTACAGCAGAAACAAGATTCAAAATTACTAAACATAAGAAACCGACTGTTAGAAGATGAAGAAGTTGTGAATAAATATTATTGTATCCACCGAGATATACTCTTTGTTAAAACAAGAAAACATAATAGCACATGGAAACTTGAAGTTCCAAATACATTAGAAAATAAGATAATTAAGGATTATCATGTTCGATACGGACATATGGGAACTGTAAAAATTGTAAAAGCATTGGAGGAGGAAGTCTTTATAAAAAATATAGTAAGAAAGGTCAACCAAACTATTAAAACGTGTATAATATGTCAAATGGTAAAGACCAATAACAAGAAAAAAGAGGGAACCATGATACCCATCACCTCAACAACAAAGTTAGAAAAAGTATTCCTCGATATATGTGGTCCATTCCCACGTAGTGGAGGGAGACATAAATACAAGTTTATTGTAATCATGTTAGACCACTATACAAAATATACGAAATTATATGCAATAAACAGAGCTACTACTAAGAAAATACTAGAAATAATAAAAACTAAATATATAACTGAAGTGGGAAGACCATGCATGGTAATAACTGACCATGGAACGCAGTTCAAAGGAAAGGAATGGCGGAACAAGTTACTAAAAGAGAATATAAAAACCTATAAAACTTCCAAATACCAGCCTAGTAGTAACCCTGCAGAAAGAGTGCTAAGGGAAGTTGGACGAATACTAAGAACTTATTGTCACAACAACCAAAAAGAATGGCAAAGGCATTTGGCTTCTACCGAAGTATTTCTAAATATTAGTTACCACCAATTTACTGAAAACACCCCATACTTGATGATGTTTGGAAGAAAGCCCCACAGAGAGATACAAGACTTAATAAACTTCCCAGTCAACCCAGGAGACCCCTATGATGAAAACCAATGTTATAACCGTATTATGGAGAAAACAGAAAAACAAAGAGCAAGGTATTCACAAAACCAAATTAAAATAATAAAGTATCACAAGGGAGAGAGAGTACTAATCAAAAACAGGGAACTACCCAGTACACTTGAAGGAATAGCCAAAAAATTGCTATTATTATATGTTGGACCATATATCATCACCAAGGACAATGGAAACAATACTTATGAGATAAGTAATATAACCACAAAAAAAGTAAAAGGAGTTTACAACCAAGCTTCAATAAAGAAGTTCTATGAAGAAAACTAAGTAACTGTAAATAAAATACAAATGCCAAATTCAAAAATTAGGTGAGCACAACTTGCAACAACATTTCGATGACTTATGAGGCCTAAAATAAAAAATATCAAAACAAAGGAATGAGTTACATAAATTCCTACCAAGTGAAATCAACTTACAATTTATTAAAAAGTTGATGTGTGAAGTATATGAAATAATTAAACAAAATGTACCGAAATAGGAATACGCTACAAAAATTCCTATGATGTAAGAGAATTAACTTACAAAGAATTATCAAGAATGATTTTTAATACAAACTGAAATATACAAAAATAAAATCAAACTAAAAACTGATTAGATAAATACCTGAAATTATAATGAATCAAAGGTATTCAAAAAAAATAAAAAATCTAAACTGGTACAAAGAAAAAGAGAAGTTATGTATGAATCAAATATACAAGCTATGGCTAAAGCAAAATATTGCTAAATAACTGAGAAAAGAATACCAATGTCTAAGATAATTAAAATGATCACAACGAGAATTGAAAACCAAATAATGATGAAATTAACATATAAATAAATAAAAAACAATCAATTGTATGAGCAAATGATAGTATATAGCAAAGGTACAGCGGAAGGAAGAATGAGTAAAAGGCCAAGGTGATCTAAAAACAAACCACAAGGTGGACAATCCCAAAGTATATTATTATTAATTTAAGTCACAAGTTGACAAAAAAGGTATTTATGATTGACTGTTGAAAAGTCCAGCAATCCAAATAAACTGAGCAGAGATGATGTGCCTCTGGTCTCAGAAAAATGAGTAGTAATGGGAGAAACCAGCTACTAAAGTTAGGGAAAAAATTGTGTATAAGGGAGAACACACCAATGGAAATAAAATAAAAAACAGATCCAAATAAAATGGAATGAATTCAGTAAGAAGAGAAATAAAGAATGGAGAAACAACCAAGAAAGAAAAGGAAAAAGATTATGTATAACTGATAATTTCATAAAAAACTATGCTAGTGTTTTATCAAAATGATCAATTTTAAAGGAGAGGCATTATGTTACGACACAAATAGCCAACCCAGTACCAGGGATAAAAAATATATTTATAAATGTAAAAATACTTCTTATCAAATAAACTGATTGATTTAATTAAAATATAAGGAATATGACTCGACAAACGACGACTTTGACCTAACCCAAGTGATTGACCCAACAACAAGAAACAAATGAAGAAGGGAACCACACAAATAACCAACGAGAATAAGGAAGTAATAAACCCAAACCAAAAGGAAACAAGTTCATGGGTTTAAACGACCCCAAAATACCCAAGGAAAAGGATGGAAAAACCCAATGTATTAATCAAATAATGAAAATGAAAAAGGAGGGAGATAAGCAGAAGTGAAAACCAATAATGGTTCACAAAACAAGTAATAAAGCACTCAAGAAGAATATTGAAACCAAAACAATGGTTATCCGGAGAAAGGAAAGGTAACGGTTACTACCCATTAATAGACAAAATGACCTAGTGAAGAAACATTACTAAGGATTAAGGTGATAAAAAGGCAACCTAAACCACAGATAAAATTGTTATTAGTTATTAAGTATTAATTGTCATTAGTATTAAGGATATGAAAGAGAAATAAGTATAGGGATCACCCACCAGAAAACAAATAGTATAAACAGTGCAATGGTGTAGGTGTAAAAACCCCAAAGTGAAGTGTTACGCTAGTTAAATTATAATTAACAATAAATAATTTAAAAGTGAAGGTAAGAGAAAAGTGGGAAATTAACAGTGAATAAATAGCTGGTGAAAAATAGTATTAAGTGTGAATTATAGAAT
The DNA here is from genome assembly GCA_034769895.1 of Magicicada septendecula. Lineage (NCBI taxonomy): Eukaryota > Metazoa > Arthropoda > Insecta > Hemiptera > Cicadidae > Magicicada > Magicicada septendecula. The sequence goes on from CM068370.1 coordinate 70,949,926, forward strand.
AAGGTATGGTAAACACTAGAAGTGATGATGATTTTATTATTTAAGAAAAGATGTTCAATAGAGTTAAGTTTAACTATAGCCGGTAGTAAGTAAAAAGGGAGGATTCCAGAAAAGAATAAATTGAAGGTGTTAACATGGAGAGAAGGTAAAAATTGTTTAAAGATTAAGAAATCAAAAACTAACAAAGACACCTAAGTTATAAGGGACTGACATCAATTTAATAAAAAGTGATGTTGTTCATCACAACAAAAATAATACGTGTTGTAAACAAAAAATTAGCAAATAAGGATAAGTTAGAAGGAAGTGATGATATTTCTTGATCAAAATAATAACTTATAAAGAATTGTTCATGTTAATGTTATGAATAGGATATGGCTGGATGAAATTTGCAGTCCATAAGCCTAATGTTATGTTTTAAAGATTAAAATAGAGAAAGCAATATTGACAAGTAAACAACACACCAACAGACTCAAAATACAACACAACCAATAAAAATAACAAAGTAAAGCCCAATAGGCTGAAACAAAATGTGATTTGAATGAAATAAGTAAAATACTATAATGGCTACTCAGGCCTAGAAAAAACATAACTGTCAGAACCAAACAACCAAAAATTATAACAAATTGAATAAGAATTTAGAAAATCTGAGGTGAAGGAATCACCAAGAATAAATTGTAAATCATTTATAACACAAAATATTGTAATAGGCATTATTATACAAAAAGAAATGTAATTAACAAGCATTAACATAATTGTAAAAACTTAAAATCTGAAATTACCCAAGCTTGTGGGGTATCAAAATAATCTATGAACGAGAATAAATACTATAGTGACAATATTTAATAACCAGGAAGGAAGATGGAGGAATAACAGTAATCAGAAGATATACGAAGAATTCGAATTTTGATAACAATACATCATCTCAAAATCAACCAATCAGAATTATACCGTTACTATGGAAATGGCGGTTGAAGACGAGATTACCGTTGGAATTAAAAAGAAGCGAAGCGTCATTAAGCCAATGCAGATGCAAATATTTGGAAGAGCATTTTTTCAGTGTAAATCATGCAAATAGTTATTAAAAGTTGCTGAACATGATCGCATGAGAAGCAGATGACCGTTGTAGCAGATAATTCAAGACCCAAGGCCAATTAAATAGAAAATATCCTTGAAAAGAATGTCAAGACCCATGACAAAACAGACGCTCAATGTTCTGAAGCCCAAAATCCATGAAAACTGAATGTATGCAGCCACCTCCTACCCGATTAAACAACGAAGGCACCTAGACACGTTGAGGTGTTAAGTACCATCAAATTATTTATTTTCCACCAACCCTAATCACTTTAAATAATTTTAAAAGGTAAATTTACCGCACTATAGAAACAATATTTCTCTTTCATAGAATATTTGAACAAATTAACACTTAATAGAAACATGTTAACATTGATATAACCTAAGAATTAAACACGAACTTACAGAACACTTTTACGACATAACACAACAGATTGTAACAGCACACATTATTCTTTATTGAAACCATTGGAGTTCTTTAACTCATAGCCACAAGGATCCACGATTTGGGAAACCAATAATAATTATAATACACTTAACGCAAGCAGCAATGCAAGGTTAAATGGTTGCTAAATCACTTCGCCAAACCTGAAGGCAAGATCTCATGTAGTCAGTCGGAGCGAATTTATAATTGTATTATTGTAAATGTGAATGTTTTCAGTTATCACCCATTAAAAAATAATTATTACAGGGAGTAACCGGCGTTATCATTTCATAGGGAGTGCTATATATCAATTACTTGTGTTTAAGAATAAATCGTAGCAGGAAACAGGTTGTCAGTCACACAGCAGAAGCGACGATTGGGACGGCCGTGCGAGCGGGAACTATTTGAATGCACCATCCCGCAACGCTGATAACTTGTTTAACCATAATTTTAGTTGTTTTGAAAAACGACTTGGCGCCACCCGGGATTATCACACCCCTATAAATAACAGGTAAGGTTACTGCCGTAGTATACAGGTGATTATATCTACGCTACGAACATCGCTAGCCACAACATTACTGTAACGACCCAGTGCGAGGCGAACGCACTAATCATACAAATTGTACACATTTTGCAGGTACGAACCGATCTATTCGTTACATATTGACGAATACCAGGTGAGGCTTGAACGAAGACGAGGACGTCTCCCTTATATCTGTACGTTACAGATTGGCGACCAACCGGTGAGGCCGTAAAAGAAGGCCAACGGCGGCTATGAAGAGACTCTCAATGGTTACCAGGAAGGACAAACAGAAAGGAATTGAAGGGGAAAATCAGTCAGAAGAGATGGACGAAATTGAAGAAATGATCAGGGAGCTAGTCGAAGAGGATCCTCGATTAAACCAACCAGAAAATCCAACTCAAACAGAACCGGGGTGGAAGTCATGGTAGGGGACCAACCTAGCAAACCCACTCAGAAGGAAGACATGAGCACGCAGGAGATGTTCAGAATAATGATGGAGCAATTTGGACAAATGAATAAAAAATTAGAATCAGTGCAGGAACAAAGAAGACAAGACAAGGAAGAATTGTTTGAAAAATTGGACTCAGTACATAGTATTTTCAAACCATTAAATGAACCACAAGACACCACTTCTGAAGGTAGTAAGGAGATAGAATTTAGAAAGGACCAAAGCGTATTATTGCCTGAAAATAATAACAGTGAAACAAATGATGAATAAGTGGAAATGAAGACGGAGAAAAGGCGTCACAGAAAAATAATAAAAACAAGAGAAGAAGTGGAGATGATGAAAAACGGACTAACCAATGTGTTCAGTGTACCAATGACCAACCATGCCGAAAGGATGAATTTTATGGAGTGCAGGAGAACTCTAAAAGAAATTCTAGAAGGAGTGAAAAACCGACCAGCAAGAAGAAACTGGAGAGAAGCAATACCTGAATGGAGAATACCCAAATTAAAAAGAAATTCACAACCAACCAGTGGGTGAAAAGTTCAGCAAATTTATGCTCAAATGGAAAATACCCAAATTTGAAAAGACTCACAACAAAATAGTGTGTCACAAATTAAAAAGGTCTCTAGAACACTTGAATACGCAAGAAGTACAAATGCAAGATAAAAAAGCAATAATAACATTAACGAAGGAGGTACAATTAACAACTTCTTTGATTAATCAAAATGTATTGAATAACGTAGGCATGGAGACAAATGAACAAATGATGTTAGAAGAATTGCGGTACAAGATAGAAGATACCTATTTCACCAGCAAGGAAATAGTTACACACACCCAAATTATCCGAACCACAAGTGCAGAGGAAATGATGGACCATGGGTAAATTAAGCTAAGATACCACACACCAAGAAAAGGGACTGATCTTCGAATTAATGACCAAGCAACCCAATGGAACAGAAGGAGATATTAAAATTAAATGACGCCACTAAACAATCACCAAAACAAGAGGGTACAAGAAACGACTAAGACAAATTAAATAAGAAAAATTAAACTATAATAAACAAACTCTACTCCTTCATTAATTTCAAAACAAAAAAGAAATTAATAATTATCCAGAATAAATGTCACAGATCAGACATGTGAAGGAGAAAAGGAGAAGATCGTCAAAGTGTTTTGTATAATAAAGGATAGAAAGGACCTGGAAGATATTCTGAACGAGGTAGTGGTACAGCAGAAACAAGATTCAAAATTACTAAACATAAGAAACCGACTGTTAGAAGATGAAGAAGTTGTGAATAAATATTATTGTATCCACCGAGATATACTCTTTGTTAAAACAAGAAAACATAATAGCACATGGAAACTTGTAGTTCCAAATACATTAGAAAATAAGATAATTAAGGATTATCATGTTCGATACGGACATATGGGAACTGTAAAAATTGTAAAAGCATTGGAGGAGGAAGTCTTTATAAAAAATATAGTAAGAAAGGTCAACCAAACTATTAAAACGTGTATAATATGTCAAATGGTAAAGACCAATAACAAGAAAAAAGAGGGAACCATGATACCCATCACCTCAACAACAAAGTTAGAAAAAGTATTCCTCGATATATGTGGTCCATTCCCACGTAGTGGAGGGAGACATAAATACAAGTTTATTGTAATCATGTTAGACCACTATACAAAATATACGAAATTATATGCAATAAACAGAGCTACTACTAAGAAAATACTAGAAATAATAAAAACTAAATATATAACTGAAGTGGGAAGACCATGCATGGTAATAACTGACCATGGAACGCAGTTCAAAGGAAAGGAATGGCGGAACAAGTTACTAAAAGAGAATATAAAAACCTATAAAACTTCCAAATACCAGCCTAGTAGTAACCCTGCAGAAAGAGTGCTAAGGGAAGTTGGACGAATACTAAGAACTTATTGTCACAACAACCAAAAAGAATGGCAAAGGCATTTGGCTTCTACCGAAGTATTTCTAAATATTAGTTACCACCAATTTACTGAAAACACCCCATACTTGATGATGTTTGGAAGAAAGCCCCACAGAGAGATACAAGACTTAATAAACTTCCCAGTCAACCCAGGAGACCCCTATGATGAAAACCAATGTTATAACCGTATTATGGAGAAAACAGAAAAACAAAGAGCAAGGTATTCACAAAACCAAATTAAAATAATAAAGTATCACAAGGGAGAGAGAGTACTAATCAAAAACAGGGAACTACCCAGTACACTTGAAGGAATAGCCAAAAAATTGCTATTATTATATGTTGGACCATATATCATCACCAAGGACAATGGAAACAATACTTATGAGATAAGTAATATAACCACAAAAAAAGTAAAAGGAGTTTACAACCAAGCTTCAATAAAGAAGTTCTATGAAGAAAACTAAGTAACTGTAAATAAAATACAAATGCCAAATTCAAAAATTAGGTGAGCACAACTTGCAACAACATTTCGATGACTTATGAGGCCTAAAATAAAAAATATCAAAACAAAGGAATGAGTTACATAAATTCCTACCAAGTGAAATCAACTTACAATTTATTAAAAAGTTGATGTGTGAAGTATATGAAATAATTAAACAAAATGTACCGAAATAGGAATACGCTACAAAAATTCCTATGATGTAAGAGAATTAACTTACAAAGAATTATCAAGAATGATTTTTAATACAAACTGAAATATACAAAAATAAAATCAAACTAAAAACTGATTAGATAAATACCTGAAATTATAATGAATCAAAGGTATTCAAAAAAAATAAAAAATCTAAACTGGTACAAAGAAAAAGAGAAGTTATGTATGAATCAAATATACAAGCTATGGCTAAAGCAAAATATTGCTAAATAACTGAGAAAAGAATACCAATGTCTAAGATAATTAAAATGATCACAACGAGAATTGAAAACCAAATAATGATGAAATTAACATATAAATAAATAAAAAACAATCAATTGTATGAGCAAATGATAGTATATAGCAAAGGTACAGCGGAAGGAAGAATGAGTAAAAGGCCAAGGTGATCTAAAAACAAACCACAAGGTGGACAATCCCAAAGTATATTATTATTAATTTAAGTCACAAGTTGACAAAAAAGGTATTTATGATTGACTGTTGAAAAGTCCAGCAATCCAAATAAACTGAGCAGAGATGATGTGCCTCTGGTCTCAGAAAAATGAGTAGTAATGGGAGAAACCAGCTACTAAAGTTAGGGAAAAAATTGTGTATAAGGGAGAACACACCAATGGAAATAAAATAAAAAACAGATCCAAATAAAATGGAATGAATTCAGTAAGAAGAGAAATAAAGAATGGAGAAACAACCAAGAAAGAAAAGGAAAAAGATTATGTATAACTGATAATTTCATAAAAAACTATGCTAGTGTTTTATCAAAATGATCAATTTTAAAGGAGAGGCATTATGTTACGACACAAATAGCCAACCCAGTACCAGGGATAAAAAATATATTTATAAATGTAAAAATACTTCTTATCAAATAAACTGATTGATTTAATTAAAATATAAGGAATATGACTCGACAAACGACGACTTTGACCTAACCCAAGTGATTGACCCAACAACAAGAAACAAATGAAGAAGGGAACCACACAAATAACCAACGAGAATAAGGAAGTAATAAACCCAAACCAAAAGGAAACAAGTTCATGGGTTTAAACGACCCCAAAATACCCAAGGAAAAGGATGGAAAAACCCAATGTATTAATCAAATAATGAAAATGAAAAAGGAGGGAGATAAGCAGAAGTGAAAACCAATAATGGTTCACAAAACAAGTAATAAAGCACTCAAGAAGAATATTGAAACCAAAACAATGGTTATCCGGAGAAAGGAAAGGTAACGGTTACTACCCATTAATAGACAAAATGACCTAGTGAAGAAACATTACTAAGGATTAAGGTGATAAAAAGGCAACCTAAACCACAGATAAAATTGTTATTAGTTATTAAGTATTAATTATTAAGTATTAATTATTAAGTATTAATTGTCATTAGTATTAAGGATATGAAAGAGAAATAAGTATAGGGATCACCCACCAGAAAACAAATAGTATAAACAGTGCAATGGTGTAGGTGTAAAAACCCCAAAGTGAAGTGTTACGCTAGTTAAATTATAATTAACAATAAATAATTTAAAAGTGAAGGTAAGAGAAAAGTGGGAAATTAACAGTGAATAAATAGCTGGTGAAAAATAGTATTAAGTGTGAATTATAGAATAAGGTATGGTAAACACTAGAAGTGATGATGATTTTATTATTTAAGAAAAGATGTTCAATAGAGTTAAGTTTAATTATAGCCGGTAGTAAGTAAAAAGGGAGGATTCCAGAAAAGAATAAATTGAAGGTGTTAACATGGAGAGAAGGTAAAAATTGTTTAAAGATTAAGAAATCAAAAACTAACAAAGACACCTAAGTTATAAGGGACTGACATCAATTTAATAAAAAGTGATGTTGTTCATCACAACAAAAATAATACGTGTTGTAAACAAAAAATTAGCAAATAAGGATAAGTTAGAAGGAAGTGATGATATTTCTTGATCAAAATAATAACTTATAAAGAATTGTTCATGTTAATGTTATGAATAGGATATGGCTGGATGAAATTTGCAGTCCATAAGCCTAATGTTATGTTTTAAAGATTAAAATAGAGAAAGCAATATTGACAAGTAAACAACACACCAACAGACTCAAAATACAACACAACCAATAAAAATAACAAAGTAAAGCCCAATAGGCTGAAAAAAAATGTGATTTGAATGAAATAAGTAAAATACTATAATGGCTACTCAGGCCTAGAAAAAACATAACTGTCAGAACCAAACAACCAAAAATTATAACAAATTGAATAAGAATTTAGAAAATCTGAGGTGAAGGAATCACCAAGAATAAATTGTAAATCATTTATAACACAAAATATTGTAATAGGCATTATTATACAAAAAGAAATGTAATTAACAAGCATTAACATAATTGTAAAAACTTAAAATCTGAAATTACCCAAGCTTGTGGGGTATCAAAATAATCTATGAACGAGAATAAATACTATAGTGACAATATTTAATAACCAGGAAGGAAGATGGAGGAATAACAGTAATCAGAAGATATACGAAGAATTCGAATTTTGATAACAATACATCATCTCAAAATCAACCAATCAGAATTATACCGTTACTATGGAAATGGCGGTTGAAGACGAGATTACCGTTGGAATTAAAAAGAAGCGAAGCGTCATTAAGCCAATGCAGATGCAAATATTTGGAAGAGCATTTTTTCAGTGTAAATCATGCAAATAGTTATTAAAAGTTGCTGAACATGATCGCATGAGAAGCAGATGACCGTTGTAGCAGATAATTCAAGACCCAAGGCCAATTAAATAGAAAATATCCTTGAAAAGAATGTCAAGACCCATGACAAAACAGACGCTCAATGTTCTGAAGCCCAAAATCCATGAAAACTGAATGTATGCAGCCACCTCCTACCCGATTAAACAACGAAGGCACCTAGACACGTTGAGGTGTTAAGTACCATCAAATTATTTATTTTCCACCAACCCTAATCACTTTAAATAATTTTAAAAGGTAAATTTACCGCACTATAGAAACAATATTTCTCTTTCATAGAATATTTGAACAAATTAACACTTAATAGAAACATGTTAACATTGATATAACCTAAGAATTAAACACGAACTTACAGAACACTTTTACGACATAACACAACAGATTGTAACAGCACACATTATTCTTTATTGTAACCATTGGAGTTCTTTAACTCATAGCCACAAGGATCCACGATTTGGGAAACCAATAATAATTATAATACACTTAACGCAAGCAGCAATGCAAGGTTAAATGGTTGCTAAATCACTTCGCCAAACCTGAAGGCAAGATCTCATGTAGTCAGTCGGAGCGAATTTATAATTGTATTATTGTAAATGTGAATGTTTTCAGTTATCACCCATTAAAAAATAATTATTACAGGGAGTAACCGGCGTTATCATTTCATAGGGAGTGCTATATATCAATTACTTGTGTTTAAGAATAAATCGTAGCAGGAAACAGGTTGTCAGTCACACAGCAGAAGCGACGATTGGGACGGCCGTGCGAGCGGGAACTATTTGAATGCACCATCCCGCAACGCTGATAACTTGTTTAACCATAATTTTAGTTGTTTTGAAAAACGACTTGGCGCCACCCGGGATTATCACACCCCTATAAATAACAGGTAAGGTTACTGCCGTAGTATACAGGTGATTATATCTACGCTACGAACATCGCTAGCCACAACATTACTGTAACGACCCAGTGCGAGGCGAACGCACTAATCATACAAATTGTACACATTTTGCAGGTACGAACCGATCTATTCGTTACATATTGACGAATACCAGGTGAGGCTTGAACGAAGACGAGGACGTCTCCCTTATATCTGTACGTTACAGATTGGCGACCAACCGGTGAGGCCGTAAAAGAAGGCCAACGGCGGCTATGAAGAGACTCTCAATGGTTACCAGGAAGGACAAACAGAAAGGAATTGAAGGGGAAAATCAGCCAGAAGAGATGGACGAAATTGAAGAAATGATCAGGGAGCTAGTCGAAGAGGATCCTCGATTAAACCAACCAGAAAATCCAACTCAAACAGAACCGGGGTGGAAGTCATGGTAGGGGACCAACCTAGCAAACCCACTCAGAAGGAAGACATGAGCACGCAGGAGATGTTCAGAATAATGATGGAGCAATTCGGACAAATGAATAAAAAATTAGAATCAGTGCAGGAACAAAGAAGACAAGACAAGGAAGAATTGTTTGAAAAATTGGACTCAGTACATAGTATTTTCAAACCATTAAATGAACCACAAGACACCACTTCTGAAGGTAGTAAGGAGATAGAATTTAGAAAGGACCAAAGCGTATTATTGCCTGAAAATAATAACAGTGAAACAAATGATGAATAAGTGGAAATGAAGACGGAGAAAAGGCGTCACAGAAAAATAATAAAAACAAGAGAAGAAGTGGAGATGATGAAAAACGGACTAACCAATGTGTTCAGTGTACCAATGACCAACCATGCCGAAAGGATGAATTTTATGGAGTGCAGGAGAACTCTAAAAGAAATTCTAGAAGGAGTGAAAAACCGACCAGCAAGAAGAAACTGGAGAGAAGCAATACCTGAATGGAGAATACCCAAATTAAAAAGAAATTCACAACCAACCAGTGGGTGAAAAGTTCAGCAAATTTATGCTCAAATGGAAAATACCCAAATTTGAAAAGACTCACAACAAAATAGTGTGTCACAAATTAAAAAGGTCTCTAGAACACTTGAATACGCAAGAAGTACAAATGCAAGATAAAAAAGCAATAATAACATTAACGAAGGAGGTACAATTAACAACTTCTTTGATTAATCAAAATGTATTGAATAACGTAGGCATGGAGACAAATGATGTTAGAAGAATTGCGGTACAAGATAGAAGATACCTATTTCACCAGCAAGGAAATAGTTACACACACCCAAATTATCCGAACCACAAGTGCAGAGGAAATGATGGACCATGGGTAAATTAAGCTAAGATACCACACACCAAGAAAAGGGACTGATCTTCGAATTAATGACCAAGCAACCCAATGGAACAGAAGGAGATATTAAAATTAAATGACGCCACTAAACAATCACCAAAACAAGAGGGTACAAGAAACGACTAAGACAAATTAAATAAGAAAAATTAAACTATAATAAACAAACTCTACTCCTTCATTAATTTCAAAACAAAAAAGAAATTAATAATTATCCAGAATAAATGTCACAGATCAGACATGTGAAGGAGAAAAGGAGAAGATCGTCAAAGTGTTTTGTATAATAAAGGATAGAAAGGACCTGGAAGATATTCTGAACGAGGTAGTGGTACAGCAGAAACAAGATTCAAAATTACTAAACATAAGAAACCGACTGTTAGAAGATGAAGAAGTTGTGAATAAATATTATTGTATCCACCGAGATATACTCTTTGTTAAAACAAGAAAACATAATAGCACATGGAAACTTGTAGTTCCAAATACATTAGAAAATAAGATAATTAAGGATTATCATGTTCGATACGGACATATGGGAACTGTAAAAATTGTAAAAGCATTGGAGGAGGAAGTCTTTATAAAAAATATAGTAAGAAAGGTCAACCAAACTATTAAAACGTGTATAATATGTCAAATGGTAAAGACCAATAACAAGAAAAAAGAGGGAACCATGATACCCATCACCTCAACAACAAAGTTAGAAAAAGTATTCCTCGATATATGTGGTCCATTCCCACGTAGTGGAGGGAGACATAAATACAAGTTTATTGTAATCATGTTAGACCACTATACAAAATATACGAAATTATATGCAATAAACAGAGCTACTACTAAGAAAATACTAGAAATAATAAAAACTAAATATATAACTGAAGTGGGAAGACCATGCATGGTAATAACTGACCATGGAACGCAGTTCAAAGGAAAGGAATGGCGGAACAAGTTACTAAAAGAGAATATAAAAACCTATAAAACTTCCAAATACCAGCCTAGTAGTAACCCTGCAGAAAGAGTGCTAAGGGAAGTTGGACGAATACTAAGAACTTATTGTCACAACAACCAAAAAGAATGGCAAAGGCATTTGGCTTCTACCGAAGTATTTCTAAATATTAGTTACCACCAATTTACTGAAAACACCCCATACTTGATGATGTTTGGAAGAAAGCCCCACAGAGAGATACAAGACTTAATAAACTTCCCAGTCAACCCAGGAGACCCCTATGATGAAAACCAATGTTATAACCGTATTATGGAGAAAACAGAAAAACAAAGAGCAAGGTATTCACAAAACCAAATTAAAATAATAAAGTATCACAAGGGAGAGAGAGTACTAATCAAAAACAGGGAACTACCCAGTACACTTGAAGGAATAGCCAAAAAATTGGTATTATTATATGTTGGACCATATATCATCACCAAGGACAATGGAAACAATACTTATGAGATAAGTAATATAACCACAAAAAAAGTAAAAGGAGTTTACAACCAAGCTTCAATAAAGAAGTTCTATGAAGAAAACTAAGTAACTGTAAATAAAATACAAATGCCAAATTCAAAAATTAGGTGAGCACAACTTGCAACAACATTTCGATGACTTATGAGGCCTAAAATAAAAAATATCAAAACAAAGGAATGAGTTACATAAATTCCTACCAAGTGAAATCAACTTACAATTTATTAAAAAGTTGATGTGTGAAGTATATGAAATAATTAAACAAAATGTACCGAAATAGGAATACGCTACAAAAATTCCTATGATGTAAGAGAATTAACTTACAAAGAATTATCAAGAATGATTTTTAATACAAACTGAAATATACAAAAATAAAATCAAACTAAAAACTGATTAGATAAATACCTGAAATTATAATGAATCAAAGGTATTCAAAAAAAATAAAAAATCTAAACTGGTACAAAGAAAAAGAGAAGTTATGTATGAATCAAATATACAAGCTATGGCTAAAGCAAAATATTGCTAAATAACTGAGAAAAGAATACCAATGTCTAAGATAATTAAAATGATCACAACGAGAATTGAAAACCAAATAATGATGAAATTAACATATAAATAAATAAAAAACAATCAATTGTATGAGCAAATGATAGTATATAGCAAAGGTACAGCGGAAGGAAGAATGAGTAAAAGGCCAAGGTGATCTAAAAACAAACCACAAGGTGGACAATCCCAAAGTATATTATTATTAATTTAAGTCACAAGTTGACAAAAAAGGTATTTATGATTGACTGTTGAAAAGTCCAGCAATCCAAATAAACTGAGCAGAGATGATGTGCCTCTGGTCTCAGAAAAATGAGTAGTAATGGGAGAAACCAGCTACTAAAGTTAGGGAAAAAATTGTGTATAAGGGAGAACACACCAATGGAAATAAAATAAAAAACAGATCCAAATAAAATGGAATGAATTCAGTAAGAAGAGAAATAAAGAATGGAGAAACAACCAAGAAAGAAAAGGAAAAAGATTATGTATAACTGATAATTTCATAAAAAACTATGCTAGTGTTTTATCAAAATGATCAATTTTAAAGGAGAGGCATTATGTTACGACACAAATAGCCAACCCAGTACCAGGGATAAAAAATATATTTATAAATGTAAAAATACTTCTTATCAAATAAACTGATTGATTTAATTAAAATATAAGGAATATGACTCGACAAACGACGACTTTGACCTAACCCAAGTGATTGACCCAACAACAAGAAACAAATGAAGAAGGGAACCACACAAATAACCAACGAGAATAAGGAAGTAATAAACCCAAACCAAAAGGAAACAAGTTCATGGGTTTAAACGACCCCAAAATACCCAAGGAAAAGGATGGAAAAACCCAATGTATTAATCAAATAATGAAAATGAAAAAGGAGGGAGATAAGCAGAAGTGAAAACCAATAATGGTTCACAAAACAAGTAATAAAGCACTCAAGAAGAATATTGAAACCAAAACAATGGTTATCCGGAGAAAGGAAAGGTAACGGTTACTACCCATTAATAGACAAAATGACCTAGTGAAGAAACATTACTAAGGATTAAGGTGATAAAAAGGCAACCTAAACCACAGATAAAATTGTTATTAGTTATTAAGTATTAATTATTAAGTATTAATTATTAAGTATTAATTGTCATTAGTATTAAGGATATGAAAGAGAAATAAGTATAGGGATCACCCACCAGAAAACAAATAGTATAAACAGTGCAATGGTGTAGGTGTAAAAACCCCAAAGTGAAGTGTTACGCTAGTTAAATTATAATTAACAATAAATAATTTAAAAGTGAAGGTAAGAGAAAAGTGGGAAATTAACAGTGAATAAATAGCTGGTGAAAAATAGTATTAAGTGTGAATTATAGAATAAGGTATGGTAAACACTAGAAGTGATGATGATTTTATTATTTAAGAAAAGATGTTCAATAGAGTTAAGTTTAATTATAGCCGGTAGTAAGTAAAAAGGGAGGATTCCAGAAAAGAATAAATTGAAGGTGTTAACATGGAGAGAAGGTAAAAATTGTTTAAAGATTAAGAAATCAAAAACTAACAAAGACACCTAAGTTATAAGGGACTGACATCAATTTAATAAAAAGTGATGTTGTTCATCACAACAAAAATAATACGTGTTGTAAACAAAAAATTAGCAAATAAGGATAAGTTAGAAGGAAGTGATGATATTTCTTGATCAAAATAATAACTTATAAAGAATTGTTCATGTTAATGTTATGAATAGGATATGGCTGGATGAAATTTGCAGTCCATAAGCCTAATGTTATGTTTTAAAGATTAAAATAGAGAAAGCAATATTGACAAGTAAACAACACACCAACAGACTCAAAATACAACACAACCAATAAAAATAACAAAGTAAAGCCCAATAGGCTGAAACAAAATGTGATTTGAATGAAATAAGTAAAATACTATAATGGCTACTCAGGCCTAGAAAAAACATAACTGTCAGAACCAAACAACCAAAAATTATAACAAATTGAATAAGAATTTAGAAAATCTGAGGTGAAGGAATCACCAAGAATAAATTGTAAATCATTTATAACACAAAATATTGTAATAGGCATTATTATACAAAAAGAAATGTAATTAACAAGCATTAACATAATTGTAAAAACTTAAAATCTGAAATTACCCAAGCTTGTGGGGTATCAAAATAATCTATGAACGAGAATAAATACTATAGTGACAATATTTAATAACCAGGAAGGAAGATGGAGGAATAACAGTAATCAGAAGATATACGAAGAATTCGAATTTTGATAACAATACATCATCTCAAAATCAACCAATCAGAATTATACCGTTACTATGGAAATGGCAGTTGAAGACGAGATTACCGTTGGAATTAAAAAGAAGCGAAGCGTCATTAAGCCAATGCAGATGCAAATATTTGGAAGAGCATTTTTTCAGTGTAAATCATGCAAATAGTTATTAAAAGTTGCTGAACATGATCGCATGAGAAGCAGATGACCGTTGTAGCAGATAATTCAAGACCCAAGGCCAATTAAATAGAAAATATCCTTGAAAAGAATGTCAAGACCCATGACAAAACAGACGCTCAATGTTCTGAAGCCCAAAATCCATGAAAACTGAATGTATGCAGCCACCTCCTACCCGATTAAACAACGAAGGCACCTAGACACGTTGAGGTGTTAAGTACCATCAAATTATTTATTTTCCACCAACCCTAATCACTTTAAATAATTTTAAAAGGTAAATTTACCGCACTATAGAAACAATATTTCTCTTTCATAGAATATTTGAACAAATTAACACTTAATAGAAACATGTTAACATTGATATAACCTAAGAATTAAACACGAACTTACAGAACACTTTTACGACATAACACAACAGATTGTAACAGCACACATTATTCTTTATTGTAACCATTGGAGTTCTTTAACTCATAGCCACAAGGATCCACGATTTGGGAAACCAATAATAATTATAATACACTTAACGCAAGCAGCAATGCAAGGTTAAATGGTTGCTAAATCACTTCGCCAAACCTGAAGGCAAGATCTCATGTAGTCAGTCGGAGCGAATTTATAATTGTATTATTGTAAATGTGAATGTTTTCAGTTATCACCCATTAAAAAATAATTATTACAGGGAGTAACCGGCGTTATCATTTCATAGGGAGTGCTATATATCAATTACTTGTGTTTAAGAATAAATCGTAGCAGGAAACAGGTTGTCAGTCACACAGCAGAAGCGACGATTGGGACGGCCGTGCGAGCGGGAACTATTTGAATGCACCATCCCGCAACGCTGATAACTTGTTTAACCATAATTTTAGTTGTTTTGAAAAACGACTTGGCGCCACCCGGGATTATCACACCCCTATAAATAACAGGTAAGGTTACTGCCGTAGTATACAGGTGATTATATCTACGCTACGAACATCGCTAGCCACAACATTACTGTAACGACCCAGTGCGAGGCGAACGCACTAATCATACAAATTGTACACATTTTGCAGGTACGAACCGATCTATTCGTTACATATTGACGAATACCAGGTGAGGCTTGAACGAAGACGAGGACGTCTCCCTTATATCTGTACGTTACAGATTGGCGACCAACCGGTGAGGCCGTAAAAGAAGGCCAACGGCGGCTATGAAGAGACTCTCAATGGTTACCAGGAAGGACAAACAGAAAGGAATTGAAGGGGAAAATCAGCCAGAAGAGATGGACGAAATTGAAGAAATGATCAGGGAGCTAGTCGAAGAGGATCCTCGATTAAACCAACCAGAAAATCCAACTCAAACAGAACCGGGGTGGAAGTCATGGTAGGGGACCAACCTAGCAAACCCACTCAGAAGGAAGACATGAGCACGCAGGAGATGTTCAGAATAATGATGGAGCAATTCGGACAAATGAATAAAAAATTAGAATCAGTGCAGGAACAAAGAAGACAAGACAAGGAAGAATTGTTTGAAAAATTGGACTCAGTACATAGTATTTTCAAACCATTAAATGAACCACAAGACACCACTTCTGAAGGTAGTAAGGAGATAGAATTTAGAAAGGACCAAAGCGTATTATTGCCTGAAAATAATAACAGTGAAACAAATGATGAATAAGTGGAAATGAAGACGGAGAAAAGGCGTCACAGAAAAATAATAAAAACAAGAGAAGAAGTGGAGATGATGAAAAACGGACTAACCAATGTGTTCAGTGTACCAATGACCAACCATGCCGAAAGGATGAATTTTATGGAGTGCAGGAGAACTCTAAAAGAAATTCTAGAAGGAGTGAAAAACCGACCAGCAAGAAGAAACTGGAGAGAAGCAATACCTGAATGGAGAATACCCAAATTAAAAAGAAATTCACAACCAACCAGTGGGTGAAAAGTTCAGCAAATTTATGCTCAAATGGAAAATACCCAAATTTGAAAAGACTCACAACAAAATAGTGTGGCACAAATTAAAAAGGTCTCTAGAACACTTGAATACGCAAGAAGTACAAATGCAAGATAAAAAAGCAATAATAACATTAACGAAGGAGGTACAATTAACAACTTCTTTGATTAATCAAAATGTATTGAATAACGTAGGCATGGAGACAAATGAACAAATGATGTTAGAAGAATTGCGGTACAAGATAGAAGATACCTATTTCACAAGCAAGGAAATAGTTACACACACCCAAATTATCCGAACCACAAGTGCAGAGGAAATGATGGACCATGGGTAAATTAAGCTAAGATACCACACACCAAGAAAAGGGACTGATCTTCGAATTAATGACCAAGCAACCCAATGGAACAGAAGGAGATATTAAAATTAAATGACGCCACTAAACAATCACCAAAACAAGAGGGTACAAGAAACGACTAAGACAAATTAAATAAGAAAAATTAAACTATAATAAACAAACTCTACTCCTTCATTAATTTCAAAACAAAAAAGAAATTAATAATTATCCAGAATAAATGTCACAGATCAGACATTTGAAGGAGAAGATCGTCAAAGTGTTTTGTATAATAAAGGATAGAAAGGACCTGGAAGATATTCTGAACGAGGTAGTGGTACAGCAGAAACAAGATTCAAAATTACTAAACATAAGAAACCGACTGTTAGAAGATGAAGAAGTTGTGAATAAATATTATTGTATCCACCGAGATATACTCTTTGTTAAAACAAGAAAACATAATAGCACATGGAAACTTGTAGTTCCAAATACATTAGAAAATAAGATAATTAAGGATTATCATGTTCGATACGGACATATGGGAACTGTAAAAATTGTAAAAGCATTGGAGGAGGAAGTCTTTATAAAAAATATAGTAAGAAAGGTCAACCAAACTATTAAAACGTGTATAATATGTCAAATGGTAAAGACCAATAACAAGAAAAAAGAGGGAACCATGATACCCATCACCTCAACAACAAAGTTAGAAAAAGTATTCCTCGATATATGTGGTCCATTCCCACGTAGTGGAGGGAGACATAAATACAAGTTTATTGTAATCATGTTAGACCACTATACAAAATATACGAAATTATATGCAATAAACAGAGCTACTACTAAGAAAATACTAGAAATAATAAAAACTAAATATATAACTGAAGTGGGAAGACCATGCATGGTAATAACTGACCATGGAACGCAGTTCAAAGGAAAGGAATGGCGGAACAAGTTACTAAAAGAGAATATAAAAACCTATAAAACTTCCAAATACCACCCTAGTAGTAACCCTGCAGAAAGAGTGCTAAGGGAAGTTGGACGAATACTAAGAACTTATTGTCACAACAACCAAAAAGAATGGCAAAGGCATTTGGCTTCTACCGAAGTATTTCTAAATATTAGTTACCACCAATTTACTGAAAACACCCCATACTTGATGATGTTTGGAAGAAAGCCCCACAGAGAGATACAAGACTTAATAAACTTCCCAGTCAACCCAGGAGACCCCTATGATGAAAACCAATGTTATAACCGTATTATGGAGAAAACAGAAAAACAAAGAGCAAGGTATTCACAAAACCAAATTAAAATAATAAAGTATCACAAGGGAGAGAGAGTACTAATCAAAAACAGGGAACTACCCAGTACACTTGAAGGAATAGCCAAAAAATTGCTATTATTATATGTTGGACCATATATCATCACCAAGGACAATGGAAACAATACTTATGAGATAAGTAATATAACCACAAAAAAAGTAAAAGGAGTTTACAACCAAGCTTCAATAAAGAAGTTCTATGAAGAAAACTAAGTAACTGTAAATAAAATACAAATGCCAAATTCAAAAATTAGGTGAGCACAACTTGCAACAACATTTCGATGACTTATGAGGCCTAAAATAAAAAATATCAAAACAAAGGAATGAGTTACATAAATTCCTACCAAGTGAAATCAACTTACAATTTATTAAAAAGTTGATGTGTGAAGTATATGAAATAATTAAACAAAATGTACCGAAATAGGAATACGCTACAAAAATTCCTATGATGTAAGAGAATTAACTTACAAAGAATTATCAAGAATGATTTTTAATACAAACTGAAATATACAAAAATAAAATCAAACTAAAAACTGATTAGATAAATACCTGAAATTATAATGAATCAAAGGTATTCAAAAAAAATAAAAAATCTAAACTGGTACAAAGAAAAAGAGAAGTTATGTATGAATCAAATATACAAGCTATGGCTAAAGCAAAATATTGCTAAATAACTGAGAAAAGAATACCAATGTCTAAGATAATTAAAATGATCACAACGAGAATTGAAAACCAAATAATGATGAAATTAACATATAAATAAATAAAAAACAATCAATTGTATGAGCAAATGATAGTATATAGCAAAGGTACAGCGGAAGGAAGAATGAGTAAAAGGTCAAGGTGATCTAAAAACAAACCACAAGGTGGACAATCCCAAAGTATATTATTATTAATTTAAGTCACAAGTTGACAAAAAAGGTATTTATGATTGACTGTTGAAAAGTCCAGCAATCCAAATAAACTGAGCAGAGATGATGTGCCTCTGGTCTCAGAAAAATGAGTAGTAATGGGAGAAACCAGCTACTAAAGTTAGGGAAAAAATTGTGTATAAGGGAGAACACACCAATGGAAATAAAATAAAAAACAGATCCAAATAAAATGGAATGAATTCAGTAAGAAGAGAAATAAAGAATGGAGAAACAACCAAGAAAGAAAAGGAAAAAGATTATGTATAACTGATAATTTCATAAAAAACTATGCTAGTGTTTTATCAAAATGATCAATTTTAAAGGAGAGGCATTATGTTACGACACAAATAGCCAACCCAGTACCAGGGATAAAAAATATATTTATAAATGTAAAAATACTTCTTATCAATAAACTGATTGATTTAATTAAAATATAAGGAATATGACTCGACAAACGACGACTTTGACCTAACCCAAGTGATTGACCCAACAACAAGAAACAAATGAAGAAGGGAACCACACAAATAACCAACGAGAATAAGGAAGTAATAAACCCAAACCAAAAGGAAACAAGTTCATGGGTTTAAACGACCCCAAAATACCCAAGGAAAAGGATGGAAAAACCCAATGTATTAATCAAATAATGAAAATGAAAAAGGAGGGAGATAAGCAGAAGTGAAAACCAATAATGGTTCACAAAACAAGTAATAAAGCACTCAAGAAGAATATTGAAACCAAAACAATGGTTATCCGGAGAAAGGAAAGGTAACGGTTACTACCCATTAATAGACAAAATGACCTAGTGAAGAAACATTACTAAGGATTAAGGTGATAAAAAGGCAACCTAAACCACAGATAAAATTGTTATTAAGTATTAATTGTCATTAGTATTAAGGATATGAAAGAGAAATAAGTATAGGGATCACCCACCAGAAAACAAATAGTATAAACAGTGCAATGGTGTAGGTGTAAAAACCCCAAAGTGAAGTGTTACGCTAGTTAAATTATAATTAACAATAAATAATTTAAAAGTGAAGGTAAGAGAAAAGTGGGAAATTAACAGTGAATAAATAGCTGGTGAAAAATAGTATTAAGTGTGAATTATAGAATAAGGTATGGTAAACACTAGAAGTGATGATGATTTTATTATTTAAGAAAAGATGTTCAATAGAGTTAAGTTTAATTATAGCCGGTAGTAAGTAAAAAGGGAGGATTCCAGAAAAGAATAAATTGAAGGTGTTAACATGGAGAGAAGGTAAAAATTGTTTAAAGATTAAGAAATCAAAAACTAACAAAGACACCTAAGTTATAAGGGACTGACATCAATTTAATAAAAAGTGATGTTGTTCATCACAACAAAAATAATACGTGTTGTAAACAAAAAATTAGCAAATAAGGATAAGTTAGAAGGAAGTGATGATATTTCTTGATCAAAATAATAACTTATAAAGAATTGTTCATGTTAATGTTATGAATAGGATATGGCTGGATGAAATTTGCAGTCCATAAGCCTAATGTTATGTTTTAAAGATTAAAATAGAGAAAGCAATATTGACAAGTAAACAACACACCAACAGACTCAAAATACAACACAACCAATAAAAATAACAAAGTAAAGCCCAATAGGCTGAAACAAAATGTGATTTGAATGAAATAAGTAAAATACTATAATGGCTACTCAGGCCTAGAAAAAACATAACTGTCAGAACCAAACAACCAAAAATTATAACAAATTGAATAAGAATTTAGAAAATCTGAGGTGAAGGAATCACCAAGAATAAATTGTAAATCATTTATAACACAAAATATTGTAATAGGCATTATTATACAAAAAGAAATGTAATTAACAAGCATTAACATAATTGTAAAAACTTAAAATCTGAAATTACCCAAGCTTGTGGGGTATCAAAATAATCTATGAACGAGAATAAATACTATAGTGACAATATTTAATAACCAGGAAGGAAGATGGAGGAATAACAGTAATCAGAAGATATACGAAGAATTCGAATTTTGATAACAATACATCATCTCAAAATCAACCAATCAGAATTATACCGTTACTATGGAAATGGCGGTTGAAGACGAGATTACCGTTGGAATTAAAAAGAAGCGAAGCGTCATTAAGCCAATGCAGATGCAAATATTTGGAAGAGCATTTTTTCAGTGTAAATCATGCAAATAGTTATTAAAAGTTGCTGAACATGATCGCATGAGAAGCAGATGACCGTTGTAGCAGATAATTCAAGACCCAAGGCCAATTAAATAGAAAATATCCTTGAAAAGAATGTCAAGACCCATGACAAAACAGACGCTCAATGTTCTGAAGCCCAAAATCCATGAAAACTGAATGTATGCAGCCACCTCCTACCCGATTAAACAACGAAGGCACCTAGACACGTTGAGGTGTTAAGTACCATCAAATTATTTATTTTCCACCAACCCTAATCACTTTAAATAATTTTAAAAGGTAAATTTACCGCACTATAGAAACAATATTTCTCTTTCATAGAATATTTGAACAAATTAACACTTAATAGAAACATGTTAACATTGATATAACCTAAGAATTAAACACGAACTTACAGAACACTTTTACGACATAACACAACAGATTGTAACAGCACACATTATTCTTTATTGTAACCATTGGAGTTCTTTAACTCATAGCCACAAGGATCCACGATTTGGGAAACCAATAATAATTATAATACACTTAACGCAAGCAGCAATGCAAGGTTAAATGGTTGCTAAATCACTTCGCCAAACCTGAAGGCAAGATCTCATGTAGTCAGTCGGAGCGAATTTATAATTGTATTATTGTAAATGTGAATGTTTTCAGTTATCACCCATTAAAAAATAATTATTACAGGGAGTAACCGGCGTTATCATTTCATAGGGAGTGCTATATATCAATTACTTGTGTTTAAGAATAAATCGTAGCAGGAAACAGGTTGTCAGTCACACAGCAGAAGCGACGATTGGGACGGCCGTGCGAGCGGGAACTATTTGAATGCACCATCCCGCAACGCTGATAACTTGTTTAACCATAATTTTAGTTGTTTTGAAAAACGACTTGGCGCCACCCGGGATTATCACACCCCTATAAATAACAGGTAAGGTTACTGCCGTAGTATACAGGTGATTATATCTACGCTACGAACATCGCTAGCCACAACATTACTGTAACGACCCAGTGCGAGGCGAACGCACTAATCATACAAATTGTACACATTTTGCAGGTACGAACCGATCTATTCGTTACATATTGACGAATACCAGGTGAGGCTTGAACGAAGACGAGGACGTCTCCCTTATATCTGTACGTTACAGATTGGCGACCAACCGGTGAGGCCGTAAAAGAAGGCCAACGGCGGCTATGAAGAGACTCTCAATGGTTACCAGGAAGGACAAACAGAAAGGAATTGAAGGGGAAAATCAGCCAGAAGAGATGGACGAAATTGAAGAAATGATCAGGGAGCTAGTCGAAGAGGATCCTCGATTAAACCAACCAGAAAATCCAACTCAAACAGAACCGGGGTGGAAGTCATGGTAGGGGACCAACCTAGCAAACCCACTCAGAAGGAAGACATGAGCACGCAGGAGATGTTCAGAATAATGATGGAGCAATTCGGACAAATGAATAAAAAATTAGAATCAGTGCAGGAACAAAGAAGACAAGACAAGGAAGAATTGTTTGAAAAATTGGACTCAGTACATAGTATTTTCAAACCATTAAATGAACCACAAGACACCACTTCTGAAGGTAGTAAGGAGATAGAATTTAGAAAGGACCAAAGCGTATTATTGCCTGAAAATAATAACAGTGAAACAAATGATGAATAAGTGGAAATGAAGACGGAGAAAAGGCGTCACAGAAAAATAATAAAAACAAGAGAAGAAGTGGAGATGATGAAAAACGGACTAACCAATGTGTTCAGTGTACCAATGACCAACCATGCCGAAAGGATGAATTTTATGGAGTGCAGGAGAACTCTAAAAGAAATTCTAGAAGGAGTGAAAAACCGACCAGCAAGAAGAAACTGGAGAGAAGCAATACCTGAATGGAGAATACCCAAATTAAAAAGAAATTCACAACCAACCAGTGGGTGAAAAGTTCAGCAAATTTATGCTCAAATGGAAAATACCCAAATTTGAAAAGACTCACAACAAAATAGTGTGTCACAAATTAAAAAGGTCTCTAGAACACTTGAATACGCAAGAAGTACAAATGCAAGATAAAAAAGCAATAATAACATTAACGAAGGAGGTACAATTAACAACTTCTTTGATTAATCAAAATGTATTGAATAACGTAGGCATGGAGACAAATGAACAAATGATGTTAGAAGAATTGCGGTACAAGATAGAAGATACCTATTTCACAAGCAAGGAAATAGTTACACACACCCAAATTATCCGAACCACAAGTGCAGAGGAAATGATGGACCATGGGTAAATTAAGCTAAGATACCACACACCAAGAAAAGGGACTGATCTTCGAATTAATGACCAAGCAACCCAATGGAACAGAAGGAGATATTAAAATTAAATGACGCCACTAAACAATCACCAAAACAAGAGGGTACAAGAAACGACTAAGACAAATTAAATAAGAAAAATTAAACTATAATAAACAAACTCTACTCCTTCATTAATTTCAAAACAAAAAAGAAATTAATAATTATCCAGAATAAATGTCACAGATCAGACATTTGAAGGAGAAGATCGTCAAAGTGTTTTGTATAATAAAGGATAGAAAGGACCTGGAAGATATTCTGAACGAGGTAGTGGTACAGCAGAAACAAGATTCAAAATTACTAAACATAAGAAACCGACTGTTAGAAGATGAAGAAGTTGTGAATAAATATTATTGTATCCACCGAGATATACTCTTTGTTAAAACAAGAAAACATAATAGCACATGGAAACTTGTAGTTCCAAATACATTAGAAAATAAGATAATTAAGGATTATCATGTTCGATACGGACATATGGGAACTGTAAAAATTGTAAAAGCATTGGAGGAGGAAGTCTTTATAAAAAATATAGTAAGAAAGGTCAACCAAACTATTAAAACGTGTATAATATGTCAAATGGTAAAGACCAATAACAAGAAAAAAGAGGGAACCATGATACCCATCACCTCAACAACAAAGTTAGAAAAAGTATTCCTCGATATATGTGGTCCATTCCCACGTAGTGGAGGGAGACATAAATACAAGTTTATTGTAATCATGTTAGACCACTATACAAAATATACGAAATTATATGCAATAAACAGAGCTACTACTAAGAAAATACTAGAAATAATAAAAACTAAATATATAACTGAAGTGGGAAGACCATGCATGGTAATAACTGACCATGGAACGCAGTTCAAAGGAAAGGAATGGCGGAACAAGTTACTAAAAGAGAATATAAAAACCTATAAAACTTCCAAATACCACCCTAGTAGTAACCCTGCAGAAAGAGTGCTAAGGGAAGTTGGACGAATACTAAGAACTTATTGTCACAACAACCAAAAAGAATGGCAAAGGCATTTGGCTTCTACCGAAGTATTTCTAAATATTAGTTACCACCAATTTACTGAAAACACCCCATACTTGATGATGTTTGGAAGAAAGCCCCACAGAGAGATACAAGACTTAATAAACTTCCCAGTCAACCCAGGAGACCCCTATGATGAAAACCAATGTTATAACCGTATTATGGAGAAAACAGAAAAACAAAGAGCAAGGTATTCACAAAACCAAATTAAAATAATAAAGTATCACAAGGGAGAGAGAGTACTAATCAAAAACAGGGAACTACCCAGTACACTTGAAGGAATAGCCAAAAAATTGCTATTATTATATGTTGGACCATATATCATCACCAAGGACAATGGAAACAATACTTATGAGATAAGTAATATAACCACAAAAAAAGTAAAAGGAGTTTACAACCAAGCTTCAATAAAGAAGTTCTATGAAGAAAACTAAGTAACTGTAAATAAAATACAAATGCCAAATTCAAAAATTAGGTGAGCACAACTTGCAACAACATTTCGATGACTTATGAGGCCTAAAATAAAAAATATCAAAACAAAAGAATGAGTTACATAAATTCCTACCAAGTGAAATCAACTTACAATTTATTAAAAAGTTGATGTGTGAAGTATATGAAATAATTAAACAAAATGTACCGAAATAGGAATACGCTACAAAAATTCCTATGATGTAAGAGAATTAACTTACAAAGAATTATCAAGAATGATTTTTAATACAAACTGAAATATACAAAAATAAAATCAAACTAAAAACTGATTAGATAAATACCTGAAATTATAATGAATCAAAGGTATTCAACAAAAATAAAAAATCTAAACTGGTACAAAGAAAAAGAGAAGTTATGTATGAATCAAATATACAAGCTATGGCTAAAGCAAAATATTGCTAAATAACTGAGAAAAGAATACCAATGTCTAAGATAATTAAAATGATCACAACGAGAATTGAAAACCAAATAATGATGAAATTAACATATAAATAAATAAAAAACAATCAATTGTATGAGCAAATGATAGTATATAGCAAAGGTACAGCGGAAGGAAGAATGAGTAAAAGGCCAAGGTGATCTAAAAACAAACCACAAGGTGGACAATCCCAAAGTATATTATTATTAATTTAAGTCACAAGTTGACAAAAAAGGTATTTATGATTGACTGTTGAAAAGTCCAGCAATCCAAATAAACTGAGCAGAGATGATGTGCCTCTGGTCTCAGAAAAATGAGTAGTAATGGGAGAAACCAGCTACTAAAGTTAGGGAAAAAATTGTGTATAAGGGAGAACACACCAATGGAAATAAAATAAAAAACAGATCCAAATAAAATGGAATGAATTCAGTAAGAAGAGAAATAAAGAATGGAGAAACAACCAAGAAAGAAAAGGAAAAAGATTATGTATAACTGATAATTTCATAAAAAACTATGCTAGTGTTTTATCAAAATGATCAATTTTAAAGGAGAGGCATTATGTTACGACACAAATAGCCAACCCAGTACCAGGGATAAAAATATATTTATAAATGTAAAAATACTTCTTATCAAATAAACTGATTGATTTAATTAAAATATAAGGAATATGACTCGACAAACGACGACTTTGACCTAACCCAAGTGATTGACCCAACAACAAGAAACAAATGAAGAAGGGAACCACACAAATAACCAACGAGAATAAGGAAGTAATAAACCCAAACCAAAAGGAAACAAGTTCATGGGTTTAAACGACCCCAAAATACCCAAGGAAAAGGATGGAAAAACCCAATGTATTAATCAAATAATGAAAATGAAAAAGGAGGGAGATAAGCAGAAGTGAAAACCAATAATGGTTCACAAAACAAGTAATAAAGCACTCAAGAAGAATATTGAAACCAAAACAATGGTTATCCGGAGAAAGGAAAGGTAACGGTTACTACCCATTAATAGACAAAATGACCTAGTGAAGAAACATTACTAAGGATTAAGGTGATAAAAAGGCAACCTAAACCACAGATAAAATTGTTATTAGTTATTAAGTATTAATTGTCATTAGTATTAAGGATATGAAAGAGAAATAAGTATAGGGATCACCCACCAGAAAACAAATAGTATAAACAGTGCAATGGTGTAGGTGTAAAAACCCCAAAGTGAAGTGTTACGCTAGTTAAATTATAATTAACAATAAATAATTTAAAAGTGAAGGTAAGAGAAAAGTGGGAAATTAACAGTGAATAAATAGCTGGTGAAAAATAGTATTAAGTGTGAATTATAGAATAAGGTATGGTAAACACTAGAAGTGATGATGATTTTATTATTTAAGAAAAGATGTTCAATAGAGTTAAGTTTAATTATAGCCGGTAGTAAGTAAAAAGGGAGGATTCCAGAAAAGAATAAATTGAAGGTGTTAACATGGAGAGAAGGTAAAAATTGTTTAAAGATTAAGAAATCAAAAACTAACAAAGACACCTAAGTTATAAGGGACTGACATCAATTTAATAAAAAGTGATGTTGTTCATCACAACAAAAATAATACGTGTTGTAAACAAAAAATTAGCAAATAAGGATAAGTTAGAAGGAAGTGATGATATTTCTTGATCAAAATAATAACTTATAAAGAATTGTTCATGTTAATGTTATGAATAGGATATGGCTGGATGAAATTTGCAGTCCATAAGCCTAATGTTATGTTTTAAAGATTAAAATAGAGAAAGCAATATTGACAAGTAAACAACACACCAACAGACTCAAAATACAACACAACCAATAAAAATAACAAAGTAAAGCCCAATAGGCTGAAACAAAATGTGATTTGAATGAAATAAGTAAAATACTATAATGGCTACTCAGGCCTAGAAAAAACATAACTGTCAGAACCAAACAACCAAAAATTATAACAAATTGAATAAGAATTTAGAAAATCTGAGGTGAAGGAATCACCAAGAATAAATTGTAAATCATTTATAACACAAAATATTGTAATAGGCATTATTATACAAAAAGAAATGTAATTAACAAGCATTAACATAATTGTAAAAACTTAAAATCTGAAATTACCCAAGCTTGTGGGGTATCAAAATAATCTATGAACGAGAATAAATACTATAGTGACAATATTTAATAACCAGGAAGGAAGATGGAGGAATAACAGTAATCAGAAGATATACGAAGAATTCGAATTTTGATAACAATACATCATCTCAAAATCAACCAATCAGAATTATACCGTTACTATGGAAATGGCGGTTGAAGACGAGATTACCGTTGGAATTAAAAAGAAGCGAAGCGTCATTAAGCCAATGCAGATGCAAATATTTGGAAGAGCATTTTTTCAGTGTAAATCATGCAAATAGTTATTAAAAGTTGCTGAACATGATCGCATGAGAAGCAGATGACCGTTGTAGCAGATAATTCAAGACCCAAGGCCAATTAAATAGAAAATATCCTTGAAAAGAATGTCAAGACCCATGACAAAACAGACGCTCAATGTTCTGAAGCCCAAAATCCATGAAAACTGAATGTATGCAGCCACCTCCTACCCGATTAAACAACGAAGGCACCTAGACACGTTGAGGTGTTAAGTACCATCAAATTATTTATTTTCCACCAACCCTAATCACTTTAAATAATTTTAAAAGGTAAATTTACCGCACTATAGAAACAATATTTCTCTTTCATAGAATATTTGAACAAATTAACACTTAATAGAAACATGTTAACATTGATATAACCTAAGAATTAAACACGAACTTACAGAACACTTTTACGACATAACACAACAGATTGTAACAGCACACATTATTCTTTATTGTAACCATTGGAGTTCTTTAACTCATAGCCACAAGGATCCACGATTTGGGAAACCAATAATAATTATAATACACTTAACGCAAGCAGCAATGCAAGGTTAAATGGTTGCTAAATCACTTCGCCAAACCTGAAGGCAAGATCTCATGTAGTCAGTCGGAGCGAATTTATAATTGTATTATTGTAAATGTGAATGTTTTCAGTTATCACCCATTAAAAAATAATTATTACAGGGAGTAACCGGCGTTATCATTTCATAGGGAGTGCTATATATCAATTACTTGTGTTTAAGAATAAATCGTAGCAGGAAACAGGTTGTCAGTCACACAGCAGAAGCGACGATTGGGACGGCCGTGCGAGCGGGAACTATTTGAATGCACCATCCCGCAACGCTGATAACTTGTTTAACCATAATTTTAGTTGTTTTGAAAAACGACTTGGCGCCACCCGGGATTATCACACCCCTATAAATAACAGGTAAGGTTACTGCCGTAGTATACAGGTGATTATATCTACGCTACGAACATCGCTAGCCACAACATTACTGTAATGACCCAGTGCGAGGCGAACGCACTAATCATACAAATTGTACACATTTTGCAGGTACGAACCGATCTATTCGTTACATATTGACGAATACCAGGTGAGGCTTGAACGAAGACGAGGACGTCTCCCTTATATCTGTACGTTACAGATTGGCGACCAACCGGTGAGGCCGTAAAAGAAGGCCAACGGCGGCTATGAAGAGACTCTCAATGGTTACCAGGAAGGACAAACAGAAAGGAATTGAAGGGGAAAATCAGCCAGAAGAGATGGACGAAATTGAAGAAATGATCAGGGAGCTAGTCGAAGAGGATCCTCGATTAAACCAACCAGAAAATCCAACTCAAACAGAACCGGGGTGGAAGTCATGGTAGGGGACCAACCTAGCAAACCCACTCAGAAGGAAGACATGAGCACGCAGGAGATGTTCAGAATAATGATGGAGCAATTCGGACAAATGAATAAAAAATTAGAATCAGTGCAGGAACAAAGAAGACAAGACAAGGAAGAATTGTTTGAAAAATTGGACTCAGTACATAGTATTTTCAAACCATTAAATGAACCACAAGACACCACTTCTGAAGGTAGTAAGGAGATAGAATTTAGAAAGGACCAAAGTGTATTATTGCCTGAAAATAATAACAGTGAAACAAATGATGAATAAGTGGAAATGAAGACGGAGAAAAGGCGTCACAGAAAAATAATAAAAACAAGAGAAGAAGTGGAGATGATGAAAAACGGACTAACCAATGTGTTCAGTGTACCAATGACCAACCATGCCGAAAGGATGAATTTTATGGAGTGCAGGAGAACTCTAAAAGAAATTCTAGAAGGAGTGAAAAACCGACCAGCAAGAAGAAACTGGAGAGAAGCAATACCTGAATGGAGAATACCCAAATTAAAAAGAAATTCACAACCAACCAGTGGGTGAAAAGTTCAGCAAATTTATGCTCAAATGGAAAATACCCAAATTTGAAAAGACTCACAACAAAATAGTGTGTCACAAATTAAAAAGGTCTCTAGAACACTTGAATACGCAAGAAGTACAAATGCAAGATAAAAAAGCAATAATAACATTAACGAAGGAGGTACAATTAACAACTTCTTTGATTAATCAAAATGTATTGAATAACGTAGGCATGGAGACAAATGATGTTAGAAGAATTGCGGTACAAGATAGAAGATACCTATTTCACCAGCAAGGAAATAGTTACACACACCCAAATTATCCGAACCACAAGTGCAGAGGAAATGATGGACCATGGGTAAATTAAGCTAAGATACCACACACCAAGAAAAGGGACTGATCTTCGAATTAATGACCAAGCAACCCAATGGAACAGAAGGAGATATTAAAATTAAATGACGCCACTAAACAATCACCAAAACAAGAGGGTACAAGAAACGACTAAGACAAATTAAATAAGAAAAATTAAACTATAATAAACAAACTCTACTCCTTCATTAATTTCAAAACAAAAAAGAAATTAATAATTATCCAGAATAAATGTCACAGATCAGACATGTGAAGGAGAAAAGGAGAAGATCGTCAAAGTGTTTTGTATAATAAAGGATAGAAAGGACCTGGAAGATATTCTGAACGAGGTAGTGGTACAGCAGAAACAAGATTCAAAATTACTAAACATAAGAAACCGACTGTTAGAAGATGAAGAAGTTGTGAATAAATATTATTGTATCCACCGAGATATACTCTTTGTTAAAACAAGAAAACATAATAGCACATGGAAACTTGTAGTTCCAAATACATTAGAAAATAAGATAATTAAGGATTATCATGTTCGATACGGACATATGGGAACTGTAAAAATTGTAAAAGCATTGGAGGAGGAAGTCTTTATAAAAAATATAGTAAGAAAGGTCAACCAAACTATTAAAACGTGTATAATATGTCAAATGGTAAAGACCAATAACAAGAAAAAAGAGGGAACCATGATACCCATCACCTCAACAACAAAGTTAGAAAAAGTATTCCTCGATATATGTGGTCCATTCCCACGTAGTGGAGGGAGACATAAATACAAGTTTATTGTAATCATGTTAGACCACTATACAAAATATACGAAATTATATGCAATAAACAGAGCTACTACTAAGAAAATACTAGAAATAATAAAAACTAAATATATAACTGAAGTGGGAAGACCATGCATGGTAATAACTGACCATGGAACGCAGTTCAAAGGAAAGGAATGGCGGAACAAGTTACTAAAAGAGAATATAAAAACCTATAAAACTTCCAAATACCACCCTAGTAGTAACCCTGCAGAAAGAGTGCTAAGGGAAGTTGGACGAATACTAAGAACTTATTGTCACAACAACCAAAAAGAATGGCAAAGGCATTTGGCTTCTACCGAAGTATTTCTAAATATTAGTTACCACCAATTTACTGAAAACACCCCATACTTGATGATGTTTGGAAGAAAGCCCCACAGAGAGATACAAGACTTAATAAACTTCCCAGTCAACCCAGGAGACCCCTATGATGAAAACCAATGTTATAACCGTATTATGGAGAAAACAGAAAAACAAAGAGCAAGGTATTCACAAAACCAAATTAAAATAATAAAGTATCACAAGGGAGAGAGAGTACTAATCAAAAACAGGGAACTACCCAGTACACTTGAAGGAATAGCCAAAAAATTGCTATTATTATATGTTGGACCATATATCATCACCAAGGACAATGGAAACAATACTTATGAGATAAGTAATATAACCACAAAAAAAGTAAAAGGAGTTTACAACCAAGCTTCAATAAAGAAGTTCTATGAAGAAAACTAAGTAACTGTAAATAAAATACAAATGCCAAATTCAAAAATTAGGTGAGCACAACTTGCAACAACATTTCGATGACTTATGAGGTCTAAAATAAAAAATATCAAAACAAAGGAATGAGTTACATAAATTCCTACCAAGTGAAATCAACTTACAATTTATTAAAAAGTTGATGTGTGAAGTATATGAAATAATTAAACAAAATGTACCGAAATAGGAATACGCTACAAAAATTCCTATGATGTAAGAGAATTAACTTACAAAGAATTATCAAGAATGATTTTTAATACAAACTGAAATATACAAAAATAAAATCAAACTAAAAACTGATTAGATAAATACCTGAAATTATAATGAATCAAAGGTATTCAAAAAAAATAAAAAATCTAAACTGGTACAAAGAAAAAGAGAAGTTATGTATGAATCAAATATACAAGCTATGGCTAAAGCAAAATATTGCTAAATAACTGAGAAAAGAATACCAATGTCTAAGATAATTAAAATGATCACAACGAGAATTGAAAACCAAATAATGATGAAATTAACATATAAATAAATAAAAAACAATCAATTGTATGAGCAAATGATAGTATATAGCAAAGGTACAGCGGAAGGAAGAATGAGTAAAAGGCCAAGGTGATCTAAAAACAAACCACAAGGTGGACAATCCCAAAGTATATTATTATTAATTTAAGTCACAAGTTGACAAAAAAGGTATTTATGATTGACTGTTGAAAAGTCCAGCAATCCAAATAAACTGAGCAGAGATGATGTGCCTCTGGTCTCAGAAAAATGAGTAGTAATGGGAGAAACCAGCTACTAAAGTTAGGGAAAAAATTGTGTATAAGGGAGAACACACCAATGGAAATAAAATAAAAAACAGATCCAAATAAAATGGAATGAATTCAGTAAGAAGAGAAATAAAGAATGGAGAAACAACCAAGAAAGAAAAGGAAAAAGATTATGTATAACTGATAATTTCATAAAAAACTATGCTAGTGTTTTATCAAAATGATCAATTTTAAAGGAGAGGCATTATGTTACGACACAAATAGCCAACCCAGTACCAGGGATAAAAAATATATTTATAAATGTAAAAATACTTCTTATCAAATAAACTGATTGATTTAATTAAAATATAAGGAATATGACTCGACAAACGACGACTTTGACCTAACCCAAGTGATTGACCCAACAACAAGAAACAAATGAAGAAGGGAACCACACAAATAACCAACGAGAATAAGGAAGTAATAAACCCAAACCAAAAGGAAACAAGTTCATGGGTTTAAACGACCCCAAAATACCCAAGGAAAAGGATGGAAAAACCCAATGTATTAATCAAATAATGAAAATGAAAAAGGAGGGAGATAAGCAGAAGTGAAAACCAATAATGGTTCACAAAACAAGTAATAAAGCACTCAAGAAGAATATTGAAACCAAAACAATGGTTATCCGGAGAAAGGAAAGGTAACGGTTACTACCCATTAATAGACAAAATGACCTAGTGAAGAAACATTACTAAGGATTAAGGTGATAAAAAGGCAACCTAAACCACAGATAAAATTGTTATTACTTATTAAGTATTAATTATTAAGTATTAATTGTCATTAGTATTAAGGATATGAAAGAGAAATAAGTATAGGGATCACCCACCAGAAAACAAATAGTATAAACAGTGCAATGGTGTAGGCGTAAAAACCCCAAAGTGAAGTGTTACGCTAGTTAAATTATAATTAACAATAAATAATTTAAAAGTGAAGGTAAGAGAAAAGTGGGAAATTAACAGTGAATAAATAGCTGGTGAAAAATAGTATTAAGTGTGAATTATAGAATAAGGTATGGTAAACACTAGAAGTGATGATGATTTTATTATTTAAGAAAAGATGTTCAATAGAGTTAAGTTTAATTATAGCCGGTAGTAAGTAAAAAGGGAGGATTCCAGAAAAGAATAAATTGAAGGTGTTAACATGGAGAGAAGGTAAAAATTGTTTAAAGATTAAGAAATCAAAAACTAACAAAGACACCTAAGTTATAAGGGACTGACATCAATTTAATAAAAAGTGATGTTGTTCATCACAACAAAAATAATACGTGTTGTAAACAAAAAATTAGCAATTAAGGATAAGTTAGAAGGAAGTGATGATATTTCTTGATCAAAATAATAACTTATAAAGAATTGTTCATGTTAATGTTATGAATAGGATATGGCTGGATGAAATTTGCAGTCCATAAGCCTAATGTTATGTTTTAAAGATTAAAATAGAGAAAGCAATATTGACAAGTAAACAACACACCAACAGACTCAAAATACAACACAACCAATAAAAATAACAAAGTAAAGCCCAATAGGCTGAAACAAAATGTGATTTGAATGAAATAAGTAAAATACTATAATGGCTACTCAGGCCTAGAAAAAACATAACTGTCAGAACCAAACAACCAAAAATTATAACAAATTGAATAAGAATTTAGAAAATCTGAGGTGAAGGAATCACCAAGAATAAATTGTAAATCATTTATAACACAAAATATTGTAATAGGCATTATTATACAAAAAGAAATGTAATTAACAAGCATTAACATAATTGTAAAAACTTAAAATCTGAAATTACCCAAGCTTGTGGGGTATCAAAATAATCTATGAACGAGAATAAATACTATAGTGACAATATTTAATAACCAGGAAGGAAGATGGAGGAATAACAGTAATCAGAAGATATACGAAGAATTCGAATTTTGATAACAATACATCATCTCAAAATCAACCAATCAGAATTATACCGTTACTATGGAAATGGCGGTTGAAGACGAGATTACCGTTGGAATTAAAAAGAAGCGAAGCGTCATTAAGCCAATGCAGATGCAAATATTTGGAAGAGCATTTTTTCAGTGTAAATCATGCAAATAGTTATTAAAAGTTGCTGAACATGATCGCATGAGAAGCAGATGACCGTTGTAGCAGATAATTCAAGACCCAAGGCCAATTAAATAGAAAATATCCTTGAAAAGAATGTCAAGACCCATGACAAAACAGACGCTCAATGTTCTGAAGCCCAAAATCCATGAAAACTGAATGTATGCAGCCACCTCCTACCCGATTAAACAACGAAGGCACCTAGACACGTTGAGGTGTTAAGTACCATCAAATTATTTATTTTCCACCAACCCTAATCACTTTAAATAATTTTAAAAGGTAAATTTACCGCACTATAGAAACAATATTTCTCTTTCATAGAATATTTGAACAAATTAACACTTAATAGAAACATGTTAACATTGATATAACCTAAGAATTAAACACGAACTTACAGAACACTTTTACGACATAACACAACAGATTGTAACAGCACACATTATTCTTTATTGTAACCATTGGAGTTCTTTAACTCATAGCCACAAGGATCCACGATTTGGGAAACCAATAATAATTATAATACACTTAACGCAAGCAGCAATGCAAGGTTAAATGGTTGCTAAATCACTTCGCCAAACCTGAAGGCAAGATCTCATGTAGTCAGTCGGAGCGAATTTATAATTGTATTATTGTAAATGTGAATGTTTTCAGTTATCACCCATTAAAAAATAATTATTACAGGGAGTAACCGGCGTTATCATTTCATAGGGAGTGCTATATATCAATTACTTGTGTTTAAGAATAAATCGTAGCAGGAAACAGGTTGTCAGTCACACAGCAGAAGCGACGATTGGGACGGCCGTGCGAGCGGGAACTATTTGAATGCACCATCCCGCAACGCTGATAACTTGTTTAACCATAATTTTAGTTGTTTTGAAAAACGACTTGGCGCCACCCGGGATTATCACACCCCTATAAATAATAGGTAAGGTTACTGCCGTAGTATACAGGTGATTATATCTACGCTACGAACATCGCTAGCCACAACATTACTGTAACGACCCAGTGCGAGGCGAACGCACTAATCATACAAATTGTACACATTTTGCAGGTACGAACCGATCTATTCGTTACATATTGACGAATACCAGGTGAGGCTTGAACGAAGACGAGGACGTCTCCCTTATATCTGTACGTTACAGATTGGCGACCAACCGGTGAGGCCGTAAAAGAAGGCCAACGGCGGCTATGAAGAGACTCTCAATGGTTACCAGGAAGGACAAACAGAAAGGAATTGAAGGGGAAAATCAGCCAGAAGAGATGGACGAAATTGAAGAAATGATCAGGGAGCTAGTCGAAGAGGATCCTCGATTAAACCAACCAGAAAATCCAACTCAAACAGAACCGGGGTGGAAGTCATGGTAGGGGACCAACCTAGCAAACCCACTCAGAAGGAAGACATGAGCACGCAGGAGATGTTCAGAATAATGATGGAGCAATTCGGACAAATGAATAAAAAATTAGAATCAGTGCAGGAACAAAGAAGACAAGACAAGGAAGAATTGTTTGAAAAATTGGACTCAGTACATAGTATTTTCAAACCATTAAATGAACCACAAGACACCACTTCTGAAGGTAGTAAGGAGATAGAATTTAGAAAGGACCAAAGTGTATTATTGCCTGAAAATAATAACAGTGAAACAAATGATGAATAAGTGGAAATGAAGACGGAGAAAAGGCGTCACAGAAAAATAATAAAAACAAGAGAAGAAGTGGAGATGATGAAAAACGGACTAACCAATGTGTTCAGTGTACCAATGACCAACCATGCCGAAAGGATGAATTTTATGGAGTGCAGGAGAACTCTAAAAGAAATTCTAGAAGGAGTGAAAAACCGACCAGCAAGAAGAAACTGGAGAGAAGCAATACCTGAATGGAGAATACCCAAATTAAAAAGAAATTCACAACCAACCAGTGGGTGAAAAGTTCAGCAAATTTATGCTCAAATGGAAAATACCCAAATTTGAAAAGACTCACAACAAAATAGTGTGTCACAAATTAAAAAGGTCTCTAGAACACTTGAATACGCAAGAAGTACAAATGCAAGATAAAAAAGCAATAATAACATTAACGAAGGAGGTACAATTAACAACTTCTTTGATTAATCAAAATGTATTGAATAACGTAGGCATGGAGACAAATGAACAAATGATGTTAGAAGAATTGCGGTACAAGATAGAAGATACCTATTTCACAAGCAAGGAAATAGTTACACACACCCAAATTATCCGAACCACAAGTGCAGAGGAAATGATGGACCATGGGTAAATTAAGCTAAGATACCACACACCAAGAAAAGGGACTTATCTTCGAATTAATGACCAAGCAACCCAATGGAACAGAAGGAGATATTAAAATTAAATGACGCCACTAAACAATCACCAAAACAAGAGGGTACAAGAAACGACTAAGACAAATTAAATAAGAAAAATTAAACTATAATAAACAAACTCTACTCCTTCATTAATTTCAAAACAAAAAAGAAATTAATAATTATCCAGAATAAATGTCACAGATCAGACATGTGAAGGAGAAAAGGAGAAGATCGTCAAAGTGTTTTGTATAATAAAGGATAGAAAGGACCTGGAAGATATTCTGAACGAGGTAGTGGTACAGCAGAAACAAGATTCAAAATTACTAAACATAAGAAACCGACTGTTAGAAGATGAAGAAGTTGTGAATAAATATTATTGTATCCACCGAGATATACTCTTTGTTAAAACAAGAAAACATAATAGCACATGGAAACTTGTAGTTCCAAATACATTAGAAAATAAGATAATTAAGGATTATCATGTTCGATACGGACATATGGGAACTGTAAAAATTGTAAAAGCATTGGAGGAGGAAGTCTTTATAAAAAATATAGTAAGAAAGGTCAACCAAACTATTAAAACGTGTATAATATGTCAAATGGTAAAGACCAATAACAAGAAAAAAGAGGGAACCATGATACCCATCACCTCAACAACAAAGTTAGAAAAAGTATTCCTCGATATATGTGGTCCATTCCCACGTAGTGGAGGGAGACATAAATACAAGTTTATTGTAATCATGTTAGACCACTATACAAAATATACGAAATTATATGCAATAAACAGAGCTACTACTAAGAAAATACTAGAAATAATAAAAACTAAATATATAACTGAAGTGGGAAGACCATGCATGGTAATAACTGACCATGGAACGCAGTTCAAAGGAAAGGAATGGCGGAACAAGTTACTAAAAGAGAATATAAAAACCTATAAAACTTCCAATTACCACCCTAGTAGTAACCCTGCAGAAAGAGTGCTAAGGGAAGTTGGACGAATACTAAGAACTTATTGTCACAACAACCAAAAAGAATGGCAAAGGCATTTGGCTTCTACCGAAGTATTTCTAAATATTAGTTACCACCAATTTACTGAAAACACCCCATACTTGATGATGTTTGGAAGAAAGCCCCACAGAGAGATACAAGACTTAATAAACTTCCCAGTCAACCCAGGAGACCCCTATGATGAAAACCAATGTTATAACCGTATTATGGAGAAAACAGAAAAACAAAGAGCAAGGTATTCACAAAACCAAATTAAAATAATAAAGTATCACAAGGGAGAGATAGTACTAATCAAAAACAGGGAACTACCCAGTACACTTGAAGGAATAGCCAAAAAATTGGTATTATTATATGTTGGACCATATATCATCACCAAGGACAATGGAAACAATACTTATGAGATAAGTAATATAACCACAAAAAAAGTAAAAGGAGTTTACAACCAAGCTTCAATAAAGAAGTTCTATGAAGAAAACTAAGTAACTGTAAATAAAATACAAATGCCAAATTCAAAAATTAGGTGAGCACAACTTGCAACAACATTTCGATGACTTATGAGGCCTAAAATAAAAAATATCAAAACAAAGGAATGAGTTACATAAATTCCTACCAAGTGAAATCAACTTACAATTTATTAAAAAGTTGATGTGTGAAGTATATGAAATAATTAAACAAAATGTACCGAAATAGGAATACGCTACAAAAATTCCTATGATGTAAGAGAATTAACTTACAAAGAATTATCAAGAATGATTTTTAATACAAACTGAAATATACAAAAATAAAATCAAACTAAAAACTGATTAGATAAATACCTGAAATTATAATGAATCAAAGGTATTCAAAAAAAATAAAAAATCTAAACTGGTACAAAGAAAAAGAGAAGTTATGTATGAATCAAATATACAAGCTATGGCTAAAGCAAAATATTGCTAAATAACTGAGAAAAGAATACCAATGTCTAAGATAATTAAAATGATCACAACGAGAATTGAAAACCAAATAATGATGAAATTAACATATAAATAAATAAAAAACAATCAATTGTATGAGCAAATGATAGTATATAGCAAAGGTACAGCGGAAGGAAGAATGAGTAAAAGGCCAAGGTGATCTAAAAACAAACCACAAGGTGGACAATCCCAAAGTATATTATTATTAATTTAAGTCACAAGTTGACAAAAAAGGTATTTATGATTGACTGTTGAAAAGTCCAGCAATCCAAATAAACTGAGCAGAGATGATGTGCCTCTGGTCTCAGAAAAATGAGTAGTAATGGGAGAAACCAGCTACTAAAGTTAGGGAAAAAATTGTGTATAAGGGAGAACACACCAATGGAAATAAAATAAAAAACAGATCCAAATAAAATGGAATGAATTCAGTAAGAAGAGAAATAAAGAATGGAGAAACAACCAAGAAAGAAAAGGAAAAAGATTATGTATAACTGATAATTTCATAAAAAACTATGCTAGTGTTTTATCAAAATGATCAATTTTAAAGGAGAGGCATTATGTTACGACACAAATAGCCAACCCAGTACCAGGGATAAAAAATATATTTATAAATGTAAAAATACTTCTTATCAAATAAACTGATTGATTTAATTAAAATATAAGGAATATGACTCGACAAACGACGACTTTGACCTAACCCAAGTGATTGACCCAACAACAAGAAACAAATGAAGAAGGGAACCACACAAATAACCAACGAGAATAAGGAAGTAATAAACCCAAACCAAAAGGAAACAAGTTCATGGGTTTAAACGACCCCAAAATACCCAAGGAAAAGGATGGAAAAACCCAATGTATTAATCAAATAATGAAAATGAAAAAGGAGGGAGATAAGCAGAAGTGAAAACCAATAATGGTTCACAAAACAAGTAATAAAGCACTCAAGAAGAATATTGAAACCAAAACAATGGTTATCCGGAGAAAGGAAAGGTAACGGTTACTACCCATTAATAGACAAAATGACCTAGTGAAGAAACATTACTAAGGATTAAGGTGATAAAAAGGCAACCTAAACCACAGATAAAATTGTTATTAGTTATTAAGTATTAATTATTAAGTATTAATTGTCATTAGTATTAAGGATATGAAAGAGAAATAAGTATAGGGATCACCCACCAGAAAACAAATAGTATAAACAGTGCAATGGTGTAGGTGTAAAAACCCCAAAGTGAAGTGTTACGCTAGTTAAATTATAATTAACAATAAATAATTTAAAAGTGAAGGTAAGAGAAAAGTGGGAAATTAACAGTGAATAAATAGCTGGTGAAAAATAGTATTAAGTGTGAATTATAGAATAAGGTATGGTAAACACTAGAAGTGATGATGATTTTATTATTTAAGAAAAGATGTTCAATAGAGTTAAGTTTAATTATAGCCGGTAGTAAGTAAAAAGGGAGGATTCCAGAAAAGAATAAATTGAAGGTGTTAACATGGAGAGAAGGTAAAAATTGTTTAAAGATTAAGAAATCAAAAACTAACAAAGACACCTAAGTTATAAGGGACTGACATCAATTTAATAAAAAGTGATGTTGTTCATCACAACAAAAATAATACGTGTTGTAAACAAAAAATTAGCAAATAAGGATAAGTTAGAAGGAAGTGATGATATTTCTTGATCAAAATAATAACTTATAAAGAATTGTTCATGTTAATGTTATGAATAGGATATGGCTGGATGAAATTTGCAGTCCATAAGCCTAATGTTATGTTTTAAAGATTAAAATAGAGAAAGCAATATTGACAAGTAAACAACACACCAACAGACTCAAAATACAACACAACCAATAAAAATAACAAAGTAAAGCCCAATAGGCTGAAACAAAATGTGATTTGAATGAAATAAGTAAAATACTATAATGGCTACTCAGGCCTAGAAAAAACATAACTGTCAGAACCAAACAACCAAAAATTATAACAAATTGAATAAGAATTTAGAAAATCTGAGGTGAAGGAATCACCAAGAATAAATTGTAAATCATTTATAACACAAAATATTGTAATAGGCATTATTATACAAAAAGAAATGTAATTAACAAGCATTAACATAATTGTAAAAACTTAAAATCTGAAATTACCCAAGCTTGTGGGGTATCAAAATAATCTATGAACGAGAATAAATACTATAGTGACAATATTTAATAACCAGGAAGGAAGATGGAGGAATAACAGTAATCAGAAGATATACGAAGAATTCGAATTTTGATAACAATACATCATCTCAAAATCAACCAATCAGAATTATACCGTTACTATGGAAATGGCGGTTGAAGACGAGATTACCGTTGGAATTAAAAAGAAGCGAAGCGTCATTAAGCCAATGCAGATGCAAATATTTGGAAGAGCATTTTTTCAGTGTAAATCATGCAAATAGTTATTAAAAGTTGCTGAACATGATCGCATGAGAAGCAGATGACCGTTGTAGCAGATAATTCAAGACCCAAGGCCAATTAAATAGAAAATATCCTTGAAAAGAATGTCAAGACCCATGACAAAACAGACGCTCAATGTTCTGAAGCCCAAAATCCATGAAAACTGAATGTATGCAGCCACCTCCTACCCGATTAAACAACGAAGGCACCTAGACACGTTGAGGTGTTAAGTACCATCAAATTATTTATTTTCCACCAACCCTAATCACTTTAAATAATTTTAAAAGGTAAATTTACCGCACTATAGAAACAATATTTCTCTTTCATAGAATATTTGAACAAATTAACACTTAATAGAAACATGTTAACATTGATATAACCTAAGAATTAAACACGAACTTACAGAACACTTTTACGACATAACACAACAGATTGTAACAGCACACATTATTCTTTATTGTAACCATTGGAGTTCTTTAACTCATAGCCACAAGGATCCACGATTTGGGAAACCAATAATAATTATAATACACTTAACGCAAGCAGCAATGCAAGGTTAAATGGTTGCTAAATCACTTCGCCAAACCTGAAGGCAAGATCTCATGTAGTCAGTCGGAGCGAATTTATAATTGTATTATTGTAAATGTGAATGTTTTCAGTTATCACCCATTAAAAAATAATTATTACAGGGAGTAACCGGCGTTATCATTTCATAGGGAGTGCTATATATCAATTACTTGTGTTTAAGAATAAATCGTAGCAGGAAACAGGTTGTCAGTCACACAGCAGAAGCGACGATTGGACGGCCGTGCGAGCGGGAACTATTTGAATGCACCATCCCGCAACGCTGATAACTTGTTTAACCATAATTTTAGTTGTTTTGAAAAACGACTTGGCGCCACCCGGGATTATCACACCCCTATAAATAACAGGTAAGGTTACTGCCGTAGTATACAGGTGATTATATCTACGCTACGAACATCGCTAGCCACAACATTACTGTAACGACCCAGTGCGAGGCGAACACACTAATCATACAAATTGTACACATTTTGCAGGTACGAACCGATCTATTCGTTACATATTGACGAATACCAGGTGAGGCTTGAACGAAGACGAGGACGTCTCCCTTATATCTGTACGTTACAGATTGGCGACCAACCGGTGAGGCCGTAAAAGAAGGCCAACGGCGGCTATGAAGAGACTCTCAATGGTTACCAGGAAGGACAAACAGAAAGGAATTGAAGGGGAAAATCAGCCAGAAGAGATGGACGAAATTGAAGAAATGATCAGGGAGCTAGTCGAAGAGGATCCTCGATTAAACCAACCAGAAAATCCAACTCAAACAGAACCGGGGTGGAAGTCATGGTAGGGGACCAACCTAGCAAACCCACTCAGAAGGAAGACATGAGCACGCAGGAGATGTTCAGAATAATGATGGAGCAATTCGGACAAATGAATAAAAAATTAGAATCAGTGCAGGAACAAAGAAGACAAGACAAGGAAGAATTGTTTGAAAAATTGGACTCAGTACATAGTATTTTCAAACCATTAAATGAACCACAAGACACCACTTCTGAAGGTAGTAAGGAGATAGAATTTAGAAAGGACCAAAGCGTATTATTGCCTGAAAATAATAACAGTGAAACAAATGATGAATAAGTGGAAATGAAGACGGAGAAAAGGCGTCACAGAAAAATAATAAAAACAAGAGAAGAAGTGGAGATGATGAAAAACGGA
This sequence comes from Magicicada septendecula, assembly GCA_034769895.1. Taxonomy (NCBI): domain Eukaryota; kingdom Metazoa; phylum Arthropoda; class Insecta; order Hemiptera; family Cicadidae; genus Magicicada; species Magicicada septendecula. The sequence goes on from CM068370.1 coordinate 70,992,970, forward strand.
CTAACCAATGTGTTCAGTGTACCAATGACCAACCATGCCGAAAGGATGAATTTTATGGAGTGCAGGAGAACTCTAAAAGAAATTCTAGAAGGAGTGAAAAACCGACCAGCAAGAAGAAACTGGAGAGAAGCAATACCTGAATGGAGAATACCCAAATTAAAAAGAAATTCACAACCAACCAGTGGGTGAAAAGTTCAGCAAATTTATGCTCAAATGGAAAATACCCAAATTTGAAAAGACTCACAACAAAATAGTGTGTCACAAATTAAAAAGGTCTCTAGAACACTTGAATACGCAAGAAGTACAAATGCAAGATAAAAAAGCAATAATAACATTAACGAAGGAGGTACAATTAACAACTTCTTTGATTAATCAAAATGTATTGAATAACGTAGGCATGGAGACAAATGAACAAATGATGTTAGAAGAATTGCGGTACAAGATAGAAGATACCTATTTCACAAGCAAGGAAATAGTTACACACACCCAAATTATCCGAACCACAAGTGCAGAGGAAATGATGGACCATGGGTAAATTAAGCTAAGATACCACACACCAAGAAAAGGGACTGATCTTCGAATTAATGACCAAGCAACCCAATGGAACAGAAGGAGATATTAAAATTAAATGACGCCACTAAACAATCACCAAAACAAGAGGGTACAAGAAACGACTAAGACAAATTAAATAAGAAAAATTAAACTATAATAAACAAACTCTACTCCTTCATTAATTTCAAAACAAAAAAGAAATTAATAATTATCCAGAATAAATGTCACAGATCAGACATTTGAAGGAGAAGATCGTCAAAGTGTTTTGTATAATAAAGGATAGAAAGGACCTGGAAGATATTCTGAACGAGGTAGTGGTACAGCAGAAACAAGATTCAAAATTACTAAACATAAGAAACCGACTGTTAGAAGATGAAGAAGTTGTGAATAAATATTATTGTATCCACCGAGATATACTCTTTGTTAAAACAAGAAAACATAATAGCACATGAAAACTTGTAGTTCCAAATACATTAGAAAATAAGATAATTAAGGATTATCATGTTCGATACGGACATATGGGAACTGTAAAAATTGTAAAAGCATTGGAGGAGGAAGTCTTTATAAAAAATATAGTAAGAAAGGTCAACCAAACTATTAAAACGTGTATAATATGTCAAATGGTAAAGACCAATAACAAGAAAAAAGAGGGAACCATGATACCCATCACCTCAACAACAAAGTTAGAAAAAGTATTCCTCGATATATGTGGTCCATTCCCACGTAGTGGAGGGAGACATAAATACAAGTTTATTGTAATTATGTTAGACCACTATACAAAATATACGAAATTATATGCAATAAACAGAGCTACTACTAAGAAAATACTAGAAATAATAAAAACTAAATATATAACTGAAGTGGGAAGACCATGCATGGTAATAACTGACCATGGAACGCAGTTCAAAGGAAAGGAATGGCGGAACAAGTTACTAAAAGAGAATATAAAAACCTATAAAACTTCCAAATACCACCCTAGTAGTAACCCTGCAGAAAGAGTGCTAAGGGAAGTTGGACGAATACTAAGAACTTATTGTCACAACAACCAAAAAGAATGGCAAAGGCATTTGGCTTCTACCGAAGTATTTCTAAATATTAGTTACCACCAATTTACTGAAAACACCCCATACTTGATGATGTTTGGAAGAAAGCCCCACAGAGAGATACAAGACTTAATAAACTTCCCAGTCAACCCAGGAGACCCCTATGATGAAAACCAATGTTATAACCGTATTATGGAGAAAACAGAAAAACAAAGAGCAAGGTATTCACAAAACCAAATTAAAATAATAAAGTATCACAAGGGAGAGAGAGTACTAATCAAAAACAGGGAACTACCCAGTACACTTGAAGGAATAGCCAAAAAATTGCTATTATTATATGTTGGACCATATATCATCACCAAGGACAATGGAAACAATACTTATGAGATAAGTAATATAACCACAAAAAAAGTAAAAGGAGTTTACAACCATGCTTCAATAAAGAAGTTCTATGAAGAAAACTAAGTAACTGTAAATAAAATACAAATGCCAAATTCAAAAATTAGGTGAGCACAACTTGCAACAACATTTCGATGACTTATGAGGCCTAAAATAAAAAATATCAAAACAAAGGAATGAGTTACATAAATTCCTACCAAGTGAAATCAACTTACAATTTATTAAAAAGTTGATGTGTGAAGTATATGAAATAATTAAACAAAATGTACCGAAATAGGAATACGCTACAAAAATTCCTATGATGTAAGAGAATTAACTTACAAAGAATTATCAAGAATGATTTTTAATACAAACTGAAATATACAAAAATAAAATCAAACTAAAAACTGATTAGATAAATACCTGAAATTATAATGAATCAAAGGTATTCAAAAAAAATAAAAAATCTAAACTGGTACAAAGAAAAAGAGAAGTTATGTATGAATCAAATATACAAGCTATGGCTAAAGCAAAATATTGCTAAATAACTGAGAAAAGAATACCAATGTCTAAGATAATTAAAATGATCACAACGAGAATTGAAAACCAAATAATGATGAAATTAACATATAAATAAATAAAAAACAATCAATTGTATGAGCAAATGATAGTATATAGCAAAGGTACAGCGGAAGGAAGAATGAGTAAAAGGCCAAGGTGATCTAAAAACAAACCACAAGGTGGACAATCCCAAAGTATATTATTATTAATTTAAGTCACAAGTTGACAAAAAAGGTATTTATGATTGACTGTTGAAAAGTCCAGCAATCCAAATAAACTGAGCAGAGATGATGTGCCTCTGGTCTCAGAAAAATGAGTAGTAATGGGAGAAACCAGCTACTAAAGTTAGGGAAAAAATTGTGTATAAGGGAGAACACACCAATGGAAATAAAATAAAAAACAGATCCAAATAAAATGGAATGAATTCAGTAAGAAGAGAAATAAAGAATGGAGAAACAACCAAGAAAGAAAAGGAAAAAGATTATGTATAACTGATAATTTCATAAAAAACTATGCTAGTGTTTTATCAAAATGATCAATTTTAAAGGAGAGGCATTATGTTACGACACAAATAGCCAACCCAGTACCAGGGATAAAAAATATATTTATAAATGTAAAAATACTTCTTATCAAATAAACTGATTGATTTAATTAAAATATAAGGAATATGACTCGACAAACGACGACTTTGACCTAACCCAAGTGATTGACCCAACAACAAGAAACAAATGAAGAAGGGAACCACACAAATAACCAACGAGAATAAGGAAGTAATAAACCCAAACCAAAAGGAAACAAGTTCATGGGTTTAAACGACCCCAAAATACCCAAGGAAAAGGATGGAAAAACCCAATGTATTAATCAAATAATGAAAATGAAAAAGGAGGGAGATAAGCAGAAGTGAAAACCAATAATGGTTCACAAAACAAGTAATAAAGCACTCAAGAAGAATATTGAAACCAAAACAATGGTTATCCGGAGAAAGGAAAGGTAACGGTTACTACCCATTAATAGACAAAATGACCTAGTGAAGAAACGTTACTAAGGATTAAGGTGATAAAAAGGCAACCTAAACCACAGATAAAATTGTTATTAGTTATTAAGTATTAATTATTAAGTATTAATTGTCATTAGTATTAAGGATATGAAAGAGAAATAAGTATAGGGATCACCCACCAGAAAACAAATAGTATAAACAGTGCAATGGTGTAGGTGTAAAAACCCCAAAGTGAAGTGTTACGCTAGTTAAATTATAATTAACAATAAATAATTTAAAAGTGAAGGTAAGAGAAAAGTGGGAAATTAACAGTGAATAAATAGCTGGTGAAAAATAGTATTAAGTGTGAATTATAGAATAAGGTATGGTAAACACTAGAAGTGATGATGATTTTATTATTTAAGAAAAGATGTTCAATAGAGTTAAGTTTAATTATAGCCGGTAGTAAGTAAAAAGGGAGGATTCCAGAAAAGAATAAATTGAAGGTGTTAACATGGAGAGAAGGTAAAAATTTTTTAAAGATTAAGAAATCAAAAACTAACAAAGACACCTAAGTTATAAGGGACTGACATCAATTTAATAAAAAGTGATGTTGTTCATCACAACAAAAATAATACGTGTTGTAAACAAAAAATTAGCAAATAAGGATAAGTTAGAAGGAAGTGATGATATTTCTTGATCAAAATAATAACTTATAAAGAATTGTTCATGTTAATGTTATGAATAGGATATGGCTGGATGAAATTTGCAGTCCATAAGCCTAATGTTATGTTTTAAAGATTAAAATAGAGAAAGCAATATTGACAAGTAAACAACACACCAACAGACTCAAAATACAACACAACCAATAAAAATAACAAAGTAAAGCCCAATAGGCTGAAACAAAATGTGATTTGAATGAAATAAGTAAAATACTATAATGGCTACTCAGGCCTAGAAAAAACATAACTGTCAGAACCAAACAACCAAAAATTATAACAAATTGAATAAGAATTTAGAAAATCTGAGGTGAAGGAATCACCAAGAATAAATTGTAAATCATTTATAACACAAAATATTGTAATAGGCATTATTATACAAAAAGAAATGTAATTAACAAGCATTAACATAATTGTAAAAACTTAAAATCTGAAATTACCCAAGCTTGTGGGGTATCAAAATAATCTATGAACGAGAATAAATACTATAGTGACAATATTTAATAACCAGGAAGGAAGATGGAGGAATAACAGTAATCAGAAGATATACGAAGAATTCGAATTTTGATAACAATACATCATCTCAAAATCAACCAATCAGAATTATACCGTTACTATGGAAATGGCGGTTGAAGACGAGATTACCGTTGGAATTAAAAAGAAGCGAAGCGTCATTAAGCCAATGCAGATGCAAATATTTGGAAGAGCATTTTTTCAGTGTAAATCATGCAAATAGTTATTAAAAGTTGCTGAACATGATCGCATGAGAAGCAGATGACTGTTGTAGCAGATAATTCAAGACCCAAGGCCAATTAAATAGAAAATATCCTTGAAAAGAATGTCAAGACCCATGACAAAACAGACGCTCAATGTTCTGAAGCCCAAAATCCATGAAAACTGAATGTATGCAGCCACCTCCTACCCGATTAAACAACGAAGGCACCTAGACACGTTGAGGTGTTAAGTACCATCAAATTATTTATTTTCCACCAACCCTAATCACTTTAAATAATTTTAAAAGGTAAATTTACCGCACTATAGAAACAATATTTCTCTTTCATAGAATATTTGAACAAATTAACACTTAATAGAAACATGTTAACATTGATATAACCTAAGAATTAAACACGAACTTACAGAACACTTTTACGACATAACACAACAGATTGTAACAGCACACATTATTCTTTATTGTAACCATTGGAGTTCTTTAACTCATAGCCACAAGGATCCACGATTTGGGAAACCAATAATAATTATAATACACTTAACGCAAGCAGCAATGCAAGGTTAAATGGTTGCTAAATCACTTCGCCAAACCTGAAGGCAAGATCTCATGTAGTCAGTCGGAGCGAATTTATAATTGTATTATTGTAAATGTGAATGTTTTCAGTTATCACCCATTAAAAAATAATTATTACAGGGAGTAACCGGCGTTATCATTTCATAGGGAGTGCTATATATCAATTACTTGTGTTTAAGAATAAATCGTAGCAGGAAACAGGTTGTCAGTCACACAGCAGAAGCGGCGATTGGGACGGCCGTGCGAGCGGGAACTATTTGAATGCACCATCCCGCAACGCTGATAACTTGTTTAACCATAATTTTAGTTGTTTTGAAAAACGACTTGGCGCCACCCGGGATTATCACACCCCTATAAATAACAGGTAAGGTTACTGCCGTAGTATACAGGTGATTATATCTACGCTACGAACATCGCTAGCCACAACATTACTGTAACGACCCAGTGCGAGGCGAACGCACTAATCATACAAATTGTACACATTTTGCAGGTACGAACCGATCTATTCGTTACATATTGACGAATACCAGGTGAGGCTTGAACGAAGACGAGGACGTCTCCCTTATATCTGTACGTTACAGATTGGCGACCAACCGGTGAGGCCGTAAAAGAAGGCCAACGGCGGCTATGAAGAGACTCTCAATGGTTACCAGGAAGGACAAACAGAAAGGAATTGAAGGGGAAAATCAGCCAGAAGAGATGGACGAAATTGAAGAAATGATCAGGGAGCTAGTCGAAGAGGATCCTCGATTAAACCAACCAGAAAATCCAACTCAAACAGAACCGGGGTGGAAGTCATGGTAGGGGACCAACCTAGCAAACCCACTCAGAAGGAAGACATGAGCACGCAGGAGATGTTCAGAATAATGATGGAGCAATTCGGACAAATGAATAAAAAATTAGAATCAGTGCAGGAACAAAGAAGACAAGACAAGGAAGAATTGTTTGAAAAATTGGACTCAGTACATAGTATTTTCAAACCATTAAATGAACCACAAGACACCACTTCTGAAGGTAGTAAGGAGATAGAATTTAGAAAGGACCAAAGCGTATTATTGCCTGAAAATAATAACAGTGAAACAAATGATGAATAAGTGGAAATGAAGACGGAGAAAAGGCGTCACAGAAAAATAATAAAAACAAGAGAAGAAGTGGAGATGATGAAATACGGACTAACCAATGTGTTCAGTGTACCAATGACCAATCATGCCGAAAGGATGAATTTTATGGAGTGCAGGAGAACTCTAAAAGAAATTCTAGAAGGAGTGAAAAACCGACCAGCAAGAAGAAACTGGAGAGAAGCAATACCTGAATGGAGAATACCCAAATTAAAAAGAAATTCACAACCAACCAGTGGGTGAAAAGTTCAGCAAATTTATGCTCAAATGGAAAATACCCAAATTTGAAAAGACTCACAACAAAATAGTGTGTCACAAATTAAAAAGGTCTCTAGAACACTTGAATACGCAAGAAGTACAAATGCAAGATAAAAAAGCAATAATAACATTAACGAAGGAGGTACAATTAACAACTTCTTTGATTAATCAAAATGTATTGAATAACGTAGGCATGGAGACAAATGAACAAATGATGTTAGAAGAATTGCGGTACAAGATAGAAGATACCTATTTCACAAGCAAGGAAATAGTTACACACACCCAAATTATCCGAACCACAAGTGCAGAGGAAATGATGGACCATGGGTAAATTAAGCTAAGATACCACACACCAAGAAAAGGGACTGATCTTCGAATTAATGACCAAGCAACCCAATGGAACAGAAGGAGATATTAAAATTAAATGACGCCACTAAACAATCACCAAAACAAGAGGGTACAAGAAACGACTAAGACAAATTAAATAAGAAAAATTAAACTATAATAAACAAACTCTACTCCTTCATTAATTTCAAAACAAAAAAGAAATTAATAATTATCCAGAATAAATGTCACAGATCAGACATTTGAAGGAGAAAAGGAGAAGATCGTCAAAGTGTTTTGTATAATAAAGGATAGAAAGGACCTGGAAGATATTCTGAACGAGGTAGTGGTACAGCAGAAACAAGATTCAAAATTACTAAACATAAGAAACCGACTGTTAGAAGATGAAGAAGTTGTGAATAAATATTATTGTATCCACCGAGATATACTCTTTGTTAAAACAAGAAAACATAATAGCACATGGAAACTTGTAGTTCCAAATACATTAGAAAATAAGATAATTAAGGATTATCATGTTCGATACGGACATATGGGAACTGTAAAAATTGTAAAAGCATTGGAGGAGGAAGTCTTTATAAAAAATATAGTAAGAAAGGTCAACCAAACTATTAAAACGTGTATAATATGTCAAATGGTAAAGACCAATAACAAGAAAAAAGAGGGAACCATGATACCCATCACCTCAACAACAAAGTTAGAAAAAGTATTCCTCGATATATGTGGTCCATTCCCACGTAGTGGAGGGAGACATAAATACAAGTTTATTGTAATCATGTTAGACCACTATACAAAATATACGAAATTATATGCAATAAACAGAGCTACTACTAAGAAAATACTAGAAATAATAAAAACTAAATATATAACTGAAGTGGGAAGACCATGCATGGTAATAACTATGTTACGTCACAAATAGCCAACCCAGTACCAGGGATAAAAAATATATTTATAAATGTAAAAATACTTCTTATCAAATAAACTGATTGATTTAATTAAAATATAAGGAATATGACTGGACAAACGACGACTTTAACCTAACCCAAGTGATTGACCCAACAACAAGAAACAAATGAAGAAGGGAACCACACAAATAACCAACGAGAATAAGGAAGTAATAAACCCAAACCAAAAGGAAACAAGTTCATGGGTTTAAACAACCCCAAAATACCCAAGGAAAAGGATGGAAAAACCCAGTGTATTAATCAAATAATGAAAATGAAAAAGGAGGGAGATAAGCAGAAGTGAAAACCAATAATGGTTCACAAAACAAGTAATAAAGCACTCAAGAAGAATATTGAAACCAAAACAATGGTTATCCGGAGAAAGGAAAGGTAACGGTTACTACCCATTAAGAGACAAAATGATCTAGTGAAGAAACATTACTAAGGATTAAGGTGATAAAAAGGCAACCTAAACCACAGATAAAATTGTTATTAGTTATTAAGTATTAATTGACATTAGTAGAAAGAGAAATAAGTATAGGGATCACCCACCAGAAAACAAATAGTATAAACAGTGCAATGGTGTAGGTGTAAAAACCCCAAAGTGAAGTGTTACGCTAGTTAAATTATAATTAACAATAAATAATTTAAAAGTGAAGGTAAGAGAAAAGTGGGAAATTAACAGTGAATAAATAGCTGGTGAAAAATAGTATTAAGTGTGAATTATAGAATAAGGTGTGGTAAACACTAGAAGTGATGATGACTTTATTATTTAAGAAAAGATGTTCAATAGAGTTAAGTTTAATTGTAGCCGGTAGTAAGTAAAAAGGGAGGATTCCAGAAAAGAATAAATTGAAGGTGTTAACATGGAGAGAAGGTAAAAATTGTTTAAAGATTAAGAAATCAAAAACTAACAAAGACACCTAAGTTATAAGGGACTGTTATCAATTTAATAAAAAGTGATGTTGTTCATCACAACAAAAATAATACGTGTTGTAAACAAAAAATTAGCAAATAAGGATAAGTTAGAAGGAAGTGATGATATTTCTTGATCAAAATAATAACTTATAAAGAATTGTTCATGTTAATGTTATGAATAGGATATGGCTGAATGAAATTTGCAGTCCATAAGCCTAATGTTATGTTTTAAAGATTAAAATAGAGAAAGCAATATTGACAAGTAAACAACACACCAACAGACTCAAAATACAACACAACCAATAAAAATAACAAAGTAAAGCCCAATAGGCTGAAACAAAATGTGATTTGAATGAAATAAGTAAAATACTATAATGGCTACTCAGGCCTAGAAAAAACATAACTGTCAGAACCAAACTACCAAAAATTATAACAAATTGAATAAGAATTTAGAAAATCTGAGGTGAAGGAATCACCAAGAATAAATTGTAAATCATTTATAACACAAAATATTGTAATAGGCATTATTATACAAAAGAAATGTAATTAACAAGCATTAACATAATTGTAAAAACTTAAAATCTGAAATTACCCAAGCTTGTGGGGTATCAAAATAATCTATGAACGAGAATAAATACTATAGTGACAATATTTAATAACCAGGAAGGAAGATGGAGGAATAACAGTAATCAGAAGATATACGAAGAATTCGAATTTTGATAACAATACATCATCTCAAAATAAACCAATCAGAATTATACCATTACTATGGAAATGGCGGTTGAAGACGAGATTACCGTTGGAAGAAGCGAAGCGTCATTAAGCCAATGCAGATGCAAATATTTGGAAGAGCGTTTTTTCAGTGTAAATCATGCAAATAGTTATTAAAAGTTGCTGAACATGATCGCATGAGAAGCAGATGACCGTTGTAGCAGATAATTCAAGACCCAAGGCCAATTAAATAGAAAATATCCTTGAAAAGAATGTCAAGACCCATGACGAAACAGACGCTCAATGTTCTGAAGCCCAACATCCATGAAAACTGAATGTATGCAGCCACCTCCTACCCGATTAAACAACGAAGGCATCTAGACACGTTGAGGTGTTAAGTACCATCAAATTATTTATTTTCCACCAACCCTAATCACTTTAAATAATTTTAAAAGGTAAATTTACCGCACTATAGAAACAATATTTCTCTTTCATAGAATATTTGAACAAATTAACACTTAATAGAAACATGTTAACATTGATATAACCTAAGAATTAAACACGAACTTACAGAACACTTTTACGACATAACACAACAGATTGTAACAGCACACATTATTCTTTATGTACACTTAGATTAAGGTAATGTATATTTCTTTATTGTAACCATTGGAGTTCTTAAACTCATAGCCACAAGGATCCACGATTTGGGAAACCAATAATAATTATAATACACTTAACGCAAGCAGCAATGCAAGGTTAAATGGTTCCTAAATCACTTCGCCAAACCTGAAGGCAAGATCTCATGTAGTCAGTCGGTGCAAATTTATAATTGTATTATTGTAAATGTGAATGTTTTCAGTTATCACCAATTAAAAAATAATTATTACAGGGAGTAACCGGCGTTATCATTTCACAGGGAGTGCTATATATCAATTACTTGTGTTTAAGAATAAATCGTAGCAGGAAACAGGTTGTCAGTCACACAGCAGAAGCGACGATTGGGACGGCCGTGCGAGCGGGAACTATTTGAATGCACCATCCCGCAACGCTGATAACTGTTTAACCATAATTTTAGTTGTTTTGAAAAACGACTTGGTGCCACCCGGGATTATCACACCCGTATAAATAACAGGTAAGGTTACTGCCGTAGTATACAGGTGATTATATCTACGCTACGAACATCGCTAGCCACAACATTACTGTAATGACCCAGTGCGAGGCGAACGCACTAATCATACAAATTGTACACATTTTGCAGGTACGAACCGATCTATTCGTTACATATTGACGAATACCAGGTGAGGCTTGAACGAAGACAAGGACGTCTCCCTTATATCTGTACGTTACAGATTGGCGACCAACCGGTGAGGCCGTAAAAGAAGGCCAACGGCGGCTATGAAGAGACACTCAATGGTTACCAGGAAGGACAAACAGAAAGGAATTGAAGGGGAAAATCAGCCAGAAGAGATGGACGAAATTGAAGAAATGATCAGGGAGCTAGTCGAAGAGGATCCTCGATTAAACCAACCAGAAAATCCAACTCAAACAGAACCGGGGGTGGAAGTCATGGTAGGGGACCAACCTAGCAAACCCATTCAGAAGGAAGACATGAGCACGCAGGAGATGTTCAGAATAATGATGGAGCAATTCGGACAAATGAATAAAAAATTAGAATCAATACAGGAACAAAGAAGACAAGACAAGGAAGAATTGTTTGAAAAATTGGACTCAGTACATAGTATTTTCAAACCATTAAATGAACCACAAGACACCACTTCTGAAGGTAGTAAGGAGATAGAATTTAAAAAGGACCAAAGCGTATTATTGCCTGAAAATAATAACAATGAAACATATGATGAATACGTGGAAATGAAGACGGAGGAAAGGCGTCACAGAAAAATAATAAAAACAAGAGAAGAAGTGGAGATGATGAAAAATGGACTAACCAATGTGTTCAGTGTACCAATGACCAACCATGTCGAAAGGATGAATTTTATGGAGTGCAGGAGAACTCTAAAAGAAATTCTAGAAGGAGTGAAATACCGACCAGCGAGAAGAAACTGGAGAGAAGCAATACCTGAATGGAGAATACCCAAATTAAAAGAAATTCACAACCAACCAGTGGGTGAAAAGTTCAGCAAATTTATGCTCAAATGGAAAATACCCAAATTTGAAAAGACTCACAACAAAATAGTGTGTCACAAATTAAAAAGATCTCTAGAACACTTGAATATGCAAGAAGACAAATGCAAGATAAAAAAGCAATAATAACATTAACGAAGGAGGTACAATTAACAACTTCTTTGATTAATCAAAATGTATTGAATAACGTAGGCATGGAGACAAATGATGTTAGAAGAATTGCGGTACAAGATAGAAGATACCTATTTCACCAGCAAGGAAATAGTTACACACACCCAAATTATCCGAACCACAAGTGCAGAGGAAATGATGGACCATGGGTAAATTAAGCGAAGATACCACACACCAAGAAAAGGTACTGATCTTCGAATTAATGACCAAGCAACCCAATGGAACAGAAGGAGATATTAAAATTAAATGACGCCACTAAACAATCACCAAAACAAGAGGGTACAAGAAACGACTAAGACAAATTAAATAAGAAAAATTAAACTATAATAAACAAACTCTACTCCTTCATTAATTTCAAAACAAAAAAGAAATTAATAATTATCCAGAATAAATGTCACAGATCAGACATTTGAAGGAGAAGATCGTCAAAGTGTTTTGTATAATAAAGGATAGAAAGGACCTGGAAGATATTCTGAACGAGGTAGTGGTACAGCAGAAACAAGATTCAAAATTACTAAACATAAGAAACCGACTGTTAGAAGATGAAGAAGTTGTGAATAAATATTATTGTATCCACCGAGATATACTCTTTGTTAAAACAAGAAAACATAATAGCACATGAAAACTTGTAGTTCCAAATACATTAGAAAATAAGATAATTAAGGATTATCATGTTCGATACGGACATATGGGAACTGTAAAAATTGTAAAAGCATTGGAGGAGGAAGTCTTTATAAAAAATATAGTAAGAAAGGTCAACCAAACTATTAAAACGTGTATAATATGTCAAATGGTAAAGACCAATAACAAGAAAAAAGAGGGAACCATGATACCCATCACCTCAACAACAAAGTTAGAAAAAGTATTCCTCGATATATGTGGTCCATTCCCACGTAGTGGAGGGAGACATAAATACAAGTTTATTGTAATTATGTTAGACCACTATACAAAATATACGAAATTATATGCAATAAACAGAGCTACTACTAAGAAAATACTAGAAATAATAAAAACTAAATATATAACTGAAGTGGGAAGACCATGCATGGTAATAACTGACCATGGAACGCAGTTCAAAGGAAAGGAATGGCGGAACAAGTTACTAAAAGAGAATATAAAAACCTATAAAACTTCCAAATACCACCCTAGTAGTAACCCTGCAGAAAGAGTGCTAAGGGAAGTTGGACGAATACTAAGAACTTATTGTCACAACAACCAAAAAGAATGGCAAAGGCATTTGGCTTCTACCGAAGTATTTCTAAATATTAGTTACCACCAATTTACTGAAAACACCCCATACTTGATGATGTTTGGAAGAAAGCCCCACAGAGAGATACAAGACTTAATAAACTTCCCAGTCAACCCAGGAGACCCCTATGATGAAAACCAATGTTATAACCGTATTATGGAGAAAACAGAAAAACAAAGAGCAAGGTATTCACAAAACCAAATTAAAATAATAAAGTATCACAAGGGAGAGAGAGTACTAATCAAAAACAGGGAACTACCCAGTACACTTGAAGGAATAGCCAAAAAATTGCTATTATTATATGTTGGACCATATATCATCACCAAGGACAATGGAAACAATACTTATGAGATAAGTAATATAACCACAAAAAAAGTAAAAGGAGTTTACAACCATGCTTCAATAAAGAAGTTCTATGAAGAAAACTAAGTAACTGTAAATAAAATACAAATGCCAAATTCAAAAATTAGGTGAGCACAACTTGCAACAACATTTCGATGACTTATGAGGCCTAAAATAAAAAATATCAAAACAAAGGAATGAGTTACATAAATTCCTACCAAGTGAAATCAACTTACAATTTATTAAAAAGTTGATGTGTGAAGTATATGAAATAATTAAACAAAATGTACCGAAATAGGAATACGCTACAAAAATTCCTATGATGTAAGAGAATTAACTTACAAAGAATTATCAAGAATGATTTTTAATACAAACTGAAATATACAAAAATAAAATCAAACTAAAAACTGATTAGATAAATACCTGAAATTATAATGAATCAAAGGTATTCAAAAAAAATAAAAAATCTAAACTGGTACAAAGAAAAAGAGAAGTTATGTATGAATCAAATATACAAGCTATGGCTAAAGCAAAATATTGCTAAATAACTGAGAAAAGAATACCAATGTCTAAGATAATTAAAATGATCACAACGAGAATTGAAAACCAAATAATGATGAAATTAACATATAAATAAATAAAAAACAATCAATTGTATGAGCAAATGATAGTATATAGCAAAGGTACAGCGGAAGGAAGAATGAGTAAAAGGCCAAGGTGATCTAAAAACAAACCACAAGGTGGACAATCCCAAAGTATATTATTATTAATTTAAGTCACAAGTTGACAAAAAAGGTATTTATGATTGACTGTTGAAAAGTCCAGCAATCCAAATAAACTGAGCAGAGATGATGTGCCTCTGGTCTCAGAAAAATGAGTAGTAATGGGAGAAACCAGCTACTAAAGTTAGGGAAAAAATTGTGTATAAGGGAGAACACACCAATGGAAATAAAATAAAAAACAGATCCAAATAAAATGGAATGAATTCAGTAAGAAGAGAAATAAAGAATGGAGAAACAACCAAGAAAGAAAAGGAAAAAGATTATGTATAACTGATAATTTCATAAAAAACTATGCTAGTGTTTTATCAAAATGATCAATTTTAAAGGAGAGGCATTATGTTACGACACAAATAGCCAACCCAGTACCAGGGATAAAAAATATATTTATAAATGTAAAAATACTTCTTATCAAATAAACTGATTGATTTAATTAAAATATAAGGAATATGACTCGACAAACGACGACTTTGACCTAACCCAAGTGATTGACCCAACAACAAGAAACAAATGAAGAAGGGAACCACACAAATAACCAACGAGAATAAGGAAGTAATAAACCCAAACCAAAAGGAAACAAGTTCATGGGTTTAAACGACCCCAAAATACCCAAGGAAAAGGATGGAAAAACCCAATGTATTAATCAAATAATGAAAATGAAAAAGGAGGGAGATAAGCAGAAGTGAAAACCAATAATGGTTCACAAAACAAGTAATAAAGCACTCAAGAAGAATATTGAAACCAAAACAATGGTTATCCGGAGAAAGGAAAGGTAACGGTTACTACCCATTAATAGACAAAATGACCTAGTGAAGAAACGTTACTAAGGATTAAGGTGATAAAAAGGCAACCTAAACCACAGATAAAATTGTTATTAGTTATTAAGTATTAATTATTAAGTATTAATTGTCATTAGTATTAAGGATATGAAAGAGAAATAAGTATAGGGATCACCCACCAGAAAACAAATAGTATAAACAGTGCAATGGTGTAGGTGTAAAAACCCCAAAGTGAAGTGTTACGCTAGTTAAATTATAATTAACAATAAATAATTTAAAAGTGAAGGTAAGAGAAAAGTGGGAAATTAACAGTGAATAAATAGCTGGTGAAAAATAGTATTAAGTGTGAATTATAGAATAAGGTATGGTAAACACTAGAAGTGATGATGATTTTATTATTTAAGAAAAGATGTTCAATAGAGTTAAGTTTAATTATAGCCGGTAGTAAGTAAAAAGGGAGGATTCCAGAAAAGAATAAATTGAAGGTGTTAACATGGAGAGAAGGTAAAAATTTTTTAAAGATTAAGAAATCAAAAACTAACAAAGACACCTAAGTTATAAGGGACTGACATCAATTTAATAAAAAGTGATGTTGTTCATCACAACAAAAATAATACGTGTTGTAAACAAAAAATTAGCAAATAAGGATAAGTTAGAAGGAAGTGATGATATTTCTTGATCAAAATAATAACTTATAAAGAATTGTTCATGTTAATGTTATGAATAGGATATGGCTGGATGAAATTTGCAGTCCATAAGCCTAATGTTATGTTTTAAAGATTAAAATAGAGAAAGCAATATTGACAAGTAAACAACACACCAACAGACTCAAAATACAACACAACCAATAAAAATAACAAAGTAAAGCCCAATAGGCTGAAACAAAATGTGATTTGAATGAAATAAGTAAAATACTATAATGGCTACTCAGGCCTAGAAAAAACATAACTGTCAGAACCAAACAACCAAAAATTATAACAAATTGAATAAGAATTTAGAAAATCTGAGGTGAAGGAATCACCAAGAATAAATTGTAAATCATTTATAACACAAAATATTGTAATAGGCATTATTATACAAAAAGAAATGTAATTAACAAGCATTAACATAATTGTAAAAACTTAAAATCTGAAATTACCCAAGCTTGTGGGGTATCAAAATAATCTATGAACGAGAATAAATACTATAGTGACAATATTTAATAACCAGGAAGGAAGATGGAGGAATAACAGTAATCAGAAGATATACGAAGAATTCGAATTTTGATAACAATACATCATCTCAAAATCAACCAATCAGAATTATACCGTTACTATGGAAATGGCGGTTGAAGACGAGATTACCGTTGGAATTAAAAAGAAGCGAAGCGTCATTAAGCCAATGCAGATGCAAATATTTGGAAGAGCATTTTTTCAGTGTAAATCATGCAAATAGTTATTAAAAGTTGCTGAACATGATCGCATGAGAAGCAGATGACTGTTGTAGCAGATAATTCAAGACCCAAGGCCAATTAAATAGAAAATATCCTTGAAAAGAATGTCAAGACCCATGACAAAACAGACGCTCAATGTTCTGAAGCCCAAAATCCATGAAAACTGAATGTATGCAGCCACCTCCTACCCGATTAAACAACGAAGGCACCTAGACACGTTGAGGTGTTAAGTACCATCAAATTATTTATTTTCCACCAACCCTAATCACTTTAAATAATTTTAAAAGGTAAATTTACCGCACTATAGAAACAATATTTCTCTTTCATAGAATATTTGAACAAATTAACACTTAATAGAAACATGTTAACATTGATATAACCTAAGAATTAAACACGAACTTACAGAACACTTTTACGACATAACACAACAGATTGTAACAGCACACATTATTCTTTATTGTAACCATTGGAGTTCTTTAACTCATAGCCACAAGGATCCACGATTTGGGAAACCAATAATAATTATAATACACTTAACGCAAGCAGCAATGCAAGGTTAAATGGTTGCTAAATCACTTCGCCAAACCTGAAGGCAAGATCTCATGTAGTCAGTCGGAGCGAATTTATAATTGTATTATTGTAAATGTGAATGTTTTCAGTTATCACCCATTAAAAAATAATTATTACAGGGAGTAACCGGCGTTATCATTTCATAGGGAGTGCTATATATCAATTACTTGTGTTTAAGAATAAATCGTAGCAGGAAACAGGTTGTCAGTCACACAGCAGAAGCGGCGATTGGGACGGCCGTGCGAGCGGGAACTATTTGAATGCACCATCCCGCAACGCTGATAACTTGTTTAACCATAATTTTAGTTGTTTTGAAAAACGACTTGGCGCCACCCGGGATTATCACACCCCTATAAATAACAGGTAAGGTTACTGCCGTAGTATACAGGTGATTATATCTACGCTACGAACATCGCTAGCCACAACATTACTGTAACGACCCAGTGCGAGGCGAACGCACTAATCATACAAATTGTACACATTTTGCAGGTACGAACCGATCTATTCGTTACATATTGACGAATACCAGGTGAGGCTTGAACGAAGACGAGGACGTCTCCCTTATATCTGTACGTTACAGATTGGCGACCAACCGGTGAGGCCGTAAAAGAAGGCCAACGGCGGCTATGAAGAGACTCTCAATGGTTACCAGGAAGGACAAACAGAAAGGAATTGAAGGGGAAAATCAGCCAGAAGAGATGGACGAAATTGAAGAAATGATCAGGGAGCTAGTCGAAGAGGATCCTCGATTAAACCAACCAGAAAATCCAACTCAAACAGAACCGGGGTGGAAGTCATGGTAGGGGACCAACCTAGCAAACCCACTCAGAAGGAAGACATGAGCACGCAGGAGATGTTCAGAATAATGATGGAGCAATTCGGACAAATGAATAAAAAATTAGAATCAGTGCAGGAACAAAGAAGACAAGACAAGGAAGAATTGTTTGAAAAATTGGACTCAGTACATAGTATTTTCAAACCATTAAATGAACCACAAGACACCACTTCTGAAGGTAGTAAGGAGATAGAATTTAGAAAGGACCAAAGCGTATTATTGCCTGAAAATAATAACAGTGAAACAAATGATGAATAAGTGGAAATGAAGACGGAGAAAAGGCGTCACAGAAAAATAATAAAAACAAGAGAAGAAGTGGAGATGATGAAATACGGACTAACCAATGTGTTCAGTGTACCAATGACCAATCATGCCGAAAGGATGAATTTTATGGAGTGCAGGAGAACTCTAAAAGAAATTCTAGAAGGAGTGAAAAACCGACCAGCAAGAAGAAACTGGAGAGAAGCAATACCTGAATGGAGAATACCCAAATTAAAAAGAAATTCACAACCAACCAGTGGGTGAAAAGTTCAGCAAATTTATGCTCAAATGGAAAATACCCAAATTTGAAAAGACTCACAACAAAATAGTGTGTCACAAATTAAAAAGGTCTCTAGAACACTTGAATACGCAAGAAGTACAAATGCAAGATAAAAAAGCAATAATAACATTAACGAAGGAGGTACAATTAACAACTTCTTTGATTAATCAAAATGTATTGAATAACGTAGGCATGGAGACAAATGAACAAATGATGTTAGAAGAATTGCGGTACAAGATAGAAGATACCTATTTCACAAGCAAGGAAATAGTTACACACACCCAAATTATCCGAACCACAAGTGCAGAGGAAATGATGGACCATGGGTAAATTAAGCTAAGATACCACACACCAAGAAAAGGGACTGATCTTCGAATTAATGACCAAGCAACCCAATGGAACAGAAGGAGATATTAAAATTAAATGACGCCACTAAACAATCACCAAAACAAGAGGGTACAAGAAACGACTAAGACAAATTAAATAAGAAAAATTAAACTATAATAAACAAACTCTACTCCTTCATTAATTTCAAAACAAAAAAGAAATTAATAATTATCCAGAATAAATGTCACAGATCAGACATTTGAAGGAGAAAAGGAGAAGATCGTCAAAGTGTTTTGTATAATAAAGGATAGAAAGGACCTGGAAGATATTCTGAACGAGGTAGTGGTACAGCAGAAACAAGATTCAAAATTACTAAACATAAGAAACCGACTGTTAGAAGATGAAGAAGTTGTGAATAAATATTATTGTATCCACCGAGATATACTCTTTGTTAAAACAAGAAAACATAATAGCACATGGAAACTTGTAGTTCCAAATACATTAGAAAATAAGATAATTAAGGATTATCATGTTCGATACGGACATATGGGAACTGTAAAAATTGTAAAAGCATTGGAGGAGGAAGTCTTTATAAAAAATATAGTAAGAAAGGTCAACCAAACTATTAAAACGTGTATAATATGTCAAATGGTAAAGACCAATAACAAGAAAAAAGAGGGAACCATGATACCCATCACCTCAACAACAAAGTTAGAAAAAGTATTCCTCGATATATGTGGTCCATTCCCACGTAGTGGAGGGAGACATAAATACAAGTTTATTGTAATCATGTTAGACCACTATACAAAATATACGAAATTATATGCAATAAACAGAGCTACTACTAAGAAAATACTAGAAATAATAAAAACTAAATATATAACTGAAGTGGGAAGACCATGCATGGTAATAACTGACCATGGAACGCAGTTCAAAGGAAAGGAATGGCGGAACAAGTTACTAAAAGAGAATATAAAAACCTATAAAACTTCCAAATACCACCCTAGTAGTAACCCTGCAGAAAGAGTGCTAAGGGAAGTTGGACGAATACTAAGAACTTATTGTCACAACAACCAAAAAGAATGGCAAAGGTATTTGGCTTCTACCGAAGTATTTCTAAATATTAGTTACCACCAATTTACTGAAAACACCCCATACTTGATGATGTTTGGAAGAAAGCCCCACAGAGAGATACAAGACTTAATAAACTTCCCAGTCAACCCAGGAGACCCCTATGATGAAAACCAATGTTATAACTGTATTATGGAGAAAACAGAAAAACAAAGAGCAAGGTATTCACAAAACCAAATTAAAATAATAAAGTATCACAAGGGAGAGAGAGTACTAATCAAAAACAGGGAACTACCCAGTACACTTGAAGGAATAGCCAAAAAATTGCTATTATTATATTTGGACCATATATCATCACCAAGGACAATGGAAACAATACTTATGAGATAAGTAATATAACCACAAAAAAAGTAAAAGGAGTTTACAACCAAGCTTCAATAAAGAAGTTCTATGAAGAAAACTAAGTAACTGTAAATAAAATACAAATGCCAAAATTCAAAAATTAGGTGATCACAACTTGCAACAACATTTCGATGACTTATGAGGCCTAAAATAAAAAATATCAAAACAAAGGAATGAGTTACATAAATTCCTACTAAGTGAAATCAACTTACAATTTATTAAAAAGTTGATGTGTGAAGTATATGAAATAATTAAACAAAATGTACCGAAATAGGAATACGCTACAAACATTCCTATGATGTAAGAGAATTAACTTACAAAGAATTATCAAGAATGATTTTTAATACAAACTGAAATATACAAAAATAAAATCAAACTAAAAACTGATTAGATAAATACCTGAAATTATAATGAATCAAAGGTATTCAAAAAAAATAAAAAATCTAAACTGGTACAAAGAAAAAGAGAAGTTATGTATGAATCAAATATACAAGCTATGGCTAAAGCAAAATATTGCTAAATAACTGAGAAAAGAATACCAATGTCTAAGATAATTAAAATGATCACAACGAGAATTGAAAACCAAATAATGATGAAATTAACATATAAATAAATAAAAAACAATCAGTTGTATGAGCAAATGATAGTATATAGCAAAGGTACAGCGGAAGGAAGAATGAGTAAAAGGCCAAAGTGATCTAAAAACAAAACCACAAGGTGGACAATCCCAAAGTATATTATTATTAATTTAAGTCACAAGTTGACAAAAAAGGTATTTATGATTGACTGTTGAAAAGTCCAGCAATCCAAATAAACTGAGCAGAGATGATGTGCCTCTGGTCTCAGAAAAATGAGTAGTAATGGGAGAAACCAGCTACTAAAGTTAGGGAAAAAATTGTGTATAAGGGAGAACACACCAATGGAAATAAAATAAAACAACTAAAAATGAACTTTTTCATGTGAAAACTTACTGAATTTATTGGACGCGTTTCGGCTTACGTATCCGCCTTCTTCAGCTTTGATACAGACTGCCAGCATTTTGTAACGGTTGTGTGGAAGGTGTAGTGGGGGTGGTGTGTGGAGGAAGGTGATTGGCGCGGGGATTCAACTTACTGTTTGTTTTCTGTATAATTGTGTCAAAAAGTGTATGTAATTTATATTGTAATTGATCGTTGAGTATGTTGTTTGGTTGTGTTGTGTGGTGTTTATATATTTCGTATTGTTCAGTTATGTTGAGTTTTCGACCTTTGGGTATGTAATGTAAAATTTCAAGATTAGTGTCTATGTTGGTGTAACTGTGGTTTTCTGTGTGTATGTGTGTGGCAAATGCGGAGTGTATATTGTTGTTGGTTAAAGCTTTTAAGTGTTCAGAATAACGGGATGAAAAAGATCTTCCCGTCTGGCCTATGTAGAAACTATTGCAGTCATTACAATTTAATTTGTAAACACCTGTTTTGTTATATTTGTCTATGTCTGTGTTTGTATTACTGATGTGTTTTTTGATGGTATTGGTTGTTCTGTATGCTATTTTGTATTTGTGTTTTCTGAATGTGTTGGCGATTTTGTGTGTGTATGAGTTGTGGTATGTTAGTGTGATGTATTTATTGTGTTGTGTGTTGATGGTATTTAGTGTTTTGTTGTTTTTGTTTTTGATGCGTTTGTGTAGTATGTTTATTAAATTGGGGTTATAACCGGTTTTGATTGCTATGTATTTTATTGTGTTGAGTTCGTCGGTGTAATCTTGTTTATTTAAGGATATTTTAGTTAGTCTATGGAGCATATGGTTGAAGGCCGCATGTTTATGTTGTGTTGGGTGGTTTGATGTGTTGTGTATAACCATGTCGGTTGTGGTTGGTTTCCTGTATATTTTGTACGTGTGTGTATTGTTAGTTTTGTTAATTGTTAGGTCTAGAAAATTTATACTATTGTTTTGTTCAGTTTCCAGTGTAAATTTTAATTTGTGGTGTATAGTGTTTATGTATTTGTGGAAGTTTTCAACTTGTCTTGTGTTGCCTTTGAATAAAAGTAATATATCATCTACATACCTGTGCCAGTATATAATTTTGTTAGTGTATTTGTTGTTGTTTATTATGTGGTTCTGTTCAATGTTGTGTATATATATTTCTGCTAGTATTCCTGATATGGGGGATCCCATCGGGAGTCCTTCTGTTTGTGTGTATATCTTGTTATTGTATGTAAAGTAATTTTGTTCAGTTATTATTTTGGTAAGTGTGATGATTTCTTGTATGTGTGTTTCAGGTGTGTTGTTTTGTCTGAGTAGTTGTTCTAGTGTTTGTATGGTTTCTTTGATGGGGACATTAGTGTATAAATTAGTTATATCAAAAGATGCCAGAGTTGAGTTATGTGGGATGTGTATGTGTCCTGATATTATTCCTTTCATCATTAAGTTTTCATCATCAACCAACTATTTCTTCCCCTCCCTTATCTATTATGAAATTCACAGTACACAATATATATTGCTTATTTAGTTATTCTGATACAATGAAAATTGAAAGACGATATATAAATTCCAAAAATAAAACATCAAGAAATTAAATACCAACTAATCTTAAGCAACACAAACCAGCCTTGTTTGTCTGACATTCTTTCACTCATGCACGCACACACAATTACCCTTTACCCTTACAGATCTCATTTTCTTTAGAAAAATTAATTACATTGTAATTTTGATTTAGCCCTTGTATAAAAAAATTTACTCCACACATTTGTTACTTAGCTGTTCATTTGAGTCCAGAAGACATCACATTGTTCTCCGCGCACTACATAGAGCGATGTTTTCACTGAATTTACATGTTTTTATTAAATTGACATTAATTATTTTACATTTTTTTTAATTTTAGGCGTACGGTATTTACATTTTTAGTGCTGTATTCACATTTTTTTGTGCGGGCGCAATGAAAACTACGCCCAGCCGGCGGACGCGTGGATTGCTTGCATCTTTTGTTGTTAGATGTTCATTGCCGACTGTTTTGTTCTCCGAGCGTCAACGAAACTGCTGGCGTTGACACTCCCACATTCCAAAGCTGGGTTTGTCTCTGACATAATATGATCTGACTTCGTTACATAATATGTTAGTCACTGGAGCTGACCTTGGCCCAATTTCGCCCGTTTGTCTATTGAGTTGTTATAATATTTTACAATTACTCCTTCTACTTTTGTTCCAATAAAATTTACCCTCATTATGAATTCATGTTTATTTCTCCCAAAATTAACGTTACATAATCAAATATTATTTTTATCAAAATACAATGATTTTTTATATTACCCCCCGGTAGGCCTAAATGTCCTGTTACAGTTTACTTTTATATTTGGATAACGAGTTTATGTGTGGAGTATTTTGATTGGGTATGTATAATTATTGTATTATATAAAGGGTATTATATATATAAAAAAAAATTTTTTTTGAAAGCATGGCCGAGGTACCGGAAAACGGGGTAGGTCTAACATCTAATAGATTATGCGATGTTACTAATCTATAGATTAGTAGATCTAATGAATTATGCGAAAAGTCAATTCAATGAGATTCATCAACGTTTGGTTAAATAAAACGCAATGTTAGATGAACAGAACGCAAAATTAGATGACATGATTAATGAAATGAATAAACAAGACGAGAAGTGGGAAGGAGATAGACGTAGATTAAAGGAAAATACAAAAAGTGAATTAAAACAGGTAAGCGATTTTGAAAGAGAAAATGCGAATAATGAAGTAACAGATGAAATATAAATAACGAGGGGGTTAGTACAATTGGTAATTACAATGAGGAGATAATAACAAACAAGAATCAGGTGATGAATTATAAGGTAAGTGGTGGTGTTAAAATAAGTAATGATGAAATATTATTGAATAAAAATAATGGTGATATATTGAGTAATAGTGGTGGTTTTAATGAAGTAGAAAGTTAGTTGAGGTTAGAGAATTGCTAATTAGTGTTTATGAGTTAGAAAGGGAGTATAGAGATAGTTTAAACGAAGAGGGTGAACAGGGGGCTAATTTTTCTGGGGTTAAAATGAAGAGGGTGAACAGGGGGCTAATTTTTCTGGGGTTAAATGTGGAGCAAAGACTTCACAAGTGGGTTATGAGGATAAGAGATCCTCACTAGGACATGTGGGCGACAATGGGTCGGCAAATGGTCGAATAAGTTTTTTGGGTGTATCTGGTAAGGCCAGATGGTGTTATAATAAAGCGGTATTGCCCTTTGTGTGGAGTGAGAATGTGAAATTGGGTTGGGAAAGGGTTAATAAAGAGAGAGAGTGATAGAGATATTTAAGTTGACTAGATGTTATAAAGGGTTAGTGGGGAAGTTAAATAATGAGAGAATTATTATAAATAATAGAGACTTACCTTGGGTAGTAGCAAACGATGATTATATTGAGGTTAATGATAATAAACACCTGTGGTGAGGAGTAGTGTACTAGTAGCAAATGATGGCTATAATGATGAAAATGTAAACCATTTAATTATGACAAATGATACTGACGGAGACTTAAACCATAAATACTGATATAGACTTAGCTTATGATAAAATAATAATGGTGGATAACCCTGGGAATTATTATTATGGTAAAATGGATAAATAAGATTTAAATGGTTATCACACAAATGGTAATCATACAATGTATGTAAATAAAAATGAACTGTGTAATGTGGACATAAGACTAATTTTCGACGATGGTGGTTAGATAAACAGTGAAGGAACATTTAATTATTTAAGTTAATGGTATAATTACTTGGCTGATTTATGTAATGAAGTGTGGTAAACAATGAAATGATATGACAAAAATTTGTAAATAAACTTGTATTTATTTGGGTTAAAGTTATGGTGTTAAGGTGATGTTGATATTCTGGTAGTGCACCAGCTGATATGCTGTTGACATGGACATTGTATTTTGTGTGACTAATGTTTACAGTCATGCTGGAGTTGACAACAACAATATGAAATAAAATAAATACAAGATGTAATTAAACTGAGTCAACTTTTTGTGAATAATATAATGAAGTAACTTAGTGTTTTGATTGTAATGTAGTCTAAATTCATGTGAGAGGATTTTATTAATGTAGAACCATTTTGAATAATGTAACGAAAGTAACTTAAACCGTGTTGAATAAGGAAAGAAATTAAATTAAATTTGAGTAGGAATTAAATTAATTTAAAAGGTGAATTTTAGTAATGAATGTAAATTTATTTTAATTTGAATTGTAACATAAATAGTAACTGATTAAAACAAAACGATTAAAATATTTGTTCAGATTGAAAATTGAAGCTAAAGTGGTCGGATTGGTAAACTCTATTGGAATTCCAGAAGGAAATGTTTGTGTCGATGCTGAGGTAGTATTTGGAAAACAAGTTGTGTATACAAGTGATGATGTAACCTGGTATAAATAATAAACCTATGTTATATTCTTGTGTGTGTAACTTGTATTTTATAGTAAGGTTGTTATGATTTATTTGCATTTTATGTAATCAATTTGTAATTTTGGTGGGTAACAGTGTTTGGTGAACATTATACAATTTGCATGGAATTTATATGTATCAGCTGTAAGTATACAGTAAGTTTATATTGACATTAGCAAATTAAATAAGCAACCAGTACTTTGCTATTAATGAACCAGTATGACTAAGAGGAAACGAATCAGTTGGGGATATGGAATAATGGAAGGCCGTTTAGTGATATTTTAATTGAATGTTTCAGAGTCAGGTGATACTGTGGTGACGTGCCTGTCTGATTTTATGGTGTTGGGATCTCGAGCAGAGAAGTCCAGTAAGGTCGGATAGGTGCAGCCACAGCCACCGGACTAGGGGGGTAAGTACCCATGATTTTAGTAAAGAGTAAGGGGGGTTGCGGCGCTATATCCTCACTGATCCTCTTAGGTTTTAGGCAATGAGAGATTTTATGCATCGGCATAAAACCTCTCATTGGGGGGGGGGTATTGTAACGGTACAGAATTGGGAGGCAGAGAATGTTAATAAAATTGCCAATTCATACAAGGTGCAACCTTTTGGGAACCCCTGCTTTCACAAAGCTGCACAATGTTATTGAAAATTGTTTATGTCTAGACAGCCCGGCTAGACTTACGTAATCGCTGGCAACTCAGTCTCTCTGTGAATTACAGAGGAACACGTAATTGCCCCAAGCCAGTTTTTCATCAGGAGGTCACAGGCAGTAGTTAACTAACAGCAAAGTTGAATAGCAGTCGGCAAACAGAGCGGACATAAAACTAACCGTAGCCTCGGACGATTTTTTGGTAGACCGAAAAGTTCTAATTAGGTCTACCAAAAGGAGAATTTAAACCATATAACAGCAAACAGTTTATAATACTGCCGGAAAAATGTTCAGAAAGTGAATGCGGATAGTTCCGTGAAGAAGACGAAAACGATATAGTGCACCATAGTTTAAACCATGTGCCTCTAAATACAAGGAGGAGATAAAGTTACAAGTTCGTGTATTTTTGGCCAGAAGCGTGTCGGTAAAGAGAAGTGGTAATGAGCTCAATTAACGGGGTTTAAAAACAAAGTGTAAAAAGAACGAGAGAGTGAGTGATATAATAAAAGGGGAGAAAGAAAACATTAAGGCGAGTACTGGTTCGTATAATATATAGAATTTACATATTTTGATATTATAATCTTATTAACAAAATTATAGAAAAAGTGAAGAAGGAAAAGAAGGAAGTTAATTTTTATGGTAAATAAAATAGTATTTGAATTATCATGAATTAGTGTTAGAGAGTAGTTACTACGACCGTCCAACATAACCTGTCCTGTATGGAAAATCTCGCCTAAACGAACATGGTAAGTAAGTAAAGTAAAAAAGGGGAAAATGTATTAAGGTTTCCATATTTGTCCTTTTGTTTAAAAATATTGGTGGTGACCTATAAGTAATTATGGAATCTTCTGTTTTGATAAGTCAGGGTAAAGGGTAAAAAGATTGCACAAATATCCTACAGACCTTTCTTCAGAACTTATTGAAGAATTTGTACATTTTAAGGCGTTTGTTGAGGCTCTCGACTTAAATGTAAAGGACCATCATCTTCCTGCTGAGTTTTTAAGATTTATACGAGAAAAGCAATTGAGAACTCTTTTCCCTAACGTTGAAACATCGTTGAGAATTTTGTTGTGCATGATGACCACAAACGCATCTGGTGAACGGTCCTTTAGCATTCTAAAAAGAGTTAAAAATTACCTGCGTAATTCATCTGCTGACTTAAGATTGTCAAGTTTAACAAGTTTTGTGGCAAATGCTGAACTGCTCAACGAAATTGATTTCAGTGACATTATAAAAGATTTTTCTGCAATGAAAGCTCGCAAAGTTGATTTGTAGTAAAGGTTAAGTTAAAGGTTAAAGCTTTAACTCCTCAACAATTGTACATTATTTCTATAAACTCATTACAGATAGTCTTTGAGAGATAACCTACCTTTCCTTGACCAGGATTGCCATAATTCTGAATGTGAACTGTTAAAAAATCATCGTATTCGGCTAGCAATTCTAGAATTCCTAGAAAATTGCCATTTGTTCGAGATCCAAAAACTTCATACTTTTCTCAGCCTCGAAAGGCTAGCCCGCGAGCACCAAATTGAAAAATCACAAACACAATCAGTTATTTTTGACAAGTGTTCTGGAAGATTTTTAATTATATGATCTTTAAGCTCGTTTGTCAATGGTTCCCAAAAATTTGGGTCCATTAAATCAAATTTAACAATTTCTTTTTGCACGTTACAGTTAACTTTTGAATTATCTTAGTCTAAGCATTGAATGTCGAGAACCGTATCTGCTTCTTCCGGATCATTAACTTCACCACTTTCATATAATACAGTATTTACACTATTAAAGTCAATATTTACTGTGCTACAACATGGGCGTTGTTGCAGACCTACGTTAAAATCTGCTGCATTTACAAGTTCATTATTTACTTCACAATAATTTGGATTTTGTTTTTGATCAGAATCCAAATCTATTGTTAAATTAGTTGGGGCAGGATCTGTAAACATATCATAATCGGTAGAATTTGAACCAGTACTTTGTGAAATTGTTGAAGCTTTCAAAAACTTGTCCAACTTAGCAGTTTTGTGTAATAATTTTGAGTGAGCGTCATCTTTAGCTTTTTTCAACTTGCGTTTATAAGCTCCACTTGCAGTGTGCAAATTCTGACTCATTTTCAATGAAGACATGAAGGTGTTCAGACAAAACAACACACACACACTGACACACAGAAAACAAACCAGGCTAAACAATACAAATATCTGAACATAAATAAATGACTTTCAAATGACTCCACTAAATAATAAAAACAGTTAACACAAAGTGTATCATCTACCGAGCTTTTATGACGAATTCAGACCTTTCCAACTTAAAATAACCTCAAAACTGACAGGTGCATTGTTGTTTACTGTTCCGCCGCTGGTCTACTGGCTGTAAGTTAGAAGGGGAAAGGGAGAGTGTGATTCGTCACCGCCACGACCGACGCGCCAGTGTCGACTGTCGACTGACTGATATGACGGGCTGTCTACCCAGGGACATATCCTGATCTAGTAACTCTAGGACTATCAACCTGATATTAGTCACTGCCTTGCACTGTTAATTAATTATTGGTGGTAATAAACTGCGTGTTTCACTTACAGTTTTTCTCATTAGAAAAAAAATTGGTCCTGCGGCCCACTTAAGCCTGTGGCCCCTGGGCCCGGGCCCAATTGGTAATCCGCCACTGATAATAAATGTTCTTTATTAAATCTGTTGCTACCAAGTAAAAGGTTAATATAACAGTTATAATTTGGTAACTATTTTGTGAAAGAACAAGTATTTTTAAAGACCGAAATTTAGTATAATTGTCTGTCATCATCATCATTATTCTGCATCTCCTAAGTGGAGCATAGGGCATCAATGAACTTCCGCCACCGGACTCTGTTCCGCGCCATCGTGTTGATCTCGGGCCAGGTCTTCCCTCCTTTCTCCATCCCTTCCGCTATTACACTCCTCCTCCATGTGTTCCTTGGTCTGCCTCTTCTCCTGCTACCTTGTGGGTTCCATTCCAGGGCTTGTCTTGCTATGTTGTCTCTATCTCGTCGTAATGTATGCCCAATCCACTTCCATTTCCTACGACGCATCTCAATGTCAATGGGTGTTTGATGGGTTCTTCTCCACAGCTCTTCATTGGAGATAACTTGTGGCCACCATATCCTCAGGATATTCCGCAAACTTCTGTTCACGAATGTTTGGAGTCTGCTAATCAGTTGTTTGTTAGTCTTCCAAGTTTCACACCCATAGAGCAGTACCGACTTGACATTTGTATTGAAGATGCGTAGTTTGGTATTGGTGTTAAGTTCCCTTGATTTCCAGATTGGTCTCAGCATTGCAAATGCTCCTTTAGCCTTATTTATTCTATTTCCTATATCCTCTATGGTTCCTCCCTCCGTGGTGACCATACTTCCCAGGTAACAAAACTGTTTGACTTGTTCGATCTCTTGGTTTCCTAAAAATAATAGTGCCTTATTGCGGTTATTATAACGCATCTCCTTGGTTTTCTTTCCATTAATCTTCAATCCCACCTCTGATGCTTCGGTTTTTAAATCGTTCAGCTTTGCTTCCATATCCTTAAAACTGTTGGTTAGCAAGCACAGGTCATCCGCGAAGTCCAAGTCCTCCAACCTATCTGTCAGTCCCCACTGAATTCCTCTTCGGCGATTCATTGCCTTCTTCATCATGAGATCCAGCACCATAATAATAATATTGGTGACAGCAAACATCCTTGCTTCACTCCTTTATTTACTGGGATGGGCTCGGACAACATCCCCTGATGTAAAACTGGACATGTGTAGTTCTCATACATTTCTTGAGTTAACTTAATAATTTTCTTTGGAATCCCAAACTCTGTCATGGCTTTCCACATCTTCTTCCTCATTACACTATCAAACGCCTTTTCAAAGTCTACAATAATTGTCTGTACTAACTGGTAATTAACGGGGAATCCTGTTATTCTTGTTTCCTTTTGTAAATCACATCTGTTCCCTTTCTTTTACATGTTTTTCATTATATCCTGCTAACACACTCTCCTCCATGTCTTGTTTTGAAACAAAGAGTATAAAGAAACAAATTTTAATTACAGAAAAGATCTGTGAATTGTTTTGCTGGTAGGGCAAAGGGCCACTGGAAAAAACAAGTTCTGAAGGGGGATAAAAGTTTGATAAATGCTGATCTAATCCTCTTTTCACTATTTACTAGACAGTGTAAGGAAAGCACTGAGAATGTAATTCAAATGGAGTTTTCACTGATGTTAGCCTGACTGAAAGTGTTGTGGGTTCAAATTCATAGTTACTGTGTTGGAAAATAAGAATATTATGTACATAAAATTAAACAATGTATACTTACGAATACAATGGATAGTTATTTTACCTAAGTCAGACACTTTTTCTTATGTGAAATGAAATAGGGACATCAAATATGACTTCAAAAAGTGATTAGAAGAACTTTTTAAATTTTTGTCAGTAACTTTTAATCAGTGAGAATGCCGTACCCAATAATTTGAAATTAGTTACGAACTGTACAAGTTATCTATACAATCTGTGGTCAGCCCGTTTCATAGTAAGTGATTCTGAAATTTTCTGTGTCAGTGGCATATAAACTGTTATGAACAGCAGGGGCCTTCAAATCACAGACTGTGAAGACAGAAAATTTTGGCGGATATTGAGATGTGGCAGACACTGAAGCCTGTATCACACTATGCTACTTAACTAGTCGCTACTAAATACCAGCTGCTACATTTTATGAGTATTTCTATGTCACAATGGTTTTATGTAGCTGCCATTTAGTAGTGGTTAGTACAGCAAAGTACATAGTTGTGTAGGTTGGCTTGATGTTAAAAGTATTGTGCAGAACGTCATCTGTGAGTGTGCAACATGAGGTTTTGAAACACCTTTTGCTGATTGGTATTAGAGCTTTGTAACGAGCTGCTGTGTAACATCAGGAACAAAAATAAATGCATGTTGGTTCGGGAATCGATATGTAGAATGGATAAACTGGGAACTCCAACAACACTAATTAGAGATCTGGCAATTGAGGACCCCCAATCGTACCACATTACATCATGCGGTCAGCCTTACCGCAGTAATGTAAGGAGTTGCTAGATTTAGTGTCACCAAACTAAATTTGGTTTGTATACGTCTTCTGTTGTGGCACTGTGCTTTTAGATTGTTTAATTTTATTCAGTTCATTATGATAAGCACCAAGGAGTGTTTTAATTTTGTTTTTTAAAGCATCTCCCTTTGCTGGTGTTCAGGGAAGTTCCAGCTCATCTAGCAACCAAGTGAAAGCAGTTTTATCGCGTCATGTTTCAAATACTCTATGGATGTAATGTCCCACAGGCAATCATATTTTCTATATATGTTAAGGAATGTAATTATTTCATCACTCGACCATTTTAATGAATCACTCATTGTAGAAATAGAGCACTCAAAAGGCACATTACAACAACAAAACAAAGACAAACACGTGGTGACAATGGAGACGCTACTGAACTGTCACACTGGGTGACTGGAGTGCTACTTGGTAGCGGCTAGTGAGTCATATGACCTCAGGGTCTGCTACTGGCTACTTAGTACCGCCTTAAGTTGAACACGTCCAACTTCTCTAGCTACTGATTCTTCACTCGCCTGCAAGTGCTAGTAGCTAATTCTGTGTCACACTAGGCTATTTAGTAGCTGCTACACGAGTAGTGGCTAGTGAAGTAGCATAGTGTGACAGGCTTGACAGACATAAAATAAACTCCACATATTTATGTTTATAAACCTTCCAGTTGAAAAGGTCATTTAATGGTACAAAAGAGGTTAAAATTTTATTTTGAACATAAATCAGTAATGACATTTATAAAAAGCTAAGTGCTAAAGAATAACAGAAATTATACGGAGGGAGTTTGAATAACATCGTAGGAACTGCCATTTCATGTTTTACATATTATGCTAAGTTGATATTTTGACAGTAGTCTGGAGTAAATGTATTCGAAATTAATGGTAGGAAATATACAAGATATGAGTAGAAAATAAACCAGAAGTATAATTTTTCTCAAGTTAAGTCTTAAAATATGATCGATTTCCCATTTTTAAAAAAGATTGATAGTAGTGATTCAGGTGTTGTATGTACTGTGTTCAGCTCCAGGTTTAGTATTGCATTTTGTGCCCAGCAATATATGGAAGATTTGGACACTCAAAAACATTTGACAACCATACAGAGTGCAAATACAGTTAAACTGTAGACTCTTTTTAAAATAAAGTGGCAAAGACTAATGTCCTTGTTACTGCAGAAAAATAAACCACACTTTCATAGAACAATGCAAGGCATGACAGAATTTCTGATCTACTGAATGTCAGTGTAAGCTTATCACCAAGTTGTATGATCAAAGTATAGCAGTCCTAGGACTGTCTCTGAGGCCAGAGCAGTTAATGTCCTTGTTAGATGTAGTGTTTAGCTAATTTTCAGTTGTAATTAATTTTCATTGTGTAAGTATCCTGTGTTGTCATTCCTCGTAACTTTAATTTCACGTACGATTTGGTAAGTTCAAATAGTGCGCGAGTGCGTGTCGTTTTATGCAAGACCAACCACAAATCGATCTCTCGCGCGTGCGCTGAACTCTGTTCTGTTGTTCTCTTTGCATGTTAGTAGTACAAGTACAAGTGTTCGCTTCGCTCTCGCAGGCCTGTCCCCTTTTTTCGTATGTAACTTTTCCCGCAAATGCGGCAAACGATTAAAAACTCGCGCAAAAGTTCGGAAAATCGCGAATGTGCAAACTGTTCATCAAAACCGCAGTTTCGACTACAACGACAAGCAGCTTCAGCTACATGCGGTCTTACAGCCTACAAGAGTGCTTTCCATCAAACCACAGGTACTGTACGTAATTTGTATTTCCTCAGTGTAAATGGCAATTGCTGGGAGGGAATTTACAACTCCCACAACAATTCCAGCAATCGACCAAGTTCATTTGGGGTTAACAACCAATTCTACCTTTCTACTGAACCAGCTTTTTATCAGAGATAATTAATCCCGACATATGGTCCTCCGGGCCGGATTGTTCAAATAGTGGATGGTTCAAATTCGCAGTGTCGTTTTTGTGAAATCATAAAAACTTGTGAAACGTGGTCGGGCGAACTGTTACTACCGCTCATTTCGTCGGTTACCGGTAACGGTTGTTTTGCAACTACTCTCGTATGTCTCCATGTAAACAGTGTACGGTAATTGTTATTAGTGTCAAGTAACTGTTATTTCATAAGGTACATTTTATAACTGTTCTTTTCCTTGTTTTGTTGGCTAAAAACTATTGCGACATTCCCAGTACGTCACCTATGACTCCGAATCCCCCCTGTGTTTACGCATAACTCACGTATCCATCGTTGTGTTTACGCATAACTCACGTATCCGGCAGCCAGTCCACACGCAAAAATACATTCAGCCGTCTGTGCTACTGTATACGCACATTATACATCGCATACTTCAAATGCATCGTGCACATTATACTGAAAAAAGTCATCTCGTCTAATATTCGCTTCTCCGCAATAAATTGTTCAACAATCATTCAACATGACCGGTAAAAGGATGCATTACTACGCACAAATGCAGTTTATTTTGCCAAATGCAAACGTACCCTAAATATGCTACAGACCTTTGCAACTTCAAAGGGGCATAATTTAGATGGGAAAACGTACGAAATCGCACTTAAATTATACAACGACTTTTCAGATACAATCGAAAAAATTGAAGTAAATAATATTTCCTTACAAGAAAAGGATTCAACTGATGTACTTGACATTTCAAAAGAATGTGATGAACTGAACAAAAGCCTGTCATACAGGGACATGCTTCCTTTAAAGTGCCCAAAATTTCACTGCCTGTTTTCTCTGGTGAACCTAATCAATGGATTAATTTTAAAAATTTCTTTGATTCATCTGTTCACAATTCATCTGTCGTCACACCATGTCAAAAACTTCAATGTTTGCGTACGCACTTGTCATGTCATGCATTGTCCTTAGTTGAAACATTACCAATTACTGATGTAAATTACCAAACAACGTATGACATTTTATGTAATAGATACAGCCTGCTGCAAATCATTATTATGCTTTGATGAAAAATTATCAAATAAAAGAAAATAGCCATGACAACTTAAAACATTACCTGTCAACCTTTCAGTCATGCAGCTTGCTTTACACAAACTGCCTTCTGACGTCCGTATGCTGTACGAACAAAAACAAACGGAGGATGATAATAAAATTCCTACCTTTCAGGATTTAATACAATTTATCACCAACTTGGAAAGGTCATACGAAATCATTCCGGCTGAATCGCCTCCCAGTACACCACCTGTCAATAGGCGATCGTTTCCCAGCACAAGTGGTTTCAAAGGCACACCTAACCAGGCAAAATTTGTAAATAAATTTGCAAAGACTCTGTTAGTTCAAACCTCTCAGGAAGCTCAACCCAACACTACCTGTCTTCATTGCAATGGCAATCACAAAATATTCAATTGTGAAAAGTTTCAACAATTGCCTGTTGACTCTCGTTACAATGTACTTTGTCAGCACAAACGATGCTTTGCTTGTTTTTCCACTCATCCTCGTGCAAATTGTACTTCAAACAAAAGTTGTCGAGCATGTAACAGTAAAAGCCACAACACTATGCTTTGTCAGGCAAATGTTCAAAGCTCGTCTGTCAATTCAGCGCCGAGTAGTGTGCAGACGGGCACACCCGGACCTGTTTTCTCCCCATCAAGCTCTGCCAACAGTCAGAATGCAACTTTCTCTTGTCACGCCTCAACCGTCGATACTGTTTCGAAAATTGTGTTACTCGGCACAGCAAAAGTATTAGTAAAGGATGCATATGGTCAGTGCCAGGAAATTCGAGCTGTTCTCGATTCTGGCAGTCAACGCAGTAAGTCACCGCAGATTGCGCTGCACGTCTTGCTCTTAAACAGTGCCCTGTTGACTTCACACTCACTGGTATAAATTCTCAAGTGAACAAGGCTACTTTCACTGTAGATCTCAGTCTTCGGTCTCGAGACGCTCGTCAACGTCCAATTCATGTACAGTCTGTAGTCATGGATCGCATCACTGGTGAATTGCCTTCCATTAATCTCCACAAGGATGTAGCTGCCCAATTCTCAGGCCTGCAACTTGCTGACCCTGATTTTTATCGCTCTGCCAAGGTCGACCTACTCATTGGAAGCGACGTGTATCCATATTGCCTGTCAGACGGCCCACGCTCCGTAATCAAAGGCAATCCTTCTGCTATATCTACCATGTTCGGATATGTCCTAGTCGGCACTGTAGTCAATCGCCAATCATTCTCATCACGTCAAGCGTTGTCCACCACCTTGTTCTCAACTCTGAAGGACAGGGTTGATCTCCAACTTAAACGGTTTTGGGAAATAGAGGAAGTCGAAATACCCAAATCTATATCTCCTCAAGACCAATACTGTGAAGACTTGTTTGTTCAAACCATGACGAGAGTACAGGGCGGGCGGTACATGGTTTCACTGCCAGTTGCTCCTGAAGCTACTGAAATTGGATCGAATCGTCCAGCCGCTGTTGGTTCCTTTCTTAACTTGGAACATCGCCTTTCAAAAAACCCCGAAGTGCAGGACAAGTATAACAATTTCATGCAGGAATACTTGGACCTGGGCCACATGTCTGTTACGCACACTCCGTCTTCGTACATAATTCCAAACCATTGTGTATTCAAAAGGCACGATCCACACGCAAAAATCCGGGTCGTGTTTAATGCCAGTTCTCCAGATCACACTGGTGTGTCACTCAACGAACGTCTTCTTGCAGGTCCCAAGCTTCAAAGTGACCTTCAACACATATTGATATCATTCAGTACCAGTGGCGAAGCTAGTAATTAACGAATGGGTAGGCAAATGTCTTACCTTAAATTTTTTTGTAAAGTAGTTCAACACGGCGAGTTTTCTTGGTTGCAAAATTGTCAACTACACGGTCTTTAAACAGCTGGTCAGTCATCAATTCCTTCACAATTTTTTTTTTTCAATAGCAATGGTGGTAAGAGAGTTAAGTCTTTCATTGGTCATCGTATTGTGCAAGTAGTATTTTATTCTTTTCAGAGTAGGGCCTACTCATATTCCTTTCTGCAGACGTCACCATAACGTTTAACGTGGTAACAGGAAACGTTAAAATCAAACAAATTAATTTTGAAACTTCCACGTACACTGGTTCTAAGTCATTAAGAACTATAAAATGTAAAAGTCTTTGAGGGAACAAATGTTTTCCTGTATCTGAGTAAATATTTTTTAATTCTTTTCCAGTCTTTCACTATTGAAAGAAATGTATTTATTTATAAGGCTGTTGAATTTAGTAGAAAAGGGAAACTCTCTTTGTAAGAAATGAAGTGATTTGGATCCAACAACTCAACAAACTGGATACTTTCGAAATCACTGAACCGTACCTCTAGCTGCATAATCCAAGTATCAAGAACTTCATAAGTTAACGTTTTCAGCAGTTTCCTGTCACTGTCATCTATATTTACCTCACTGCTTATTTGGTGACATTTTCCAATGGAAGACGACACAGCGTTTTCTGATCTCATGTTCTTGAGGATAGGACTAGTTTTCTTAATTTTAGTGTTGCACAGAATTATATTGGAGATAGTTTTGTGTTGCAGTAGAGAAAAGAGATGGTCATTATAAACGAATATTTCTCTATAAAAACAAAGTAAATAAATGAAATAAGTCTACCATACTGGGAAAAGATGGTATATGGTATGAACTGCTCTGGAATGGAAGTTCCAGCGAGTAGTGGATGCTTGTGAAAGTTTAAATCCTCTAGATTCTAGAAGCTGTGATCTCTTTGAGGATCTACAAAAAAATGTGTGAAATGCTGTCAGATTGTGAATGAAGAGCCTAACCGATCTTACTGTTTTAGTGCAATGAAGAAATACGAGGTTTAACTTGTGAGCATAGGAATGTAGAAATAATGCTCTTGGGCAAGTCTGTTTTACGAAGTGCTGAACACCTCCATGCTTTCCAGCCATTACAGAGGCTCCATCATATGTTTGACAGACTACCTTCTCAGTTACACCCCACTTTTACAAAACATTAACAATTAATTCTGATAAACCTGATGCAGTCTTATCTACTGAAACATCATAAAATCCAATGAACCTTTCTATTGGACCCTCTGTTGAACAAAATCTAAAACTTATGCTGACGAGATCTAGTTGATACATCTAAAGTTTCATCTGCCTGAATTCCAATAAAATCGCAAGAATCTAACTCCGCCTTAATCTTCTCTTGAATTATATCAGTTACAGATTCAACTAATTCATTCTGAATATCATTTGATGTACCTTTAAAGCCTGACGTAGACTGGAGATGATCTCGAATGTACTGCTCCTGCTTAGAAAGAAGATCTAACAATTCTAGATAATTACTCTGGTTGACTGAGACTTCCCCTTCGAAATTACCTCGAAATCCAAGCTCCTGTTTCCCGAGAAAACACACAATGTCAACAAGTCTTTCAACAACAAGCCTATTTTGTTTCACGACTTCATTATGTTTAACAGCTTGAATTCTAGCCCCTTCAGAGAGACTATGTTCAATCCTCACGCGTCCCAGCAAATGGTACCCCTCTTCATTCTGAATTTGTTTATTTGAATTCTGGTGTTTTTCGGCTTTTCTAAGAAAATTTTTGTAACCGTCACTCCATATAAAAACCATTCTTTTTCATCATAAAACAAGATATATGTATAACAAAAAAGTCTGTTGGTTTCGGAACAGCCTGTCAACCACGAATATCGCTCGTACCAAGAAAACTGAAATTTACTAGATACTTTACCATCAAAATGTTTAATAGACGTTTAATGAAGAAATTTATGTTAGTGGTTGAAATCACAATCAGAATGATAATTGTTGCACACCACTATATAAAAATTATCCCGATTAGCGCTTTCAAGCTTCACAGCCTATCGTCAGATCGGAATAGACAGGAAATATGTGAAAACAAACCCTTCACCCCTCTCCCCTACCCTGCTCACACACAACAAGCTATAATATAAATGACCCTTCCCCACCCCCTAAACCCTGTCCCTCCATCTGTACAGTTACATATTTTTCTAGCAAATTCCTTGTGTTTCAGTGTTGTGTGTGTGTGTGTGTGTGTGTGTGTGTGTGTGTGTGTGTGCATCCTTTTAAATTTACCCTCTTCCTCTCCACACACGTGGGTCAGTCACACACCCTTATTTTAAAACATCCAATTAGTACTATACAATATAATTCTTAATCTTATCTATCTGTCCTCTATTATTTACTTCTTAATCATATTATAAAATATTTCTTCATTATCAAATTTAATTTTAATATTAATTAAATTGTCTAACCCTTTTTCTCTTTCTTTCAATATTTCTAACTCCTCCCTAAGCTTCCTTTCAACTGTGTTATTTACTACTTTTACAATTTCGTATTCTTCTAAAGGATTAACAAACTTATGGTTGTCTTCTATGAAATGTCTTGCATATAACTAATTGGTTGTTCTATTACCTTCTCCACGTTTGTGGTCAGACAACCTGCATACGAATTTTCGTCCTGTCTCACCTAGGTACACTTTGTTGCAGTCTTTACATTTTAATTTATAAATTCCGCTTTTCTGTAATACTGGAATTTTTTCTATATTCTTATTCCTTATCTTATCAAATACCGTTTCACATTTTTTAATAGCTATATCTACTCCATATTTATTAAAACATTTTATAATTTTTTTAGTATGTGAACCTATGTATGTCAATGACCCTGCATAATTCTTTTGTTCTGGTTCTATTTTAGCT
This sequence comes from Magicicada septendecula, assembly GCA_034769895.1. Taxonomy (NCBI): domain Eukaryota; kingdom Metazoa; phylum Arthropoda; class Insecta; order Hemiptera; family Cicadidae; genus Magicicada; species Magicicada septendecula. The sequence continues at coordinate 71,032,266 of CM068370.1, forward strand.
TTTTGTATGTTAACCCTTTTCATAACTTTATCCACTAGGTTGGTGTTATAATTATTATTCCTTACAATTCCCTTTATCATTTTTAACTCCTTATCTTTTGATTCGGTCTCTTTTAAACACTTCTGAGCTCTGTAACAAAATGAATTGATTGCCACCATTTTATATCTATATGGGTGGTAAGACTCTCTTGGTATAATTATATCAGAATACGACTCTTTCCTAAATATCCCAAACTGTAGTTCTCATTATCTTTAATTTCTATGTTTAAATCTAAGTAATTTATTTTCTTACCTCCTATCTCTTCTTTAAATTGTAAGTTTTTATCCTTATTATTTACCTCATTTATAAACTGATGCACTTCTTCTATGCTTCCTTCCCAAATTACTAATACACCATCAACGTATCTAGACCATAATTTTATATTGTCTTTATACTTAGTGGAAGTTATTAATTGCTTTTCAGAATCATTCATGTATATTTCAGCAAGAATAGGGGATAATGAAGACCCCATAGGTAAACCTTTTTTCTGTATATAAAACTTGTTATTAAACATAAAGTAGTTCTGATGATATAGTTACGAAGGCGGACAAAGGAAATACAATGGTACTACTGAGAAAGGACGTATACATAAAGAAAACGGAAGAATTTATAAGGGAAGGACCATACGAGGAAATAAAGTATGATTATACAAGTAAGTACCAGTCAAGGATAAAACAAATGATGAAACAGATAACATTTATAAAGAAAATAAGAAAAAGTATTTATTGGAAAGTAACCCAACAGCACCAACTTTTAAGTCAGGTTAAGATACATAAAGAAGGAAAACCAATTAGACCGATTGTTTCTTTTATTAATGCACCTATTTATAAATTATCAAAGGAAGTTAGCAGAGTACTGAAAGAGAAATATGAATTTGGGACAAAATACAACACAGAGAATAATGTAAAATTGATAGAAAAATTAGAAAATATTAGGATTAATGTAAATACAAAATTGATATCACTGGATGTTAAGGACATGTTTACCAATATCACAGTAAATAAAGTTATTAAGTTAATAAACAATAATAATATGGGAGAATACAGGTATAAAAAGCAGTTGATGAAAGTAATTAAAGAATCTGTAAATCAGAACTACTTTAGGTTTAATAACAAGTTTTATATACAGAAAAAAGGTTTACCTATGGGGTCTTCATTATCCCCTATTCTCCCTCTCCTATTCTTCACTCAGTGTTTCAACAGCACGAGTCGTGAGTGGACGCGCAAGATGCTTTCACACGATCTCGATGATGATGATGATATCAATCCCAACGACAATCGCTATTTCAGACAATGCGGTGAACCGACAACGATGCTCAAGTCCGTATCACCGGACGATATAGAAGTGCAGATCGCACTGATTCAAAAAATCATATCTCCATACCCACGTTACAAAAGTTTTGTTAAAACCGTTTAAAGAGCTTTAAAGACTGACCGATATCGTTGACGATAACGCCTAAGAACTCGGGTTTCTTTTACAACGGATGCAACGATAGAGTGATTTGTTTTTGCTGTGGAGGCGGTTTAAACAGATGGGAACGTGGAGAAAACGCTTGGATGGAACACGCACGTTATTTCCCCGCCTGCTCTTACGTAATGTTAGTGAAAGATAAAAAATTTATCATTAAGGTGTTACAACGTGTCTGTTTCGCGAGACGGGCGGATCGTCAGCGTTCCTAGTGACACTGAACACACTGTTTGTAACGAAAAAAGGGTGATCAACGACGAGATAGCAGTCATACTTGACTTTCACTGTTTCGTTGACGACGATGGAAACAAACTCGTCAAGGAACTAGCCATTATGGATATCACCGCATTTGCCAGTAGGTATTGGATATTTGCACCTCCAGTAAACACGATCGTACCGATTACATCATTTGTAACATTCAGTTATTCACAGATATTACATACCCACAAGATTAATATAAACAGTAATTATTTTCCATGAGTGTTGTGTGTTTTATATAAGTGAATTGACGTTCAATTATGCAGTGCGTATGATATGTGTTTCTTACAACAATAAATGTACACCACACTACACTTTTTTTACGTTCGTGCGATAATTACTATATATATTGTGTCTGTACCTTATTGTATATTTTTTGTTTGTTTACATTACATATGTAAATTTTTCTTTGCTTAATTGTTTATTTTCAACTATCCTTTTTCCATGCATGATGTGTGTTTTACAAGTGAAGTTTCAATCAGAATATTATATACAGTAATACTTATCTTCTATGCACAAATGCGTGATAATCAATTTTTACAAGTGAATTGATTTTCAATTTTGCACCGAAGGACTGAGTCATCGAGAGTTTCACAGTGATGATGTGCACATTTTTTTAATTTTACAATATATACTTACCACAAAGGCACACATTCGAATTTACAGTTCACGAGTTGGCAACAATGCAATTCACCTCACTCAGTCTCTTCACATCGACGATATCCGAACGGCGGCGGCGTACATATCTAAACCCGGTTATAGTTCACGAGTTGGCAACAATGCATGCACCGAAGGACCGAGTCATCGAGAGTTTCGCAGTGATGATGTGCACATTTTTTATTTTTACAATATATACTTACCACAAAGACACGCATTCGAATTTATACAGTTCACAAGTTGGCAACAATGCAATACACGTCACTCAATCTCTTCGCATCGACGATATTTGGACGGCGGCAGCGTACATATCTAAACCCGTACACTATAACACATGCACGAGTTGACAACATGGAAGACGCTAAACCAGCACACATGCACAAGTTGGCAACGTCGCGCTTTTATCTTCTATGCACAAATGTGTGATATTCAATTTTTACAAGTGAATTGATTTTTAACTGCAACGATATCTGGACGGCGGCGGCGTACATATCTAAACCCATACACTATAACACATTCACGAGTTGACAACATGGAGGACGCTAAACCAGCACACATGCACAAATTGGCAACGTCGACGCTTTTCCAACATGGCCACCGTTCTGGAAAACACCGTATATATCCAAACCCGTACACTATATATACTTACCACAAAGGCACACACATTCGAATTTACAGTTCACAAGTTGGCAACAATGTAATACACGGCATCGACGATATCCGGACGACGGCGGCGTACATATACAAACCCATACACTATAACACATGCACGAGTTGACAACGTGGCCGACGCTAAACCAGCACAAGTTGGCAGACGACGACGACGCTTTTCCAACATGGCCGCACTTCCGGAAAACCCCCTTACATATACAAACTTATACACTATAACACATGCAAGACTTGGCAACGTGGCCGACCCTTAACCAGCACACTCTTACACAACCCGACAACCTCGCCACTTTTCCAACATGACCGACCACACCAACCATCTCCCACCCGACAACATGGCCGACGCTTGCTGTACGTTGAGTGGATCCCACTCTCCGGTTCCCCCTCCTCAACTATCACCCTATTTATACCGCTACGAACTAGTGTTATTCATTCAGTGAGAGAAGTGACTAGAGGTGACGTGACGACACTCTGCACTCAGACTTCGACGAGTGAAGACATCACAGCTTACATCAGGACATCGCAGAAGCAGAAGAGGATCGCCTCGACCTCTGGACTGCCATGAAGAGGCTCGGCCAACAGCCGACGGAGGCTGCCAAGAAGAAGCCGCCTGAACAACATCAGAAACCACCTCGCCAGCGCCAACACCAAGCTGCAGCGATGGAGATCGACCAGCCGTCTTGCCAGGACGAAGATCAACGCAACACAACTGGGACCTGCCGCACAGTGCCGGTAAGTCTTGTAGGTAGCGCTGTCCAGCGAAACCCGGGGAGTCTGAGAGTAGGACTCACAAATAGAGATGCGGGTTGCGCCGCCACTGTGACGGTGTCACAGTTCGGCCCCCGGGTACCCGCTGGACAAAGAGCCGAGCTAGTCGGCATTAGACCAGCTGATAGTGCCCCCAAAGCACTGTGCGGCAGCAACGAGCCCCCCGGCCGGCCACTTGGGCCAGTCGGGAACCCTACGACTCGCGCGGGAAGCCCTGCTGAACCCGCGCAAGCTCGTCCCAATAATCGGTCCTTATTAGGGCCGACCAAGCCCGCTAAGGCCGGACCTTCCGGCTGCACGGCCGCTAGTAGGCCAAGCAGCCCTGTACCTCTGCCGGAGTCTGACTCCCCAGCCATGGAGACCTCGGCTTCCACCGACTGGGTGGTAGTAGGGCACGGTGGCAAGCCGAGAAAGTCTCCCTCCCTGACCTCCTTGAGTTCGGCCACGGACTCGGCGGCATTCCAAGCCTCCGCTGAGGTTGCGCCTAGTCGCACCTCCGAAGGAAGGATCCCGCCGGTGTTCGTTACGAACGTCAGGGATGTAATCGGCTTTGTTCGCCGGCTCCGCAAGGTCGTTGCCCTGGCAGATAACGCATCGGTCAAGCTCCTTGCGAGCGAGACTGTGCGCGTTACCTGCCGCAGTGCATCCGAGCACTTCGGAGTTGTCCAGTGGCTGGAACGTGAATCGTTCCAGTTCCATACCTACACTCTCAACAGAGTCAAGCCTGTAGCCCTCGTCCTTCGGGGCCTGGACATACAGGCGGATCCGCAGGTCGTCCTAGACGAACTGCGCGACGCGGGCTATAAGGTTGTGGGAGCCTCACGGCTGTACACTACTTATGGTTCGCGTCGACCACTCCCGCTAATCAGACTCCTGGTAGAGAAGGGCGACTCCTCCCAGGCCTTGTTAGATTTAAAACGGCTTTTCGGGCTCTGCGTGAGCGTAGAGCCCTGCCGCCAGACCGGGCGACTTTCCCAGTGCCACAGGTGCCAGCGGTTCGGCCACAGCAGCTTCGGTTGTCGGAACGCGCCGACCTGCGTCCGCTGTGGAAATGACCACTTGACGCAGGCCTGCGCTGTCCCTGACAACCACCGATATTGCATCAACTGTGGCGGCGCCCATGCTGCTAATAACAGGCGCTGCCCAGTCTATAGCGAGCAGCTGGACAAGCTTAAGAAACCCGTCCAGCCTAAGCTCGACATGTTGCTAGCCAACCAGTAAAACCGGCCAAAGCCGCTGAACCTGTGGTCCGGAAACCAGCCCCTAGATCTGCTCCGGTTCCGAAACCCAGCAGTGCAGTGAGCCCGAGCGAAGCTCCGAAGGCCAAACCAACCACCGCGCCCCCGGAACCGGAACGCGAAGTTCCACACTACACCCAAGTCCCGCTGCCGGACTATGAGGAAATTGATCCTTCATTGCCGCCGCCACCCAAGCCTAGATTCCCCAGATCGGGCAAGAAAGTTAGGGCTCAGGCCAAGAACACGGGCCAGCCTAAACCACCTGCCACTGGACCCAAGCCCGTCCACCAAAAGCCAGAGCGGCCACCCGCTCCAGTACCTGCCCCCAAGGCTTCCACCGTCTCGCCCCGCCGCAGCTATGCAGCTGCCGCCAAGCGTTCTCCCCCGGCCTCATCTTCCGATGACCTCGCCGTCGTATCAGACTTTCTGGCAAGCTACGACTTGCAGAAAGTAGCCCAGACTTTCCTTAAAATCAAGGAACGCTTGGCAACAGCCTCGCCCCAGGATAAGTTCCTCCTCTTGGTGGAAGCCTGCCGTGTTACAGGCCTGTTATGAACGGACAAACACGGCAATCCCTCAAGCGAGACCTCGAGCTCGTGGCGTGGAACGCCAACGGCCTCGCTTCCCGGCATTCTGAGCTCTTAGAGTTCGTTGCCCGTCACAAGCCCGACGTGCTTCTTCTTGGCGAGACGCACCTGACCCCGCATCGTCGTTTCCGACTACCAAACTACGTGTGCCACCGGGACGACCGGTCGGGTCGCGCAGGAGGGGGCACAGCCATCGCGGTGAAGGCGAGTCTTCGCCATCACCGCGTTGTCCTGCCTCAGCGGCGGAACCTCGAGTGCACCGCGGTCGAGCTCCATGGTGCTCCCGGCGGTCTACTCGTGGTTTCCGCTTACAAGCCTCCGCATACGGAGCTCCTGTCGAACGATCTGGAGGCCGTCTTTGGAGCACACAGGAGGGTAGTCCTGGCGGGCGACCTGAACTGTAAGCACCCCGATTGGGGGAGCCGCTTGACGAACCAAACGGGACCCGCTTACGCAGGTATGCTGATGCGGCTCGGGTCACAGTCATGGGTCCTACCGGGCCTACATACTATCCCTCGAGGGCTAACTCCCGCCCTGACGTACTGGACATTGCCGCGGTCAGGGGCGTTTCTTGCCCGGTCCACGTCTCCGTCATTTCGGAACTGTCCTCGGACCATTGCCCTATCAGTGTGCATATAGCTACCCAGCACGCCACCGTCCGCGACGAGCGGCGGGTAATCGAGTGGGACCGCTTTGGCCCGGCGTTCAGTCGCCGCCTACCAGAGCATATCCCGCTCGACACTACCCAGCATGTCGATGAGGCAGTTGCCTTATTCGACACAGCCGTAGTCTCGGCGGTTGACGTGTCCTCCCGGATGAAGCCGGGGCTCACGCCCGACTATCAGCGGATCCCCGAAGAGGTGTCTCAGCTCGCTTGCGAGAGGAATCGCCTCCGGAGACGCTGGCAGAGGACTCGTGACCCGGCTGACAAGGCTGCGTTCAACAGAGCGTCCGGCAAGTTGCGTCGCGACATGCTGGCGTTCCGTAGACGCAACTGGGAGCTAGCTGTTACACAGATGGATGGCCCTGCCGAGGACCGTAATGTCTGGCGGATTCCCAGTGCCCTAACGGGAAAGCGCAAACGCGCGCCTCTCCCCGCACTGGCCGGACCCGGCGGTCAACCCCTTGGCCGCCCCCTCGAAAAGGCAGAGTTCTTGGCTGACAGTTTGGAGCGTCAGTTCGCTCCCAACCCATCCAAGAACCCGGCCTTCACTGAGCAAATCTGCCGCGAGGTAGAGCGCTTTCTATCGGCCGATATCACAGTCCAGCCGGAGCCCATCTCCCCGGAGGAGGTCTCTGAGAGGATTGTTCAGCTCAAGCCCCGGAAGGCGCCTGGCCCGGACGGAGTCATGAATTCCGCCCTCCATCGCCTTCCGGAGCGAGGAACCCAGTTCCTCACTGACCTGTTCAATTCATGCCTCAGACTGGCCTATTTTCCGGTGAAATGGAAAACGGCTACCGTCATTGTGATACCTAAGCCGGGAAAGAATTCTTCTCGAGTGGAGAACCTCAGGCCCATCAGCCTCTTGTCCGCGACGTCCAAGGTTTTTGAGCGTCTGATCCAGCGTAGGATCCGCGACCATCTAGAAAGACTTGACGTGCTGATCCCCGAACTGGCTTTCGTGAGCTGCACTCCTCGACTCATCAGCTGATGAGACTCGTGGAATGCATAACCGAGGCTGGCTGCCAGGGCAAACAGACGGCTGCGATCTTCCTAGACGTAGAGAAAGCCTTTGACCGCGTGTGGCACGAGGGTGTCCTGTACAAACTCACGGAAGTCCTTCTCCCAGACTGCTACGTTCACTTGATCGGCAGCTTTCTGCGAGACCGTAGCTTCCGAGTGAGAGTAGACCACGCTCTCTCTTCGGAGAGGCGTATTACCGCTGGCGTCCCTCAGGGAAGTGTCCTTGGGCCTCTCCTGTTCTCGTTGTTTGTCAACGACACGCCCCGAGTTCCTGGAGTGAAATTGTCGCTGTTCGCGGACGACACTGCGGCTTTTGCCTCAGAGCCGAACGCGAGTTATGCGGCAGTTAAGCTCCAGCGCCAACTCGACGCGTATGTCGGGTGGACCGATGACTGGAGAGTTGCCGTTAACGCTTCCAAGAGCGCCGCGGTAATATTCTCGCGAAAACGTAAGCGGCCTCGGCCGCTTAAAGTAGGCCCCGTCGAGGTGCCCTGGACCAATAGCGTCAAGTACCTCGGGCTCCACGTGGATTCCCGACTCACCTGGCGAACCCATGCACAGTACATCCGACAACGCGCTTCGGCGCAACTCAGTAGACTCTGGCCCGTGCTTTCTAATCCGGCAATGACCCCCCGGCTAGGTAAGCTCATAGTCAACACGTACGTGTTGCCGGTGATTACCTACGCCTGTCCTGTTTGGGGATACCTGGCTCGTGGTCATAGAATTACGCTCCAGCGCGTACTCGACCGGGGACTGAAGCTCGCGTGCAAAGTCCCCCGGAGGTACTCTTCTCGTCTTTTGAGGAGAGGACTCGGTGTCCGCTCTCTTGATGACACCGTGAGACGCCTGGCGCGACGATTCTATGTTCGTTCCGACAGAGTAACCCACAATTCCCTCATTGCCGGACTTGGTAAATACACCCCGCGACCAGGTGAGTCCTGGAAGCGACCTCGTTTGCTAGTCCCGGTGGTATAATCCACCAATCGCAGGTCGCTTCAGACCCCCCCCCCCCATAAGTAGATAAAAAGTATATAATGAACTCCAACAGACCCAGTGGCAGGAGTCCTTTCTGAGACTCGGGACACTGCACTACTCGCGACCCGCGCTTCGCGCGGGCCGCGCAACCCCCAGTTGTGTGTGTTATTCATTCAGACCTTGACAGACGCGCAAGCGAAATTCTTCATTGTAAAATGGCATCATTCGTTGCGAAGTTTGCTACCATTAGTGCGATAGAATATAAAAAAATTAAGGAATTAATAATTGGTGTTAAGTATCCGATTGAAGAATTACAAAATATAGACGTGAAGTACGGGAAGGCCGTACTCGCCACTATCCAGGACTACAGGGACCCAAAATTAAAATATCTCTCATTACCTGAGAGATACGCAAGCGTTTTCGATGATGAAGAATTAAAATATCGGTATGGAGAACCATACATGACTTCCATATTCTAAGATTTATATTTAAAATCATTTTCAGCCAAACAGCCAGGGAAGGAATTTTAACAAAAAAATACTTCTTTCTTGCCAATAACGTAGTACACATATAAAAAATATTATCCCCTCCCCCTTCAACTATAATTTTGATTTATAGAAAATTACCCCCAGCCCGTTCAACTAGCCTCTTCATTTATAGATATTTCATCTACGTTTCTACAGTGGATTATTAAGATCTTATCAGAATACTTTATCAAAATTAAGTACTTTACTCATGTTACAACAAAAAATGTTTCAGGTAAACTGCCCTTTCCCCGTAACCGATCTTCACCAAAATCAACAGACATTGAGTTCTCTATAGCTCAGGCACATATGTAAAAAATTATTTGATTCTGTTTGAATTTACGGCAGTTATGGTTCGTCATATAAAAAATTACCCATGTTAAAACATAAAACATGAGATTTATAAAACATATCTAAGATTTATATTTAAAATCATTTTTGAAATAAAATATTTTCATAGAACCTACTAACGCTGGGGAAATCTGAGGAGCCAATCAGAGTTGGGCCTACCTGTCACTCTGCTGAATTTGGTGGAAAGCCCTGTCACTGTCGTCAAAGTATCAGCCTTGACAGGGTCCTCTTTTTCTGCAAAATGGGAGAGGAGGCTTGAGATGGAGTGAGTGACATGGTCCCCACCTCAATGAAGAACCCATTGTTTTATAAAAATATATTTAAATTTTGAAAACTGAAAATTCTTTTCTTGTTGTAAATATTTATATTTTATAATCAAAATGACTTTATCAAAAAACAAACATTATTTTTTTATAATAAGTACTTACATATGTTTCTTAATATGCTTACTTTTTCTTCAATGTTGATGATCATTTCCAAACATTCTGACAAAATTGTATCTACAGAACAGTTAACATTCCCCAGGTTTCCATTTCTGCTAATTTCTCATTACACCTTCCACTGACGTATTATTAACCATTTCATAAACTATCGTATAATCTTTTCAGATTTTGTGGTACAAAATCTGAAATTTTCAGATTGCCTGGCAACAAAATTATTTTATTTTCAACAATTACCATTGTTTGAAAAAGTTTAAATGAATTTTCAAGTACTTTACTCTTGTTAAAACGTAAAAGGTTGCAGGTAAACTACCCCTTCCCCTTAACTGATCTTCACCAAAATCTAAAGGCCTTGAGTCCTCTACAATTCACTGAAGTATGCAAAAAATTATTTGATTCTGTTTGAATTTGCGGCTATTATCGTTTGCCATAGAAAATACGCTTGATAAAAAACGTTGCAGGTAAACTACCCCTTCCCCTCAACCGATCTTCACCAAAAACAATAGGTCGCGAGTACTCTACAAATCAGGGCTGTATGCAGAAAATTATTTGATTCTGTTTGAATTTGCGGCTGTTATCGTTTGCCATAGAAAATACCCTTGTTAAAAAAAACGTTGTAGGTAAACTACCCCTTTCCCTTAACCGATCTTCACCAAAAACAATAGGTCTTGAGAACTCTACAATTCAGGACTGTATGCGAAACATTATTTGATTCTGTTTGAATTTGCGGCTGTTATCGTTTGCCAAAAAAAAAAATTTCCCTTGATAAAAAAAACCGTTGCAGGTAAACTACCCCTTCCCCTCAACCGATCTTCACCAAAAACAATAGGTCGCGAGTACTCTACAAATCAGGGCTGTATGCAGAAAATTATTTGATTCTGTTTGAATTTGCGGCTGTTATCGTTTGCCATAGAAAATACCCTTGTTAAAAAAACGTTGTAGGTAAACTACCCCTTTCCCTTAACCGATCTTCACCAAAAACAATAGGTCTTGAGAACTCTACAATTTAGGGCTGTATGCAAATAATCTTTTGATTCTGTTTGAATTTGCAGCTGTTATCGTTTGCCATAGAAAATACGCTTGATAAAAAACGTTGCAGGTAAACTACCCCTTCCCCTCAACCGATCTTCACCAAAAACAATAGGTCGCGAGTACTCTACAAATCAGGGCTGTATGCAGAAAATTATTTGATTCTGTTTGAATTTGCGGCTGTTATCGTTTGCCATAGAAAATACCCTTGTTAAAAAAACGTTGTAGGTAAACTACCCCTTTCCCTTAACCGATCTTCACCAAAAACAATAGGTCTTGAGAACTCTACAATTTAGGGCTGTATGCAAATAATCTTTTGATTCTGTTTGAATTTGCGGCTGTTATCGTTTGCCGTAGGAAATACCCTTGTTAAAACATAAAACGTTACAGGTAAACTACCTCTTTCCCTTAACCGATCTTCACCAAAAACAATAGGTCTTGAGAACTCTACAATTCAGGGCTGTATGCGAAACATTATTTGATTCTGTTTGAATTTGCGGCTGTTATCGTTTGCCAAAAAAAAAAATTTCCCTTGATAAAAAAAAACCGTTGCCGGTAAACTACCCCTTTCCCTCAACCGATCTTCACCAAAAACAATAGGTCGCGAGTCCTCTACAAATCAGGGCTGTATGCAAAAAATTATTTGATTCTGTTTGAATTTCCGGCAGTTATCGTTTGCCATAGAAAAAAAATCTACAGACAGACAGACACACACACAGACAGACACACACACAGACACTTTTCGGAAAACCACTTTTTTTCATGTTTTGAGTGTAGTAGAATCAGAATCTGCAATAATCTCGAACACGATTTTTTTGCCATCACCATACTTCCATTCCTTAAGGAATATGGAAGTAAAAATTTAGCACATAATATATTTTAACTTATATTATAATGTGCTTACACATATTTTATTTTATTTTATTGTAATCAATTGTCAATGTACTTATGTCTATATAATAAAACAAGGCTTACATGGTGTACAGTTTAGAGTAAGCCCGGATAGATATCTTCAAAATTAACAAATATATTTGTACATAATTGTCATTGCACGCGTTTTACAGAGACCCTAAACTAAAATATCGTGTATATCTACGTGATATTTTATTTTAAAAAATGTAATCAATTTTTGTGTATTTTATTTTCGTGGAGGGGGAAACGATTATCCTCTCCTCCCTATTCTTCGCTCAGTGTTTCATCAGCACGAGTCGTGATTGGACGCACAAGATGCTTTCACACGATATCGATGATGACGATATCAATCCCAACAACAACCGCTATTTCAAACAATGCGGTGAAGCGTCGACGACGACGACAATCAAGTCCTTATCACCAGACGATAAAGAAGTGCAGGTCATCTTAATTCAAAAAATCACATCTCCGTACCCGCGTTACAGAAGCTTGGAAAACCGTTTAAAGAGTTTTAAAGAATGGCCTGTATCTTTAACGTTAACGCCTAAAGAATTATCAGAAGCGGGTTTCTTTTACACTCGATGCAACGATAGAGTGATTTGTTTTTGCTGTGGTGGCGGATTAAACAAATGGGAACGTGGAGAATATGCTTGGATGGAATACGCACGTCATTTCCCTGCGTTCTCTTACGTACTGTTAATGAAAGATAGAAATTTTATCATCAAGGCACTAGGTATCGTTACCGAATCGCAAGCACCAACAGCAGCAGCGACAGCAAAGAACGAACAACGCACCGACACGATCAAGGAGAATATAAAAAACGTAGAAGGAAGCTCGAATCGTGATACAATGTGCAAAGTCTGTTACGCACAAAACGTGGAGGTTGTACTGATTCCCTGTCGACATTTTATCACATGTGTGAATTGCGCCATAACCCTACATAATTGTCCCTTATGTAGAACCGCATACACCGCTTACATGAGAGCGTATTTCTAGTTCGTTTTCACGCTTTAATTTTATCGTCTAGTGAACACAAGGTTTGAAAATATATAAGCTGCTGTGACAAAAGTGATCCAACCTCCGCTAATATCGCATAACTCAGTGTTTGAACAGCACGCGTTGAAGACGGACGCATGGAGCTGCTATCTCCGTACGAGTACATACGCTGCAGTGACTTAAAGCATACAGTACTGTACCCTATAGAAATTTTTGTATACAACATTTTGACATGTAAATTTGTTGCACTGATCCGTGACGAAAATATAAGGTACAAAATAAACGTTCCGAAAAAATCCTTTACGAGCGTTTCACAATATAAAACGCGTCTGTTCCGTAAAACGGACGGATCTGCAACGTTCCTAATAACACCAAACACGTTGTTTATAACGAAAAAAGGATGTGCGAGGATAAACTAGCAGTCATATCACTGTTTCATCGACAACGATGGAAACGAACTCGTTAAGGAACTAGCTGTTATGGATGTCACCGCATTTGCCAGCAGGCATTGGATATTACACCTCCAGTAGACACGATTGTTTCGAATCACAAACATGTGAGAACAAACAGATGGTTAACAGACCATTATCATGGACTAGCGTGGACGGACGGGGACACATCGTACGAACATCTTGTACCAATATTAGAAAAGTATACGTTTCCTTTTAACTTTGTGTTTGTAAAAGGATTGCAAAAAAAAAAGATTTCTACAGAAGCGTATCGTGCATTTTAATATTATAAATTTAGAAGATTTCGGTTGTCCCAAACTCGATCAATTACAATCAATACATGGAACAGCCTGTCTCACGCACCGCTTATTTCCGGAAATATGTACAAATACTAGAGTACACGCTTTACGCGAGTGGGTTGTATCAGACTTTAGAATAATCAATATGTTTCTGATAAATTACTAATTGAAAACATTATTGTTTAGCGCTTACGTAAAAAAAATATAATAAATAAAAAATAACAGTGGTCGCCTTTTTGTCGATTACGTCACCTGTTTAAAAAAAAAAATTAGCGTCGTCGACATGTTCGAACAAGCACGAGTGCTGTCTAAAAATAACCGACTCCCCTCTTCCCCGCCTACCCTTCAAACATAGTGTGAGAAATCAGGTCGTTTCCTGTTCACACGGTTAAAAATAAGCGCTTACTGTGCGTTGAGTGGTTCCCCCTCTCCGGTTTCCACCTCCACAACTACCTCCCTATTTATTCCGCTGTGCACGAGCGTTATTCATTCAGTCCTTGAGAGACGCGCGAGAAAAATATAAATTTCTTTATTTTAAAATGGCATCATTCACCGCAAAGTTTGCAACTATTAGCGTAATTGTGTATAAAAAAATAAAGGAATTGATAATCGGTGTAAAATATCCAATAGAAGAATTGCAGAACATAGACGCGAAGTACGGGAAAGCCGTACTCGTCACTCTCCAAGATTACAGAGACCCTAAACTAAAATATCGTGTATATCTACCAAAGACATACGCGGGCGTTTTCGAAGATGACGAATTAAAAACTTTATTACCATGTTCACTGCAATTGATTTATCGCGGAGAAAAGGATAGAGCGTACATAGTAGACATTGTACAGTAGGACCGAAAGGACATCTTCATGTATAATTTTCATTGTGCATAAGATTACATATTGTAACGAATTTAATATAAAATATATAAATATTAAATTTTATATAAATTTCTATTTATGTTTGAAATATTAAAAGTTGTAGTGATTGAAAATTGAAAGTCACTAATTTTATCAAGTAATTAAAATGTAGCATTAGATGTTATTAAAAGTGTGTTTACAAATTGCAAAAATTATAAGTGTCTGAAAAGAATTCCTTTAGATAAAAAATAAGATAATTGCATTAATAATATTTTAAACAATAACGTTGCTTGAATTTAAAAATAAAGTGTACTAGCTGGTCGCTTGATGATGGTGACCGTCGTGTTGATACTAGCAGCGAAACTCCTCCTCCAGGTTGACAGTCGTCTAAGTACGTAAAGTCTAGTAACGTCTGGACAATAGAATTAATAAAATACACTTCCACGTACCTGTTTGTGTTTCTGGAAGTTCAGAAGTTCAATAAATCAATAAGCTGCCAAGACGGTTTACAAAACCAGCTTACTTTATCTACAAGGTTAGGTTACATTGTTTAATAATGGGCGCCACACAGGTTTATTTCGGGAAAATCCCGTGGAAAACCCATTAATAGAATCAAATAATAATTTTAAAAAATTGAAATCGTGTTTATTGCCCTTATGGCAATGCAATTCAACAATATTTAATCGCAACTGAAAGTTGTTTTGATTCTTCTGAATGAATTATTTATCTGTTTTTTAGAAATAAATTAAGTCAAGTTATGCTGCTAATAATTGGGTTTTATTTGTACCCTTGATAGTGAATTCAAACAAATATAATTAAAAGAATACATTGATGTACAATTGCAAATATTTTGTTACATACCCTATATGACTGGCTCAGAGCATAAACAATGATTCTGGTTAAGTCCAGATACTCTTTACTTTAAACATTAATATTATTTATATCTCAGGCGTAAGTTCTTTGAAACACAAGAAAGAATGCTCATGCCTACACAATAACTAATTATTTTATAATACAGTATCGACAAGTAATGCCTTTTAGTTTATTAATAAAAAATCGAACCTAGTTTATAGGTTAGGCGCTCGTCACGCTTGCTTACTTATTCACAAAGTTATATGGTGAGATCACTTATGACTATCATCCAACTTAAATAGGATTGACAAATCCATTAAATAAATTCAGACATGGTGTAATACAGAAAATGTTTCAGTGTTATGCGTCAGTACAGATTTGTTTACAAAAACATATAGGTTATTGCACTCAGTGTAATGGAATAAATTGTCACACAGTTACCTTTGTGTTTTTAATCTTTCGATTAAAATTCAATTAAACACATCAATGGTCGGATTGTAATGACCATTGTTATTCACTACACACGCACTTGAACAGAGAATATTGGTCCGCTTCTGACTAAAAAGGACCTTATATGATACGATTTAATTATTTCTCCTGTTTGACATTTTCCCGCACTAAATAAAATAATACTGCACTTCGATGCACTGATTCTATGTAGAGTATCTTGTAGTTACTTTTTGTTGTTGCCGAAATATTTCAATAGACGCACTATTGCAATGAAGCTATCAGTTAGTAGAAATTTTGATGAGACGAGCGTACCTGCCGCTCCGGATGAACGTTAAAAGTGTCTAACGGCAATTAGCCGCTCTTCTTTATATACCCTCTGCTTTGATCGGGCTTAGGCAAATGTTTTATTCATTAAGCTATTTTCTGATTGGCTTAGCCAGGCGTTACGAAAGTGACGTATTGTCTTTCCAACTGTCACTAACGGTTTTTTAACCGACTTTTGCCAGAATGATTGACAGCCGTCGTTGTTGTTAGTGTTGATAAACAGATTTTTATTTTATTATGTGCAAATGATGCTAGCGCCTGTCACGCACTTATTATAGTTGCGATCGGGGTCGTATCGCTATCAAATTAAAGAATATTTTTTCCTCTTCAATTTGATATAGTTTGACACTGGTTTATTTACAATTTCACTGACATTTTTTAATAAACAATGTTCAGGTATATTGCTTCGCGCTGTCGTCTGCTAACGAAGCCGGCGATTACTCTCTCTTATCAGTACATTGTTTGTGTTCCACACCGCATTTTTTACTTAAACGTCTATGTTAGAACACTATTATATCCGTTCTGATATTTATTTACTGAATATTATGATTAAACCTTAACTTATACGTTGCTATGAACTATACTTACTCACTATGACATTTCGTTTCACATTATTTTTGTTCCATGCTATTAATTAACAATTGAACTATTACTTGTCTAACGTATTAATAATGCTTATCGCTATGTTTGGTACTAAGATTGTTCCGTGTAGGTGATCTACACTCATAGTACTGTCTACTAATCACCTTACTGATTATTGTTTGTTTTAGGCCTTGCCGAGGCATACCGTTTGTATCGGATTTATGCCTTAATAACGTTTATTAGTTTACATTTCGGTACCTTGATGAGGTAGCTTATTTATATAAGGTTCCCTCTTACAAATATTTTTACTTGTCATAAGCACATTTGAGACTGTAATACAGCTTCAGTCTTATATTGTGGCCATAGCTAATCTTAGTTCTTGGCATTAATAGTTACTAGTCATAGTTGATTAATTCTCAGCCAAATGCTGATGCTGATATCCCATTATTCGGATTCTTATTTAATTGTTGTTATTAACATGTCAAATTCCATTTAAGTTATTTACTGACTCGCTTGACAGCTTAAAGTGAATTTAATTTGTCCATTAGTTTGTGTCAGTTATAGTTATAGTTTGTGTCCATACGTTGTAGTGTCAAGCAGTGTTTAGGTTTACTGCTTCTTGTGGCACTTCTTCTTCTTTCTTCTTCCATGGTTCCTCTCTTCTTGGCTACTCTTATCATTATATTAACTACTTACATTACCGTCATGTATTTATTCAATCTAAGGGTATATGTCTAGGTTATGTAACACCTGGTCATGTTACATATATTCCCCCCTCAAAATTGATAATTTGAGAGAAAAATTGATTTTTTGACAAAATTATCATTTCATTTCAGTTTTTAGTACATTACTACTGCTTTTTTGTCTTGTACTCTTTACATTGACCTTTAACATACTATTAGTGTGTTACACTAGTTTGAGTTCTTGGCTAGTGATATAACTCTTAGCTTACTAGTATTTTTTCAAGTTTCTCACATTTTAAGTTATTTAATTACAATAGATTTCACTTCTTAAATTAACAATTTCCTGTCTTATAATAATACATTTTTCTTTCTCATTGCATATCTTTATTTTTGTGATAATCTCAATGGTTCTTTCATTTTTTACCTCACAGATTCTTTACTAATAGTCCTTGATACATTACTATATAATTCCCTAACATTTGTAGTGGGTTCGGAATCAGAGTGGCTCACTGTGGCATACATTCTCCGCCGTTCCTCATTACACACACTCAGAATCAGAGGCATCCTCATCTCTGTCTGAGACAAAATAAAAATTGCACATAGCAATAGTTGCACTATCACAACACATAAAATATAACATATCATTCATTTTTCAATAATATAACATATTCAATATAATATTCAAGGTATTAGAGGTTTCATTTGTATCACATTTCCTTCTTTTATACTTTCTAACATACTTCCTTTTCACAGGTAATCATTTCTTTTCAGACTTGACATTCTCGGCCATGCTTTTTATTAGCCGTATTGTTACCTTTTTATACTAGTTGACAATTTGTTTTGGTTTATTTGAGTATTCTTAAAATTACATACTTACATTGATCCTTATATAATTATGCAGTTGTTTCTTACATATAAAGTTTATAATATTTCATTCTTACAATAGTTTACAAGTTTTTCTCTCGTCAATAATTTACACTTATCCTGAATTATCAGGGTTTACAGTATTCATATACTAAATGTTTTTGTTAGATGTTCTCTGACATATCTTGTTATATACAATATTTGGTAAATTAAATAACATTTTTCTTTCTCTTCATTCCACAACAATAATAGCCATCTTTATAATTAACTCTCTTTGGTATTCTGCCTCTCTACTCCTTCAAGTGTCTGATAATTTACACTTATTCTGGATGATTTTATATAATATCTCTTTGGTTTTATGAGAGGTATACAATATTTGACATTAAATACAATATCACAATACAATTATAACACATTAGTAGTTAGTCCTTTTTCTCTTTTCCTCCTTAAATATAGCATACTAATTTGAGTTATAAAATAGTAGTATTTCTTCTGTAAATTAATCTAACATAGGAGTATTAGAGTAATTTTATGTCATTATCCTAGGTATATTTTTGTTATACGCCACTTTTGGTTCTATATGATATAATAGATATCTTTCTCCTCATTAAATTATTTGGTTTACAATACACATTTTTCTACCATTTAGTACGATAGATCTGGCTCTTATTTCATATGCAACAAGTAGTTTGGCCTATACACTAATACTACACACTTTTTATAACACAATATGGCAAATAGGTTTGCTATAGGCAATTAGTCACTTTCAATACCTTGGGCATAATACATGATCCTTCTAATCACTAAATGAATCCGTTTATGGTAGTTACTTTTAAAATTTCCTATACACTAAATATTCCGGTGGTAAATGTTGTATACCACTATCATTTATCTGTATTTAACAATAATCACATTTATGGTCTACATATTTGGGGTTACATTGTGCTTTTCCACTCTATTGGGTTCATTGTTTGGGACAATTACGTTTCACAGGTATCCTTTTTCATAGCTGTCTCTAGTACTACATGTTTGTGGTATTTGGCACCCTATCCCTATCATGCGGTTCTTCCACTTTGCGGCTACCAGATAGTCATTGGCTCCCCGTTTTCTCGCCTTCTTCCTCTCATCATTTTTAGTATCCACGTGTCCAGTGTACTCCTGGTCTTTGTTATTACTGACTTCCAGTATCTCTTCTAACTCTGGTTGATCATCATTAGTTTCCTGGTTGGATTTTTCCATTGATTGGTCCCTCTTCCTTCGCAATTCCTTTATTTTTTGGGCATACCCTTCAATGATCCGGTCCAGTTGTTCTTGATACCCTTTTCTCTTCTTGGAATGCCTTATTCTCCCTTTGGAAATATTTGCTTTAAGTATTTTATTGGTTATAGTCTTCTTTGTTGTAGCACATTTCTTCTCTTCGTCCATCTTCATGAAGCTTTCGATACTCCTTCCTATAGGTCCCTTCTTTACGGTTGATGACTGGGAAATAAATCATATTAACTAGACCGCTTCGAGTCATTTCGATTAATTCTTTTGTTACTCTAGTCTTCTTTGGGCGTATTATTCTTCTTATCTTCGCCTCCTTTTCTTCCGTTTTCTTAATTATTTTGTTCCTTTCTTCATGATTTTTAATTCTTAAATTCACTTGTTCGGTGTTTTGTTTCCGGGTAATTCTTTTGTCTCCACTTGATCATCACACATGGGCAGATTATTTTGTTCTAAGTCTTCATTCTTGGCTACTAACTCTTCCGCTTCTTTAATTACCTGAGTCTCCTTTATACCTTCGGCATCGATCTCCTTATATTGAATATCTTCCTCGTTTCTGTCAAGCTCATTTTCAGATAATAATGTATTTGAGTCCCCTTCATTCTCAGTTTGTTCGACCTCATCTTCAGGTTGCAATTCTTCTGTGGTTTCATCATTGGGTATCTCTTCAGTTTCTGAGTTGCTGTCGTTTCGTAATTCTCCTCTTGTTGTCTGACCCAATTCTTCCGTATATTTCTTATTCATTTCATCCATTTTCTGGCTAATCTTATTTAATGTGGTGTTCAACTCTTCTCTTAAGGCTCTGCCACTGTCGTCAATTTTCCGGTTCAGCGCGTCCATGGCTCTGTGGGTATTGTCTATCTTTTTATTCAAGTCCTCTTTCAATAATTCTACGTTCCTATTATTGTCGTCTAACCTTGTATGTAGGTCTTCCTTCAGTGACTCTATGTTTTTATTTAATAACTCGATATTCTTCTGATTCTCCGCCCGGGACTTCCTACCGTCTTCTTTTAATGACTCGTGATTTTTATTCGCGGTTTCTTCCATCTTCCTCTGGTTATCTTCCATCATTGTTCTTATCATCTCGAACACGCTCATATCGCCTGGTTGTGGGAGTCCTTCAGGTCGTCCGGGTCGGTTGTCGACCCTCACTTCCACTTCCGGTTCTGCATGAGGCGTTTCTTCGGGTCGAGTTTCTATGTTATTAATGGTAATGACTTCCATTTCGGGTGTTGGTTGTGCCTCATATGTCTCTGTATTTGGTTGTACCTCTCCTACTCGGCTGTCCTTGTATCTTGTGTCATATTGATGTGTGTGTGGCATGTTTGTTCTTTTGTGTTTGCCGGGCTGATTTAAAATATAAAAAATATTTTCGTTTAATATTTTTCAGCCTCACGTTGCTGGTCGCCAATTTGTAACGAATTTAATATAAAATATATAAATATTAAATTTTATATAAATTTCTATTTATGTTTGAAATATTAAAAGTTGTAGTGATTGAAAATTGAAAGTCACTAATTTTATCAAGTAATTAAAATGTAGCATTAGATGTTATTAAAAGTGTGTTTACAAATTGCAAAAATTATAAGTGTCTGAAAAGAATTCCTTTAGATAAAAAAATAAGATAATTGCATTAATAATATTTTAAACAATAACATTGCTTGAATTTAAAAATAAAGTGTACTAGCTGGTCGCTTGATGATGGTGACCGTCATGTTGATACTAGCAGCGAAACTCCTCCTCCAGGTTGACAGTCGTCTAAGTACGTAAAGTCTAGTAATGTCTGGACAATAGAATTAATAAAATACACTTCCACGTACCTGTTTGTGTTTCTGGAAGTTCAGAAGTTCAATAAATCAATAAGCTGCCAAGACGGTTTACAAAACCAGCTTACTTTATCTACAAGGTTAGGTTACCTTGTTTAATAATGGGCGCCACACAGGTTTATTTCGGGAAAATCCCGTGGAAAACCCATTAATAGAATCAAATAATAATTTTAAAAAATTGAAATCGTGTTTATTGCCCTTATGGCAATGCAATTCAACAATATTTAATCGCAACTGAAAGTTGTTTTGATTCTTCTGAATGAATTATTTATCTGTTTTTTAGAAATAAATTAAGTCAAGTTATGCTGCTAATAATTGGGTTTTATTTGTACCCTTGATAGTGAATTCAAACAAATATAATTAAAAGAATACATTGATGTACAATTGCAAATATTTTGTTACATACCCTATATGACTGGCTCAGAGCATAAACAATGATTCTGGTTAAGTCCAGATACTCTTTACTTTAAACATTAATATTATTTATATCTCAGGCGTAAGTTCTTTGAAACACAAGAAAGAATGCTCATGCCTACACAATAACTAATTATTTTATAATACAGTATCGACAAGTAATGCCTTTTAGTTTATTAATAAAAAATCGAACCTAGTTTATAGGTTAGGCGCTCGTCACGCTTGCTTACTTATTCACAAAGTTATATGGTGAGATCACTTATGACTATCATCCAACTTAAATAGGATTGACAAATCCATTAAATAAATTCAGACATGGTCTAAATGTAATACAGAAAATGTTTCAGTGTTATGCGTCAGTACAGATTTGTTTACAAAAACATATAGGTTATTGCACTCAGTGTAATGGAATAAATTGTCACACAGTTACCTTTGTGTTTTTAATCTTTCGATTAAAATTCAATTAAACACATCAATGGTCGGATTGTAATGACCATTGTTATTCACTACACACGCACTTGAACAGAGAATATTGGTCCGCTTCTGACTAAAAAGGACCTTATATGATACTATTTAATTATTTCTCCTGTTTGACATTTTCCCGCACTAAATAAAATAATACTGCACTTCGATGCACTGATTCTATGTAGAGTATCTTGTAGTTACTTTTTGTTGTTGCCGAAATATTTCAATAGACGCACTATTGCAATGAAGCTATCAGTTAGTAGAAATTTTGATGAGACGAGCGTACCTGCCGCTCCGGATGAACGTTAAAAGTGTCTAACGGCAATTAGCCGCTCTTCTTTATATACCCTCTGCTTTGATCGGGCTTAGGCAAATGTTTTATTCATTAAGCTATTTTCTGATTGGCTTAGCCAGGCGTTACGAAAGTGACGTATTGTCTTTCCAACTGTCACTAACGGTTTTTTAACCGACTTTTGCCAGAATGATTGACAGCCGTCGTTGTTGTTAGTGTTGATAAACAGATTTTTATTTTATTATGTGCAAATGATGCTAACGCCTGTCATGCACTTATTATAGTTGCGATCGGGGTCGTATCGCTATCAAATTAAAGAATATTTTTTCCTCTTCAATTTGATATAGTTTGACACTGGTTTATTTACAATTTCACTGACATTTTTTAATAAACAATGTTCAGGTATATTGCTTCGCGCTGTCGTCTGCTAACGAAGCCGGCGATTACTCTCTCTTATCAGTACATTGTTTGTGTTCCACACCGCATTTTTTACTTAAACGTCTATGTTAGAACACTATTATATCCGTTCTGATATTTATTTACTGAATATTATGATTAAACCTTAACTTATACGTTGCTATGAACTATACTTACTCACTATGACATTTCGTTTCACATTATTTTTGTTCCATGCTATTAATTAACAATTGAACTATTACTTGTCTAACGTATTAATAATGCTTATCGCTATGTTTGGTACTAAGATTGTTCTGTGTAGGTGATCTACACTCATAGTACTGTCTACTAATCACCTTACTGATTATTGTTTGTTTTAGGCCTTGCCGAGGCATACCGTTTGTATCGGATTTATGCCTTAATAACGTTTATTAGTTTACATTTCGGTACCTTGATGAGGTAGCTTATTTATATAAGGTTACCTCTTACAAATATTTTTACTTGTCATAAGCACATATGAGACTGTAATACAGCTTCAGTCTTATATTGTGGCCATAGCTAATCTTAGTTCTTGGCATTAATAGTTACTAGTCATAGTTGATTAATTCTCAGCCAAATGCTGATGCTGATATCCCATTATTCGGATTCTTATTTAATTGTTGTTATTAACATGTCAAATTCCATTTAAGTTATTTACTGACTCGCTTGACAGCTTAAAGTGAATTTAATTTGTCCATTAGTTTGTGTCAGTTATAGTTATAGTTTGTGTCCATACGTTGTAGTGTCAAGCAGTGTTTAGGTTTACTGCTTCTTGTGGCACTTCTTCTTCTTTCTTCTTCCATGGTTCCTCTCTTCTTGGCTACTCTTATCATTATATTAACTACTTACATTACCGTCATGTATTTATTCAATCTAATGGTATATGTCTAGGTTATGTAACACCTGGTCATGTTACATATATTCCCCCCTCAAAATTGATAATTTGAGAGAAAAATTGATTTTTTGACAAAATTATCATTTCATTTCAGTTTTTAGTATATTACTACTGCTTTTTTGTCTTGTACTCTTTACATTGACCTTTAACATACTATTAGTGTGTTACACTAGTTTGAGTTCTTGGCTAGTGATATAACTCTTAGCTTACTAGTATTTTTTCAAGTTTCTCACATTTTAAGTTATTTAATTACAATAGATTTCACTTCTTAAATTAACAATTTCCTGTCTTATAATAATACATTTTTCTTTCTCATTGCATATCTTTATTTTTGTGATAATCTCAATGGTTCTTTCATTTTTTACCTCACAGATTCTTTACTAATAGTCCTTGATACATTACTATATAATTCCCTAACATTTGTAGTGGGTTCGGAATCAGAGTGGCTCACTGTGGCATACATTCTCCGCCGTTCCTCATTACACACACTCAGAATCAGAGGCATCCTCATCTCTGTCTGAGACAAAATAAAAATTGCACATAGCAATAGTTGCACTATCACAACACATAAAATATAACATATCATTCATTTTTCAATAATATAACATATTCAATATAATATTCAAGGTATTAGAGGTTTCATTTGTATCACATTTCCTTCTTTTATACTTTCTAACATACTTCCTTTTCACAGGTAATCATTTCTTTTCAGACTTGACATTCTCGGCCATGCTTTTTATTAGCCGTATTGTTACCTTTTTATACTAGTTGACAATTTGTTTTGGTTTATTTGAGTATTCTTAAAATTACATACTTACATTGATCCTTATATAATTATGCAGTTGTTTCTTACATATAAAGTTTATAATATTTCATTCTTACAATAGTTTACAAGTTTTTCTCTCGTCAATAATTTACACTTATCCTGAATTATCAGGGTTTACAGTATTCATATACTAAATGTTTTTGTTAGATGTTCTCTGACATATCTTGTTATATACAATATTTGGTAAATTAAATAACATTTTTCTTTCTCTTCATTCCACAACAATAATAGCCATCTTTATAATTAACTCTCTTTGGTATTCTGCCTCTCTACTCCTTCAAGTGTCTGATAATTTACACTTATTCTGGATGATTTTATATAATATCTCTTTGGTTTTATGAGAGGTATACAATATTTGACATTAAATACAATATCACAATACAATTATAACACATTAGTAGTTAGTCCTTTTTCTCTTTTCCTCCTTAAATATAGCATACTAATTTGAGTTATAAAATAGTAGTATTTCTTCTGTAAATTAATCTAACATAGGAGTATTAGAGTAATTTTATGTCATTATCCTAGGTATATTTTTGTTATACGCCACTTTTGGTTCTATATGATATAATAGATATCTTTCTCCTCATTAAATTATTTGGTTTACAATACACATTTTTCTACCATTTAGTACGATAGATCTGGCTCTTATTTCATATGCAACAAGTAGTTTGGCCTATACACTAATACTACACACTTTTTATAACACAATATGGCAAATAGGTTTGCTATAGGCAATTAGTCACTTTCAATACCTTGGGCATAATACATGATCCTTCTAATCACTAAATGAATCCGTTTATGGTAGTTACTTTTAAAATTTCCTATACACTAAATATTCCGGTGGTAAATGTTGTATACCACTATCATTTATCTGTATTTAACAATAATCACATTTATGGTCTACATATTTGGGGTTACATTGTGCTTTTCCACTCTATTGGGTTCATTGTTTGGGACAATTACGTTTCACAGGTATCCTTTTTCATAGCTGTCTCTAGTACTACATGTTTGTGGTATTTGGCACCCTATCCCTATCATGCGGTTCTTCCACTTTGCGGCTACCAGATAGTCATTGGCTCCCCGTTTTCTCGCCTTCTTCCTCTCATCATTTTTAGTATCCACGTGTCCAGTGTACTCCTGGTCTTTGTTATTACTGACTTCCAGTATCTCTTCTAACTCTGGTTGATCATCATTAGTTTCCTGGTTGGATTTTTCCATTGATTGGTCCCTCTTCCTTCGCAATTCCTTTATTTTTTGGGCATACCCTTCAATGATCCGGTCCAGTTGTTCTTGATACCCTTTTCTCTTCTTGGAATGCCTTATTCTCCCTTTGGAAATATTTGCTTTAAGTATTTTATTGGTTATAGTCTTCTTTGTTGTAGCACATTTCTTCTCTTCGTCCATCTTCATGAAGCTTTCGATACTCCTTCCTATAGGTCCCTTCTTTACGGTTGATGACTGGGAAATAAATCATATTAACTAGACCGCTTCGAGTCATTTCGATTAATTCTTTTGTTACTCTAGTCTTCTTTGGGCGTATTATTCTTCTTATCTTCGCCTCCTTTTCTTCCGTTTTCTTAATTATTTTGTTCCTTTCTTCATGATTTTTAATTCTTAAATTCACTTGTTCGGTGTTTTGTTTCCGGGTAATTCTTTTGTCTCCACTTGATCATCACACATGGGCAGATTATTTTGTTCTAAGTCTTCATTCTTGGCTACTAACTCTTCCGCTTCTTTAATTACCTGAGTCTCCTTTATACCTTCGGCATCGATCTCCTTATATTGAATATCTTCCTCGTTTCTGTCAAGCTCATTTTCAGATAATAATGTATTTGAGTCCCCTTCATTCTCAGTTTGTTCGACCTCATCTTCAGGTTGCAATTCTTCTGTGGTTTCATCATTGGGTATCTCTTCAGTTTCTGAGTTGCTGTCGTTTCGTAATTCTCCTCTTGTTGTCTGACCCAATTCTTCCGTATATTTCTTATTCATTTAATCCATTTTCTGGCTAATCTTATTTAATGTGGTGTTCAACTCTTCTCTTAAGGCTCTGCCGCTGTCGTCAATTTTCCGGTTCAGCGCGTCCATGGGTATTGTCTATCTTTTTATTCAAGTCCTCTTTCAATAATTCTACGTTCCTATTATTGTCGTCTAACCTTGTATGTAGGTCTTCCTTCAGTGACTCTATGTTTTTATTTAATAACTCGATATTCTTCTGATTCTCCGCCCGGGACTTCCTACCGTCTTCTTTTAATGACTCGTGATTTTTATTCGCGGTTTCTTCCATCTTCCTCTGGTTATCTTCCATCATTGTTCTTATCATCTCGAACACGCTCATATCGCCTGGTTGTGGGAGTCCTTCAGGTCGTCCGGGTCGGTTGTCGACCCTCACTTCCACTTCCGGTTCTGCATGAGGCGTTTCTTCGGGTCGAGTTTCTATGTTATTAATGGTAATGACTTCCATTTCGGGTGTTGGTTGTGCCTCATATGTCTCTGTATTTGGTTGTACCTCTCCTACTCGGCTGTCCTTGTATCTTGTGTCATATTGATGTGTGTGTGGCATGTTTGTTCTTTTGTGTTTGCCGGGCTGATTTAAAATATAAAAAATATTTTCGTTTAATATTTTTCAGCCTCACGTTGCTGGTCGCCAATTTGTAACGAATTTAATATAAAATATATAAATATTAAATTTTATATAAATTTCTATTTATGTTTGAAATATTAAAAGTTGTAGTGATTGAAAATTGAAAGTCACTAATTTTATCAAGTAATTAAAATGTAGCATTAGATGTTATTAAAAGTGTGTTTACAAATTGCAAAAATTATAAGTGTCTGAAAAGAATTCCTTTAGATAAAAAAATAAGATAATTGCATTAATAATATTTTAAACAATAACATTGCTTGAATTTAAAAATAAAGTGTACTAGCTGGTCGCTTGATGATGGTGACCGTCATGTTGATACTAGCAGCGAAACTCCTCCTCCAGGTTGACAGTCGTCTAAGTACGTAAAGTCTAGTAATGTCTGGACAATAGAATTAATAAAATACACTTCCACGTACCTGTTTGTGTTTCTGGAAGTTCAGAAGTTCAATAAATCAATAAGCTGCCAAGACGGTTTACAAAACCAGCTTACTTTATCTACAAGGTTAGGTTACCTTGTTTAATAATGGGCGCCACACAGGTTTATTTCGGGAAAATCCCGTGGAAAACCCATTAATAGAATCAAATAATAATTTTAAAAAATTGAAATCGTGTTTATTGCCCTTATGGCAATGCAATTCAACAATATTTAATCGCAACTGAAAGTTGTTTTGATTCTTCTGAATGAATTATTTATCTGTTTTTTAGAAATAAATTAAGTCAAGTTATGCTGCTAATAATTGGGTTTTATTTGTACCCTTGATAGTGAATTCAAACAAATATAATTAAAAGAATACATTGATGTACAATTGCAAATATTTTGTTACATACCCTATATGACTGGCTCAGAGCATAAACAATGATTCTGGTTAAGTCCAGATACTCTTTACTTTAAACATTAATATTATTTATATCTCAGGCGTAAGTTCTTTGAAACACAAGAAAGAATGCTCATGCCTACACAATAACTAATTATTTTATAATACAGTATCGACAAGTAATGCCTTTTAGTTTATTAATAAAAAATCGAACCTAGTTTATAGGTTAGGCGCTCGTCACGCTTGCTTACTTATTCACAAAGTTATATGGTGAGATCACTTATGACTATCATCCAACTTAAATAGGATTGACAAATCCATTAAATAAATTCAGACATGGTGTAATACAGAAAATGTTTCAGTGTTATGCGTCAGTACAGATTTGTTTACAAAAACATATAGGTTATTGCACTCAGTGTAATGGAATAAATTGTCACACAGTTACCTTTGTGTTTTTAATCTTTCGATTAAAATTCAATTAAACACATCAATGGTCGGATTGTAATGACCATTGTTATTCACTACACACGCACTTGAACAGAGAATATTGGTCCGCTTCTGACTAAAAAGGACCTTATATGATACGATTTAATTATTTCTCCTGTTTGACATTTTCCCGCACTAAATAAAATAATACTGCACTTCGATGCACTGATTCTATGTAGAGTATCTTGTAGTTACTTTTTGTTGTTGCCGAAATATTTCAATAGACGCACTATTGCAATGAAGCTATCAGTTAGTAGAAATTTTGATGAGACGAGCGTACCTGCCGCTCCGGATGAACGTTAAAAGTGTCTAACGGCAATTAGCCGCTCTTCTTTATATACCCTCTGCTTTGATCGGGCTTAGGCAAATGTTTTATTCATTAAGCTATTTTCTGATTGGCTTAGCCAGGCGTTACGAAAGTGACGTATTGTCCTTCCAACTGTCACTAACGGTTTTTTAACCGACTTTTGCCAGAATGATTGACAGCCGTCGTTGTTGTTAGTGTTGATAAACAGATTTTTATTTTATTATGTGCAAATGATGCTAACGCCTGTCATGCACTTATTATAGTTGCGATCGGGGTCGTATCGCTATCAAATTAAAGAATATTTTTTCCTCTTCAATTTGATATAGTTTGACACTGGTTTATTTACAATTTCACTGACATTTTTTAATAAACAATGTTCAGGTATATTGCTTCGCGCTGTCGTCTGCTAACGAAGCCGGCGATTACTCTCTCTTATCAGTACATTGTTTGTGTTCCACACCGCATTTTTTACTTAAACGTCTATGTTAGAACACTATTATATCCGTTCTGATATTTATTTACTGAATATTATGATTAAACCTTAACTTATACGTTGCTATGAACTATACTTACTCACTATGACATTTCGTTTCACATTATTTTTGTTCCATGCTATTAATTAACAATTGAACTATTACTTGTCTAACGTATTAATAATGCTTATCGCTATGTTTGGTACTAAGATTGTTCCGTGTAGGTGATCTACACTCATAGTACTGTCTACTAATCACCTTACTGATTATTGTTTGTTTTAGGCCTTGCCGAGGCATACCGTTTGTATCGGATTTATGCCTTAATAACGTTTATTAGTTTACATTTCGGTACCTTGATGAGGTAGCTTATTTATATAAGGTTACCTCTTACAAATATTTTTACTTGTCATAAGCACATTTGAGACTGTAATACAGCTTCAGTCTTATATTGTGGCCATAGCTAATCTTAGTTCTTGGCATTAATAGTTACTAGTCATAGTTGATTAATTCTCAGCCAAATGCTGATGCTGATATCCCATTATTCGGATTCTTATTTAATTGTTGTTATTAACATGTCAAATTCCATTTAAGTTATTTACTGACTCGCTTGACAGCTTAAAGTGAATTTAATTTGTCCATTAGTTTGTGTCAGTTATAGTTATAGTTTGTGTCCATACGTTGTAGTGTCAAGCAGTGTTTAGGTTTACTGCTTCTTGTGGCACTTCTTCTTCTTTCTTCTTCCATGGTTCCTCTCTTCTTGGCTACTCTTATCATTATATTAACTACTTACATTACCGTCATGTATTTATTCAATCTAAGGGTATATGTCTAGGTTATGTAACACCTGGTCATGTTACATATATTCCCCCCTCAAAATTGATAATTTGAGAGAAAAATTGATTTTTTGACAAAATTATCATTTCATTTCAGTTTTTAGTATATTACTACTGCTTTTTTGTCTTGTACTCTTTACATTGACCTTTAACATACTATTAGTGTGTTACACTAGTTTGAGTTCTTGGCTAGTGATATAACTCTTAGCTTACTAGTATTTTTTCAAGTTTCTCACATTTTAAGTTATTTAATTACAATAGATTTCACTTCTTAAATTAACAATTTCCTGTCTTATAATAATACATTTTTCTTTCTCATTGCATATCTTTATTTTTGTGATAATCTCAATGGTTCTTTCATTTTTTACCTCACAGATTCTTTACTAATAGTCCTTGATACATTACTATATAATTCCCTAACATTTGTAGTGGGTTCGGAATCAGAGTGGCTCACTGTGGCATACATTCTCCGCCGTTCCTCATTACACACACTCAGAATCAGAGGCATCCTCATCTCTGTCTGAGACAAAATAAAAATTGCACATAGCAATAGTTGCACTATCACAACACATAAAATATAACATATCATTCATTTTTCAATAATATAACATATTCAATATAATATTCAAGGTATTAGAGGTTTCATTTGTATCACATTTCCTTCTTTTATACTTTCTAACATACTTCCTTTTCACAGGTAATCATTTCTTTTCAGACTTGACATTCTCGGCCATGCTTTTTATTAGCCGTATTGTTACCTTTTTATACTAGTTGACAATTTGTTTTGGTTTATTTGAGTATTCTTAAAATTACATACTTACATTGATCCTTATATAATTATGCAGTTGTTTCTTACATATAAAGTTTATAATATTTCATTCTTACAATAGTTTACAAGTTTTTCTCTCGTCAATAATTTACACTTATCCTGAATTATCAGGGTTTACAGTATTCATATACTAAATGTTTTTGTTAGATGTTCTCTGACATATCTTGTTATATACAATATTTGGTAAATTAAATAACATTTTTCTTTCTCTTCATTCCACAACAATAATAGCCATCTTTATAATTAACTCTCTTTGGTATTCTGCCTCTCTACTCCTTCAAGTGTCTGATAATTTACACTTATTCTGGATGATTTTATATAATATCTCTTTGGTTTTATGAGAGGTATACAATATTTGACATTAAATACAATATCACAATACAATTATAACACATTAGTAGTTAGTCCTTTTTCTCTTTTCCTCCTTAAATATAGCATACTAATTTGAGTTATAAAATAGTAGTATTTCTTCTGTAAATTAATCTAACATAGGAGTATTAGAGTAATTTTATGTCATTATCCTAGGTATATTTTTGTTATACGCCACTTTTGGTTCTATATGATATAATAGATATCTTTCTCCTCATTAAATTATTTGGTTTACAATACACATTTTTCTACCATTTAGTACGATAGATCTGGCTCTTATTTCATATGCAACAAGTAGTTTGGCCTATACACTAATACTACACACTTTTTATAACACAATATGGCAAATAGGTTTGCTATAGGCAATTAGTCACTTTCAATACCTTGGGCATAATACATGATCCTTCTAATCACTAAATGAATCCGTTTATGGTAGTTACTTTTAAAATTTCCTATACACTAAATATTCCGGTGGTAAATGTTGTATACCACTATCATTTATCTGTATTTAACAATAATCACATTTATGGTCTACATATTTGGGGTTACATTGTGCTTTTCCACTCTATTGGGTTCATTGTTTGGGACAATTACGTTTCACAGGTATCCTTTTTCATAGCTGTCTCTAGTACTACATGTTTGTGGTATTTGGCACCCTATCCCTATCATGCGGTTCTTCCACTTTGCGGCTACCAGATAGTCATTGGCTCCCCGTTTTCTCGCCTTCTTCCTCTCATCATTTTTAGTATCCACGTGTCCAGTGTACTCCTGGTCTTTGTTATTACTGACTTCCAGTATCTCTTCTAACTCTGGTTGATCATCATTAGTTTCCTGGTTGGATTTTTCCATTGATTGGTCCCTCTTCCTTCGCAATTCCTTTATTTTTTGGGCATACCCTTCAATGATCCGGTCCAGTTGTTCTTGATACCCTTTTCTCTTCTTGGAATGCCTTATTCTCCCTTTGGAAATATTTGCTTTAAGTATTTTATTGGTTATAGTCTTCTTTGTTGTAGCACATTTCTTCTCTTCGTCCATCTTCATGAAGCTTTCGATACTCCTTCCTATAGGTCCCTTCTTTACGGTTGATGACTGGGAAATAAATCATATTAACTAGACCGCTTCGAGTCATTTCGATTAATTCTTTTGTTACTCTAGTCTTCTTTGGGCGTATTATTCTTCTTATCTTCGCCTCCTTTTCTTCCGTTTTCTTAATTATTTTGTTCCTTTCTTCATGATTTTTAATTCTTAAATTCACTTGTTCGGTGTTTTGTTTCCGGGTAATTCTTTTGTCTCCACTTGATCATCACACATGGGCAGATTATTTTGTTCTAAGTCTTCATTCTTGGCTACTAACTCTTCCGCTTCTTTAATTACCTGAGTCTCCTTTATACCTTCGGCATCGCTCTCCTTATATTGAATATCTTCCTCGTTTCTGTCAAGCTCATTTTCAGATAATAATGTATTTGAGTCCCCTTCATTCTCAGTTTGTTCGACCTCATCTTCAGGTTGCAATTCTTCTGTGGTTTCATCATTGGGTATCTCTTCAGTTTCTGAGTTGCTGTCGTTTCGTAATTCTCCTCTTGTTGTCTGACCCAATTCTTCCGTATATTTCTTATTCATTTCATCCATTTTCTGGCTAATCTTATTTAATGTGGTGTTCAACTCTTCTCTTAAGGCTCTGCCGCTGTCGTCAATTTTCCGGTTCAGCGCGTCCATGGCTCTGTGGGTATTGTCTATCTTTTTATTCAAGTCCTCTTTCAATAATTCTACGTTCCTATTATTGTCGTCTAACCTTGTATGTAGGTCTTCCTTCAGTGACTCTATGTTTTTATTTAATAACTCGATATTCTTCTGATTCTCCGCCCGGGACTTCCTACCGTCTTCTTTTAATGACTCGTGATTTTTATTCGCGGTTTCTTCCATCTTCCTCTGGTTATCTTCCATCATTGTTCTTATCATCTCGAACACGCTCATATCGCCTGGTTGTGGGAGTCCTTCAGGTCGTCCGGGTCGGTTGTCGACCCTCACTTCCACTTCCGGTTCTGCATGAGGCGTTTCTTCGGGTCGAGTTTCTATGTTATTAATGGTAATGACTTCCATTTCGGGTGTTGGTTGTGCCTCATATGTCTCTGTATTTGGTTGTACCTCTCCTACTCGGCTGTCCTTGTATCTTGTGTCATATTGATGTGTGTGTGGCATGTTTGTTCTTTTGTGTTTGCCGGGCTGATTTAAAATATAAAAAATATTTTCGTTTAATATTTTTCAGCCTCACGTTGCTGGTCGCCAATTTGTAACGAATTTAATATAAAATATATAAATATTAAATTTTATATAAATTTCTATTTATGTTTGAAATATTAAAAGTTGTAGTGATTGAAAATTGAAAGTCACTAATTTTATCAAGTAATTAAAATGTAGCATTAGATGTTATTAAAAGTGTGTTTACAAATTGCAAAAATTATAAGTGTCTGAAAAGAATTCCTTTAGATAAAAAAATAAGATAATTGCATTAATAATATTTTAAACAATAACATTGCTTGAATTTAAAAATAAAGTGTACTAGCTGGTCGCTTGATGATGGTGACCGTCATGTTGATACTAGCAGCGAAACTCCTCCTCCAGGTTGACAGTCGTCTAAGTACGTAAAGTCTAGTAATGTCTGGACAATAGAATTAATAAAATACACTTCCACGTACCTGTTTGTGTTTCTGGAAGTTCAGAAGTTCAATAAATCAATAAGCTGCCAAGACGGTTTACAAAACCAGCTTACTTTATCTACAAGGTTAGGTTACCTTGTTTAATAATGGGCGCCACACAGGTTTATTTCGGGAAAATCCCGTGGAAAACCCATTAATAGAATCAAATAATAATTTTAAAAAATTGAAATCGTGTTTATTGCCCTTATGGCAATGCAATTCAACAATATTTAATCGCAACTGAAAGTTGTTTTGATTCTTCTGAATGAATTATTTATCTGTTTTTTAGAAATAAATTAAGTCAAGTTATGCTGCTAATAATTGGGTTTTATTTGTACCCTTGATAGTGAATTCAAACAAATATAATTAAAAGAATACATTGATGTACAATTGCAAATATTTTGTTACATACCCTATATGACTGGCTCAGAGCATAAACAATGATTCTGGTTAAGTCCAGATACTCTTTACTTTAAACATTAATATTATTTATATCTCAGGCGTAAGTTCTTTGAAACACAAGAAAGAATGCTCATGCCTACACAATAACTAATTATTTTATAATACAGTATCGACAAGTAATGCCTTTTAGTTTATTAATAAAAAATCGAACCTAGTTTATAGGTTAGGCGCTCGTCACGCTTGCTTACTTATTCACAAAGTTATATGGTGAGATCACTTATGACTATCATCCAACTTAAATAGGATTGACAAATCCATTAAATAAATTCAGACATGGTGTAATACAGAAAATGTTTCAGTGTTATGCGTCAGTACAGATTTGTTTACAAAAACATATAGGTTATTGCACTCAGTGTAATGGAATAAATTGTCACACAGTTACCTTTGTGTTTTTAATCTTTCGATTAAAATTCAATTAAACACATCAATGGTCGGATTGTAATGACCATTGTTATTCACTACACACGCACTTGAACAGAGAATATTGGTCCGCTTCTGACTAAAAAGGACCTTATATGATACGATTTAATTATTTCTCCTGTTTGACATTTTCCCGCACTAAATAAAATAATACTGCACTTCGATGCACTGATTCTATGTAGAGTATCTTGTAGTTACTTTTTGTTGTTGCCGAAATATTTCAATAGACGCACTATTGCAATGAAGCTATCAGTTAGTAGAAATTTTGATGAGACGAGCGTACCTGCCGCTCCGGATGAACGTTAAAAGTGTCTAACGGCAATTAGCCGCTCTTCTTTATATACCCTCTGCTTTGATCGGGCTTAGGCAAATGTTTTATTCATTAAGCTATTTTCTGATTGGCTTAGCCAGGCGTTACGAAAGTGACGTATTGTCCTTCCAACTGTCACTAACGGTTTTTTAACCGACTTTTGCCAGAATGATTGACAGCCGTCGTTGTTGTTAGTGTTGATAAACAGATTTTTATTTTATTATGTGCAAATGATGCTAACGCCTGTCATGCACTTATTATAGTTGCGATCGGGGTCGTATCGCTATCAAATTAAAGAATATTTTTTCCTCTTCAATTTGATATAGTTTGACACTGGTTTATTTACAATTTCACTGACATTTTTTAATAAACAATGTTCAGGTATATTGCTTCGCGCTGTCGTCTGCTAACGAAGCCGGCGATTACTCTCTCTTATCAGTACATTGTTTGTGTTCCACACCGCATTTTTTACTTAAACGTCTATGTTAGAACACTATTATATCCGTTCTGATATTTATTTACTGAATATTATGATTAAACCTTAACTTATACGTTGCTATGAACTATACTTACTCACTATGACATTTCGTTTCACATTATTTTTGTTCCATGCTATTAATTAACAATTGAACTATTACTTGTCTAACGTATTAATAATGCTTATCGCTATGTTTGGTACTAAGATTGTTCCGTGTAGGTGATCTACACTCATAGTACTGTCTACTAATCACCTTACTGATTATTGTTTGTTTTAGGCCTTGCCGAGGCATACCGTTTGTATCGGATTTATGCCTTAATAACGTTTATTAGTTTACATTTCGGTACCTTGATGAGGTAGCTTATTTATATAAGGTTACCTCTTACAAATATTTTTACTTGTCATAAGCACATTTGAGACTGTAATACAGCTTCAGTCTTATATTGTGGCCATAGCTAATCTTAGTTCTTGGCATTAATAGTTACTAGTCATAGTTGATTAATTCTCAGCCAAATGCTGATGCTGATATCCCATTATTCGGATTCTTATTTAATTGTTGTTATTAACATGTCAAATTCCATTTAAGTTATTTACTGACTCGCTTGACAGCTTAAAGTGAATTTAATTTGTCCATTAGTTTGTGTCAGTTATAGTTATAGTTTGTGTCCATACGTTGTAGTGTCAAGCAGTGTTTAGGTTTACTGCTTCTTGTGGCACTTCTTCTTCTTTCTTCTTCCATGGTTCCTCTCTTCTTGGCTACTCTTATCATTATATTAACTACTTACATTACCGTCATGTATTTATTCAATCTAAGGGTATATGTCTAGGTTATGTAACACCTGGTCATGTTACATATATTCCCCCCTCAAAATTGATAATTTGAGAGAAAAATTGATTTTTTGACAAAATTATCATTTCATTTCAGTTTTTAGTATATTACTACTGCTTTTTTGTCTTGTACTCTTTACATTGACCTTTAACATACTATTAGTGTGTTACACTAGTTTGAGTTCTTGGCTAGTGATATAACTCTTAGCTTACTAGTATTTTTTCAAGTTTCTCACATTTTAAGTTATTTAATTACAATAGATTTCACTTCTTAAATTAACAATTTCCTGTCTTATAATAATACATTTTTCTTTCTCATTGCATATCTTTATTTTTGTGATAATCTCAATGGTTCTTTCATTTTTTACCTCACAGATTCTTTACTAATAGTCCTTGATACATTACTATATAATTCCCTAACATTTGTAGTGGGTTCGGAATCAGAGTGGCTCACTGTGGCATACATTCTCCGCCGTTCCTCATTACACACACTCAGAATCAGAGGCATCCTCATCTCTGTCTGAGACAAAATAAAAATTGCACATAGCAATAGTTGCACTATCACAACACATAAAATATAACATATCATTCATTTTTCAATAATATAACATATTCAATATAATATTCAAGGTATTAGAGGTTTCATTTGTATCACATTTCCTTCTTTTATACTTTCTAACATACTTCCTTTTCACAGGTAATCATTTCTTTTCAGACTTGACATTCTCGGCCATGCTTTTTATTAGCCGTATTGTTACCTTTTTATACTAGTTGACAATTTGTTTTGGTTTATTTGAGTATTCTTAAAATTACATACTTACATTGATCCTTATATAATTATGCAGTTGTTTCTTACATATAAAGTTTATAATATTTCATTCTTACAATAGTTTACAAGTTTTTCTCTCGTCAATAATTTACACTTATCCTGAATTATCAGGGTTTACAGTATTCATATACTAAATGTTTTTGTTAGATGTTCTCTGACATATCTTGTTATATACAATATTTGGTAAATTAAATAACATTTTTCTTTCTCTTCATTCCACAACAATAATAGCCATCTTTATAATTAACTCTCTTTGGTATTCTGCCTCTCTACTCCTTCAAGTGTCTGATAATTTACACTTATTCTGGATGATTTTATATAATATCTCTTTGGTTTTATGAGAGGTATACAATATTTGACATTAAATACAATATCACAATACAATTATAACACATTAGTAGTTAGTCCTTTTTCTCTTTTCCTCCTTAAATATAGCATACTAATTTGAGTTATAAAATAGTAGTATTTCTTCTGTAAATTAATCTAACATAGGAGTATTAGAGTAATTTTATGTCATTATCCTAGGTATATTTTTGTTATACGCCACTTTTGGTTCTATATGATATAATAGATATCTTTCTCCTCATTAAATTATTTGGTTTACAATACACATTTTTCTACCATTTAGTACGATAGATCTGGCTCTTATTTCATATGCAACAAGTAGTTTGGCCTATACACTAATACTACACACTTTTTATAACACAATATGGCAAATAGGTTTGCTATAGGCAATTAGTCACTTTCAATACCTTGGGCATAATACATGATCCTTCTAATCACTAAATGAATCCGTTTATGGTAGTTACTTTTAAAATTTCCTATACACTAAATATTCCGGTGGTAAATGTTGTATACCACTATCATTTATCTGTATTTAACAATAATCACATTTATGGTCTACATATTTGGGGTTACATTGTGCTTTTCCACTCTATTGGGTTCATTGTTTGGGACAATTACGTTTCACAGGTATCCTTTTTCATAGCTGTCTCTAGTACTACATGTTTGTGGTATTTGGCACCCTATCCCTATCATGCGGTTCTTCCACTTTGCGGCTACCAGATAGTCATTGGCTCCCCGTTTTCTCGCCTTCTTCCTCTCATCATTTTTAGTATCCACGTGTCCAGTGTACTCCTGGTCTTTGTTATTACTGACTTCCAGTATCTCTTCTAACTCTGGTTGATCATCATTAGTTTCCTGGTTGGATTTTTCCATTGATTGGTCCCTCTTCCTTCGCAATTCCTTTATTTTTTGGGCATACCCTTCAATGATCCGGTCCAGTTGTTCTTGATACCCTTTTCTCTTCTTGGAATGCCTTATTCTCCCTTTGGAAATATTTGCTTTAAGTATTTTATTGGTTATAGTCTTCTTTGTTGTAGCACATTTCTTCTCTTCGTCCATCTTCATGAAGCTTTCGATACTCCTTCCTATAGGTCCCTTCTTTACGGTTGATGACTGGGAAATAAATCATATTAACTAGACCGCTTCGAGTCATTTCGATTAATTCTTTTGTTACTCTAGTCTTCTTTGGGCGTATTATTCTTCTTATCTTCGCCTCCTTTTCTTCCGTTTTCTTAATTATTTTGTTCCTTTCTTCATGATTTTTAATTCTTAAATTCACTTGTTCGGTGTTTTGTTTCCGGGTAATTCTTTTGTCTCCACTTGATCATCACACATGGGCAGATTATTTTGTTCTAAGTCTTCATTCTTGGCTACTAACTCTTCCGCTTCTTTAATTACCTGAGTCTCCTTTATACCTTCGGCATCGATCTCCTTATATTGAATATCTTCCTCGTTTCTGTCAAGCTCATTTTCAGATAATAATGTATTTGAGTCCCCTTCATTCTCAGTTTGTTCGACCTCATCTTCAGGTTGCAATTCTTCTGTGGTTTCATCATTGGGTATCTCTTCAGTTTCTGAGTTGCTGTCGTTTCGTAATTCTCCTCTTGTTGTCTGACCCAATTCTTCCGTATATTTCTTATTCATTTCATCCATTTTCTGGCTAATCTTATTTAATGTGGTGTTCAACTCTTCTCTTAAGGCTCTGCCGCTGTCGTCAATTTTCCGGTTCAGCGCGTCCATGGCTCTGTGGGTATTGTCTATCTTTTTATTCAAGTCCTCTTTCAATAATTCTACGTTCCTATTATTGTCGTCTAACCTTGTATGTAGGTCTTCCTTCAGTGACTCTATGTTTTTATTTAATAACTCGATATTCTTCTGATTCTCCGCCCGGGACTTCCTACCGTCTTCTTTTAATGACTCGTGATTTTTATTCGCGGTTTCTTCCATCTTCCTCTGGTTATCTTCCATCATTGTTCTTATCATCTCGAACACGCTCATATCGCCTGGTTGTGGGAGTCCTTCAGGTCGTCCGGGTCGGTTGTCGACCCTCACTTCCACTTCCGGTTCTGCATGAGGCGTTTCTTCGGGTCGAGTTTCTATGTTATTAATGGTAATGACTTCCATTTCGGGTGTTGGTTGTGCCTCATATGTCTCTGTATTTGGTTGTACCTCTCCTACTCGGCTGTCCTTGTATCTTGTGTCATATTGATGTGTGTGTGGCATGTTTGTTCTTTTGTGTTTGCCGGGCTGATTTAAAATATAAAAAATATTTTCGTTTAATATTTTTCAGCCTCACGTTGCTGGTCGCCAATTTGTAACGAATTTAATATAAAATATATAAATATTAAATTTTATATAAATTTCTATTTATGTTTGAAATATTAAAAGTTGTAGTGATTGAAAATTGAAAGTCACTAATTTTATCAAGTAATTAAAATGTAGCATTAGATGTTATTAAAAGTGTGTTTACAAATTGCAAAAATTATAAGTGTCTGAAAAGAATTCCTTTAGATAAAAAAATAAGATAATTGCATTAATAATATTTTAAACAATAACATTGCTTGAATTTAAAAATAAAGTGTACTAGCTGGTCGCTTGATGATGGTGACCGTCATGTTGATACTAGCAGCGAAACTCCTCCTCCAGGTTGACAGTCGTCTAAGTACGTAAAGTCTAGTAATGTCTGGACAATAGAATTAATAAAATACACTTCCACCTGTTTGTGTTTCTGGAAGTTCAGAAGTTCAATAAATCAATAAGCTGCCAAGACGGTTTACAAAACCAGCTTACTTTATCTACAAGGTTAGGTTACCTTGTTTAATAATGGGCGCCACACAGGTTTATTTCGGGAAAATCCCGTGGAAAACCCATTAATAGAATCAAATAATAATTTTAAAAAATTGAAATCGTGTTTATTGCCCTTATGGCAATGCAATTCAACAATATTTAATCGCAACTGAAAGTTGTTTTGATTCTTCTGAATGAATTATTTATCTGTTTTTTAGAAATAAATTAAGTCAAGTTATGCTGCTAATAATTGGGTTTTATTTGTACCCTTGATAGTGAATTCAAACAAATATAATTAAAAGAATACATTGATGTACAATTGCAAATATTTTGTTACATACCCTATATGACTGGCTCAGAGCATAAACAATGATTCTGGTTAAGTCCAGATACTCTTTACTTTAAACATTAATATTATTTATATCTCAGGCGTAAGTTCTTTGAAACACAAGAAAGAATGCTCATGCCTACACAATAACTAATTATTTTATAATACAGTATCGACAAGTAATGCCTTTTAGTTTATTAATAAAAAATCGAACCTAGTTTATAGGTTAGGCGCTCGTCACGCTTGCTTACTTATTCACAAAGTTATATGGTGAGATCACTTATGACTATCATCCAACTTAAATAGGATTGACAAATCCATTAAATAAATTCAGACATGGTGTAATACAGAAAATGTTTCAGTGTTATGCGTCAGTACAGATTTGTTTACAAAAACATATAGGTTATTGCACTCAGTGTAATGGAATAAATTGTCACACAGTTACCTTTGTGTTTTTAATCTTTCGATTAAAATTCAATTAAACACATCAATGGTCGGATTGTAATGACCATTGTTATTCACTACACACGCACTTGAACAGAGAATATTGGTCCGCTTCTGACTAAAAAGGACCTTATATGATACGATTTAATTATTTCTCCTGTTTGACATTTTCCCGCACTAAATAAAATAATACTGCACTTCGATGCACTGATTCTATGTAGAGTATCTTGTAGTTACTTTTTGTTGTTGCCGAAATATTTCAATAGACGCACTATTGCAATGAAGCTATCAGTTAGTAGAAATTTTGATGAGACGAGCGTACCTGCCGCTCCGGATGAACGTTAAAAGTGTCTAACGGCAATTAGCCGCTCTTCTTTATATACCCTCTGCTTTGATCGGGCTTAGGCAAATGTTTTATTCATTAAGCTATTTTCTGATTGGCTTAGCCAGGCGTTACGAAAGTGACGTATTGTCCTTCCAACTGTCACTAACGGTTTTTTAACCGACTTTTGCCAGAATGATTGACAGCCGTCGTTGTTGTTAGTGTTGATAAACAGATTTTTATTTTATTATGTGCAAATGATGCTAACGCCTGTCATGCACTTATTATAGTTGCGATCGGGGTCGTATCGCTATCAAATTAAAGAATATTTTTTCCTCTTCAATTTGATATAGTTTGACACTGGTTTATTTACAATTTCACTGACATTTTTTAATAAACAATGTTCAGGTATATTGCTTCGCGCTGTCGTCTGCTAACGAAGCCGGCGATTACTCTCTCTTATCAGTACATTGTTTG
This sequence comes from Magicicada septendecula, assembly GCA_034769895.1. Lineage (NCBI taxonomy): Eukaryota > Metazoa > Arthropoda > Insecta > Hemiptera > Cicadidae > Magicicada > Magicicada septendecula. The sequence continues at coordinate 71,074,115 of CM068370.1, forward strand.
TGTTCCACACCGCATTTTTTACTTAAACGTCTATGTTAGAACACTATTATATCCGTTCTGATATTTATTTACTGAATATTATGATTAAACCTTAACTTATACGTTGCTATGAACTATACTTACTCACTATGACATTTCGTTTCACATTATTTTTGTTCCATGCTATTAATTAACAATTGAACTATTACTTGTCTAACGTATTAATAATGCTTATCGCTATGTTTGGTACTAAGATTGTTCCGTGTAGGTGATCTACACTCATAGTACTGTCTACTAATCACCTTACTGATTATTGTTTGTTTTAGGCCTTGCCGAGGCATACCGTTTGTATCGGATTTATGCCTTAATAACGTTTATTAGTTTACATTTCGGTACCTTGATGAGGTAGCTTATTTATATAAGGTTACCTCTTACAAATATTTTTACTTGTCATAAGCACATTTGAGACTGTAATACAGCTTCAGTCTTATATTGTGGCCATAGCTAATCTTAGTTCTTGGCATTAATAGTTACTAGTCATAGTTGATTAATTCTCAGCCAAATGCTGATGCTGATATCCCATTATTCGGATTCTTATTTAATTGTTGTTATTAACATGTCAAATTCCATTTAAGTTATTTACTGACTCGCTTGACAGCTTAAAGTGAATTTAATTTGTCCATTAGTTTGTGTCAGTTATAGTTATAGTTTGTGTCCATACGTTGTAGTGTCAAGCAGTGTTTAGGTTTACTGCTTCTTGTGGCACTTCTTCTTCTTTCTTCTTCCATGGTTCCTCTCTTCTTGGCTACTCTTATCATTATATTAACTACTTACATTACCGTCATGTATTTATTCAATCTAAGGGTATATGTCTAGGTTATGTAACACCTGGTCATGTTACATATATTCCCCCCTCAAAATTGATAATTTGAGAGAAAAATTGATTTTTTGACAAAATTATCATTTCATTTCAGTTTTTAGTATATTACTACTGCTTTTTTGTCTTGTACTCTTTACATTGACCTTTAACATACTATTAGTGTGTTACACTAGTTTGAGTTCTTGGCTAGTGATATAACTCTTAGCTTACTAGTATTTTTTCAAGTTTCTCACATTTTAAGTTATTTAATTACAATAGATTTCACTTCTTAAATTAACAATTTCCTGTCTTATAATAATACATTTTTCTTTCTCATTGCATATCTTTATTTTTGTGATAATCTCAATGGTTCTTTCATTTTTTACCTCACAGATTCTTTACTAATAGTCCTTGATACATTACTATATAATTCCCTAACATTTGTAGTGGGTTCGGAATCAGAGTGGCTCACTGTGGCATACATTCTCCGCCGTTCCTCATTACACACACTCAGAATCAGAGGCATCCTCATCTCTGTCTGAGACAAAATAAAAATTGCACATAGCAATAGTTGCACTATCACAACACATAAAATATAACATATCATTCATTTTTCAATAATATAACATATTCAATATAATATTCAAGGTATTAGAGGTTTCATTTGTATCACATTTCCTTCTTTTATACTTTCTAACATACTTCCTTTTCACAGGTAATCATTTCTTTTCAGACTTGACATTCTCGGCCATGCTTTTTATTAGCCGTATTGTTACCTTTTTATACTAGTTGACAATTTGTTTTGGTTTATTTGAGTATTCTTAAAATTACATACTTACATTGATCCTTATATAATTATGCAGTTGTTTCTTACATATAAAGTTTATAATATTTCATTCTTACAATAGTTTACAAGTTTTTCTCTCGTCAATAATTTACACTTATCCTGAATTATCAGGGTTTACAGTATTCATATACTAAATGTTTTTGTTAGATGTTCTCTGACATATCTTGTTATATACAATATTTGGTAAATTAAATAACATTTTTCTTTCTCTTCATTCCACAACAATAATAGCCATCTTTATAATTAACTCTCTTTGGTATTCTGCCTCTCTACTCCTTCAAGTGTCTGATAATTTACACTTATTCTGGATGATTTTATATAATATCTCTTTGGTTTTATGAGAGGTATACAATATTTGACATTAAATACAATATCACAATACAATTATAACACATTAGTAGTTAGTCCTTTTTCTCTTTTCCTCCTTAAATATAGCATACTAATTTGAGTTATAAAATAGTAGTATTTCTTCTGTAAATTAATCTAACATAGGAGTATTAGAGTAATTTTATGTCATTATCCTAGGTATATTTTTGTTATACGCCACTTTTGGTTCTATATGATATAATAGATATCTTTCTCCTCATTAAATTATTTGGTTTACAATACACATTTTTCTACCATTTAGTACGATAGATCTGGCTCTTATTTCATATGCAACAAGTAGTTTGGCCTATACACTAATACTACACACTTTTTATAACACAATATGGCAAATAGGTTTGCTATAGGCAATTAGTCACTTTCAATACCTTGGGCATAATACATGATCCTTCTAATCACTAAATGAATCCGTTTATGGTAGTTACTTTTAAAATTTCCTATACACTAAATATTCCGGTGGTAAATGTTGTATACCACTATCATTTATCTGTATTTAACAATAATCACATTTATGGTCTACATATTTGGGGTTACATTGTGCTTTTCCACTCTATTGGGTTCATTGTTTGGGACAATTACGTTTCACAGGTATCCTTTTTCATAGCTGTCTCTAGTACTACATGTTTGTGGTATTTGGCACCCTATCCCTATCATGCGGTTCTTCCACTTTGCGGCTACCAGATAGTCATTGGCTCCCCGTTTTCTCGCCTTCTTCCTCTCATCATTTTTAGTATCCACGTGTCCAGTGTACTCCTGGTCTTTGTTATTACTGACTTCCAGTATCTCTTCTAACTCTGGTTGATCATCATTAGTTTCCTGGTTGGATTTTTCCATTGATTGGTCCCTCTTCCTTCGCAATTCCTTTATTTTTTGGGCATACCCTTCAATGATCCGGTCCAGTTGTTCTTGATACCCTTTTCTCTTCTTGGAATGCCTTATTCTCCCTTTGGAAATATTTGCTTTAAGTATTTTATTGGTTATAGTCTTCTTTGTTGTAGCACATTTCTTCTCTTCGTCCATCTTCATGAAGCTTTCGATACTCCTTCCTATAGGTCCCTTCTTTACGGTTGATGACTGGGAAATAAATCATATTAACTAGACCGCTTCGAGTCATTTCGATTAATTCTTTTGTTACTCTAGTCTTCTTTGGGCGTATTATTCTTCTTATCTTCGCCTCCTTTTCTTCCGTTTTCTTAATTATTTTGTTCCTTTCTTCATGATTTTTAATTCTTAAATTCACTTGTTCGGTGTTTTGTTTCCGGGTAATTCTTTTGTCTCCACTTGATCATCACACATGGGCAGATTATTTTGTTCTAAGTCTTCATTCTTGGCTACTAACTCTTCCGCTTCTTTAATTACCTGAGTCTCCTTTATACCTTCGGCATCGATCTCCTTATATTGAATATCTTCCTCGTTTCTGTCAAGCTCATTTTCAGATAATAATGTATTTGAGTCCCCTTCATTCTCAGTTTGTTCGACCTCATCTTCAGGTTGCAATTCTTCTGTGGTTTCATCATTGGGTATCTCTTCAGTTTCTGAGTTGCTGTCGTTTCGTAATTCTCCTCTTGTTGTCTGACCCAATTCTTCCGTATATTTCTTATTCATTTCATCCATTTTCTGGCTAATCTTATTTAATGTGGTGTTCAACTCTTCTCTTAAGGCTCTGCCGCTGTCGTCAATTTTCCGGTTCAGCGCGTCCATGGCTCTGTGGGTATTGTCTATCTTTTTATTCAAGTCCTCTTTCAATAATTCTACGTTCCTATTATTGTCGTCTAACCTTGTATGTAGGTCTTCCTTCAGTGACTCTATGTTTTTATTTAATAACTCGATATTCTTCTGATTCTCCGCCCGGGACTTCCTACCGTCTTCTTTTAATGACTCGTGATTTTTATTCGCGGTTTCTTCCATCTTCCTCTGGTTATCTTCCATCATTGTTCTTATCATCTCGAACACGCTCATATCGCCTGGTTGTGGGAGTCCTTCAGGTCGTCCGGGTCGGTTGTCGACCCTCACTTCCACTTCCGGTTCTGCATGAGGCGTTTCTTCGGGTCGAGTTTCTATGTTATTAATGGTAATGACTTCCATTTCGGGTGTTGGTTGTGCCTCATATGTCTCTGTATTTGGTTGTACCTCTCCTACTCGGCTGTCCTTGTATCTTGTGTCATATTGATGTGTGTGTGGCATGTTTGTTCTTTTGTGTTTGCCGGGCTGATTTAAAATATAAAAAATATTTTCGTTTAATATTTTTCAGCCTCACGTTGCTGGTCGCCAATTTGTAACGAATTTAATATAAAATATATAAATATTAAATTTTATATAAATTTCTATTTATGTTTGAAATATTAAAAGTTGTAGTGATTGAAAATTGAAAGTCACTAATTTTATCAAGTAATTAAAATGTAGCATTAGATGTTATTAAAAGTGTGTTTACAAATTGCAAAAATTATAAGTGTCTGAAAAGAATTCCTTTAGATAAAAAAATAAGATAATTGCATTAATAATATTTTAAACAATAACATTGCTTGAATTTAAAAATAAAGTGTACTAGCTGGTCGCTTGATGATGGTGACCGTCATGTTGATACTAGCAGCGAAACTCCTCCTCCAGGTTGACAGTCGTCTAAGTACGTAAAGTCTAGTAATGTCTGGACAATAGAATTAATAAAATACACTTCCACGTACCTGTTTGTGTTTCTGGAAGTTCAGAAGTTCAATAAATCAATAAGCTGCCAAGACGGTTTACAAAACCAGCTTACTTTATCTACAAGGTTAGGTTACCTTGTTTAATAATGGGCGCCACACAGGTTTATTTCGGGAAAATCCCGTGGAAAACCCATTAATAGAATCAAATAATAATTTTAAAAAATTGAAATCGTGTTTATTGCCCTTATGGCAATGCAATTCAACAATATTTAATCGCAACTGAAAGTTGTTTTGATTCTTCTGAATGAATTATTTATCTGTTTTTTAGAAATAAATTAAGTCAAGTTATGCTGCTAATAATTGGGTTTTATTTGTACCCTTGATAGTGAATTCAAACAAATATAATTAAAAGAATACATTGATGTACAATTGCAAATATTTTGTTACATACCCTATATGACTGGCTCAGAGCATAAACAATGATTCTGGTTAAGTCCAGATACTCTTTACTTTAAACATTAATATTATTTATATCTCAGGCGTAAGTTCTTTGAAACACAAGAAAGAATGCTCATGCCTACACAATAACTAATTATTTTATAATACAGTATCGACAAGTAATGCCTTTTAGTTTATTAATAAAAAATCGAACCTAGTTTATAGGTTAGGCGCTCGTCACGCTTGCTTACTTATTCACAAAGTTATATGGTGAGATCACTTATGACTATCATCCAACTTAAATAGGATTGACAAATCCATTAAATAAATTCAGACATGGTGTAATACAGAAAATGTTTCAGTGTTATGCGTCAGTACAGATTTGTTTACAAAAACATATAGGTTATTGCACTCAGTGTAATGGAATAAATTGTCACACAGTTACCTTTGTGTTTTTAATCTTTCGATTAAAATTCAATTAAACACATCAATGGTCGGATTGTAATGACCATTGTTATTCACTACACACGCACTTGAACAGAGAATATTGGTCCGCTTCTGACTAAAAAGGACCTTATATGATACGATTTAATTATTTCTCCTGTTTGACATTTTCCCGCACTAAATAAAATAATACTGCACTTCGATGCACTGATTCTATGTAGAGTATCTTGTAGTTACTTTTTGTTGTTGCCGAAATATTTCAATAGACGCACTATTGCAATGAAGCTATCAGTTAGTAGAAATTTTGATGAGACGAGCGTACCTGCCGCTCCGGATGAACGTTAAAAGTGTCTAACGGCAATTAGCCGCTCTTCTTTATATACCCTCTGCTTTGATCGGGCTTAGGCAAATGTTTTATTCATTAAGCTATTTTCTGATTGGCTTAGCCAGGCGTTACGAAAGTGACGTATTGTCCTTCCAACTGTCACTAACGGTTTTTTAACCGACTTTTGCCAGAATGATTGACAGCCGTCGTTGTTGTTAGTGTTGATAAACAGATTTTTATTTTATTATGTGCAAATGATGCTAACGCCTGTCATGCACTTATTATAGTTGCGATCGGGGTCGTATCGCTATCAAATTAAAGAATATTTTTTCCTCTTCAATTTGATATAGTTTGACACTGGTTTATTTACAATTTCACTGACATTTTTTAATAAACAATGTTCAGGTATATTGCTTCGCGCTGTCGTCTGCTAACGAAGCCGGCGATTACTCTCTCTTATCAGTACATTGTTTGTGTTCCACACCGCATTTTTTACTTAAACGTCTATGTTAGAACACTATTATATCCGTTCTGATATTTATTTACTGAATATTATGATTAAACCTTAACTTATACGTTGCTATGAACTATACTTACTCACTATGACATTTCGTTTCACATTATTTTTGTTCCATGCTATTAATTAACAATTGAACTATTACTTGTCTAACGTATTAATAATGCTTATCGCTATGTTTGGTACTAAGATTGTTCCGTGTAGGTGATCTACACTCATAGTACTGTCTACTAATCACCTTACTGATTATTGTTTGTTTTAGGCCTTGCCGAGGCATACCGTTTGTATCGGATTTATGCCTTAATAACGTTTATTAGTTTACATTTCGGTACCTTGATGAGGTAGCTTATTTATATAAGGTTCCCTCTTACAAATATTTTTACTTGTCATAAGCACATTTGAGACTGTAATACAGCTTCAGTCTTATATTGTGGCCATAGCTAATCTTAGTTCTTGGCATTAATAGTTACTAGTCATAGTTGATTAATTCTCAGCCAAATGCTGATGCTGATATCCCATTATTCGGATTCTTATTTAATTGTTGTTATTAACATGTCAAATTCCATTTAAGTTATTTACTGACTCGCTTGACAGCTTAAATTGAATTTAATTTGTCCATTAGTTTGTGTCAGTTATAGTATGGTTGTAGTATCAAGCAGTGTTTAGGTTTACTGCTTCTTGTGGCACTTCTTCTTCTTCTTTCTTCTTCCATGGTTCCTCTCTTCTTGGCTACTCTTATCATTATATTAACTACTTACATTACCGTCATGTATTTATTCAATCTAAGGATATATGTCTAGGTTATGTAACACCTGGTCATGTTACAATATATATATATATATATATATATATATATATAAACATGTACTTAGTTGTATTTCATATAATTTCTTTTAATTATACGTAATATATTTTAAATTATATATAATGTGCTTACACATATTTCATTTGATTTAATTGTATTCAATTGTCAATGTTGTAGCGTGACAGAAAATCCACTACATCTTAAGTCATATGAAATCATAAAGTTTAATTACACCAACAAATGTTATAATAATATTGAATGACATTTAATTGAATCAAAGGAATGAACCACGATAAAATAAAAATCCTCATTTCATTATATATAAAAACCACTGTTTAAAAAACCAAAGAAAATATCGAAGCAACTCATAGTATAATATCAGTAATTTACCCAGGAAGCTAGGAGCAGTAGAGCAGTAAACCAGTTATATAAGAACATATCAAGAAAAAAGAGACTCAATTAAAGAGGTGGTGAATACCAAATTACACCAAAAACAAGAAGAGGGAAGAATAAATTTTGTGATCAGGAAGGAAACAATACCCTGAAACCTGTATAGAAGAATAAAGTCAGTTCAGTGAATAAATTAAATGCTCCAAACTAAACCTCAGTCGAGATAACACCAAGTACCTTGGTTTACCCAAGAATGAAGAAGGAAGACAAGAATACCAGAAGACCAGAAGAATGAAGACTAGAAGAGGGACAAGAATGAAGATTAGAAGAATGACAAGAAGGAAGACCAGAAGGAAGATACGAAGAAGGACAAGAAAGAAGACAGGAGGAGAGGAAGAAATAGTATGAAAGAAACACCGTTGTAAAACCTATTATTATATAAACTACTATCAACCCCAAACCCACAAAAACTATGCAAAAGAAAGTATAACATACCCAAAATCCTATAAAAATGTAATTATTGAGATAACTAAAGTGCTGTATAGCGTTATAAGAAGTGAACCGACTAAAGCTATTGTGTAATAAAGAAAATAAACTAGTCTTAACAGTCCATGATTACTAAAGGTCTGGTCTGAGATAATAAGACTCAAAATATCAGAACCAACAGTGAAAGTGAATTTGTGTAAGTGTTTTTTAAAAATGCAATAAACTTAAAGTAGGTGATACTATAACTTATCGGTATGCTATATCACAACTTTAATATCTAATAATAAACAGCATAATAAAATAATAAAATGGAAGATTTCCAGTATTTTATTATTTTAATGTAAATCTTTATTTTACAAGACATTTGTAAAAAATGATAATAAATAGAGTATGGGAGTTAATGTTTACTGATGTAGGGGATCACAAATAAATATGGTTTAGACCAGAAAGGACTGGCATTAATATAGTATTAATAAGTGTAAAATGTTTAAATAGACTGTTTATTCACAGTCCTAAAATCAATGTGTTAATAAAATGTATTTGTAAGATTTATTAGAAAATAAGATTTATGTTATGTGTTTTAAAAAAAAATTATGTTTGATAAATAATAGCCTACATACCATTAATAATGTTCTAATAGGTATGCTATGTTAGCTCAAGAATAGTTAAAGGATGTATGTTCAAACCATGTCTGCAATATGTTCAATTGTGCAGATTGCTAAACAATGTTCATAATTATTTATTTTAATAACAGTAGTGTTAATTAACTACTACACCACACAATAAGTTATAAACCATGTTATTTTCATATAATTGTAATTATGTAAAGTCAGAGGAGGAGTTAAGTTTAAATTTATTTGAGAAAGAAAGAAATATAAAATTCTAAAATCTAGTCCATTTGGTGAATTCACAGAACCAATATAAACTAGTATAATTCACTTATAAATCCTGTAAACTACCAAGATTTAGATAAGGTAACACAGTTAAACACTACTGGGAATGATCCTATGAGTTAAAATGATAATAAGGAAATATACCTTAAAACATTGTAAATTTTCAAAATATATAAATTAATTAATTTTAAAGAGCAATGTCAAATTTACAGATTAACACAAAAAACCAGTTCAAAGGTGTAATTTATATGTATTTAAAGAAAGGAAGAGGAATATGACTAATTAAAATTCATTATAATAGTATTAATAATATTTAAAATGGAGGGAATTCGTATAAAGACGGAAATCCAATTTTGAGCCTATATTTCCAAAGAGTGGAAGGAATTTGTTAATTTCCACAAAATGTCTACAGATATGGACTATAATACATCAATTTAAAGGGAATGAGATGATTAAACCAATAATAAGGTTCATAATTCATAAAAGTGATGAATAATATAGATAAATTCCATATATAATGTAATATTTTATCATGTGTACAGCTAATCGAAATATGTTAACAATACATTTTCAGAGATTAACTGGGCCAGATTTATGACCAAGTTAATTAGTCTTTTGTTGAATATCAAGCTGAACAGTTGAGTGACAAAACGTTCTTTAAATTGAGTTGAAAATGGTACTAGCGTTTAGCCATTAAAATATGAAACGAGAGTTAGATGAATTAGACACTTTTTAAAACTAAAGCTATCAATACATTCACGACAATAGTGAAAACAAACACTTAACTTCATAATACGAGTGATAGAAACCAGTAAAACATTATATTTAAACTGATTCACTCTACAATCCTAACCATATCTTGAGAACTTTAACACGCAGAAGTGAACACATACAAAATAAACTAACTAACACAAGTTTACACAGAACACTTCGCCAGAATACACCAAATAACTTAACAGACATATTACACCAGTGCGGGGACATTTCAAACCTTAATGAAGGTAATTTTATTGTGATTTTCTGACGCGACGCATTTGCAGTAACCTAGTCCAAATCGAGTAGCGGCCATCTTGAATAAGAAGCCTGCTTCCTACATCGCAGTGACGTCAGTCTTCAGTGGTTCGACAAAACATTTATTAAAATATTATATACTGGAATTATTTAAATAGTATTGAATAGTAATTATTGTATTTATTTTTAATTGTTAATGTTATACTTTCTCGTCACCCTTCTCTGACTATTAATTCTAATCGCTCAAAGAACCTGTCTTTTAATATAATATATCATAAATTTTGTTCTGTATGACACAATCGATAATTCCCGAGACAGAGTCGATAATTGCTCTCCATCGATAAAAAATCGATTATTTATTTAAATTGTCAATAAATCTTTATATTTCAATTATTTCGTATCTGTTACTTATTTCACAGGTTAATTTAAGAGTATTTATTAAGGCTGAAGGACTTAAATAAGAAGAATATATTTTATTTGAACAAGATATTGGACCAGTCAGAAAAGTTACCAATCGATTATTAACTGGAGTTAATCTATTTAACTCCAGACTTGGTTCAAATCTTCAAGAAGTGCTCGACGGTCAATAAATACCTACCTGTTATTAAAATTTTTACAAGAACCTATTAAAACAGATTTATTTCTTATACACACCTCTTATAAACATAAACAAAATCTTTTACTATTTGAAAATTCTATTTTTTTATAAAATTTTCCTTTTACATTTTATTCTTTTGTAACGACCAGCATACAGGGTATGGTTACAAAGTGGCGTCCAACTTAGAGGGCTTATTGATAATCTAAGCTTGGCAGCGATTAATAAATACAGACAGAGAAAGATGCATAGACGAGCTACATCGAAAAAGAGGGCGGCAGAGGCCGAAAAAGAGGTTGACATGGGGGATAAGGAGGCAACACCTGTGGAGGATCCGGAAGTGTTACTAATCCAGGTGGAACATACACAACCTGAACCACCAGAGGAACAATTAGAAGTACCAACGCAGACAGTGGAAGTTAATGCCCCAGAAAAGGAGAAACCGTCGCAAATAGAGGACATGACAACCCAAGAAATGTTCAGGCGGGTGATGGAGGCAATGAATGGAATGAGTCAAGATTTGAATAAGAAAATGGATTCCACCATGGAAAATAACAAGAAGTTGAGTGAAGACTTGAATAACAAACTGGATTCCACGAACAAGAAAATGGATTCCACAAAGGAAGATTTGAGGGAAGACAACCGATCCACAAAGGAAGAATTGGGCCGTAAGATAGAAAATACTAATAAGAGGATCGAAGAAACTAGTAGGAAGATGGAAAGGAAAATGGAAGAAAATAATACAAATTTAGAAGAAAAGATGGAAGAAACCAGTAAGAAAATAGAAAGCGACAATCAGCAACTGAGGGAAAAGTTGGAGGAAAATAATCTGAAAATGGAGGAGAAGATGGACGAGAATAATCAAAGGTTGAGAGAAGAACTAAGGGAAGTTAACCAAGAGAACATGAATAAGTTAGACGAGAGGATTGAGCTAGCTAAAGAGGAGTTGAATAAAAAGATAACTGAGACAAAGTAGTCCATCGTCAAGAAATTAGAACAGGAAGTTGTGGTTGTTAACCAGCAGATCCGAGAAGTAGACGAAAGATGTCAAACAGAAAACGAAGTGCTGGAAGTCCGGGATAATAACTAAGGAAATTACTCAGGTCCAAGAACAACAGAAAACTAAAATGGAGGAGACCAAGAAATTTGCCTTGGAAGAAGTAAATAAGGTGAGGACCCAAGTAACAGAAAGATGCGACGGCGTGGAAGCCGCTATGGTGAACATAACCGGACAGGTGCGTCAGAGCCAGGAGGAGATAGAGTTAATAAGAAACAGACCATCCGGATATCACAATTTCCCCATGTCAGAGAACAGAGAATGGCTCAATTTCCGGCAATACAAACGGAAGCCTATGGAGTTCTTGGCACGAATAGAGGAGTACCTCGAGAAACACCGAGGGAACCGATGGGTCCAGAACAGAGAAATCCTTGACGAGTCGTTTCGGGAGGTGAATGACCATTGGTGGATGGCCAACCGGAGCGACATCGACAATTATGAACAATTCAAGAGCCTGTTCAAGGCCAAGTACTGGTCAGAGACCACACAAAATCTAATAAGAGATAATATATGCCATGGCCGCTACAAACCACAAGTCGGTAGCTCAATGACACCTTATTTCCTCGGCAAGGTGTGTATGGCCAAGCACTTAGAACCAGCCATACCAGAGGAGTGCCTAATAAACAAGTTGTCTTACTATTATGATGAGGAGGTGATTCATGCAAGGAGGGGCAGCCAGATAAAAACTATCCAGGCAATGACAGAACTCCTAGAGAATTATGAAAATGAAGACTACTACCGACAGAGTCGTAGAAGAAGTGATGGGCCCAAACCAAGGACGTACCAGAACAATAACCAGGGTGCGAACCACATAAATACTGGGTACCAAGGAGGCCGGACATATCCGCGAAATAACGGTTCTAATAATGGAAATAATGTGAACAATACTAATTACAATGATAATAATAATACGGGTCCCAACCATCAAAACCCGAATCGACCCTCTAATGGTTATCAGGGTAACCGCAATCCCTACCCTAATAACACAAATAGTCAGAGAAGCCCCAATTATGGTAATAGTCCTTACCCTAATAATACCAATCGCACGGGTCCCAATAATGGTAATTTTAATAATAATAGGTTTCCTCGCCCTAGAGTGAACTTCATACGAGTTACAGATGGAAGACAGCGAGGATTCAACCACAATCGACGAAACAGTTACCGCGGATACGAAGAAAGGCGGAGGAGCCTAGAACGGGATCAACCGAGGTACTATCCGACGCGTAGGAGCAATAGTTTGGACAACACTGAACAGAGGTCGCACCATGAACGACCGGAAGACCACAGGACAGATCGGCAGGTAACCACTCTGAGCATCCCGAATGAGGCATCGACTAGTATGGCTCAAAGGAACAATGATGCTGAGCCTTTAAACGGGCACAGGCAGTAATAAATTGCCAGAACCCGTTACTGCTTCTGACTACTGGGTATAATAATAATAATGAGTGCAATTTTGAGAATAATCACAATCGTATTACAATCATCGGGTGCAACTACCTGAAGGACATCAGACAGGAATTATTGGAGAAGGAACATTTTGAAGAAGATATATAAAATAGAATTTAAAATCACCTAAATTCTAAACACAATGTAAGCCAATTACATACAATTTATTTGAGAAGGAACATTTTGGAAGAAGATATATAAAACAGAATTTTGAATGTAAATTATCCAAATTCTAAAACAAATGTAAGCTCACCTTACATACCAGGAATTTGTGAAAAAACTTTATGGCTAGAATAATATAAGAAGAAGTTAGAATAAATTCCCCTAAATTCTAAAAACAATGTAAGCCCATTACATACAATTTATTTGAGAAGAAACATTTTGGAAGAAGATATATAAAACAGAATTTTTAAGGTAAAAATTATCAAAATTCTAAAAACAATGTAAGCCCATTACATACAATTTATTTGAGAAGAAACATTTTTAGAAGAAGAATAACAAGAAGAATTTTGAAATAATCATCAAAATTCTAAAAGACAATTGTAAGATCACCTTATTAACAAAAAATGTGAAAAACTTTATGGCTATAATATAATAATAAAGAAGGAGAGAATTTAGAAATAAAACCATCTAAAGTCAAAAACAAGTAAGGACAGCTTAATAAATATTTATTTGAAGAGAAACATTTTGACAATAATACCAAGAGAGTTTAGAGAAATAAAACCAGCCAAAACACATGTAAGCCCACCTTACATACAAATTATTTGAGAAAACTTTATGGAATAATATAAGAAGAGTGAATTTTGAATTATGAATAAATCAAGTTTCCAAACCAAGTATAAGTACAACTTACCAACCAATTATTAATAAAACACTTTGGTGAGATAAACAGAAGAGATTTCATACCATATTTATGGTAAGCATAGAATATAATTACCATGGTAACAAAGGATCATAATGGGATGAAGAAAGGAAACAGATTTAGAATTAAAACAAATAATTCTGGACAGTATGATCATGTCTAAGTTCAATATGAAGAGTAAAAACCTTTCCATAAAATGATGTTAAAGGAAATAAAAAAGAAAAAAATTCTTTAATACGATTTGAGTGATTGAATATAATAAAGTACAAAAACTTCTTTGGAATTATGAGAGAATGAAACTTTGAAGTGGTATGAGGAGAAATTATGACCTCATTATGAAATTAATAAAAAACCATCATTCGTAAGTATAATAACAATGACAGGAATGATGTGAGAATAATCTCAAAAATTTATGTAATTAAACGAATTAATATAAAATGATTTATGAATTAAATGACAATTATGATAATGACAGTTATAAAAATTCTAGAAAATAGAACAAGTGGAAATTTAAGAACAAGGAAACAGTCTAAAAATGTCATAAAGATATGCTACTATAAATAATGCAGATTATAATAAAAAAAAAAACCCAGAAGGTAATAAAGGATTTATAACCAAAAGATTTATATGATAAGAAAAGTTGAAAAATGTAATAATAGAAGAGCTTCCTACCATAATATCAAATGAAAGAAACATCCAGATAATGAGTCAGAAGAACAACTGAGATAGGAATATTAAAATCTCTGAGAAGTATAATAAGTAATAAGTGAAGTATCCCAAAGATATTTTTTAAATAGTAACAAATGTGTACTATTCTGAATAATTTTTTTAATCTGTCTGAAGATAATTCCAGCAGGATTAATATGTTTTTTGAGCAGAGATGATTTGCCTCTGTACTCAAATATGTGTGAAGTATTGGACAGCAGAGGAAAGTAGCGCTTACAGTGCCTCTCTGAACTGAACCAGCTCACAAAGTAGGGAACGATAGGGAGGAAATATCCCAAGGAGAAAATACTAAGAAGAAATATAAAAATGAAATAATAAATATGAAACTCAGATGACTATTACTATCAAGGAAGATCAAGTGAGAATGATATAAACTCAAATATAAATAAGAAAATTTTAAAATGGAAGGAAGTCCAAAATAGTAACAAAACTAGAATAATTATCATAAGCAATTGTTTCAGACAAAGCAAGTATAGTCTGAAAAAATTACTTCTGGAGAAGGGCATTCTGTAGCGTGACAGAAAATCCACTACATCTTAAGTCATATGAAATCATAAAGTTTAATTACACCAACAAATGTTATAATAATATTGAATGACATTTAATTGAATCAAAGGAATGAACCACGATAAAATAAAAATCCTCATTACATTATATATAAAAACCACTGTTTAAAAAACCAAAGAAAATATCGAAGCAACTCATAGTATAATATCAGTAATTTACCCAGGAAGCTAGGAGCAGTAGAGCAGTAAACCAGTTATATAAGAACATATCAAGAAAAAAGAGACTCAATTAAAGAGTGGTGAATACCAAATTACACCAAAAACAAGAAGAGGGAAGAATAAAGTTTGTGATCAGGAAGGAAACAATACCCTGAAACCTGTATAGAAGAATAAAGTCAGTTCAGTGAATAAATTAAATGCTCCAAACTAAACCTCAGTCGAGATAACACCAAGTACCTTGGTTTACCCAAGAATGAAGAAGGAAGACAAGAATACCAGAAGACCAGAAGAATGAAGACTAGAAGAGGGACAAGAATGAAGATTAGAAGAAGGACAAGAAGGAAGACCAGAAGGAAGATACGAAGAAGGACAAGAAAGAAGACAGGAGGAGAGGAAGAAATAGTATGAAAGAAACACCGTTGTAAAACCTATTATTATATAAACTACTATCAACCCCAAACCCACAAAAACTATGCAAAAGAAAGTATAACATACCCAAAATCCTATAAAAATGTAATTATTGAGAAAACTAAAGTGCTGTATAGCGTTATAAGAAGTGAACCGACTAAAGCTATTGTGTAATAAAGAAAATAAACTAGTCTTAACAGTCCATGATTACTAAAGGTCTGGTCTGAGATAATAAGACTCAAAATATCAGAACCAACAGTGAAAGTGAATTTGTGTAAGTGTTTTTTAAAAATGCAATAAACTTAAAGTTGGTGATACTATAACTTATCGGTATGCTATATCACAACTTTAATATCTAATAATAAACAGCATAATAAAATAATAAAATGGAAGATTTCCAGTATTTTATTATTTTAATGTAAATCTTTATTTTACAAGACATTTGTAAAAAATGATAATAAATAGAGTATGGGAGTTAATGTTTACTGATGTAGGGGATCACAAATAAATATGGTTTAGACCAGAAAGGACTGGCATTAATATAGTATTAATAAGTGTAAAATGTTTAAATAGACTGTTTATTCACAGTCCTAAAATCAATGTGTTAATAAAATGTATTTGTAAGAGTTATTAGAAAATAAGATTTATGTTATGTGTTTTAAAAAAAATTATGTTTGATAAATAATAGCCTACATACCATTAATAATGTTCTAATAGGTATGCTATGTTAGCTCAAGAATAGTTAAAGGATGTATGTTCAAACCATGTCTGCAATATGTTCAATTGTGCAGATTGCTAAACAATGTTCATAATTATTTATTTTAATAACAGTAGTGTTAATTAACTACTACACCGCACAATAAGTTATAAACCATGTTATTTTCATATAATTGTAATTATGTAAAGTCAGAGGAGGAGTTAAGTTTAAATTTATTTGAGAAAGAAAGAAATATAAAATTCTAAAATCTAGGCCATTTGGTGAATTCACAAAACCAATATAAACTAGTATAATTCACTTATAAATCCTGTAAACTACCAAGATTTAGATAAGGTAACACAGTTAAACACTACTGGGAATGATCCTATGAGTTAAAATGATAATAAGGAAATATACCTTAAAACATTGTAAATTTTCAAAATATATAAATTAATTAATTTTAAAGAGCAATGTCAAATTTACAGATTAACACAAAAAACCAGTTCAAAGGTGTAATTTATATGTATTTAAAGAAAGGAAGAGGAATATGACTAATTAAAATTTATTATAATAGTATTAATAATATTTAAAATGGAGGGAATTCGTATAAAGACGGAAATCCAATTTTGAGCCTATATTTCCAAAGAGTGGAAGGAATTTGTTAATTTCCACAAAATGTCTACAGATATGGACTATAATACATCAATTTAAAGGGAATGAGATGATTAAACCAATAATAAGGTTCATAATTCATAAAAGTGATGAATAAAATAGATAAATTCCATATATAATGTAATATTTTATCATGTGTACAGCTAATCGAAATATGTTAACAATACTTTTTCAGAGATTAACTGGGCCAGATTTATGACCAAGTTAATTAGTCTTTTGTTGAATATCAAGCTGAACAGTTGAGTGACAAAACGTTCTTTAAATTGAGTTGAAAATGGTACTAGCGTTTAGCCATTAAAATATGAAACGAGAGTTAGACGAATTAGACACTTTTTAAAACCAAAGCTATCAATACATTCACGACAATAGTGAAAACAAACACTTAACTTCATAATACGAGTGATAGAAACCAGTAAAACATTATATTTAAACTGATTCACTCTACAATCCTAACCATATCTTGAGAACTTTAACACGCAGAAGTGAACACATACAAAATAAACTAACTAACACAAGTTTACACAGAACACTTCGCCAGAATACACCAAATAACTTAACAGACATATTACACCAGTGCGGGGACATTTCAAACCTTAATGAAGGTAATTTTATTGTGATTTTCTGACGCGACGCATTTGCAGTAACCTAGTCCAAATCGAGTAGCGGCCATCTTGAATAAGAAGCCTGCTTCCTACATCGCAGTGACGTCAGTCTTCAATGGTTCGACAAAACATTTATTAAAATATTATATACTGGAATTATTTAAATACTATTGAATAGTAATTATTGTATTTATTTTTAATTGTTAATGTTATACTTTCTCGTCACCCTTCTCTGACTATTAATTCTAATCGCTCAAAGAACCTGTCTTTTAATATAATATATCATAAATTTTGTTCTGTATGACACAATCGATAATTCCCGAGACAGAGTCGATAATTGCTCTCCATCGATAAAAAATCGATTATTTATTTAAATTGTCAATAAATCTTTATATTTCAATTATTTCGTATCTGTTACTTATTTCACAGGTTAATTTAAGAGTATTTATTAAGGCTGAAGGACTTAAATAAGAAGAATATATTTTATTTGAACAAGATATTGGACCAGTCAGAAAAGTTACCAATCGATTATTAACTGGAGTTAATCTATTTAACTCCAGACTTGGTTCAAATCTTCAAGAAGTGCTCGACGGTCAATAAATACCTACCTGTTATTAAAATTTTTACAAGAACCTATTAAAACAGATTTATTTCTTATACACACCTCTTATAAACATAAACAAAATCTTTTACTATTTGAAAATTCTATTTTTTTATAAAATTTTCCTTTTACATTTTATTCTTTTGTAACGACCGGCATACAGGGTATGGTTACAATGTACTTATGTCTAGGTAATAAAACAAGGCTTACGTGGTGTACATTTTAAAGTAAGGCAGGATAGACATATATATTTGTACATAATTCTCATTGCACACGTTTACAAATAGTATTTAAAATATAATGTGCTTACACTTATTTCAATTTGATTTAATTCTACATAATGTTATAATATATTGTGCTTACACATAATTGTATACAATTGTATTTTGTAATTGTCACTACTGTGTGTGTGTGTGTGTGTGTGTGTGTGTGTGTGTGTGTGTGTGTGTGTGTGTGTGTGTGTGTGTGTGTTTATTTTATTTTTTTTGTACATATTTGTCATGTCATAGTGCACTTGATTTATTTATTTTGTAATTGTCACTACTGTGTGCGTTTATTTTAACTCGTAATTAGTTTTACTTATATGTATTTCGTACACAATTGTCATATTGCGCATGTTTACATGCTATGTATTTTGTAATTTTCACTACTGTGTGCGTTTACATATTATGTATTTTGATTACATGTATTTTAATTGTTTTTAATTAAAAAAAATTGCTTTAACATTTTTTATTGTATATTAATTTCAAAACTCCTTTGAACATTAACGCTATTCATCACTCAATATACAAGCTAGAACGAGTGTTGCACAACGTGCATTCATGTGTTATTACATAGAACTAATTTAAATATCAATTTTTTTAAACTATAATTGCTTAATTATAATTCAATTTTTAAAAGTGAATTGATTTTCAATTATGCACCGAAGGACCGAGTCATCGAGAGTTTCGCAGTGATGATGTGCACATTTTTTATTTTTACAATATATACTTACCACAAACACACGCATTCGAATTTACACAGTTCACAAGTTGGCAACAATGCAATACACGTCACTCAGTCTCTTCGCATCGACGATATCTGGACGGCTGCGGCGTACATATCTAAACCCGTACACTATAACATGCACGAGTTGACAACATGGACGACGCTGAACCAGCACACATGCACAAGTTGGCAACGTCGCGCTTTTATCTTCTATGCACAAATGTGTGATATTCAATTTTTACAAGTGAATTGATTTTTAACTGCAACGATATCCGACGGCGGCGGCGGCGTACATATACAAACCCATACACTATAACACACGCACGAGTTGACAACGTCGATAAACCAGCACCAGTTGGCAACGCCGACGACGCTTTTCCAACATGGCCGCACTTCCGGAAAACCCCTTACATATACAAACCCATACACTATAACACATGCACGAGTCGGCAACGTGGCCGAACCTTAACCAGCACACTCTTACACTACTTGACAACCTCGCCGCTTTTCTAACATGGCCGCCCCGCCGCCGACAACATGGACGACGACTCCACCACTCCTGGCGACGATCAAGCCACGACCAGGCCGCCGCCGGACGGCGAACAGCGAACGGCGGCCACGCCTACACCAATCAACGCACACATAACCCCACTTTATGCTCGACGACGACAACATGGACGAAATCCGACAACCGGATGTTTACCCCCACCACCACAATTTTTGAATTTCCCGCCA
Source organism: Magicicada septendecula (assembly GCA_034769895.1). Lineage (NCBI taxonomy): Eukaryota > Metazoa > Arthropoda > Insecta > Hemiptera > Cicadidae > Magicicada > Magicicada septendecula. The sequence continues at coordinate 71,094,248 of CM068370.1, forward strand.
TATGACCTCACTTCCGGGGTAGAACTCTCATAAGCCCCCTACTTACCGCCTTTTTAAAACATTAATTGCCTATACCAGTGGTTCCCAAAGTGGGGTCCGCGACAATTTTTCAGGGGGTCCGCAGACACTTTTAAGAAAATCTAGGATATACCGTAATATTGTCCGATTTTATATGCTCTTAAACATAAATCTAAATTTTAGAATCTTAAAACAATTAGTAGAAGATGCCAGTATTTAGGGGGGGGGGTTCAAACTAATTGTAATTGTAAAAGTAATTTCAAACTGATGGTTTTAATAATGTCTTTAAATCATGTCGTGTAGCAGCTCTGTTTGTCAGCCGAATTGACTAGACCTCTCTCTTACACTACAAAAAGAAGATTCAGTGGCAGAACTTTCAGCTGACAGTTCATTAAAATTACAGTTTTCGGAATTACAGCTAGCTGACTTCTGGTTATTTGTAATGACTAACTATCCTGAACCCTGAACTCGGAAAAAGAGCTTTGAAGTGTTTAACTGTGTTTTCCTCTACTTATTTGTGTGAAACCGCCGTCTCCCTGCTCACGTACTTAAAGTCAGAGTTAAGAAATAAACTTGATGTCGAGTCTTACTTAATATTGAAGTTATCAGACATTAAACCCAATATTGCAGAGCTAATTGTGCAAAAGCAGCTTCATTGTTCACATTAAACTATGTTTAAGATACGAGTTTTGCAAGTTAAAAGAATTTTAATTTTAATACGATCATAATTAAATTATAAGAGTTTCTATTATATTTACTGTTTGTTTTATTTCAGAACTCAGACGAGGTCCGTGAATTTTTAAATTTTTTGGAAAGGGGTCCGCGGACTGAAACGTTTGGGAACCACTGGCCTATACTATTTGTTTTTTCCATTATCACATTTTCAAGCATATCGTTTTATTTATAACATTTTTATTTACTTACACATAATATTCCAGAAATGAGACAAAATTTATAATACTAGGTTGTTCCTCACATACAGTTTTAATGAACAGATTGATTCTATGAATCAAATAGGCCTATATTAGACCTATGGTCACACCCCTATACAAATACACAAGAAACCGAAACAGTAGATATAATATTTGGATTTTCATCAGTGAATTGTTTTACCAGCGTACTCTGTTTGCCGAACAGTACACATATATAGGCCTACTACAGTTGTACTACTGAATAAACATTTCACCTTCAAACAACCATATGTTTTCAACATCTCTCTGCGTTATCTGTGTATGTCTGTATATTATCTTTGTGCTATTTGATTCACAAAAAACTATTTTTATTAAAAAAATAAACTTTATAACTGACTAAAGAAAAATGTACTGTAGTAAAACATATCTTATTTAAAGAATTTTTGTTGTACATCGTTCGTAACTCCATCTCATTAAACATCGAAGTAGTCCAACCATCGATTAGTCGAATATAACCATAGGCACCAGAAGGACGAAAGATAGAAATTTAGACGCAACTAAATTAATTACTAACAAAGGTAAACATAAACATACTGTGGTAATAAAGGCGAACAACATTTATAATCTCAATTTACGTCCATAATAACGAACACATTTTACGTCCGCAATTACTAAATACGCATTATTTTTATTATTAGAATTACCCACTAAAAAGTATTATCAGTAATGCAATATAATATTTCTAATATTTACAAATACCATAATACATATTTATTATTAATAATATAATATTATTACCATTTTACGAAAATATAATATTTATTATATTACTATTATTATATTATTTATTATATTAATATTATTATATTGATATTATTATATTGATATATATTAATATTACAAATAATTACCAATCATAAACAATATAATTTACATTTGATGACTACCTTTAATATTTGTTTAAGTAACGAAAAAAGAAGACAATCATTCTTTTTGCACTACCCCCTCTACCCAACACACGAGCGCGCGCGCACGCAGCCTGTACATGGTACTATCACAAAGATAATTATTTTCGCATATACGTAACTTATAGAGTTTGTATTGTCTGAAACAAAGTGAGAGAGAGAGAGAGAGAGAGAATGTGTGTGTGTGTGTGTGTGTGTGTCCATTAAAATCTGCCCGTACTGGGCGAATTTTCGCTCCGGTATCGTCTGTCTGTCTCTCTCTCTCTCTCTCTCTCTCTCTCTCTCTCTCTCTCTCTCTCTCTCTCTCTGTAGATGACGTACATATAATGCATATATCTATGACTAGAGTACATTCATATGTATACATGATGTATGCATCAGAATCCAGGTAGAACTAAATGTATTCTGTAATTCCACAAAAAATTCAAAATTTAAATTAAAAAATAAACAAATAGACACATATAGAATTGCGTATTAAAATATGAATAACGTGATACTACATAACAAGGCTGCCTAAATTTGAAACTTCACTTGCATCGTGAAACCATTAAATCGGCTGCGTGATCGAAACGGTGAGAACACGAAAAGCGTACCTGAATCCTTCAATTTACCGCTACATTCACTTCATTCGTCTCTTTGAATACGGTATGCAAGAATACTGTATTAACACTGTATTATATCACAATGCTTCTAAATTAGTGACTTTTGTTTTGTGAAATAAAACACCATTTACCTGTACTGCGGTACGTTTAATCCGAAAACAGTACGTCACTTTACGTGTTGGCTTTATCGACCTACGCGTTATCACGCCAATGATACCGCGTCAAATAAACGGCCTTACAACGAACAAACAAAAATAACTTACCGCCCTCTATACTGACACAAACTTTCTAAACATATTTAATACATATATTAAAAATATAAGAAACTCTTACTGAAATAAGGAACCGCATAACTAGATTTAACGAGCTGACTATTAAATGGATCCAAGACTGTAGAAGTAGACCTAGTCAAAACATTATTTAACAACAGTCGTCTGACCAAGTAATTAAACACCATCTGGATCTATCACATTTATACCAAGTAGTTTTTTTTTTATTAACTGTGTTATTGCTGAGTTACGCGTACATCATTATCATGTGGATAAAAGTGTTTAGATTACCCCTGTCTAAATAATTATACACTTCAGTGCGACAAAATCTGCTATTCTACTATGGTACTAGTAATTCTATCTTAGGGTAGACATCTCTTTCAAAAACTTAAGAAAATTAATTATGAATCATTTTTCTCTCCACACTGATTGGGAGTAATGTTTAAAAAACAAATATAGGCTACAACACTTTTTAAATATAGGCTGTGCGTTTAAAATATTTCAGCAACAAAATTTTATATTGTTCGACTAAGCTTTTCGTCATTACTGACATCTTCAGGTCTTAAACAACCAGTTGTTTAAGACCTGAAGATGTCAGTAATGACGAAAAGCTTAGTCGAACAATAAAAAATTATAGCAGTTAGCAAATTCATAAAAGAAATAGTAAGGATGGCTGCTAATTTAAACAATACGAAGAACAAAATTTTACATTTTCTCAGGGATTAGATGGATTTTTCGAGTGGAAACTTCATAAAACAATCCAAGTACACACTATTGTTGGAACATTTTACTGTATCATATTACATATACGTGTTTTTCAGCATTTTAAGAGCGTTTTTCATACTCTCCAATCGATTTGCGGATTCTGGTTTCAACAAACACAAATACTGTATAGGCCTATACAGAAATTGTCCACGTTGATATAAATTTGTTTCTATCAGTACGTTTCAACTTTTATTTTTATAATAACTATAAGTCATTACTTTAAATGTATTACAATTCAAATAACTAAGGATTTAAACAACTCTATTCATTAATAACTGAATTATAATTTATTTTCACAAAAAGTTTTGTTGTTCCTTTCGAAAATACAGCACCTTCTGAGACCTAAGCAAAGGACCGTAGAGACTCTCATCGTTTTTCCCACAATTAAAATGATGTAATTTTATATAATTTTTAATAAATATTTTGAAAAATGTTGTGAGTTTTTATAAGTTTAGTTTGTTGATACGACCTATATACAGTATAAGTACTGAAAATAACCATTTTCGTTGATGGAAAATAACTGTAATCAAAGCGTTTGGAAGTTTAAAATCTGATTTTCTTGACTCTCGTCGTTTTTCCCTCCGAACCTTCAAATATTTTTATTAATTATGGTCAGGATCAGTTTACGTTTCTCAGATCTTGTGGGAGGGGAATTTTAAACCGTTAAACCTTTTTTTAGCTTTTTCTAACCTTAGGTTTTTAGCTTTTTCTCGCTACTTTAAAATTAAAACAAATATTTTATTTTTTATAAAGAAACTGGTGTTAGTGGACTTCTAGCACTATACAAAATTGATATATTGCTTCTCCGCTAATACTGCGGTCGCCAAATAATGTTCGATCTTCCTGTTCATCATCAGTTCTGATTGTTGCAAACTGGTGGTGAACGGTAAGTTTGAACGCGGATAATCGAAAATCGGTATACACAGTAGGCCACCGATGTAATCGATTTGTTTAAAAAATGTAGCAAAACGGATATTTCATTTTTTCACAGTGAAATAAAGTGAAACGCCAATAATGCACACATAAAACATTAACTAACTAATTAGTAACTAACATTAACATTAGCTACATCAATATCGTAATTACTGGAAAACTATCCAAGAAAACCAAACCATTATGACTTTGAAATAACTCAGAAACAACTCCACAGTTACGAGATGATACAGGTCCTGTTATTTAGGCTTCTACGTCATAATAAAACGATGGAAGTAACTGTCTACTTTAGCAGTCTTCAAGACTGCCTGATGTCGTGTACGTCCTGCAGAAGCTGGCAAATCAGAAAATGTATAACAGAGAAGGTATTGGTAAGGATGAGAGGTTAAAACGGCATAAGGTATAATAATCTCCATAGAGTAATTCATCAGCCTGCAAGCAATGGAAGTACGAGGAGGGAAAGTGTCCTTCAAAAAAGGCCTCAAAAAATTACGTTGGAACCTAGGTTAAATTCGACTATTATGATAAATAATACCTATTCAAAATGATAAAAATGGCACGTAAAGAAGACCAACGACTGAAACACAATGAAATAAATGGCAATTGTATGTCTGTATCATGAGAACGTAAAATTCCATGTATTAAATAAACTGATTGGCACTTGTAATGTAAAATACAAAACCTGCAGGCCTTTATCAGTCGGGCATGAGGCGAAGCGTGATTTGTGGGGAAAATTAGCTTCTACGTAATAAACTATATAATCCTTCAGCGCATACTGTTAAAACCCAGATATGTACACGCGAAGGAAATGTATTTACGCTAGAGGCGTTAATTACTACAGAACTTGTCATTTAGAGCACGTGCAGTTACAGTACTTGCATTACCGATGTGTTTAAAGCTATTGGTGTAGTAGCAATTAAGTAAGAACAAATAACAACCCGAATACCCAACAACAGATAGTGAAGTTGCTCGGCCAAATCAGCTGAGAAAATATTTAACCGCTCCTTTTATTTAAGAGAGTTTTCCGTATTTTCCCAACGTCAGTACCCACACTACATTTTCGATATTTTGAATATGCGATTGTATCGATATGCCACGATGTGAAGAAGAAGAAGAAGTGTACTAACTGTAAATTATTCTATTTCTCAATGTAAAGAGAAAATACGTAATGTTTTCATTTGCGAGGTTAGGTAAAAATGGTTTTTGGTTTTTAGCTTACTGTTTAAAGAAATAAAAGCCATAATTAAGAAACATATGACGTTTCATTACACAATGCTTGAAAGAACATTAAAAACAAAGAAAATAATATTTTTCAACAAAAACAATAACAGAAATTGTAAAGTGAAAATACAATTATTTCTGAATAGTTAGATTGAAACAAAAAGATACAACGTATTGACAAATGAAAACTAGATTTTTGTTATTCAATAGGCGGCCAATATTTATTTATGTTTTTCAGTACATCTCGAAAACTTCACTAGAAGCAAATTTTATGCGAAACAAAAAACGGGAGACATGTATAGCGCCCCGCCTCACTTAGAGTTGGTTCCTTTTCCACTGATCTGTACAAGAACAGAGTTTTAGTAAAAAAAAGAGTATTACTTGAAAATGAATTCAGCCACAAAAAGGGAAACATGTATAGTAATAGGCAAGCGGTAGCCCTTGGCCCACCCCGCCTTACTTAGAGTTAGTTTTTTTTACATGGATTTCACAAAAAGCGAGTATTATTTTAAAGTATAATTTTAGTTTGCATGGTAACCTAACAGCGTCTACTTTTGGGGTCACAGACACATATCGGAATTATACTATTGCTAGAAACATTTTTCGTAAAAAATGTGACAATAAAACACGATTGCAATTGCAAGCAAACTATTCTATAACATACACAAATAAATTTTCACGATTACTAGTATTATATTAGTAAAATATATAAAATTAAAGGGGGTCGAGGGAACTTGGAGAGGTAGTACCTTTGCTTCGGGTTGACTGGGCACTGGCCCTCACAAGTTCCCAGGGTTGGATGATGTGATGGTAGCTCCCAATGGAGCCATGAGCCTCTCTCCAGCCAAGACCGTACTGCGTGGTGAAGAGCCACATCCTACTAGAGGTGACCCCGTTGACGCAGAACAGTACGGATCTAGACCGGAAGGTCGATAAACATTCCTGGTGGAGGGCAGCAGTATCCATCAGTATCGAGGTAGGGCGTATAGGAAATGATCCTGGACCGGCCTATGTCTTGGATTATTGCAGGCGGTAGTCAAAATTTGGCCCATCCGGCTGTAGTACTGCGACTGAGGGGGTAGGTGGGACTCGATAGCTGTAGTGAAAGCAACCTACCTAGAGGAGAAAACCTCGATCACAATCCTGGCCCTCCAGGTTGGAGGTTGGGCTATGGGCTAACAACCCATTCCCGGAAAACCGGATGTTACGAAACTACCAAATAAGCCTCGGAAAGGACGGTATTATCGGAAACGACTCAGGCAACGGAATATGGACTTGTCTTTTGGAACGTGGAATGTTAGGACTTTGTACAGGCCGGGGGCACAAAGGGAACTATTTGAAGAGCTAAAAAGATATAAAATTGGTGTAGCAGCAGTGCAGGAAACAAGATGGCTGGGAAATGGAGTAAGAGATACTAAAACTCATACGGTATTATACAGCGGAAGAGAGAAGGGGAAAAGAGAACTGGGAGTGGCATTTGTAGTTGACAGAAACTTAAAACACCTCATAGTAGACTTCCATCCAGTCAACGAGAGAATATGTAGAATAAGATTGGCTACTAAATTCTTCAATCTGTCAATCATAAACGTACACTGCCCGACTGATGAGAAGGATGAGGACATAAAAGCAGAATTTTACCAATTGCTGGAAAAAATATATGACACCGTCCCTAAGAATGACATTAAACTAATCATGGGGGACATGAATGCGAAAATTGGGAAAGAAGATGCATACCTTGGCACCATAGGTAGGCACAGTTTACACAATGAATCCAACAGAAATGGGGAACTGCTTATCGACTTCGCTACAAGCAGGAATATGGTTATCAGCTCAACTCAGTTCCCACACCGGGATATCCATAAGGGAACGTGGGTAACCCCGGATGGGAAAACAGTCAACCAGATAGATCATGTGATCATAGATAAAAGAGCAGCTACAAGTATCATTGATGTCAAAACCCGGAGAGGAGCGTCAGTTGGTTCTGATCACTATATGGTGCAGATGAAGTTTAGATGCAGGGTGGCTGTATATAGGAAGGACAGACTCAGAAGACAGGAAAAGGTTAACACAGTGAGTTTAAAGGACCCAGAAAGGGTACAGGAATATGCTGGGAAAGTGAGGAATAGATTGAACGAGTCAGTCGCAGGAACGGTGGAAGAGAAATGGCAGAGCCTTAAGTGCGCACTCCTGGAAACCGCCAGAGAGGTACTAGGAATAGAGGAGAGATAGAGGCGGGAGGACTGGTTTGATGAGGAATGCAGGGAGAGTGTTGCACGGAGGAATGAGGCTCACAGGAAGTATTCTCAGTGTAGGACTAGAGAAAGGAAGCAAGAATATGCAGAGAATAGAAGACTGGCAAATAAAGTATGTAGAAAAAAGAAAAGAACTTTTGAAAACGGGCTGCTTCTCAAAATGGAGCAGGACTTTGCAGATGGAAGAATAAGGAATGCTTATAAATATCTTAAGCATCTCAGGGAAGGTTATAAACCATCTACAACACTATGTAGAGACAGAGAGAATAGAACTGTCAGTGATCCAGAGAAAATTAAAATTATCTGGCGAGAGTATTTACTTCGATGGCCTCCTTGGTGGTATGCTACAGGGAGGAGAAATTGTCGCTCACACTCCGCGGAATGCAAACATTGGGGGGATGGAATCTGACCCACCATCAATTCAGGAAATAGAAGAAGCTATTAGTGCCCTCAGGAACAACAAGGCACCAGGTACAGACTTGATTCCTGCAGAACTGCTTAAAGCTGGAGGTGCTGATGTGGCGGTCGCACTGCACTCCTTAATCGTGGACATATGGCAAACGGAACGAATCCCCATGGAATGGAATAAGTGCATTATATGCCCCATTTATAAAAAAGGCGACAAACTTCAGTGTAGAAATTACAGAGGCATTTCGTTGCTGTGCACCTCCTACAAGGTTTTTGCGTATATCTTGAACCAAAGGCTGAGACCCCTCACAGAAAATATAATACGGGAATACCAAGCTGGATTCCGACCTGGAAGGTCTACAATCGACCAACTCTTCTCGGTAAAACAGATACTAAGATGCGGATGGGAACGTGATATTGATGTGTACCAGATCTTTGTGGACTTCAGGCAAGCGTATGACTCTATTAATAGAGACAAACTCTACACCATAATGCATGAATTTGGAATACCAGGCAAGCTGGTAAGATTAACCCAAGTTACTATGCAGCAGACTGAAGCCCAAGTAAAGGTGGATAGCCAACTAACTGAACCCATAAATATTACACGGGGACTAAAGCAGGGAGATGGGTTGGCCCCAACACTATTTAATATTGCATTGGAATATGTAATTAGAGGCTTATCAATAAATAGCTCCAATCTGTTAACAAATAAAACTGTACAGATAGCCGCATATGCAGATGACATTGACATCATGTCAAGACGGATCACGGCAGCTAAAGAAATATTTATAGAGCTTAAAAATAAAGCCAAGGAAGTTGGGCTAGCCATAAATATGGATAAAACAAAAATGCTTATCCAAACAAGAAGGGACCAGGTTCATAACAACATCGAGATAGAGGAGGACACAATTGAGGTGGTGGACAATTTCACGTATCTCGGAGTGAATCTAGCAAAGACTGGATCAGAGGAGCCGGAGATCCAAAGACGGACCACCATGGCTAACAAGGCGTACTTCGCATTGCTGCCATCATTTAGGTCTGGGGATGTGCACAGGGAAACAAAAATGAAAATATATAGGACTGTCATCAGACCGGTGCTATGCTACGGGTGTGAGGCATGGGCAATCACACAGAAAACAGTCGACATAGTAGACACCTTTGAAAGGAAAATCCTCGGACGCATTATAGGCCCAATACAAGAAAATGGCTCATGGAGACTGAGATACAACAACGAACTGTATCAAATATATAAAGAGATACCAGTCTCAAAATTTATAAGAATTCAAAGATTGCGTTGGGCCGGACATGTTATGAGAATGGAGGGTGGCAGGAACCCTAAGAGGGCTTTGCTGGGTACATGGGAGGGAACGAGACCTAGAGGTAGACCGAGGAAGATGGCGTTGCAGAGGACGCGAGAGACATGGGGATAAGAAACTGGAGGAGGGTTGCAGTGGATAGAGTGGATTGGAGGCGGAGATTGGTGGAGGCCAGGGCCCGACTTGGGCTGTAGCGCCATAGGAGAGAGAGACTAAAATTATATGCGATATTCACTACATATCGATGCCAATAATCACATACTCGAAATATCGACGATAAATGTGGGTACGGTTATTGGGAAAGAACCTTGTTTTCTAATCATGCATTGAATATGCAAGAGGCCATTTACTTTATGTTATATAAATTCATTTCATATCGTTAATTAATTATATATGTGTTATCAAATAATAATTACTTCTGCAAGTACATTTTGCTTATTTTTTACCGTTGTATTTATATCGTACTAGCTGTTGCCCGCGGCTTCGCACGCGAATATTTGACTTTTAATAATTATTTTAATATAATTTTTATTGTGTATGTCTATATGGCGTTCTGTCAGCTTGTATAACAATTTTGTACTCATTAGTCAAATTCTCTCCAAGCTGTTTTCAACACCTGTACTATTTTAACTTGTAGTATACTAAATTATTATGTTGGTGCAACAGCCTTTGAAGATTTAAAAGTACACGTTTATAAAGCCTTTGGAGATATTTATAAAGTTTCTGTTAAATCAAAAACGCTAAATTATTTATTTTAAGAGTTACTGTGTTAGAAGCATTGTATAACACATTAAACTTTATGTTTTCCTCAGCCATGGCTTTTATTTATTTCAGCAGTAAACTAAAAACCAAAAACCATTGTCACTTCAGTACTCACAAATTTGTCATCACCGCAGACTGTCGTCAGATGTATCGTCAAATTATACTTCGTCCGGAAGATCGACATCTCCAACATATCTTTTGGCGCAGCGATTCATCTCAACCTCTCCAAGAATATGAGTTAGCCACTGTAACATATGGACTAAAACAGTCAGCATATTTAGCTCAACGTTCTTTAAAGTACTGATTTCAGATGAAGGCTCATCTTTCCCACGCACCGCGTATGCACTCGAACATCATACCTTTGTAGACGACCTAGTCACTGGTACTGACACCTTTGAGGAAGCTGTGCATCTCATAAAGGAGCTAAATACAATGTTGTCACTTTCGGGATTGAGCTAAGAAAGTGGACGTCAAACAACCCAGCACTGATAGCCCAATTTCCTCCTGAACACCTGGAAAATCCTTTCATTTTTTCTGATGAAAACCAAACAGTAAAAATTCTTGGTATTCGTTGGTGTCCATCTTCTGATACCTTTTCGTATAACTATATTCCGTTCAAAGGGAAAATCACCAAACGCAGTATCTTGTCCTACATCTCCCAATTTTTCGATCCTCTTGGTTGGCTTTCGCCTGTCGTTTTTTGGGCCAAATGTTTCATGCAACGTCTTTGGACTGCTTCATTGGATTGGGATGACCCGTTATGCTCTGAATCCGAAGAGGATTGGAAAAAATTCGTTGTTGGATTATCAGCTGTAAGTGAAATATCATTTCCACGTCGCGCCACTATTGACAACGCTCATTATCGTCTCATCGGTTTTTGCGATGCGTCAAAACATGGCTTTGTCGCCGCCGTTTATCTGCATTCAGAAAGTAACAACCGAGTCAAGATGCAACTGCTTGTAGCCAAAAGTCGTGTCGCCCCGCTAAAAACTGTCTCCATCCCTCGACTAGAGCTCAATACCGCAGTGCTATTGTCGCTATTGTCACGATTGATAGCATCAAGTCAACAGGTACTAGCCACTCTTCCTATACAGGAAATTCGACTACACTGATGCTAGTACTGTATTGGATTGGCTTAATACACCATCCTACAAACTCAAAACGTATGTTGCTAATCGAGTGGTGACCATCCTGGAACTCACCGCACTTAAATGTTGGGCTCAAATTCCTACACACAGTAATCCAGCTGATGTGGGTTCCCGTGGATGCACTGCTGCCACGCTTCAAAACTCAGGACTGTGGTGGAAGGGACCACCGCAATTTCACGTGTCATCTAAGTCCTGGCCTCTGCTTGTCTACAGTAGGAAGGTCTACTTGGAGATTCCTAAATTGAAACCTGTTCCGGCCACAACTCTTGTGGTCACTTCTCCAGAAAGATTCACCGACTTCTACCAAAGAATGTCTAGTTTTCAAAAACTCATACGTGTATTTGCTTACATCCATCGGTTCGTAAATCACTCTCGTAAGCATATGGCGTCTAAATCTACTGTTTTGTCTGTCAAAGAACTCAAAGTCGCTGAACTCACCGTAGTACGTCTAACGCAACAAGACTACTTTGATCAAGAGATTGGCTGTATGAAGAAGGGAAAGATTCCTGACTCGTTACGTTCGCTGTCTCCGTTTATCTCCAACGATGGTATCATTCGTGCTGGTGGTAGACTATGTCACTCCTTGATGCCGGACAGATCCAAGTTTCCTATGCTTCTGTCAAAAAAATCACATCTAACTGATCTCGCCATTGATCACTTTCATACGTTAGGCTTGCATTCTGGACCACGTACTACTCAAGGATTGATCAACCAAACCTTTTGGATTCCTTGCCTTCGTTCCACCTAGAGAGCTCGGCTGCGTAAATGTGTCAAGTGCTTTAAAATGTCTGCAAGGCCCTCGCAACCTATCATGGGTTCGTTGCCTATGTCTCGAGTAACACCACAACCTGCATTCTTGTCCACCGGCATTGATTATGCTGGTCCGTTCTCAACTAAAGACTCGCCTTCGTAAACCACACACCTATAAAAGTTATCTTTGCGTATTTGTGTGTATGGTTACCCGTGCAGTACACCTAGAAGTTGTCTCAGATTTGTCTACTGAGGCTTTCCTCGCCACGCTGGATCGTTTCATCGCTCGTCGTGGACTTCCTTCAGATCTTTATTCTGACAATGGTCGCAACTTCGTCGGCGCCTCCCGCCACCTTCGTGATCTGTGTTCTATGTTGGAAACTCATAGCGATGAAATAGCCGCTCAATTAGCGAAACGCAAAATGCAATGGCACTTCAATCCGCCGTATGCGCCGAATTTCGGTGGAATTTGGGAAGCCGCCGTCAAATCCGCGAAAGGTCATTTGTACCGCACTCTTGGTGATGTAACATTTACATTCCAAAAAACTGTTAAAATTTGTAAAAGTGCTGAATTATCAGAGCAGCATGTTAAAAAATTCGAGCCAACAAAGGAAGTTGCTAGCATAAAAAATCAGCTGAGTAGCGGCAATTCCAAGACTCATGACGGTGGCACAGGCAACAACATGAGCAGACTTCAACAGACACAGCTGACATCATCATCTTCTACGACACGAGAGCCACTTGCGTCTAGCGAAACGCAACGTCGCGTGAAGAGCAAACAGTTGAAGCGAAGAGTGGGGATGGAGGGGTAATCCTATCCTATCCTGTACCAACAGTATCGTTCACAGTATAATATATTCGTACTTTGTGATTGTTCACCTGCTTCCTTGTAGCCACGTGGTATTTTGGGATGCAGTTTCTTGGTTATTTGAAGAAGACGAGAACGCTGAAAGTATGTTTCAGCCTGTAAAATGGAGCAAGACGTTTCTTCTGTTCTACAGAGGTAAGTATACGCTATGAAAACTGTGTATTGTTAACAAAGTTATTTCTTTATAATAGGTGCAGAATCGTGTACATTAGGAAAGAATAATTTGTCACATATTTTTATTATTTTGTTATTACTACGGTTCAGCAATTCTAAGTATAATGTAACTTTAAAGTTATAAAACGTCTGTAAACTTATGAAAGGAACTAGACGTTTTCAACATGCTTTACTAAACTTGCAACATTATTACTAAATACTTATACAGAGGTTATGGTAAGAAGCGAACCTTTGATTATTTAATCATTTTTGTGAATATTAGAGGTAGGCCTATTATTTAATCTGTCATTGATTTTATAATTAATTAAAACTTCCGGGCTGAAAGGCCGTGGTCGAATGCTTGATGTAATATCACTAGACGTTTCGGCTACACCACCGGTGGCCATCTTCAGTAGCAAAAAATGTTCGTAATAGATGGTATGCCGAACAATTCGCCCAGTGAACTGGGACAAGCAACAGTGAGAGACGGCAACACTGTTTCTATTTATAACTTTTTGGCCGCTTTAGATGCAATATTCACATCAGACGCCAAGAACTGAAGTTTATATATATATATATATATATATATATATTATAACGATTCATAATAGCGTCCTATCAGAGCGTTATATGAAAACTATAGACGGTACGAGTGTAACGCAGTAAGGAAGAGAGCGAGCGTATAATCGCAGCCATCTCACTCTAACCACGTCACCGCTACATTAGAATCCAGTTCAAACATGTAATTTTACTCAAAGCGAATTATCAGTTCAACCTGCGATAACTTCAAAAGTTATAAATATACGGCAATTCTGAAAACAGCATGGTATTCAGCAAGAAAAGCTTTATAAGTAGCCACAATCTCAGTTAATATAATTAACAATTGAAGAAGTTATACGGATGACGCACGCCAACAGGAATAATGAGAGAATTATGCTAGGTAGGAATAAGGTGTTTTCACACACACACAGATAAAGACCTAAGCAACAATATTCTGTAGTCAGATCTTCGGAAACACATTTGCAAATACCTGTAATCAATCGATTTGCAAATACAGGAAGTACGATTTTGACAAGAATTTCTCTGCCGTTTGGAACCTGTCACGGAGTGTTAGACCGACCTGTTCGAGATTATCACAACTGGAAAAATGCATGATTTATTTGTACAACCAATCAGCAGCCCGTATTTAAAACTGACGCCAGCTCAAAGCGAGGGGTAGCATCACTCTTCGTTCGGTACTTAAACACACTAGACGTGTATAATTCACATATAGAAATTTTTAAATCACGCAAAAGTGCAATTTAAGTTCTAATTCGAGAAGTAGTCCGCAGTGTAGATGAATTAATAACGTTCAATAACACTCGCTGCATAAAACAACTGTTAATTAATTAAATAATTAATTAATTGAGCATCAGCCGTGAAGGACCTGTGCTACAGAAGGCTACAGCATCTGTAATTGCCAGGGCATCTTCAACAGCATTGATCAACATCCATTCTTCTGTGCAACATCATCAAAAGGAGGACCTCTACGGATTCCTATCTTCGGTCAACGCATCAAACAGTAAGAAATAGATTAATTGATCAATGAAATAAGCGCTAAACAAATAATAAAACAAGAAACAATTTTAAAAGGACACTAAGAAAAGCAGACTTTGTATTTTAACTATAAAATTAGCTCTAATATAGTATAAGAGTGTTTGAATGGAAAGTGGTGTGTAGTATTGGATGTGCAAATTATTGCAGACCTGTTCTTTAGCACTGGTTTGGGAGATTGCAATCTCTTAATCGAACCAGATAAGAGCTATAGGTCGTTTGAATGTCTTAATCATTACTTTTCACACTCGCTCAATAATTATAAGTGTTAGGGTAGAATTAAGTCCTACCATTAACAATTTAAAGTTTAAAAATAATTAATTAAATGTTCATTAAAATAATCAAGAAATACTAAAGTGTTATTTGTAATGATTCCCCTTGAAAACCACAATCACTGAACGAGTCCTGAGAAAGAGTGTCTCCATGCGCTGAGCTAAGCTGAAACCGTGTCATTTGTATCTGGGATTTGTTCTGGCGCCCAGGTAAAGTAATATCACGGGTAAGTAACTTTTTATCTAACATCACAAATATTAGATAATTGTGTTAGACGAAAGGTAGCGTTGTATAGATTTGGCGCGGCCAACTAAGGGGCTCGATTATGCTAGATTAAACTCACAAAATTATATAAATAAAGTTATATAATATGGCGTTGCTATTACCCAAGTGATAGTTAAATTGTAAGATTAATAAATTTGAAAATAAAGTGGAATTCAAGGTTACAAATAACTATTAAATAATTGATAAATTAATTTGTTAAAAATAAATTTAAAAAATGGCAAAATCATCAGCAGTAGATATGGCAGCAATTGAGCAAATGTTTAAGCAGTTGAGCACTAAAATTGAAAGTAAAATTGATGATACTAATAATAAAATTGAAAGTACAAATAGTCAATTAAAAAGTGAAATAAAAGATATCAATAATAAAATTGATGAAAATAATAAAAGTTTAGAAGAAAGTAATCAAAAATTGTTAACAGATGATAATAATAAAATAGAACAAACTAATAAATATTTGTCCAGTGAAATGAAACAAATAAATGAAAATTTATCTAGCCAAATAGAACAAAGTAGTAAAGAGGCTACATTTAAATTAGATGAAGAAATATCTAATCTAGCTAGTAAATTAGATAGTACTAATAATAAAATAGATGAGAGTAATAGTAGGTTTGATAAGCATACCGAAGAGGTTAAAACTACGCTAGATGAGTTTAGAAAACAAGTAAACACTAATTTTCGTCAAGACGAAAAGCTAAATAAATTTAGAAATGAATTACATGAAAGGTTAGAACAAAAAGTAACCCTCATTAATCAACAATTCAGTGAAGTAACAGCTGAATTAAAAACACAAACACTTCTAAATAAAGAAGAAATTCAGAATACTAGGGAAGAGTGTACCCAACTGGGTGTAAATATTAATGAAGTTAAGAAACAGGTAGAGAGTAAGGCTAACAGTGGCGAAGTACATCAAAAGGTGGAACAACAATTGAAGGTAATGCGGGAGGATCTGACTAAGGCAATGAAGTCACAGCAAACCAAAGTAGTGAGGTGTTGCGGCTATAAGGAAGAACCGGAAAACCTTGCATTTTCAGGAAACCCACATGAGAATCCTGTGGAATTCCTAAAGCTGTTTGAAGCCTATGTAACTCGGGTAAATCCACTGATGGACGACGAGGATAAGAAGGACATGTTAGGCCGATTTCTCTAGAATTGGGCAGGTACGTGGTGGAAAGTCATCTCGGACAGAGTCCAAACCTACTCAGACTTCAGAGAAAAATTTCTAGCTCAGTACTGGAATGTTCAGATGCAAAGAAGGGTACGCAATCATCTAGAATTTGGTAAGTATCATCCGTCAATGAATATGACAACTGCCAATTATATGCTAAATGTAATGGCGCAAGTTAAACATCTAACACCACCAATAGAAGAGAGAGACCTAGTATATAAGCTAGCGTGTCATTTCTCAGAATGCACTAGAGTAGCAACCACTACTAGAGGAGTGGATACTCTAAAGAAATTCATAATGGTTGTAGATGAGTGTCTAGATTTAGAGAGGGACCTACAGCGTGTAAGTAATCAGCTAAGTAACTACTCTAGAGGTGATCAGCAAGAACCAACTTTCTACTCAAATAAGAGGAGAGACAATGAACGTATGAAAGAAAAAAGGTTTACCCCATATCCGGGTAACAAACCACAAAATCGACCGGAATTGGAAGAGAAAGGTAGAAGTAGAAGTGTAGAGAACAAACCTAATAAAGGGTATAAAGTGTGTAAAACAACTATAACCTCTACCGAGCAGCAACCGTCAACTAGTAAAATGAATACGGGAAACGGGAAGCCACTGCAGGTAAAAAAGAAACAAAACTAAACCTACCATTAACTGCAGTGAAACAACCAAAGAAAACAGGTAAGAAGAATGTAGCTAATAATATAAAACAAGTGAGCAATAGGGAGTTCTTGTTAAAAGAGGAGCAAGAAGTGGGTAGAAACCATTATCCTGAATGTCCGGAAATAATTTGTAAGATCAGTAATCTACTGGTAAGAGCGCTTATTGACACTGGCAGTGAAGTTACCTGTGTTAGCTCAAAATTTGTAGATAATAATCAGTTGCAAAATTGTCCCAGACTACCCATAAAACATTGTAATGTACAGGGAGCCACTGGAGCCAAAATGCAAAAGATAACTGAACAAATATATTTACCTGTCAGTGTAAATGGTAACCAAACCCAAATTGTAGCTCTAATAGTCCCGAAACTCATTCATGATTGTATTATTGGGGTAGATACGTTGCTTGAATGGAAAGAAAAATAAATTTTAAAAGAAATACCATTACTATGGAAATAAATGCTAATAAAATAAATGTAGGTATTAAAGAGTTTAAGCATTGGAACTCGGTAAGTGTCGTAAAAGGTTATATAGAGAAACCTGTAGTTGATGTTAGGAGTAACCAGCACTGTATTGATAATACTCCAGAAATCAACATTGGGACTGAGTTGAACAACGAGCAACAGAACAAAATTCAGCAACTCGTTGGTGAGTATAGTGATGTGTTCAGAACAGAGCCTGAAAGAGCTAGGTTCTATGAACATCAGTTGACACTAACTGAAAATGCATCATTTGTACAAAGGACTTATCCATTCCCTCTACATTATAGAGATGAAGTGGAGAAAGAGATCCAACAAATGTTAGCGAATGGTGTTATTGAGAGAGCAAGTAGTCCCTATATAAACCCTTTAGTAGTTGTCACCAAGCTGAACGGGAGTATCCGATTATGCTTAGATGCTAGGAAGTTAAATTCTTTATTAGTACCAGATTACGAGTGCGCTAGGAGTGTGGAAGAATTGTTTCAAAAATGTAATGGGGTTAAGTATATGCCCTAACATCAGGTTTTTGGCAAATTCCCATTAGAACTTGTGATAGAAAGTACACGGCATTTTTGTATAAAAAGAAGTGCTACCAATTTAAAGTGGTACCTTTTGGCCTGAGCACCAGCTTAGCTGCAATGGTAAGGTGTTTAGACAGTGCCTTAGGTAATGAGGTAGAGAAGTATACATTTAGTGTTCGTAGATGATATTCTATGTGTGTCACAAACATTCGAGGAGCACTTAAAACATTTAAAGAATATTTTTGAAAAATTAAGATCAGCAAACATGACGCTGAATCTACGGAAATCAGAGTTTGGTAAGGAGGAAATTAAGTTCTTAGGTCACCGAATCTCAGTGGAAGGCATAACCACGGACCCAGAGAAGGTAAAAGCCATACAAGAATTTCCAACTCCAAAGAACTGCAAGCAGCTAAAGTAATTTCTAGGTTTAGCTAACTACTATCAGAAGTTTACAAGTAAATACGCGGAAAGTACTGTTCCATTGTTAAAGTTGTTAAACAAAGGTATTAAATGGAAGTGGACAAAGGACCACGATGAAGCACTGCAACAAGTGAAAAGTCTTTTTATAAATACTGTTGTATTAAATCATCCAAGAATAGGAGAAAGATTTTACTTGCAAACAGACGCCAGCAATATTGCTATTGGAGCACACTTGTATCAGATTGATGAGAAGGGCCAAAAAGCGGTATTAGGATTCGTAAGTCGCACACTTAAAGGGGCAGAATTAACCTATTTTACTACAGAAAAATAGCTATTAGCGATAGTGCATAGCCTGTCAAAGTTTAGAAGTTATATTCTGGGTGCTAAACTTACTATAATCACCGACAATAAGGCGTTAGTGTTTTTATTAAAGTGTAAATTGCTAGGTGCTCGTCTGACTCGCTGGATCTTGGCTATACAAGAGTATCAATTTGAAATACAGTATTGCAAAGTGAAAGACAACTTAGTAGCAGATGTACTCAGTAGAAATCCACCATCAGAAAACAACATGGAAACAGATAATATTAAATGTAGTGGCAATGATATTGGTATTTACGCGGTAAAGCATATAACGAAACCTGAAGTAGTTAGACAACTCAAGGAAATAGGGACTCATCGACAACAAGACCCTAGGATTAGTGTAGCTTGGAGGAGTGCCGTTACCAACTCCAAACCAGGATTTTCCATATATGACGGGAAGCTATATAAGCTATGTTCCCATAAGAGGAAGTTACTATTACCTAGTTGTATGATAGATGAACTTATTTGGGAATGCCACTTGTCATTGGGCCACGCTGGATTTAAGAAATGCCATCTAGCCTTAACAGAAAGTTTCATAGGAAAGGGGTTAGCAAAACGCATGAAAAGATTATTGTCTACTTGTGACCTGTGCCAGAAATGTAAACACCCAAACTTAGCTACAAGGGTAGAAATGCAAACGATCCAAGCAAAAGTGAAAGGAGAGTTACTAGCTGTGGATTATTACGGGCCTCTACCAAAAGCAAAAGGAGGGGTAAAGCACATTCTAGTTACCGTAGATTTCTTTTCCAAATTTGTAAAATTATACCCAGTCCAAAGAGCCACGACAAAAGCAACACTTAGAGCATTAACGAAGTTCTACATCCCACAGTATGGTAAACCAACGAAAATATTGTCCGACCAAGGAAAACAGTTCACCCATAACCTATGGAGAGAAACCTTGGAAGAATTAAATATTAAACCTATTCTTACATCCATACGTCACCCTCAAGCAAATTTAGCTGAGAGAATAAATAGAGAATTAGGGAGGTATTTTAGAATATTGTGTAATCAGAACCATTCTGCATGGGTAGACTACTTAAGTTTTATTTCAGATTGTATAAATAATACGTGCAATGAAACAACGGGGTACACACCTTCAGAATTATTTATAAATAAAGAACCTGTACATGTATGGACCAAAACCATAAAAAGTCCACCCAACTACAATCTACCTATTCCATACGAGGTAAAAACCAGGATAGCAGAAGAAAGAATACAAAGAGAAGGTCAAAAGAGAGTGGAACGATATAATCGAACTCACAAGTTGGTAAGGTTTATTGAAAGAGAGGAAGTGCTAGTGAAAGCGAATCCTGTATCCTCTGCCATAGACAATACAACGGCCAAGTTCTTTCCGATATTCATGGGACCTTATAGGGTAGAAAAACAGATTGCAAGGTACACATATATGTTAAAAGATGTAGAGAAAAATACAATTATAGGAAAGCACCATGGGGATAGTTTAAGAAAATATGAACAAAATATTGACCCATAAATTTATAATTGTTTTGAATCAATATTAATAATAATAATAATAATAATAATAATAATAAATTTTATATAAATAAATGTTAATATTGTTATTTATTGACATTAATTAATACAAAATGATGATTAAAAATGATCATATAAATTTCAATATATCATGTTAGGTTAAGCAACATTGTAATCTTTAGTTATAAGATAGATGTAAGCAACATTGTAGTAGTGCAAGTTTTGTGCGGGAAAAAGTGCTAAAGTAAATGTGCACAATTTTTAATCAGTGTAAAACTGTACATAAAAAAAAATTAATGATTTAAATAATCAATTTTTTTTATACCGAGTGGGGGTATATATAACGATTCATAATAGCGTCCTATCAGAGCGTTATGTGAAAGCTATAGACGGTACGAGTGTAACGCAGTAAGGAAGAGAGAGAGTGTATAATTGCAGCCATCTCACTCTAACCACGTCACCGCTACATTAGAATCCAGTTCAAACATGTAATTTTACTCAAAGCGAATTATCAGTTCAACCTGCGATAACTTCAAAAGTTATAAATATACGGCAATTCTGAAAACAGCATGGTATTCAGCAAGAAAAGCTTTATAAGTAGCCGCAATCTCAGTTAATATAATTAACAATTGAAGAAGTTATACGGATGACGCACGCCAACAGGAATAATGAGAGAATTATGCTAGGTAGGAATAAGGTGTTTTCACACACACACAGATAAAGACCTAAGCAACAATATTCTGTAGTCAGATCTTCGGAAACACATTTGCAAATACCTGTAATCAATCGATTTGCAAATACAGGAAGTACGATTTTGACAAGAATTTCTCTGCCGTTTGGAACCTGTCACGGAGTGTTAGACCGACCTGTTCGAGATTATCACAACTGGAAAAACGCATGATTTATTTGTACAACCAATCAGCAGCCCGTATTTAAAACTGACGCCAGCTCAAAGCGAGGGGTAGCATCACTCTTCGTTCGGTACTTAAAATACACTATACATGTATAATTCACATATAGAAATTTTTAAATCACGCAAAAGTGCAATTTAAGTTCTAATTCGAGAAGTAGTCCGCAGTGTAGATGAATTAATAACGTTCAATAACACTCGCTGCGTAAAACAACCGTTAATTAATTAAGCATCAGCCGTGAAGGACCTGTGCTACAGAAGGCTACAGCATCTGTAATTGCCAGGGCATCTTCAACAGCATTGATCAACATCCATTCTTCTGTGCAACACCATCAAAAGGAGGACCTCTACGGATTCCTATCTTCGGTCAACGCATCAAACAGTAAGAAATAGATTCATTGATCAATGAAATAAGCGCTAAACAAATAATAAAACAAACAATTTTAAAAGGACACTAAGAAAAGCACACTTTGTATTTTAACTATAAAATTAGCTCTAATATAGTATAGGAGTGTTGAATGGAAAGTGGTGTGTAGTATTGGACGTGCAAATTATTGCAGACCTGTTCTTTAGCACTGGTTTAGGAGATAGCAATCTCTTAATCAAACCAGATAAGAGCTATAGGTCGTTTGAACGTCTTAATCATTACTTTTCACACTCGCTCAATAATTATAAGTGTTAGGGTAGAATTAAGTCCTACCATTAACAATTTAAAGTTTAAAAATAATTAATTAAACGTTCATTAAAATAATCAAGAAATACTAAAGTGTTATTTGTAATGATTCCCCTTGAAAACCACAATCACTGAACGAATCCTGAGAAAGAGTGTCTCCATGCGCTGAGCTAAGCTGAAACCGTGTCAATTGTATCTGGGATTTGTTCTGGTGCCCAGGTAAAGTAATATCACGGGTAAGTAACTTTTTATCTAACATCACAAATATTAGATAATTGTGTTAGACGAAAGGTAGCATTGTAATATATATATAGGGTATAGACGCTGCCTATCCCGTTCTTGGTTCAACGTTATAAAAAATTCGGCATTACTGATGTCCGAGGACACTAGTAATCCTACTAAATATGATTTACACACCCTTAACACGGCACTATCACCCCCTACGATGATAGCCGCTGTTCCATAGTTTGGTGATTCCCCTGAATTGACCCTCCGGTTAATTTCTAAATTCACCAATTTTGAAAATAACAACAAGTATGGCTAGGATACAATCTGCCCATCCACACTTGCTACCAATAATCCAAATCCACGGTCAGGGTTCGGTGACTCCGTGACCGCCCGAAAGTTGGGGAATCACAAGCAAAATATATATGTTTGATATATTCAAATTTAACATTTACAATTCTCATTACATGAGGTTCCTAGTCTTGGCTGTGCGTTCTAACACCATACATTTTCTTTCTTAACTTTCCCTACTTGTGACCTTCATTAACATAAAATAGTGAGTACAACAAAATATTTACTTATTCACCTAAACTAATCTAATCCTACTTACACAATCTATCACCAACTAACGATTGAATCTTTAATTACAATTTAATTGACCATTTAGTAAAAAGGATTTACTCTCTCTCACTCCATTAAAATAAACATTTAATTTGCATCTGAAATAAAATTACAAACGTTTTAATTTTAGGTTTAGTTTCAAATTCTATCAGCTCTTTATCTTGTTACATTTTATTATTACATTTCAATTATGAATTTCTATTAATCATTTTCATCATCAATTGGTTTGGGTGATTCTCAGTTATCCACAATGATCTAATTTATCTAATGGGCACGTAAATATAACCTTCCCCCTTCTTCCTTCTAACAATCACAACAGACTTATATAGGATGACACCACTCTCTCAATAAAATTTACTTCCATTAACTTACTACTCTAACTCACCTTGAATCATTCTACTCTTATAACAAAATACCTGCTACCCTCTTTGTACTTAGGATGTGTGTTCCCTCCCTTATACTCATTCCCTTATTAGTTCCTGGCCTCTCCCAGGTAACTCCGCCAACGCTCATACGGTTCACCTCCCGCCACAACGCCTTTCGATGAGGACTCCTTACCACACCACCCTCTTTACAAAATTTCACCACCATCTATTTACTCTCCAATTACATCACTCTCACTTTCTCTACATACAAATACTCTCACCACTGTGTCCCTACTACTACTCTGTTTCTGTATTATTTTTATTCCCAAAATTCTTATTTTCTCTAACACCCATTAAAATTACCTTTGACTAACTCAAACGCCTTGTTGAAACAATTATTATCACCCAAACTCCAACTTTTACAACATTTTACGTTAACTTAATCATTGAAACTACACTAGAAAATTCACATCTACCTCAAATTAATTTCATTACCTTATTTAAAATCTTTTAAACTCATTTAAAATTTATTATTCAAACATTAAACATTTTACTTTATTTAAATTGCATTATAAACTTCATACTTACATTACATCACTCAATTGAAAAAACACATGATGCCTGTCATATACACAAAATTATGAACATTCATTACCACAAATATCACGTACAACCATATGTACCTTCTGAAACATTATAACAATCTTATGACTCCACAACTAAACACATTTTACATTTACTCATTTACTATTTATTATCAGGTTCACATCTCAGAAACATCATTTAAATTCATTAGCAAAATTTAATTATACAACATTAATTAATTAATTAATCAATCTCAAATTCTTTAATTCAATCAATTATTTAAAACACATTACTTTAATTACCTTATTCCAAAACAATTACAGTTCATTTAATACAACCTCTCATTATTTATTTACTCTGATAAAATATTATTATTATTATTAAATCAATTTCTACTACATACACACATTATTACATAAAATACATTTTACAACACAAACACAATTAATTCCACTATAAATTTATTTACAATTCTTCGTAATTAATTTTATGTTTACCACACCTCATTTCATAAGTTAGCAAGGTCATCACCGTAAACTAAAATAATAAAATGTCCATTCACTGATTGTTTATTTAACCCCCATCATCGTATATGAGTCTTACTTTTACATAACAATTATCATCTTTAACTACCCTCCTTACATCATTGTTATTTGTATAACAACCCGTTACTATTTCAAATTGTTCTGTAAAATCCACATAATAATCTACTGGATTATCCCACATTATTATTAAATCATATAGCCTGTCTACATCATTAGTTTTGGTCTGGTCACCGTCTGTATTATTATCTATCACCCTTAAGTATTTTAACCTCTCAATTTCAGAATCATCTACTATTAATACTCCACGTCTATGCACAGGTAAGCTTCCCATATAATTATCAACGTTATCATCATTTATTTCTGCACTATCTTCACAACAAGGTAAGTCTTTCATACCATCTATTTTTTCCAATTCTAACCTCTCTATTAACTCTTTATAACTCCTACTTAATTTAAATACTTCTATCTCCCCATCTACACACAACTCTCTCTCTAAATATCTCTCATCGTCATAACACCTGTCACAACACCACTGACCTACTTCATTATATGCAAAGGGCACAACAAACTTACTATACTTCTTGGCTTTTCCAAGAAAACCACAAAAAATTAAGGGACTATTTTGTGACACCATGTCTCCCACACAACTACTGGAGGAAACCTTGTCCTCATAACACCATGGTGAAAACCCTGTTTCACTATATACTTGGGGAAAATTTGCCCTTTGCCCACCTAACCTCTCTTCACACTCTCTCACAATTTCATCAACACTTTCTATGCTCACAACCTTACTCTCTAACACCACGTTTTTACTTATACCACTGTTATCACTCTTTATTTTGCTACTACTTGTTGACTCATTATCAGAATTATCATTATTACTTATCTTGTCTACCGTCACCTGTTTTGCATTTAAACTAACACCGTTACTATTAACATATTACAACGAATTTAATTTTGTAATTTAAATTTGTGGAGCCCCACAGTCTTGGAGCGCCAAAATTATACAACGTTACATATACATACATATACATGTGGACATGTCAGGCCTCACATTCAAGGGATACAAAATTATACAACGAATTTATATGTAAATTTGATATACAGTAATTCATGCAGGTTGTATAATTATACCAGGTGTATTTATAATAAGAGTATTTTTATTTATCAATATTTAAAACTCATATTTATTATTTATTAATTATTATAAATATTCATAAACATCATTAATAATTGTCGGTCATGATATTTCTCATTATTAAATGTTTATATCTCATGATATGCAACATTACACATATTTAAAAAAAATCTCTTATATCTAAACATGTTAATAATCTTATATCTAGACATGTTAATAATCTTATATCTAGACATGTTAAATAATTGGTTTATTAATTTATTATAAAATTAAAATATTTTTATATTGAAATAAATTGTCTTATCTCAGATCTGACCTCTACTCTCTCAGTCTATACCATGTTTAAAATTCAATTTAAATTTATATTAATTTCTTGTAGACTGGCGCCTTTGTTTTAATATTCAACTATAAATTAATCTTTCTATACTTCAAATATCTAATCACTTTAATATCTATTTTGATAATAAACTCTAGTCTCTTTACTTTAAATTATCTTTCATTTATTAATGCTTATATATATATATATATATATATATATATATATATATATAATATAATCCAACTACGTTTTTTTCTATTGAATTGTGTAAACTGAAGTTCCGATATAATTTGGTGTTTATTTTCGTTTCGTTTACGTTATAGGATTATATCACTTTATGCAGGTAGTTATTTCTCTGGTTTTGTTAATTGATTAAGTTAACATTTGTTCATTATCTGGAATTTTGCAATCAGAGTTCTTCCATTATTTTTCGTTACTTTTGTGTATCGTTTTTAGATTGTCCAATTATATAATATGGTTAAATGATAGTGGACCAAACTATTGCGATTTATTATTCATTTTGTTTAAATTTCTATGGACTTTGTATTTAAATTAAATCCAATTTTCTCTGAGCATCTTGTAACTAAACCGTCTTCGTTCATGTAAATTTATCCAATAATCAAATCAACAAATTCTTACTTTGCCGTCCCTAGCAACCATCTTTTTTATTCTTATTCGATATTATGTTATATTATAATCATTTCATACAATGTTCTTCCACTCATCAAAATAATCCCTTTCTAAATTTCCATTATATCCGAATATAATTTTACTTATGGCTTGTTTACTAATTCTTATATATTTTGCTGTCTTTTCCTCTTAGTCTCTTTATTTTAACAAATATTATTTTTGTGTTACTAAACATTATCTGTCGGTATCATTGCACTATGGCATTATAAGAATTTATTTAATTTGTGTTTATTTATTTGTTATTATCAATTATTATTAACTTCACCTAACTCATTAGATTTTATTTAGTATTTGTTACTAATTTCTTTACCTAACCTTTCTGATCTGACTTACTATATAATGTTACTGGTTGTTAGGCCTACCATTATACCTTGATCTACTTCTGAATTTAACTTGTTACTATCTGCAATATTATAGCATCTTTTATCTATTTATGACATGGTTGTATCAAACTCTTTTGTATCTCGTTAACAATTATAGCCTTTTTGGCCAAGTTTACAATTATAATCATCTTATTATCTAAGTACATGTATACAAATAATTAACTCTATAACATCTAACAAAAGCTTTATCGTGACCTATGGATAACACATAAAATGAAATTAATTAGTAATCAATTACTGGGTTCAACAACAGCTCTATAATGGTAAATTAATAACACATAATACTTAATTACCTGGTATTCTATTAACAGAAAACTTTCACTTGCTAACACAAAATATAACATCACTATCATGATAACAATATAACATGATACACTTAATAACAAGTACCTTTGAGTAACTTAAGTCATACACCATTTACTCATTCTCATCTACTTTAAAACATCAATTATTATGAAATAGTCAAATTTAGTTTTTTCATTATGTGTCAATGTCTGTTATTTACCTCTCACTGAACCTTGAGGTTTATTATTATTAACATTATCACTTGCTTATCTTTTTACCTTGTATTCTTATTTTATTTAAACAATCATGGGTTGGGTTTCTCACCTTTTACAAGTGTGGATAATTAATAAATTTTCTTCTCTATTCTAAATCTTATAATTTGATTTATGTAACGTCGAGGACCGTATTTCCGTTATTTACTATATATATATGCGATCGCTTATTATTACGACTAAATATTTATTTACATTTTAACATATTATTACTAAGTATAAACTTTTCTTTGTTTTAATATACTGTCTTTTGAAATCGTCTTTATGAGCTCTTTTTCTTACAAATCATTTAAAATGTATTACGCATGTCACCTCGATTTCTGATGATCTTACGACTGTTGTCTGGGGTCCAGCGATGTCCAGAATTAGTTTTCCATTCCTCTTGTCCTGGTGTGGTCCTGGAAACCTCTAGAGTCCAGCGTCGTTCTACGGCAGCATGTTCCTGGATACGTCTAGAGTCCAGCGTCGTTCTACGGCAGCATGTGTTCCTGGATACGTCTAGAGTCCAGCGTAGTTCTACGGCAGCATGTTCCTGGATACGTCTAGAGTCCAGCGTTGTTCTACGGCAGCTTTCCCGTATATACTCTTGGTAGACTTACTATTGCGGTATTTACTTTTTCCGTAATATTGTCGTGAATTTAACGAATGTTATTTCGTTTGTTACTGCGACTTGTAATAGAATAAAAATAAACTGTTTTACCGATGGACAGCATGTCCGGCTGCAACTGTGTCTTGAAATGAAGAGAAGGGTTTTTGGTCGAACCCTTAATTTATACCCTCTCGAGATTCCGCGCTAGTCGGCTCCAAAATCGTCCTGTCGATACCTGCATATCTCGTGATAGCCCCCACTCCCGAAGCTTTTCATCTATTTGCAATTATTAGCAAATAGCAATGTTTTGTGTGGAATCGAGATAGCACAAATCATAGCTAATTCGATTAAGCACTCACTACATTAATTTGAGCGTCTTAGGGTAATTTGCGTATTTTTTAGCACGTTTATTTTGCACTGTCTTCGCATAACGTTTTCTATTAACGTCATCTTTTCACTGGGGATAACTATAAATTTTACACACACTTTGGTGCCTTTGGTTTGATCATACGCTAATTAGTTTTCGCACAGTGAATTAAAATAATTATTTTATTAATTACTTGGGGCGGGTTGCTGAGATTCCTGTCTTTGGATGCATCACTAACACACACAAGATACACGTGTAACACACATACAATTGAGCAGGTGTTCACCGCGTGTCGGAACAGGTTAATCTCCCCTAATTTAACAATGAAATATTTTTGCAATCTCAGACCTGTCCATTTACCCGTAACTTATACAAATTATACAAAATTTATATTTATTTAAATTAATACCTAATACAGCGTATGGCTGTATCGTTGCAATACATATCTCCGTTATTTTCGCTTGTATTAACCACATTTCTTACCTTATCGTTTATTCCTTCGTTATTTTCGTTTGTATTGTACTTACCTGTATTTATTTTCCACACTCCCATTTTCTCAATACTCTGTTCTAATTTGTTAAATTTACTGGCAAATATCTCATTGGTTTCTTCAACATTTTATTGATTTCATTAATATCGTTTTTTAATTCACTATTTTGCTCTTTCAATTCATCGAAATTATTTTCACATTTTATTTTTTGTTCATGTATCTCACTGCTTAACTTATCAAATTTATTATTTACTTCATTGTGTTGCTTTTCTGAACTTTCTTTCATACTACATATTAAACTATACAAATCTTTTAACATACCACTGTCATCAGCCTTTTTATTTTGATTAATTGAAATAGGTGTTGAATGAATTTCAATTTCTTTCATTATTTTTCACTCGGTAAAATTACTTTCACTCGTTATCATTTTATTTGTTTGAATTCCTGAGTCGCTTCTATTAACCGACTCAGTTAACACATTTTCTTTACTTTCCAACATTGATTTATTTTTGGCCTCATCGCCGACAATTACGTTTATCTCATCTGTTTTATTCTCCATATTTTATGGAATTTTCGTCTACTAATAAAACCTTACACTTACTATTGTTTTACTACTCACTTAACCTAACAACTACTCACTGTACGTAATTCATACGTATTACTGCTTAACCTCCAAATCACGCTTATATTCACTCGTAGGTATGGTTTGTACAAAATTAAATTTATAAAACTGTCCAAGTTCGAGGCGCCATTGAGAAGCTACTCACCTTTAACACATTTATTAATTATTGCATAACACAAACTTACCTTGTATTAGCCCAGGATTCGACATACGAACTGTGAACTATAAACATGACTTAGGGTTAACGTATTTCAATAACTACGCTGATTGTCAATGTTAATAACCTCTGTTTATTGATCGATTTCATTATTGATTTTAATATGCTTTTAAAATTTACTTATTTATCATATTCTTCTCAAAATTATAAAAAACTCTAGGCTACTGTTACCTGGCCAACATTCTAGTAGTAAATGTAAATAAAACCTTAACGTAAATAGCTAATTAAATTATAAAAAGCAACCCAGCATCTTGCTCACACACACTCATACAATATTTATTACCCCATCATTTATTATAAAGAGCTCTTTTACTTAAATTTTCAGGATTGATTGAAGGTTATACAGTTACTTGGGTATGGATATTCCTTCCGACCACGTGCCGCACTGATTTTCTTTTTGTTCACAGGTTTGTCCTAATCAAGTCATCACTGATGATGTAATTACTGAAGATTTACTTTCTCGCACCATTTTATATCACTTCCTCGTAACTTTAGAACAAATTTTGAAATTTTAATGAATTTTCGGCTCGCTAGCCGTTTGTCTTCATCCGGCCGCGGCCATGGCGGTTAGACGACAGACGCTGTTACTCCAGCGTCTACAAATAGCCACGCCTTCTTGATCAATAGTAACTTGGTCTGTGATTCGTTAATAAGAATCACATGACACGGTAATGAGTTAAAATTGTCTTCCTTCCGTTATTAACTTTGGGTCCAAGAGTATAAAAAGCGGCACACACGCGCACTCGCACCCACATTCCAACGTTTTATCGTTCTCTACCTGACTCTACCTAGTACCGAGTTAAACACAGGGTGTTAAACAAATCAACCCCTTTTTGACAATAAATGTTACCCAGCCATAATTGGCTCCAGATTATTACAATTGTTATTAAAATTAAAATAAACCCCCAGCCTTATTTGTCCCGTTACACTCTAGACTGAGGAGAAGAAGAAGAGAAGAAAGGAGTAATTGTAAGAACACAAAGAAACAGAACTTTAGAAGCATTTATAATCACAGATAAGTAACTGAAATTAATTGTGACATGCACTGGAGGCGTTAATGAAAGAATAATAAAATCATAATATAGTATAATTAATAACTTCATGTTGCTCAAAAAATCTTACAAATATTAATTTCATAAATCAATATTTTCTATACCACAGTTTATCCAGCATGTACTGTATGTAAAGATGTAATAATGCAACATGGCAAAATTTAAACCATTTTTGTTGGTCTGAATGTTTGTTTCAAGCTGAGTATACCAAATATGTTTGTAACAGGTTTATAATTTAACATGTGAAGTATATGAAGCCATTACTAGTACCTGTTCATTATACAAGAAATTATAAATATAATTTCCATTAATTTTATTAATGTTCTTTGCCATTCATTATTTAGTTATTTTTTTACTACAGGGAAAGTTCTGATGAAATTCTGTACATGTCATTTTTGGTCTCTCTCTCTCTCTCTCTCTCTCTCTATCTCTCTCTCTCTCTCTCTCCACCCCCCTCTCATTTTTATTTATTGAAAAAACATAAAAAACTGACACTCCTCTGTATGTGTCCACATAGCATACAAATTAAAAAAAATTAATCCAAGAAATTAAAAAAAACTTGTAAACTCTGAAAACATTTGTTCTAATACAGAATTCAAATTAAATAAAGAAAAAAGGAATTGTGTGAGTGCTAGTTGTGACGATTTCATTAATTAAAAATAAAATAATTAATAAATAGGTAATGTAAAAGCTGAGAAATTTTAAATTTTAATAAAATCGCACATTTAAACTAAATTTTATCGCTATCATAAAATTATATAATAATATTTAATAAAGAGTTTTAATAATAAAATAAAAAGGAATACGAGTGTACAGATAGGGAAAACCTTGTTAATTAACCCTGCATAGACATGCGCTAACCGGAATTAACTTGAATACCGACCCCTAAACAAACTAATAATACTTGTAAATTTGATATTAATTAAATAAATAAACAAGACCACAGTAGTGTACTATAATAAAGTCTGTAATTAAGAATAGCTTTGGATAATTAAAAGGTCAAACTTTAACCCTTTATATAGAGGATAAATGTGGAACTATTTTATTGCGACGCGTAAACTCCGCGCGATTAATTGACCCTTCCTAACGTAGTAAGAGAGACTTGAGATGCGTCATTCGGCCAGTAAGCAGCTCAGAAGGGAGCGCTACAACAAAATATGTTTTATTATTTTGTTATTAAGTTAAATAACCGTATGAAGAGTTATGTAACGAGTATGTAGTGTGTATCAGTAAAGAAGAATGTTGAAGATTAAGTGCAAAAGGTGACATCTCACATCTAGAAAGATAGTTAAAGTTATTTTAGGGTTGTATAGGTAAAGTGAAATACAACCGTTCTATTACCAAATGTAAAATGTGAAGACGAAGACCTCAACTGTATTTGCCAAACCACCAAGGAACAGGACGACTTCATGACATCGTAACTCTCTCTATCATTAGTTGACTCCAAGGACCTTCACCAGGAAGACGACCACGATGACAACCCTCTACCTAGAGTGTGCGGAAGTATCACGCGTGGACGACATGGACTAAAACACTTAACTAAGAGGTAGCACGGAAGCTGGTCTTCCGTGGATATGTATTTTTTTTTAAATAGAAGTAATTGTAAACTAAAAGACTTTAAAATGACAATCTCTAAAGTTTAAGAATAAATGTTGTAACAAGTAATTTCAGTAACCATAAGTTGTAAAGTAACTCGTGTGATGTAGCGTTGGAACATCGCACTACTAAATGAAACCATTCCTCAAATGGTATAAAGAGTAATAAAGTAATTCAGTAATGGAGTAGAGTAAACTTGAAATTCCTAAGTAATATATAGAAACTCGGATCCGAGGTAAAATGCGCTAACTGTATTATAAATCTTAATGTAGAAAACCCCTGACGATTTCACTGTAAGTTAAAATTTGATATGTTATGTATAATCTAACAGTCATAAATAAAGAGATGTCATCTGTAGTACATACTAAATTGAGTGCATAAATCAGCAGTCTCCCCTCCCCAGTTTCCTTTTATATTAATTGTTTTGGTGATTTGATTAATTTTCAGCTTGTTACAATGAAGGCAGCCTGTATAATTGGCCAGAGTCAATTAATACGGGTTCCCGATGTTATAACGTAAGTATAGATGTAATAAAATGCGCCACTCTGCTTTGTAAAAAACAAGTAAATAATTTTATTATTAACATGCGCCACTTTGTTTTGTTTAATAAGTAATTGTGTAATATTGTGACACCCTGTTGATCTATTCACTCATGTACTTTAATATGTGTCTAAAATTTTAAATAAAATAAAAATGATAATTATTATTATAGTGGTATAGTAAATAGGTAACTTTAATTGTGAATTAGATATAGGAATTTACATAATGTTAACTTAGCGCTTGTCAGGTACGTGCTTGTCAAAAATTTCATTCATCAACGTGTCGGTTTGTAAACAAAATCTGACCGGTTAAATTCTTGTCCACGCCTGTGTAAAACTGTCATAGTTACCTCCCGCAAAGTTGAGTTAGACAATACGCAACCCTCTTCGATTGTTCTATTGTTATAAGAAGCGTGTATCATCCTGTGTTTAGTAACCGAGAATTCCCCACTTCGTTGAATGTATATTGACGCCTGTGTGAGACTTCTCTTTCTCTGAAATTTATCTCTCTCACTACCAATGTAAATTTTAAATGTGAACTTTAATCGTTTATTTGTGAAAACAAGAAGGAGTAGTATAGAATTTAATGCGAATAGTAGAATAAGTATTTATAGCCACTCACATTTAAAAAATGGCTGTATTTAACCCCGATCTATTATTAAAAGATGAACTGTGCTACGAAGCTATTTTACGCGGTTTATCTCACGCGAACGTAACAGTGTCTGAATTGCGCAAGACATTACGCGAAAGCAGATCAGATATACCCTCGCAGTTAGATAGATTACGTGAACTCGATTATGACAGCGAACGAGAAACCTGTTATGCGAAGTATAGGGAACTGACGTTATTATCTCAAAACATTCACGACAAAAAATCACCTACTGTAATATTGCGCGTCACGCAACGAATAGAACATTTAACCCGCCGGTTGGACAATTTATTGAACTGGCCCGACGTCACCGTAACCCCTCCCGATGTGCAGAAATTTGCGGATGAGGCATTACGCCAATTACCCATAATTATCAACGAATTGCGACGAAAGTCAGACTCATCTAGAATGGAAGAAATTGAGCACTCCTTACAAAAATTATATATTTCCCCGGTTCAATCCCCTACTTTAGAACACCCTCCCTCCACCTCGAACCACGAATCACCCACCGTATCGAAGATACAACCGACTCATGAACAGCTACCTAGTAGAGAATTACATACCCTCAAGATATCAGAACCCCCACAGCCTAGTGATCACCATACTCGCACCAGTAGATATGCGATTACGACGCCTAACGCAGCAACGAATCCTTCGAAATGTACACCAAATGTAAATTTTAATGTAGACCTCTACGGAAAGATCACACACCCAGTAGAAAAAATTATTACAGAAATTCCCTACACCGATGGCTTAAGTATTACGAAACTGTTAAAATTCATCAGATACCTCCTGCAAATAAAAGATCTACAGCAACTGAACGATTGGCAAATCCTGCAAGTAATCCTACCCAAATGTAAACCACCATTACGAGATCGTGTACTGGAATCGTTAAACTCGACTCTTCCAGTAGAAGAACTTCATACTACCATAATAAAACATTTTATCCCCACGGGAATTTACGAGGAGATTAAAAGAAATACCGTACTTCGAGTACAAGGAGCCCATGAAAGACTGGCCCACTATATTGCAGACATCAGAGAATCTTCACGACTACTGCAAGTCGACTGGAGTGAGAAACAATTGGTCGATACTATTCTAGTAGGCTTATCTCCTGAAGAACGCTCTCGATTAGCACTAATAAATAGGCCCCACACTTTCGCAGATCTAGAACAATGTAGTATTCACTCTTCAAATGTATGGTACGCAGATCAGAACAGACATGCATCGCTATCCACAACACAACATAGAAAGGAAACGCAAGCCCTAGTCACAGATGCAAGAACTCAACGAGAAAGACGACCATTTCGACGACCAACCAATCTTCATGGCCATGGTAAGTTCAAGGAGCCTCAACCTCGACAGGAAACCAGTGAGACCCCACGTAAAGAAAATGTATGCTATAACTGCGGGAAACCTGGACACATCAGTAGAAACTGTAAACGGAAACAGTACAATCAGAAAACCCGTTATCCAAAAAACATGTAAGGCAGGGAGATCCGAAATCCTGTGTCTTCCGCAGCTCCGTTAAAACAGGTAAACCCCTGAGAGACAACAAATTAAAACAAAATAATAATAACAAAAGAAAATTAGACCCTATGTTAGAAAATTTATTGATAAATGTAACGCTATTAATAAATGTAATTTCAGTAAGTGTCAATTACCGTATATACAAGTTGACCTCGGTGTTACATCCACCCTCGGATTAATTGTTCCGGATCAACGCGAAGTTTAATTAGTCAAGAGCTAGCCAATAAATTATTTAAACACAACTTAGTTAAACGCCGTCAATCAGTGAATATTAGATGCGCTACAGCTAATAAACAAAATTTAATGGTAAAACTTATAATCACGTTTAAAGTAAAAATTAAAAATCTAATGTGGTATTTTCCAATGTTGGTATGCGACGAGTTAGGACCCGAGTTAATATTGGAAGCTGATTTTATCAGTAAAACAGGAATAATTCTAGATATTCATGATAAGAAATTTTATTTTGGATTCGATCGTTCACAAAAATATAATTTGGATGATAATGCAAATAACAGAAAAAGTACTGGAACTACTTCTACACATCTAGAACATCACGAATCAGAATTAGGTCATCTGGAAAGTAAAGATAGACGGAACATGCAGACATTAATAGAACAGTTCTCCAACGTCCTCACCCCAAAGTTAGGACTGACGGACCTGATAGAGTACAAAATCAATTTGAGCGACAATAAAGTAATACGCTTAGCCCCATACAAGTTATCACCTCCAAAAATGGAAGTAATGAGGAACCAAATTAACAAATTGTTAGAACAAGGAGTCATCGAACCCTCTACTTCATCTTATTGATCACCCGCGTTTTTAGTACCCAAAAGTAACGACAAACATAGACTAGTTGTGGACTACAGGCAACTAAATAAACGGATAGAATTCGAATCTATACCACTTCCCGACATCCACAGTGCTTTTCATTATTTTACGAAAGCAAAAATTTTTACCATCATGGATCTAAACCAGGCATTTCACCAGATACCCCTCTCGGAAGAATCAAAACGTCTAACCGCATTTGCCCTCCCTTTCAACCTGTACCAATTTACGAGGGTACCCTTTGGTATATCCCAAGGTAGTTCTGTATGTAGCAGATTATTAGAAAAATTATTTCATGATATAAAATTTAAATATGTGTATCACTACTTAGATGACATCGTTATCTACAGCGAATCAATTGACCAACATCTTAAACATCTACGTGAAGTACTATCCCGATTGGAGAAAGCTGGATTAACCGTAAACCCCAGTAAAATAAATTTTGCTGTCACACAATTCTCATTTTTCGGTCACATCGTAAAAGCCAACGGAAAGGTAAGCATAGACCCTGAGCGAACCCGTGCTATCAGAGAATTTTTACCACCCCGGGATGTGAAAGGAATAGCCCGATTTTTGGGAATGATAAATTATTTCCACAAGTATATCCCACATCTAGCCGAAATTGCAGCACCTCTGAATGCTTTAAGAAAGAAGGGAGTTAAATTTGAGTGGAATGTGCAACACCAAACTGCATTTGAGAAACTAAAAGAAAGCATCATATCACCCCCAGTACTACAATTAGCCGATTTTACAAAACCGTTTGTAGTGCAGACAGACAGTTCAAGTGTAGCCCTAGGTGCAGTAATATAGATAACTCTTCAGGAAGTAGATAACTCTAGACTACCTATTAGTTACGCTTCACGCACCCTGACAGACCAAGAAAAGAAATACTCCGCATACGAATTAGAATGTTTAGCTATCGTTTTCGCTTTTGAGAAGTTCAAACCCTTTTTAGAACAAAAAGAGTTTCTGTTAGAAACAGATAATCAAGCATTATCTTGGCTACTAAATCACCCAAAACAGTTAGGTCGTATTGGAAGATGGGTATTAAGATTAAATTGTTTCAAATTTAAACTACAACATATTAGAGGCACCCAAAACGTAGTTGCCGATACACTGTCACGTATGTTCCAGCCGAGTAGTAAAACATACGAAAAAAAGGAGTGTGCCGCGTTTTGGAAAACGCGGCGATCTTCCGATATCTATATTGTGCTTTATTAAAGAAATTACGTATTTGTCGACGCGAAAGAAGTTGTCCTTTGGTACGGTCAATTGGACTTTGTCATTGTGAATTACCCCTCCGCCGCTCGCCTCGCGCGCGCCCTATCGCTATTACATACGGTTTTTTCAAGAGCCAGTTAGTTCAGTTCCAATACGACGCTCGGCGCTTCACATTCTGGTCCCCGGCTGGCAGAGTAGATTGAACAGTTTTCGTCTTCCAGCTTCTTCTATGAATACGTAGAAAGCTACGTGACCTCCGGTAAGTCCATTAAAATATGTATTTTAATTATTTATAAAAACAAATTGGTTTTATTTAATATCAAAGTGGATGCGTTGAGATATATATTGCAGGAATCCTTAGCGCATGGCGAGTTTCAGGTTATAATTTGTTTTATGTATGCTTTGTCTCAACCCTGGTTAATTGATTGTAACGTTAAGGATATAATTATGTTTTATATTAATCCAGTAATGCTTCTACTAAATTAACTAAACTAAGATGGGGCGTAAGCCAGTAATTTCCTGAGATCTGTATATGTCACGAACTTGTTAAAAGTTGCCAATTCCTGTAAGTGCGTCATGAAAACTTTTGCATAAAGGTTAATTAAAATTATCATTATTATGGAGTGACTATATTTAGACTTATTCTATAGTAACATATTTAATGGAGTTATTTTTGAAGTGATTTATCACATTCAATGGGATTCTTGTCTTAGGCAATTTTTTCGAGTTTATAAACCGGACAGTCCATGCTATGTCAGTGGGTAAATGTGGGTGTGTTTCATGAACCTATGAGTAATCCCAGATATAATTGTGCAGGGTTTCCGAGGTAGCCGGGAATCTGCCCCGCTCTGGAAGGATGGCCGAACAACTGCCTCCGACGATGTAACTTAAAACCTTCGTCAGCTGTGTCAGCCGGAAGGATGGACTGGACACCCACTACTGAGCCCTCAACATGCACCCTTCAAACCAGGTGACATTTAACCATTTTTAACCTAAACCTTGTGGCCGAAGTACTCGGTGAGACTTTCATGAAACGTTCCAGTGTGGACAGTTAGTTACGGACAATGGGTGGAATATTTTAATTGTATTTTGTAAGGCTTACGCCTCCTCAATTACTATCATGTATATCTCGTTCTGAGAGTGAAAACTCGGCCGGGGTCACGCACCGCCCGGGTCGAGGGGAGTTCGGTAGATAGAGTTGTATCTCATTCTATTTCTGTTTTAAGCATGTTGGGATGGTTATGTTAACGATGTTGCTCCATGTGGACACGTATTTTATTATTCATTCATGATCTGGGGGGTGGTTTTAAACCGTGGTCGACTCCCGTTGGAGACGTCCACTGCAAGCCTGTCTATGTCAGATCTTGCTAGATCCCGTCCAATGCCTGACCCTGCCGGTAGTCAAGTTTTGTAACACTGTGAGCTGACTTAATACTCTTATGACTTATATTCTGTATTACAAATTCTGTTCCACTGTTTAGATAATTTGCACACTTTAAAATTTACCATTGTCACAGATTGTATTTTACCATAGCAAATTTTGTAACCATAATTGTAATTGCTCCCTATAACAATTAGTTAACCATAAGACTACACAAGATTGATCAATGTCAGTTATGAATACTCATGGTGGTCAAATTCCACTATTTTTCTATATTCTGTTTTGAAGGTAAAAAAAGAAACATAAAATGCAGTTAGGCAACCGGACATCCATGTTGACCTTGTGATGCTACTTTTCATTATAGTAATTGATGGGATTTAATTGATTATTAAATATTCGGCATGGGATTTGTGCGCGGGCCGCATGGCTTACAGAGAACATTCAGTTAACACTTATCTTGTTAAAACTTGGGGGCATGTCTGCTCCACTCCTGGGATATTTTAATTGAAGTTTTGGGGAGGGGGTTTTAGTCACCTATTAATTAAACAGTAAGGGGGTTATGGGTGTTGAACAAGATTATTATATGCGCTGATGACCAGGGTGAACATGTGATGGGTTATTTAAATATAAACGTTGTTGATGTTAATTATATGTGTGTGTTGTTTTGTATAATTGTTACTTGTCATGTTGATTATGCCTGTGTATATTTCTGTATATTTATGCCTTGTTATAAAAAGTGATTACTTGCAGGTCGAAACTATGTGCCAATTTTTTAATTGTATTATTCTATAACTACAATTTGTTGTTTATGTAACATCCCATGATTTTGTTAGTCAATGATGGTTCAACTATTAATAATTATTCAATACTTAGTGCTGTTAATAGTTATTATTCCTTGTTCAACTTTTGGGCAAGGCACATATTAATGAAATTATATTTAACGATCAAAAGACTTATTTATCTGGCCTTTAGAAGCTCATATGTTGTACTGGCCAAGAACAATAAATTGTTGTTATCTTAAGTTCAGTGTTTCATTTGCAAGTCCCATCATACTGGACCCAGCCCAATTTTAGCTTTTCTAGGCTCTCGCCTAGTTCTAAATAACTTGTAACCTCTCTTTCAAAAAAAAAAAAAAAAAAAAAAAAAAAAGGAAACAAAATCAATACTAAAAGCATAGAGAGGTTACAGGAGAGTAGAGAAACGCCGATTATCAATACTTTAATTACCGAATTTCCTCTTGCATTTACGGACTTAGCCCAGTATCAACAACAAGACCCCCGTTTAAGACCAATTATAGAACAACTCGATAAAGGAAATAAGTGAGAAAAATACATATTGAGTAAGAGAGTGTTATGTTATAGAATAGTGAACGGAAAATATTTACGAATAATTGCCCCTGATATTATTAAACCTATGCTGATGGAATACTATCACTCTTCCACCATTGGAGCACATATGGGAATAAATAAAACCATACATCGAATTCGTAAAGAATATCACTGGGAAAATATGAACAGTGAGATCGCTAATTTCGTGAAAAGGTGTAAGTTGTGTGCACTCAGCAAACCAGCGAGAAACAGCCAAATAAGTCAATTAATCTCAGAGATTCCTGCTACCCTGTTCTCCAAAATCTATTTAGACTTTTCAGGACCCTACCCGCATTCTAAATCAGGAAATACCATGCTACTAATTTGCGTAGATTCTTTCAGCAAATTTGTCTAGATGTACCCCATGCGGCGAGCATTAGCTTCAACCACAGTAAGTATATTACAGAATAGATTATTTAAAGAATTTGGTACACCCGTACATCTAGTGTCGGATAACGGACCCCAGTTTAAGTCAAAGGAATTCAGGAACATGTGTTTCAAATTAGGACTAGACCACATTACCACTACAGAGTATCGTCCGCAAGGTAATATAGCTGAAAGGTATTTGCGAAACCTAAAATCTGCTTTAATAGCCTACCATGCAAACGATCATACGTCTTGGGACCAGAACCTATCCTGGATACAATTCGCCTTTAATTCAGCCTATCATGAAGGACATACGTCTACCCCGTTCGAATTATTGTTCAAATACAAACCTAACCACCCATTATCCACTAAGTGGAAAATACATGAGTTGCTACCCCTTGAAATTAGGGATAAAAATATAAAGAAAATCTGGAATGAAGCTCGCACTAATTTACGAGCAAACTTACCGAAATCAAGGAAATATCACGAGAGAAATAATAATAACAATGAAGTAAAGTACCAAATCGGTGACTTAGTAATGTATAAAACACACCCTACGAGTAGTGCAATCGATAAGACAACCTCCAGGCTACCATACCGATGGTGCGGTCCTTATCAAATTCACAAATACTTAACTCCAGTAACTGTAGCTCTGTACGAACCCTCTACTCAAAAATATGTGCGAAGAACACATATTTCGCAGATAAAACGTTATCACAAAGAAGAAAGTGGTAGAGTGCAAGCAAAATAAATGTAGTAAAAAGGTATATGTTTTGTACTCAACTGCTAAAGAGTACTTGAGTAACAATTGGCTACCTAATCGTATAAATAGGTACGAGGCCTGATCAACCTTGAATCCAATTCATCGAAAGTAGAGCAAAGTGAGAAGTCAGCTGACATCGAATATAAGTAATAATTAAGTAGTAAATTACTTAAGGAGTAATTCTATAACAAGAGTAACTCACAAACTAAAGAAAAATCCCGTAGTAGTCGTAAGTAGTAGATTTAAGAAGAATTTAGTATGTTTACGATATATTTTATAATGTGTGAATTTTATGTAGTATAAGAATTAGTCTGTAAGGTATGGTATATATATATATATTGATAGTAAGAATAAGCAAGTCGAGAGTGACTTATGCAGCTCATAATTTTGTAGAGAGAAACGAGTGAGAGAAATTTCACACGGTAATCCCCAAGCATACTCCCGGTACATTGCTGACCAAATAAGCCGGAGTCTGTTTTTAAGCAGCCGAGTATGTGACGATTTCATTAATTAAAAATAAAATAATTAATAAATAGGTAATGTAAAAGCTGAGAAATTTTAAATTTTAATAAAATCGCACATTTAAACTAAATTTTATCGCTATCATAAAATTATATAATAATATTTAATAAAGAGTTTTAATAATAAAATAAAAAGGAATACGAGTGTACAGATAGGGAAAACCTTGTTAATTAACCCTGCATAGACATGCGCTAACTGGAATTAACTTGAATACCGACCCCTAAACAAACTAATAATACTTGTAAATTTGATATTAATTAAATAAATAAACAAGACCACAGTAGTGTACTATAATAAAGTCTGTAATTAAGAATAGCTTTGGATAATTAAAAGGTCAACTTTAACCCTTTATATAGAGGATAAATGTGGAACTATTTTATTGCGACGCGTAAACTCCGCGTGATTAACTGACCCTTCCTAACGTAGTAAGAGAGACTTGAGATGCGCGTTCGGCCAGTAAGCAGCTCAGAAGGGAGCGCTACAACAAAATATGTTTTATTATTTTGTTATTAAGTTAAATAACCGTGTGAAGAGTTATGTAACGAGTATGTAGTGTATATCAGTAAAGAAGAATGTTGAAGATTAAGTGCGAAAGGTGACATCTCACATCTAGAAAGATAGTTAACGTTATTTTAGGGTTGTATAGGCAAAGTGAAATACAACCGTTCTATTACCAAATGTAAAATGTGAAGACGAAGACCTCAACTGTATTTGCCAAACCACCAAGGAACAGGACGACTTCATGACATCGTAACTCTCTCTATCATTAGTTGACTCCAAGGACCTTCACCAGGAAGACGACCACGATGACAACCCTCTACCTAGAGTGTGCGGAAGTATCACGCGTGGACGACATGGACTAAAACACTTAACTAAGAGGTAGCACGGAAGCTGGTCTTCCGTGGATGTCTATTTTTTTTAAATAGAAGTAATTGTAAACTAAAAGACTTTAAAATGACAATCTCTAAAGTTTAAGAATCAGGTTTTACAGGTTTGTCCGAATCAAGTCATCACTGATGATTTAATTACTGAAGATTTACTGTTCTCGCACCATTTTATATCACTTCCTCGTAACTTTAGAACAAATTTTGAAATTTTAATGAATTTTCGGCTCGCTAGCCGTTTGTCTTCATCCGGCCGCGGCCATGGCGGTTAGACGACAGACGCTGTTACTCCAGCGTCTACAAATAGCCACGCCTTCTTGATCAATAGCAACTTGGTCTGTGATTCGTTAATAAGAATCACATGACACGGTAATGAGTTAAAATTGTCTTCCTTCCGTTATTAACTTTGGGTCCAAGAGTATAAAAAGCGGCACACACGCGCACTCGCACCCACATTCCAACGTTTTATCGTTCTCTACCTGACTCTACCTAGTACCGAGTTAAACACAGGGTGTTAAACAAATAACCCCTTTTTGACAATAAATGTTACCCAGCCATAATTGGCTCCAGATTATTACAATTGTTATTAAAATTAAAATAAACCCCCAGCCTTATTTGCCCCGTTACACTCTAGACTGAGGAGAAGAAGAAGAGAAGAAAGGAGTAATTGTAAGAACACAAAGAAACAGAACTTTAGAAGCATTTATAATCACAGATAAGTAACTGAAATTAATTGTGAC
This sequence comes from Magicicada septendecula, assembly GCA_034769895.1. NCBI lineage: Eukaryota > Metazoa > Arthropoda > Insecta > Hemiptera > Cicadidae > Magicicada > Magicicada septendecula. Next base: position 71,137,566 of record CM068370.1, read on the forward strand.
ATGCACTGGAGGCGTTAATGAAAGAATAATAAAATCATAATATAGTATAATTAATAACTTCATGTTGCTCAAAAAATCTTACAAATATTAATTTCATAAATCAATATTTTCTATACCACAGTTTATCCAGCATGTACTGTATGTAAAGATGTAATAATGCAACATGGCAAAATTTAAACAATTTTTGTTGGTCTGAATGTTTGTTTCAAGCTGAGTATACCAAATATGTTTGTAATAGGTTTATAATTTAACATGTGAAGTATATGAAGCCATTACTAGTACCTGTTCATTATACAAGAAATTATAAATATAATTTCCATTAATTTTATTAATGTTCTTTGCCATTCATTATTTAGTTATTTTTTTACTACAGGGAAAGTTCTGATGAAATTCTGTACATGTCATTTTTGGTCTCTCTCTCTCTCTCTCTCTCTCTCTCTCTCTCTCTCTCTCTCTCTCTCTCTCTCTCTCTCTCTCTCTCTCTCTCTCTCTCTCTCTCTCCACCCCCTCTCATTTTTATTTATTGAAAAAACATAAAAAACTGACACTCCTCTGTATGTGTCCACATAGCATACAAATTAAAAAAAATTAATCCAAGAAATTAAAAAAAACTTGTAAACTCTGAAAACATTTGTTCTAACACAGAATTCAAATTAAATAAAGAAAAAAGGAATTGTGTGAGTGCTAGTTGTGACGATTTCATTAATTAAAAATAAAATAATTAATAAATAGGTAATGTAAAAGCTGAGAAATTTTAAATTTTAATAAAATCGCACATTTAAACTAAATTTTATCGCTATCATAAAATTATATAATAATATTTAATAAAGAGTTTTAATAATAAAATAAAAAGGAATACGAGTGTACAGATAGGGAAAACCTTGTTAATTAACCCTGCATAGACATGCGCTAACCGGAATTAACTTGAATACCGACCCCTAAACAAACTAATAATACTTGTAAATTTGATATTAATTAAATAAATAAACAAGACCACAGTAGTGTACTATAATAAAGTCTGTAATTAAGAATAGCTTTGGATAATTAAAAGGTCAAACTTTAACCCTTTATATAGAGGATAAATGTGGAACTATTTTATTGCGACGCGTAAACTCCGCGCGATTAACTGACCCTTCCTAACGTAGTAAGAGAGACTTGAGATGCGCGTTCGGCCAGTAAGCAGCTCAGAAGGGAGCGCTACAACAAAATATGTTTTATTATTTTGTGATTAAGTTAAATAACCGTATGAAGAGTTATGTAACGAGTATGTAGTGTGTATCAGTAAAGAAGAATGTTGAAGATTAAGTGCAAAAGGTGACATCTCACATCTAGAAAGATAGTTAAAGTTATTTTAGGGTTGTATAGGTAAAGTGAAATACAACCGTTCTATTACCAAATGTAAAATGTGAAGACGAAGACCTCAACTGTATTTGCCAAACCACCAAGGAACAGGACGACTTCATGACATCGTAACTCTCTTTATCATTAGTTGACTCCAAGGACCTTCACCAGGAAGACGACCACGATGACAACCCTCTACCTAGAGTGTGCGGAAGTATCACGCGTGGACGACATGGACTAAAACACTTAACTAAGAGGTAGCACGGAAGCTGGTCTTCCGTGGATGTCTATTTTTTTTAAATAGAAGTAATTGTAAACTAAAAGACTTTAAAATGACAATCTCTAAAGTTTAAGAATAAATGTTGTAACAAGTAATTTCAGTAACCATAAGTTGTAAAGTAACTCGTGTGATGTAGCGTTGGAACATCGCACTACTAAATGAAACCATTCCTCAAATGGTATAAAGAGTAATAAAGTAATTCAGTAATGGAGTAGAGTAAACTTGAAATTCCTAAGTAATATATAGAAACTCGGATCCGAGGTAAAATGCGCTAACTGTATTATAAATCTTAATGTAGAAAACCCCTGACGATTTCACTGTAAGTTAAAATTTTATATGTTATGTATAATCTAACAGTCATAAATAAGGGGTGTCATCTGTAGTACATACTAAATTGAGTGCATAAATCAGCAGTCTCCCCTCCCCAGTTTCCTTTTATATTAATTGTTTTGGTGATTGATTAATTTTCAGCTTGTTACAATGAAGGCAGCCTGTATAATTGGCCAGAGTCAATTAATACGGGTTCCCGATGTTATAACGTAAGTATAGATGTTATATAGTGTGTGTTTTAATGGAGACATCTTCCCCCTTGCTTCTCAACCACTTTCAGAAAGTGAACAGAGAACAATACCTGACCTGCAAATGGTCTTGAAACATACTTGTGATCTTGCAAAAGAGAATCAGTCCCCTGTGTGTTTTTATGATAATTAGTTAACCAGTGGACATGTCATGGACAACAAAACCCAAGAATTTACAAATGAATAATGAAAACGCAAAGATTAAAAACTAATAAGAAATCATTCAACAGACATAAAGCTTATGATTACAATAAAAAGTACACTACCTTACATTATTTGTACTTAAATAATATAAAGTGTAGCTACAATTTGTTCCTGCTGTGTAGTAAAGTCTGTTTCAAAAGTTCACAGTTTAACATTAGGTTATTTTCTTAATTAATAAATTTTCAGTGTTTGTTTATCTTACTTAATCTTTGAAAGAAATTATATTCAGTTTATAGTGAGAGTTCAGATAACTGCGAGAAATATTTAAAGTGAGTTTATTTCAGGAAATTGGGTAATTCAATTATACTTATCAAATCAGACGACTTGGGATAAACAGTCGTTCAGTTGTAATGTAATTGGGCAGCAATCGTATTCAGTTTTCAATAATCTTGGGGCTTAAGTATGTCTTGCGTCTTTTTCATGTTAGTTGAAGTTATTTTTTCATTTAATTCTCAGGTAAAATGGTCCTTGGCATCAGTTAAACATTATTGTCCCTCATCTTCTTACTGGTCCATGTTTTTGAATTTAGATTACTTTTTATACGTTTAAAATGAAAATTTAGGTCATTCAATAGTTGGCGTCTAATCTTGACGAGTGTCACTTTGAGAGTACTAAAAATTAACGGAAAATTCGTAACCAACGTCTGTTGTCATGGTTACATGTTAATTCTGATTGGTTAATCTTGTCTTATTACCATTGTTATCAAATTTGAATTATTATTCAAAATAGCTGTATATCTTCTGATTGCTTATATTCTTCTGTCTTCCTCCCTACATATTAAATATTATCACTACTGTTATTATTTCCTTTCAAAGATTGTTTTGATACCCCATAAGGTTGGGTTCTATAAGATATAAACTTTTGTACAATTATGTCGCTATTACGTTTCTTTTTTAATTTAAGTCCTTATTCTAACATTTTTCTTTTAATAAGATTTACAAATTATCCTTGGTTGGTTATTCGCCTTGGATTTGTTAATTTCTTTGTTGATTTCATACAATTTGTATTTATTTTCTTGGATTTCGTTGTCCATGACGTGTCCGTTACTTAACTAAATATCACTATAGTATTGACGACTCGGAACACTAAGTTTTTTATAAGTAAAAACGTAAAGTTTTACCTTACAGCCTAAACCGTCTTTCACCTTTAGAAGGCTTCATCAGAGGCTGCCATAGGTAGCGTTGTCCGTCTTGTTGTTGGCGACGGGATAGTTATTCGAAAGATTGAAGCTGTGTGTGTGTGGTGAGATGTGTTCGAATAATGTGTGCGATTTGAATTGTGTCTGTTCGTTTAGGATGTCGTTTTTATTTGTTTTTGTGTGTTTGTATATTTCTAATTGCTCTAGAGTGTCTAGTTTTCGGCCTTTTGTGTGTACGTGTAGAATGTTCATGTTATTGTCGATGTTTTTATATGTGTGGTTTGCTTCAATGAGGTGGTTTGCAAAGGTAGATTCTGTAGTGGTGTGGAGTGCTTTTGTGTGTTCAATGTATGTCTGAAGCTACGTCCTGTCTGGCCTATGTAGAATTTATTGCAATTTGAGCAATTTAGCTTGTATACACCAGGTAGATCGAATTTGTTTTGTGCTTTGGGCATGCGTTTTGATAGTGTGTTCTGTTTTGTTAGTAGTTTTGTAAGCGATTCTGTATCCTGCTTTTTTGAATTTGTGGGCAATTTTTTCAGTTTGTATTCAATTTGCAACATACATCAACAAACAAACTGAAAAAATTGCCCACAAATTCAAAAAAGGAGGATACAGAATCGCTTACAAAACTACTAACAAAACAGAACACACACTATCAAAACTTTTTTTCAGTTTGTATTCAATTTGCAACATACATCAACAAACAAACTGAAAAAATTGCCCACAAATTCAAAAAAGGAGGATACAGAATCGCTTACAAAACTACTAACAAAACAGAACACACACTATCAAAACGCATGCCCAAAGCACAAAACAAATTCGATCTACCTGGTGTATACAAGCTAAATTGCTCAAATTGCAATAAATTCTACATAGGCCAGACAGGACGTAGCTTCAGACATACATTGAACACACAAAAGCACTCCACACCACTACAGAATCTACCTTTGCAAACCACCTCATTGAAGCAAACCACACATATAAAAACATCGACAATAACATGAACATTCTACACGTACACACAAAAGGCCGAAAACTAGACACTCTAGAGCAATTAGATATATACAAACACACAAAAACAAATAAAAACGACATCCTAAATGAACAGACACAATTCAAATCGCACGCATTATTCGAACACATCTCACCACACACACAGCTTCAATCTTTCGAATAACTATCCCGTCGCCAACAAGACGGACAACGCTACCTATGGCAGCCTCTGATGAAGCCTTCTAAAGGTAAAAGCCGGTTTAGGCTGTAAGGTAAAACCTTACGTTTTTACTTATAAAAAACTTAGTGTTCCGAGTCGTCAATACTATAGTGATATGTATTTATTTGTTTCTGGCAGTTAGGCATTTCATAGGCCTAAGTAGCCATTGGTTATATTTACTTATTTTATACAAATTATATCTCATTTTATTCTAATGTGTTTTGTTTTGTTATGATAATTGATCGGTTTATTTGTGGGTGTGTTTTGGGTCTGTTTTTATCCTATTTTTATGTTTCTATTATTTTTTACATAACTGATTTTCTAGTGTAGTTTGAACTGTATTGTTTCAACTTTTTATTTATCTATTTTGTCTTTATTAACAATATGGCTATTACTTACTATTAAAACATAACATCTAGGCCTATGGTCTGTACAATTTCTCCAGCCATATCCAGTGGCGAAGCTAGTAGTTAATGAATGGGTAAGCAAAAATCTTATCTTAAATTTTTTTTTAAGGAATCACTAAAAGGATGGTGGTTCAAATCGGACGCTCAGGTAGAGTTTGCTGTAAGCGAATGGTTCCACAAACAGCCGTAAGAATTTTACTAGCAGGGAATCTACAGGTTGGTGCAACAGTGGAACTCATGTCTTAATCTTAATGGAGACTTCTTTTAAAATCGTTGAATAAAAAATGCTTTACAGCTCTATACGTGTTTCTATTGAACAATCCTTGTATTAGTCATACACAATAATACAACTGATTGAACTTCAAATTTTTAAACTTGATTAGTTTCTATATATATGTTTAATGTTACAAATAATTCAAATAATAGTCTTGATCATCTGTTAGTTCATCGGAATAACAGGGACACTTTTAATAACCGCATAAAATAAACAAACACACTTATAAACAACACAGCGCGCTTTAACTTGAATGTTTGGACCACAGAAATGAGGCATGCCTCAACGCTCTATGTGTACAGCATGGGACAATCCCCCCTTCCCTTCACTTCCCTATCCCACCGGCACATTGCTTACATACGATGTATACAAAAAACGCTGAGGCAAATTCAGGTTGCCTCATTCGCTTTAAATGAGCTATGCCGAGTCTCACCTGTCACCATCTAGCGGTCGCTCAGTAAAGCACGTTTCGGCCTAATACATTCGACAGTCGCGGTAACAATGTATAATCTTTACGTTATGTAGTTCATACGTATTTATAATTTTTATTCTACAGAATTTTTTAGGGTAGGCATTACCTCAATTGCCTCCATGTAACTTCGCCACTGGCCATATCCTATTCATAAATTGAATTAAACAATTTTTAACAGTTATTATGTAATCTTTGTTTACAATTCATTTCATTTCTTATTATTTCGTGGGTGATAAACATCATCACTCCTTTTAAACTTATTCAATTAATTATCCCTTATAACGTGGGTGTTTATTTATTTCTATTCTAATTCCTTACTTCTACATAATCTCTATCACTCTATCTTCAATCCATGTTAACATCAATTGTTTACCTTTCATGGGATTCTCCCTTTTAAATACTAGTGTATACAATTTAACTTAATTTTATTATTACTAAGATTCTTATTTTAATAATAATGTCACCATCATTCTTCAGTGTTTATTTCATATTATTAAGTGCTTACATCTAATACTATTTTTAATAACATTATATATTATTAATGTGGTTCACTATTAATCATTTAGAGTTTGTTTATTGGTTATTAAGTGTTTTTTCCTATTAATATTGTTTCTAATTATTTTGGGGTTTTACACTTTCACTTTTGCACTCCTTAAATGTTTATATTAAGTGTTTATTAGTGGGTAATCCCTATAATTACTTTTTCTTTGTCACTTAGTTGGTTTTATATTCTCACTATCTCTCTCATTACAAATATGATTTACGTTATTAATAAGTTTATGTCGTTATAGAGTATTTTGTTACATCTAACTCCAATTCTGGGGTTAGTATACTTTTATTTTTTCACATTACGTTATTAGGTTTTATCAAATCATTTACATTCATTTTTCAATTGATAATAATAATTATTCTGGGTATTGGTTAGTTATTGGGTTCGTTTCCAATATTACTTTTGAGTGTACCATTTCTCCTTTTCATATTCTATATTATTTGTCTGTGTTTTCTCATTTGCTTTCATTTTATTTCCTTTATACTTGGTTAGTTTCGTATTCATTTTCCTTCTCCACCTTCATATTATTTTGTTTCATTTTATTTGGTTTTCCCCTTCTCATTTGGTTTTATTTCATTTAGTTGTATGGAATTATCCACTTTCTTCAATCGGTTTTATTCTTGTTTGGTTTCGTTTTCCCTTCTTCTTTTTGTTCTTTTTGTTTGGTCAATCACTTTCTTATTTGTTTTCGTCTGTTCCCTTCTTCTTTTTGTTTGGTCAATCACTTGGGTTAGGTCATGTCGTCTTTTGTCGTGTCATCGTCATTTTATTTTCTTTATATTAAACTTTTTATTTTATACGAATTATTTTTTTATATTCAGATTCATCTTTTTTTTATACCTGGCATTGTGGTGGCTTATTTGTATTGTAACATAATGCCTCTCCTTAAAAATTGATCATTTTGGTAAAACACTAGCATAGTTTTTTATGAAATTAGCAGTTATAATATAAATTTTTCCTTTTCTTTCTTGTTTGTTTCTTCCTTCTTATTTCTATTCTTACTTGATCACTCTTTTTTATCTAGATCTGTTTTTACTTATTTCCATTAGTGCATTCTCCCTTTTATATAATTTTTTCCCTAACTTTTAGTAGCTGGTTTCTTCCATTTCTATTCATTTTTCTGAGACCAGAGGAACATCATCTCTGCTCAGTTAATTTGATTGCTGGACCTATTCTCAGTCAATCTTAAATACCTTTTTTGTCATCTTGTGACTTAAATTAATAATAATAATATTTTTGGGATTGTCCACTTAGTGGTTTTTTCGATCATTTTAGCCTTTTACTCATTCTTCCTTCCGCTGTACCTTTGCTATATATTGTTATTTACTCATACAATTGATTGTTTTTTATTTATTTTGTTGTCAATTTCATCATTTCTAACTTTTCATTAGTTTGTTTTTCTTTTCTTCTTGTGATCATTTTAATTATCCTAGACATCTTTTTTCTTTTTCTTGGTTGTTTACCAATATTCTGCTTTAACCATTTGCTGTATATTTGCTTTATACATATATTTTTTTTTCTATACCAGTTCAGTTTTTTTTTCTTTGAATACATTGAATTCATTATAATTTTAAGTATTTGTCTTAGCAGTTTTTGCTTGATTTTATTTTTGTTTATTTCTTTTGTTTTAAATATTATTCTGAATGATTTTTTGTAAGTTTGTTGTTCTTACTTTATAGGAATTTTTGTAACTTATTCCTTATTGATTTTATACATATATTTTTTTTTCTTTTATATGTTATTTATACCTTATTGTAGGGTAATCTTACTTTGTAGGAATTTTTGTAACTTATTCCTTTTTTCTTTTTATATTTTTATAGTATGCCTCATATGTCATCGAAATATTGTTGTAAGTTGTTCTTACTTCATTTTTGAATTTTGTTTTCTTCTTTTTCCATTGGTGGGCTTGGTCAGTAATCCGAAAATCAGTCCCATTTCTCGGCGTGTATTTTCCTTTTGTTTACCCATGGTCCATCATTTCCTCTGCGCTTGTGGTTCGGATAACCTTGGTGTATAGAACTATTTTCTTCCTTGTGATATAGGTTTCTTCTGTCTTGTACCACAATTCTTCTAATATCATATGTTCATTGGTATCCATGACTGCTTCCATCACTTTATTCTGTGGTTCATTATTCAGAGAAGTTAATCTTACCTCCATCGTTGATGTTATCATTGGTTTTTTTATTCAGCATTTCTATTTCTGGTAATTTCAATTTTCTTATCGATTTGCTGAAGTTTTCCTCCGCTGGTTTGTTGCGAATCCCTTCTATTTTTTCCTTTAAGGTCCTCCTACAGTCTTTATATTTTATTAATTTGCTTTGGTCGGTAAGGGGTAAATTAAACACATCGATTAGTCCATGCTTCATCATCTCCAATTCTTCTCTTGTTTTTAGTAGTTTCTTTTTATATATTTTTCCTATTTCCTTTGTTTCCTTAATCTTCTTAATTATTCGATTCTTCTTTACTCTTCTACGGTTGGTTTTTATGTGCTTGATTTTCTTATTGTTGTGGTTATCTTTATTCCCAGGTACCAATACACTTGATTCTTCTTTAATTTCTATCTCCTTACTACCTTCAGAAGTGGTGTCTGGTGTTTCATTTAATTGTGAGAAACCACTATCTACTGTTTCATTAAGTTGATCCGATGGATAAATTGTTTCTTCCCATTTCTTATTTATCCCCGTTTTCGTCTGCTTGGATTCTTCACGATGTCCTATTAGTATGTATCTTAATTCTCCCTTCAGTTCTTCACGACTTCTTTGGATGTCCTCCGTCAATCGCTGTTGTAGAGCTTCTTGGTTCTTCCTTAAGGTATTGTTGTGTTCCTCCATTTTCTCATTTATCTGCTGTTTCAATGTTTCATTATTTCCTTCAATTTTGTCGTTCAATGTCTCAATATCTTCTCTAAAAATCTCATTCTGTCTCCTCGAATTTTCATTAAGTTTTTTCTCCATTTTGTCTATTTTTTCATCGAAATTTTCATTTATTTCTCCCTTCATTTTGTCTATTTTTTCATTATTGTTATCTATTTTTCCATTAATTTCCTCCTCATTTCTGTTTAATTGTTCCACCATAATTCTCATCATTTCTTGGAAATGTACGTCCATTGATTGGGTCGGTTTGTCTGGTTGGTCTCCGACCGTTACTTCTACTTCCGGTTCAGGTTGTGTTGGATTTTCCGGTTGGTCCTCTTGGGGATCCTCCTCGATCATTTCCCCGATCATTTCTTCAATCTCTTCCATTTCTTCTTCGCTAGTACCTTCAGTTCCTTTCTTTGCTTGATATCTTGTAACCATGGAATGTCTCATAATCGCCGCTAGTCTTCTTTTCTAGCCTCACCAGTTGGTCGCCAATCTGTAATGCGGCGATCCCATGTTGTTTCCGTAAAAGATGTGTATGCTGTGTGTTCACCTCACACTGGTGTCGTTACTTCAATATTTTGCGCTAACGAAGTCCGCAGCGAGATTTCAAATTACCAGTACAACACGAGTGGAAACCTTACCTGTTTGTTGATAGGGGTTTAATAATCCCGGGTGACGCAAAATTGTTTATATAAAACAATTAAATTAATGAATAATGTGACAAAATTGTTTTCAGCTATGACGGCCGGGAGTATTCGAATTTGTTCCCGCCTTCGCACGACCTATTGAATCAAGCAGGTAGTGAGTCGAGTTGCAGCGTTAGCACTGGCCGTCAATTCTGGAAGTTCGCTAAAATGCACAAATTATACAACACATTTCCCTATGAAATAAAAACAATGGTTACACTCTGTACTAGTTTCTTTAATGTTTGATTGGTAATTATTTAGTTGACAATAAAATTATATTTGATTATTAATAAATTTTACACCGACAAATTATATGAGACAATTTCTCTAGGGTTTGCGAAATCGATTTTGAACGAATCGTCCAGTCAAGTATGGCGACTGTGTTTTGTTTTTTACAATTATTTCGTTCAAAGTAGGGAGTTCTTTTGATTATGAGAAAACGATTCCTTATGATTACAATAAAAAGTACCTTACATTATTTGTACTTAAATAATATAAAGTGTAGCTACAATTTGTTCCTGCTGTGTAGTAAAGTGTGTTTCAAAAGTTCACAGTTTAACATTAGGTTATTTTCTTAAGTAATAAATTTTCGGTGTTTGTTTATCTTACTTAATCTTTGAAAGAAATTATATTCAGTTTATAGTGAGAGTTCAGATAACTGCAAGAAATATTTAAAGTGAGTTTATTTCAGGAAATTGGGTAATTCAATTATACTTATCAAATCAGACGACTTGGGATAAACAGTCGTTCAGTTGTAATGTAATTGGGCAGCAATCGTATTCAGTTTTCAATAATCTTGGGGCTTAAGTATGTCTTGCGTCTTTTTCATGTTAGTTGAAGTTATTTTTTCATTTAATTCTCAGGTAAAATGGTCCTTGGCATCAGTTAAACATTATTGTCCCTCATCTTCTTACTGGTCCATGTTTTTGAATTTAGATTACTTTTTATACGTTTAAAATGAAAATTTAGGTCATTCAATAGTTGGCATCTAATCTTGACGAGTGTCACTTTGAGAGTGCTAAAAATTAACGGAAAATTCGTAACCAACGTCTGTTGTCATGGTTACATGTTAATTCTGATTGGTTAATCTTGTCTTATTACCATTGTTATCAAATTTGAATTATTATTCAAAATAGCTGTATATCTTCTGATTGCTTATATTCTTCTGTCTTCCTCCCTACATATTAAATATTATCACTACTGTTATTATTTCCTTTCAAAGATTGTTTTGATACCCCATAAGGTTGGGTTCTATAAGATATTAACTTTTGTACAATTATGTTGCTATTTGTTAATTACGTTTCTTTTTTAATTTAAGTCCTTATTCTAACATTTTTCTTTTAATAAGATTTACAAATTATCCTTGGTTGGTTATTCGCCTTGGATTTGTTAATTTCTTTGTTGATTTCATACAATTTGTATTTATTTGTTTCTGGCAGTTAGGCATTTCATAGACTTAAGTAGCCCTTGGTTATATTTACTTATTTTATACAAATTATATCTCATTTTATTCTAATGTGTTTTGTTTTGTTATGATAATTGATCGGTTTATTTGTGGGTGTGTTTTGGGTCTGTTTTTATCCTATTTTTATGTTTCTATTATTTTTTACATAACTGATTTTCTAGTGTAGTTTGAACTGTATTGTTTCAACTTCTTATTTATCTATTTTGCCTTTGTTAACAATATGGCTATTACTTACTATTAAAACATAACATCTAGGCCTATGGTCTGTACAATTTCTCCAGCCATATTCAGTGGCGAAGCTAGCAGTTAATGAATGGGTAGGCAAAAATCTTATCTTAAATTTTTTTTTAAGGAATCACTAAAAGGATGGTGGTTCAAATCGGATGCTCAGGTAGAGTTTGCTGTAAGTGAATGGTTCCACAAACAGCCGTAAGAATTTTACTAGCAGGGAATCTACAGGTTGGTGCAACAGTGGAACTCATGTCTTAATGTTAATGGAGACTTCTTTTAAAATCGTTGAATAAAAAATGCTTTACAGCTCTATACGTGTTTCTATTGACAATCCTTGTATTAGTCATACACAATAATACAACTGATTGAACTTCAAATTTTTAAACTTGATTAGTTTCTATATATATGTTTAATGTTACAAATAATTCAAATAACAATCTTGATCATCTGTTAGTTCAGCGGAATAACAGGGACACTTTTAATAACCACATAAAATAAACAAACACACTTATAAACAACACAGCGCGCTTTAACTTGAATGTTTGGACCACAGAAATGAGGCATGCCTCAACGCTCTATGTGTACAGCATGGGACAATCCCCCCTCCCTTCACTTTCCTATCCCACCGGCACATTGCTTACATACGATGTATACAAAAAACGCTGAGGCAAATTCAGGTTGCCTCATTCGCTTTAAACGAGCTATGCCGAGTCTCACCTGTCACCATCTAGCGGTCGCTCAGTAAAGCACATTTCGGCCTAATACATTCGACAGTCGCGGTAACAATGTATAATCTTTACGTTATGTAGTTCATACGTATTTATAATTTTATTCTACAGAATTTTTTAGGGTAGGCATTACCTCAATTGCCTCCATGTAACTTCGCCACTGTGTAACGTGTCTAAATTGGGTCATGTTATTTCTTACAGTTGTGGGATAATTGCATTTTTATTTATTTCATTTTGTGTGGGATTTTATAAATTTATTGTGAAAGTTTTATTTCCCGGCGAACGTTATTTCCATTACAACAGAACACATGGCAAGTAGAACAGTTTGAGACAAAGGCGAGGCGCAATCTCTATTGTGTAATGCGGCAAAGAATTCGTACCACCCTAAAAATTCTCAGAACTCTGTATATGTGTGACGACGCCCGCACTTAACATCTCAGGACGGGGCGCTGAAGTGACGCCGTGAAACTCCAATGTCTATGCAAAATATGGCGCTGGAATGAACAATTTGTAAAACCAACCAGCCAGCTACAGGAAATGTATTTAAGCCACGCCCGCTGCTAGTGACATCAGTATAGCAGAGGCAAATATCGTCCCCGGTTACCACACATATAACGACTATGTTCCATGCATAGAAGGAATACGCCACAACAAATTAAGCATGAACGGCGACGAAAATCTGTTGGCCGTGAATACGAAGTTCCGCCCGCTCAGACAAGCACGCTTCCCAGTTACGCTATAGTTGCCGGCCGGCACGGAGCTAAGTAGGCTCTCTACAAAGTTTTTTTTATTTTTTCCAGTAAAAGTGTAACAACAGTATAATTTCATGTGACCGCGGTCCATCCATCAAGTGGAACCGAATCCAATGTTTTCGGACAAAAAAAAAAAACAAGTAATTTACAGAAACGATGAGTGCGCGCGCGAACACGTGGCCAGCGGTTTCAGTGTAAGGGCTGGGGGGTTTATTATAAAATGTTAAGGGGTGTGTTTGAGTGAGTGGTCAAAATATGAAGGCTGGGCAGTCTTGTGAGTGTGTGTGTGTGTTTAAAAAAGTAAGGTAAGCCGTAGCGTAAGGTAGATTAAGTACGATCGTCATATAACAAGCAATATATATTCTCACAAAATTATTTCAGAAGTAAAGTTTGTAAACAAATTTTTTTTAAATGATTCAAAATTAAATTGAAATGCAATTCTTTTCATAAAAAATGTGTTGTGTAAATCATTCACACAACCTTGAAAATTACGCATGTATCCTAACGTTCGTATGACGTAACCCTGAAGCCGAGGCTACGGAGTGACGGTAAGCAGAAGTTTATGCAATATTTTATTTTGTATTTTTATTGTGTATTAATATAGAACAGCACAATGGCGCCCGAACAGGGACGAATTAAATAAAATGAAATTCCATACCTACAAATAAGATACAAGCGTAATTGAGAGGTTGAGTGGAAAGACGTAAAGTTACATAAAATAAGTAAAAAATATTTGTTCAGACAGATAAGAAATAAATTACATATTTAAAAATATAATAATGGAAAATACAGAGAACGGAGTCGAGTTGTCCGACTCGACTGTGATAAGCGAAACAGCTGAATTTGACGAATCAGCTGTGATGAATAGTCTTGAAATACATTCAACACCGAATGTAGGTCAAGACGACAAAATTACGAATGTAACCAAAATGAATGAATCAAATAATACAGATGATTCGGGGATCCAAACGACCCCAAAATCAAAAAGAGAAAATAAAAATTATAATAACGAAGTCAGTTTCACTGACGATAAAACAGAAAGTCAGTTAATGCCAGTCCAAAGCAAAAAATCTGATACAGATGAGATGTTAACACGATTATATAACATGATAAATGCTAGACTTGATATTAGTGACAATAAAATGAATGACAAATTGGATAGGCAAAGTAGCGATTTTAATGTAAAGTTAGATGAACAAAATAACAAGTTTAAAGAATTAAATAGTCGTTTTGACATAAATGATGCTAAGTTTGATGTATTAACTAATTCACTGTGTAGCATTGATGACCGAATGAATGAAATACGTAGCGAAACGAAAAGAGAAACAGATGAGTTGAGAGAGTATGTGTGTGTGGTAGACAGCAAAACAAATATGTTAGAAGCCAATCAGAAAGAGATCGGACAACAAATAATTACAGTAAATGACAAATTAGAAAATTTTGTAAGTAAAGTAGGTGATAAAGTTGAGAGTATTGAGAGTGAGATGCAATGCTTAACTAACACAATACATGTTATAGATAACCGTAGCAGTGAATTAGAATCACAAATAGCAATAGTAAAAAATGCTAGAAAGGAGGTAGAAAGTAATTGTAAAACAGAGATACAAGCCATACAAAATACAGTAAATACTATAGATAAAAATAATAAACAATTTGAATATTAAAATAACAATAAATTTGTGTCAATTGAGCAGAGTATCGTTAATGTTAAAGATGAATTGAATATAGCTATAAACGAAAAACTTAATAGAGTTACTGAACACATAGTCATTGCTAAAGATATGAATAGCAATATCGACTTGGAGTTATTTAATTGCGAAAACAGGGGGGTACACCCTATGCAGTTTTTGAATAGAGTCAGAGAATTTAATCCGTTTTGTAGAAGTAGTTGGGAGGTACAATTGTTAAAAATCATGAAGTGTTTTAGAGGGAATTCCGCGGTATGGGCGGAGGTACATAAAGTAGACTGGGTAAATTATCAGTGTTTTGAAACGGCTTTTAGAGAGAAATATTGGTCGGAGGAGGAACAAGAAGTATTGCGGAGTAAAATTATGGGACCGGGTAATTTTGGGACCCAAGGGGGTAACGTAACTATGTACATAATGCGACTATACAATGAGGCAAAATATTTAGAGCCACCGTTACCGTTTGGGTCATTCGTCCGTCACATAACCAAGCACTTACCGAGAGAAATACAAATTACATTAATGACTCGAGAGATTGTAGAAATCACGGAATTAGAGAAAATCTTAGACATATTTCAGAATATAAGAGAACGGGATATGAGTAGGCGGATAAACACACCAGTATCACATATAAATGGGAATCATAATCAACCGAGGGGAATACACAATTTTCACCGGGGAGCGCGGGGAGGAAGTTTTGATCATAGGGGCGAGAGTTGGAGGTGTAGAGAGTGTGAAACTGATAATTATGCTAATCGAACAAATTGTTTTAGATGTCATCGAAACAGGGAGTGCGCCAGGAACGAGAGAACAAACCCACCACCAAATCAACAGTCAAGAGGACGAGAATTTTATAGAGGGGCGCCCAGAGGAGGAGGACATTATAATAGAGGAAGAGGAGGAAATCATCCAGCTGTAGCAGGCCCATCCACGGGAAACTAAGGAAGACAATGGAGAAGCGGGCCCATCCATTGTCAACGGAGAACCGGGTCCAAGTAACCAACGAATATGCGAACAACGTTATCAAGGTGGACATGGCAAAAGAATTGTTAGAAGAAGAGGAGAACCAGGTGATGGAACGCAGAACAGGATTGACTGAGGTGACAATTAAAATTGAAGGTAAGAATTTATAATTACAGGTACTTTAATTGATACAGGTAGCGAGATCTCAGTAATTTTGGAAAATGTTATGGGTGAATTAAAAGAGATAAACAAGAATATACCATCATTACCAGTTGCCGGGGTTACAGTAGTGGGGGTAACTGGGGTAAGAAGTAAGAGAATAACCAGACAAGTGCAATTAAATATTTTAATAAATGAAGTTGAATTTGAAAACACTTTCCTAGTAGTTAAAGGGTTGAGTCTAGATGTAATATTGGGAAATGATTTTTTGGAAAGAAACGGGGCAGTAATAGATTTCAATAAACAAATAGTAAAATTTGAAAAGGGGAATAAACCAGTCAAAATAGAGTTTAAAAAAGTAGTAAATGAAAATAAAGTCACGGGAATAAAAATGTTACATAAGCAGGTAGGCGATAGAGAGATAGAGACCAAAATAAATATATGTCTAGAGAGTGATAGTCTAGAAAATGAGGAGGGAGAAATGCATGAGCGTAATGAGAGTGTGTGGGCAGATAGAGCCGACAAATTTTTTAATGAAAATACAGTTGTAGGAAATACTCAGTGAGAGGAGCTGTGGGCAGTTGTGGAGCGTTTCAGAGAGGTATTTGATGAATCACCAGGGAAAGCGAAGGACTACATCTGTGAGCTGAAAGTTCGGGACCACGCACCATACATGCAGAGGAGCTACCCGGTGCCGTTTTCGAAGAGGAGGGCTGTACAGGAGGAACTAGACAGGATGATGCAAGGAGACATAATTGAACGCTCAGTATCACCCTACTCAAACCCTTTGGTAGTAGTGATAAAAAAGGATGGAAAGGTAAGGTTATGTTTAGATGCTCGGAAAATTAATCAAATTATTATACCTGACCGGGAATCTCCGGAACCCATTAATGAGATTTTACAGAAGTTTAGCGGAGTCAAATACATGACGTCCTTAGACCTGACAGCTGGATACTGGCAGGTGCCGTTAGCAACAGAGAGCAGAAAATACACAGCTTTTCTTTTTAATGGTAAGAATTACCAGTTCCAACGCTTACCTTTTGGATTAAACACCAGTGTTGCTAGTTTTATTAAATGTTTAGATAACATTTTACAACCTAAGGATTTAGACTTTTTAACAGTATATGTCGATGATATCTTGATAGCTTCTAGGACATTCACTGAACATTTAGAACACATAGAATATATATTAGATAAGCTACATAAAGGGGGTTTAACAGTGAATTGGGACAAGTCTAAATTTCTGTAGACAGAAATACATTTCTTAGGGTTTATTATTACACAAGAGGGGATATTAGCCAACCCTGACAAAGTGGAAGCCATAATGCGATTCCCCGAACCTAAAAACATTAAGCAATTACAGAGTTTCTTAGGCCTATGCAATTTTTACAGGAAATTTCAGGAGAACTACGCACATACGACATCCAAACTGAGTGCTGTGCTGCAGAAGAATAAACAGTGGAGATGGGGCAATACGGAACGAAATGCGTTCAACGAAATTAAGAGAAAGTTTAGTCACATGATCATGATGAATCATCCCGATTTTAATAAAACTTTTTATTTGCAGACCGACGCCAGCAATGTAGCGCTAGGGGCGGAGCTCTACCAGGAGGGTTGCGACAAGGAACATCTGACGATCGCCTTCGCCAGTAGATCGCTGCTGTCAGCTGAGAAAAACTATACGACAACCGAAAAGGAACTCTTGAGTATTGTGTTTGCCGTGGGTAAATTCCGGACCTACATCCTAGGCAATACCACGATAATCCGGACGGACCACAAGGCATTATCATTCCTGAATTCATGTAAGCTGACACATAGCAGATTAACCAGGTGGGTATTAGCCTTACAAGAATATAACTTTTCATGGGAGTATATAAAGGGGTCAGGTAATAAGGTACCGGATACACTTTCTAGAGTTGATGTTATAGATAATAAAACTGGTAGGGATCTTAAAGAAATAGAAATTTTTAGATTAACTAGAGAAGATAGAATTTTTGGTGAAGAATTAAGTGATATTAAAAACATGCAAAGATCTGATAGTAAACTGGGTAAAGTAATAGTTAGTTTAGAAACAGAGGTAGAGGGATCTGAATATAATGAGCGATTTCAAGTATATCAAGGTATTTTGTTTAAAAAAGTAGATGGTGGGGAGCGTGATTGGAGGTTAGTTATACCTGAGGGATTAATAGATAAAATTGTCTGGGATTGTCATATAAGGTATGGGGCGAGAAAATGTGCAAATGTTTTGAAAGAATCATGTATATTGTAACAGTACATATGACACCACATCCACCTAAGTACTGAAAATTAAGTTAAAGGCCACCACTAGTAAAAATACATTAAAAGGTCTAGAATACCACCATGTATACAAAAGAAGAAAGTACCATAAGTTTAAATAAGTGAAGCATCATTGAAAGGAATTCACTAGTAAATACACCAATAAAGAAGAAAAGAAGAATAAAGACGAGACGACTGACATACTTTACCCAATAGATCAGTGAGAAGGACACAAGACAACAAAGGAGGAAAGAAAAATCAGTGAGAAGGACACAAGAAAACAAAAGAAGAAAGAAGAATCAGGGAGAAGAATACAACAATGACAACTTCAAGAAAGAAGAAGGAAGAAACAATGTGAAGAAGACAAGTGAAAACCACATCATGTATAAAAATGAACAATAGTGAGAAGGAGATCAGTGAAGAAAGAAGAAGGAAGATAACCAGACCAAACACAAGAACAAGGGAAGGAAATTGAAGTATAACAAACTAACATAAACCTTTGAAGGGATAATTGTATTAAGAAGAAGAAAGAAATGTTAATTAATTACATGATATAAATCCCTAAGCTGTATGGTAAAGTCAACACTGACCACAACTCATTTAATGAATACATTCATTGTCTATGTGAAACACATTATTGTAAATAAGGACTAAATATTGTAAATAAAGAGTCACAAGCAAACTGAATGAGGACAAGATGAGTTTATAATAGCTAAATGATGTGTAGTTATAGAATAAACAGAGGAATAGGTCCCAAAATAATGAATGACCAATTGTACAGTGGGGATGATGTTCATACAAACCCACTAATTAACAACAAATAAGATAATACAGGAGTAAACTAAATGTGAACTATTGATAACCAATAACCAATGTACAAACATGGAATGAAAACCAGTCGAATAGACTAATATAGAAATACACAGCCATAAAAAACACATTACTGCTCACTGAACCTATAACATAACCTAATCTGGGAATCCAATTCCCAGTAAAACTTGATGAAAAATAAATCAAAACAATGTTAAACCAAAATGTAATGAGCTAGGAACTAAATAGAGCATATAAGGAACGTTTTGTACACGATAGCTAATAGAATAACAGAATATAAAAGCTATATTTATGTAATACAAATATGACAAAATGCTTGTAATGGCAAAGAGACATTATGCAACCAAAATCATGTTATAAACACATTATACAAAGATAATAACTCAACTAATGACCTGATGTCAGACAGAATACTGTTCATATGAGCAAATGCAACCAAAATAACCATCTAAATAGTCTATATAAATGTAATTACAACTAAACCATTGTGACAGTTAGCTGCAAGTAAAATTTACAGCCACCAAACCTAGATAATAACAGAATCAAATGCAGAGTGAACTGCATCACAATAACGATAAGGTCATTGTGACTATTTCGATTATTAATTAGAAAATAATGCAAATAAAATGTGTAGGATACCAAGCATACAACCAGGTAACTCCATATAGGCATGACAAGCCTAATCAATAAGTGATAATTAAGGCACTAAACTAATAATGTAGGGAAAAAGAACACTGCCAGTAGTGACTTAACCCATCGATATTTAATTACACCATGTTAAAATTCAATTAAATACTATTATTGCTAGGGAGTAAGAAAAACAAAAATGTATGACAATAGGTTTAAGTTCGAATCTATGAAAACGGACATAGTGTTAATATTAAGACATAATTTTAAGTGAAAATTGTACAGTAGTTTAAGAACGAGATATTACCATAGAAAATAGAATAAAAACCATAAAATATTGATAATTAATGGCTTAATGGACACTAAGTATAAATTCTAAGTGCTAAGTCAGCTAACCCTAATCAGAAATATATGATGAGGGGGTTCAAATTAATCGTCTTTAAAAATCATGAACAATGAGGGTAATCACAATGTCATCAGTACAATTATAATGAAGATATTGGACTTTTAAGAATAATTGTATTATGCTTTGCCCTTTCGCGTGGGTATGTGAGCCATGATTTCTTAATCTTGTTCCCAAAGACTGACGCTGATGAGAGCATCTGTTTTGACGAAGTCTACCGTAAATAAACAAAATAAAATAAACTGACCAATCAGAGCTTATAAAAAATCCGAAATTCATCATTCCGACAGAGGAACCAGAGACAGTCTTTCAACAACAACGAAGCGAGCTGCATGCTCGTCGACGCTCCAGAAAAACGTGCTTTTGACAGAAACCAGGCGTCAACCACATTAACCTCAAACTGAGATATAGGTTACATACATTGAAGAATCAGTGCAGTATATTTACAAGTGTACTTTATTCAGAGTTAATGCGCATAGGAGTGGGTGCAGTGTAGTGATAAAATTTAATTAATTAATTAATTAAAAAGTGTTAATAATAATAATAAAAAGTGTAACCCTTCGAACGACAAGAGACGCAAGTATTCATACCCACAAATATAATGTTATGATTAGATGATAAGAAAGATAACTGAACGCTAAAAGCGATTCAAATTAACCTATAGAAACAATTAAATTCCCTATTCTTAACAGAAGGGATCTGATGAATACAAATGAACAATGTCGAAGTTGAACGATTTGAGTAACGACAATTTCAACTATTTGTATACCATAAATATCTAGAATAAGTAAAGACATTGTAATATCAATGAAGAGTGTATGTGCTCTTAGGCTATTAGCAGATAGGAGTATGAAATATTTTGTACTAAATTTAATTAAGAGTTACGCCAGAGAGTGATAACTACAATAAATGAGTTACCTTTACCTGGAATAGGAATATCCAATTTTACAGATGATCTTAGTACCTGACACTGGATTATCACAATTACTATTAATTAATAATAAATATTTAACCACTTTTAACCAAACAAGGTTGCACTAAACGATATTTAAAGCATATGCCTAACCATGAACAGTAGTTCATATTTTATCTTTTTTAATTAATAATCAATGAATTCTTATCTTATATGTTTGTTCTAGCCGTAGCGATTATTTCAAATAAGTGTATTTTGCAGTCTAAAAGAACCTACTACTTTTATTATTATAATTATTAATAACATTTCAAGTCGAATAATACGACATAACCTATATGTTTGTCAACACACATTTTATAACTAACCAGAGGCAGTCATGCCAACTTGAGCTTATCATTTGTTTTAGAGTCCATGTTCACTTTTAAAATATTAATTGTTAACCAGAAGGAAGAGCAAAACGTATTATTGTATTGAATTTCACTGTGTTCGAATTGAATAAATAACTATTATTATTTTTACCAGTGAAAGAGTTGACCTTTATTGTATCAGTAAATACAGCTTAGAGGAGAAGAACGAGGCGGTTGGTACCATGCGTAGAATGCGAATCATTCAAATTGAGTGATTTCATGTTTTGTTTACAACCGCACAGACCTATATATTTATAATATTATAAAGTAATATTATACATGAGTTACTATGAATGTCATGTCTATGTATGTGTATGTTAGTATATAGGAAGAAAACTACTAATCTCCTCACAACCGCTGATCAACAAAGAGTCGACGGAACTTCAAGAGGAATAATCCTAACAGTGAATATAATACATAAAATTAAACCATTTAAACAGACAACTAATACGACGAAAAGAGAGTAAGTAACCGGCTTATTCAATCCTGGATTCAACAATAGGTTGAATTGAGGGGAATAAGTCACTAAACAGTTAAATAATAATAAAATACGATATTGAATAATAACAATTAGCCGAGAGCAAGACCCATTTTAAGTAAAGATAACCCTGAGACTACTACTTAACAATAAATATAAATAATTATAAACAGAGACGGATCTCGTCGTATAATAAATTGGCGCCCAACGTGGGGCGAAATTAGGCGGAAAAATATTCAACCTAATTTATAAAATAATCATCAACCTAATTTTCGAGGCAGCTGCAATACACAGGACCAAAAATGCAACGGAGAGCAACCTCTAAGAGACGTGCGGCGGAAGCAGATAAAGAAATAGACATGGATGATAAGGAGGCGACGCCGGTCGAAGATCTAGAAGAGATATTACCTCCTATAGAACCCAGCCGACCTCTACAACAAGAGGAACAAATTGAGAAACCCACGCAAACGGGAGACGCCGACTTCTTGGGAATACTGAGGGCGATGAATAAGAATATTGAATTATTAAAAGAAGAATTGAAGGAAGACGGCCATAAGAATATTGAATTATTAAAAGAAGATTTTAACGAGAAATTAATTAAAAATAATGAATTATTAACAAAAAATATTGAATCGTTGAAGGAGGATTTCAAAGGGGAGTTAAACAAGAAGACGGAAGAGACAAATAAAATCATAGCTTCATTGAAGGAAGATACCCAAGAGTTAAGCAAGAAGATTGATGACAGCATAGAAGATAGTAACAAGAAGATCGAAATTATCAGCCACAGACTCGAAGACAGTCACGAAAAATTGCATACGAAAATAGGAGAGGAAATAACCGAAGTCAGACGGGAAGTCTCTGAAATTAGCGAGAGGTGTGAAGAGAACCAACAAGAAATACAGAGAACGAAAGTGACACTTCAGACCCGAATAAATAACATCGAAGAATCCCATTTAAATAAATTTGAAGTCATGACAAAGAAACAAGAAGACTTGGGAACGAGATGTGAGGAAATCACCGCCACCGTGAATGATGTTCGGGAGCAAGTACACACTGACAAAGAGAAGATGGCTGAACTTCAACGACGGGAACGCAATAATTTTAGGGAAGAAATTAATTCATTCCGAAGTCAACCCATCCAAGTGACTGGAATAACGAACGTAGAGAATTGTGAACTGATAAATTTCCAACATTATAAAAGGAATCCCATGGAGTTCATCGAAAGAGTGGAAGAAAATATCGCCCGTACACGCGAAACTAGATGGTCTACTATCAGAAACATGTTAGACGAATACTTTAAGGACGTGCGCGATAATTGGTGGACGGCTACCCGGCATGATATACAGAATTATGCGGAGTTTAAAGCGCTGTTTAAAACGAAATACTGGTCTGAATCGGCACAGAACATAGTGCGGGACGACATCTGCAACGGGAAGTATGACCGCAGTAAAGGGGCAACACTCACCGCATACTTCTTGGGCAAAGTGTGTATGGCCAGAAATCTTGAGCCGAAGATACCTGAAGAATGCCTCGTCACTAAATTGGCGTATCATTTCGAAGAGGGCGTGGCCAGAGCGAGACTGAACGGACAAATAAGAACAATCCAAACTATGTCCGCGCTATTGGAAAACTATGAGCAGGAGAAGTATTATCGGAGGAGTCGGCAGGGACCAGACCCATACTTTGATAGAAACGGTCAGGCCGGATACCGAAATAATTATCTAGGTAATTATAATAACTCAAACCAGGATAATGCTGACCAGAATCCGAGGCCAAATAGTAATGGGAATAATTATCCGCCAGATAGGAATAGCACGAATTAGAGGCCAAATTATAATAATAATTATAATCAGAACCCTCCTAATAACAACCACCGTCCTAATTATAACAGTGGAAATCAACATCGGCCAAATAATTGTAACCACCCCTACCGTCCGAATAATAACAATCGCCAGTACCAACCGAACAACGGGAATAACCACAACCTAAGCAATTTCAGGAGAGCTAATTACGTTCGTGCTGACGACAGAAATGGAAGGAGACGCTTCTATCAGGGACATCGAAGCTTCAATGAAGATAACAATCCGTACAGTCAGGACGTAAGGAGTAGCGAATCCGGGTACGACACAAGAAGGAGCCGCAGTAGCGAGGAGACAAACAGAAACCGTAATAGTGGACCTCAGTACAACAATACAAATAGACCCGAAGGAAGGGAGGATGCCGAAAATGTACGGCGGATTCATCATATTGAAGGAGTCAGATCCGGACGCGGAAACCAAGGACAGGACGATCCATCCACGAGGGTCCGGATGGCTTACAATCAACAGAACCCACCAGAACGCTGGCTTCCCTTAAGAGGCACGGGATTCCAATCCAACGCACCTCAGAGAGGGGGAGACGAAATAGATGAAGAAGAGGAAACGGCCGACCGATGGAACGCATAATCAAAATAAACAAACCAAAATTTTTTACCAAATACAATATGAGTGTACCACAATAATAAATAAATGAAAATGAGACCAACAACTATTGGGTAAACGACAAATACCAAAGAAAAATATTTATCAAACAACCTTGCCTACTCCAAAAAACCTAAACAAGAATTAAAATCATCCAGAATAAGTGTAATTTATCAGACACTTGAAGGAGTAGAGAAGAAGAAAACCAAAGAGAGTAACATGAAAGAAGGATATTATTATGGAAAGTAGAGAGAGAGAAAAAATGTTTCTTAAATGAACAATGTAACCCCAAGAGTGTCTATAAAATCAGATATTAACTATTAATGTATCAATCCTATTCTTGCTGAAATATACATGAATGATTTTGAAAAGCAATTAATAACTTCCACTAAGTATAAAGACAATATAAAATTATGGTCTAGATATGTTGATGATGTATTAGTAATTTGGGAAGGAAGCATAGAAGAAGTGCATGAGTTTATAAATGAGGTAAATAATAAGGATAAAAACTTACAATTTAAAGAAGAGATAGGAGGTAAGAAAATAAATTACTTAGATTTGAACATAGAAATTAAGGATAATGTGAAACTACAGTTTGGGATATTTAGGAAAGAGTCGTATTCTGATATAATTATACCAAGAGAGTCTTACCACCCATATAGATATAAAATGGCGGCAATCAATACATTTTGTTACAGAGCTCAGAAGTGTTTAAAAGAGACCGAATCAAAAGATAGGGAGTTAAAAACGATAAAGGGAATTGTAAGGAATAATAATTATAACACCAACATAGTGGATAAAGTTATGAAAAGGGTTAACATACAAAAAGCTAAAATAGAACCAGAACAAAAGAATTATGCAGGGTCATTGACATACATAGGTTCACATACTAGAAAAATTATAAAATGTTTTAATAAATATGGAGTAGATATAGCTATTAAAAAATGTGAAACGGTATTTGATAAGATAAGGAATAAGAATATAGAAAAAATTCCAGTATTACAGAAAAGCGGAATTTATAAATTAAAATGTAAAGACTGCAATAAAGTGTACCTAGGTGAGACAGGAAGAAAATTCGTATGCAGGTTGTCTGACCACAAACGTGGAGAAGGTAATAGAACAACCAATTAGTTATATGCAAGACATTTCATAGAAGACAACCATAAGTTTGTTAATCCTTTGGAAGAATACGAAATTGTAAAAGTAGTAAATAACACAGTTGAAAGGAAGCTTAGAGAGGAGTTAGAAATATTAAAAGAAAGAGAAAAAGGGTTAGACAATTTAATTAATATTAAAATTAAATTTGATAATGAAGAAATATTTTATAACATGATTAAGAAGTAAATGATAGAGGACAGATAGATAAGATTAAGAATTATATTGCATAGTACTAATTGGATGGTTTAAAATAAGGGTGTGTGACTGACCCACGTGTGTGGAGAGGAAGTAGGGTAAGTTTAAAGGATGCACACACACACACACACACACACACACACACACACACACACACACACACACACACACACACACACACACACACACACACACACACACAACACTGAAACACAAGGAATTTGCTAGAAAAATATGTAACTATACAGATGGCGTGGGACAGGGTTTAGGGGGTGGGGAAGGGTCATTTATATTATAGCTTGTTGTGTGTGAGCAGGGTGGGGGAGAGGGGTGAAGTATTTGTTTTAAAATAATTTCTGCCTATTCCGATCTGACGATGGGCTGTGAGGCTTGAAAGCGCTAATCGGGATAATTTTTATATAGTGGTGTGCAACTGTGATCATTCTGATTGTGATTTCAACCACTAACACAAATTTCTTCATTAAACGTCTATTAATGTATCGTTATTATATTATCACATTGTATTGTAATTATCAAGTATCGTATACCCAATAAACCAACAACAAAAGAAGAGGATATTCTTATGGAAAGAAGAAAGAGAAAAATGTTTATTAAGTGAATATTGTATATAAAAGAAGAAATTTTATTAATCAAATATTATATTAAATATTGAACGAAAAATGTTTTTCAAATGAATATTGTATGTAACACGAGAAAAAAAGACTAGTATCTGATGACTAAACCATAACCAAAACAAGCAACTAGTGAACGCAGTTAAGATATTTTAAACAATGTTTACTATCGCTTTGAGAAAAATTGTGTACTATCCAAAATAAAACGTTAAAAAATATGACATCTGCTAGAGGAGAAAAGAAGACCATTAATGAGAATATTATGTAGAGAAAATAGTGAGAAGGAGAATTGACCAAGAAAAAGAAGAAAAACCAATCAATGCGAAGAACAATTTTGTCACGATAAGGAGAGAAGAAAAAATAAAGCATATTTACACATGCTATTTGTCAACAACATTAACTAATGAAGATCTGCAGAAGTGAAGAAGGAATCCAGAAGATAATGTATAATAAAATATAAAAGGCAAGAAAGTGAATAACCCCAAGAGTGTTTATTATTATTAGTCGAAAGAGACTGCTTATGAGTATTATTATTTGATGAATTGACTGTAGAAAAGTTCCAGCAATCATTTAACTGGGCAGGGATGAGGTACCCCTGATCTCAGAAAGAGTGTAGTTATGAACGACGGAGTTAGGTAAGCCATAGTGCCCACCCGAATCGATTCCAGCTACTAAGTTAGGGAAAAAATGTTAGGGAAATTAAATATTTAAGGGAAAAAACACGACAGCCAAGAATATAATTAAACAAGATTCCAAGAGTATGAAGAAGAAGGAGATGTAGAAAATATAGTGAACTGAAGACAAGTGTAAGAGTAAATACAAGATATGAAAACATTATATGTGACTTAAGAGTGAAATAAAAAATTGATAATTTCTTCAATCATAAAACGAAGATATCAGAAATGATCAATTCTAATAAGGAAGCAATATGTAACAGTACATATGACACCACATCCACCTAAGTACTGAAAATTAAGTTAAAGGCCACCACTAGTAAAAATACATTAAAAGGTCTAGAATACCACCATGTATACAAAAGAAGAAAGTACCATAAGTTTAAATAAGTGAAGCATCATTGAAAGGAATTCACTAGTAAATACACCAATAAAGAAGAAAAGAAGAATAAAGACGAGACGACTGACATACTTTACCCAATAGATCAGTGAGAAGGACACAAGACAACAAAGGAGGAAAGAAAAATCAGTGAGAAGGACACAAGAAAACAAAAGAAGAAAGAAGAATCAGGGAGAAGAATACAACAATGACAACTTCAAGAAAGAAGAAGGAAGAAACAATGTGAAGAAGACAAGTGAAAACCACATCATGTATAAAAATGAACAATAGTGAGAAGGAGATCAGTGAAGAAAGAAGAAGGAAGATAACCAGACCAAACACAAGAACAAGGGAAGGAAATTGAAGTATAACAAACTAACATAAACCTTTGAAGGGATAATTGTATTAAGAAGAA
Organism: Magicicada septendecula; assembly: GCA_034769895.1. Taxonomy (NCBI): domain Eukaryota; kingdom Metazoa; phylum Arthropoda; class Insecta; order Hemiptera; family Cicadidae; genus Magicicada; species Magicicada septendecula. Next base: position 71,165,404 of record CM068370.1, read on the forward strand.
GAAAGAAATGTTAATTAATTACATGATATAAATCCCTAAGCTGTATGGTAAAGTCAACACTGACCACAACTCATTTAATGAATACATTCATTGTCTATGTGAAACACATTATTGTAAATAAGGACTAAATATTGTAAATAAAGAGTCACAAGCAAACTGAATGAGGACAAGATGAGTTTATAATAGCTAAATGATGTGTAGTTATAGAATAAACAGAGGAATAGGTCCCAAAATAATGAATGACCAATTGTACAGTGGGGATGATGTTCATACAAACCCACTAATTAACAACAAATAAGATAATACAGGAGTAAACTAAATGTGAACTATTGATAACCAATAACCAATGTACAAACATGGAATGAAAACAAGTCGAATAGACTAATATAGAAATACACAGCCATAAAAAACACATTACTGCTCACTGAACCTATAACATAACCTAATCTGGGAATCCAGTTCCCAGTAAAACTTGATGAAAAATAAATCAAAACAATGTTAAACCAAAATGTAATGAGCTAGGAACTAAATAGAGCATATAAGGAACATTTTGTACACGATAGCTAATAGAATAACAGAATATAAAAGCTATATTTATGTAATACAAATATGACAAAATGCTTGTAATGGCAAAGAGACATTATGCAACCAAAATCATGTTATAAACACATTATACAAAGATAATAACTCAACTAATGACATGATGTCAGACAGAATACTGTTCATATGAGCAAATGCAACCAAAATAACCATCTAAATAGTCTATATAAATGTAATTACAACTAAACCATTGTGACAGTTAGCTGCAAGTAAAATTTACAGCCACCAAACCTAGATAATAACAGAATCAAATGCAGAGTGAACTGCATCACAATAACGATAAGGTCATTGTGACTATTTCGATTATTAATTAGAAAATAATGCAAATAAAATGTGTAGGATACCAAGCATACAACCAGGTAACTCCATATAGGCATGACAAGCCTAATCAATAAGTGATAATTAAGGCACTAAACTAATAATGTAGGGAAAAAGAACACTGCCAGTAGTGACTTAACCCATCGATATTTAATTACACCATGTTAAAATTCAATTAAATACTATTATTGCTAGGGAGTAAGAAAAACAAAAATGTATGACAATAGGTTTAAGTTCGAATCTATGAAAACGGACATAGTGTTAATATTAAGACATAATTTTAAGTGAAAATTGTACAGTAGTTTAAGAACGAGATATTACCATAGAAAATAGAATAAAAACCATAAAATATTGATAATTAATGGCTTAATGGACACTAAGTATAAATTCTAAGTGCTAAGTCAGCTAACCCTAATCAGAAATATATGATGAGGGGGTTCAAATTAATCGTCTTTAAAAATCATGAACAATGAGGGTAATCACAATGTCATCAGTACAATTATAAGGAAGATATTGGACTTTTAAGAATAATTGTATTATGCTTTGCCCTTTCGCGTGGGTATGTGAGCCATGATTTCTTAATCTTGTTCCCAAAGACTGACGCTGATGAGAGCGTCTGTTTTGACGAAGTCTACCGTAAATAAACAAAATAAAATAAACTGACCAATCAGAGCTTATAAAAAATCCGAAATTCATCATTCCGACAGAGGAACCAGAGACAGTCTTTCAACAACAACGAAGCGAGCTGCATGCTCGTCGACGCTCCAGAAAAACGTGCTTTTGACAGAAACCAGGCGTCAACCACATTAACCTCAAACTGAGATATAGGTTACATACATTGAAGAATCAGTGCAGTATATTTACAAGTGTACTTTATTCAGAGTTAATGCGCATAGGAGTGGGTGCAGTGTAGTGATAAAATTTAATTAATTAATTAATTAAAAAGTGTTAATAATAATAATAAAAAGTGTAACCCTTCGAACGACAAGAGACGCAAGTATTCATACCCACAAATATAATGTTATGATTAGATGATAAGAAAGATAACTGAACGCTAAAAGCGATTCAAATTAACCTATAGAAACAATTAAATTCCCTATTCTTAACAGAAGGGATCTGATGAATACAAATGAACAATGTCGAAGTTGAACGATTTGAGTAACGACAATTTCAACTATTTGTATACCATAAATATCTAGAATAAGTAAAGACATTGTAATATCAATGAAGAGTGTATGTGCTCTTAGGCTATTAGCAGATAGGAGTATGAAATATTTTGTACTAAATTTAATTAAGAGTTACGCCAGAGAGTGATAACTACAATAAATGAGTTACCTTTACCTGGAATAGGAATATCCAATTTTACAGATGATCTTAGTACCTGACACTGGATTATCACAATTACTATTAATTAATAATAAATATTTAACCACTTTTAACCAAACAAGGTTGCACTAAACGATATTTAAAGCATATGCCTAACCATGAACAGTAGTTCATATTTTATCTTTTTTAATTAATAATCAATGAATTCTTATCTTATATGTTTGTTCTAGCCGTAGCGATTATTTCAAATAAGTGTATTTTGCAGTCTAAAAGAACCTACTACTTTTATTATTATAATTATTAATAACATTTCAAGTCGAATAATACGACATAACCTATATGTTTGTCAACACACATTTTATAACTAACCAGAGGCAGTCATGCCAACTTGAGCTTATCATTTGTTTTAGAGTCCATGTTCACTTTTAAAATATTAATTGTTAACCAGAAGGAAGAGCAAAACGTATTATTGTATTGAATTTCACTGTGTTCGAATTGAATAAATAACTATTATTATTTTTACCAGTGAAAGAGTTGACCTTTATTGTATCAGTAAATACAGCTTAGAGGAGAAGAACGAGGCGGTTGGTACCATGCGTAGAATGCGAATCATTCAAATTGAGTGATTTCATGTTTTGTTTACAACCGCACAGACCTATATATTTATAATATTATAAAGTAATATTATACATGAGTTACTATGAATGTCATGTCTATGTATGTGTATGTTAGTATATAGGAAGAAAACTACTAATCTCCTCACAACCGCTGATCAACAAAGAGTCGACGGAACTTCAAGAGGAATAATCCTAACAGTGAATATAATACATAAAATTAAACCATTTAAACAGACAACTAATACGACGAAAAGAGAGTAAGTAACCGGCTTATTCAATCCTGGATTCAACAATAGGTTGAATTGAGGGGAATAAGTCACTAAACAGTTAAATAATAATAAAATACGATATTGAATAATAACAATTAGCCGAGAGCAAGACCCATTTTAAGTAAAGATAACCCTGAGACTACTACTTAACAATAAATATAAATAATTATAAACAGAGACGGATCTCGTCGTATAATAAATTGGCGCCCAACGTGGGGCGAAATTAGGCGGAAAAATATTCAACCTAATTTATAAAATAATCATCAACCTAATTTTCGAGGCAGCTGCAATACACAGGACCAAAAATGCAACGGAGAGCAACCTCTAAGAGACGTGCGGCGGAAGCAGATAAAGAAATAGACATGGATGATAAGGAGGCGACGCCGGTCGAAGATCTAGAAGAGATATTACCTCCTATAGAACCCAGCCGACCTCTACAACAAGAGGAACAAATTGAGAAACCCACGCAAACGGGAGACGCCGACTTCTTGGGAATACTGAGGGCGATGAATAAGAATATTGAATTATTAAAAGAAGAATTGAAGGAAGACGGCCATAAGAATATTGAATTATTAAAAGAAGATTTTAACGAGAAATTAATTAAAAATAATGAATTATTAACAAAAAATATTGAATCGTTGAAGGAGGATTTCAAAGGGGAGTTAAACAAGAAGACGGAAGAGACAAATAAAATCATAGCTTCATTGAAGGAAGATACCCAAGAGTTAAGCAAGAAGATTGATGACAGCATAGAAGATAGTAACAAGAAGATCGAAATTATCAGCCACAGACTCGAAGACAGTCACGAAAAATTGCATACGAAAATAGGAGAGGAAATAACCGAAGTCAGACGGGAAGTCTCTGAAATTAGCGAGAGGTGTGAAGAGAACCAACAAGAAATACAGAGAACGAAAGTGACACTTCAGACCCGAATAAATAACATCGAAGAATCCCATTTAAATAAATTTGAAGTCATGACAAAGAAACAAGAAGACTTGGGAACGAGATGTGAGGAAATCACCGCCACCGTGAATGATGTTCGGGAGCAAGTACACACTGACAAAGAGAAGATGGCTGAACTTCAACGACGGGAACGCAATAATTTTAGGGAAGAAATTAATTCATTCCGAAGTCAACCCATCCAAGTGACTGGAATAACGAACGTAGAGAATTGTGAACTGATAAATTTCCAACATTATAAAAGGAATCCCATGGAGTTCATCGAAAGAGTGGAAGAAAATATCGCCCGTACACGCGAAACTAGATGGTCTACTATCAGAAACATGTTAGACGAATACTTTAAGGACGTGCGCGATAATTGGTGGACGGCTACCCGGCATGATATACAGAATTATGCGGAGTTTAAAGCGCTGTTTAAAACGAAATACTGGTCTGAATCGGCACAGAACATAGTGCGGGACGACATCTGCAACGGGAAGTATGACCGCAGTAAAGGGGCAACACTCACCGCATACTTCTTGGGCAAAGTGTGTATGGCCAGAAATCTTGAGCCGAAGATACCTGAAGAATGCCTCGTCACTAAATTGGCGTATCATTTCGAAGAGGGCGTGGCCAGAGCGAGACTGAACGGACAAATAAGAACAATCCAAACTATGTCCGCGCTATTGGAAAACTATGAGCAGGAGAAGTATTATCGGAGGAGTCGGCAGGGACCAGACCCATACTTTGATAGAAACGGTCAGGCCGGATACCGAAATAATTATCTAGGTAATTATAATAACTCAAACCAGGATAATGCTGACCAGAATCCGAGGCCAAATAGTAATGGGAATAATTATCCGCCAGATAGGAATAGCACGAATTAGAGGCCAAATTATAATAATAATTATAATCAGAACCCTCCTAATAACAACCACCGTCCTAATTATAACAGTGGAAATCAACATCGGCCAAATAATTGTAACCACCCCTACCGTCCGAATAATAACAATCGCCAGTACCAACCGAACAACGGGAATAACCACAACCTAAGCAATTTCAGGAGAGCTAATTACGTTCGTGCTGACGACAGAAATGGAAGGAGACGCTTCTATCAGGGACATCGAAGCTTCAATGAAGATAACAATCCGTACAGTCAGGACGTAAGGAGTAGCGAATCCGGGTACGACACAAGAAGGAGCCGCAGTAGCGAGGAGACAAACAGAAACCGTAATAGTGGACCTCAGTACAACAATACAAATAGACCCGAAGGAAGGGAGGATGCCGAAAATGTACGGCGGATTCATCATATTGAAGGAGTCAGATCCAGACGCGGAAACCAAGGACAGGACGATCCATCCACGAGGGTCCGGATGGCTTACAATCAACAGAACCCACCAGAACGCTGGCTTCCCTTAAGAGGCACGGGATTCCAATCCAACGCACCTCAGAGAGGGGGAGACGAAATAGATGAAGAAGAGGAAACGGCCGACCGATGGAACGCATAATCAAAATAAACAAACCAAAATTTTTTACCAAATACAATATGAGTGTACCACAATAATAAATAAATGAAAATGAGACCAACAACTATTGGGTAAACGACAAATACCAAAGAAAAATATTTATCAAACAACCTTGCCTACTCCAAAAAACCTAAACAAGAATTAAAATCATCCAGAATAAGTGTAATTTATCAGACACTTGAAGGAGTAGAGAAGAAGAAAACCAAAGAGAGTAACATGAAAGAAGGATATTATTATGGAAAGTAGAGAGAGAGAAAAAATGTTTCTTAAATGAACAATGTAACCCCAAGAGTGTCTATAAAATCAGATATTAACTATTAATGTATCAATCCTATTCTTGCTGAAATATACATGAATGATTTTGAAAAGCAATTAATAACTTCCACTAAGTATAAAGACAATATAAAATTATGGTCTAGATATGTTGATGATGTATTAGTAATTTGGGAAGGAAGCATAGAAGAAGTGCATGAGTTTATAAATGAGGTAAATAATAAGGATAAAAACTTACAATTTAAAGAAGAGATAGGAGGTAAGAAAATAAATTACTTAGATTTGAACATAGAAATTAAGGATAATGTGAAACTACAGTTTGGGATATTTAGGAAAGAGTCGTATTCTGATATAATTATACCAAGAGAGTCTTACCACCCATATAGATATAAAATGGCGGCAATCAATACATTTTGTTACAGAGCTCAGAAGTGTTTAAAAGAGACCGAATCAAAAGATAGGGAGTTAAAAACGATAAAGGGAATTGTAAGGAATAATAATTATAACACCAACATAGTGGATAAAGTTATGAAAAGGGTTAACATACAAAAAGCTAAAATAGAACCAGAACAAAAGAATTATGCAGGGTCATTGACATACATAGGTTCACATACTAGAAAAATTATAAAATGTTTTAATAAATATGGAGTAGATATAGCTATTAAAAAATGTGAAACGGTATTTGATAAGATAAGGAATAAGAATATAGAAAAAATTCCAGTATTACAGAAAAGCGGAATTTATAAATTAAAATGTAAAGACTGCAATAAAGTGTACCTAGGTGAGACAGGAAGAAAATTCGTATGCAGGTTGTCTGACCACAAACGTGGAGAAGGTAATAGAACAACCAATTAGTTATATGCAAGACATTTCATAGAAGACAACCATAAGTTTGTTAATCCTTTGGAAGAATACGAAATTGTAAAAGTAGTAAATAACACAGTTGAAAGGAAGCTTAGAGAGGAGTTAGAAATATTAAAAGAAAGAGAAAAAGGGTTAGACAATTTAATTAATATTAAAATTAAATTTGATAATGAAGAAATATTTTATAACATGATTAAGAAGTAAATGATAGAGGACAGATAGATAAGATTAAGAATTATATTGCATAGTACTAATTGGATGGTTTAAAATAAGGGTGTGTGACTGACCCACGTGTGTGGAGAGGAAGTAGGGTAAGTTTAAAGGATGCACACACACACACACACACACACACACACAACACTGAAACACAAGGAATTTGCTAGAAAAATATGTAACTATACAGATGGCGTGGGACAGGGTTTAGGGGGTGGGGAAGGGTCATTTATATTATAGCTTGTTGTGTGTGAGCAGGGTGGGGGAGAGGGGTGAAGTATTTGTTTTAAAATAATTTCTGCCTATTCCGATCTGACGATGGGCTGTGAGGCTTGAAAGCGCTAATCGGGATAATTTTTATATAGTGGTGTGCAACTGTGATCATTCTGATTGGGATTTCAACCACTAACACAAATTTCTTCATTAAACGTCTATTAATGTATCGTTATTATATTATCACATTGTATTGTAATTATCAAGTATCGTATACCCAATAAACCAACAACAAAAGAAGAGGATATTCTTATGGAAAGAAGAAAGAGAAAAATGTTTATTAAGTGAATATTGTATATAAAAGAAGAAATTTTATTAATCAAATATTATATTAAATATTGAACGAAAAATGTTTGTCAAATGAATATTGTATGTAACACGAGAAAAAAAGACTAGTATCTGATGACTAAACCATAACCAAAACAAGCAACTAGTGAACGCAGTTAAGATATTTTAAACAATGTTTACTATCGCTTTGAGAAAAATTGTGTACTATCCAAAATAAAACGTTAAAAAATATGACATCTGCTAGAGGAGAAAAGAAGACCATTAATGAGAATATTATGTAGAGAAAATAGTGAGAAGGAGAATTGACCAAGAAAAAGAAGAAAAACCAATCAATGCGAAGAACAATTTTGTCACGATAAGGAGAGAAGAAAAAATAAAGCATATTTACACATGCTATTTGTCAACAACATTAACTAATGAAGATCTGCAGAAGTGAAGAAGGAATCCAGAAGATAATGTATAATAAAATATAAAAGGCAAGAAAGTGAATAACCCCAAGAGTGTTTATTATTATTAGTCGAAAGAGACTGCTTATGAGTATTATTATTTGATGAATTGACTGTAGAAAAGTTCCAGCAATCATTTAACTGGGCAGGGATGAGGTACCCCTGATCTCAGAAAGAGTGTAGTTATGAACGACGGAGTTAGGTAAGCCATAGTGCCCACCCGAATCGATTCCAGCTACTAAGTTAGGGAAAAAATGTTAGGGAAATTAAATATTTAAGGGAAAAAACACGACAGCCAAGAATATAATTAAACAAGATTCCAAGAGTATGAAGAAGAAGGAGATGTAGAAAATATAGTGAACTGAAGACAAGTGTAAGAGTAAATACAAGATATGAAAACATTATATGTGATTTAAGAGTGAAATAAAAAATTGATAATTTCTTCAATCATAAAACGAAGATATCAGAAATGATCAATTCTAATAAGGAAGCAATATGTAACAGTACATATGACACCACATCCACCTAAGTACTGAAAATTAAGTTAAAGGCCACCACTAGTAAAAATACATTAAAAGGTCTAGAATACCACCATGTATACAAAAGAAGAAAGTACCATAAGTTTAAATAAGTGAAGCATCATTGAAAGGAATTCACTAGTAAATACACCAATAAAGAAGAAAAGAAGAATAAAGACGAGACGACTGACATACTTTACCCAATAGATCAGTGAGAAGGACACAAGACAACAAAGGAGGAAAGAAAAATCAGTGAGAAGGACACAAGAAAACAAAAGAAGAAAGAAGAATCAGGGAGAAGAATACAACAATGACAACTTCAAGAAAGAAGAAGGAAGAAACAATGTGAAGAAGACAAGTGAAAACCACATCATGTATAAAAATGAACAATAGTGAGAAGGAGATCAGTGAAAAAAGAAGAAGGAAGATAACCAGACCAAACACAAGAACAAGGGAAGGAAATTGAAGTATAACAAACTAACATAAACCTTTGAAGGGATAATTGTATTAAGAAGAAGGAAGAAATGTTAATTAATTACATGATATAAATCCCTAAGCTGTATGGTAAAGTCAACACTGACCACAACTCATTTAATGAATACATTCATTGTCTATGTGAAACACATTATTGTAAATAAGGACTAAATATTGTAAATAAAGAGTCACAAGCAAACTGAATGAGGACAAGATGAGTTTATAATAGCTAAATGATGTGTAGTTATAGAATAAACAGAGGAATAGGTCCCAAAATAATGAATGACCAATTGTACAGTGGGGATGATGTTCATACAAACCCACTAATTAACAACAAATAAGATAATACAGGAGTAAACTAAATGTGAACTATTGATAACCAATAACCAATGTACAAACATGGAATGAAAACCAGTCGAATAGACTAATATAGAAATACACAGCCATAAAAAACACATTACTGCTCACTGAACCTATAACATAACCTAATCTGGGAATCCAATTCCCAGTAAAACTTGATGAAAAATAAATCAAAACAATGTTAAACCAAAATGTAATGAGCTAGGAACTAAATAGAGCATATAAGGAACGTTTTGTACACGATAGCTAATAGAATAACAGAATATAAAAGCTATATTTATGTAATACAAATATGACAAAATGCTTGTAATGGCAAAGAGACATTATGCAACCAAAATCATGTTATAAACACATTATACAAAGATAATAACTCAACTAATGACCTGATGTCAGACAGAATACTGTTCATATGAGCAAATGCAACCAAAATAACCATCTAAATAGTCTATATAAATGTAATTACAACTAAACCATTGTGACAGTTAGCTGCAAGTAAAATTTACAGCCACCAAACCTAGATAATAACAGAATCAAATGCAGAGTGAACTGCATCACAATAACGATAAGGTCATTGTGACTATTTCGATTATTAATTAGAAAATAATGCAAATAAAATGTGTAGGATACCAAGCATACAACCAGGTAACTCCATATAGGCATGACAAGCCTAATCAATAAGTGATAATTAAGGCACTAAACTAATAATGTAGGGAAAAAGAACACTGCCAGTAGTGACTTAACCCATCGATATTTAATTACACCATGTTAAAATTCAATTAAATACTATTATTGCTAGGGAGTAAGAAAAACAAAAATGTATGACAATAGGTTTAAGTTCGAATCTATGAAAACGGACATAGTGTTAATATTAAGACATAATTTTAAGTGAAAATTGTACAGTAGTTTAAGAACGAGATATTACCATAGAAAATAGAATAAAAACCATAAAATATTGATAATTAATGGCTTAATGGACACTAAGTATAAATTCTAAGTGCTAAGTCAGCTAACCCTAATCAGAAATATATGATGAGGGGGTTCAAATTAATCGTCTTTAAAAATCATGAACAATGAGGGTAATCACAATGTCATCAGTACAATTATAAGGAAGATATTGGACTTTTAAGAATAATTGTATTATGCTTTGCCCTTTCGCGTGGGTATGTGAGCCATGATTTCTTAATCTTGTTCCCAAAGACTGACGCTGATGAGAGCGTCTGTTTTGACGAAGTCTACCGTAAATAAACAAAATAAAATAAACTGACCAATCAGAGCTTATAAAAAATCCGAAATTCATCATTCCGACAGAGGAACCAGAGACAGTCTTTCAACAACAACGAAGCGAGCTGCATGCTCGTCGACGCTCCAGAAAAACGTGCTTTTGACAGAAACCAGGCGTCAACCACATTAACCTCAAACTGAGATATAGGTTACATACATTGAAGAATCAGTGCAGTATATTTACAAGTGTACTTTATTCAGAGTTAATGCGCATAGGAGTGGGTGCAGTGTAGTGATAAAATTTAATTAATTAATTAATTAAAAAGTGTTAATAATAATAATAAAAAGTGTAACCCTTCGAACGACAAGAGACGCAAGTATTCATACCCACAAATATAATGTTATGATTAGATGATAAGAAAGATAACTGAACGCTAAAAGCGATTCAAATTAACCTATAGAAACAATTAAATTCCCTATTCTTAACAGAAGGGATCTGATGAATACAAATGAACAATGTCGAAGTTGAACGATTTGAGTAACGACAATTTCAACTATTTGTATACCATAAATATCTAGAATAAGTAAAGACATTGTAATATCAATGAAGAGTGTATGTGCTCTTAGGCTATTAGCAGATAGGAGTATGAAATATTTTGTACTAAATTTAATTAAGAGTTACGCCAGAGAGTGATAACTACAATAAATGAGTTACCTTTACCTGGAATAGGAATATCCAATTTTACAGATGATCTTAGTACCTGACACTGGATTATCACAATTACTATTAATTAATAATAAATATTTAACCACTTTTAACCAAACAAGGTTGCACTAAACGATATTTAAAGCATATGCCTAACCATGAACAGTAGTTCATATTTTATCTTTTTTAATTAATAATCAATGAATTCTTATCTTATATGTTTGTTCTAGCCGTAGCGATTATTTCAAATAAGTGTATTTTGCAGTCTAAAAGAACCTACTACTTTTATTATTATAATTATTAATAACATTTCAAGTCGAATAATACGACATAACCTATATGTTTGTCAACACACATTTTATAACTAACCAGAGGCAGTCATGCCAACTTGAGCTTATCATTTGTTTTAGAGTCCATGTTCACTTTAAAATATTAATTGTTAACCAGAAGGAAGAGCAAAACGTATTATTGTATTGAATTTCACTGTGTTCGAATTGAATAAATAACTATTATTATTTTTACCAGTGAAAGAGTTGACCTTTATTGTATCAGTAAATACAGCTTAGAGGAGAAGAACGAGGCGGTTGGTACCATGCGTAGAATGCGAATCATTCAAATTGAGTGATTTCATGTTTTGTTTACAACCGCACAGACCTATATATTTATAATATTATAAAGTAATATTATACATGAGTTACTATGAATATCATGTCTATGTATGTGTATGTTAGTATATAGGAAGAAAACTACTATTCTCCTCACAACCGCTGATCAACAAAGAGTCGACGGAACTTCAAGTGGAATAATCCTAACAGTGAATATAATACATAAAATTAAACCATTTAAACAGACAACTAATACGACGAAAAGAGAGTAAGTAACCGGCTTATTCAATCCTGGATTCAACAATAGGTTGAATTGAGGGGAATAAGTCACTAAACAGTTAAATAATAATAAAATCCGATATTGAATAATAACAATTAGCCGAGAGCAAGACCCATTTTAAGTAAAGATAACCCTGAGACTACTACTTAACAATAAATATAAATAATTATAAACAGAGACGGATCTCGTCGTATAATAATATTTAAGAATATGGAGAAGAGAGTTAGAAGAGTGTTAAGAGTGTGTGATTTATGTCAGAAATCGAAAGTAGTGAATTATAAAGTAGAGGGGGAGATGAATTATATAAAAGTTGAGAGACCGTTTGATCTAGTTGCGGTTGATTTATATGGACCATTACCCAGAGTTAGGGGGGGTGTATTATATGTATTTGTAGTTCTAGACACCTTTTCAAAATTTGTAAAGTTATATAGCATTAAGAGAGCGACGAGTAAAGTACTCAGTGAGAAAATAGTAAAAGACTACATGCTTAATGTTGGAAAACCGAAAATTATATTATCTGACCATGGTCCGCAGTTTATAAGCGGCAAGTGGCGGCAGATGCTTGGATGGGAAGGCATTATACCCAAGCATACGGCAGTGTATCATCCTCAGTCGAACCAAGCAGAACGGGTGATGAGAGAGATTGGTAGGATATTTCGGGCGTACTGTCACGCCAAACACAGAATGGCCATCCTACGTGAAGAAAGTAGAGGAGTGGCTGAATTGTACCACCCATGAATCCACTGGATTTACGCCGCATGAGTTGATCAGGGGAACAAGGCCGCCCAGGACCTTGGAACAACTCTTCGAATACCCACCAGAAGGTCGAGTTTTGGACAGAACCATGAAAATTAAATTGGCAAACGAGAACTTACTTACGAGAGGAGAGCGAAGAAAACAGAAACATGATGCCAAGGGTAAATGGACCAAGTATGAGGTAGGTCAGTTAGTGTTAGTAAAAAGGCATGATTTGTCCAGTGCTCAAGATAGGGAAATAAAGAAGTTTTTCTTGTTGTATGAAGGAGCCTATGAAATTGTAGAAATAAAAATGCAGAATGCGTATGTGCTGAGGAACCCAGCGACGCAGGAAATAGTAGGTACTCAAAATGCGACAAATTTAAAATTATATCGGTCACTTTAATTATGTTCATAAATAAGTTTTCAAATATTGTTGTATGATTACAGTATGGGATCCTCCCCCATTTTCAGGCGGTCACGATCTTACCAGTCCTGGCCGTGGAATTCGGAACTCGGAGGCGGGCCATGGTTGGCAGATCTTCCTTCGGGCGGTGAAAACAACGATGGTCCGGCTCCACCAAAATTGGTATAAACTAGAAATTTAACTACATATTTGAATGCGGAGGGGGACCCCAACAGGTACGTGACACGAATTAAATTTTTTTTTTTAATACACTCCAGGTGCAGCGGTTTCGGTGTACCTGTCACGTGCCTGCACTGCCTTAGAGTGTTGTACATAATGAAGGCTGCACCTAAATACAAGGCAGTGCATACAAATTAATATTTGAGTATCAGTGGCAAGACCAAATTCTTTTAGCCACCGATTTTACTTGGAGTGTAATCTGAAAATTGATTCCTGTGGCTTCTGGGATTGGAGAGGGGGAGACGGCGGGCTAGAATAAATGAGAAAAGGAGTTGATCGGATAATAAAGAGATGAAAAGGGGGGACGTGAATTCACGTAGTGTGTCTCCCTGTTTCCAATTCGAGACGCTGCAGGAACCCGTTTCAGGCCCAAGGGTACTGACCAATAGAATATAAGTTATAATTTAAAAAATGTAAATAAATTTTAGAATTAAGTGACCAAATATAATTGTCAAGTTTTAGTATCAGTGAGCATGGGAACGTTTAAAAGATGTGTATTAAAATAAAAACTTGTTGTCAATACAAGGAGTGGGTATGCTTTTGGGGGGTAGATTGGTGCTTAATACAGTGATAGAACAATGGAGTGTGGAACTGCAATTGTAGAAAGTTTAGTTTTCAAGTGTAATTAGTTAGTTATTAAGTTGCTATTGCGGGGGTGGCCTGTGCTCTCGTAGATAGCGAAATGGGCTGGGGGTAACAGAGAGTGTTACCTCCATCGGAGGCCAAAATGGCGAAAATTGTGCGACACACCTTTTTTGTGTAAATTCAATTTACACACTGATAGACGATCGTGTCGCACATAATAAGACGATGTATAACAGGCAGTGAAATGAAGTTAGATTTCCCCGACTTTTCGGGCAATCTAGTGCCTTACCAGCACTAATCGTGGATTTGGCTAGCGGCCAGCTATGGTCATATCAAGTCCCTTGACCATAGCTGACTTGAAATTGGTATATAGTGGAAATTAAATGGGGGGTGACAATTAGGGGAAATCCCGGTACTATGGAACAGCGGCTGCCACTCTGCCCGCTTGGGGGCAGCAGAGCCAGGTGGTAGACCCGCATTAAGGGCATGTAACTATATAACAAAGGTATGTTGATATCTGAACCTTTTAAAATGTAATAGCGGAAGCAAAGACACGGAGAGGTCAACCTACTCCAAAATATGCCGTCTTTGTGAAAGCAAAAAGGGCGATACAGTCCTCCATAATTTGCAATAGAGTGTGTGGCCGGGAGGTGTCTCAGATGAGTCACGAATTTAAATTTTACAACATAAAAATTTTGATAATTCAAATTTGATCCGATAAAATTGCTTGTGCTCTGTTTAAATAATTAGATGCTCAGACACTCAATATAAGGTGTTCATGCTATAATTTTAAATGTATTATTTTATTGTTGTACGTTAGATATAGGTATTGATAAAAATATGTGTTTTCATTATGTGTGTATTTTGAACCTAAGTAGATAATTAAACCGTGGCAGGCGGTCAACATAAATGATCAGAATCAGAAAGAGGGGAAACAATGAGGTGAGGAGTAATGATAAATAAAAATATATATATTTCATATAATTTGTCCAAGTGCGAGATGTGTTTTCACAGTGTTAGTAAGATCAGCTGATCAGCAATAACATGTCACTGGTAAAGTGGTTTATAAATGTTCCAAGTAATTAATGTTCAATGTAATGTTTTAATGTATTACAGATGTTTTAAAGTAATGAGAAAAGTAATTTGATAAAGTGAGAGCTAAAGTAATAATTTGTGAAATCTAACAGGAGATGAGTTTTGGGTGATGAATATTTTATGGGACACATAGATCTGTCCAAGTCAAAGTTGAAAGTTGAAGAAATAGTAGAGATGAAAATAATGTAATGTTGTTTTGAGTTAATATATGTTATAGAGTTT
The DNA here is from genome assembly GCA_034769895.1 of Magicicada septendecula. Lineage (NCBI taxonomy): Eukaryota > Metazoa > Arthropoda > Insecta > Hemiptera > Cicadidae > Magicicada > Magicicada septendecula. The sequence continues at coordinate 71,180,803 of CM068370.1, forward strand.
TGAGAGGTATTGATGTTGACACAGTAGTTGTGGAGAATTTATGTGGAGTTTTGAGTGATATATTGTTGTTTATAATTGATGTTGTTATTTTGTTGTAGTTGTAGTAAGGTAATGAGATTGAGATTTTGGGGATGGCAATTTTGTAGTAGGGGGTAGTGTAATGTGGGAGTCCGCAACATAATGATAAGTTGGGACGGGATAGGGATCGATTTTAGTGAGGGGGGCCGCCTTAGGTAGAATCCAGGGGCCAGATAAGGGAATTGAGTTTTGGGGGGGGGAAACACGTATCCTATGTACAAAGGGTTAGAGTATTTTTTTTTTATATATATAGAGAGAAGGTGGCGATTTGAGTTTAATGATAAGTTGGGGTTAGAGAGTGTTTTGGGAGATGTTTTTAATAGAGATGGGTGTCATGTTACTAAAAGTTGTTAGAGGTTAGAGTCAAGGAGAGATAAAGATTATATATGTATACAGATCAAGTAGTACAGTCAATGAGAATAAATAATTTACATCACCCACAGTAGTGTAGAATAAGATTGTTGAATAAAGAGAGAGATTTATAATAAAGATATAAAATTTTTTATTTTGAAACCAGTGACAAAGTTTGATGGAATTTGAAAATAATGTAAAATCAAGAATTGTTTATTTTGAATAATTTAAAGGTCAATTTGATTATTTATAATAATATTTTGTTGTTTTAAATATTTTATTTTATTATGTTTTGTGTTTCAAGTTAGGTTGTTACAGATGTCAAAGGTAATTTCAGATAGAAAGCGTACATAACACATGTGGGTCAAGGGTCTGGAACTTGACCTAGTTTCGATCAGCTGATGAGGTCATACACCCACTAAGCTTGTATAGTAGGAAGTCAATTTAATTTGTTTATTTGATCAATTCAAACCAATTTTTAAATAATTTCTACATGTAAAGGAAACCTTTTAATGAACTTAAATTTTTTGAATTAAAAAATTTATTTTTGAAAAAAAAAATCTTGATTTTTCGCCTGCCAGGTAATGAATATTTTGAGTATTGATTATTTTATTATTTGTGTGCTACCCATGTTTATTTTATTGATTGATTGTATTGCCTTGTACTGTTAGACTATAAGTGATTACATGTTAGGTTAAGGATATGTTTAATTAGGAGAAATGTTTAAATTAACTCATTTTAAATAAAACAGAAAATAAGGAAGAGAATTTTTTGATAAAATATTTTATTTTGAATTTTGAATTTTTTTTCTTAGATGAAATAGTGGATTTTAAAGAATTTTTCAATGTATAATAGGTAATGTGAGTGTGTGTGAGCCCAGTATCTGCTAAAGGCAGCCCAGCTTGCATGAAAGGGGAAACATATCGGTGGAGGATCTGGCGTAATCTAAGCCAGGGATTGAGGATTTTGGGGGGTAGCATGTTAGAAGGTGAGGTGTGCTGTGGTTCGAGTCTGTTCGATATCTCTATGTTGGGATCTCTTACGGAGAAGTCCAGTGATCTCATCCAGATAGGTCCATAGTCGCCAAACCAGGGGGGTTGTGTACCCATGTAGATTAAGAACAAGGGGGTGGTTGGCACCAGTTCCTCACCGGTCCTCTTAGGGGTTTATCAATGAGATTTCTTCTGTTCTGGACAGCAGAATTCTCATTGAGGGGGTATTGTAACGTGTCTAAATTGGGTCATGTTATTTCTTACAGTTGTGGGATAATTGCATTTTTATTTATTTCATTTTGTGTGGGATTTTATAAATTTATTGTGAAAATTTTATTTCCCGGCGAACGTTACTTCCATTACAACAGAACACATGGCAAGTAGAACAGTTTGAGACAAAGGCGAGGTGCAATCTCTATTGTATAATGCGGCAAAGAATTCGTACCACCCTAAAAATTCTCAGAACTCTGTATATGTGTGACAACGCCCGCACTTAACATCTCAGGACGGGGCGCTGAAGTGACGCCGTGAAACTCCAACGTCGATGCAAAAAATGGCGCTGGAATGAACAATTTGTAAAACCAACCAGCCAGCTACAGGAAATGTATTTAAGCCACGCCCGCTGCTAGTGACATCAGTATAGCAGAGGCAAATATCGTCCCCGGTTACCACACATATAACGACTATGTTCCATGCATAGAAGGAATACGCCACAACAAATTAAGCATGAACGGCGACGAAAATCTGTTGGCCGTGAATACGAAGTTCCGCCCGCTCAGACAAGCACGCTTCCCAGTTACGCTATAGTTGCCGGCCGGCACGGAGCTAAGTAGGCTCTCTACAAAGTTTTTTTTATTTTTTCCAGTAAAAGTGTAACAACAGTATAATTTCATGTGACCGCGGTCCATCCATCAAGTGGAACCGAATCCAATGTTTTCGGACAAAAAAAAAAAAAACAAGTAATTTACAGAAACGATGAGTGCGCGCGTGAACACGTGGCCAGCGGTTTCAGTGTAAGGGCTGGGGGGTTTATTATAAAATGTTAAGGGGTGTGTTTGAGTGAGTGGTCAAAATATGCAGGCTGGGCAGTCTTGTGAGTGTGTGTGTGTAGAAAAGTAAGGTAAGCCGTAGCGTAAGGTAGATTAAGTACGATCGTCACATAACAAGCAATATATATTCTCACAAAATTATTTCAGAAGTAAAGTTTATAAACAAATTTTTTTTAAATGATTCAAAATTAAATTGAAATGCAATTCTCTTCATAAAAAATGTGTTGTGTAAATCATTCACACAACCTTGAAAATTACGCATGTATCCTAACGTTCGTATGACGTAACCCTGAAGCCGAGGCTACGGAGTGACGGTAAGCAGAAGTTTATACAATATTTTATTTTGTATTTTTATTGTGTATTAATATAGAACAGCACAACTGGCCATATCCTATTCATAAATTGAGTAAAACAATTTGTATGTAATCTTTGTTTACAATTCATTTCATTTCTTATTATTTCGTGGGTGATAAACATCATCACTCCTTTTAAACTTATTCAATTAATTATCCCTTATAATGTGGGTGTTTATTTATTTCATTTCTAATTCCTTACTTCTACATAATCTCTATCTTCAATCCATGTTAACATCAATTGTTTACCTTTCATGGGATTCTCCCTTTTAAATACTAGTGTATACAATTTAACTTAATTTTATTATTACTAAGATTCTTATTTTAATAATAATGTCACCATCATTCTTCAGTGTTTATTTCATATTAATAAGTGCTTACATCTAATACTATTATTAATAACATTATTAATTATTAATGTGGTTCACTATTAATCATTTAGAGTTTGTTTATTGATTATTAAGTGTTTTTCCCTATTAATATTGTTTCTAATTATTTTGGGGTTTTACACTTATACTTTTGCACTCCTTAAATGTTTATATTAAGTGTTTATTAGTGGGTAATCCCTATAATTACTTTTTCTTTGTCACTTAGTTGGTTTTATATTCTCACTATCTCTCTCATTACAAATATGATTTACATTATTAATAAGTTTATGTCGTTATAGAGTATTTTGTTACATCTAACTCTAATTCTGGGGTTAGTGTACTTTTATTTTTTCACATTACGTTATTAGGTTTTATCAAATCATTTACATTCATTTTTCAATTGATAATAATAATTATTTTGGGTATTGGTTAGTTATTGGGTTCGTTTCCAATATTACTTTTGAGTGTACCATTTCTCCTTTTCATATTCTATATTATTTGTCTGTGTTTTCTCATTCGGTTTCACTTTACTTCCTTTATACTTGGTTAGTTTCGTATTCATTTTCCTTCTTCACCTTCATATTATTTTGTTTCATTTTATTTGGTTTTCCCCTTCTCATTTGGTTTTATTTCATTTAGTTGTATGGAATTATCCACTTTCTTCAATCGGTTTTATTCTTGTTTGGTTTCGTTTTCCCTTCTTCTTTTTGTTCTTTTTGTTTGGTCAATCACTTTCTTATTTGTTTTCATCTGTTCCCTTCTTCTTTTTGTTTGGTCAATCACTTGGGTTAGGTCATGTCGTCTTTTGTCGTGTCATCGTCATTTTATTTTCTTTATATTAAACATTTTATTTTATACGAATTATTTTTTTATATTCAGATTCATCTTTTTTTTATCCCTGGTATTGGGGTGGCTTATTTGTATTGTAACATAATGCCTCTCCTTCAAAATTGATCATTTTGGTAAAACACTAGCATAGTTTTTTATGAAATTAGCAGTTATAATATAATTTTTTCCTATTCTTTCTTGTTTATTTCTTCCTTCTTATTTCTATTCTTACTAGATTAACTCCTTTTTATCTAGATCTGTTTTTACTTATTTCCATTAGTGCATTCTCCCTTTTATATAATTTTTTCCCTATCATTTTTAGTAGCTGGTTTCTTCCATTACTACTCATTTTTCTGAGACCAGAGGAACATCATCTCTGCTCAGTTAATTTGATTGCTGGACCTATTCTCAGTCAATCTTAAATACCTTTTTTGTCATCTTGTGACTTAAATTAATAATAATAATATTTTTGGGATTGTCCACTTAGTGGTTTTTTCGATCATTTTAGCCTTTCACTCATTCTTCCTTCCGCTGTACCTTTGCTATATATTGTTATTTACTCATACAATTGATTGTTTTTTATTTATTTTGTTGTCAATTTCATCATTTCTAACTTTTCATTAGTTTGTTTTCTTTTCTTCTTGTGATCATTTTAATTATCCTAGACATCTTTTTTCTTTTTCTTGGTTGTTTACCAATATTCTGCTTTAACCATTTGCTGTATATTTGCTTTATACATATATTTTTTTTTCTATACCAGTTCAGTTTTTTTTTTCTTTGAATACATTGGATTCATTATAATTTTAAGTATTTGTCTTAGCAGTTTTTGCTTGATTTTATTTTTGTACATTTTTTTCCAGTCTCGAGATCGCTATTATGATTAACTGAAGAATTTTTTACCTTGTATAATCCACTATGCGATCTCAGTTTTTTACATACAACATGTTTCAGGGACTAAATCCCCATCTTCAGGTACAGTAAAAAATTTATTATTCCCCTAATACATAGGGGTCGTCGAAATGATTAAAATGTTTATACATAAAAACACACGCACAAAAATCACTGAATAAATTAACATATAACACAAACACATGAACACGTTAAAAGCGACTCAGTGCACCGGTCGACCTCCGATCGTCAACTAGCCCGTGTTCGTGCTCATTGCTTATCATCAACGCGGTATCATATAATTTATTGGATTTAAATGATAGCTGATCATTGAGTAACTGCTCTTTATTTACTTTGGATGCCTTGTATATTTCAAACTCTTCTAAAGCATTCAGGAAATGACCTTTCTTACAAACATGTATCGGCTCCATGTTCTCTTTGAATCCGGTGTAATTATGGTTTTCGTTTATAGGTGGAGTGCGTAATTTGATGAGGTGGTTTGGGGTTTCTTTTTTGGTAGGTGTTCTTTAAATCTCTCGATAAATTTCCTCCCCGTTTGTCCGATATAGAACTTATCGCACTCACTGCACTGGATTCTATATACTCCTGAACATTCCTCCAAAGTTATTGGTTTTCGTGGCTTAAGTATATTTTTTAGATTATTTATGGTCTTGAATGAAACATTTATCTATAATTTTTTAAATTCATTTTTTATTATGTTGGGGAGTATGTTCGTATATAATGCTGAGACATATTGTGTTGTATTTTTAACTTTATTATTGTCACCATTTATTTTCCGTAATTGTTTATGTATCATTTTATCCACAATTTCTGTGTTATATCCATTTTTCAAGGCTATGTGTTTTATTATGTTATATTCTTCCTTATAGTCCTCCGTATTCATTGGTACTCTTATTAGTCTATGTGTTAGTGCATTAAATGCCACCTTTTTTTGTGTGTATGGATGATTTGATTTAGCATTTATAACTATGTCTGTTGTGGTAGGTTTTTGGTACATTTTAAAACCGAAATGGTCGTTTCTTTTTAACACCAATACATCGAGGAAGTTCAAGCCATTATTGGTTTCCATTTCCATAGTAAATTTTATGTTGTGGTTAATTTCGTTAATAAATTAAAAAAAAATATCCACCTGTCTATGAGTGGAGATAATTCTTAGTATTTAATGGCAAAGTTTTTTTTTGTTTATTTGTTTTGTTTTAAATATTATTCTGAATGATTTTTTGTAAGTTTGTTGTTCTTACTTTATAGGAATTTTTGTAACTTATTCCTTATTGATTTTGTACATATATTTTTTTTCTTTTATGTTATTTATACCTTATTGTAGGGTAATCTTACTTTGTAGGAATTTTTGTAACTTATTCCTTTTTTTCTTTTTATATTTTTATATTATGCCTCATATGTCATCGAAATATTGTTGTAAGTTGTTCTTACTTAATTTTTGAATTTTGGTATCTCTTTATTTGTTTTCTTCTTTTTCCATTGGTGGGCTTGGTCAGTAATCTGAAAATCAGTCCCATTTCTCGGCGTGTATCTTCCTTTTGTTTACCCATGGTCCATCATTTCCTCTGCGCTTGTGGTTCGGATAACCTTGGTGTATAGAACTATTTTCTTCCTTGTGATATAGGTTTCTTCTGTCTTGTACCACAATTCTTCTAATATCATATGTTCATTGGTATCCATGACTGCTTCCATCATTTTATTCTGTGGTTCATTATTCAGAGAAGTTAATCTTACCTCCATCATTGATGTTATCATTGGTTTTTTATTCAGCATTTCTATTTCTGGTAATTTCCATTTTCTTATCGATTTGCTGAAGTTTTTCTCCGCTGGTTTGTTGCGGATCCCTTCTATTTTTTCCTTTAAGGTCCTCCTACAGTCTTTATATTTTATTAATTTGCTTTGGTCGGTAAGGGGTAAATTAAACACATCGATTAGTCCATGCTTCATCATCTCCAATTCTTCTCTTGTTTTTAGTAGTTTCTTTTTATATATTTTTCCTATTTCCTTTGTTTCCTTAATCTTCTTAATTATTCGATTCTTCTTTACTCTTCTACGGTTGGTTTTTATGTGCTTGATTTTCTTATTGTTGTGGTTATCTTTATTCCCAGGTACCAATACACTTGATTCTTCTTTAATTTCTATCTCCTTACTACCTTCAGAAGTGGTGTCTGGTGTTTCATTTAATTGTGAGAAACCACTATCTACTGTTTCATTAAGTTGATCTGATGGATAAATTGTTTCTTCCCATTTCTTATTTATCCCCATTTTTGTCTGCTTGGATTCTTCACGATGTCTTATTAGTATGTATCTTAATTCTCCCTTCAGTTCTTCACGACTTCTTTGGATGTCCTCTGTCAATCGCTGTTGTAGAGCTTCTTGGTTCTTCCTTAAGGTATTGTTGTGTTCCTCCATTTTCTCATTTATCTGCTGCTTCAATGTTTCATTATTTCCTTCAATTTTGTTGTTCAATGTCTCAATATCTTCTCTAAAAATCTCATTCTGTCTCCTCGAATTTTCATTAAGTTTTTTCTCCATTTTGTCTATTTTTTCATCGAAATTTTCGTTTATTTCTCCTTTCATTTTGTCTATTTTTTCATTATTGTTATCTATTTTTCCATTAATTTCCTCCTCGTTTCTGTTTAATTGTTCCACCATAATTCTCATCATTTCTTGGAAATGTGCGTCCATTGATTGGGTCGGTTTGTCTGGTTGGTCTCTGACCGTTACTTCTACTTCCGGTTCAGGTTGTGTTGGATTTTCCGGATGGTCCTCTTGGGGATCCTCTTCGATCATTTCCCCGATCATTTCTTCAATCTCTTCCATTTCTTCTTCGCTAGTACCTTCAGTTCCTTTCTTTGCTTGATATCTTGTAACCTTGGAATGTCTCATAATCGCCGCTAGTCTTCTTTTCTAGCCTCACCAGTTGGTCGCCAATCTGTAACGCGGAGATCCCGTGTCATTTCTGTAAAAGATGTGTATGCTGTGTGTTCGCCTCACACTGGTGTCGTTACTTCAATATTTTGCGCTAACGAAGTCCGCAGCGAGATTTCAAATTACCAGTACAACACGAGTGGAAACCTTACCTGTTTGTTGATAGGGGTTTAATAATCCCGGGTGACGCCAAATTGTTTATCTAAAACAATTAAATTAATGAATAATGTGACAAAATTGTTTTCAGCTATGACGGCCAGGAGTATTCGAATTTGTTCCCGCCTTCGCATGACCTATTGAATCAAGCAGGTAGTGAGTCGAGTTGCAGCGTTAGCGCTGGCCGTCAATTCTGGAAGTTCGCTAAAATGCACAAATTATACAACACATTTCCCTATGAAATAAAAACAATGGTTACACTCTGTACTAGTTTCTTTAATGTTTGATTGGTAATTATTTAGTTGACAATAAAATTATATTTGATTATTCAATAAATTTTGCACCGACAAATTATACGAGACAATTTCTCTAGGGTTTGTGAAATCGATTTTGAACGAATCGTCCAGTCAAGTATGGTGACTGTGTTTTGTTTTTTACAATTATTTCGTTCAAAGTAGGGAGTTCTTTTGATTATGAGAAAACGATTCCTTATGATTACAATAAAAAGTACACTACCTTACATTATTTGTACTTAAATAATATAAAGTGTAGCTACAGTTTGTTCCTGCTGTGTAGTAAAGTGTGTTTCAAAAGTTCACAGTTTAACATTAGGTTATTTTCTTAATTAATACATTTTCAGTGTTTGTTTATCTTACTTAATCTTTGAAAGAAATTATATTCAGTTTATAGTGAGAGTTCAGATAACTGCGAGAAATATTTAAAGTGAGTTTATTTCAGGAAATTGGGTAATTCAATTATACTTATCATATCAGACGACTTGGGATAAACAGTCGTTCAGTTGTAATGTAATTGGGCAGCAATCGTATTCAGTTTTCAATAATCTTGGGGCTTAAGTATGTCTTGCGTCTTTTTCATGTTAGTTGCAGTTATTTTTTCATTTAATTCTCAGGTAAAATGATCCTCGGCATCAGTTAAATATTATTGTCCCTCGTCTTCTTCTTACTGGTTCATGTTTTTGAAATTAGATTACTTTTTATACGTTTACAATGAAAATTTAGGTCATTCAATATTTGGCGTCTAATCTTGATGAGCATCACTTTGAGAGTATCATAATGTTAAGTTATTATTTAACACATTTATAAAATAATATTTATGTCTCCCACTTACCTTAATTCAGCGCAGGTTTGTCGCACGAACTGTGAATATAAACGTGATTTCAAGGTTTTATCAGTAACGTACACTACTCTCACTTATGCGATTGAACTCACATTTTATTTCATTTTTTATAATTCTTTAAAATTCTTTACTATTCATCTTTTCTCTCTACAACAGCATATAGCTGTATTTTTAATTATTAGTAACAAAACATTTATTTTAATATGATATACTTATTCTAAGTAAGGCGACCCAGCTTGCTACATTCTCACATTCATATGATTTAATTCAGTCTATATTAATATTCTATGCTCCTTTGGAGATTGTCATTAAACAAAAAAAAAAAACATGATCACTCTTCTTCTCAAACCAAACTCTTCAGCAAACAGTACAATGTTTTGGCAGGCAGTCTTTTAATTCCAATTTCTATTCTTGACAAAGGTAATTTTATAAATTAGAAAAGCAATTAACAGTAACAAAAATGTAAAAAATGAACAGATAGAATTCTTTGTATCTCCTTTATCAAAAGCCGTTATTTAGTTTAGTAAATTTTTAGAATTTGCATTCTTATTATATTGTTACGAGAAACCTACCGAACAACCTAGAACATTCTCCACTCTTCCCCCGCCCAGTGTGGCAGGTGTGCTTAGTCAAGGCTGCGTTCAAGTTTGTTCTAGACGTGTGAAGAAGTAGGCATTAGCGTCATCATTAAGTGGTGTGCAAATTAAGAATGGAACGTTAATTCTAGAACTCTGCGTGACTTATAAAAGCTGAGCATCTGGCATTGTCAGTTCAGTTACATGAGCGATTTTTGTTAGCGCAGATTGAGTGTTTGTCGAAATGAAGAATTATTGTGTGGAACTCTATTAATTGACATTGTTATTGCGTGTGGACAAATCTAACTGGAATTATTGTACAAGTTGATTATGAACTGTTATTTGTGATAATTAAAGCTGGATATTAGTTACTTCACTGGTGTGCTGTATTTTGTTTTCCACTGTACCATATGGCGGATCAGTTAGACCATCATAAAAATATTTAATTTTTACAATCACTTGACCTTCCCTATACTACCTCCTCCACCCCTCCATCATAACACCCCACATACACATCCTTAACATACGTTCACCCCTTAGATATTCTTTGTATTTAGTTGTTCTTAGCAGCTCTTTGAGACCTTTTCAAATCCAGGATGTTATGCTGACTACACAACTTAAGCTGACTATATACAAAAGTCTTATACGACCAGTAGTAACATACGGTCTATAACCGTAACACGCGAAGCCTGGACATTAACCATCACAGACGAGCAATATCTAAGAATATTTTAACGAAAAGTCTTGCAAAAAATCTTTGGACCTCTACAAACTGAAAATGTTGGAGTATTCAAATTAACCATGAACTGGACCAACTGATTGAGGATTACAGTCTGGTTTATTAAGAGTAGGAGGCTTGAGTGGCTGGGCCTTATAAGGTGAATGGATGACAGAAAATGGCTAAGAGAATTGCAGATTGAAGACCAGTAGGAAGAAGAATTAGAAGGAGGCCCAGAAAGATATGGATGGATGACGTGGAGGATGATTTGATATATATGAACGCGAGGGGATGGAGACGGATGTGTAATGAGAGGGCAGAATGGAAGAAAGTCATTGAGCAGGCTAAAACACACACTAAATTGTAACACCAGAAAAAGAAAAAAAGAAGAAGCTCTTTGAGAATAGTGTAATAAGCTAAAACAATTGTCAGAGGTTAAGAATAATTGTGAAACTACCAAGTGTTTGTGCATTTTTAAAACCTTGTACACAGAAGTTTATCTTGTGAGACAAGAATAGTAGTAAATATACGTGTGAAGAAAATGCATCATGTAGGCATTGACTAGCGGGTGTGACAGGAGTGTAGTCTGTTCCCTGCTTTGCTTAATGTAAGGTGGACTGAATATGCTGGATTGAAATACTTACCTATGTTTGTTGCTGTTTGTAAATGATATAGTAATGATACACAAGACTGAACATAACTTTCTACTGAACTGTGTTGACAATATAATCTTAAAATTATCCTATACAAAACCAAAGTTAATGTCAATATATCAGAATCATGACATGTGACAGACATAGTGAACTGGATTCAGAGAAAGCAACAACACTGGAATTACCATGTCGACAGGCTGGATGATGAGTTGTAGACAACTCTAGAAGATTAGTCAAACCAGCACGGGATAATTGTCCAAAAGGCAAATTAGACGACCATGAATGTGATGGGGCAATTGTATTGAGTAATGTAGTTGGTTATAAAGAAGAGAATCTACTAAATGAAGAAGAAGAAGAAGCAGCAGAAGAAGAAGAAGACGATGACGATGATGATGATGCAGAAGAAAACCAAAGTTATATCCTTCTAAGGAATGTGACCTGTAAGCAAAGTACTTATAAACGATGAGATTATTGAACAAAGTTTTCATGTTGTATACTATGTTGGGTTGTGACATGATCTATGACTATCAGCATTACAGATAACAAATTATATAAGATCCAATGAGATGTGTGATACAATCAACAGTATGTTGTTTATTCTTCGTATTGTTTAAATTCGTTGTTTAAGACCTGAAGATGTCAGTAATGACGAAAAGCTTAGTCGAACAATAAAAAAATTATAGCAGTTAGCAAATTCATAAAAGAAATAGTATGTTGTTTAGTTTAACAACGAAAGATGCTAACATTAAGTTTATAAAATCACAGTTCCACCAGTTCTTTATGTGTAGCAGTGAAAGTTGGTGGATGGTCCCGGTCCGAGTGGACCGAAACTGATGAATAAAGTAATGTTCCACAAGTGTGGACAGGAAGAATTAATTAGTTGGGCCCAAGTGGGCGAAAATTATGTTTCTTGAATTATATTCTGTTAGCTGGTCTTCCATGGTGATTGAAGATGATGTGTAGAATGAATTAAAAATTACATTAAGAAATAAAAAGAAGTGGACTGTATATGAATAGTTTTAATATTGACTGATTACATTACAGCTATAAAAATTGAAGTAGGCTGGCTAATGCTGCATATTGAATTAATACAAATTTATATTAGAATGAAGTTATGGCGCTAGTCGGCCATAAGCGAGAACACAAGTTAATTATGGCGCTAGTTGGCCATAAGCGAGAATGTAAGGGCCTAAAGCCTACATTTAATGTCGACACTAACTTGACAGAGAAAGTTCGGCGAACCGAACGCCGAGAAAGCTGAATGTGCACTGGTCAAGGTACAATCACGCGAACGTTGATGCGATATATAAATCAGATTAGCCAACCTAGAAAAATAAAATCATCGCGCTACCGTCCATAAACTGCCCGTCAAAAATCAAAAAGATTTTTTGATACATTTTTAATAAATTAGAATACATTTACAATTTAATTCAAAATAGTGCAGTTCTTAGTAACGAGAATCAGCTTCAAGGCTAAGTTGAACCTTGAGTTGAGATTAGATAACGGCAATCGGCCGCTAGTTTAGAGATAAGCATGCAGATAAGCGACTGTAGGCCAAGGTTTGGCGAACAGCTGTTTCATGTACCAATAAGTCTGGTTAACCACTATTACTGACACAAGTGTGCACAGTATGTAACATTATAAAACATGAAAGGAAAATACATAATATGCAAGTCATAGAGTTACCTTAATGCTAGCTAAGGTCCGTAGACCTGTACAGAGAGTTCATTACATGAACAAAATTGTTGTTGAACATGTTGCATTGCATGTTTTATTGTATATTCAGGAGGGCGACATGTGTCGACCTAGACATGATATTCCTGAAGTTTCAGGAATTTACAATATGTAACAATGTGTGGGCAAGCTAGATGCTGAATGTAGCCCAGATATGACATGTATGTCATAATTTTAAATAAAGAATTATGCATGCTTACCTACAAAAATGAATAAAATATGAAGTACAATGTGAATAAATTAAACGAGACAGTTACAGACGGCAGGCGCTTACAATAGTTTTTACATCGACACAATTTATGTGAATACAACAACAATAACTTGAATAATTACAAGATAAATAATTGTAATGTCAAACAACAATAGAATACCGAAATTACAGAAACAATTTAACAATTTAAGACATTCCCAAAATAGTACATATTTATCAGAAACCATATAAAGAAATGAATGCATGGTTACTTAACAGCAAAACATGCGAATATTATGCAATAACATTTCATAAATAAGACCACCCAAAGACATGCAATACACCCCATAACATCAATGAAAATGTGTGACATAGTATGCCACAAAAATTAACATACAATACAAATATTAAGATATCACCAGAACTGTAATAATCAGAAGCGTGCCATGACGCAAAGTTGACAAAAAAATATTGTGACAATCTATCACAATTACGTTGACCAAATGGTCGTAATAAATAATAAGCCAATGGCGGAATAAAGCCGCATTGCGCTATAACCATAATATCAAATCTCGTCTCGCGCTGGCAATAGACATAATTTATGTATTGGTCTCCGCAAAACACCCGTAGGCGTGCGAATGTCCACGACGCGAACCAAGTTATCTGGGCCGGGAAATGTGGCGATGATCACGCCAAATTTCCAGGCTAATGGAGGCAAGTTATCCTCAATGATCAAGGCTAAGTCACCAATGGAAACATTATCTTTGGCAAACCTCCACTTGTGACGCTGTTGCAGCTGGTGCAAATAATCGCGAGACCACGCCTTCCAAATGTCCCGGACAAACCTCTGAATCAGCTGCCAACGACCAAGACGAGAAACAGGAACGTGAGAAAGGTCTGGGTCAGGAATCGCAGTTAGGGGCGCGCAAATCAAAAAATGGCCAGGTGTAAGTGGCACCGGGTCGTTAACATCCGAGGAAATAGCAAATAAAGGTCGAGAGTTCAGACATGCCTCTATCTGAGATAAAACGGTCGTGAACTCTTCGAAGTTTAATATAGATTTGCCTACCACGCGCCGCAGATGAAATTTCAAACTCTTGATGCCGCTCTCCCAAAGGCCACCGAAATGAGGTGAGGAGGGCGGAATAAATGACCATGATATCCCCTGAGAGGATGTGAATGACTTAATCGAGGTGATGGCATCCTTATTGTGCCAAAAGTTGTAAATGTCATGTAAGATGGTGCGGGCCTTCCTGAAGTTCGTGCCGTTGTCGGAGTACAGCTGACTGGGTATACCCCGACGTGCCATAAAACGACGTAAAGCAGCTATAAATGCGCTGGCAGTAAGGTCGGACACCAATTCCAGGTGAATGGCCCTAGTTGCCAAGCAAACAAACAGAGACACGTACGCCTTAGTAAAAGTTCTAGACTTCTGCCCGCCATGACGAATCATGAAGGGACCACCATAATCAACCGTGCAAAATAGAAACGGCCTTGAAGGAGTGACTCTAGGGGATGGCAAAATGCCAAGACTCTGGACCTGCTGTGTGGCGCTGAACCGGATACACTTGAGACACTTACGAATAATGGAACGGATGACTAGCCGGGCATTAACAATCCACCAACGCTGACGCAGAGAATGATGCACGAGCTGAGCACCAGCGTGAAGTAAGCGAATGTGTTCGCGTTCGATGATAAGGCGTGTGACATGCGCCGAAGGGGGTAGTACGATAGGATGTTTCGAATCGTAAGGTAACTGGGAATGCTGCAATCGTCCGCCCACGCGTATCACTCCAGAGTCGTCAAGAAACGGGTCGAGAGAAGCCAACTTGCTTCTGATGGAAACAGAAGATCCGTTCCGAAGACAACTAATTTCGCCTGGGAAGTGGATCGATTGAGATTGTTTTATGAAGAAATTGAGAGACTGATGAATTTCTGCAGGGGTCAGATCGCCCGAAAGTTTGCCCGCAGATGAGTGTCTAACATTTCTGATGAAACGAAAACAGTAAGCGTATACACGTGTCACCCGGTGTAACGAGGAAAAGTCCAATGATAAGTCAACAGCCAGGGTAGACATTAGCGAACGGTTATGTGTAGTTTTCTCTTCCGCGGTGACTTCCGAAGATGATGGAGTGGCCGGTACGAAAGATGGGAAAGGATTAGAATCTGACGATTGAGACAGACAGCCAGGACCGTGCCACCAAAGCGAGCAATCGCGCAAAACGTCCGGGAAACACCCCCTAGATATAATATCAGCAGGATTGCGTCGCGAATCAATGTGATGCCAGATATAAGTTTGCGTGCGACGCTGAACTTCAGCAACCCGATTAGCGACGTATGTTTTCCAACGCGTAGACTGCGCATGAATCCAGTAAAGAGCCACCATAGAATCGGAATACAAATGTACATCATCAATAAACGAATGAAGAGCAGGAATAATTTTAGATACGAGTCGCGATAATAACAAACAAGCGCAGAGCTCGAAGCGAGGTAATGACACTTGGCGTAGGGAAGCCACGCGAGATTTTGAACACAAGAGACGACAGGAAGCAGTAGCATCTTGATAAATGACTCGAATATACACACAACAGCCGAACCCTCTCTCGGACGCATCCGAAAAGCCATGCAACTGAACTGTAACCGCCTCACGGTTGCAACGAATAGATCGCGGGACCACTATTTTACCAATCACAGTTAATTTGTTACACAAAGAATGCCAATCCGAAAGTGACTGACCGGAAATCGGTTCATCCCAACCAAGCTTACAAAGCCAGATTAAGTATATGAGTATGTATAAGTATACACATAAGTATATGTAGTAAGTGTGTGACGCTACTAAATTGATAGCGCCATGATCAATGAGTGTCATGTGCCCAAGATCCTTACATTCTTTGGTAAGGTCCGCGTAGTCGCGAGCGAGCTTGGGATCGCGCCTGAATCGACGCTCCAAGCTTAAAAATCTTGATTCGGCACTTGTGTAAGATTCCCCCAAGTGGGGCTTATCAGATTTGAATGGGAGCGACACTATAAATCTACCCTCGTGGTTGCGCTGAGTTGAGCGCACAAAATGCTCTTCGCAAGCCGACTCGCTATTAGGGGTATCGCCGGGGATCGTTTCTGCCTCCCAAAATCTCTCGAGAGATTGCAGGATTTGGCTGTCATTGTTCCTTGCCAAGAACGAAACAGCAGGACCCTGGGTGTGGCAGTGTTTGGGCAGATTGCCGGCCAAAATGTAACCCAGTTTTGTCTCCTGAATGATAGGGAAGTTGGGTCCGCGTGTGTACTTATTAGCTAATATTAAATCCAGATAAAATTGTGCCCCCAATAGTATGTCGATCTGTGAAGATATATTAAAATCTGGGTCGGCGAGAAAAATTTTATTTGGAATGTGGAACCGGTTGATGTCAAACGAGATTGAAGGCAGATTATGAGTTAAATTAGATAGGACGGCACATTTGGCCTCGAAACTATGTCTCTGATAGCGAGACATAATACGCACAGAAACAATGTCAGTAGCGCAACACGCTGTGTTGCTTATTCCTGTAATTGGAATATTAGATCGGGTTAGTTTAAGGTGCAACCTTTTCGCAAATGATTTCGTACAAAAATTGATCTGGGACCCGGCGTCAAGAAGTGCCCGAGCCTTATGCCTATTGCCAGCCTGATCAATGACATATACAACCGCAGTGGATAAAAGTACATTGTTTTTACACTGTAATTTGAATGAGCAATAGTTACTGCTGGCAGCTGCTGATTTCGGCACGTAATTAGCGTGCAGCAAGGTGTGGTGACCCTTTGAACAAATTTTACAAACCTGTTTACTTTTACAATTTGTTCTCAAATGACCTGCTCTAAGGCAGTTAATACAACATTTATGATTTGCAACCAATTGCCCCCGCTCAGCGGCACTTAATATGCGAAAATTATTACACATGTAAAGCGGGTGGTCAGATTTACAGCACACACATGAATAATGCCTTGCCGCTGCGTGATAACTCTTAAAGGTACTGCTGCCAGCAGTATTTCTTAAGCTACATTTCTCAAATTTATTGTTTGGTTTTACACTAGGTTTGTTGAATTGCTGTCCGGATTCAATTGGCATTGTATTTTCTAAAAGTTGTCGGCGCAAATTCAAAAAATGCGTAAAGTCTTGAAAACTGGGCAAGTTGTCAGGGTCTATGGACTCCTTCCAACGTTTTAAAGTAATAGGGTCAAGTTTGGTGGAGAGCAACTGTATGGTAATAAACTCAAATAGGTTTACGGACAGCTTCATTGCCGCCAGTGAATTAACGGAAGACGTTATAGTATTCGTAAACTCCGCCAAGCTTTGAACTGAGTCCTTTGTTGTGGACTTAACCTGAAGTAGGTTCTGTACATAATATTTGGCTAATATAAATGGATTATTGTACCTCTCGGACAGCAAGTTCAACGCTATTACATAATTTTCTTGACAAATTGGTAATGATTTAATTAAGTCTAATGGTTCACACTTCACCGATGAATGCAAGTAATGCAGTTTCTGTACTGGCGTTAAATCTGATCTTGAATGCACTAGATCATTGAAAATTGAATAGAAATGTTGCCACTCAAGTATGTTGCCTGAGAAGCAGGGCAAACTTATCGGCTTTAAATGCACAGGCGTCGATAGTACAGGAGGCACAGTCTGAGTATTAAAAGTGTCAAGGAGTTGTAAAATGTTTGCCTCAGTTGAGTATATCGTTTCCTCAACCTCGACTCGGTCTGCCTGAGCAGTGCTCGCGTCTTTACTGATAAGCTCTATCTCAGACTGTACTTCGTCGTACTTCGAGGCTAAGCTCTTAAGACTTTCTAATCTTACAGTCAGAAAATGTTTTGTAGTTAAATTAATATCAAAAGAATTTACCGCGGATTGTATCCGCACTATCGCGGACTTTAATCCGCCTCTCTTTCTGGTCAGCACCTTGAGGCCTTCTTCAGACATTTTTTTACGCACCTTTTTACTGTTGCTGGTGGTACCTGGTTGGCGACTTCCCGCAGCGTCGGCTCCTTGGTGATGATGGTGAACAGCTGGCAAAGATGACCACTTTGAGGCACTGCAGCCGGCAGGAACTTGCTATTACGTTGCCCGAAGATGACGAGCGAAATGGTGACGCAAATCACGCCACGGTCACATTAGCTGACGTGCTAATCCGCCCGTGATGGCCAGAAAAAGATGTAAACGATGTTAAATGGAAATCCAGGTCCGGAGTGACCAAAAAATGGATGATGCGCACCGTGAGGACTAAAATGCTGATTATAATCCAGGCACGGTGGACCAAAAAATGGATGGTCCCGGTCCGAGTGGACCGAAACTGATGAATAAAGTAATGTTCCACAAGTGTGGACAGGAAGAATTAATTAGTTGGGCCCAAGTGGGCGAAAATTATGTTTCTTGAATTATATTCTGTTAGCTGGTCTTCCATGGTGATTGAAGATGATGTGTAGAATGAATTAAAAATTACATTAAGAAATAAAAAGAAGTGGACTGTATACGAATAGTTTTAATATTGACTGATTACATTACAGCTGTAAAAATTGAAGTAGGCTGGCTAATGCTGCATATTGAATTAATACGAATTTATATTAGAATGAAGTTATGGCGCTAGTCGGTCATAAGCGAGAACACAAGTTAATTATGGCGCTAGTTGGCCATAAGCGAGAATGTAAGGGCCTAAAGCCTACATTTAATGTCGACACTAACTTGACAGAGAAAGTTCGGCGAACCGAACGCCGAGAAAGCTGAATGTGCACTGGTCAAGGTACAATCACGCGAACGTTGATGCGATATATAAATCAGATTAGCCAACCTAGAAAAATAAAATCATCGCGCTACCGTCCAGTTGGATAAATGGTAATAAACAGAAAGTATAGGCAACAGAAATAAGGTTTCTGAGGAGAATCCGGAACTGCACAGAAAAAGACATTTTGATATGGAATGAAGGTTAGCTAGAGGCGAATTTTGTATAAGAGAATACTATATGTATTTGGCGACACCAACAGGACCTAGTATTCAACAATGACCAGCATATCAAACACTGCAAAGTATACAAGCATTTAGGATTAAAAATGATATAAAACAGGACATTGGATGAAGCAATTTATAGAACAAAATACGCAAGAACTGAAAGCTATTCCAACGTTAAACAATACATTACAAGATGAATGCATTAGCAAAGAGAATAATAAGTTAATATGCCATACTACTGTCAATAGTGTAGTAATCTATAGCTTGGAAGTATGGCCATTTAAAGTTGAAGTGGAAAAAATGTTGGAGGGATAGAAGTGGACTTTTGGAGAAAGAAGAGTGGGCAATAGCAGGCAGATCAAGAATAGAAGAATAACAGATTATAGAACAAGAGAAATTATGGAGGTAACACACACAATGGCAGATGATATCAAATTTAAACAATTATGCTGTATACTGTTTCCGTTCTTAGAACAATCCTTATGTAAACAAACCCACGTGGCAAATCTGAAACGCTAGCGGTCAGAGGCGTTGACACTGTTCACACAGTAATGTATTACGTGCATATGCAGAATGCCTGTATAGTCATGTGAGAGTTATCTTGCCACTTAAATCAGGCATGTCATTTTAAGACTTCCTCCTTATTACTGTATTCTGAATCGTATTGAATTAGTATGGAGCCAGTTGAAAGGATATGTTGCCCATCACAACACAACATATATAAACTGCTTGATATAAAACAATTTACTAAGAAGGCGGCAAATTAAACAAAGGCAGACAAGTGGAGTCATTGTATGTAGCACATTATCAAGTAAGATGATAAGCTATGGCAACTGGCCCACATTACCGACATTGTTGTGAACAATGAACAATCTTATCAATAATAACGGTGACTCAAGTGATGATACAAGTTCAGGCACAGATATGGAAGGTAGTCAATTATTCTCTGACAACAAATGATAGTATTCAGTAACTACTAATTATTACAGCTTCTATTTTAGTTTTAAATAAACTTTACTTTTTTTGTTTGTTGCTATATTTAAATGGTTAATTAAAAAAAAGCCATTAACTGGTGTTATAAAATGTTTCACTGTCGGTCTGACACTGTCACACAAATTTTACTTTGGTCAGGACAAATTATTACAATTTACGTGTGTTTATACAATATCAATATTATATGTACCTTGTCTGTACTGCTTCTGTCACAGTGACACACCTTTAATTCAAGTAGGAAATAGCGTTTCAGATGGGCCACGCCTGTTTATTTACATCAGGACTAATCTAAGAACGGAAACAGTGTAGACATGTTTGCAGAATGTCAGAAGAAAGACTACCGAAACAGATTTTCCAATGGAAGCTGGGAGGATGGAGGGAGTTCAGAAAGATCTGGCAAAGTGGTACAGATGAAAGGATAAGACTGTATGGTTTGGAAGAGGACATGCAGAACAATAGAGATGGATGGTCATTGGGTATCGGAAGATGTGGAATGTTATAAACTGATATAAAGAAGCAATGCAAATGTGCAAAGGTAAAGTTACCTACATGTGTATACCACATGTGACAGGACTGTTGAGTACAAAGGAATGTTGATAGAATGAAGAACAAAAAGAATTCTTTGAATAGTAAATCTTCATGTATGAACTGTGAGGAAAGAGAGAGTCATAGATCAACCACGAGAATGACAGTAAAAATAATTTGTGAGGTCAGAACTAGCCTAATCCTTATAGTAACAGTGATGACACTGATGACGATAAAATTGTGGAAATTATGAAATATATTTGTACCAAAATATGGGTGCGATACAATTTATTTCACCATCTTGCATATGTCTTGTTTTCCTTGCAAAATAACCAACACACAAAATCAACAAGTGGTGATGCAATCAGCAGACTTACCATATTTTTCTGATTAAAGCTTTTAAACCCAAACATATTTTATCCAATACAGTATGGACACGTAGGTTTTTTGTAATTTCACGTCACCAAGAAAAGTTGTCAAAAACAAACACAGCTGTATACATAACGGAAAATAAATTGTTGTTCTAACTCCGCAAACTTCTTTATTAAAAACCTTTCATACATAAAAAAAAATTCCATTGCGTCACTAGCGTGTTCGAGTATAAAGCTGAAAAAAGTATACTTTCAATTCAGTGAGGAAGCAATAAGGTATCACACATCACAATGGTCCTGTCAAGTTTCTCTGTCTACATTGTCATGTCTGGTAAGCAAATGATTGTGTGATGATTTCTGTTTTAAAGAATAATTCAAATCTAAAAGTATTAAATATTGTTGGATTTTGTTGTCCATGATGTGGCCATTGATTAACTAAATATAATTAAATCACTACCGACTCGGAACACAAAGTTTTTTATGGGTAAAAATGTAAAAGTTTTACCTTATAGCCTGAACCAGTTTTTGCTTATTATAAGTTTCATCAGAGGCTGCCACTGGGAGAGTTGTCCGTCTTGTTCTTGATGACGGTGTCGCCTTTTGAAGAAGCTATGTTGTGTGTGTGTGTGGGGTGTGATATGTTCGAATAATGCGTGTGATTTGAATTGTGTCTGTTCATTTAGGATGTTGTTTTTATGTGTTTGTATATTTCCAATTATTCAAGAGTGTCTAGTTTTCTGCCTTTTATGTGTACGTGTATATTGTCAATGTTATTGTCCATGTAAACCACATGTACAAAAACATCGACAATGACATGGATGTTCTACATGTACACATACAAGGCCGAAAACTAGACACTCTTGAACAATTGAAAATATACAAACACATAAAAACGACATCCTAAAATAAGACACAATTCAAATCACATGCATTATTCGAACATATCACACCCACACACACACAACATAGATTCTTCAAAAGGCGACACCGTCGCCAAAAACAAGACGGACAACTCTCCCAGTGGCAGCCTCTGATGAAGCTTATAATAAGCAAAAACTGGTTCAGGCTATAAGGTAAACCTTTTATGTTTTTACCCATAAAAAAACTTTGTGTTCCAAATTGGTAGTAATTTAATTATATTTATTAAATATTGTTATTTTACCTAAAAATAGTAAAGCTTTCAATGCTAGTTTTGTATTAATATTATGTATGATAAAAACAGAATGCATGATTATTGTTTTCACATGCAGGAAATTTTGAGGAACAACACTTGTTACCATTTGACAACCCCAATTTATTAATGTTGACAAGGTTCTATCAATTAACTGCATATATTTTTTGTTACAACTGTCTCAACACTTTGTCAAACACTTTTACTGCCATCTTCAGGAAAATTGTAGATGAATTGTTGTGACACCTGAATTGCAGTATTCATGTTGTAGATAAGAATGTCAAAATAATTCATCTTCAATTATCCACCATCACCATCTAAAGGCCATGCCTTGTCCAGTAAGCCATGTCTCTCTCCATCATTGCTCTTTTTAAATCACAGTATGATAGGAAGTTCATCTCGTTGCCCATGTCTTTGAAGAATGCTGCTCTTGTTCATCCTCTTGGTTTCTCCCCCAACACCTTTCCTTCAAAAATGATACTTAAGAATTGATTGTGTCATAACACATGCCTGATCAATTTTGCCCTTCTTCTTCAATCATTTTAAAAATTAATCTATCTTTGTTCACTTCTGCGATGACTTGCTCATTACTTTTCTTATCCATCCAACTCATCCTCGTCATTCTCCTCCAGACCACATTTCCATTGCTTCCAACTTCCTCCTTTCGATTTTGCCAAGGGTCTACATCTAACACCCATAAGTTAAGACACTCCACACAAATGTTTTTGCAAACATTTTTCTTACCTCCATAACTAAATGATTATTTGTAAGTAAATTCCTTTTCTTCTGAAACGCCTGCTTTGCTAGAGCTATTATTCACTTAATTATATTCTTTGTTTCCTATATTTTCACAAGTGAATGAGCTCCCCAGGTAGTAAAAATTTTCAACCTGTTCTAAAATTGTATTACCCAATTTAATATCAAGTTTTACATGCTCTTTCTTCTCTTCTATAATCATTATTTTTTATTTCTTCTTGTTAATCTTTCATTTAAGTTTCCCTAGAGTTTCAGACAAGATTACCCTGAAGATGGAAATAAATTTTATTTTTAATGTCAACACAAATATTTTTAAACTATACCCAGTTAACAATGTGTTTGACACTACTCTCTATAATACAACAGCCATTCATGGCTAACACTGTGCCAGTGTGGTATAAGGAGCAGCTGGGGACTGTCAGAATTCAAGAAGGAAGACCAGATAATCGACACATTATTGTTTATCCCAGATGAAATATCTCTATTGTTTATATTAACATTTTATAAATTTTAAAGTAGGCATGCTACACTATTGCTATTTATCAAAAAGCAGAAAGCAAATTACAGAGTACTCAATAAACCTGAGCAATAAAAAACAAATAATAAATATAATAACAGTGACAATATACCGGTACTGTACAGAGAACAGTTTCATGTTTTGTTGAAGTGGGAACTTCATATATAGCACTATGGTGCCCAGCTCATTCCTGTACATCTTGTGCTTCTAGGATAGTAATTGATTTAATGCATCATAAAATAGCTGAAACAAAAAAGCAATGTTACCAGGTCAAGCAAACCTCTTTTTCCCATATAGCAATCCAAAATTTCCCCATTGCCACAAATATGTATGCTTTAAGCAGATCATTAAAAAAATTGAATTATTATTCCACACATATCACATTTTACTTTTCAACTAAATATTGTGTAAATCATATTGTTATATTGAAAAAAATTATTTTTTACATATTATTTTTATACTGAAAATTATACCATGTGTGATATGATTCTATTTATGTTTACTGTAAATATCGATTTCATGTAATAAAATACGTATAAACACTATTATGCCCCTGTCTCATTTAATTATCTGTTCATTCTTTTTGAATCTTAATTCTTTATAGCAAAATCTCTCCTACTCCAAATACAACCTAACAACCGAGCATTTACACTTTGAATCAGTTCACTTGCCACTTGACACTGAAGTTCTCACTTATGGCAATTGTCCCACAACACACCCATTTAACTTTTTTTTTGCATAATAAATAATTTGGTTTGTTTGTTTCAGTGTTTGTGTACACAGCCAGAGGTGACAAACTGGACCCCAGTGTGTACTTTCCAGACAATGTAAGTTGTACATGAAATATAAAAAAATAATTAACCCATGCTGATGAACAAAGACTTCATTTAAAGGGGTGGGCTGATGTTTCAAAATTCATCATCTCCACTTTGTGTATTAAGATCTTTACCACTTATGGTTCTCACTTTTTCCTTAGTCTATCCATGCTTCTTCTTTCCTCTTCATGTTTTCTTGCCCTTAGTAGTTTCTTACATTTATGCCAGACAATGGAATATTTGAAACGATTCACTTATTTCTTTATTTCTTATCATGGCTCTTTGATCACATCCTTTTGTCACCTCTCATGCTTGACACTTCTTTTTCTCTTCCATTGTAGGCATTGCCTGGGTCTTATAAAATTTTAGTGTCGGTAATATGTTTCTTTTTTTTTTTAACACTGGCCTGATACTGCCACATACACAGTGGACTCTGCTTTATTGGGACACGTCAGGACTATACCAAGTTGGTCCAATTAAACGGCTAGCCATATTATTGGAAATTTTTAAAAAATAAGTATATAAGCCTTATAAACTGAAATTTCATATTTTATTGTTATTTTGGAGTGTTAGTGGTCTCAAATATTTCTACTAGTAATTTTATACAAACCACTATGTTGTATTTGGTACTGATAAGCGCTTTCGGCAGTCAAGCCATCTTCAGGTCATTTACCAACCTTAGTAATATACAAACCAATATGTTGTATTTGGTACTGACGAGTGCTTTAGGCAGTCAAGCCATCTTCAGGTCATGTACCAACCTACTAGTAATTTTATACAAACCACTATGTTGTATTTGGTACTGACGAGCGCTTTCGGCAGTCAAGCCATCTTCAGGTCATTTACCAACCTGGCTGGTAAATGACCTGAAGATGGCTTGACTGCCGAAACCGCTCGTCAGTACCAAATACAACATAGTGGTTTGTATAAAATTACTAGTTGAAATTTCATAATAATGGATAATCAAACATAACTCTTAACTACAGTAAACATCACAATTATAAGATTTGTTACTAACAAAGTAGGTACTTCTAAGGAAATGCAGCAATAAATATATAATAACTAGCTGAAGTACCCATTGTATGCCCGGGTGGCAAGCATTTTTATTGGCACATACTGATAAAGCCACGGCTGGCTATGAAGTTTAATTATTGGGCGAAAACTTCTTTGTAGACCACATTTTTGGTGTAAACTCTGTGGTCTTTCTTTAAGTTGCCTTGTTGGTCAGTTCCTAAGACTTTTACTTTGACTTGCTGAAAGGACTTTGTTCTTGAAAATGCAACATAAAGTTGTCCATGACTGAATACTGGAGATGGCAAATAAATACCAACTGAATCCAGTGTTTGTCCTTGGCTTTTGTAGATGGTCATAGCAAAAGCAAGTCTAAATGGAAACTGTTTTCGTCTTAATGTAAAGGGAAGGTCAGGGTCACTGGGTGCAAGAATAACTCTTGAAATAAATACTTACTGTGAGCAAATTCATTACTTATTCATTGGATCATCAGAAATACGTATAAACATAAATTTTACAATTAAAACATATACAGAAATATAGGACAATTACAAAATATATAGACGTATCTGTATACAAAATTACAAAACATATCAATACAATCACATAGTAAAAACATTAAAAACTATAGGAACGGATAAAGGTATACATTCGATGCCAGTAAATATCATTTGTTTATTTACTTGTTACTATGGTAATGAATTCTGGTCTCCTATACCAATGACTGACACACTGCCTACCGCATTATATTATAGATACTATAATTACAGCATCATGAAATAGTACGAGTAAGACTGTTTTTAAGAATCTTGGGGTCCTAGTGGTGAGTGTAGTTGGGTTATGGTACTATCAGCAGTTCACCTTTACAACCAAACAAGCAATGTGGTGACACATGCCATTCCACTACACGCATCACTGTAATACTACACATTTAAAATACGTTTAACACAGTTTTAGTATTATTTGACTGTCTCTCACAATGTATTTCTTGTAGTGAATAAAAAAAAAACACTTTAACAAAATATTCAATAAATTACACTTACATATAATGTACGAACGTTCAATCTTATACGCACACAAAATCACAACTAAACACGTCTTCTGAATGTCTGAACAATGTTTTCAGAACCAGTAATACCCCACCAACTCAAGCACGCACTATTATTCAGTAGACCCCCCGCTCCTCAGGCGTCTCGTCAGCAAAACTGGTGTGCGTACAGTATGTTGCCAAGGACAAACACAGAAAGTCCAGAGCCAAACACATGTCTTTGGGTTGTTGTTAACACAATGTACTGTATTGTTATAGTTTGTCGCCTTCACCAGTCTACTCATAAAAATTACGACCTCAAAAAAAAAAGCTTATTACCGTACTACTATTTAAGAAGAGAAAATCTGAGCCACTACTGGACTGAATTACCGGCAGTCTGGACATATTAAGCAAAGAAACTTTCTACATGCAGCCCTGTTTTGTTTTTGTATTTTGAATATTGACCCAATAAAGCGACTGGCCCTGATAACTGGAGGCCCCATTAACAATATACAGTATACACTGTATTATTAAAAGTTCCAGTTCATTTGACTTAAGTCTTTGCCGTCTTCAAAGGTTGTATTACATCCCAAATATCACGAAACTGACATGAAATTAGGTGCTGTCTGCATTCTTGTAGACACATCGTCTCACATTATTTAGATACAAGCTATATTTATTCATAATTTAAGGAAAATGGAGAGGTTTATAAAGTATCTGAGTAATAACCATAATGACATTTGTTTGTTTGAAGGCTGAAGACATTAAATCTGTTTTACAAGATCCAAACACATATATAATAAAAGATTGGAGCCAACCACCTGCAACTGTGAAGTATCCAAATCAGGTACAGTAACAACAATTATATGTCTGCTTTAGTTACTTAAAGTTTGTTATTTTGAATGATCATCACTTCTTTCACAGCACTTTAACAATTAATAATTTAATGCACTTTCACTGTTAAAGTTTGTTGTTCATGACATGCCTGAGTGTTAAATAATACTTCTGACTATGGAACACTAATTTTTTAAACAATAATTTTAATAATATTTTACTTTTGTTTGAGCGAACGATTACTTTTGCAAGTGTCATCTTTGGCTACCTCTAATAAAGCAGAGGCAAAAAGTGAAAGCTAGCTCAAGCAAAGTAACATTTTGTTAAAATTTTTGTTTATAAAAATTTAGTGTTCTGAAGTCAGAAATAATGCATTTTATGTGCTTCATTATTTTTACATGTTTAGTAACATAAACCTATATACTTATGAATAGTCTATATAGGTTTGCATAGGTGGGGGGGGGGGATTTTGTGACTCTTTCTAGTAAATTATATTATATTTTATTTCCTTTACAATATTTTTAAATTATTTGCAAACACTATTCTGACATAGAATACCAATATTTTATATAAAAATATATTAAAAATATTTACCTTATTGCATTATTACCTTATTACCTTATTTTTTATTATATAAAAAATATTAAAAATATTTACCTTATTGTATGAGGTAAATATGCTTTTAGCTCATTGCAAGCTTCATCAGAGGCTATTACTAGAAGTGCTTACTATTCTATTTTTTGATATAGCATTGTTGTTTGAAACATATCCAAAAGCAAAACAGACAGCACATCTAGCAGTATCCTCTGATGAATCTTGCAATGAGTAAAACTAACTCAGGTAATAGAGTAAAAATTTAAAGAAATTTATCTAAAATACTTTTGTTTCACATCAGAATAGCGTTCACAAATTCCTAGTGATACCTGGACATGTCATGGACAGCAAAATCCAAAAATTCAATATTTTTGTCCTACAAGTACTTAGTACTACAAGTACAAGTACTTTGTACTACAAGTACATTTCCTACAAGCTGGGCCATATTTAGGCATGTGCAACATGTGCAGGTGCACAGGGCGGCAAAATATAGCTGGTTAAAAAAAAACGTCGCTTCATATCATTATAAAGCCCGAAGTAGATTAGCGTTCTGGCTCTGGCATTAAAGTAGTATGGTACTATTAGTGCACCACTTCTCTTCGAGATGGCAGCACCTACATTGAAATTACTCTGGCTAGACGCTCGTGGCTCGTACACCTACGCGGATGCAGTAGTGTGCATATTCTTTGGTGTGTATGTTGTTATTAGTTCAGAGTTAAGTTGGTGTTTCATCGTTCCACGTGGTTCCAACTTGTTATTAACTTTCAAAATCAAGGCATTTTATATGATACGCCGAGTATTTTAACTGTTGACAGTGAATTATTCAGTTTTAAATGTTCTACAAAACAGTATTTCTATAGGTTTTTCCATTAAGATATAATAGCTTAGGGACGGTATGGATGGGCGATCTAGGTTAAGTGGTGCTGCATATCGCAAGAAAGCTGAGGAAAAAAGACAGAGGGAGAGTAAAATTTTGCAGAAAATACCTCGACTGGACTCATATTTCAGTGGTGAAAACAAAAGTGAACAGTGTAGGCCTGAAAATTCGGGTGAAATTATAGAGGAAAACAGTAAAGACAATGTGGAAGTCGAAAATCTCGAAGTACAGGAACAAGCTACGCTCTCTACAGAAGTGGATTTTACAGTGTCTATTCCTAGTAATGATCCATTCTATTGGGAAAACACTGACCACACTCGGGATTATTTGATAAAAAATGGTATTAATCAAAACAAAGACGCTGACTTTTCACAGTCCTCGCGGCGATATGCTGATGGAACACAACGGCTTTGCAGCAAGAAACTATTCCATAGGATTTTAGTAAATGGGGAAATTATAAACAGTGAATATCTTGTTTATTCTCCCAGCCGAGGATCACTGTTCTGTGCCCCATGCAAATTAGTTGGTGGTACATCTCAGTTTGCAACATCTGGTTTCAATGATTGGAGCCATGCTGGCATAAGAATAGCCGAACATGAAAATTCTGCTTCTCACAGAGACTGCTTGTTAAAATTGAAAAGTAGAGGAAATGAGATGAACAGAATTGACAAAAGATTGCTCAGCCAGCATGAACATGAAGTTACATTTTGGAGAAATGTACTAAAAAGAGTTGTTTCTGTAGTTAAAAAACTAGCTTCTAGGGGTTTAGCATTTCGTGGAGACGAAGAGAAGTTTGGCTCTGTGAAAAATGGAAATTTCATGATGTGTTTGGAATTAATTGCAGAGTATGATTCTTTTCTGGCTGACCATATTGCACGGTTCGGTAATCCTGGAAAAGGATCTACATCATACTTGTCACCAGCAACTTATGAAGAATTAATACATCTTATGGGAAAGTCAGTGAGTGAAAAAATAGGCAATGAAGTTATTTCTTCTAAATATTTTTCAGTCACAGTAGATTCTACGCCAGATTTATCTCATAATGACCAGTTAAGTGTAGTTGTTAGATATGTAACTGATTGTGGGCTCTCAGTTGAAAGATTTCTGTGTTTTATGAAAAATACAGGCCATACTGGAGAAAAGCTTTTTGAAGCACTAATGAATTCTTTAGAACAACATGGTCTGAAAGTTGATAACTGTAGAGGTCAATCATATGAAAATGCGGCCAACATGTCTGGAATATATTCTGGCTTGCAAGCAAGACTCAAGGAAAGAAATCCTCTTGTTTTCTTCATTCCATGTGCAGCTCACTCACTGAATCTAGTTGGTTCACAAGCAGTGAAATGCTGTATTGCTGCAGTATGGTTTTTTGAGTTATTGCAAAGTTTATATAATTACTTCGCAGATTCTACAGGGAGATGGACTATCTTGGAAACATTTTTTGATTCTGTAACCATGACATTGAAATCACTGTCAACAACTTGATGGTGTGCACATGAGGATGCTTGCAAGAGCTTGGATGCAGATTGGAAAGCAGTGGTTTCTGCATTAAGAACTATTTCAGAAAATGAAACGGGTAAAGGTAGATGTCAAGCTGAGGGTCTTCTTAGGAAATTAAATAGCACTGAGGTAGCATTCATGACATCAGTGTGAGGTTCTATTCTTCAACAGTTTGGCAAAGTCATGAAAAAATTGCAAGCTCAGGCAATGGACATTTCCACTGTTATTGAAATGTACGACTCTCTTACAGTGTATTTAACTGAGCTTTGGACCTGTTTCCCCAATCACAGAGATTCAGCTGAAAAGAAACTTAATCAGATCAGGAGTCTGGAATCAGTTCCTTCTTCTTCAGCTGTTGAGATTTCAAGACCAAAACGTCAAATTAAACGTAGGCGATTTTTTGATGAATCATCTGAATCAGAAGTGGAACCAGAAAGTCCTGAAGAAGAACTAGGATCAGATGAATCAGATGACTTGGAACATGACAAGATCTGGAGACGAATGGAAATTTCATATTCCAAGATCATACAAACTCTCCAGACTGAGTTACAGAAGAGAGTTAATGTCTACAAAGAATATAATTTAATATTTTCATTTCTCTCAAATATCACTAAACTAGAAGCTTCTCAAATTTATGATGCTGCAGAGAACCTTTGAGCCATTTATGATTCCGACATAGAAAGCAGCTTTGGTGAAGAATGCATCCATTTGAAAAGCTATCTGTTATCTATGAAGACAGAAGATGGTAACAAATTATCATCTCTTCCATTTCTCTGCAGAATGTTGGCTTCGAAGAAAATTAGTGATGTCTACCCAATTGTGTACACTGCACTCAAGATCTACAACTGTACTCCAGCAACAAACTGTTCTGCTGAAAGGTCATTTTCAGTTTTAAAACGAATCAAGAACTATCTACAGACAGCACTGAATCAAGAATGATTGGTCAGTCTTGGAGTGCTCGCCATAGAATCAGACATCACTGTCAGTCTGGATTTTGAGGAAGTGATAAATGCATTTGCAAATGCAAAAGTCAGAAGAAAGTTATTTCTCTAAGTTCGGTCAGTTTCACAAAATGGTTAGTATCAAATTGCAGTGTTTCTACCATATACGTTTGAATGACCAAATTGGATGTTTCAGTGATATTTTTAACTGAGGTTATTAAACTGTAGTGATTATTTTCTATGTGTTTACCATATATCGTCTTCAGAATAATGTATAAATATTTAACTTGCAGCTTTGTTTCATATATTGTGTATTCAGTTAAGTTTAAATACTGTCTATAATACAGTTTAAAATTGAAGTAAGTAATTAAACAATTTATTGTCCATAGTCTGTAAACGAATAGCGACACTGAAGTTTAGCTCAGGGAATAGGGGGCGTAAAATTAATGACTGCACAGGGGCGTTATACATCCAAAATACGGGCCTGCCTACAAGTACTTATTTATTAATTATTGCTTACCTACATTTCATAAGGTTGCATAATGCATAATCTTATGTCTTCAAAAACCAAAGCTGAAATTTGTTTATTCTAAACTTTTTGTAATGTATTGTTAAATTTGTTTTATAATGCATTGGTAATCACCTGTTTAATGCTATTCTGTAACTTAGTTATACTATGATTTATAATACTGAACCAAAACATTTCAATTAGTTTTAATATAAAATTTTCCACAAATAAAAAATAATGTGGTTTCCAAAGGAAAGAAATTAGTTGGATACATTGAAGGAAGTTAATCACTTTAACTGCTATCATATTATTCTCTTCTTCTTCTGTCAGGGACTAGGCGAATCACCTGTTCTGGTCCAAAAGGAATACACCCACTAAACCAACACTTCCTCTCTCTCCTGTGGCACTACAGCCCTCGTTGGGCCCCTGGCCTCCTTCAATTTTCCCCCATTCTCTTCTGTCGGTAGCCATCCTCCTCCAGGAACGCACTTTCAGTATTTCTTCACATTCTCATCCACTGCGTCCTCCCATCTTCTCCTTGCTCTTCCCACTCGTCTTTTTCCGTGGATTCTAGTATTCAATAGTTTTCGTGGTATTCTGTCTTCCCCCATCTACATTACCAGCCCACCTTAGTCGCTGTAGTTTTATGTATTGTGTTAGCAGTGGTTCTTTATACATTTGGTACAATTCAAAGTTATATCTTATTAAACCGATGCTTCCTAGGTCTTCTGGTACTTTGCTGTCCAAGAGAACTGTATTACTAAACTTCCTCAGCCAACCTGGCATGTGGCATTCCATTCAGATTAGAAATCCACCTCTTTGACTTCTGCAATACAATCTTGGATCAACTGCCGTAGCCAATACCTTATAAAATTTTAGTCGAGTCACATTCCTTGTTTCCTCAAAAACACTTGACAAACTTGCCACATACTGACTGAAACTTACCCAACTTAAGATCAACACCATAATTCATGTAATAAGTAATGTCACAACCAAGATAGCAGAAATGTGACACTTGCCCTATACTCTTATTATCCAATACAGTCTTCATTTGCAACGGATATTTATTCATAAACGTTTTTGTCTTTTGCACAGAAATTTTCACATTGTATTTGAAGAGACTTGCTCCAACTGGAACATCGGTCTCTGCAGTTTACAATAATTGTTTCAGATGAATACTTTACTTGGGGTAATATTATAAAGAGTTTTCCACAACATGTCAGCAGATCCATCTGTGCCATCTTTAGTCAAATTCCACAATTACTTAGCATGAAATTTTTTTCATCTAGCCTAAGTCAATATAATTATACCACTACCGACTCAGAACACAAAGTTTTTTACTAATAAAAAACTTTGTGTTCCAAGTCGGTAGTGGTATAATTATATTTAGTTAATCAACGGACACGTCATGGTCAATGAAATCCAAGTAGCCTAAGTCATTGCGGAAAAATCTGCTTAAGGTGACATCGTACTCTCTGTACTGGCAATGTTATTTTGGCAAAGTTCATGTACCTTTTTCTCAAGAACTATAAAAGATAAAAGTCTGAAATTTTTACACAATTTTCTTAGTTAGCTTCTATAACTACTAAAGCAAAATTAACATTGAAAGAATTTTTTTTTGTGCTAAACCTATTTTTTGAAAAATGTACCAAAAACCTTAATTTTTTTTATATAAACTATGTTTGTATTTATTTTTTCAGTACACGCATTTAAATAATTTTGCTTCAGCATATGTATGTAGGTATCCGCCAACTACAGTAAAAATTTTAAGTGAATATCTCATGTACGTTTTGAGATAAAGGTACATTTGTAGTAAAATAAGGTAATTTTTCAGGAAACTCGTTTTAATTTAAAATATACCTTTATTCATGAATAATCAACAAAATTACATTAAAACATGCCTGATTCATAGTCTTTTGTTTCTTCACTTTCTTCCTTCTTCTTTTTTTCATGTCTCTGCTTCTCTCTCTTAGTTTTTTTGAGTTCTGTAAATTTTTTTTCAGCTTCTCGTATTCTTTTCATATCTATTTGCTGTAGCCGCACCTTGCAGTTATCACTGTATTTAAGTCCAAGTGCATTCAAGACATCAACCTTACTCAATGCATCTTTATTAAATGATAGCACAGCATCATACACCCTTATGTTTAGTGTAACTATCCCAACAAAAACAGTTTTTGGTATTCTCTTCCAAATCAGTCCATTGAAGGACTCATTTGGGGTTTTGTGTTTTCCCCAAACAGCACCGACACAGAAGAGTTTCATTGGATAGGTCTTCGAAAATTGGTCTTATTTTCTCTAATACTGACATTGGGAGAGAATGTTTGTGAGTGTAGTTTTCTTTTGTAATAAGTGCTCTGTTACAACCGCACCATGAGTCCTCGCCTTTTGGACACAGGCTGTGGATTGGCTTTTCTTCTGTAGACATCTTATGGTAGTAAATAGCCCATATAGCTTTCTTCATTTGACCAACATCTTGACAATTTTCACGAATACTTTTACCATAGTAAACTTGAAGATTGTTAATTTCGGAATCTGTTAGCCTTCCTTTTCCACGAAGAGGCTTGCCGTCACTAAGTTTTTCTCCTTTTTTTACAGTTTTACAAAGCTTACACAATCTAGAACCCATCCTCTTTTGTATATGACCAATACACTCAGCTTTTTCAATTTCAACATCAGGACCATAGGGTTCATCTTAACACACACCTGCATATCCCTTAGAATCGCCATCACCGAGATAAGTAAGATAGCGTACACCCCTCGTCATCATCAACCGAGAAAAAATGGCCCATGCTCCTTCAATCTCCATGCCTCCACTGTTTCCAGTATAGTTGAGTTCACAGTAATATTCATGCTTTTCTTTCAGGTGCTCTTTAGCCAATTGGCATCTTTGGCAGTATTTAGACAGAGCATGTACATCTAATACTTTGCCAGTTTCGATTGAAGTTGCAGTAACAACTCCATTCAGGGAGGTATGGCCTCTTTTTTTGCCATGAACCGTCGATGGGTACTGTGAGATCGCTGTTTTCTGTTTTATCTACAACCTCTTGTACAGCTTCAATCATACTTTTTTCAGCAACCTTTTTTATTGTCGTTGCTATAATTCTATTGTACTTCATAAACCTAGTTGGGGGACCAGGAATGTCAAGTATTGTACATATCATTTTGGCGTCATCGTGTCCTTTTCCTACAGATCTTAGTGCGTATACAAGCCTCATATTGATATTATATTGTCCTGTATTTGTCTTGTCACTACTCATGAAACCCTGATTTACACCACAATTGTCACATAAAACAAAAGTTGACTTGCACAACCCATCCTTTTATCTAAGTCTTCCTTCAATGTAACATTTCCAACACCACAGTTTTTACAAACAACAAAAGATTTCAATTGATTGCATAAAATGTCAATATCTAAAACCAAATAAGTTGAAGGTTTATTAATATGCAGAAATTCTTCATTGATACCAGAGTTTAACTTTGTAGAAGTTGCACAATGAGCTTTCTTTTCACTTTGAAGGCTAGGACTAGATGCTTCTAGGTTAGGTCTACTTGAATAAGTTTGCGATAATATACTGCCTTTTTATACTGATTACCAGTAAATATTCTTTTCTTGAACAATTTAGTGGACCTTTCCATTATGTAAAGAACATGGAACCACTATCATCAATCAAAAATAACTTTTACCACAGACTTATATCAAAACACAATAGCACATTCAGTACAAACAGAACAGATGTTTTGTTGTTTTGATTTGTATCAGCTGACTTGAATCAGTGTAGCCAACATGTAAAATGAAATTTTTAGCAAAATGTAAACTACGTACTACTATAATAAATAAATAAACATCCAAAGAATGTTGAGATAAACATGGTACAAAACTGGGAGTTGCATAGCGATTTTACCACTTTCACAATGTGTGCAGCGTTGTATAAAAAAAATAAAAATAGTACTTATGTCTATCGGATTACCATGAATGATACACCATTTTGTTCAGAAAAACATGTAGAATAATAATAAAAAATTGTCAAAAAATTTATTTTTGGGTGTACGATGTCACCTTAAAGGTAGGAGAGATAGATCTGCCAGAACATTGTAGAAAATCCTTTAGAAATAAAACAACAAAACATAGGGCAGGAATGAGCCCAAGTACGAACATCATATCATAGGCCTACCCATAAATCAATTAGAATTATCATATACAGAACAATGCTAGCAAGCCAGTCTCTACCAGTCTGACATATTCAGTAATCTGGCATGAGGTGTACACCAATCCTAACTTCTCGTCTCCAAGAAGGAACAATCAGACTATAAAAAAAAGTCACATCAGATCTATGAACAAACATAATTCGGTTAGCTGGGGAGGTGAAAAGAAAGGTCTTCAGATAATGTCAGACATTAATAATGATAAAATAATCAAAAATTTCAAGAGATTTCAGCAATCACCAATTTGATAATGGCGAAAGTGATCAATAGGCATAAGGGCCAGTGATTAACCATATAGTCAATGACTATCTCTTGAGATGATGATGCAACAGTGCCTTCAGTACATATTGTAGAAAGCCACGCGTAAGTTGAAGACATCTTCATATTGAGAATGTTTGAACAAACTGCTTTTTAAATATATTTAAAAATAAAAGCATGAAACAACTGACTCTTCTTGTCTCAATATAGTCCTAATCATTTTCTTAATGGACTTTTTTTGCTCTTATTTATGCATATTGTGACGATTTAAGATACCTAAATCCCACAATAAAAAAAAATTTAAAAATTATAATACTAAAATAATTTAATAAGGTACTGATGAACCCTTTCTCCATGCCCCAAACCGGTAGTAACATGCCGATTTGCCAATGTATCAGTTAATAAAATTAGATTTAAGAAACCCAATAAATCCATAACGACCTCGCGTTAAATAAAAGAATAATAAAAGTATAGAGTGATGTAATCAAATTGTAAGCTAATTAAAGGAAAATAATTAATAATAATTGAGAACTACTTTTCGCGCTGAGAAACTACCCGCACGCGGACAGCCTCATTACCCCTATAGTTAGTTAGTTAGTTCAGTTGAATCGGAGACTCCGCTGCTGATACAGCGTACAGAAAGTTATGTTGACAATATAAAACATGTAGACTAGGTAAAGGTTGTGTAATTGCCGAATGATGTAAATTGTTGTAAATGACTTGAGTGTGCGACGATGACATCTCTATAATTAAATAACATCACCTAAATGTGATGTTAAACTTTTAAAATGTAACTGTTAACCATAAGCAGTATGTGCGGTACAACAATGTGAACACCAGTAAAAGTTACCACCAAGAAACAGACCACAAGAATCTACAGGAGAGACAGACTACCCATCTTTAAAAAAAATGACACCAAACTTCACCAACACACGATCGACCGAAGATCTCAACAGACCGAAGCGCCGATTCGCCGATTTAAAATCTCCCCCTTTTGCGTGAAGTAAAATAATAAAGACTACTTGGAACTACAATAATAAACATAAATAAATAAAAAGGTCAGATATTAACCCCTATTAAACAGTAAAAAAAAATTGAGCGTTAATATTAAGAAATAAAAATAATTTATAAAAAAAAAAATTATTAGAATAAGAACTCGTATTTAAGTAAGTAAAATTATAAATTAGGATAAAGAGTTTTATAATCATTATAACGCAAAATAATATAGGTAAGGATATGTAAATGTTGTAACCCCAGGTTCTTTCCTGTACAAAAAGTCATTCCCCGACCTGTCGGTTTGACGACAATCTCAGACAGGAAAATAACGTGTTACAGTCTGTAGGAAACAATCCCATTGTTATCAGCTGCAAAGTCGAGGTAGACAATACACTGCCTACCTCTATTGTCTAATACAAAGCGTGTGACCCCCTTGCCCAGTAACAACATATGATTAATATACATTACGTCTGTGTGAAAATTCCTCTCTTCTCTCTCTCTGAGGCGAGATTCGATTCTCTCGTATCGTCTATTTGTAAATGTCTCTCATGTATTTAAATTTTACTAAACCTAAAGATAGGAAAATAGAGTGTTTAGTATACGTAGAATAAGTAGTGTATAAGAGCATCTTAAGAGCATGGCTCAATTCAATCCAGATTTATTGTTAAAAGATGAATTATACTATGAAGCACTGTTGTGCGGGCTACCTTACGTGAATGTAACGGTCGCAGAACTACGCAAAACGTTACGCGAAAGTAGGCAAGATACACCCGCACAGTTAAGTCGATTAAGCGAAATAGATCTCCATAGCGAAAGAGAAACATGTTATGCGAAGTATAGGGAACTGACAGCAATATCACAATCTCTGCATGATGAGAAGTCACCCGCTATAATCTTACGTACCACCCAGAGAATAGAGCATTTAACCCGTAGGATAAATAATTTATTAAACTAGCCCAGAATTACTGTAATTCCCCCTGATGTGCAAAGATTTTCTGACGAAGCATTACAGCAATTACCCACAATAATAAGAGAATTACGTAGAAAGTCTGACTCATTTAAAATGGAGGAAATTGAAGAAGCTCTGACTAAATTATATATCTCCCCAGTTCAGTCACCTACCATAGAACAGCGACCCACTATCGTGAATTTCGAAACCCCCCCCCCCGGTATCGAGGATAGAACCGAGTAATGATCAGTTGTTGAATAGCAACGTGAATACCCTACCGATAGCTGGAGCATCACTTCCAAACGCCCACCACAATCTCATCAATAATTATGCGTTACCACCCTCAGCGATGACAAATTAAGTATCAGGACATCCTAGAATAACATCTCACATAAACTTTAGTGCGGACCTCTACGGAAAGATAACTCAACCCGTAGAAAAAAATTTATCAGAAATCCCATACACGGATGGATTGAGTATCACCAAACTATTAGCTTTTATAAAATATCTGCTACAAATAAAAGATTTACAGCAACTAAGCGATCACGAAATATTACAAGTCCTTCTGCCCAAATGTAGACCACCATTAAAGGACCATGTACAGGTGTCATTAAGTTCACAACATTCAGTAGAAGAACTCCATACAACTCTGATAAGACATTTTATTCCCACGGGAATTTATGAAGAGCTGAAATGAAACACCGTACTTCGAGCTCACAAGAGATTCGCCCACTATATCTCTGAAATAAGGGAAGATTCCTTATTACTGCAAGTAAACTGGAGCGAACATCAGTTAATAGAAACAATCTTGGTAGGATTATCCCCGGAAGAGAGATCTCGCTTAGCACTTATCAATAAACCCAACACGTTCGCAGAATTAGAACAATGCTGTATCCCCTCATCCAACGTATGGTATTCGGATCAGAACCGACGTGCGTTACTCCCCCAGACACAACGTAGAAATGAAACACAACCCCTGGGATCAGATACAAGAACACACCACAATAGGCGACCATTTTGAATTCCTGAAACTTCACACTACCAAGCTAAATCGAATCATCAACTGAAACCTCAACAGAATACGAGTGATACTGTAAGTAGAGAAAAAAGATGTTTTAACTGCGGGAAATTAGGACACATCAGTAGATACTGTAAACAGAAACAGCACTACCAAAAACCTTCTTATTCAAAAAACATGTAAGGCAGGGAGATCCGAAATCCTGTGTCTTCAAGAGCATCGTGAAAATAGGTAAAACCCCAAAGTACAAAAAAAAAACAAAAAAAATTAGACCCCTACGTAGAGAAATTTATCGATAAATGCAACTCAATGACTACATGCAAGTCCAGTATGTGTCAATTACCATACATACAAGTAGACCTTGGCGTTATTATCACACTAGGATTAATTGATTCTGGATCGACACGGAGCTTAATCAGCGAACAGGTAGCAGATACATTAGCTAAACACAATCTTGTTAAACGTAGTCAACCGGTGAACATAAAATGCACTACCACTAACAAACAAAACTTATCATAAAACTCAGCGTTATGATTAAACTAAAAATTAAAAATTTAACGTGGTATTTTCCAGTGTTGGTATATGACGGATTAGGACCAAACTTAATATTAGGAGCGGACTTTATCAGTAAAACAGGTATAATTCTTGACATGTACGATAAGCAGTATTATTTTAGATTCGACTGTACTCGAAAATATAATTTTAATTATGAAATAAACAACAGTGGAGATATGGAAACTACTGCAACGCACCCAGAACACCACGAGTCTGCATTAGATCATTTAGAAAGTAAAGATAGACTGAAAATATAGAAACTAATAAAAGAATTTTCCACCGTCCTCACCCCAAAGTTAGGATTAATGAATCTTATAGAGTACAAGATCAACCTGAGTGACAACAAAGTAATACGACTGCACCCATACAAATTATCTCCACCAAAAATGGAAATAATGAGAAATCAAATCAATAAATTGTTAGAACAACAAGTCATAGAACCTTCCACTTCACCGTATTCATCACCTGCGTTTTTAGTACCTAAAGGCACCGATAAACATAGATTAGTTGTGGACTATAGACAATTAAATAAAAGAATCGAATTCGAGTCCATACCACTCCTCGACATCCACAGCGCCTTCCATTACTTTACAAAAGCTAAAGTTTTCACCATAATGGACCTCAATCAGGCATTTCATCAAATATCGCTATCAAAAGAATCCAAATGCCTAACCGCCTTCGCCGTCCCATTCAATTTGTACCAGTTTACTAGAGTACCCTTTGGAATATCCCAAGGAAGTTCTGTATGTAGCCGATTGTTAGAGAAAATATTCCATGACGTAAAATTTAAATTTGTATATCACTACCTAGATGACATAGTAATCTACAGCAAATCTATAGATCAACATCTGCATCATTTACGTGAAGTATTATCACGATTAAAGAAAGCCGGATTAACAGTAAACCTGAGTAAAGTAAATTTTGCTGTTAAACAATTTTCATTTTTAGGTCACATAGTAAAGGCCGACGGAAAGGTAAGCATAGACCCAGAACGCACCCGTGCTATCAGAGAATTTTTACCACCACGGGATACGAAAGAAATAGTCCGATTTTTGGGAATGATAAATTACTTCCACAAATATGTCCCTCACCTAGCTGATATAGCAGCACCATTGAACGCGTTAAGAAAAAAAGGAGCGAAATTTGAATGGACTCCACAACACCAATCTGCATTTGAAACACTGAAAGAGAGCATAATATCACCCCCAGTATTACAATTAGCTGATTTCACTAAACCATTTGTAGTACAGACTGACAGTTCAAGTGTAGCACTAGGAGCAGTAATATATCAGGAAGTAGATAATTCTAGATTACCGATCAGTTATGCCTCGCGAACTCTAACCGACCAGGAAAAGAAATTCTCCGCATACGAATTAGAATGTTTAGCTGTAGTATTCGCATTTGAGAAATTCAAACCCTCTTTAGAACATAAAGAATTTCTGTTAGAAACTGATAATCAAGCCTTATCTTGGTTATTAAATCACCCTAAAAGGTTAGGTCGTATCGGAAGATGGGTACTGAGATTAAATTGTTACAAGTTTAAGGTACAACACATTTATGGCACCCAAAATGTAGTCGCCGATACGCTGTCCCGTATGTTCCAGCCGCCTAATAAAATATCCGAAAATAAGGAAAGTGGTGAAACATCGATAATCAATACGCTAATTACTGCATTCCCACTGGCATTTATTGAAATAGCTCAGTATCAACAACAAGACCCGTATTTAAATCAAATAATAGAACAGTTAGACAAAGGAAATAGTTCAGAGAAATATATATTGAGTAAGAGAGTATTATGTTACAAAGTAGCTAATGGAAAATCCTTAAGAATAATTGCCCCGGATATTATTAAACCAATGCTTATGGAATACTACCACTCATCCACCATTGGAGCACATATGGGAATAAATAAAACTATACATCGTATTCGAAAAGAATATCATTGGGAAAATATGAACAGCGAGATAGCTAAATTCGTAAAACAGTGTAAATTGTGTGCACTGAGCAAACCAGTGAAAAACAGCCACATAGGTAAATTAATCTCGGAGACTCCCACGACACCCTTTTCTAAAATTTACTTAGACTTTTCTGGCCCCTACCCATGTTCAAAATCAGGTAATACCGTGCTACTCATTTGTGTAGACTCATTTACCAAATTCGTCTGGATGTATCCCATGTGATGAGCGTTAGCATCTACCACAGTGAAGATTTTGCAAGATAGATTATTTAAAGACTTCGGTACACCATTACATCTAGTGTCAGATAACGGACCCCAGTTTAAGTCCAAAGAATTCAAGGACATGTGTTTCAGACTAGGCATAGACCACATTACTGTTACAGAGTATTGTCCACAAGGTAATATAGCTGAGAGGTATTTGTGAAACCTAAAATCTGTTGTATAAATATAAACCAAATCACCCATTATCCACCAAGTGGAAAATACATGAATTGTTACCCCGCGAAATAAGTGGTAAAAATATAAAAAAGATATGGAACGAAGCTCGCGTTAACTTAAGAGTGAACTTTAGAAAATCGCGAAAACATCACGAGCGGGATAGTAAAGAAGTAAAGTATCAAGTCGGAGACTTAGTGATGTACAAAACTCACCTGACGAGTAGTGCAGTTGATAAGACCACCTCCAAATTATCTTACCGATGGTGTGGCCCTTACAAAATTTACAGATACTTAACTCCCGTAACCGTAGCACTGTGTAAACCCACTATGAACAATTATGTACGTAGAAGTCATGTTTCCCAGATAAAATATTATCACGGAAATAAACATGCTAGTGAGCAAGAAAAGAAACGAAGTAGAAAAGGATAGATGTATTAAGACGTATATTTGCTGTATTGTAATTGAGTCATTACTTAATTACCAAATCGTATATATAGGAATGAGGCCTGATCAACCTTAGATCCTGTTCACCGAGAAAGAATAAGCAAAGTGAGAAGTCAGCTGACACAAAATATAAGTAACGTTACATTACAAGTACTTTAATAAAATGATTCGTCAACTACGATTCAACGAAACCCTTGAAAGAGAAAGGAAACACAGTAATGATATGAAACATACTCTGTGAAGAGTAACTCCATGAAAAGAGTAGCAAAAAGCTAAACAGAAAAAACCGGTAGTAGTCTTAAGTAGTAGAATTAAGATGAATTTTGTGTATTCTATATATTTTATGAACTTTGATTTTTATGTATTTTAAGTACTAGTTAATATGGTACTTGAGTACTTGTTAAGTACTTGTTAATAGTAAATAGTAAATTGAGAGTGATTCATGTACCTCACGAGGAAATTGCTTAAAGAGAGAAAGGAATTTCACACGGAAATTCCAAGCTAACTCCCAGTGCAATTCCAATCTATTTCCCCGTTGAAAACACATCGGTCCCTGACCCTGTGTCTTCTTTAAGTGGAGGAGTATGTGACGATTTAAGATGCCTAAATCCCACAATAAAAAAAATTAAAATTATAATACTAAAATAATTTAATAAGGTACTGATGAACCCTTTCTCCATGCCCCAAACCGGTAGTAACATGCCGATTTGCCAGTGTATCAGTTAATAAAATTAGATTTAAGAAACCCAATAAATCCATAATGACCTCGCGTTAAATAAAAGAATAATAAAAGTATAGAGTGATGTAATCAAATTGTAATCTAATTAAAGGAAAATAATTAATAATAATTGAGAACTACTTTTCGCGCTGAGAAACTACCCGCACGCGGACAGCCTCATTACCCCTATAGTTAGTTAGTTCAGTTGAATCAGAGACTCCACTGCTGATACAGTGTACAGAAAGTTATGTTGACAATATAAAACATGTAGACTAGGTAAAGGTTGTGTAATTGCCGAATGATGTAAATTGTTGTAAATGACTTGAGTGTGCGACGATGACATCTCTATAATTAAATAACATCACCTAAATGTGATGTTAAACTTTTAAAATGTAACTGTTAACCATAAGCAGTATGTGTGGTACACACAATGTGAACACCAGTAAAAGTTACCACCAAGAAACAGACCACAAGAATCTACAGGAGACAGACTACCCATCTTTAAAAAAAATGACACCAAACTTCACCAACACATGATAGACCGAAGATCTCCCAGACACCCTGCACAACAGACCGAAGCGCCGATTCCCTGAGGATATGTTACACACAGGTGACACAGAAGTTCTACTTCCGTGGTTCAGAACTTAACTTAAATTAAATATCTTGTTGAGTCATCCTCTTCGTTCACTTTTCTTAATATTATTATATATAAAAAACTTTCACAAATGAACTTACTTTTGTTATCACTTTCACAAACGTTTCAAGGTGATGTGCCTCTTCCTCAGTGTGAGTGAAGAGGCACATTTAGGAAGAGGCACATCACCTTGAAACGTTTGTGAAAGTGATAACAAAAGTAAGTTCATTTGTGAAAGTTCTTTATATATAATAATATTAAATTATTATATGAAAGAACTTAAATAACAAAATAAGAGTAAAATAAAACACAAAAGACTGACCTAATTACTATAAAATTGTAATTTCATAATATGTAATAAGATGTGTTAAGTTTAACGAGTTTAATGAGTATAACACTCTAAAGTTAATTAAGCCCATTCATCAGATGGCACAAAATAAAGATTATTATTTGTAATATTATAAATAGGAACAAACAACTCGGATCCAAGGGCAGTACATACTATGTTTACCCATGATTTACACTAAGTTCAATTGTACGAAATGTGCAAATATTTTTGTCTTTAATATACACATTACTAATTTTCTTCTATGATAGTAAAACAGTACATAATAAAGAGATGTCATGGTCCAAAAAGGTGAGTGAATAAATCTACAAACCCCTGTCTAAATTCCTGAATTCACGGGATCCTATTTAGCGTTTGTTTATATTTCAGTTAATTATGAGTTTGTTAATATTATGGCAGCCTGTTTAATTGACCTGAGCCAATTAACCAGGTTCCCGATATTATAACGTTAAGACATTATAATATACAATACTATAATTACTAAATTCTAAAAGTGTATATGA
The DNA here is from genome assembly GCA_034769895.1 of Magicicada septendecula. Lineage (NCBI taxonomy): Eukaryota > Metazoa > Arthropoda > Insecta > Hemiptera > Cicadidae > Magicicada > Magicicada septendecula. The sequence goes on from CM068370.1 coordinate 71,225,266, forward strand.
AATCTTAGTAAAAAATTCTGTTAAATGACAAATAACTCTGAAATTACCATGTACTGCAGTAAAATTATTCTGCCTTTTCAAGTAACCTGGAGTTTTCAACAATCAGGCAGTAATTTGCTTGGACTACTAAGATGTATTTATAATTAAATGTGGAACCATCAGCAGAATCATAATAATAATTAAGATATAAGAGTAAAGTGTAACACTGATAATAAAATTAAATTTAACTAAACTGTACCCACACCTGTTTTGTTGTGTAGTGGTTAGATACGGGTACTGGGCACCATCTGCAAACAGTGGGCATCAGGTCGCTGGGGTGACACCTAGCCCTGTACACTTGAATGAAGAAGTAAGATATAAGAGCACATAGTAAGGGTGGACAATGAAAGATTGGTTAAACAATGCCTCAGATACAAAGTAAAAAAGAAAAAGGAACACAGGACATCCAAAGGAAAGAAGACCCCTAAAGATAGAAAAGGCAAAACAGTGAGGTAATGTAACATAATAGAATAATAGAATGTATTCCTAATGTAATAGAACAAGCCATGTAACAATGAGGTAATGCTTCAGTTTGTATTACTGGTCACTCTGTTTAATAGTTTAAAGTAATTACCATACTCGGTATACATTTGTTAAATGGAATCTGCAAAGACGTTGGATTGCAGATATACACAATTAAAACCAAAGTGATGGATTTTTATGGAACTGATCCCTTACGGGCAACAATTGTTATAGATGCTATTGTCCTGGAACAAGTTAGCAGTTTTGAATACCTGGGCTACAGTGTGTCTTATAATGCATGCAATGACATGGTGCATAAGCTGCATAAGTTCAACTTTATGTGCAGGACTATCAGGCGAACCCTTAAGTCAGCAAGTAAAGGAACACGCACGTGGCAGGGTATACTCTCCACGATCATAGAAGAAACACAGATATACAGCAGGAACTGAATATTATGAGTATACTTGACAGGATCGCCCAGTATCGGCTGAACTGGTGGGAACATCTTTGCCTAATGGATGACTGCCGCATCCCTAAAAAACTATGGAGCTATAAGGCGTGGGGACGGAGAGGTGTGGGACGTCCAAGCGTCCAAGGAAGCGCTGGAGTGACCAGCTGTAATATTTGCCTATTTGAGACTGCAACAAACCATTCTTGGTTTAAACCTTGAGGATGATGATGATGATGATAAACTATTATTTATATTTTAAAATTTGTAAATTTTTCTAAATATTGAATTTTTAACTTTTAAATTTTGTTTTATTCATTTTATATCATTTAAATCAGTAAATGCATGTGAATTTGTTATCAAGTGACTGAGTAGTTAAGTTAAAGTTTTATTTTATTTTTCAGGCAAGGATTTTCCTGAATGACAACAACGGAACATATATGGCCACCATCTGTGTTATAGTGAATCCTCAGTTCTGCTTAACATTAGCATCATCAATCAATGGGTAGGTGTAACTTCCCTTCCAATATTGTCATGAATTCTCCTTGTTGAAACTTGGGGTATATTATTGGAGCCCCGTACTTCTCTTTGTCTCCTCGATCACAATTCTGTCAGTAATCCTGTGGCTCTGTTGTCAATAGCAAATCTGTGGTACTTTAACCCATCATAGGAATATTAAGGTAAGGCATAGAAACAGTTATATTGTTACACAACCAAGGTAAATGGATAATACCATTTGCATAAATAAAAATAATTACACATTGCAGAATTCATGTTGAAGTGAAAACAAAAACTTGGACACTTTTGGCATCATATTAATCAGGTACTTAGAAACAAGAACTTGTGTATAATACAACATACAACTTAATCTAGTATTCTCAGACTGAAACATTACTTGCTTTGTCAAAATAAACATTCTCAAATGTTTGAAAAGATGTGAAACGTTATCGAACACTGTATATTATTATTGAACATAATGCTTCAGAAATCTGGATAATACACAAAAGAAGTACAATTAACCTGTCATTGGTCGCTACCTAAAGAGTCACGTCATTGGTTGCATGTGAGAGTTTCTCACGCAGAGCACATTCATCACATTCTGAAATGTTAAATCAGGTTTCTGTTGTTATATTTTTTATTTGTTCTTATATTTTAATATTGTACTTTTATTTGTTGAATACATTTGACATCTACAGTGCGTTGTTCTCAAATAAATTTTTGTAAATATTTGTGAAGTACAAGGCAATACATACAAGTTGTACTTCACTGTGCAAAAACCAGTAGAGGATGGGTATTTTGTTTCTGTAGTTCGTTTGTTTCCTTTTTTTGCCACAGGTTTTATGCCTGGTAGATGTATTACAATGTTTTCTTCTTTTAGTGCTCACAGAAGGACTCGAGCCAACTTGTTTTATGGTCTTTTCCCAAATATGGAGGTTCTAGTTATACATCTTTTCTGACTCATGAGAACAGAATTTTTCAGTATCAGTACAGGGGTTACACTTTTCTGATATGTCTACCTGATTATACATTCACATGACTATCTATCTTGATATCTTGAATTTTGCCTTAATTTATCAAAGTCATCTTTTCTAATCAATTCTGGTTGAAAAACAACGGCAGTCATACATTTCCTCTTTTTCATTCTATTCAAAGTGCCAATACAAAACTTTTCTTCCCTTTACTGGTGTTAGGAGAACTTACTATAATTCAAATTAGTATAGTATGTGACAATATAAATAAACTAACACATAAATAAAGCTAGTTAGTAGGCCTACTATAGCAAAGATTAAAATTAAAATATTTTGTAAAAATTAACATTAGAAAACCATATTATATGCTTTGAAATACATACGAAAGCAAAACATAACACAGTTTTCTAAAACATAATTGTAAATAATTTGATAACATGGTTAGTCACATAATGAGAGGAATTCTCAGAAAGCTGTAATGCTTGAACAAACCAACTCCCAAAATTCACAGACACTACGGAACCATTACACAGACAAACATAGCACTGACAGTGGTCCCAAACTCAGCTAGAGAAAGAGCCATCTCCATTACTTGCCACCTCTCTTCACACTTTGTGTAGAAAAATTGTGAGAGAAACTCTCATATAGTGACCTATGATGGGTTAAAGTATACCCCCCCCCCCGGAGGTAGCTCCTAGTACACCAGTGATACAAAGTCTATTACTGTAAATCCTATTCTAAAACAATATGTTGTCATTGTATATTATAACCAATAACACTCTAATGAACTACATTCATTCTTAACATCACAGTCTTTATTCTTAAACTGTCCAGAAGATTATATACCACACTGTGGTAACCATTCAAAAGCTTTATGCTAGATATATCCAAATATTTTTTACCAGACATGTGTACGAATAATATATACCCTGTGGCTTGGAAGATATGACCAACCTGTTGTGAACGATTCACACTTGGGCTAGGGATTCAAAATGTTAATAAATTCTGAGACAAAGTAAGTAATACAGTATTCACATTTGTACAGTCTTGTTTTATTTGATTTGTTTCAGTTATACAGATAATCCTAGCCCTTTCAAAATTATTGCATTTGATGACAGTCTGTCTGAAAGCCAAGGTATTACGTACGAAGTAAAAAATGTTGTATATGCGCCTAATTATGGTTCCGTAAGTTACGATGACTATGATCTGGCTATAGTAGAAGTCAAACAGCTGTTCAAATATACCGTATTCTCATTTATTGGTGATGAGTTGACCTTAAACTCGCCTGCAGCAAGTTCACTTTATGCTGTTGCTCATGGACTATATGTAAGTATTGAAATCTCACCACTTTATGAAACAGTTTGAATTAAGTCTTAATATGAATATAGCTATAAAGGAAAAGTGTTTTTACTGTATCAAAAGTAAATATTATTGAAAGAACATCTAGTTTTCTGGACGTGTCATTTCTTACTTTATACTATTTTGTCTTTCACTCTATTTTCCCTAAAAATCTCATCTCTCCTGCCTGGTATCCTTAATTTACTTCTGCCAGAGAGCAACTAACATTCACTCCCATATATAATATAATATTTGCTAGTTTCTGAAATACCTCACTCATAATTGCCTTGGGTATCTCCCTCATTCCTAAAAATATAGTTTTCAATATTGTAACATGACATAAGGTAGTGAAAAAGACATGGATAATTAATTATAAAACAAAGAAGCTGAAGACAAAAAGAAAGGTCAAGAACTTATGAACTCAGAGATTAATAACCTAATGACAAAATGACAATTAACTAACAAACTGACGATGACTCGACTCAATAGATTGGATAAACACAAGAAAGAACAATGGAACAAGGAAGAAGGAACCAAGAACCAAATGTAATCAAGAAATTGATGACGAACATTGTAATCCCCTAATAATGGCCATAAAATGTATGTTAACAAATGCACTAATGTAGTTAGAACATAGATGAGATGTACCTAGGGTAATAATGACAAATAAGAAAGATAGTAATGTTATGTATATTTTATTAATGAAGAAATGTACTTATAGATATAAGATAGGGAGTTAATAATAAACACACTCAAACGAATAGTGATAAAAATAATCAAAACCAGTAAATCATACCCTGAGGCAAATAAAGGCCACAGTTAATAACCAAAAGTGATCATTAGTGAAGGGGAAATAAAATAAATACTTATAACCAGTAACCCCATGATGAGGTTAACATAAATAAACAACCTAGTGAATAATATCAAGTGAGTGGAAGAAAGAGTGTATTAATACAAAAGTGGTGACATGCAGTTATAGTATGTTACATATAATAAGTGAAAGTGAATAAATAAAAAAACCTTCTATGAAGGAAAAAGTGTAGTGGGTGAACATAAAAGGATATTTTAGTTAGTAGACTGTATTAGAATAACTGAAAGACCTGTGATAAACTTTGTGCTAGCAAGTAAGATGAACTCATTATACTGTGTTTAAGTTAAGCAATAGTTAATAATAATTATAAAATAAGATAGAAATTAAGTCATTGGAATGAAAGGTAAACAGGAAAGATAGACACTGTTTTCTAGTGAAGGAATGAGGGAATAGAGTATATTGTGTAAAGTACAGTTTAAAAGTAGTATAATAAGAGTGTTGTTATTGTTTAAAAAACCAATATAATGTAATGAATTAGCAGTTGAACCAGATAGTAGAAAGGAACAGAAAGGTAGTTAGAAGTTTATTTCAGGCTTGAACCTGTCAAGAAAATGTTTATTGTTATAATAAGAGGTGTCGTTAGAAACACCAATGTTTATTATTTGTTTCTAGTAAAAAATTGTTTTAATGTGCCATATATAAAGGTAAGGAGTTACAAAGAAATGTTAGATAGTAGTATAGGAAAATCTAGGCTCTAGGCCTAACAGTTGATGAAGAATTTTGTAAATTAAAGAACAAACAATAGCCCAATATCAAAGCAGAATATACCGAATGTTTAAACAAGTTAGGTGGGTATACCTAATACCAAAATGTATAAATAACATCCAGTTTTAGATAAAATATATATGAAATATAAATAAGAAAAATAACAAAAATATGATTAGCTACTCAAAAGTAACCATGAGGGGTATCAAATTGACCCTTATCAAAAATTATGAACAGTGGTATTCATGTAATAAATCTAGCTACTAATATAAGAAAGAAATCTTAATTTGAAGATATTTCATAGATTTGAACTAAAATGAGACGTTAGAATAAATATAACAATGACATAAAATTAACAACCAATGAGATTAGCATAATTTATTAGGTAACCATAGCAACCGAAATTTATTGCCAAAAAACGGTTGAATTTTCATTAATCCATTATTGACCGACGCGGAGGGCGGATGTATGCAGCTCTCAACCCAAATTTTATCATAAATAAGTAAATTTTTACTGAAAACAGAAGGAAGGAAGATAGTAATAGCAGTCCAGGAACACCTGATAATCTAATTATTATTAACATATTCACAAACTAAAATTATCCGTGGAAATTAAGAAGACTTCAAGAATAATAGCTGACGACTCATCCCGAAGGAAGACCAGGAGTGACCTACTTCAACCCAAGAAAATGAACGACTGCGGAACGAGAGAGAAGCCGAACTTTATGGAAAAAACCGTCTGAACGAGATTGATGAACATCCGAAGAATAGAAGATGACCAGATCCATCCGGAAGAAGTAGACAAGCATCGGGGAAGCCCCAACGAGAACCGATGAGTATAAAACAATAATATCACTAAAAACGAATTCCCAATTTTTCTATCCATAATAACAAATCACAATTTTCACTTCACTGATCACTATTTTGAACAAGAACTGAAAGTATTTATAATCTCACTATTATTGAACTTTAATCAATTAATAACCATTTAAACTGAGCTATAATAAATTTTTAATAAACATAACTTGTTGTCAAAATCCTAACCAAAAAATATACTAACTCTCATTGATGATTACTTACTTGGATGTATTAATGTATTAAATATTGTGTATCTCGTTTTAAGAATTATTATAAATTTGTGCATTTTAGCCATTAATCCAATACTTCTGTAGCCAAAAGGACTTATTAACACGCCCTGTAAAAAATTTTATTGTAAACAAACGTTATTCGCCAAACGGCATTCCATGATACGAACCACTGAGTATGCCAACTGAGCAATTGTAAAAGCCGGTACTAATATAAAATAATGTACTACTAAATAACTGAAAATTATTAAAGGGTTAATAAATCTTATTGTTCTGCAACGCTGCATGTTTGATTCGTACCAAAATAAGCTAATACATAGAAAATTATTAAAGTGAAAACAACAAAACATCACAGTTAGCGAAGTCGACACTGAAAGACAGTGTGCGCCAATCACAAACGCCGAGAGATACGGTTTGCCCGTAAATGGTAAGAAAAGGTACAACTCGACTCACTACATGCAAATAACATTGACAGAATTAATTGAACTGATTAATACCATCAATTATACACTTATACTATACCACGAACACAATGAGCGAACTAAAACACGCTTGTCACGCACACATTCACAATACGAAGGAAGAACGGGTGACAACAAAACATATAATAGTAAAACACACCCCATAACAGAGATACATTACAAAGTGACGCATCCAACGTGTGGCAGAATAACACGCATCGTACAAATAAATACACCCCTATAGAGTACGTTACAAAGTGGTGCCCAACGTGGGGCTAGGATAATTAAGAAATAATATCATTAAACCTTACAGATTCTAGCGGCGACTACAGAAATGGAACTGGCAAAGCACGATACGAGATACCAGACTAAGATACACGAGAAGGAGGCGGAAAAGGGAATGAAGAGATCAGAAAAGGAGATCGAGAAGGACGTCAGAATGGAAGAAAAGGAAATAACTTCGGTGGAAGATGTAGAAGAACTATTAACTCCTATGGAAACAGATAAACCTACACAGCAGGAGGAAACCAGAGGAGGAATGGACTTACAACAATTATGGGAATTAATTAATGACAATTTCAAGAAACAAGACAAAAAATTGGACAGAACTAAAGAAGAAATTAATGAAGACAGTGAGAGAAGGAGAAGAGAAGACAAAGAAGAATTAAAGAAAACCAGAAGGGAAGAGAAGGAAGAATTGAATAAGAAATTTGAGTTGATTAATGAAAATTTCAAGAAAATAGATGAAAAATTCGACCGGAATGAGGAGAGTAATAAAAGAAATATTGAAGTATTAAATGAAACTTTGACACAGAAAATGAAGGAAGAGAATAAACTAATCAGTGAAAAAATAGAGAAAAGTAATGAGAAAACCAGCGAAACCTTGAGACTAATGAAAGAAGATATCGAAACGCTGAACGATAAAATTGAATACAACCAGGATACATTACAGCAACAGTTGACTGAGTACAGGGAAGAATTGAAACAGACTGTAATAGAGACGGAAGAGAAGATAGAGAAAACCAGCGAAGTAGAGTTGCAAGTCCGAGAAGAAATTTTGATCAAAGTGAATGAAGTTGAAGGTGAAGGTAAACAGAGGGTTGAAGGACTCCAAAAAGAAACAAATAACAAATTGGAACAAATACAGACCAGAGTCGAAGAGAATTATAGCAAATTGGATGCATCGGTCAGTGAGGTGAAGGACACCACAACCGCCCAAGAAGGGAAAATAGTAGAATTTAGAGTAAGAGAACTACGCCTCCAGGAAGAGATAAATGCGTTGAAGGACCGACCACTGATGAGCTCACACATATCATGCAGTGAGAATAGAGAAACAATCAACTTAAAAAATTACAAACGAAACCCAATTGAATTCATAGAACGGGTAGAAGAGAACCTAGCCCGAACCAGGGAGACATGGTGGACGATAATCAAGGGCATGATTGACGAAATGTTCAAGGAAGTTCACGACAATTGGTGGACGGCTGTGCGACCAGACATACATAATTTTAATGAGTTTAAAAAACTGTTCAAGGACAAATACTGGTCGGAGGCGACGCAACATGTAGTCAGAAATAATATCAGCAACGGCCGATTCGACCCTTACCTGGGACAATCTCCAACCGCCTATTTCTTAGGTAAGGTTAATGTAGCTAGGAACCTAGAACCTAACATCCCTGAAGAGTGCTTGGTAACCCAATTGGCATACCACTACGACGGAGAAATCACCAAAAGCCGATTGAGTGGAAGAATAAAGACGATTCAAGAGATGGCCGCATTATTGGGTGAATATGAACGGGAAAAACATTATGTATTGAACAGGCAAAAGAACACCCCAAATTACAGAAACTATGATAATAGAAATCATCCAAGTGGGCCGCAAGGAAACCATACACCGGCTAATCATCCGCCAACCAACCCCAATAATTATAGAGGTTTTAATAATAATAATAATAATAATAATAATAACCATAACTATCCGAGGAATAATAACCAGAATGACTTCCACAACAGTAATAATCCAAATAATTCCTATAACAGGGGAAATAACCAAAACGGAGGTGGTTACAACAGGCCCAACAATCAATACAACAATAACAACCAGCCGGGGCCGAATCAACCATACAGGCGATGGGTAAATTATGTCAATGCCGAGAATAGAAACGATGGAAGACGGGGGTTACAGAAGACCAAGGAGCAGGAGTGCGGAAGAAGATAGGAGAAGCCGGGAGCGGGCGAAATTCAACAATGACGACTCAGTCGAAGGGCTGAGAGAAACAGACAATAACCAACCTAGTAACGACCAGGAAGCCCAGATAGTTTGAGTAAACCATATCCTGGCGGAGGACGGCCCAGAACCTGATACTGGTCCCATCAATGAGGATGAAGATGATGATCCACGCAACTACGCCGCAAAGTTATGGCCCGAACTAGTAGTGAGATGGTAATACCACGAGAAGATTAACTTAGAAGAAAAAAAAGGGAAAAAAATGATGTTAATAACAAGGGCCATTGTACAGTAAAATAAATACCCTATCTCATTGTAAAAGATAACCACAACAATACCTGTGTCGTAAGTGAGATAACAACCAAGAGAATTAAAGGGACTTACAACCAGTCTTCTTTGAAAAAATATTATGAGACAGTGTCAGAAGGTTAAAAAGAATTGGGAGAGTAAACATTATCTAAATTCAAAAAATTAAAGTAAGCACAACTTACAATAAGTATTTGATTGAAATTATTATATGAATGAAAAAGAATTTAGAAGAAAGATTAGCTAAATTCAAAACAAAGTAAGTACTAACTTACAACCAAGTGTGAAACAAAATGTGTAAACCCATGTAATTTTGAAAAAATGAATATATAAGGAAATATCATAAAAATTGACATAAAATAATAAAATGTTACACAAATAATGATGACGCTACATAACATCATTAACTAACCCTATTACAAAAGGGAATAATAAAGAATTAACGTTTCACAAAAGAAAAGACAAGACAATCAAATAAAAAATGACAATGACATCTTAACTGGACAATCAATGATGAAAAAATATAAGTGAGCCAGAAACCAGCTACAATGTTAATTTTGAATATAAATGAGAAATAAAGTGATGACAAATAAAATCACTACCATATGAAGTAAGCCATTGAAACAATGCAAAATACCTATTAAATATCGCCATAAGCTTAGAAAAAGGAATCCAAATAAGTCACTGAGATGAAAAGGTCATGAGATGTATAAAAGAGAGAATAATTAATCCCAAAAGTGTTTTATTGTATTGATATTATATGAGTCGAAAACAGACGACTACTATTATGATTATTATGAATATTATTATGTGATGATTTTATGTTGAGATACGTCCAACAATTATTTATGTTATTGAGCAGATAGGCATGACCTCAGAACTCAAAATGTGTATAAATGGATAGCAGAGTAATAGAGCCACACGTGCCCTCTGACTAGTACCAATTTATATGAAGGGGAGAGAAGAAAAATTTTAGGGAAATAGAACATACAAGGGATAACACTCGTAATAAAATAATACCAAATACCATATCAGGAACCATGACTTAATAAAAATGAATAAAGAAAAAAGTAGCGATTGATGAATTCCTGAATAATAACGACTTGATTAAATGAACTATATTGATGATTTCAGAAAAAACATAATGATCTTTGTTTCGAAATAATCAATTTTCATGGCGATGCATTATGTAACATGACATAAGGTAGTGAAAAAGACATGGATAATTAATTATAAAACAAAGAAGCTGAAGACAAGAAGAAAGGTCAAGAACTTATGAACTCAGAGATTAATAACCTAATGACAAAATGACAAATAACTAATAAACTGACGATGACTCGACTCAATAGATTGGATAAACACAAGAAAGAACAATGGAACAAGGAAGAAGGAACCAAGAACCAAATGTAATCAAGAAATTGATGACGAACATTGTAATCCCCTAATAATGGCCATAAAATGTATGTTAACAAATGCACTAATGTAAATATCACTAAAATATTGTCGACTCGGAACAACAAGTTTTTTATAAGTAAAAACGTAAAGTTTTACCTTACAGCCTAAACCAGCTTTCACCTATAGAAGGCTTCACCCTATAGATGAAGTGATATTTAGTTAAGTAACGGACACGTCATGGACAACGAAATCCAAGGCACTAATGTAGTTAGAACATAGATGAGATGTACGTAGGGTAATAATGACAAATAAGAAAGATAGTAATGTTATGTATATTTTATTAATGAAGAAATGTACTTATAAATATAAGATAGGGAGTTAATAATAAACACACTCAAATGAATAGTGATAAAAATAATCAAAACCAGTAAATCATACCCTGAGGCAAATAAAGGCCACAGTTAATAACCAAAAGTGATCATTAGTGAAGGTAAAATAAAATAAATACTTATAACCAGTAACCCCATGATGAGGTTAACATAAATAAACAACCTAGTGAATAATATCAAGTGAGTGGAAGAAAGAGTGTATTAATACAAAAGTGGTGACATGCAGTTATAGTATGTTACATATAATAAGTGAAAGTGAATAAATAAAAAACCTTCTATGAAGGAATAAGTGTAGTGGGTGAACATAAAAGGATATTTTAGTTAGTAGACTGTATTAGAATAACTGAAAGATCTGTGATAAACTTTGTGCTAGCAAGTAAGATGAACTCATTATACTGTGTTTAAGTTAAGCAATAGTTAATAAGAATTATAAAATAAGATAGAAATTAAGTCATTGGAATGAAAGGTAAACAAGAAAGATAGACACTGTTTTCTAGTGAAGGAATGAGGGAATAGAGTATATTGTGTAAAGTACAGTTTAAAAGTAGTATAATAAGAGTGTTGTTATTGTTTAAAAAACCAATATAATGTAATGAATTAGCAGTTGAACCAGATAGTAGAAAGGAACAGAAAGGTAGTTAGAAGTTTATTTCAGGCTTGAACCTGTCAAGAAAATGTTTATTGTTATAATAAGAGGTGTAGTTAGAAACACCAATGTTTATTATTTGTTTCTAGTAAAAAATTGTTTTAATGTACCATATATAAAGGTAAGGAGTTACAAAGAAATGTTAGATAGTAGTATAGGAAAATCTAGGCTCTAGGCCTAACAGTTGATGAAGAATTTTGTAAATTAAAGAACAAACAATAGCCCAATATCAAAGCAGAATATACCGAATGTTTAAACAAGTTAAGTGGGTATACCTAATACCAAAATGTATAAATAACATCCAGTTTTAGATAAAATATATATGAAATATAAATAAGAAAAATAACAAAAATATGATTAGCTACTCAAAAGTAACATGAGGGGTATCAAATTGACCCTTATCAAAAATTATGAACAATGGTATTCATGTAAAAAATCTAGCTACTAATATAAGAAAGAAATCTTAATTTGAAGATATTTCATAGATTTGAACTAAAATGAGACGTTAGAATATAACAATGACATAAAATTAACAACCAATGAGAATTAGCATATTTTATTAGGTAACCATAGCAACCGAAATTTATTGCCAAAAAACGGTTGAATTTTCATTAATCCATTATTGACCGACGCGGAGGGCAGATGTATGCAGCTCTCAACCCAAATTTTATCATAAATAAGTAAATTTTTACCGAAAACAGAAGGAAGGAAGATAGTAATAGCAGTCCAGGAACACCTGATAATCTAATTATTATTAACATATTCACAAACTAAAATTATCTGTGGAAATTAAGAAGACTTCAAGAATAATAGCTGACGACTCATCCCGAAGGAAGACCAGGAGTGACCTACTTCAACCCAAGAAAACGAACGACTGCGGAACGAGAGAGAAGCCGAACTTTATGGAAAAAACCGTCTGAACGAGATTGATGAACATCCGAAGAATAGAAGACGACCAGATCCATCCGGAAGAAGTAGATGAGCATTGGGGAAGCCCCAACGAGAACCGATGAGTATAAAACAATAATATCACTAAAAACGAATTCCCAATTTTTCTATCCATAATAACAAATCACAATTTTCACTTCACTGATCACTATTTTGAACAAGAACCGAAAGTATTTATAATCTCTCTATTATTGAACTTTAATCAATTAATAACCATTTAAACTGAGCTATAATAAATTTTTAATAAACATAACTTGTTGTCAAAATCCTAACCAAAAAATATACTAACTCTCATTGATGATTACTTACTTGGATGTATTAATGTATTAAATATTGTGTACCTAGTTTTAAGAATTATTATAAATTTGTGCATTTTAGCCGTTAATCCAATACTTTTGTAGCCAAAAGGACTTATTAACATGCCCTGTAAAAAATTTTATTGTAAACAAACGTTATTCGCCAAACGCCATTCCATGATACGAACCACTGAGTATGCCAACTGAGCAATTGTAAAAGCCGGTACTAATATAAAATAATGTACTACTAAATAACTGAAAATTATTAAAGGGTTAATAAATCTTATTGTTCTGCAACGCTGTATGTTTGATTCGTACCAAAATAAGCTAATACATAGAAAATTATTAAAGTGAAAACAACAAAACATCACAGTTAGCGAAGTCGACACTGAAAGACGGTGTGCGCCAATCGTGTGGCGAGGCGGCAATATTCAAACCAAATGCCGAGAGATACAGTTTGCCCGTAAATGGTAAGAAAAGGTACAACTCGACTCGCTACATGCAAATAACATTGACAGAATTAATTGAACTGATTAATACCATCAACTATACACTTATACTATACCACGACGCAACGAGGCGAACTAAACACGCTCATCACGCACACATTCATGACACGAAGGAAGAACGGGTGACAACAAAACATATAATAGTAAAACACACCCCATAACAGAGATACTTTACAAAGTGACGCATCCAATGTGTGGCAGAATAACACGCATCGTACAAATAAATACACCCCTATAGAGTACGTTACAATATATTAAATATTTTTCCTATTTTTCTAACCTATTCGTCCACCTCTTCATTCAGTCTACCATTTTCCTGATTATTGGGTCCAGACATTGTTTAAAACTTTTCACTTGTTTGTAAAGGTACTGATTTTTACCATTTATTAAATATTACAATCAGAAGATTCCACTACTATTATTAAAAATATACTTACTGCTGCCAGAATTTCACTTACCGTCATATTCCCTTTAAACTTACCTTATTATTGCCCAGGTTGCCAACATATTTTTAGATGAATATGTAAACTTAAACACTCTTGCCCTTATAAAAACTTTAATAATCCCGCTAACTGACTACCCTTGAAGCTCAGAAAATCCATAGAACGTTAGACGAGGTTTTCAGCACAGAATAGGAAATGGTTATGGCGTAATAACTTAATCTAACACATGTTTTATATTGAGACAAATCTTATTTTATTTACCATATCATATTCCCTTTTTATTTAACAATTAGAAACAAAACTATTTAACTAAAATTCTTAGCATTAATTACTACTTTAAATAAGGAACCAGTACTTTGATTATTACTCCCCTTTTCATTCGCATACATTCTCTCATTCTTTACAATCGCTACATATATTTTTTATCCCCCTTTTACCAAGCGCTTTACTGTTTTAAAAAACTTACTGACCAATGTACTTATTAAAAATTTACTGTACTTAACTTTTCTGGCTATTCCACTTAGACTGCTATCTTCACTTGCACTTTCACTTTAACCACACTTACCCTGTCCTAATTACCTTACTTTACGAATTCACTGTATATCACGTTCACTGCTTCTTTATAATCTTCTTCATTGGAGTTTCAATATGTTTCGGTAGGTCTAGGCTACTCTTTCCGCTTCGACCTACCGAAATTTCTGAGGCCACTGATATAAAGTTTTACTTATAGACGACTATGTGCTGCCACTGTCTGATGCAAACACTATGGTGGCAATCTTCTTACTGTGATTCACAAAGACTGCTGCTAGCAAGCTATTACGTAATACGTCTGGCTTGGCTGTCTCCAGACATCAACAATAACACTGTATGTTGCTGGTTACAAGGGGTACCTCACATGTGAATACTGACAATTAAAAATTACTGATTTACATTGAAACTATGGGAGCACACAATTCTGTACCATTACATGTTTTATAGTGATTATTATTATTATTATTACCTGCCAGTTCTCCAGATTTTCACTTGAAATTGTTTATATAGAAAGAAAGAATTTAGTATCTGATTTGGGTGTTCTTATGGATACAAAGCTTCTCTTCCCTCAGCACACTAAAAGTGTTGTGTCCAAAACCCATAGAAACTTAAGCCTTATTAAATGGATTGGAAGACACTTTAAAAGTACAGATAACTTTATAAATCTTTGGTCTGAAGCCATCCAGAATATGGATTCTGCTTTAGTCATATGGAACAAGAACCAAGAGTACACAGCTAACTCCATTGAGGGAGTTCAGAGAAGTTTCTCGCACTGGATGACCAACAGATTCAACTTACTGGGTCATGAAATGGAGGTCATGAAAGCTCTTGGTCTACCTTCACTCTTGACTAGAAGAACTCATACAAACCTAGTCTTTTTTCTTTTATGTTTTTGAAGTCTTCTTCCATTATGGACCGCGGGCAAAATGTCTTGTATGACAATGTTTCACTCATATTAAAATGATCTAATCTATGATCATTCATATTACAACAAGTATCAGGTCTAAGTGAGAATACACATGAGTGAAACATTGTCATACAAGACATTTTTGATGCAGTCCATATGGGAAGAAAAGTTAAAAAACATAATGGACATCGCCCACAGAAGCCTATGTGAGAATCTACTCTTTTTTCCTCAAGTTCTTCTTGAACTTAGTGGATTGCCCATGACCAGTTTGAAGGTTCCTACCTACACACTTTGTTGAAATTCCATTACCTTAAAGCTCAAGTCATCTTCTTTCATAAGATATTTTATAAATCTGATACCATATTAAAACTAATCTAGTATAGGCAAGTATACTATTTTCAAAAGTGTTCAATTTTGTATAGCAATATGCTCACTAATAACTGATTTAGAATTATTCAAAAGTAAATTAATATCATCTTCTGTATGATATTTATAGGAATACACTACAATAAACTGTGGAAACTAACACAACAAAATATCCAGTGAACATCACAAGACAGAATAAAGCAATGCAGAATGACTTTGATTGAAATGCATATTCTTATAAACAAAGAAATTAACATTGTCTTTTTCAAGATGGTGCTGCCCTCTGCAGTTGTATTGTGGAACAAAATATTACTGTTAACACCAGACAAACTTACAGACATATAAGAGGTGTCTATTTCATTGCAAATTCTGTTGAGATTGTGAACAAGTTACACTTGTCTTCAGGATTTGAGAGTGGAATGGCGTGGACATGGCACGATCATCTGTAGGGCTCAATGTGTTAATGCCCATGTTACTGATTCATATCGATCTGTGCTCTAAATATAACACTTTACCAGTTTCTTCCAAAAGTCCAGAGGGAATAACTTTGACTTAACTTAAATAATTTTAATATTTGGTTTACGCATTTGAAAAGGCATTAGTTACACCTTATAGTAGTTTAGCTAACTGTTTTATGAACACATCATTTTCATGTATAATGCAATATTGTTTTGTTTGATTCAATCAGAGTGACAGCAAAGAAGACATCGTTTTCTCAAAGATGCCAGTAAAACTGATTGATAACAGCACTTGTGCCAACATGACACAAGACACCACTGACATTTATAGTGATATGATCTGTACTATTAGTCCAGATGGCGATGCAAACACTCCTTGTTACGTAAGTGATCGGGATTGTATTTCAGATACCATTATAACATTCCTTAACCTTTCTTTTTTTAGTAAGTTAAAGCAGATCTTGACTAGTTGCTCATATTTTGAACAAAATTAAGTTATTATTAGGTAAATTTTAATATTAGATAATTTTTATATTATCAGAAAAATTGCAAAAACTGGGATTACTCTACTGTGTATTTTTTTTTTAATGCAATAAGAAATGTAAAACATACAGCAATACAATAAAGACTAAAAAATTCCAACGTACCGCAGCTAATATTTTAAGCTAAATTTATAACCATAATTCCTAATTTAGACCTATCTTTCAAGTTTATGTATGTTTCCTTAAATATCTGCAGAATACTTTTCACACATTTACATAACTGAAAAAGTGTATAAAGTTTTTTTTAAAGCTTACTAACTTTTTGAAGTCCAAGTGTTAAAAGAGTAATTCTGTCAAACCATTAAAGTCACCAGGTTTGTATTTTTAATAAGATTCCTCTTAACTGGATAGCCCCACAACTTTTATAATTTTCTTAAAATTTTGAGTTCAGTTTTTTACCCATGGTGCCTCTAACATTACAATATTAAACACTACATTCAGATTATGGTTAAAATTCCCTTTAGTGCAACACCTGGTTACCAAATTTTGAAAATTTTTAATCTCTTTTTTGGCCCCAATATCCTAAAAATTTTAAACTTCCAAAACTGTACACTGTATTCAGATTTTAATTAAAATTCCCTTTGATGTGGTACCACAAATAGTATTTTTGCAATTTTTTTACTACTGTGACCTCCTTAAATATGACTACCATACCCCTAATTTTTTTATGGGGATCAGTCTCAAAAACAATAGGGGTCTGTAGGATAAAACTGTGGACATTCATGCCAAATTTCATAAAAAATTGGTTTACACATTCAAAAGTTATCAAGAGATATACCACAGTTACAGGTTCATGTCGGTAAACTTTCGTGCATAATAGTTTCGAAATTAACATAGAAGTATTTCAAGTTATGGCTGAATCCACTGGAACCTTGTAATTAAAAGTGAAGTCTTTTAGTTCATTTATGTCTTATCAAGTACCTGTAATTATTAAATGCAGATAGCCTTGTCCATCATTTAAAACTTGGGTTCAAAAATTCTTTCTTTTAAATTTTTATTTCACAGAAATATGTCATGTGAAAAAAGTAACAAGAAGTAAATCAAATGAGACATAGTTGAATATTATATACAGTAGAGAATCAATTATCCGAACATCCATTAACCAAACGATCTATTATCCAAACTCAATAAAAAGTACAATTATGTACTGTATGCGTAACGTGTTGGACATGTGTAGGCGTATTCGATATTTATTGAACACAAAAAAATGTATTCTATAAATTATTACAGTACTGTACAGTAATAAATAAACGTTGTAGCTATACAGCCTTACAATCGATAAACAAAGAATCGAGACTGAGACTGTTCTACTTGAGACTCTTCTAAAGTGGGCCGAAACAGAAGACGAAATAGATTGTATTCAGCTTATGAATCTTAAATGACTTCAGTCTTCAGCAGCAGAGTATCGGTTTGTAACAGACAGTGATAGAACAATTCTTCAATAAATAGTAAATCCATGGTACTGTATGTTTTGTTTTGTTTTTACAATTTTTAATTAATTTTATAGTGCTGTACAGTTTTTTCATTAAACTCTAATTTTATTTAAATTAACTTTTGGTTTTTATTAATTACACTCAGTTTTAATTCAATGATTTTTAGCTTTAGTAATATGTTACAATACAGTATACAGTTTTCTGTAATTATATAACAGTATGTTAGAAATGTTTTTGTAATAAACACCATAGTTTTTGTAAAGAGAAATAATGTTTTCAATTTACAATATATATTACCCAAAATATCGATTATCTGAACGGGCCCTTGTTCCCAGAGTTCGGATAATCAATGCTCTAATGTATTATGATTTAAAAGCTATAAAATTAAAATATATTTCCTGTTTTGGATTTAGTGTGTTGAACTGTAACATCTTTTAGATATCATTTTTGACCTACTTTTCTTGACCATTTTTCTGTCGATCTGTTCGAATTCATTTCATAGGTTTGTATTTGTAAAACATTTCTGTGGAGTCATGTTTCATTTCCATACGTTAAAATTGGAATGGCCATGATTTTATAAAGCCTCACATGTTTGTCCATATATAATATTCTTTTAATTGTTCCGCAGACATAACTAAATTTATTTAACTTTAGCTGAATATCTTGAGCTTTCCTATATACAATAATGCGGCCTAAATATAAAAATTTAATAAATGTTATTTAACACATGCAACTGGCTTAGAAGTAGGTCTACATTAAGTACATGATTTCACTGAAATTTTTAACAGCTCTGGGGGAAGGATCCTCCTGATCCTCCCTCCTGAGTTATGCCACTGCTATTCCTATTAAGGACTAATAATATACTTTAAACCTTTGCCACGCAATGCTGCCTCAAACATTTAGTGACACCTATGCATATAATTTGTTTCTATTACTGTGTTCAGATGGACTACGGAGCTGGACTGTACAGCGATACGTCAGCAACCCAGGGGGCAGTGTCACCTTTCAATGTAGTCTACGCTCTGGTTGAAGATGTTGATTGTTTCAGTTCTGGAGTTACTATCTACACATATCTACAACCATATAAATCGTGGATTATCAAAAACACAAAAATGATCAATCGCTGGTGGGAACAACCTCATTAAAGTCTACCACAGAGGTTTAGATAGTGTATTTAGTGATCTACACAATAATATGTAATATGAACATGTGTGGAGTATTTTTATTACTGATATAAAAAGGTGGTTTGGTGTATTATTACTTTAAAAAAATGTGTTTTACTAATATTTATAATGTTATTGTTTGACAAAAAACTTCAAATTCAAAAGTGTGAATAAAGTTGTAAGCAGCACCATTGCAGCAGTCCTTTCAAGTGTCAAGGCAAACTAATACAGAGTAGAGCAATGAGAACTCAACAATTTATAGTAGCTCATGTTTGCTTACTATGCCAATAGTAAATAAACAGATGGTTTTATAACCTCAATTAAACTATGCCATTTTAGTAAATATGGCTCAATGGGGAGTTGAACAGCACGTGTTTGCTGTAGAAACGTTTTTTAAAGTAATGATTCCTATGGCGAAGCATGACAAAATAATTTGGGTAGACATAAAAATACCAGCCAAAAGCAACCCCTTACTAAGATTGTTGATGTTCTTAATGAACCAGTAAAACTATGGTAAATAGAGTTAATGCTACCTCTATCAGATAATAGCTAAGTGACTGTCTGAAACACACATTTCATTATATAATTTGGCCTAATTATTAAGGAAAAGCTATCGTATTGTTATTGGTGTCCTTTATCAATCTTAATTAGAAAATACGGCTAGAAAAATATATATTTATTCACAGTTTTTAATGGCGACAAATCTGGATTACTGTAGGCTTTACACAAACTTTTATATTTTCTTGTAAATTAGTTCTACACGGTCGAGTCTCATGTTTTCTTAGTTTTAGCTATGGAATCAGCTCCCGAGAGTTGCCGTGCAATTTTGAATCACTCTGTTTATGTTCTCTCATGAAAGACTTCCGCTGCCAATAACTTTTAAGTTTCTGAATAATTACCCTTATTAAGAGATTGCTCATTTTCCTCATGACCCCTAAAAGCTAATTCTTTCCTCAGTAAATAAAAAACATTTACCAAATGGCCTACTTTGTTCAATTTTGTTACGTTCTAGCATGTGAAAAATCTCAGAATTTTTTAATGAGTTTTGCTACCAGCATGTTTAGCGGCTTTAGCTTCAAAATTTTTTATAGTGCCTACTCCAACTTTGCTCCCATAGTTCCTCTTCATTAAACATCAAACAATAATAGTAGTGCAGGGTTTGTTTTGCTTACAACCAAAGTGCCACCTATACAAAACATTCTAAAATTTTCTGCCCGAGATATTTTTAATTTTAGCAATACCTTTCACTCTAAATGTAAAATACTGATTTTGTATTTTAACAAAAATTCTAGTGAATCAATGTTGTCAGAGTTTATATCAAATACTTCTGTGGTCGAACTGGTACTAACTGTATTCATTTTGCTCATTTAAACCAAGTAAACAGTATGTTTAAACCACTCAAAAGGATGACACTTAAAACAATCTATTATTAAATTATTAGTATGTAAATGGTTACACACTTCTTAGTCTATAACACTATTTTCAAAATTAAAAATAATTTGTAAACTCAACAAAACCAAATATATGCGAGCACAATGAAATGGCCAGGCGAGAATTCTGTGCTCTTTAGTGTGGGGGAGACGTGTCTTCTGATGTGATGTACGGGACGCATTTTTATGCTGCGTATGCAGGTCTGCTCCCATTGTCGTCAACCGATGCCCTCATCTACTCCACCCTTTTGAAAAAGAATTTCAAGTAACGTCTACCCTGACACTCACCATATAATTGCAAGGGTCCATGGCTCATACTCACGTAATGTCGCGTGATATTTAACTTCTTAAGTTAGTTTTGTATCCTCTCTTAGTAACTTATACAACTTAATTCATAAATAAAAATTAATTATTTTATGGATAAATTATTTGGGGAGACACTATCTACCTTGTCTCCCCTGACGCTTCGCCACTGTTCAGACATCGTTTCAACTTTCGGAGACATGGAAGATTTCACATCGCTCAGCAACATCAAACTGGGTAAGAACATTCAGGACCACTGTCTTGATACAGATAACAATTGGGGGAAAATGTGAAATTATTATATTTCAAAGGTAAAGTTCTGAATCAGTTAAAGATAATAAACAATTAAAAATATTACCAGTGAGCAGGCAGATTTTACAATCCTACCTAATTATAGGTAGATTTTACAATCCTACCTAAATTATAGGTAGATTTTCCCTCATAAAAATGACAATCAATTTAATCAATAATTTAAACCTGCTTTTATTTGTGAAAAGTTTTATATTATATATACTTATATATGTTTTACATTATGTTGTGAATTGTCCATAGTTTGGCTTGTAAATTGCTTACTATAAATTGGCTTGGACACAGAAGCTTACTGCATATTTATTTATAATTATCTAGTAACTGTACAGTACATTGCTTTTTTGCAAACTGCAAGTGGACAGTTTCAATTTTTGTTCACCAACTGTTTACCTAGGTTTCCCCAGTTGTCCTCTTTGCCGCAGTTTTTAAAAAACTTCGATTAATTGAACCAGATAAATATTAAGTTAGATTTTGTTTGTTAGTAGACTCTGTTACTTCAACATTGTCACTGATATCTGGCAAATTGCTCTTACTCGTCAAGGCTTTAAGGAACAACTGTTTTAAGTCCTACTTGACTACACTAAAATATTCCTTCACTTGTGTGTGTGTTGGAACATTAAAAATTACATGAAAACTCCACCCTTACACCCTTCCCAGACAATATGAATTTGCGTTGTCTGGTGTGAAGATTGGCTGTTTTAAGTGCATGTACTTTCCTGGTAAGTTTTAAGTTTTACCTTTTTAACTATTTATTAAGTTCTTTCAAAGAAGACACAGAAGCTAGGAAACGAATAGGATTACAAATGAAAATTTTTAGGAAATGTGTCAACACAATCTGATACACAAACTCTGAAAATGAGATTGTTTGACTAAATATAATTAAATCACTACCAACTCAGAACACAAAGTTTTTCTTGGATTTCGTTGTCCATGACATGTCCGTTACTTAACTACAATCAAGAGCACGGCTAAAGTCTGTTGAGGGTGGAGCCTACTGAGCGCGCAACCTTGAACAAACAAATCAGTGCGGAGCGGTGTTGCCACACTGATCTTGTACTATTTTTAGAGTATTCCTGGAAAAGGTGACTTGACTGAACACATCCTGTACCAACGTTTTTTTCCTTGTTATGATTCAGTTGAGTTGGAGCGTTCGAACTGTTCAGTTTGTGACAAGTGCTATCCGATTTTGAAGTGAAGTTTTAAGTGTTTAAAAGTGTTTTACCTTGTGTAATCATGGAAGTTAGAGGTGTTAACACCAATACTTTTAGAAGTACAGGAAAAAAAGGAAAAACCCTGCATAGTGGTGAGAGGAACATTGTTTGGAATGTATACAATTTTTTTTAAAAAGCTTTCGAATCCGCAGTTTAGGGAAACTGTTAACTTTAATCAATGTGCAAAATTGTGTAGTTTAGCCTGCAATATCAGTGAAAAGACTGTAAACAGAGTTTGCAAGGAGGCTAATACAACAGTGAATGAAGATCCATCTGATAAAACATTTTCAACCCCTGGAAAAAAAAAGAAAAAGAAAATGTGAAATGACTGACATGGACAAATTTGATGAGGATGTTGTATGGAGAACAATATTTTCGTATTATGATAAGGGAGAATTTCCAACAGCAGAAAAAATAACTACAGATTTAAGAAACAGTTTAGGCTATAAGGGTTCAGTTTGGTCGACTCATAGACTGTTAAAAAAAATTGGTTTCAAATATCGTAAAATGAATGATGGAAGGAAATTTTTAATGGAGAGAAGTGACATCGTGGCATCACGCTTAAGATTTTTAAGGACAATACACCAGTTAAGGCAGTCGGAAGATAAACGCCCTGTTTATTATTTGGACAAAATATGGGTCAACACCATAGTCTGAAATACGGTTGGCAAGATAACAACGAATCATTTGGCATTAAAGTACCCCTCAGTAAGGGAAGACGGCTTATAATATGCCACGTTGGCTCGAATGAGGGATTTATGAAAGACTGTGAATGGGTTTTCCAATCGAAGACTAACAGCCAGGACTATCATGACGAGATGAATGCTCAGTCTTTCAAAGAATGGTTTCATCTCATTCCTCAACCTACTAGAGGAAGGTTCCGTAATAGTAATGGACAATGCCCCTTATCACTCGGTGCTGGCAGAAAAAATACCAGCCACTAACTGGAAAAAAGAAGAAATTCAGAAATGGCTTACCGAAAAGTGTATTGCTTTTAGTCATAATGAAACTAAGGTAGAACTCTTAGAAAAGGTGAAGCCATTTAAGAACAAAGAAAAAACTTACCAACTGGATGTGATTGCCAGTTTAATGGGTCATTCAGTGGTTAGACTTCCACCATATCACTGGCAGTATAACCCGATCGAGCTGATTTGGGCAAAGGTTAAGAGGGACGTTGCTGAAAATAACAAGACATTTAAGTTGTCTGATGTTGAAACGCTTGTCTGTGAAGCAATTGGCCGAGTGACCAAAGAGGACTGGTAATCGCGCATTAAACATGCCAAAAAACTACAAGAAGATGATGTTGACAAAGAATGTGCAAGGGCGGATAACCTTGATAAAATAGTGATCAATCTGGTAGATGATAGTGATATGGACAGCAATTATTCAGATACTGAGTGTAACAACGACGACAGTGCGTCAGAAGTGCTAGCCACCCCCCTCGATGATGATGCAGATATTGCCGACACACTAACAGCAATTTAAGGTAGATTCACTTCAGTGTCATGCTGTCAAAACCTAATAATTTATATTTACAATATTTAACTTAAATTTATAATATTTTATTCAATTAATTACATAAAATGTGTCGATAAGAGAATTTTGGCACACTGCATTCTATATCAGCACTACAATCTGTAGCAAAGCACACAACCAAATTGTCGGCGTGTCGCTAAAGTGTAATATAACGTGTCTATCTTAATTTCATTAATAACATGACAATTATTTTGTCATTTAAATTTAATAAATCAAAATAACAAAATAAATTGTTACAAAGCACATTTTGAGGTTAATAAACAACTACAATAAGAATAACTCAAAGATATCTTGGCATAAAAATACAATAGTATAAAATACTATGTCCGCTCTTTTACAAATTAGTAAGTATTTCTTTAATGTAGAATAAAATATCACTATTCTGTTAATAATTGTGACTTAATAAAACCAATTTAAAAATTAAATTGTTTTTCAGTATAAACATCTTTACATCAGATTAGATTACAATAAGAAACAATAATTTTATAAACGTTTTATACATTACTTATTAATTATTTTAAATTAAAAATGTCATTACTGTCTTTAATAACACTGTGATAATAGATGAGCGAAAAATAGAATAGATATATATTTATTATAAAGTATTGTAATATACTTTATTTATATTTATAATTATACTTATTTATTTATTTATTATACTTTTTTATATAAAGTATAAATACTTTATTTATTATTATAAAAGATATACTTTATAATAATATTATAATTTATTTTATTAGTTATTTATTTACCGGTAGTTAAATAATTGGAGTTTTCTATGAAGACAACTACTATACACTTGACAACGCTGCGCTCTCACCTCGTTGGCTGCGTCCCAATGGACTTCTCCCGTGCTCGGGATAATAAATATAATTATTTCACTACCGGCTCGGAACACAAAGTTTTTTATGGGTAAAAATGTAAAAGTTTTACCTTACAGCCTGAACTGGTTTTTGCTTTCAAAAAGCTTTTTGCCTCTGAAGAAGCTCTTTACAAAAGCCAAAACCGGTTCAGGCTGTAAGGTAAAACTTTTACGTTTTTACCCATAAAAAACTTTGTGTTCCGAGTCAGTAGTGAAATAATTATATTTAACAAATTGTTTTATGTGTAATAAAGTAAAACTTTTACCTTACACCCTGAACCAGTTTTCAATTATAACAAGCTTCATCAGAGGCTGCCACTGGGAACACTGTCCATCTTGTTCTTGGTGACAGGGTCGACTTTTGAATGATCGATGTTGTTTGTGTGGGGTGAGATATGTTCGAATAATGCGTGTGATTTTAATTGTGTCTGTTCATTTAGGATGTAATTTTTATGTGTTTTTGTGTGTTTGTATATTTCTAATTGTTCAAGAGCGTCTAGTTTCCGGCCTTTTGTGTCTACATGTAGAATATACATGTTATTGTCAATGTTTTTGTATGTGTGGTTTGCTTCAATGAGGTGGTTTGCAAAGTGGATTCAGTAGTGGAGTGTAGTGCCTTTGTTTGTTCAATGTATCTTTGTTTGAAGCTACATACTGTCTGGCCTATGTAGAATTTGTTGCAATCTGAACAATTTAGTTTGTAAATGCCAGGTAGATCGAATTTGTTTTCTGCTTTGTGCGTGTGTTTTGATAGTGTGTGTTCTGTTTTGTTTGTAATTTTATATGCGATTCTCTATCCTGCTTTTTTGAATTTGTGGGCTATTTTTTCAGTGTGGTTATTGGTGTATGTTAGTGTTATAAATTTGTTGTTTTCTGTCTTTGTCTGCTGTTTGTTTTGTGTAGGAGTTTATTGACTATTGTTTTGTTGTATCCATTGGATTCTGCTAGATATTTTATCGTGTTTACTATTTCTTTTATGAATCGTGTTTAGTTCGTCTAAACGAAATCCAAGAGATTGTTTGGTTTATATATATACACGAGTTGTGTGTGTGTGTGTGTGTGTGTGTGTGTGTGTGTGAGAGAGAGATAACTTCTGACAGCCAAGGAAGCATAATTTTCCATATACAAACAATATGTGTTGAGGAATGCTGAACGAATAAGGGAGGTATAAAACGAAATTCAAGCCTTATATATTTTATTTAGTGTATTTGAAGCTAATTACAAAAAATGTATTTAATGTTGATAATGTTAAGTACAAATCTGTTACAGTTCCAGCTTGCTGGTGTGTGTGTGTGTGTGTGTGTGTGTGTGTGTGTGTGTGTGTGTGTGTGTGTGTGTGTGTGTGTGTGTGTGTGTGTGTGGTATACATGGTGCTTGTTTGTGTGTGTCAAATATTTTAAATTTTTAACTAATAATTGTTAGAAAATTAAATGCAGAAATGCCATTGTAATTCTTCATTTTTAAACCTGTGAACAGAATAAATTTAAAATCATATTCTTTAAATAATTAATTAATTAAATACTTCTTATGCATAATTATGTATTTACAAAATTAATACAGTACTTTAAACACTATGTTGTAAACCAGGGTTCTCCAAACTACAGCCCGCGGGCCGGATCTGGCCCGTGAAGGGTCATTCTCTGGCCCGCTGCAACCCGGTCGATGCTGCATGCAGTTATTAAATAGATCGTCAAAATACTTCAAATATTATAAAATTTTACTAAATAATTAAACAAGAAATAAGTTCAGTAAAATGTTATGATATTTTGTACAACTTTAAAACATTTAAGTGGTTAATGTGCTTGTTCATCTGGCTGGCTTGAATGAATCATGACTATATAAACCTATATAAACAAACAAACGTTTTCAAAAATGAACTTTGTAAAATCAAAGTTCAGGGCTAACTTGTCAGACAAACACTTGAAATCCATTCTAGTGATAGGACCATCAAAATTTGACCGAAAATGGACAGACATTATATGCCAGAAGAAAATTATTATTAATAAGGAAGTTTATAATCGATAATCAACAAATATTTATTAATAATTAATATTGTTCAGCTGGATACAGCATTTATAAATAATAATATGTTCATTTCAATCAAATAATTATGTTCAGAATAGAAATTAAGGATAGTTAAATAAATATTAATAAAAAAGTTACAAGTCAGATCTGCAACGTTTAGCAGACGACGCCTGTAAACAATGCATTATTTAGGATAGGCTATTATTAAAATAGAAATTGTTAATGAAAACTATAACAAACTGGCATACAGTCATGTCAAAATAATGAGAAAGAAACAAGCTATACAATGCTAATAGTAGAACCTAATTTGTACTTAAAATAACTGAGATATAAACGTTAGCATCATAAATTTTGTGAATTTTGAATAAATCCAAGAAATAATATCAACAACGAAACTGATGCTGCCAATACAATTATGTAATGGCTATAAATAGAATGAACTCATCATGACATCATTTACAACCAATCAGGAAGTACCTTAGAAAGCAGTTAAACAACACAGCCTAGCAACAATCTAAGAAAAGTATATATACGAATGCACGTGTAAACAAAACATATTTTGTCAATTTCCACTCAACCAGCAACTATGAATCCAGACCAAAATTATCATCAAAATTTATTAATCAACAAGAAGGAAGAAGTTTAAATATAGTAAAGTGCATCGAAACCAGTAGTGATATCTTTACCAGAAGTGCGATTTAAAAGAACGAGGTTAGGTGCAATGCCTAACCAAGTAATTTATTATTCAAGAAAATATAATCGTTCATACGCGTAAACAGTGCAGTGAAATCATAATCAGTGACCAGATAGTGAAGTGTG
The DNA here is from genome assembly GCA_034769895.1 of Magicicada septendecula. Taxonomy (NCBI): domain Eukaryota; kingdom Metazoa; phylum Arthropoda; class Insecta; order Hemiptera; family Cicadidae; genus Magicicada; species Magicicada septendecula. The sequence continues at coordinate 71,253,197 of CM068370.1, forward strand.
TTAATAAATAATCCATGAGATTATAATTCAGGGAGTACTGTGCCATATATTTACATTGTTTATGAATAAGTTGTTAGCAGAATAACAAATAATATACCTGTATACTAACACAAAAACAGTAATACCATAAGTACTAAGCACTGTCTTTATTTTATTTAGAGGAATAATAATATTCCGAACATAAGAATTCATGTATTAGCATTACCGTAACTAACCTCAAATTTGTCAAGGTTAAACGAACTTTTCGTCAACTGATTTCAATGATTAAAGGTGTCTAACCTATTAATTTAGATTCTTGTAACAGCATTGTATTACAAGGCATTGGCGTTTTATCCTGTAATTTAAAAGAAGTCACCCTTGAGGTATGAAATATTTGTAAACAAACTATCGATTATTATTAGAGTTATCATTGCAAACCCACTGGGTCAAAATATAAATAATTAACAAATAATTAAACAAGAACATATCGTAATTGAATGAAACCAATTAAATCAAGTGAATTAAATAAAAAATTATTTAACTAAACAGTGTTAAATTCAGAGACAAGCAAAGTGTGAAAAATAGTTTGATAAATAAATCTAAAAAGAGATACATATAGATTGATACGATATAAAGTGGCGACCAACTAGTGCGGCTTCAAATAGACAGGAGAATATTTTATTTCAATTATTCTACTTTAGCCCGGCATTTACAGTAAGACGACCATGCCTAACCCACACGGTACCAGATCAAAGTCCCGACAAAGAGAAAACGGAGGAACAGACACCAAAGTGAACATGGAGGTACAGGAAGAACAACCAACGTCTGGAATGGAAGTTACAACAGATGATACCCTGGATAATCAACCAGAAAAACCCACACAGATGGGGGACGTCCATTTCCAGGAAACCATGCCGAGGATGATGATGGAATTAAAAGAAGATAATAAAACTTTAAAAGCAGATTTAAAGGAAGACAGTCAAAAATTATGCCAACAAATGACTGAGATTGTTATCCAGAAGATGGAGGAGAAAATAGACGATGTCAGTAAGAGAATAGAGGAAAACAACGAAAAAATCAACACCAAAATAGACGGGGAGATAACTGGAGTTAGAAGAAAAATAGCAGAAGTCCATGAGAAGTGTGAGCAATACCACCAGGAACTAACACAAACCAGAGAAGAGATAGATGGACGAATTAACACCTCGAAGAGAGTACAGAAGTTAGACTGGGCTCTCTGAAAAGAATGAACCAAGAGGAAATACACCAAGTTCGGGAGGAGAGTAAGAAAGCGCAAGAGGAGATCCTACAAGATGTCAGTGATCAATTACAGAGAACATTCCAGGCGACAAACGAATTAGACAAACGAATCAACAATAATAAAACCAACATAGAAGAAATCCGTCAGCGAGAGCGCGAGTTACAAACCAAAATGGATTTATGGCTGGACCGACCTATCCAGAGCACTCATACATGCCACGGTGACAACCGAGAAGTCATCAACTTTAAAAACTACAGACGCAACCCGATGGAGTTCCTGGAACGAATGGAAGAAACCATTGAAAAAACGAGAGAGACCAGATGGAAAGCTATATGGGGAATGATAGACCAAATGTTCAAGGAGACGTACGATAATTGGTGGACAGCAGTACGACCCGACATCCCAGACCTAAGCGAATTTAGAAAACAATTTAAAGAAAAATATTGGTCAGAGTCAACGCAGAACCGTATCCATAAGAATTTATCCTACAGGAAGTATGACGCTTCCAAAGGACAATCCCCGACTTTGTACCTTTTTAGGAAAAACATGTCTAGCATGAAAATTAACACCACAAATTCCAGAGGAGTGTCTGGTAGAACAACTATCCCGACACTATAACAGAGAGATAGAAAACTCCAGCAAGTATATACCAATTACTGAACCCAGAGAAATAAATCAACTTCGAAATTCTAAACGAACATCAAGTGACTTCCTGGAAGAATTGGCAGAGGCGAAAAAACCAAAACTCACTGAGGAGCATGGAATACTAAAGAAGATCATGAGGAAACAATTCATACGACTAAGAGACAAGATGGATGAACCAGTAAAAAGACTATGGAAATGTTCATAGAAGACAACAAAAATGCAGGAATGAATTCTGCCAAAGAATAAATGGAATCCATAAAAGAATGAATGAGAACCATCGACCATGGATGAGAGAAACATTACCACATCAGAGAGTTAAAAAAAGAATTAACAACGACGAAAATAGTTCAGACAATGACAGGAGACCGTGACCTAAATGAGGATTTCGTAGCAGCCAAGTGGAAGAGCCGGATGATAAGGAGATACATCACCAGGACAGAAATCAATCTGGACACCAAAATAATCCGAGGAAACAGAGCGACGAGGATAATCGACCACGGTTAAACCAAGTACTGTGCAAGGGATAACCAAAAACACTATTGTACGCAGCTTTGGAAGGAGCAAATACAGAGCGATCCAGGGGCTGCAGTTTATGACTTGTATGTGGCGGCAAAGAGACAAGCGTAATACCATCGTCCACATCTAGATTATCAGACTTCAATAATTCCCTCCTCACTACCTATTCACAGCAGTTCTCCTTCAACCTCTGCCACTGTCTAAGAAGATGGGTCTTTTCTTCCTCATACACATTCAATAGCACCAGGACCAACAGTACAAGTCCCTTTCAGTAGAGCCAAATCTCGACGTGTTGGTACTTCTCCAGAAGATATCCAGCCATTCCCCAAAGCAGGTCCACGGAAAAGATCAGCTGGCCATCAAAGAACAAAGAGCAGAATACTAACCAGCACACCTGTGAAAGAAGCAATCACTGCAGATTATGAAGAACGCCAGAAGAAAAAATTGAAAATGTCAGTGAGGCAGAAACTGTTAGAGACAGTTGTTGGTTCTGGAAGTGAAATGAAAGAAGTCTGTCAGGACGAAGAATTAAGTGAAGAGTTCACAAAACCTTGCCTACCAGATGACTGGGGTGTTCACACAATAAATATAGGGGATTTTGTTATTGTGAGGTTTGCAACAAAGACAGCTTTGATTCATTTCATTGGTAAAGTGGTTGAAACCAATGATGGAGACAGGGAATGTAAAGTCCAGTTTATGCGTTCGGTATAAACCAAAATCAGATTTAGATATGACCATTCCCCCTCGCAAGGCAATGGCAAACCAGCGAGAGGTATCCTGCTTAGTACAAACCTTCCCCAACTATGCCGTTTGGATCCGGCGTTAAACTGTAGGTCCCATATACCTGTGAGAGTCTCAGTACCACACGCACCACGGGTATATGCGGGGAGGGTACAAACCAGTCGAAGACTGAAGGACTACGTGATTATTTTTTCAAAACTTAATGTACGCTAAAATTAGATTAATGTGCTCAGAAATACATTGAAAATGTGTTTTGTAAGAAATTGAGTTTTTTCAAATGTTTTATTTGTGTTTAAGTTTTGCTCTGTGTAAATTTAATTTAGGTTATTTGATTATTAATATTTATGTATTTCAGTCTGATTTACTTTATTTTATATATTGTAAATTAATTATTCTTATTTTCCTTATATTCAATATACATATTTTCAGTGTCAGTGACATTATTGAGTGTTTCACTTATTTCTTGTGCATAAATCATATGTAATATTTCACTGGGTCAAACCTCCCTTGAGTGGGTCAAGCCTCCCACACCGTGGGTCATGCCTCCCTGAAATAGGGAGGGTTGACCCAAAATTCAGTGAATTACAATAACGCTCAAAGAAGGAAACAGGGCATAGTTTGGTGCATGCAAAAAGTATATCTTGCATGTAAGAAAGGTAGCTACCTGTTACATGTATTGGATTTATATTGCTGCTCTTATTAAAAAAGAAAATGATTTATTAAAAAAGAAAATGTGAAAAGTGGGTCAACCCTCCCTAGGCTCCCCTACTGTTGCATTTTACATCAGCACAAAACACACACACTTACATACGAATAAGACATAACAATAATTTTATTTGACAAACAAAATTAAAATAAAATGAAATTAAATTTTATATACAGTTTAAAAAGGATTCAAACGAGTTAAATTTGTTTCTGCATAATAGATCACTAATTAACTTTAGTGTACTTTATTGATTTATTATTAAATATTTTAGCTATTTAATTATTATAACACTGTTCATTGTAACTCAATTCATTCTCACCAAAGTGAATTCAAAATCTCCAAAGTGACTAGTTACCATGCAGATTAAACTCTTTAATCTTTCAGTCTTTACTTTAGTCTGTTGAACCTAGAAGAGGCCATTGACCAACATTTGTAAAATAGAAATTTGTGTAGAAATAAATATTCTCAGGTTATAAAAATAGTATAATTTCTAAATAACATTTTTTTAAATTTTCTTTTCTAATTATGAAATTTCTGTCATTGGCCAAGTGGAGTAAGTGTTTTCAATGTCATATACATGCATTCATTCAGTTCAATAGAAACAGAGTGACATCAGTTACTGACATGATTTTGTCCATGAATTGTCAGCATTGTTAGTCTAATTCACTTTATACTTGAAATATAAATTATGTGTGGATTTACTGTCTTTCTTTTCATACTTCTTTTTACATTCTAGCATCTCTTTGCCTTATACACATGATAAAAATCCTACATTTGCAAACGAACCTACACCTATCTTTTGCTCTTTTCATTGACATGCTGTTGAGAATAGATTATAATTTACCAACAGTTTTTAATTTTATGTACCTGGTTCTAACCAAGTCCAGTTACAGTATAAGAAGAACAGCGCTCTTTGCGACGCAGATTAAAACTGCAGATACAATTTCCCAAATTATTAGTTCAGCCAGTGACAGTAAAGTCATTTTGTATTTCTTCTCTCTAAATAGATAAAAGAGAAAACATACAATACATAACCAAACTTAAAAACTTATAAGTTAACATGATTTATTATTATTGATATTAATAATTTAGAAAATAATACATTATTTTTTAATAAAGTAAGAAAAAACATTTATAATTACATTTCTCTTCTTAAATGTTTATGAATGAAATATGAAAGGTTATTTTTAAAAATGATGTTCACCTACTTTGTTGTATCTCTAATGATAACATTGGTTTACAAATTTTAAAACTTTTTTATATAAGACTGAGGAATTTGTATTATATGAAAAATTATACACTTAAACGATAAGTACAATTTAGTGGTTAAGTCTAACTTTTGCTAAACTTGTGTCACTACCACTTTTTCACTTACACTTCCATGAGTGCTTTCAAGCCTCTCGGCTCATCTTCAGATGGAAACAACCTGAAGATGAGTATTAGTAAGTGAGTAAGTGAGTCACTTAGTAAGTAAGTGAGTATTAGTGATAGCAACACAAGTTTAGCAAAAATTGTATGATGAATTGAATAGTAAACAGATTTTTTGTATCATCCCTGATCTTGTAGTGATACCAAATTTAATATCTATAGTTTTACACATATTTTATATAGTTGTCTTGTTTGTTCATCATCTTTTTTCACAGCACTACATTTTATATAATATTGAAACTTTCTCTTGTGAAACTTACTTGTCTTTTTCGTCGAACACGTTTCGGCGTCGTCTGTTTCTAAGCTGACGAAGGCGAACACGACGCCGAAACGCATTCGACGAAAAAGACAAGTAAGTTTCACAAGAGAAAGTTTCAATATTATATATTTTATATTTTTAACATTTATAAGACAACAGAAAACATAAAGGTGGCAGAACCAGATGATGATGACTTTCTAGTATAATTTGCTTAAGAAACATCTCTTTTAAAGTGTCAACTGTAGTCAGCTAGAATAGATGAGCTCAATTCACTCTGATAACATTTTTCTGTACTCAAGATGTCCTGAAGAAATCATTCACCATGTTCATAATTGACAGTTTCAGAGAAAAGTCCAAGAGTGAATGAACATGTTAGTTTATGTTGGATATGTTTGGAGACATATTACAACCCAAATTTAAGCACTCAAACCTTGTCCACTAAATCTATAGTTGTTAACCTACATATTTAAAAAAAATTCCTGTACAACATTCCTGACAGATGTCCATCATGACGTTTTCTCAAGTGATTCAGCTTCTCCCTAAACTTATCACCTTTCAATAGTTCACTTATTTGAGGACCAACAAAAATTCCTTTTTCCTTTTTTACCATTGACTCAATAAAAATTTTCTTTTCAGTACAGTCATGACACAATTATTGTCTGTTATTCTAATGAAATGTTTTACGAGCCCTAACTTGATGTAAAACACAGGTAAGCAAATGTATCTGAGCATGAAGTATTTACGTCTTATTGACCAGGAGTATATGATGTATGTGGAGGCGGCTTTTTATGTAATTCTTTCTATTCCATTTACACTGAAAACAACAAAATTATGTGTATCCAAGTTGAAGACCTAGCATCATAGCAAGAACTTTAAAATAGCCCAATGAACCACAAATAGTGTTGTACTGGATCTTTTCTAAAAGTAATATTTAGTTTTTTCATATAGCTATTCCATGTTTGTAGCTTGGGATTGATGGAAATTTATTTTTATTATAAAGAAGTATAGCCTGTAGATTAACTTTAGAAGAATTAGTGCATTAGTGTCCACTCTTTAGATTCATGTACATGACCAAGTGTCTCCATTACAGTATAGACATCACAGCAAAATTTTCCTTTTGTATGAAAAAACTTGCTAAATCTTCATTATGGTTTCAAAAGTAAACATATTTTAGTGCCACAGTGGAGAAAATTTCAACCTTTTAATCTATATCCTAAAAATTGTGTTTACTTTTTAGATAGATTTAAATCGTGTACTTGGTCATTGAGATCTTCTTGAGTCAGTAAATGAGGCTCATCTGAGGAAATGGCAGCCTCAAAATTCGGATCATGAGAATGGTTGTTCTTCAAGAATTCAGATATTTGAGTATTCCGTTGTATTCTTTTACTTACTAAACTTAAATAACAGTGTGATAAATGGTCTGCCAGGCCATTATTTTGCTCTCTCTGTACCACTGGAGCAAAAAAGAATCATATGATGAGTGCCATTAGCTCATCCTGTTAGAACCTTAACATGTTACACAGCAAATATGGGGGCCTAGCTTTTGTCCTGATCTCATACTTTACAAGGAAACAAAGATCATAACACTAAACATAATAATTATATGTAGAATTTGTTGCAATCTGCCGGGAATTCTACATAGGGCAGACAGGACATAGCTTCAAACAAAGATACATTGAACACACAAAGGCACTACACTCCACTACAGAATCCACCTTTGCAAACCACACATACAAAAACATGGACATTCTACACATACACACAAAAGGCCGAAAAGTAGAGACTCTAGAACAATTGGAAATATACAATCACATGAAAACACATAAAAACGACATCCTAAACAAACAGACACAATTCAAATCACACGCATTATTCGAACATATCACACCCCACTCACACAGAATATCTATCTTTCAAAAGTCGATACCATCGCCAACAAGACGGACAGTGCTCCCACCCGAAGCCTCTGAAGAAGCTTTTTAAAAGCGAAAACCAGTTCAGGCTATAAGGTAAAACTTTGATGTTTTTACCCATAAAAAACTTTGTGTTCCGAGTCAGTAGTGAAATCATTATATTTAGTTAAGTAACGGACATGTCATGGACAATGAAATCCAAGAATCATAACACTTTTTAACAAATGGTGTAAAGTTTTGTCTTTGATATTTAAATGTTACTTCACTGCACATGAAACAAACAGTGTCAGGGTGGTTTAACAAAATACATTTCCTAGGCATTACCACTAAGATATCATTAAAAGTACAAGACACCAAACATTAAACTACATTAGACATCAACACTTCATCCGTTCTAATATGTACACAGCAAAGTCAAGATGGTACAGGAAAGAATTGGGCAAACAGATGTCTGGACAGTGTGGCATGTCTGCAAGCGGCTCACTTTGGCTTCCACTTCCTTAACTGAGCAATCAATGTATTTGTGTTGCATAGTTTGGAAGAATCAGATCAAACCACTATATATACATGAGCAGTAAGCCTTACTATAACTGACAGAAATGTAGTAGTTCCAGTAAATTATTACTAGTAAATATAAAGACTACTTCAAAAACAATCTCTGATTGTCTGGTATGCATAAACTGGTTGCCACATTAATACAGCTAAATACAACTACTTCACTAACAACTCGGAACACAACGTTTTTTATGAGTAAAAACATAAAGTTTTACCTTACAACCTGAACCAGTTTTCACTTTTAAAAAGCTTCTTCAGAGGTTGCTACTGGTAGCGCTGTCCGTCCTGTTGTGGGTGACGGAATCGATTTTCGAAAGATCGATGTTGTTTGTGTGGGGTGAGATATGTTCGAATAATGCGTGCGATTTTAATTGTGTCTGTTCGTTTAGGATGTCATTTTTATTTGTTTTCATGTGTTTGTATATTTCCAATTGTTCTAGAGTGTCTAGTTTTCGGCGTGTACGTGTAGAATGTTCATGTTATTGTCGACGTTTTTGTATGTGCGGTTTGCTTCAATGAGGTGGTTTGTGAAGGTGGATTCTGTAGTGGAGTGGAGTACAGTTTAGTGGAGTTTTAGTTTAGACTACATGAAACAGCTTATGGTCGATATGAACTGCACATCATATTGTGAGTTGAAAAGAAAAGCAGAGAAGCGTGAAGAATGGCGAGCTGCTGCCAACCAGCCTATGGGCTGCTAACTTAGAAGACTAAACTATGATAATAGCTATTCACTAACTAACTAATTAACATTCACTGCTAACTATGAATAACATGTAATGTGAAGCAATTTATGGGCCACTGTTACAGGAAAATATATACAACACTGCTCTAATATATTCGTACACATAAGTTATAAAATTGCCACTCTTGATTTCTTTGAGTTTTTATGAATTTTATGTAGTCGGATTCATGTTTCGTGGAATCAATACCTGTTTCAACAGAGGCTATATTAATATGCAGATATTAATTTTATGAATGTTTATATAAAATTAAGTTTTCACATGAGTTTGTACAAAAAATATTTAATTATGCAAAAATATAATTTCAAGTTTATTCATTATACTATATTTAAAGTTAAATAGATGCTAAAATTGTGTCAACCCTTATCTCATTACTGTTTAGCTGGGTTTCTTAGCTTAGTCCTTTGACTTTTGCATGCGAAGTTATCAGTCACTAATATTATTGTAAACAGATGGTTTTCATCATGAGCAATTATATACGGTAGTACTTTAGTGTCCATAGTGATAAGTGAAACTAGTGTAAACTTAGCAGAGAAGTGAAGCTCTCAGAGTAACTGCTTCCACTACTGTTGATGATAACATTTTCTAGTGTTTCAACTACGGTATATACAATGTTAAATGTCCATATAGTCTATTACTTGAGGAATTTTCTGCCGATTTTGAGTCAGTGTCCATGGATTCTTCTGATTTTTTTTGCAATATCTTCATAAAAGGTTATAGAATAAAATTAAGGAAAGTTTTGGCCCGCTCTTAAATTTAAGGGTTGTTTTCACCCCTTTTTGAGGGATTAAAAAAAATTTAAATAACCCCGGGAACCGATAGAGAATGAAATTCTAAGCAAAAAGGTAGTATACACTTTTTCGAAAAAAAAATGCGTTGTTTGCGAGTTACAAGGGTTCAAAGTATTGCCTAAAAAAACGCGTTTTTTAACACTAATTTGCAAATAACTCAAAAACGACGACATTTTGTAAAAAACTTATATAAATAAAAATTAAAGCTTATTAAAAGACGACCATTTTCCACTTTAGTAGGTTTTGTTATGTCAAATGGTTCTTGAGATACAGCCAAAACAAGATGGCGATTCACCATTTTTTGATCAAATTACGTGCTTAAAACTGATATAACTCGGCGGAAAATGATTCGATGGTAACCAAATTAGTATCAAATGAAAGCTCTGTTAATTTCCTAAACCACGGTGGGTTAACCACGTGTTTATCTTGAAAAATGACGAAGTTATGTAGGAAAATATTATAATTTTTTCCAAGAAATTTAAAAAGGGACGTCCACCATTTTGTCAAATATGCACATATTAAGCCGAGATAGTCTAGTTTTCGGTTGTCTAATTAGCAATGTCCTCAAATTTTTTGAAGCATGTATGTGTTGCTATACAGTAACGCGTAAAGCTTTAAGAAAATTCAAGTTTTTGGATTTTCACCAAAATTCGTCTTTTTATTAAATATCTCAGTAACGATACGTTTTATCGAAAAATTCTAATGGACAAATAATAAAGCTTATAAAAACACAAAAAATGTGAATTTTCTTTCATTTTGCCGACATCATGTAAAAACGTTTTGATTTCTAGGCGAAATATCTAGTGTACAGTAGGTTTTGCGACTATAGTGTATAGGACAAAGGTTGTAGCTCTTAATGTCCTATAAAATGCACTTTGTTTGCAATTTTTTTCTTAAACATTAACCGAGTTATGACTAAAAATGTAAACACGCTCCAACGGTTAGATTTCGTAGTCGTATGTTATATATTCGGGTGCGGTCCTAAGAGCCTATTAATTTATACTAAACTAAATTTTTTTTCAAACTGACAGGAAAATTAAGTATTATTATTATTATTATTTTTTTTTTTTTTTTTTTTTTTTTTTTGACGTCTATTGTAAACAAAAGAATACGGTATCTGTTGCAATTTGTCACTGTCTGTACTGCTGGTTCGTTATATCAATCGAATATTAAATTTAATAAAATAATATAATATTTATTGTTCGACTTTTTTTGATTAAATTTCATTAGCATGAATGAAATATATATTTTTTCGACTGAATTTTTAATTATGACCACTAAAAACACGGACCCTCTAGCGAAGACCAGAAGAGGCCTGATGCCCTACCTGACGCTCACTGCTTACAGCTGACGCGTGTTTTTTGCAGCATCAGCTGAGTGTCGGAGTTGTTTGTTATTGTGCAAGGATTGTAATATTTTGTTAAATTTTATTAATATTGTGATGTTTAAGTAACTGTAGGTTAAACATCCTCCCAAAAGCTGTCGATACCCAATTTCAAGACTTCAAAGTACATCCTCACGTTGTTTCATGTTTTCAACCCTTTAAAGTCCAACCCTTGTGTCGGATGTATCCCTTGACGTCCAAGTCATAATCAGCACCCCCCAAAAACCTATAAGTACCTAATTTCAGGGCTTCAAAATCCATCCTCGCGTCGTTTCATATTTTCAATCCTTTAGGGCTGAGAGCGGGCTAAAATTTTTCCTTAACTTTGTTTTAGAACCTTTTAGGAAGCGATAGCAAAAGGAATCAAAAAATTACATGGACACTTACTCAAAATCAGCAGATAGGCCCTTTGTCACGCCTCATGTAATAGACTAATAGTTAAATGTTAAATGAAAATGTTAAATATAATATTAAATAATGTTAAATATTAATAATAATATATAATATTAATGTAATAAATCTTATTAACGTATAATATTAATATAATGTTAAATATTGTAACGTTACCAAATTTTGTAGTTACATAAAGTAAGCAATTATAATGTCAAGTGACGGGAAAGCATGAAAGTATTTCTAGATAAGTAAAACTATGTGAACAAAAAGTGTGTATCTACAGATATATTAGTGTAAAGTTCCAACTATGAAGGAGAAAGTGTAACATAGCAGCATCGTACACGAAATGAAGAAAGAAAATGACCATGAGCCAAAATAAAATGTTAGAAACCAGGCCCAATAGATTCCAACAGTGAGGGGAACCAACAAAGATAATGACTATAATGTAAAGTGTAAAAGAAGACAACAAGATTCCAACAGTGAGGGGAACCAACAAAAATAATAAATAATAAAAGTGTAAAAGAAGACAACAAGATTCCAACAGTGAGGGGAACAAATGAAGATAGTGACTATAATAAAAGTGTAAAAGAAGACAACAGGATTCCAACAGTGAGGGTAACCAATAAAATGACTATGCAAAATAAAGGAAGAAACAACTCAGGAGCAACCACAATGATGTCAGACAAACCAATATATTTACAAATATAAATATTATGGAACAACGACTACTACAATGGAAACATTGAAGAAGACGTTCAAACCTAAAGAAGAAAGGAAGAAGAAGGACAAGGAAACATGACATGAAGAGAGAAGAAAATGGATAGACCATACAAGAAATCATCATTCATCAAGTATACTAGAGACAATACTAGTAACCAAAAGAATAGTGATTGTCAACTATGAAGAAACAGTGTTTAACATATTTAAGAAATCACAAACAGTTATAGTGAATACTTAATGTAAGTGTGAGAACCTGTGACCAATTAACTAATTTTAACCTAATAAACCCCACAAACAATTCCAGTGATAAGGTTTATAGCGGAAGAAAATGTGTTACTTTCATAGTGGAAACATCAAGGATTAAATAATAGTCAAAAAATACACAGACAGTTAGTGTGACTAGTTTAATGAAGATTGTGATCCAAATAGATAATCATAAGACCACCAAACAATGTAAGATAGAACAGTTATATTATTGTTCATAGAGCTTGATAATAAAAAACCTTTGTAAATTTCAAAAGAAATGTAACTGAATGCCACGGCAGAACAGAATACAATACAAAGAAAGGCCAGAGAAAATAATAACAAACAAAGTAGTTTGTTAAATAACAAACAAATGTGACAGAAATGTGGTACAAACCATGACAAGAAAGGTATTATCATTAGTTCAAGAATATTTGTATTATTGTTTAAGAAGAAGTAGGGTAAACATGTGTATTAATCAACAATTAAACTATTGTAATAGAATACCATACTGAAGTCATGATAGTAGTAGCAAAATGCTGCATTAGAATATGTTGTACATTGTTACATAACCCCATAGGAAAGGCACCTATGAAACAAAAAATCATACATGTTAGTTTAACCAAACAACCATCAACAATTGTGTCAATCAAAGATTCGTTATAAGTAATGATACACCCTAATAAACAGTGTATTATATTGAATTACACTGCAAATAAAGTAGACCAAATATGATAGCACAAAGCTAGATGAAAGAGAACCTAATATGCCAAATTAGTTAAACAAAATACATTGTTAAAACTTGTACAAAGATTGATGAAAGTATTACCAGTAGTTAGAAGAACATCTGGTAATACTATGAGAACAGATTATTAGTATAATGATAATAGTTTTATGATCAAAATATTGTAAACTAGCAATATGAATGCATAGCCAGAAGTGAGCAGAGGCAATGGAACCAACTAGTTAAGCAAAATACCTTATTAAAACTTAAACAGAGATTAATGAAAGTGTTACCAGTAGTAAGAAGGACACCTAATACTACTATGAGAACAGACCATAACCATAAGAATAGTAATTTTATAGATAAATTATTAAAAACTAAATGACCATGATGGTGAAATCAGAATGTAAACAAACGATATGTAGCAAGTTGTTTATGCAAAATGCAACATACAAACTTGTTCAAAAGTAAATAAAAATGTTATCAATGATCAGAAGGATGTCTGATACTACTTTGAGAATCTATGTCAAATATAATAATAACAATTTAGTTATTGATTTATCAAAAAATAACTGACTACCATGTCATGACCTAATGTAAACAAACCCATTACTAGAAATTGAAGGGTTCTCAGATAGCTAAAAGCTAACAAATATATTAAATGAATTAGGTACTATAGTTGTACACTAGTTGCATTTACAACATAATATACCTTATATAGAAAAACCATAAACAAAGTGACAATTTGAAGAAAAGAGATAGGAAGGTAATTAAACAATACTACTAGTATATGAAACACAACCTTGTGCATATACTAAAGTATAAACCCATGTAAATAAACATTTATATTATTGTTAGATTACAAAACCAATGTTACTAGATAAGGAAAAATAGTATTAAGGACAATTATGAATAATCGAATATGGATGCCAAAGACGCCATGATCAAACATTGTTTGGGTAACAATTATTCCCAAATTTTCGTATTAAACAGTTGAGAAATAGACTCAAATCATTTAATCAAAAGTGTTTTAATGTAATTAGTTAAGTTTTGGTGTAATAAACTTATTAACTATAAGATGCACCATAAAAATTTGTGAAATCGATATAGTGATTTAATAATGGACGGATTATAATCTTGTTTGGACTTTATTTAAAGCTCAGGATGTCCGCAATTTATTGGCACCAACCATTCAACAATTAGACAAATAATAAGAAAGTTATAACGATTATAAACTTTTTAATTATTTTGTGCACCAGTGCTTACGTCATTCTAATCTCAAACCCAAATCCAAAATTGGTAATAAATTAAAAATTTTACTAAGTCAAGGTACTTTGGGTCAGAGAGTTCAAAGAATTCAACCAATCAAATGAATGAAAACTGACAGACAAGCCACAGACGCTCCGGAGGAGCGTGACAGTCATCTATCAATCATCAACGAGACAAGACGTATCACTTGACGGACCAAATCTATGAAGAAGTTTATTTTGAATTGTGCGCGACACATAAACAAAGTCAAACTACATACACATAACCTAAATACCACACAGATATAACGTGTGTAAAGTGCGGAGTGAATAAGAATTAAATACGACCAGTGTATAATATCGGTCGTATTTTCGAGTGTTGTGTTGGAAATAAACCAGGGAGTACAATATTTTTCATTAATTAACAATAAAACAGAAATAATCATTTCTATAAAAACAATTGGTCGGATACTACGCTAGTCAGTAGTAGCGAAGTATAATAATGCTGATGAAATTTATCAGAATCGACGAAAGAATTATTTCGCAATTTTTAACTTGATAAATAAATGTTTTTAATATTTTTCATAATTAAAAGAATCAAGATTATTTTAGTTATTACAACATACGAGCGCCGCAAATAGTCGCTCAATTGACTCATGCAGTTTTTGATTTTACTAGTGGAAATAAATATTTTAATTTTTTTGCGAAAGAATATTCTATTCTACTGATAGTTATGCATCAGAAATATTATAAATAATATATGTATGTTTAGATTAAGAAGAAATCAATGCTTAATATAATTAACACTAATAACTATTCACGTTAGTAGATAACCTAAAAATCATAACCACAATTTGTCACCTTTTTGTCATAAGTCTGTTCTCAAATAATACAAACCAGATGAAAGCTATAACAAGAGTTTTTTTTATTATAACTTTTTCTCTTGTAAATAAATAATTCCTATAGTGAACTATTAAAATATAATAGTACATTTTAGCAGTGCAAATCAACGCACTTGTTTATTGTCAAAGTAACTACTCTATAGTGGGTACTAATTCCCGCATACGATAATACCATAATTATCGATTATATGGTACCAGTTTTCAATTTTAATATTTGTTTGTTTGTTTTCTATTAATTGTTTATTAAATATCATTATAAAACACCACATCTTGTATCTGGCATCATGTCACTTAAAAGAATCACACGAACTTGGTAATTAACTATGTAAGAGGACATAACCTCTCAAAATAAAAAACTATTGTATAACCTACAGTGTTACCAGCCTTGAGGCTAAGAAGAGTTTCATTTTAAATTTGTTAATAGTAATTATTTTCTGTAAAATTATTAGTGGCTGATTGTTAACTTTTAAAAGATTTAATAGCATTCCTAACTGTTAATAAACCTCAATATTTTGTTACCAGTGGAAAAAGCGTTAAATTTCAAACTTAAAATAGTTAATTTTTTCATAGCCAGTTCTATCAAAAGGTGGCGGAAGAATTTAAATATTCCTGATAATTCAAAACATTATTCAGTTGTTATTTTATTATTATTGTGCATGCTAATCACGTTGGATATTCAAATTGAATATCTCCTTGTATGTGTAGCGTGTATGTTACAGCTGAGCAGTCACCTAACAGAACAGCAATATCCACATATGGTAAGTGGGGAGGTTACCAGCGGAGTGCGAAAAATACTTTTAAATTAAGAGATTTAACCAGCGATACCCACACTTTTACTAATCACAATCAGACTGATAATAATAATTATAATTTTGGATATTTTATTGTACAACATTATTGTGGATACCGGAGCGTATCTACAAACAATACAATCAACAATCAATACACCTATCACACATTATCTATATCCAATATTAACGTTGTATTGTTACAATATTTATTCCAACATTTAATTTCCAATACAAAAATTTATAGTATGGTACTTGCACCACAGTGGTGAAGCGTAAGGGGAGACAAGGTAGACAGTGTCTCCCCAAACAGTTTATTCATAAAGTAATTCATTTTTATTTATGAATTAAGTTGAATAAGTTACTCAGAAAGGGTATAAAACTAATTTAAGAAGTTAAATACTACACGACATGACATGAGCGTGATCCATGGCACCTTGCTGTGCGGAGTATCAGGGTAGGCATTACTTGAAATGTCTTTTTAGTAAGGCTGGTGGTGAGGAGGGCTTTGGTGGATGACAACAGGTGAGGACCTGTGTGCACAGCATAAAATGTGTCCCGTACATCACATCAGAAGACATGCCTCCCCCACACTGAATAACACAGAATTCTTTGGCCATTGGCATTTGTTTTATTATGTGTGCATAGTAAATATTTCTTTTTGTTGAGTTTACAAATTATTTTTAATTTTGTATATAGTTTTATAGACTAAGAAGCATGTAATCATTTATGTACTAATTATTTAATAATAAACATTTTAAGTGTCATCACTTAAGTATTTTAAGCATACTGTTTAATTAGTTTAAAGGAGCCAGTACCAGTTAGTACCAATTCTACCACAGAAGTATTTGATATGAAGTCTGACGACTTTGATTTATTAGAATTTTTGTTAAAATACAAAGTCAGTATATTACCTTATTACCTTTTAAAGCAAAAGGTATTGCTGAAATAAAAAATATCTCAGCCGCCTTTAGATTTGTCTCATAAGGATGGAAAAGTTGTCAGGAAATTTCAGAAAGTTTGGTATAGTAAATATAGGTGACTCTCTGGTTGTAAGCAAAACAAATGCACTCTATTATTGTTTGACATTTAATGGAAAGGAACCATGGACCAAAGTTGGAGTAGGCACTATAAAAAATTTTGAAGCTACAGCTGGTAAAAATGCTGGTAGCAAAACTCATATAAAAAATTCTGAGATGTTTCACATGGCAGAACATAACATGCCAGGACATTAGACATTGTTTGCCTAAATCATCTAGAATTCAAGCAGTAATTTATGATGAAAATGTGGCACAAAATCAAAGGATAGTAGGCTGTTTGATAGATGTTGTTTGTTATCTAGGGAGGCAAGAGGTAGCTTTTAGTGCTCATAAGGAAAATGAGCAGTCTCTTAATGAAGGCAATTATTTAGAAACTTTAAATTTATTGGCTCCGGAAGAGTCATGAAGGAAGATACAGAAACCAGCACTGTACTTAAAGGCACATCTTCCAAAATTCAGAATGATTTAATTGAGTCTGTTTCCATCGCTATTAATGAAACAATTCATGATGAAATAAACCAGGCCAATATTATTTCCGTTCAAGCTGACAAAACAACTGACATCTGAAAAACACAGCTGAGTATAATTGTGCAATATATTCACGGTTTGAAAACTGAAAAACAGTTTTTAGGCTTTTCTGATGTTTTTTCCAATAAAAGCGCGGAAGGGTTGGCTAATAAAATTATTTCAATTTAAAAGAATGTAACATTGGAAATAAAATAGTATGCCAAACATATGACAATACACCTGCAAAATTTAGCAGAACCTTCTGAAACACCCAGTACACATAATCATATATAATTTAACAGTATAATGTTCTAGGTGTTCACATCAATTACTAAAATAAGTTTGTTCTTGTAATTAAATTAAATTATTATTACTGCTAAATACAATTTATTAAATAAATAAAAAACGAATAATAATAAAAATTCAATAATAATAATAACTATTGATATTATTACTATTATTTTATTATTGTTACTACTACTCTGAACATTTAATAATTATTTTAAAATATTGTAAAAAAGTTTTAACATTTACACTAATGTATTGTTTTTTATGTTAAGGTTAACAATTTGTAAATTTTAATATTTACTTGTAATGGTATTATATTGTGACGTTATTGTTTATTTATAATATTTTATTTCATTTAGTATTGTATCAACTACTAAAGTGCAAATACGATAAAACAATACGGGTATTAGTCTTATCTAATACAAAATGGGATTAATTACTATTACTAACTTGAATTTTCTTGTCAACAGTAAAAATACAAACCTTAATATACAACACAACGTTTCGTCTCGTCTCGACCCTGTGAGCAGATTAAAAGTAATCAGTTGAACAGTGCGAAAACGCGGCATTTAAAAGAGTAGCAACTTCCGTTCAGCCACAGTTCTGCCATAATGCAAAAATTAGAAATACCGCCACGAACTGGAGTTTGTTCATTTTTAAGTTAATTTGAGGGATAGTATGTTTGTAGTGTCCGTACAGTTGTTAAGCTGTCTCCATTTCGTGTTAAACGACGGAGATCATTAGAGACTCCATTATCAACGCACGATTACAGTTTACAATCGGTATTTTGGAATAGTGTAGTTTTATAATCAATCGGTCTCCACTGTGACGTGTTCCTTCGTTAAACATTTTTATTCCATTAAGTTGATTCTACTGTTTACTTTGAACTGATTGGAGCATTTGTATCAACGAATGATTCGCCTCAGTTGAGCCACTCATTCGAGCAATTGAGAAAATATCCTGCAGCAGTTGCCCCAGCATAGACGTATGGAGAATTTTATTTCGCGGGGTAAGCTCGACAGTTCGATCAGGAAGCGAACTCCTCTATCCGAAAGTCTCTGTAGGCGATGTTCGTAACACAGTTCGATTCAGGGATCTTCCGGTTTCAGTGAAGTAAGGCGAATCAATGGTAGACCTAACGTATAGGTGTATAACTTCTCACTTTGTTTACAGCGAGTTTATTTTTAAAGCAAATTCAAGTATTCAGTATAAATGGTCGCATATTAAAATACTGAAACAAGAAAATGGTTGACTTGGCAATTATGAAATTTGTGTAATAACGGCTTGCGCCCATACCGGTAGGCGTCTTTTGCAAAAAAAAAAAAAAAATCGTCTTGTCACATGAATCAATAATAAATTATACTGAAATTGCCTTATATGCTTAAAAATGTATGAAATTACCTCATGAAAAATGTAGGTATGAAATTTGATGAACGAGGTTTGATCAAAAAGTTCCTGCAATTTTTGAAATTTCACGCTACAATAGTCCTACCCGATTAAAGTGCTGTTTTTATATAATGTTAACACATTTTAGTGATAATTATTTTCTAAAGTTTTAGTCCTATTGGACGCATGGTTTAGATTTGGCAATTAATTGAGTAAATTGTGTGTTGGCGTATTAGGCGATTTCTTTGACATGCTACAATGCAAGAACAGCAACATGGAAATTGGAAGACCGTGGTAGTAAGATGAAGATGATGGAATGGATTCTGTTTCATGAATTTTCATTACTAGGTGCAACGGTAAATAAAAGTAGGCCTACTATTCGGGCATGTCGCGCTACTTGTGTAACACTATTCGTAGAAAACGCCCTGATTTATGAAAATTGCACTCCGTTAATGCGCTAGGATGGACCTCATTGCTTGTTCAAGACTTTCAGACAAAGAAACGTAGTAAAATGACATCACAACCACCGTATATGTCCCACTGCGATCTTTATTTTCCCAATAATGAAAAGTACTACGAAAGGACAACGTTTCGCTACGTTTGAAGACGTAAAACAAAAACCGCTGAGCGACCTCAAGGTTATACCACAAAGTGCATTTGAGAAGTGCTTTGAAAACTAAAGTAAACGTTGGCATGATGGTGTTACATCCGACTTACAACTCTCTGAAGGGGAAAGTATATATGTTGATGAATGATGGCATAATTTGTCAAATAAACAAAAATTGAAAGAACTTATTGATTAAATCTCGTACATTAACGTTACTCAATATTTGTTTTAGTGCCAATAATAATTGGTTTCGCTAGTGCTGCTGAACACATATATGTGTGCAGAAAGACAAAAACGTTAGGTGTGATTATTGTGGCTATTATTATGAAAAGTAGCGTGGATATAGGAATGCAAATTTCTTAATGATTTCAAAAAGAAAACTGTATACGAAAAATGTCAGATGGGTATACATTTGTTAAATGGAATCTGCAAAGATTCTGGATTGCAGATATCCACAATTAAAACCAAAGTGATGGCTTTTTGTGGAACTGATCCCGTACGGGCAAAAATTGTTATAGACGGTACTGTCCTCGAACAAGTTAGCAGTTTTGAATACCTGAGCTACAGTGTGTCTTATAATGCATGCAACGACGTGGTGGATAAGTTGCATAAGTTCAACTTTATTTGCGGGACCATCAGGCGAACCCTTGAGTCAGCAAGTAAAGGAACACGCCTAAAATTCTACAAGGTGATGGCCCTTCCCACACTTCTTTATTGGTCTGAGAATTGGACTTTAACGAAAGGCCAGACCAATCGGATTCAAGCGGCTGAAATGAAATGTCTCAGGCACGTGGCAGGGTATACTCTCTATGATCATAGAAGAAACACAGATATACGGTAGGAACTTAATATTATTAGTATAATCGACAGGATCGCCCAGTATCGGCTGAATTAGTGGGAACATCTTTGCCTAATGGATGACTGCCGCATCACCAAACAACTATGGAACTATAAGCCGAGGGGACGGAGAGGTGTGGGACGTCCGAGGAAGTGCTGGAGTGACCAGCTGTAATATTTGCCTATTTGAGACCGGAACAAACCATTCTTGGTTTAAACCTTGAGGATGATGACGAAAAATGTGTACAAATATTTAGAGCTGTTTTGATAGTTTATCTTCTTTTTCACAGCACTAAATTAATATAGATTATTAAACTTTCACTTGTGAACTTACTTTGTTTCATCCCGTACGCGTTTCGCCGTGATGTGCGCCTTCGTCAGCGGTGTGAGACAGACTCCGTACGGGAGGAAACAAAGTAAGTTCACAAGTGAAAGTTTAATAATCTATATTAATTAAATATTTAGAGGTTAAATAAGTAGCCTACATACGTAGGCCCGACCTAATTATTCATAATTTTAGACAGAAAATTTTAGAAAAACTGTAATTCACAAAAAATACTTTAGTCCGATACTTGTTTCAACCGCAGTGCATGTAGCAACGCAAAAAACGCGGTTTTGCAAGTTTCGTGGCTACCAGAGAATAAGTTGTGGTGACTCCCAGGTCTAATGTTTACTGAAAAATTGTAAGTTTAATTGGACAAGATTTCAGAAACATTTCAATGATAGTTCGGATGTTCTTAACAGCGCAGATTGTCTAGTTCCAATCAGTGGCGTATCTAGAATTTGGCCTTGGGGAGGTCCTGTCGAAATCGGCTTTATGCAAAAACAAAACGTGTCTTAACAACATTACTATGACCATAATCAACACTACGTTACGTGACTAATCAACATTACTATCTTCAAAGTGGCTGAAAAACGTGTGATAACATTCTGAAATCAGTCCCAATAAAGTAAACGGTAATAACACAATAAAAGTACGCGTTATTGGAACAATTTTTACAAGATACTTATTGACTGAATTGATTTTCCTGCATTTCATGTTTCAAATGTATACGCAATTGCTGCGTAATAAACCTATTTGTATATTTAAAAAGGGGTTACTACTAGGTCTATATTAACGTACACAGCTGAAAAATAATAATAAAACAGCCTAAAAATTAAGAGATTAACAAAGTTCATCAACTTTTTTCGACCCTCAGGGGGGTCCGGTTCCGTTCGTCCTCCTCGCCTGTAAATACGCCCCTGGTTCCACTCAGTGAATTTTTTATACGTACAGATTTATTGAAGCAGTTAGCAGATTGTTATTGTGTGATACAGATTTTTTGGATGTGGAAATTAAAAGCTTAGAATCTGATTTACAACGTGAGAATAAAAATAATACAGTACCTCAAAATTTATCTGGTATCCTTTAGTTACTGGAAAAGTACGAAGGGATATTAAGAGGAGTGTATAAGTTGGCACAAGCAGTCCTTACTATTCCTCTATTAACCTCATCCTGTGTGAGGGCTTTAAAAGACCAAAACCCTAATTAAGGAATATAATGCACGATGAATGGCTGAAGAATGTCTTGAAATTATAAACACTGAAAGGCGATTTGGCCAAAAACTTGGCCTGCCTAGTATAGTAGATAATATAAGTGTCTCCCGTAATAATAGGAAAATTAACCTCTTTCAATAAATCTGATTCTATTGGAAATTAGTGTAAACAGAGCTTATTTTAATACGTTTTTGTACTTTTTGTACGTTTTAATACGTATTTTACTTCTTTGACATTTTCATTGCTGACTTTCATTCTTTGAGGTAGAAGAGTACAAGAATAAAAAAGATAAGTGACGGAAATAATATTATTATTATTATTAGCGGGGGTCCTACAGTCTATGCCGCATCCCGCATTTCGATCGCCATTTCTCCCTATCTTTCCAGTCATCCAGTCATCGTCTTCAATAGCTCGATCTCTCATGCTTTTACTAATTCCTGTTCTCCATTGTGTTGTCAGTCTTCCTTTTCTTCTCCTGTTTTATGGTGTGTAAGTCAATGCTTTCTTTGGCCATCGCTTCTCCTCCATCCTCATTAGGTGACCATACCATAGCAACTGTCTGGATTCTATTCTTTCTGCTGTTGTAAATATGCGCACTGTTTTCCTTCTTATATCTTCGTTTCTAACATGTTGGATTCTAGAAATATTATACGCTCTTCTTAAGAAGTTCATTTCCACAGTTTCTATCATCTTTTCTCTCTTTATCTGAAAGTTGCCAGCATTCGGAGCCATAAGTTAAAATGGGCTCCACAATAGTTGTGTAGATTGTCAGTTTAGTTTCAAGTTTCATTTTGTTCGACCAAAGTAATGAGTTTAGTAAACGAATAGCCTTTTTTCCCTGTTGTATCTTATTTTTGATGTCATTCTTTGTTGTCAACAAAGAATGACGGAAATAATATACTAGAGTAAATACACCATAAAATAGTAGCCTGTAGAGTGATTCCAGGTGTGAATGCCACCCATTCTTGTTGCACAAACACATTAAATAGCTTTTGATACCATTTGTGATCTCCTATCCATGCAAAAAATTCTTACAGTGTGGCCCACCCAATTGTCAGTCTTGAATTCGAAATACTGGAGCCGCCATTGCGTCTCCGCGATCCGGTGACAGTCGGGCTTCATCCGCGAGCACAGCTAGGAAAGAGATTACGAAACTCCGAACACACCAGATTAGTCATACACCAGTTCCTTAAAACTGAGGTCCATATAAGAGAAAGATAGTGCAAGATGAAGTAGCTATTAGAAAATCATTACAAAGGTATTTTTCAGTCTCGTAACCTTACATATAAAGTTATTTGAATAAACCGGTATTAGAAGAAGTAAATGTATTAAAGTACCATACAAAGACATTAAAGGAAGTACTTTGTCCCTTCCGCTCTCAGAATAATGTTAGTACCTGTTTTGCCATTTCTGAATATTCCAGTAATTGACTATATCTAGCAACGGGTGCCTGACTGTATGTAGCATTTATTTTTAACTATTTTCTATGTAAATACTGATAATCTAATGTGTCATTCAACACACTTGCAAAGAATCCTCTTTGAATGTAGGATATGATAAAGAGATATTGAAACATTTCCGTCTGTGTATACATTTAGTGTGTGGGGGAGGCGCGCACGTGCATATGCACCGGAAGCGAGCAAAAATAGAAGACAATCAAACAGGATATAATAAGAACAATCAACAGAAACTGTTAACTTTCTTTGAAATCAAGAGACAGACGAAGAAATAACGAATTTGATAATATTTGTTTTTTACATACATTTAATTTCGTTAAATTCTTAACGGAAGTTCTACCATCAGTAGGCCCTATATACTAAGATGGGACGAACAATATTTTAACTTTTTTCGATTCACTATAGCCCAGAAAACGTGCTTCTAGGACAGAGAAGTAAAACGCCAAAAAAGAAATAAAATATCGGTATGGAGAACCATACATGACTTCCATATTCTAAGATTTATTTTTAAAATCATTTTCGAAATGAAATATTACCATAGAAACTACTTCTTTCTACTTACTGCTTCAGCCTTAACCACAGTACTGTGGTCACTAACATATACCACCTCACGTTATCGTCGATTTTCACTGATGATGGAAGTCAATGGCATTGCCGAAACGTCTGGTTTTGTAGAAAACATTGGACTACGGCCAAATATCCCGGGAAGGAATTTTAACAAAAACTACTTCTTTGTTGCCGATAACGTTGTACACATATATCAATAAAAAATATGCATAAAATTAATGGCTTGTATAAGTTAATGATTGATCTCCATTAAGTAGTGCTCAAGTTTCCAAAGTTTTAATATTATGATGTCCGTAATTAAAACATCAGAGCAGGTTTAGTGTGTATGAGGGTTCACCGTGGACAAAAATTTTCAACATTTCCTATTGAGCGTTGCTTAGAATAAATCTGCGAATCTACAGTGTACGTTTCACAGAACAAACACGCGGAAAAGAAGGAGCGCTCCGAAGTCACTCATGGACCCTCAGCATCTTGCAGAGGGTTCATTCCCTAAAGACGAAAAGTCTGTCTATGAATCGTTCCTCTGTAAACACGTGCAGTTACACTGGCCAGCGATCCACAGGAAGCAAATCGCTATCCACGCTGGACACTTTTTCGGCTTGCATGCGTTATGTTGGTATGGGTTCGGCACTTTCCATTTAAAAACCGTGCAAATGTAAGAAAATAAACATGAATGAGGCCAGAAATAACGCGAATTGTGTGTGTGTGTCTTCCCTGCCTTTTTATTGCGGTAGTGATAATAATAAAATGGAAACGTAAACAGTACATAACTGATATATGCTTGCCTGCCACGCACGATATATTTTCTCTTATACATGACTAGCAGAATACCCGTGCTTCGCTACGGAGTTTCACGTTGTACGTAATGAAAATGTTAGTTTAATTAATAAAGTTTAATTAAAGTAGGCTTCTTAAAAATAAATAGCTGTTGCCCACAACTTCGTTCGCGTGGTCTTCAATTTAATGCGATAATATATTTAGAACAGAATCTATTCTATTGGGTTGCCATAGTAACCAGATCTAATAGTTTTTTAAGACCGCAAAGGACCCCCCAGAGGATCGTATCGAAAAAAAACACCTGTCCTATGTTGGTTCTCCCGTTGCGTAAAATATTTGTGCCAAGTTTGGTTGAAATCGGTCCAATGGTTTAGGTGGAGACGTGGAAGACCCCAAAGGACCCCCCAAAGGATCGTATCGAAAAAAACACTTGTCCTATGTTGGTTCTCCCTTTGCGTAAAATATTTGTGCCAAGTTTGGTTGAAATCGGTCCAGTGGTTTAGGAGGCGATGTGGAAGACCCCAAAGAACCCCCAAAAGGACCCCATCGAAAAAAAAACCTATCCTATGTTGGTTCTCCCGTTACGTAAAATATTTGTACCAAGTTTGGTTGAAATCGGTACAGTGGTTTAGGAGGAGATGTGGAAGAAACCTTCGCGGACGTGCGCACAACAACTCACCGAAGTTTCATCGCAATCGGATGAATGGTATAGGAACGCATACGGGACAAACAAAGAAACATTCATTTTTATATATAAGATGTAAACTATACCACTTACTTGACATAAACCGTGATAGCTAAGCTAATGTACAACATATATGTATTAATTATACACATAAATGTTCCTCGATAGACACTCTATCTATTGGCGAAAACTTGAATAAAATCCGTTCAGTACTTCCTGAGATTAGCGATTTCAAACACAGAGAGAAAACGGACCGACTTTACTTTATACTATGTACAGATTTACATTAAAATGAAAAAATTATAATTTTATTGCCTGGCAACAAAATTATTTTATTTTTAACAATTACCATTGTTTGAAAAAGTTTAAATGAATTTTCAAGTACTTTACTCTTGTTAAAACGTAAAAGGTTGCAGGTAAACTACCCCTTCCCCTTAACCGATCTTCACCAAAATCAAAAGCCCTTGAGTCCTCTACAGGGCTGTATGCAAAAAATTATTTGATTCTGTTTGAATTTGCGGCTGTTATCGTTTGCCATAGAAAATACCCTTGTTAAAAAAACGTTGCAGGTAAACTACCCCTTTCCCTTAACCGATCTTCACCAAAAATAATAGGTCTTGAGAACTCTACAATTTAGGGCTGTATGCAAATAATCTTTTGATTCTGTTTGAATTTGCGGCTGTTATCGTTTGCCATAGGAAATACCCTTGTTAAAACATAAAACGTTACAGGTAAACTACCCCTTTCCCTTAACCGATCTTCACCAAAAACAATAGGTCTTGAGAACTCTACAATTCAGGGCTGTATACGAAACATTATTTAATTCTGTTTGAATTTGCGGCTGTTATCGTTTGCCAAAAAAAATTTCCCTTGATAAAAAAAAACCGTTGCAGGTAAACTACCCCTTTCCCTCAACCGATCTTCACCAACAACAATAGGTCGTGAGTACTCTACAAATCAAAGCTGTATGCAAAAAATTATTTGATTCTGTTTGAATTTGCGGCAGTTATCGTTTGCCATAGAAAAAAAATCTACACACAGACAGACAGACAGATAGACACACAGACACTTTTCGGAAAACGACTTTTTTCATGTTTTGAGTGTAGTACAATCAGAATCTGCAATAATCTCGAACACGATTTTTTTTGCCATCACCATACTTCCATTCCTTAAGGAATATGGAAGTAAAATCGATTAACATCTTCCGGTGGCGCATCACCCCCGAAAGTAATCGAAACTGATCAATTTTAACAATTTTTCATAATTAAAAAACGATACTTTTTCTATGTAAGTCAAACGCTACAGCTTTAGATAAGTAAATAATAGCACAGGAAAGATAAATAAATTTAAAAAGTATAGATATTTCTATTTTTATTGGTCGCGCATTGCATCTGAAAAACACATTTTACTTCCTTGTTCCTTAAGGAAATGGAAGTATGGTGATGGCAAAAAAAATCGTGTTCGAGATTATTGCAGATTCTGATTGTACTACACTCAAAACATGAAAAAAAGTCGTTTTTCGAAAAGTGTCAGTGTGTGTGTCTGTGTGTCTATCTGTCTATCTGTAGATTTTTTTCTATGGCAAACGATAACAGCCGCAAATTCAAACAGAATCAAATAATGTTTTGCATACAGCTTTGATTTGTAGAGTACTCACGACCTATTGTTTTTGGTGAAGATCGGTTGAGGGAAAGGGGTAGTTTACCTGCAACGTTTTTTTATCAAGGGTAATTTTCTATGGCAAACGATAACAGCCGCAAATTCAAACAGAATCAAATAATGTTTTGCATACATCCCTGAATTGTAGAGATCTCAAGGACTTTCGATTTTGGTGAAGATCGGTTAAGGGGAAGGGGTAGTTTACCTGCAACCTTTTACGTTTTAACAACAGTAAAGTACTTGAAAATTCATTTAAACTTTTTGAAACAATGGTAATTGTTAAAAATAAAATAATTTTGTTGCCAGGCAATAAAATTATAATTTTTTCATTTTAATGTAAATTATGTATGAGTTAATATACATGTATAAAATAATATATCGTTCGTGACAGGCAAGCATATCTTAGTTATGTAATGTTTACGTTTCCATTTTATTATTATGACTACCGCAATAAAAAGGCAGGGAAGACACACACACACACACACACACACACACACACACACACACACACACACACACACACACACACACACACACACACACACACACACACACACACACACACACACACACACAATTCGCGTTATTTCTGGCCTCACTCATGTTTATTTTCTTACATTTGCACGCTTTTTAAATGGTAAGTGCCGAAACCCACGGTAAGTATAGAACACGGTAGGTGACAACGCTGTGTGCGCAGTAGCATTGCTGAGTGTGTGACGTCACATGCCCCACTAGTGTCTTACAGCCCATTGCTTTCTTACGAGTACATGCCGTGTTTTGTGTGCTTTTATGTGTTTTTGTGTATGTTACAAATGTTTAAATTTTGTACTGAGTGTTCTGCGAAAAATGGCTTCCACTTGTGCTGTTGCAACGTGTAAAAATAATTATAAAAACAGTAAAGCGAGAGGTATTACCTTACACAGATTTCCGAAAGAACTAAACGTGCAACGTGCCTGGGTTCATTTGTGTAAACGTAAAGATAGCTTCAACGTGCAGAAAGCTGTGTTGTGCTCTGAACATTTTGATTCAAACGATTTCGAACGGGATTTACAGGCCGAGTTGTTAAACATTTCCTCTAAGAAAAGATTAAAGAAGACGGCAATTCCTCACCTAAATATTACGCAATCTTCAGAAAATGTGCTACGTCTTTGTTAAATGAAACTGACCGTAAAAACAGATTTGAAATTAGAAAAAGAAAGCAGGATATCAGCGATTTATTAAACGATAGTGTAGAAAAAAATATTGTGATTGAAAATGTAGTCAACGAAACCAGTGAGTTAGGCCTAAGTAGTAATCAGTATGAACACGAAGTGACTTTACTAACAAATGAAAATAAGAATTTAAAATTAACTATTTTAGTATTAGAGGAACAGATTACTGCACTCAAGGAAGAAATTGCTTTGTTAAAAAGTCTCTCTGTTCAAGACAAAGCATATTTAAATTGGACAGGTAACATACCTAAAATCCGGAAAATGCCTGAATTGGGATTCCGAAGATATGCAAAAGCAGTAACTCTTAGATCGCTGTCGAAAAAAGCATTTCATTATACAACACGTGTTTTAAATTACCCTCTGCCGAGCGAACGTACTATTCAACGTCGACTTTCTGTTGTGAAATGTCAGCCTGGTGTTACTGAGTTAAGTCTGCGGATTATGGGAGAGCAGGTTCCTTTTTTCAATGACGGAGAAAAAGACATAATTTTGTCATTCGACGAAATGAAAGTACAAAGTACTATTTGTTATGATAATGTAGACGACTGTTTCATTGGACCTCACACAAATGTACAAGTGATAATGGCCAGAAGTCTTATGGGAAAATGGAAACAACCTTTGTTTTATGACTTTGATGTGCCCATTACTAAAGATTTATTGATAAACACAATAATTTCTGTTGAATCAATTGGTTTCAAAATGCGTGGTTTCGTATGCGATATGGGTCCTTTCAATCGTAAGCTGTTTTCTAAACTCCTCATTACACCATCGAAATCCTACATCACTAATCCCACTTGCGACGAAAGAAAAGTTTGGGCTTTTTGCGATGTGCCTCATTTGGTAAAACTCTTGAGGAATCATCTTATACCACGGTTTTGTTCTACCCACTGGTAAATTAATAACAAAGGAAGCATTTGAAAAGTTAATTGAACTGAATTATAATAGATCAGACCTTCTGTATTGTTATAAATTAAGTAGTTCGCATGTGATTATTTCTGGAAGTGAACGGCAGAACGTCAGGAAGGCAACAGAATTACTCTCGGAAACAGTTTCGAAAGCGATTTTACATCATTTTCCTGAACAGTCTCATGTAGGAGGATTTGTGAAAACAATAAACGATGGTTTCGATGTATTAAATTCTAGATGCGGTATGAATGAAAAAAAAACATGATAAAAAGTGGATATGGAATCGATCTACAAGTACAAGACGAAGCTCTAGAAAAATTATTGAACTTATGCTTACAGATGCGGGTTATGGGAAAAACTGCCCTACTTCCGTTTCAAAAAGGCTTTCACATTTCAATTGAAAGTTTAAGAGGTTTATTTAACGACCTGAAAAAAAAACGGGTATTTATTTTTAATGACGTCAAGGTTAAATCAAGACGTTCTTGAAAGTTATTTTTCGGAAATTCGGGGCTTAGGTTTGTTTTACGATCATCCAAATCCAGTTGCAGTTATTCGAAGAATTAAGTCTTCAATACTGGGTAAAAACACCTCAATAGTTTTAAACAACAGCAACATACAGACTGTAAATGATGACACAAGTGAGAACATACCGTTAACAGCACACGTAATAAATAAAGCTTTTCCTACGGATTATGACGATAATTTGCTTCCGAATAACAGTGGCTTTCCTGAGACAAATGTGATGGACTTCTTGAGTTCATTAAATCAGTCAAATTTAGAAGGAGAAAAATCCGACTCTTGGAGGAACCGTTAACATCAAATCAGCCTACAATTACTTGTGACACAGAGCTGAATGAAAATGAGGAACTTCTAGAAATCGTTGCTGGATACATATGTTACAGATTATACAAAAAATTCCCAAAATATAAAGAACATATGCGTTACGGTAAATGTGCAGACGATATACAGAAATCGGACTGGTTATCGGTTCTTTCAAGAGGAAAACTTATGAGACCTAGTGAGGAATGGCGTGAACAAATTAGAAAATTAGAAACAGACTTTCAGTTGTTTCATGGGACAACATTAAATCGCTCTAAAACGTTATAAAAAATGTTTGCGATCTCATAATCAAGAAATATCCCCATTTTGAGGAATTTGCCTTGCGGTGCTATGCAAGAACAAGATCGTTTCTTAGAATGAAAGCGTTAAATAAGAAAGCCCAAAATAAAAAACGTAGTTATGAAACTTCAAGAAAACAAACGAAAAAGTTTGAAAAAGTAGTTACATAAATAAATAGGCGTGTTACATAGCACACAGTGCGTGTAATTCTGTTGTAAATAAAAAGTGTATATACAAATTTGTGTAGTGATATTGTTTGAAGAAACAACTTAGTGAGCTTGTAGGATAGAGACTTACGTTATCCGAAATGAAAGAGTTACAAATGAGGACATGGAAGAAGGTAAGTTTAATTGTTGACACTAGGCCGATATTTAAACTAATATTGTATGCATTATAAGATGTGTTATTTTCATGTGTGTAATTATCTTTCTAGCAAGTAATTATAATATCAGTTTATTCTGTGGTCGAAGCATTCTTAGCTGAATTATATGTAGCATGCAATAAATTCTAAACGTATACTCGTAATATACACTGCTGTGGTGCGCTGGTCGAGTGGGGCATGTGACGTCATCAGCTGTCAGCAACATGCGCGTGTCACCTACCGTATTCTCTACTTACCGCGCCGAAACCCATACCAACATAACGCGTGCAAGCCGAAAAAGTGTCCACCGTGGATAGCGATTTGCTTCCTGTGGATCGCTGCGCAGTGTAACTGCACGTGTTTACAGAGGAACGATTCATAGACAGACTTTTCGTCTTTAGGGAATGAACCCTCTGCAAGATGCTGAGGGTCCATGAGTGACTTCGGAGCGCTCCTTCTTTTTCGCCTGTTTGTTCTGTGAAACATACACTGTAGATTCGCAGCTTGATAGGAACGCTGCAACTAGGAACACTGTAGCAACGCTCAATAGGGAAATGTTGAAAATTTTTGTCCACGGTGTACCCTCATACACACTAAACCTGCTCTGATATTTTAATTACGGACATCATAATATTAAAACTTTGGAAACTTGAGCACTACTTACTTAATGGAGATCAAACATTAACTTATACAAGCCATTAATTTTATGCAATTTTTTATATATATATTGTACAACGTTATCGGCAACAAAGATGTAGTTTTTGTTAAAATTTCTTCCCGGGATGTTTGGCCGTAGTCCAATGTTTTCTACAAAACCAGACGTTTCGGCAATGGCATCGACTTCCATCATCAGTGAAAATCGAGTGCGATAGCGTGAGGTGGTATACGTTAGTGACCACAATACTGTGGTTAAGGCTGAAGCAGTAAGTAGAAAGAAGTAGTTTCTATAGTAACATTTCATTTCGAAAATGATTTTAAATATAAATCTTAGAACATGGAAGTCATGTATGGTTCTCCATACCGATATTTTAACATTAAAATTGCAACTTTTACATTTTGACGTAAAATAGTGAATGATAAATTTTACGAACTATGTCATTATGTCAATAGCCTTTTATTAATTTTTTTTGTACTTGCTATTTTAAACTCCGATTTGTTCGGAAAACTGGATGAATATTATGAATCGTGAAAAAAGCGCCGTTCTAATGAACCTTGGACTTGGCACCAACGAGTTTTTGTGACGCTTCTGTCACCAGCTTCACACACCGTTCCACTGCTTGCGTACGTCATGGAAATTGTCAAAATTCCATTCAGTTGCTGTTCCAGATTTTATTACAGATGAAATATCCTCATCGTTTACTCTTCACAATAAGGAGGTGGCGAAAGATTACAGATACTCCAGATACAGATAGCATTATTTCTCATTTATCTACACTTGGGATTCCCTTTGACGAACTTGACGTAATTGGGTGTCACGGTACGGTAACTAACACGGACTGGAAAACTGGCGTTATTCGTTTGCTTGAACTACATGTGAAAAGGCCACTACAGAGGAGGGTTATGTCTTTTGCATTTCAATGAAACATTTATTTCAAAATCTTGATGGTGACACTACCGGGCCCACCTCCTTTTCTGGTTCAATTGGCAGCAGCTTAGTGGATGTAAAAAATTGCCGGTGGTAAATTTTGATAGCATTCAGTTCCTGGTTCCTGCAATTGACCTGAAAGTGCTAAGCAAAGATCAGCAATACCTGTTTGTCATTAGTACTGCAGATACTAAAATCAGGTAAATGTCCAGAAGATTTGTCTAATCATAATCCCGGCCCTCTTTCACACTCAAGATGGTTAACTACGGCAAACAGAGTTCTCAGATTGTACGTAAGTGTGATAAATCCTTCAGATGAACATAAGCTATTTACTTTCTTTCATCTTAAAATCCTGCATGCTTGTCTGGTTTAACATCAAGAAAACAAAGTACTTTACAGATGACCCGAAGCGTGTGTTTGAAGTCATAGAAACATCAAGGTTCCTACCTGAGAATTTACTTCAAGTAGTAGACCCTGTGACTGAACGTAACTTACGTTTTTGCTCACCCCGAAAATTTGCTTTTGAGTATGATTGTAGATGAAAGGAAGCATATCAGAGAATTAGGGCTCAGAAGAATGATGAAGGCGCATAGGAGAAACTAAGCTCCTAAGGGAAAGTCAATTAGGAAATTTGTGATACCAAAACTAAATTTTGCTGCCACTGACTACACCGAAATGATAGAACCTTTGCTGCGAACACCACTGACGTACACCGTGCCAATCATGATTCCTGATTCATCTGTAATAAAATCAGGAACAGCAACTGAATGGAATTTTGACAATTTCCATGACGTACGCAAGCAGTGGAACGGTGTGTGAAGCTGGTGACAGAAGCGTCCAAAAACTCGTTGGTGCCAAGTCCAGGGATGGATTCATTAGAATGGCGCTTCTTTCACTATCCACCATGTTCATCCAGTTTTCCGCACAAATCGGAGTTTAAAATAGCAAGTACCAAAAAGAATGAGTAAAAGACTGTTGACATAATGCCAAAGCTCGTAACATTAATCATTAACTATTTTACGTCAAACTGTAAAATTTGCAATTTTAATGTTAAAAGTGTTTTTCAGGTGCAATGCGCGACCAGTAAAAGTTGAAATATCTATACTTTTTATATTTACTTATCTTTCCTGTGCTATTCTTTACTTATCTAAAGCTGTAGCGTTTGACTTACATAGAAAAAGTTTCGTTTTTTATTAATTACGAAAATTTGTTAAAATTGACCAGTTTTGATGGTTTTCGGGGGTGATGCGCAATCAGTAGATATTAATCAATTTTTTTATTTATTTTACTTATCTCTCCTAGGGCAAGTTCGGAAAAAATAAAATAAAAATATTTTTCGGCCCACCCTAGTGCAAGCAAAGTAATATAACTCTAACACAGGCACCCGAAACAAAGATAACGTGGATTTTTTTTTGTAAGTAGAACTCGTGTCATTAGACATGAATCAATCATGCAGACTGTAATGGGGATAAGACGGTAACAGCGTAAGACAGGTGAGAGTAATGTGGTTACTTTTCCTTCCTTCCTTCCTATGGCACTACAGCCCTTGTTGGGCCCGGGCCTCCTTCAATTTTTCCCCCCATTCTCCTCTGTCAGCAGCCATCCTCCTCCAGGAACGCACTTTCAATATCTCTCTTGCATTCTCATCCACCGCATCCTTCCATCTTCTCCTTGGTATTCCCACTGGTCTTTCTCCTTGGATTCTGGTATACAATAGTTTTTGTGGTATCCTTTCTTCTCCCGTCCTGGCTACATGACCAGCCCACCTTAGACGCTGTAGTTTTATGTACCGTGTTAGCGGTGGTTCTTTATACATTTGATACAATTCATAGTTATATCTTATTCTCCAGCCATGTACGTCATTAACTGGTCCCAGGATTCTTCGTAATATTTTTCTTTCAAAGGTATCGAGAGTGTTTGCTGCTTTGGAGTTCAGGATACACGTTTCGCAACCATAGGTTAGGATGGGTCTTATTATTGATTTGCATATCCTTAGTTTCGTGTTTCTGTGGATGTCTTTGAATCTGAAGATACTTGATGTGACGAAATACGCTTTATTGGCTTGGACTATCCGGTTTCGGATGTCGGCTTCTTCTATGCCGTTTTTTTCTAATATGGTTCCCAAGTATTTAAAGTTGTCCATTTTTTCGATATTGTCGATTGTTCCGTAGTTTCTTTGTCTTCTAGTATGCACTAATATTTTTGTTTTATCTATGTTGATTTTGAGGCCTATATTGCTAGCATTTTCTTTGAGTTCAGAATACGTTTCCTGTGCTGCATTTTTTGTCCGACACATTATGTTGATGTCGTCCGCATAGGCTGCTAATTGGACCGATTTGTTTGTCAGTACGTTGTTTCTTCCTACTGACAGTTTTCTGATCACATATTCTAAAGCTAGATTAAACATGGTCGGGGCCAGCCCATATTGATTACAAATCCTTCTGTCTTGCGTCCTTGTATTCGTACCTGAGCTTCTGTATTAGTCATTGTCAAGTTTACCATCCTTACCAGTTTCACTGGTATGTCGAATTCGTATAAAATATTAGATCGTTTATCCCTATCTATCGAATCATAGGCTTGTCTAAAATCAACAAAAATATTATAGACGTCTATATCTTGTTCCCACGCTTTACTCAGAACTTGTCTGACTGTATATATTTGATCTATGGTGGATCTTCCTTTTCTGAAACCGGACTGGTATTCGCCGATAATCTCTTCAGCATATGGCTGTAATCTTTCATTGATTATGTATGTAAAAATTTTATATCCGGAGCATAGTAGAGAGATTCCTCTGTAGTTCTGGCATGATAGCTTGTCCCCTTTTTTATGTATAGGACATATGATGGTTTTCCTCCAATCGTCAGGGATTTGTTCTGTACTCCATATAGTGAGTATTAGGTAAGGCATGCAATTGTTCCACGAGTTTTTTCCCACCCCACTTAAGTAGTTCAGAGGGAATTTCGTCAATTCCTGGAGCTTTGTTATTTTTCTGTGCTTTAATTGCCTCTTGTATTTCCTGCATTGATGGTGGCGGTTCGTCATCGTGTTCATTTCCTCTTCTAGGCTCTTGTCTATTTCTGTCTTTTGTTTCGTCTGTTAGGAGCCTTTTGAAGTATGTTTTCCACGTTATCTTAATTTCTTCTATGTCACTGATTATTTCTCCATTTTGATTTTTGCATAGATTTGTATTTGGTTTATATCCTTGTTTTAAATTTTTAATAAATTTATATGCATCTCGTGAGTTATTTTCTATAGTCTTTTTCCATTTTCAGCATTTTGTTATTCTCGAACTTTTTCTTTTTCTGTCTGCAAGTCTTATCTGTCAGCTTCCTTTTTATTTGAACTCTTCTTTTCTTTCTCGTGTCCGTCTTGTCATATATAATCTGTGTGCTTTGTTTCTTTCTCCAGTTGCCCTTTTGCACTCTTCGTCAAACCATTTGTCCGTTTCATTTCCTTTGTTTATTCCTAATATTTCTTTTGCCGCTGTTTTTGTAGTGTTTTTAATGTTTTCCCAGTGTGATTCTAATGTTAGGTTTTCCTTCTCTTGAAGTTTTTCGCTGATTTCTTTTTCAAGTTTATCCCGGATGTCTTGGTCTTTCAGTTTATCTATGTTTAATCTTTCTTTTCTCTGTGTTTTACTGCTTTTGTTCTGGTTAATTTTGCACCTAAAGGTAGTCTGCACTAGCATATGATCTGAGTTACAGCATGCCCCTCTTTTGCTTCTTACATTTAATATACTTGTTGCTGCCCTTTGTTCTATCAGAACGTGGTCTATCTGATTTCCTGTTTCTCCGTCTGGAGATATCCACGTTATTTTATGTATATCTCGGTGGGGGAAGTATGTTGAGCTAATGACCATATTTTTACTAGTCGCAAAGTCTATTATGAGGTTTCCGTTCTCGTTGGATTCGTCATGCAGGCTGTATTTTCCAGTTGTTCCTATGTATTCTTCTTCTTTCCCGATTTTGGCGTTCATGTCTCCTATAATCATTTTAATGTCATTTCTAGGTGCTGAGTCATATATTTGTTCTAACTTTTGGTAAAATTCTGTCTTTAAAATCTCATCTTGGTCTTCTGTGGGACAGTGCACATTTATTATTGTAAGATTAAAGAAATGAGTTTTTATTCTGATTTTGCACACCCTTTCATTGAGTGGTGCAAAATCCTTTATATGTTGTT
This sequence comes from Magicicada septendecula, assembly GCA_034769895.1. Lineage (NCBI taxonomy): Eukaryota > Metazoa > Arthropoda > Insecta > Hemiptera > Cicadidae > Magicicada > Magicicada septendecula. The sequence goes on from CM068370.1 coordinate 71,289,839, forward strand.
TTATTTTGTTATCTATAATAAAGGCTACTCCAAATTCTCTTGTTCCACTATTTTTTCCACTTTGGAGTATAGTGTGCCTCTTCGTGTCTCTTATTCCTTGTCCTAACCATCTTGTCTCTTGTATTGCGGCGATTCTAATTTTATATCTTTCGAGTTCATCGCAGAGTTCTCTTTGTGCTCCGGGTCTGTTCAATGTTCTGACGTTCCATGTTCCTAAAGAGTATTCCATATTTCTTTGCCGTAGTCGTTGCCATTGTTTCCGTCCAATCCGAGGCTTTCTTGAAGGTTCCGTGGTATGGTATTTTTTCCGGGGGTAGGTTACCGGCCTACCGCCCAACCCCCAACCTGGAGGACCAGGGATTTTTCTGTTAGGGTTCCCTTCCCTTAGCCGATGGCGTTCTGTCAGCTCGTATAACAATTTTGTACTCAATAGTCAAATTCTCTCCAAAGCTGTTTTCAACTTATTATGTTGGTGCAACAGCCTTTGGAGATTTAAAAGTACCCGTTTATAAAGCCTTTGGAAATATTTATCAAGTACCTGTTAAATCAAAAACGCTAAATTCTTTATTTTAAGTGTTACTGTGTTAGAAGCATTGTATAACACATTAAACGTTATGTTTTCCTCAACCATGGCTTTTATTTATTTCAGCAGTAAACTAAAAACCTAAAACCATTGATATCTAACCTCACAAATGAAAACAACGCGTATTTTCGCTTTGGATTAAGTACGTAATAGGGAAATTTACAATTAGTACAATTTCCACATCGTAATATATCGATACAATCGCATATTATATAAAACATCGAAAATGTACTGCAGGAATGGATAAATGTACAGTATCGATGGCGCTAAATAGCTTTTGTTTATTTTCTTGTTACTATGGTCACTGGTCTACAAAAAAAATTTTTTTTTGTCCCAAAGACTTTATTGGCTGATCTATATAGTATTTTTTGCGCTGAATTCAAAAATGCCAACCATTTTTCTCTATCACGTAAGGGTTTCGTGTGACAGCTAGGTAAATATTTTACATTAATAACATTTACAGTAAAGAAATTAATCAATGTTCAACGTACCTAAAAGGTGTTATCTGAAGATTTTCTGGAGTACTTTGCATCAGGAACATCCCTTTTGAGAGTCCAGCAGTAATCTGCTAACATATTTCAGCTCCACTTCCCTTGATACCTTTTTTCCATGCTTGAAATCTCTTGATGAAAGCGTTCACCGTGTTCATCGCTTACGGCTCCCAGGTTTTCAGGAATGAAATCCAAGTGAGAGTGAAGAAAGTGGATCTTGAGAGACATATTGCAGCCTAAATGTTCATATGCTTTCAGCAGCTGATTTACTAGATCCCTGTAGTTGTCAGACTTGTTGCTGCCTAAAAATTGCGTCACTACATTCTTGAAAGAAATCCATGCACGTTTTCTAAGTCATTCAACCGTCCTTCAAAATTTTCATCTTTTATTAGTTCTCTTATTTGTGGTCCTACGAAAATTACTTCTTTAATTTTTGCATCACTAATTCTGGGAAACTTTTCCTTCAAATACATAAAACCTCTTCCATTTCTGTCCATTGCCTTCACGAAATTTTTCATCAAACCTAATTAGATATGAAGAGGTGGAAGATAGATCTTTTTGGGATCAACTAAATGAGCATTCATAACATTTTTGTCACTAGGTGTGAGAGATTTACGCAAAGGCCATATCTTCTTTTTGAAATGACTTTTGCAATCTCTGCTGTCCCACTCACATAAAAAGCAGCAAAATTTTGTGTATCCAGTCTGTAAACCTAACAGCACAGCGATCACCTTAAGGTCTCCACATATGTTCCAATTGAATTTTTCATACATTATCTTGTCTAGAATAATCTTCATATTTTCATAAGTTTCTTTCATATTAATAGCATGTGCTAGTGGAACTGATGGAAATTTCTTTCCATTGTGAAGAAGGACAGCTTTTAGGCAAGCTTTAGACGAATGTTCTCTGCACAAATGTTCACCACTACCACACATATTACATCACAACATGAATCAACGAATACCAAACGTTTAAAAACAATCTACCATAGTGCAGCATGTATAACTTCGCAACTAACGTTGTATATCGGCAATACTGAGGCAGCGAAAGTTGAAAACGTACATAAACGTGATTACTGAATTTGGTCCCTCAGAGACGTATATATACGTGATTACTGATCAAAGGGTTAACCGAAGTCTATATGTCACATGTAGCTTTTGTTTTCATTTCCTCAAATAAATAAACAATACGTGCTCCAAGTCAATACTGTAGTAATATTTATTGCAAAATAATACAATTTCCAACATAGAAAATTGAAAAAAACGTTATTCTTATATCTATAAAACTATACATGATAGCAAAATTTTGATAACAAAACTGGATTCTTTGTATGAAAATACACAAGAATCACATAAAATTTTGTCTGGGACAAAACATGTGTTGACCAGTGAATTAATTCTGGTCTCCATTGTGTAGTTGGCTGACATCTTTAGTAGTTGGCTAGTGTTTAATATATTTCATTACTTATTCGTTGCATCATCAGAAATACGTCTAAACATACATTTTATAATCGTTTAAGACAATTACAAAATATATAGACGTATCTGTATATAAAATTACAAAATATATCGATACAATCACATATTAAAAACATTAAAAACTTCAGGAATGGATAAAGGTACAGTTCTGATGCCGCTAAATATCATTTGTTTATTTACTTGTTACTATGGTAATTAATTCTGATCTCCATGGTGTTGTTGACATCTTTATACGCGTCAACGAAAAGGCATAATTAAAAGGGCCTAAATCTTGCGAACGGGGCAAAATATCAAATTCCAAGTTAGACAGTATTTTTCAACTTGTGTCAAAGGTTACATGTGGAAAATTTGGTGGCAATCGGTGTAACGGTGTGGATTTGTATTCAGTACCCATAAATCCTCAGACTTTGAGTTTTATATATGTTAAATTTTGTACCTTTTAATAACTGCATATGTAAACAGCTGGTTCGTGCAGTGACTTCATCCCCCCGCCGCTAAACTGCTACCAGCGTGTCTCATTACGCTCGTCGCAGTCAAGTTAGTTAACTGTTAAACTCTGTGACCGGACAACAGCCTTCATCGCCGCGGCTATGTCATTCTTTCAAATCGGAATATTCCACTTCAATTTATTCTTATACTTTTCAGTACTTAATTAATTCCTACTTTGGCAATGTATGCCACGCTACACTGCACGGGCCATGCAATCATTTTCACATAAATTTTAATAAACAGTTAATTCAAAAAATACAGTCCACTACGTTATTTCATTATTTCATATTATACCAGCCTCACGTTGTAAGACCAACTCAAGAAATATTCGAGAGCGTCGAAGACGTAACATTTGGTCCTCCGGGCTGGATCTATATTTCATTTAACAGGCCCAAATAACATTTTGGTCAATCCCGAATCTTCTCAAACGTAAAATTGCTGGCCGTGAGCATACATTCATTACTTTCAAAAAAAAAAAAAAAAACTTCATACTTGGCCGTACAAGCTTCTACAGGACATAATTTCTAAGACCGCAAGATATTCCACTTCATCGTCACTTGTCATTCATCATTGAAGATCAGAACTTCAAGCCTGCACAGAGAGCTATAACTTCAAACATCACCCGACAAGCGGAAACAAGACCTGCGCCACCAATCCAAGGCCAGCCGGACAGGATCGCCAAGGAAACGACAGGCGACGGAGCCATCTTAAACCTGCAGAGGACTCTCATAATTCAAGTGACTATGAACTTATATTTCTCATAGTTTCTCACTTATATAATTTTATATACATTAAAAATGAGTAATATTTGCAAAATAATTTTTATATAAACAGAAATCAGTTTCAAGTGACTATAGACCTGTATTTTCACACAAATTTTCACTTACACAATTTTACAAGAAATCAGTCAGAAACTTAAAGAATGAAATAAAGCTATAGTTATATTTTTATTTTTTAAGTGAGCCATATTTTCAAATAATTTTCATATAACTATTTTAAAAAAAAAAAGTACATATTATAGTAAGGAATTAGATTAAGTTATACACCACTCACTGGCTGCCGCATTATATCAGAATTTGATAAAGTACTCAAATTACATTAATTGTTCACCTGTTCTGCATTTATTTATCGATTTCGGATCACCAGCTGGCAGTTCAATCGTGACTGATGTGACAGCTTTGATTAAAAAACGTGGCACAATTAAAGCCTCTATATCCCGTATAAACACCTTCGCGGACAATTTCGATCCTGAAATAAATGATCACCATGCTTTAAAAATAAAACTTCGTCACTTGATGGAGTTGTCCGCGAAGTATGATGAGATTCAGACCCAAATTGAGGCTGATGAATCTGATTTCACATCGGTAAGTGACAGGGTTCAGACAGAGGATGATCTCTGCACTATTGAGTGTAAGCTGCACAATTTATTAGAACGTGTAGAAGAGGTGAGCAAAAAACCATTAAACCAAGCGGAAGTTACGCCAATTAAAGCATCCCATATTCAGTTAGAGCCAATTAAATTGCCCTGTTTCTCAGGCAACATTATTGTTTGGCAGCATTATTACAACATGTTCTTGGAGTTAGTACACGTCAAACGGACCTGACGGACATCCAGAAATTGCATTATTTACATTCTTCACTAAGGGACGAGGATTTAAATGTAATAAAGTCTCTCCCAATCAACCATGATAATTATGCGGTAGCCATTGAGCTATTGAAGGCCAGGTATGATAGTAAATTAATTGTCTCAGCGTATCATGTAGGGAATGTCTTGGGCATGAAGTCCATTCAGCAAGAGTCCATGGTTGGCATTTCAAAATTTATTGACGAAATCACCGCAAATATAAACGCTTTGAATTCATTGAGTTTACCTGTAAATACCTTTGAAATTATTTTTGTTCAATATTTAACTCAGAAACTCGATAACCAGACATGTCGACTATGGAAGGAAAGTCTATCCGACGAGCGATTCCCTAATTTCAACAATTTCATTCAATTTTTAAATAGTAGAAGGCAATTAATGCAAAACGTTGGCGCATCAACCAGTTCAGCAAACAGAACACAAGTTAGCGATAAGATTCCCTATCGCAAGACTATTAAACCCGTTGAGCTCACTAGGTCAACATTTCATACTAATATCAACAATAACATTTGTCAGCTGTGTCGCGGTAAACATAGACTGTCTGAATGCCCACAATTCGTGGCTACATCTCCCTTTGAGCGAAAGAACATTTTACTCAACTACAAACTTTGTTTAAATTGCAGCGTTCAGGCCATGAGCCCTCACACTGTCCTTCCAAATTTTCTTGTAGGGCATGTTCTAAACGACATCATATAATGATTCACATATCAGGCAGTAACACTTCAAACAGGGGCAACAATCAATTTTCCCTCAAATTACAAACAAATAAATCTATTCTGTTATCCACCGCTGTCTGCATGACAACGGACCAAGCCGGTAGGAAACATCCAGTAAGAATTCTATTAGATTCAGGACCTCAAGCAAACTTCTGTACCATGAGTTTCGCACGCCGCATGGGTCTAAAATTAACCAAGTCTAACAACCCATCACTGGTATAAACATTCCCTATGTAAAGCTGACTTTAGTACAAGGGTAAGGCTGAATTCTCGTTACAAGGATTTCAATCTGTACGTGAATTGCGCTGTGCTTCCCAGTATTACGAATAATCTCCCTGCAGAATCGTTTAATATTTCATCCCTAAATATACCAAAAAACATATTCTTAGCTGACCCGCAACTAAACTTTTCTTCACAAATTGACATATTACTTGGTGGCCAGTACTATTTACAATTGATTGAACCTATCAAATTCGTCCACAGCCCACACTTTCCCATAATACAGGAGACAAAATTGGGATTCATCCTCGCTGATAACCTGCCCTTTAATGTCGGCATGACAAAACCTGTTTCATCATTTATAGCGTGCGAAGATAACAATGCAATTTCATCGCAATTAAAAGACTTCTGGCAATTGGAGGACGTTGTAGTCCGTACTCCCTCAGTTGAGGACTCAGAATGCGAAAGTCAATTTATCGCTAACACATTCCGCAATAATAGTGGTAGATTTGTTGTGTTCCTACCTCGCAGGGGATACAACTCTCATTTGGGCGATTCTCTTCCCGGAGCTATTCGCAGATTTCAATCACTGGAACTTAAGTTCAAGCAGAACCCTGCTCTTCATAAAGACTATAGTAAATTCATGCAGGAATATTTACCTCTGGGTCACATGTCTTTGCTTGATTCTTACGATTTGTCAGTCAGTAAGTCAGACACCTTCTACTTACCGCACCATTCGGTTTTTAAAGGGTCTAGTATAACCACCAAATTGCGAGTTGTTTTCGACGGCTCTGCCAAAACAAGAAATAATTTGTCCTTAAACGACACATTAATGGTTGGTCCCACGGTCCAGCAGGATCTTTTTTCGATTATGTCTCGGTTTAGAACGCACCGATACGTCCTCATTTCGGACATTGAAAAAATGTACCGTCAAATTTTAGTTACTCCCAGAGATTCTAATTTGCAACGAATTGTTTGGCGCGACGCTCCCCATAGGGAGCTTCAACACTACGTCTTGAGGACAGTCACATATGGGACTGCAAGCGTTTCATTTCTGGCCACAAGATGTTTGGCACAAATAGCCCAGGAAAACAAAACTCAACACCCTATAGCCTGTTCTGCTATCGCAAACTATTTCTATGTGGACGATCTCATGACCGGCTCAGATAACCCACACATTTTATCACAAATGAAGTCCGACATTACAAATTTATTAAGTCAATACGGGTTTACTTTGCACAAGTGGTTTTCCAATGATCAAACCATCATAACTTCATACGCCAACTCTTCCCTTGACTTTAACAAGAATCAAACTATACGTACTTTGGGTATTCAATGGGACATAGATTTCATATATTTCATTTCATATATAGTTTTCAAAGAAATTTTGAAGTGGAGGTATTTAACAAGAGAAGGGTATTATCAGTTATCGCCGGAAATTTCCGACCCATTAGGACTTATTGGCCCGGTTACATTTTGGTGCAAACATTTCATCCAGATACTGTGGTTAACGGGAACAAGTTGGACGACCCCCTGTCAGACTCATTATCTAATCAATGGGTAGAACTTTATGCTCAGTTGATATCAGACACTTATTTTAAGATTCCAAGATCCGTAAAGAATTTAAATAATTTCCAAATCATTTCATTTCAACTCCATGGGTTTGCCGACGCTTCAGTAAAGGGTTACGCGTGCTGCATTTATGTGCGAACGGTGTATTCAAACCACAGCATTTCATCAAACTTATGCTCTAAATCTAGAGTCGCTCCCTTAAAGCAGGTAACATTACCCCGACTTGAACTTTGCGTCTGTCTCTTATTGGCTCAGTTGGTTTCCAAGGTTGTAAACGCTGTGAGTTATAATTTTGACGAATTGTGTTTTTACTCCGACTCAATGATCGCCTTACACTGGATTCACCAGCAGTTTTCCAGATGGAAAGTATTTGTTTCCAACCGCGTCGCGGAGATACAGCGACTCACTGCAAAGGGTACCTGGCATCATGTCTCCTCACATGACAACCCTGCTGACATCCTATCGCGTGATTGTCTACCCCGCTTTTTACACTGTCACCCACAATGGTGGTATGGTCCATCCTGGTTGTCCAATGAATCATCATCATGGCCCACCAGTGCTTTCGATGCCCATTCACCCTGCACTCATCCCGATCTTGATCAAGAAAAACGTAAACAAGTCCAAACCACACTGGTTGCCACTTCATCTACGCCTAATTACTTTGAAAACTACTCTTCCCTTTCAAAACTTCTTCGTGTATTTTCTTACTGCCTTCGTTTCATTCGGAACTCTAGACTTCCCATAGCTGACAGAAACACTTCTTTTTTAACTTCCCATGAGCTACACGGCACACTTTTGATTTTTATTCGTCAGTCCCAGCGATCGCACTTTAATATCGAAATCAAGGGACTTGAGGCACAACGCTCTATCCCTAATAATAGCAAAATTCTTTCACTTAACCCCTTTCTGGACAATACGGGGATATTACGCGTGGGCGGACGCCTTCAGCACTCCCAGCTCACCTATGATAGCAAACACCAAATCATACTCCACCCGCATTCTCATCTCAGTAAACTAATCATAGAAGGCGGGCATCTTCGTCTACTCCACGCAGGGGTACAATTGACACAGTACTCTCTACGTCAGAAATACTGGATAATCAATGATAAATCGTACATACGTTCAGTAATACACAAATGCATCACTTGCTTTCGATTCCGTGCAAGGGGCTCAAGCCAATTATTAGGACAATTGCCCTCTTCCCGAGTTACTCCTTCTAAGCCATTTTCTCAATGTGCAGTCGACTACGCCGGTCCTGTATTTATACGTCAGGGCGGGCAGCGTTCGAAATCGATTTCAAAGGCTTCACAGATATTTTCTGACAATGGTACAAATTTTCGTCGTGCTAGCAGTACACTTCACGACTTATACAAACTTCTCTAATCAAACGAATTTGAACAAACTACCCAGGACTTCACCAGTGCCCAAGGAGTCAAATGGTCCTTTATTCCCCCGTCAGCACCTCATTTCGGTGGCCTGTGAGAGAGTGGAGTCAAGAGCGTCAAGTTTCATTTGCGGCGCGTTGTCGGCAGAACCATTCTCACGTTTGAAGAATATTACACCATTTTAACTCAAATAGAGTCCTGTCTCAACTCACGCCCCTTGTTCGCCATCTCAAATGACTCTGGGGATCCCGAGCCTTTGACTCCAGTGCACTTCTTGGTTGGTTCTCCACTGACTTCACTCCCGGAACCTGACTATTCCGAAGTCAAAATTGGTCGTTTGGGTAGATGGCAGCTGCTGCAAAGATTCACCCTCTCTATATGGAAGAGGTGGTCAAGGGATTATTTGCACCAGTTGCAACAGCGCCACAGATGGCGTCACCAGTCAAAAAACTTGGCTCCCGGACAACTCGTCCTTATTTTGGAAGATAATTCCCCCCCCCCTGCAGTGGAAACGCGGTGTAGTCACTCAGGTCCATTTGGGTCAGGATTTCCTAGTGCGCATAGCGGATGTTCGCACCGCAAACGGCATCCTACGTAGGCCCATTCACAAACGTGTTTTTAGGTTAGAAGTACAATAAATTTGTTAAATGATTAATAAATGCATAAAAGTTAAAAACAAAACTTGTAAAGAATTTAATTCTGAGAAAAATGGTGTAAATAAAGTCAATAAAAATCAACAAAAAATTCCAATTTTGGTTAAAAACAATACAATAAGTTTTAGGCAAAGATTTTTCTGTTTTACGTCGGATATCATGAAAGTTATGGGAGATACAGTTCTGCGACCTGTTTTATTCGATTTTTCAGGTCAAAAACCATAAGAAACAACAGAATTCGCCCCTTAATTTACCTTCCCAGAATTTCAGAAAGTCTTCATTTACCCGGGGGAACCGAAACCCGGGCGAAATCTTTCGCTAGCCGTAACTCGCTTACAAAGCGTTTCCGGACATATGTTTATATGAACTTTCCTTCTTCTTTTACACTATAGAACCATTTCTCAAATTATTTCCCTCTCCTCACAGGACACCCTGTATATATATTTCATAAGCTGTAATGCGCATATATGAAATAAAATAAATATTTAAATTAATTTTAGTAATATGTAATAGACAAGCAGGTGTGAAATTGGAAGCTGGCTTATAACATGAATCAACAGGAACATCACGCGATTGCCGCTGAGAGCGTGTACGCAAGTAAATAGTGTGTGTGCGTGAAGCCTGTTCGAGCCTGAAAGTTTGCAATCTCACCCCAAATAAATGCTAAATTAAGGTTTTATTTAATTTTAAGCAAACCATAAATATTAGAAAGAGTGTAAAGACTTCTAAAAATGCATAAACATCAGACACATGTGCAGTGCGAATTCTGTGTGATTTTTAAAGAATAGTAATTACACTAATGATGCGATCATTATGATAATTACATATAATATGTGTAATTAAATTAGACAATGTTAGATCACCTTGAAATCCGCATTAGACAGTGCAATTGGTGAAAATGTGTGAATATGTGAAATGAGATGAGAGTGGGGGAACAGCTTCTGACCTGCAGAATCCTGAGCCGACAGGTGTGGGTTTTTTGGTGAATATAAATACGAGCCCAGGAGAGCCAAATTTACTCTTCAATCTTCAGTCGTGGCGGTACGCTATGTCCGTCAGCGACGCGAATTTTAATACTCTTCAATCAGTTTTCAATTGCAGCGGTACGCTATGTCCGTCAGAGACACGAAATTTTAAGTACTTCAGACATAGTTAGAAGCTATGTCCAATATCGACAATATCTTTTTATTTATAGACTATAAAGTATTACGGACAACATGTTAATTCAAGTAATAAAAAAAGAACTGTACCTACAATTATCGGACGTCTACAAACAGTCTACAACAACAAACATCTACACTCTAGACAGACGGCGAGAGAACATCAAGCAGAGGAACAATACGCAGAGCAATAGAGGCAGTTTATATAGCAACAGCAGCCGATCCAGAGCAACACGTCATTCCATTCTACAGCCAGCCAATGGGACCATGAAGAATGAGAGACGGGAGGACGACCAGTGGAACCGGAAAACGCAAGAGGACATCCAGTAGGAGAGGGCCGACAGATCACTGGAGGACATGGGACAAATCTGCAGAACTGAGGTGATGAAAAACCAATTCATAATCATAAAAGAGTAAAGACACTGAAAGACATTAATAAAAACATTTTTAAATTAAAGAAAAATTATGTAGATAGAAATAAGAGATAATTTACTTGTAATCAGAATTTTCTTTAATGAAATACAGTCAATTTAAAGATAATTTAAATCCTTGCTTAGAGAAATAACAATTGATTTAATAATTTAAATTTTTCATTGAAAGCATATTAAAATGATTATAAAGCCGTAAAAGGTATGTCAAGTATAGATTAAGAATGTAAATATTAACAAAGTTATAAAGCACACATTCAGACTGAGTAGTCAAGAATTTATAGTATAACAACGAAATGTTTTATATTGTAATGTTACATAAGATCACAACCACCAGGGTCCAAAACAAACGATAACCAACAATAACAAATCATAAGAAATGCTACAGCCAAACTTTAATGTTAATCACAAAGATAAGTAGAAGTTAACTTTAAAGGGATCAAGAATACATCTTTAACAAACTGACGAAGATGATCAAATAATGACAATGACTTAGACGAAACGTAATTAACTGACAACTAACCCAATAGATTAGGTAAAAAATGAGAAAACCAAAGACAGAGAGAAGAAACTATAAGTGGAGTAAAGAAGAATACTACTGGATACTGGATACTAAAACAGAAAGAAGAATAAGATATGCCCTACACTAAACAAAAGAAGAATTAAGACAAGATGAATGGATCATAACAAGAAAGCCCAGAGTAAAGAACAGAGTAATAATGAAGCCTGATGACCTAATATAAATAACTATGCTGGCAAAGAAAGGTTATAAAATAAATGATTCATATAATGAATAAAAGTCAGGAGGGTGAAGTAAAATTAGTAAAGGTATAAATTAACTGTGTATCTGGAAGAATAACAAAAATGAATCATATAGACCAGCCTTGTAACTAGAGCAAATGTAGGAATATAACTTATAGAATGATGTTAATGAATACTGTTTAAGAATGGGTAATAGAGACAGAAGGGTGTCTAATAAACCTATTCTAATAAATAACATTAGTAATACTATAATAATGTGAAATAAAAGACATTGAAATCATAATAAAATAAACACATTGTTGTCAAACCAAGATAGGACCCATAACCTCACTACATGTGAATAAGGCACCTCAATTAAAAGAATTAAATAACTAAATGATAAGTAATCCAATTTCTGTTGGTGGGTAATGAACCTAAATGTTAAATGGGTAGTACCAACACAGAATTAATGTATAGAAGAAGTAGCATTATATTGTAATTAGAATAAACTCAAACAATAAATCAGACATTCTGAAGTTACATAACAAATCTTGCAAAAACTTTAACCATAAGGTATAAAAGAGAGGAGACATCAGTGTAAATAGAACCAGCAAGGTTCACAGTCACTTATATAATGTGAAACAATTGTAATTAGCTTACAAATTTAACAAGATAATAGAAAATAGACATACTTGTATCTTGAGACCAGATGCAAGAAGTTTTATTGAATTAACAGAGAAAGGTGATGTAGGCTACTATTACCAATCAAATGATAGTAACACATTAATATAATTACTATCACTATTTTGTAAAGGAGAATGATCACTAAAAATAAAAATAATTAAGAGTTAAGAGAAAAGATGTAACACCATACAGTGCCTGAACTGTAGGTGAACCCAAAGGGTATAATTGTGTCAAAACCACCAAAGGTAACAACTAGAAGTTGTAATAGTTAATTGAGATAAACAAGTAACAATATTCAAAGGTAATCCAATAGCAATGAACAGACCACTGTTAAAACTAATTTGGGGGGTAATAGGCCTAAAAAGGAGCCCAGAGACTGATACTAAATATTATGTTAACCAGAGTATCAGAATAAACCAACGGTAGTAAAGTGTACAATCGCGGTCTAATAAATAAAAAGGGAGTATAGTGATTTAATATCATTATTATAGACTTAAGAAGTAAACATAACCTGACACTGTATAGGATTAAGAATAAATAAACGAACTTTGAAGAGGCATTAACCCTCATAAAGTCAAGTAACAATTAACTAGGGATAAGATTTAACGAAATTTATTCTCTCCAATTATGAAATGAGTGTTAACTAGTTATACAAAGACAGTATGTTTTACTGAATCGAATAGGTTAAGTCAGTGTACCACCATTTCATAACCTGCTGATATGTTATTAGAAATAAGAAAATTACCTGAGAAAGGATATCCAACATAGTAGTCTATCGATAGTTGGACCTACTGAAGATGTTATAACTTTAGTAAAATTGAATTTTCTTTGTCAATTGACCACTTAGATTTTATTCAACTTAACTGGCATTATATCAGACTCGCCAGGTCTAACCTAGAAGTTGACGCAAGCCGTCTGTTTTAAGTTTTTATCAATGAAATGAGATATCCGAGGTGACCACTCTCCTATTAAACAATAATAATTATTGTGTTGTGTTAACGTTTAGTATCTTGTAAGCTAAAAGAACCTATGTTGATTAAATTTATTGTAAGCAAACATTGTGGAGTGTTGTATACACATACGCAGATTGACCACCCTGAGATTTTAATAAGAGTTTGCTAAAAAATGAAAAAGTAATTGTGAAGTCTAACCTTCTTATGTTAAGGGTTTCAATGATATTAATGCACAGATTTCAACAAGAAATAAATTGTTTAACTAAATAATTAGAGTTGGCCCGATTATTTCACGTAGGCCTAGATAGGCATTTACAGGCTTGGCAGACGACATGCAACGGTTGGCAATACAAATGGCGCCACGCATGATTTTGAAATAATCTTGTTTTTTAGATGAGCTGATACACTCTACCTGATAACAAGAACGTCACTCAAAGTAAGTACTGTTATTCTAAATTGTCTTGATTACAGTTAGCACCAACGCAGCCGAAATATATCTACTAGTGAAGAAGAACCAACCTCTGTCCGATACTCGACATTCGACGAACGATGAACAGTTTAAACCATTAATAATAATCTTGAATACTTTAACTCAACGACTTCATAATAAAAAATATAAATAAATAAAACAAAAACCATTCATAAATAAATTTATAATTAAACCCAACAAATTAATAATCGTAATAATACGAATCGGCAATTCTAACCCGAGATTCAAAAGGGGACGAATCTAGTTTACTTACAAAATGGCGACCAACATTAGAGGCTAGAATTAGGTAGAATCTAATTCAAAATAAAAGAAAAAAAAATTTTTATAAAACAACCTAACTTCTAGTAGCAGCTGCAATACGAACAAACGGAAGATGCACCGGAGAGCCACCTCAAAGAAACGTGCGGTGGAAGCTGAAAAAGAATTGAATATGGACGATAAGGAGGCGACGCCAGTCGAAGATATCGAAGTGATGTTACCTCCCGCGGAGCCTACCAAACCCACACAACAAGAGAAACAACCAGAGAAACCCACACAAACAGAGGACGTGAGTTTACGGGAGATAATGAGCGCAATAATGGAAAACAATAAAACTATAGAATCATTAAATCAAAAAATAGACGATAATAATAAGAATATAGAATCGTTAAAGGAAGACAGTCAAAAATTAAGCCAACAAATAACCGAGAATAACAAGAAAATGGAGGAGAAAATAGACGACAATAATAAAACATTAAAGGAAGACAGTCAAAAATTAAGCCAACAAATGACTGAGAATAATAAGAAAATGGAGGAGAAAATAGATGACATCAGTAAGAGAATAGAAGAAAACAACGAAAAAATCAATAAGAAAATAGATGGGGAGATAACGGGAGTTAGAAGAGAGATCGCAGAAGTCCACGAGAGGTGTGAACTATACAATCAAGAGTTATAACAAACCAGAGAAGAGATAGACGTGCGAATAAATAACCTCGACGAAAATAAAGAAGTTTCTATGGGATTTTTCTATGGAAACTCAAATTTTTCCTTGTAATCTATTACCAATTTTACATTTAGCTGTAAAATTTCATTATTTTTTAGCCATAAAAAGCCATCTCCAAAGGTCTTACGGCATACCAAACTTCCACAATTTTGTGTTCCCTACAGAATTTTATAGTTTTATTAGAGGATAATTTATGAAGACTGGGATTGGTGATTTTCTTGTGTCGCCTGTAAATCTAAGTGGACTTATATATAGATTTTCTATTTATTGATTAACAGCCATGACTGCAACCACCATGCCTTTACATCACCCCCCCCCCACTTCTACTATGAGTAACTACTTATACATTTTCTTAAGGAATAATTTTTTTTTTAAAGATGTTAAAACTTTTAAGTTATGTAATTAAAATGGAATTTCAGTCAGTCAGTGGATGTCACTACACTTATTAAACAGATAAGGTGTCACAACAATTAAATTATGAATAATTAGAATAGGAAACATTTCAGTAAAATATAAATAAATATTTTAATTGTAAATAAGATATTAGACAAGAGAAATGTGGTTAAATGAAGACATGTGAAAAGTTCAAGTGACACTGCAGAAACTTTTGCATTATAAAATTACAGGAAATTATAGCAGCAGGAAAAACTACTCTTTAACAGCATAAAAAACATTTTTATAGAAAGCAATAAAATTCTGAAAACACAGGAACCAAAACATTTAGAAAATTAGTTGCCTCCATTAAAACAATAGGTCAGAGTCAGTGAAGAATAATCACTAAAAACAGGACCGAATGTTAAAATTAAAGAAAAATATAATAAAGTAATCAAGGTAATATACTGAACTTAAGCTCATATTTTGTTAAAACTGTTATGCATGAGAAAGTGACAGAAGGACGTTTCTCAGCTAAAGTAGTTAAACACTACTAGCTGACAATATAAATGGATTTCAAGGATGTAACAGACGAATTTGTTTATTCATGTATTAAACACAATATTAGTGCTTTAAAGAACAGATGATGCACACATGCACAAAAAAGCTTTTTGACAAATATTACTATATGTAAATAGTTAATTATTCTTAAAATATCAGGTTATTGAGGAAATAATTTATAATTCTATGTAAGAACATTGTTATATACAGTCATGTTCAAAATGGTTGTGCCAATTCATTGGCAGAAAATAGACATAGACAGAAAATTCAAAATAGATAATTTTTATCTATCTCAAATACAAAATACACAATGGTCTTCAAAAGGCAGTTCAAATATAAAATAGAAAATAAGCATTTTTAAAATGGTTTTTAAAATAAAATAATTTTTTATGAAATTAAATTTTTTTTTTAATTGTCACCAATACATCTGCATGCAATTATCTATAATATGGTACTATTTCATAATAAAAACGAATAATATTATTTAATACTATAATATTACTATTAATGTCGGGTTACCAAGCTTTCATCAGTTATAATATATAGTAAATTATATGCGTTTCTTAGTAAATACAAAAGGACTGTTAAATGAGTAGATATTTTTAAAGTTATAATATAAACATTTATATGCAAAATATAACTAAGCTAAAAATTTATTGTATAGCAATATAATTTCAACAGTGACGGCGATAAGGCCCCCGCAGACCCTCTGGGGGGCCCCGCCACTCTGGCCCCTAGAAAAAAATATGAAACGAGCTATAATAGGAAAAAAAGTTTTAATGGGGTCCGACTACCGGCAAATTTGTATTTAAAATACGAAATATACGTTTTATTTAAGTGTATAGACATGCAAAAAACTACGTTTTCCGAAATGACATTACTGTTTGTAGTTTGTAAGCGAAGCTTATCTTATCTCTTGTGGTGTCCGTACGTCCATGCGATGAGTCACTCGGCACTGAGGAGACGTAAACAAACACAACACAATGTAGTTCAGTACTCAGTAGTGCGTCGCATCTCCTGCACGATAGTACTGTATTGCATTCATTTCGTAATTTAGTGCCGTTTAAGTTTAATGACTTAACATTTGATTTTAGTTTTTGTATTTTGTGTAGAGTTAGAGCGTTAGAGACAGAGTTTATAAAATGGAAAGTAAGCGTGAATATTTAAGTGGTGCTACGAAAAGGAAACTGCAAAAACAATGAGAAGAATCTAAAAGTAAACTTTCAAAACTCGACCAGTTTTTAAAAAAATCATCAAAATGTGAAGTTGAACAACCCAAACCCGGGTCAAGTGCAAGTAATGAAAAAGAAACAAAAATCGGACTTGAAGTTGATTGTGACAGTGACAATAAACCTGATTTAAACATTAGTCCGTCGGATACAAGTGATACAACTACGGAAACAAATAAGCAACTGCAACATGAACAAGAAGAACAACTGCTAGGCATTGAATGTGTTCGCCAGTCCGAAGACATACCTGGACCAGAAAATCAGTTTGAACCAACTGAAGTTATAAGTAATCACGCAAATAAAACTAGTTTAGCAGGCCCTTCCGATCCAAACTGCCAAAGTTTTGAGACAGATATTGCATTCTATAAAAATCAAGCTACAATGACAGACGAGGTGAAAAAGTTAATAACGTTAAGTGAACTTTGTCAAACAAAGGGTCCTTTCCCGAAGGATTCCGTTTCTAAGCGGTCTTTCAGTACAGCATATTATTCTTTCAAAACTGCAGCAGGCCAAATTGTTCACAGGTTTTGGCTTTGTTACTCTCGTAATCTAGATGGAGTCTATTGTTTACCATGTTGGCTTTTCAGCCAAAGTGCTGATGCCCAAAGCTGGCGTGAAGGCGATATTAGAGATTGGAAAGGTCTCAGTAAAAAAATTAAAGTTCATGAAAGTAGCAATGCTCATTTACAATCTTGTCTCACGTATGCCACTTGGAAAAAGAGTAAAACGGTAGCTGATCAAATTTCCGATGAGCGGAAAAAATGGAAAGATATTTTCATACAGATTGTGGATGTCATTCGAACCATGGCACTGTGTTCATTGCCGTTTCTTGGCCATAGAGAATCATTACATGAAATAAATCCTGAAAGTGGAAATTTTTTGAACATACTATCTTTAATTTCTCGCTACGATTCTCTCCTTAGTGCACACTTAGAAAATGAAAAAACAGATCAAAATACCTCCACTATGACATTCAAAATGAAATCATTAACTTGCTAGGAAAATTAGTATTGACTGCCTTACTAAAACAGATTCACTCGTCTCCTTTTTTTTCTATAATTGTTGATAGCACACAAGACGTTTCTAAGATTGACCAAATGAGTGTTGTAATCAGATACATTAACATAGTAGAAGAATCTCCTGGCAATTATAAAACTGTGATTAGTGAGTCCGTTTTGGGATTTCAAGAAATAAAGGATCCCAACAGTGAGGGGTTTCAAAGTAAGATTTTAGACTTTTTGAAAACAAATAAAATTGACATTAGTAAGTGTAGAGGTCAAGGTTATGACGGTGCAGCAACAATGAGCGGGAAATACTCTGGGTTACAGAAAAGAATTATGGATATAGTCCCAAACGCGGATTACGTACACTGTGCTGCACATAACCTGAACTTGGTGATCAATGATTCAGTATCAAATATTTCTGAAATAAGACAATTTTATGACATAGTACAGAAAACTTATGTGTTTTTCAGTGAAAGCTTACATAGATGGCAAGAACTTAACACTGCCGTTAAAGAAGACAGCTCTGCCAAAAATCTAACTTTAAAAAAGCTATGTCCAACAAGGTGGTCTTCTAGACACGACTGTCTGTTAGCTTTAAGAAATGATTTCAAAATTGTGATTAAGTGTTTGACAGAAATTATTCTATACAGCTCAAAAAACCCGAAGCAGAAGAAGCATTAGCAATCAGAAACCACCTGGAACTCTTTGAATTTATTCTTGTGCTCTGCCTTGAAACTAAGATTTTAGAGAATGTAAATATAACTTCAAAAGCACTACAGAGGCCAACTGTTGACCTAGGCAGAGCGTGGCAGTTTCTAAGCCGCGTTTGTGATGAGTTAAAAGTTTTAAGAAAGGACTTTGCCGGCTTTCTTGCTGGTGCTAAACAGTTGGCCCAGTCATGGGACATAACTTGTAACATGAAAAATAAGCGTAAGCGAGTTGTAAAATGCTTCTTTGTTGAATTATCAGTTGACCATAGAATTGACGACCCAGTGAAATCATTTGAAGTAAAAGTTTTCAATGCAACACTAGATATTGTAATAGCTCAGCTACAAATGAGATTCGAAGGATTGCGTTGCATTGATGATAGGTTTTCATTCCTGACGCCTCAGAATTTAGTAAACTTCTCACAAGAGACAATAGTGGAGAAAAGTAAGGCTCTGGTAAATGTGTATCCTGGTGACCTTTCCACATCACTTCCTGACCAAGTAATATCCTTCAAAGCTCTGATGGCCAAAGAAATTGTACACAAGAAAAGCATTCGAGAAATGATGAATTTACTGGTTGAAGAAAACAGCTGCCTTATGAGCTGCCTCCCAGACTTAACTACAGCTTTGCAGCTTTATTTAACCACACCTGTCACAACAGCTACAGCGGAAAGAAGCTTTTCAAAACTTAAATTAATTAAGTCATACTTAAGAAGTGCCATGGCCCAAACTCGGTTGAGTGACTTGGCACTGTTAAGCATTGAGCATGAAGAGACACAGAAAACTAATATCAACGAAGTGGTTGAAAAGTTCTTAGCTATTAAAAAAAGAAGACTAGGCTTAGGAAAACAGTGAACTTTGGTTGATCCTCATCTGTAAATATTGTACATTACTTGAGTTCGAGTGTTATTGAATTGGATTAGACTTAAGGAGAACGTGTATAGAGTATATTCAAGAATTTCACAAATTCAGTTACAAACTAATTTAAATGTTTGAAAAAAGCTAGAATGTTACTTTGATATTCGTTTTTAAATAATAAATTTTTAACACTCTGTGTGCGGTACTATTTCATAGTCTGAATTTAGATCTTTGACGTAAAAATAAATAATTCTTTTTATTTTGGTTTTTTTTATAGTTTGTATAGAACTTTGTCTATTTAGCAACAATGAATTTTAAGAGTTTGTATACGTGTAAAACATCCTTTGCAAATTGCAAACGCTTTGTGATAGACAAGAAAGTATTCACAAACCATTGTTGTGAAACACACGTAAATAGAAACTCATTTGAGTGTTTTCCCCTATTACGTATACAAAATTTAACCATTTTTATAGGGCCCCCTAATTAGTTTCGCGGGGGGAGGGGCCCGTTTCGTTAGCGCCGCCACTGAATTTCAAAGACATTTTTATAGTACAGTATATTATAATAAACAATGAATTTAACTATGGAAGTTGTGAATTTAACTATGGAACAGTGAATGTATGCAACTATAGAAGTATGTAATATTGTAATACCAGTGGCAAAGCATGACTAAATAATTTGGTCAGACATAAAAATACCAGCCAAAAGCAACCTCTTACTAAGATTGTTGACATTCTTAATGAACCAATTAAATCTATGGTAAATGGAGTTAATGCTACCTTTATCAGATAATAGCTAAGTGACTGTCTGAAACACGCGCATTTGTTATACGATTTGGCCTAAATATCAAGAAAAAGCTGTATTGTTATTGGTGTCATTTATGAATCTTAGTTAGAAAATATTGCTAGAATAATATAAATTGTATTCACGTCTTTTAATGGTGACAAATCCGTATTACTGTAGGCATTACACAACTGATTCATATTTTCTTGTAAATGAGTTCTACACGTCGTGTCTCATGTTTTCTTATTTTTAGCTATAGAATCAGCTCCCGAGAGAATGACGTGCAATGTTGAATCACTCTGTATATGTTCTTTCATGAAAGACTCTTCCATTCCCAGTAAATTTGAAGTTTCTAAACAATTGGCCTTATTAAGAGATTGCTCATTTTCCTTATAACCCCTACAACCTAACTCTAGCCTCCCTAAATAATAAACATGTATCAAATGGCCTTCTATCCTTCGATTTCATGCCACATTTTCACTGTGCTGTACTGCTTGAATTCTAGGTATTTTGGACAAACAATGTTCAATTCTGTTACTTCCTAGCATGTGAAACAGCTCAGAATTTTTTATATGAGTTTTTCTACCAGCATGTTTAGCGGGTTTAGCTTCAAAATTTTGTATAGTGTCTACTCCAACTTTGCTCCCATTGTTCCTCTCCATTAAATATCAAACAATAATAGCAGTGCAGAGTTTTGTTTTGCTTACAACCAGAGAGCCACCTATATTTACAGGGCCAATTTAGTAAATGGGCACGTTGGGCAGATGCCCAGGGGCGCATGAGAGTTGGGGGCACAAGATGTTTGAGGGCGCCAAATAAAAAAAAAAAAAAAAAAAAATGAAAATTTTAATTTTCCAATCTATAAAAGTGTCTACCTAAATAATTTTTTTAGTAAATCTGTAAAAGTTCCTGCAATCACTTAGTCATTACATAAAATTACTTGGAAGTGGCGTATGCAAAAATTGTACGTAGCCAGTCAGACAGTGTGTTTGACAGACAGTGACCTAGTAGTAGTGGTGGATCAGATCATTGTTTTGATGTTTCACCTTTGTGCGTATGGGCGCTGGCACACCGCTCCCCTCCTTAGCTGTACTTTCATGTTGCTACCTGTCCATTTGTTTACAGTTCAGATTAATGACTTATTCTTCGCTGCATGCTGCTGTCATTGTATACGATAGTTTGTTTGAGTGTTTGAGTTTGTGATCGAACGATAAGTATACGTTTGATGTGAATAGTGTTGAAAGTTACCAGTGACCAGTTTGAGTAATTTTTTATTTTTAGCTTTTAGTTTGTTTATGACTATGATTAGTATTTTTTTAATTAATAATGAGTGTTAATAAAAAACCAAGTGGTTTTGACTCAGATTAAAGACTTATTCTTCACTGCAAGCTGCTGTCATTGTATACGATAGGGACGATAGTTCGTTTGATTGTTTGAGTATGTGGTCGAACGATAAGTATACGTTTGACATTTGACATGAACAGTGAAGTGTTGAAAGTTACCAGTTTGAGTTACTTTTTAATTGTTAGCTTTTAGTTTGTTTTATGACTACGATTAGTATTTTTTAAATTAATAATGAGTGGTAATAATAAACCAAGTGGTTTTGAGTTTCAAAAACGAGCAGCTAAAAAACAACTCGAAGAAGGAAAGTACTGAAAAAAGTTCCCAAGATAAGTAATTTTTTTAATGTTGTTCCTGAACCTGAATTATCTCAGTCCTCTTCAGCTGGAACACATAACATTTTAGGGTCTCAAAGTTCAGATTTGATTGAAAGTGATGCACTTGGTCAACAATCAATGTGTGGCACAGACACCTTAGTTTTGATACATCAAGAGCCCGAAAGTGACAGTGACACTGACACACCAACAACTACAAAGCAGGACCAAGACGACTTTGTGTTAGAGGACCCGGCAACATGGAACATTAAAGACAAAATACAGGTGCGAAAAATAATTCATTCTGATATAAAGCAAGACTTACAGGCTGACTTTTCAAAGTCAGAACGTTGTTACGAAGACGGTAAAATTAAACGTATGCTTTCAGTGAATTTATTTTTTGGCCAGCTTCCAAATGGAGAAACTTTTAAAAGAGATTGGCTTTACTACTCAAAGTCAACAGGTCAAGTGTGTATATATTCATGCATATTTTGCCTACTTTTTCAAACCGAGAATAAAAGAACGTCTTTTTCAGAAGGGTTAAATGATTGGAAACATTCATTTACACTTGCTAAACTGCACGAGCGATCAGAGGACCATAGAGCAAATGTTTTGACGTACATTTCGAGGAAAAATGCTTCTCCTGTAGAAAAGTTGGTGCTAAGCCAACACGAAACAGAGGTTAAGTATTGGCGAGAAATTTTGACTAGAGTTGTCTGTGTTGTAAAGTTTTTGTCAGTAAGAGGCCTTCCATTCCGGGGTGACAATCAACAACACGGATTCACGTCAAACGGTCTTTTCTTAGGGTGTCTCGAACTTATTAGTGAGTTTGATCCATTTCTTTCCCAACATATGGCCAAATACAGCAACAAAGGTATTGGCAGCGTATCATACCTTTCAGCTGATATTTGTAATGAATGAATTCATAGAAGTAATGAGCAAAAGAGTCTTACAAGAAATTTTGAAAGAGATTAACCGTGCTCGATACTTTTCACTTGTCATTGACTCTACACCCGATGCTTCAAACACAGACCAGTTAGCTGTGGTATTCCGATATGTTTCACTCAACAATGTCTGTGCCAATGAACGACTTATAAGAGTGTTACCAGGCGTATCTCACAAATCTGAAGGTCTGGAAGAGGCGACTCTCAACTTAATGGAAGAAGAGCTTAAACTAGACATAAACAGCTGTCGTGGACAAAGCTACGACAATGCCTCAAATATGTCGGGAGTATATTCAGGTCTTCAAACAAGAATACGAGGCAAAAATCAACTAGCCAAATATGTGCCGTGTGCAGCCCACTCGTTAAACCTAGCTGGGTGCTTTGCTACGGAAAACGCCTGCACTGAAGCAACTATCTTCTTTTCCTTTGTACAAGGGCTCTACAATTTCTTTTCCTCGTCGGATGGGATGTGTTGAGAGATCATGTGCAAAAAAGCAATCAAGGAAAGTCCAAAACCAAAATTAGAACTATAATGCCAAAGTCGTTGAGTGAAACGAGATGGTCGGCAAGGGCTGATGCTCTCCGAGCTTTGGTTATCAGATGTAAACAAATCAAGAATGCTCTTGAAGATCTAATTAAAGACAACACACAGACACCTGACACACGATTGAAAGCTGAAGGATTTTCAAAAGCACTAGACAACTTTCAGACAACCTTATTAACAGTGATTTGGTACGAAATCTTACAAAGAGTGAACAAAACAAGTGAGACACTGCAGAAGGATGAACTTGACCTGCTTGGTGCTACAAAGGAATTGCAGACTTTGTCCATTTTTTTAAGCGAAAAAAGAAGCTCCTTCGATGATTTTGAGGATCAAGCATTGCAACTGGCTAATGTGTCCAAGCCTAGCTATGAACAGATCAGAAGACGAACTGTTTTTGCAGATGAAAGTAGAGACTCAAGGTATGAGCAAATGGATCCCAGAGACAAATTTTGGTCTGAGTATTCTTACATATCATCGACAGTCTCGTAACCCAGTTGAACAAAAGAAGAGATTGCTACGAAGCTCTCAACACAAGGTTTCAGATTTTTAGAAATCTTCATGAAAAGGAGCCCCAAGATTTGACCAACCAGGCAAAAAAGCTAGCTCAAAGCAATCCGAAAGACATCGATGAAGAAAGTTTTGTGCAGGAATGTCAACATTTCAAAATGTACATAAAGACCGAGAAGATAACAAAAACGAGAGAAATCTATTCCTACATCAAAGAAAACAGCTTGGAAAGTACTTTCCCAAATTTGGAAGTTGCAATGAGAATTTACTTGACTCTTCCTGTGACAAACTGTACAGCAGAAAGAAGCTTTTCAGCTCTTAAAAGAATAAAGTCTGAAATAAGTTCAACAATGGATAACAAAATGCTTAACAGTTTGATGTTGCTATGCACTCAAAGTGACATTACAATGAAAATTGATTATGATGACATCATTGATGATTTTGCAAGAGTCAAGGCTAGAAAAAAGCCAATGTTATAAGAGACACTCTGATCAAGGAAAGGCGTGATTAAATAAATGAAAACGGTAAAAACATAAAGGAGGCCTATGACTTATTATGCACACAATATATTTACAAAGGGTGGGTGGGAGGTCCGTGATGCCATAAGAAATGAAATGAGGTTTTCATTGTTGTAACCACTGATCACCAGGTTACACGTAAAGACCATGTCATTCCTTACGGCTGCCGGTTGCCAGTCCAGGACATGGCGGGTCCATAGGTGGTGGATAATGGAAAGACACTCCAAATGAAAGGAGAGTTAAGGGAACCAAAATCCCTCCCGAACCAAAACTGGCAAGTCAACAACTAAGTCGTTATAATTGCGGGTGGGGAGTAGGGGGTTGAGTTGATGGTGGGGGGGGACTCTCGTTTGGAGTGCCCAGGGCGCTGTTGACGTCAAAATCGGCCCTGTATATTTACTATATTGTACTTTCTGAAATTTTCTGGCGACTTTTCCATCCTTCTGTGGCAAATCTAAAGACGCCCAAGAAATTTTTAACTTTAGCAATATGTTTTGCTCTAAATATAACATACTGATTTTATCAAAATTTCTAGTGAATCAAAGTTGTCAGAGTTTATATCAAATACTTCCGCGGTAGAACTGGCACTAACTCTATTTGTTTTGCTCTTTTAAACCAACTAAACAGTATGCTTAAATCACTTAAAGGACGACACTTAAGTATATGTACTATTAAATAATTAGTACATAAATGACTACACACTTCTTAGTCTACACCAAATTAAATTACAAAAAATTAAAAATTATTTGTAAACTCAACAAAAAACAAATTTTCACTACGCGAACACAATGAACAAACACAGGCAGCCAGGCGAGAATTCTGTGCTTTTTAGTGTGGGGGAGACATGTCTTCTGATGTGATGTACCGAACGCATTTTTATGCTGCGCACGCAGGTCCTCTCCCACTGTCATCCACTGAAGCCCTCCTCACCTCCAGCCTTGTTGAAGAGAGATTCAAGTAATGTCAACCCTGACACTTCGCATACAATTGCATCGCACAGCAAAGTTCCATGGTTCACACTTGCGTCTTGTAGTGTGATATTTAACTTCTTAAATTAGTTTTATACCCTTTATGAATAACTTACGCAACTTTATTCATAAATAAAAATTAATTATTTTATGAATAAATTACTTGGGGAGACACTGTCTGCCTTGTCTCCCCTGATGCTTTGCCACTGTGTAATACATACAATATTCATATTACATATTCAGTACAATACAAATCACTATTCAATACATATTCAATATTATATACAGAAGTATATAATTTTGTTTAAGTAAATTTTGTATTGTTGTTAACATTGTAACAAATGTTAAATTTGTTCATCAAATAACACATCAGATAAAGAAATATTACAGAAAAATTAAACTTATAATTAAAATTTTGTAAAGTTAACAAAATACTTGGCTACAAACTAAACTTAAAATAAACAATTATTTAAAGAAAAATTCTACAGAAGTTTAAATAATTATTAGATTGTTTACAGTTTTACTTTATGCTTGCTAATAACTTTAACTAAAGCTTACAAATAACTTATTACATCACTGAAATTTGTGTCTCACTAAATATAAAAGCAACAAATAGGTTACCAAAATAAACACATTTCAATTTCTATGCAACCTGAAGACAATTGAAGGTAACCGATGCCTCTTTATGTAATTCATTTAGGCCTTCCGATTCAAATAATCAGTTTCAGTTTCTACACAACTTGAAGACAACCAAATATAACTGGCGCATCTTCGTTTGGTCAACTTAATCCCTCCGATTTTGGCCTTTAAAGGAATTTTGTCAACAATGAGATCTAGCCAACTGGATTTCTCATACCAAAAACATAAGGAGATAAAGTCTCATCAAAATTGAAGGCTGCAGGGGAGGGAGCAATGATAATAACAATGATACATACATATGCACACACACACACTCACATACACGAATACGTTCACCCAAATATTTAATTGTTCCGTTGTGTTTGACATTTCTTTTGTATTTCATACACAGGTCCTGATTATGACAATAAACACTGTCGATACGTCGACACAAATAAGTTAAAAATTGGTGTTATTTTTGACAGATCCTCACTAACCATCCACTGAAAAATTCATTGATTGACGGTCACTACAAATTTAAGGATTTAATTTGGTAAAATGAAAGATGTAGTGAAAAACTTCAGACTGGTAGTAAACATTTGAGACTGGTCCTGACTATGTCTGTAAAAGGTATGAATGTTTTAAGATAATTTCAGTAGAAGGAATAAATTATTTAATAAAACAAATCAATGACATTGGCGATAAAGGTGGATGTAATACACAAAACAGTTACCAGTACCTGTCTGGGTCTAATTTCTCTGCATCCAGTTTCTCATAGAAGACCAAGGAAACGAGACACTACCAAATTAAATGAAAATTCATATATCTACAAGTGCATGTAATCAGAGATGGATCTGCAGTTGAAATACCTGTGTGTTTCAAAGGATTCCATTTGCTTTTTTGAATTTGTCTTTTAGACTTCACAGCTCCAAGAGCTCTAAAAGACTTCACAGCTCTAACTCAAAAACTGTTTTAAGAGAAACTGATAAAGCACAGATTGATGGTCATAGTAAGCACAGTAACGGACCACATAAGTTAGCTGAAAGTACTCGTAAAGCAATAATTCATTTCTGGGTTCAGTTAAAGTGTACCTTTCTGAGGAGTCAAATGTCAAGCAGCTTCTAGGGATCTTTTTGAACAAGCATGAAGGTATTAACATTATCTACAAAACATTCCAACACATCTTTGTTCCTGAATTTAATATCGGATTTGAGTATCTGCAAATGGATCCGTGTTGTTGGTGTGACAAAAACAAAGCAAAAACAACTGAATTAGAAAGAAGAATTGCTAATCCAACAAATAGTGATAACAAAACCAAGCTTGAAGAGGATATTAAGAAATTAAATGAAGTGCAATTTCTGTTCACTTGAAAAAAGACAGATTGGTTCTATAAATTGAAAAAAAAACGAGCCAAAAAAAGCTAAAAATCTGCATAAGTTGAGGCAATAACAATTGACTAAATATAAGTATATCACTACTGACTCGGAACACAAAGTTTTTTATTGGTAAAATCGTAAAAGTTTTACCTTATAGCCTGCAGCAGTTTTTGCTTATTATAAGCTTCGTCAGAGGCTGCCACTGGGAGCGCTGTCCGTCTTGTTGTTGGCGTTGGCGCTGATTTTTGAAGAATCGATGTTATGTGTATGGGGTGTGATAAGTTCTAATAATATGAGTGATCTGAATTGTGTCTGTTCGTTTATGATGTCATTTTTGTGTGTTTGTATATATCCAATTGTTCAAGAGTGTCTAGTTTTCGGCCTTTTATGTGTACGTGTAGAATATCCATGTTGTTTTCGATGTTTGTGTATGTGTGGTTTGCAAAGGTGGATTCAGTAGTGGAGTGTAGTGCCTTTGTACGTTCAATGTATCTTTGTTTGAAGCAACATCCTGTCTGACCTATGTAGAATTTGTTTGCAATCTGAGCAATTTAGTTTGTAAACACCAGGTAGATCAAATTTGTTTTGTTCTTTGTGTGTGTGTGTTCTGTTTTGGTTGTAGTTTTGTATGTGATTCTGTATCCTGCTTTTTTAAATTTGTGGGCTATTTTTTCAGTGTGGTTATTGATGTATGTTAGTGTTATGAATTAGTTGTTTTCTGTCTTTGTCTTCTGTAGGAGTTTATTGACTATTGATCTGTTGTAGCCATTGGATTCTGCTAGATATTTTATCATGTTTAGTTCGTCTTTGTAGTCTTTTTCATCTAGTGGGATGTTGTTTAGTCTGTGTATTTGCTGTGTATCATAGTTCTGAAGGCAGCTAGTTAGCAGCTAGAAAACAAAATCCAAGAAAATAACCATTGATTTAGAAAAAACCTCCCAACACCTAATATAACCTCTAGTGAGGTCTACTTTAGAAGTCAGCATTCCTTTCATATCTTCAATGTGCACATTTTGTCTACAGGAATGTAAGTAATTTACATACAGTAGATGATCAAACTGTGGCGAAGTAAATATTCCGCGCCATCACGCGTCATGAAGTTAACCAATCACGTGTTTACAGCTAAGGTGAAACTTCAGAGCCTCCAAGATTAGATTTAATTTCTGCACAATAATCTTTGATTTATGTAGTTCAAAATATTTTTGAATTGTGATTTACAATAGACTTTTTTGTAAAAAATTAATTTCGAATAACTTCCTTAATTTTGAAACTCCATTACACTCACTTGCATAAAACGTATTTATCTTTTCGTTTGATAGTATTTACGTTTAACAATTTGTAGCGAGTAGCGATAGCAGAATGTAATGGCACTGGCGGGATTCAAATTCAACAAATGTGATGTGATTTTTACTTGGGACGTCATCCGGAGTTATTTTCTGAGGTGGTGTAATTTTCGCTAAAAATTACAGTAACCACTAAACCCTCGTTCTGTAAACTGACGTACTATTTATTTGTGATAATGGAAATACCAAAAATGAAAGTGTTCGTGTATGCTGTAACTTTCTTAGGTTATGCGTTTAGTAGCTATGGATTTATTTTAAGCAATTTAAAAGACGCTGTATTATCAGCAGAACATACTTTCGGAGGTGTATTTAAAAACGCAGTTACAGCCGTCAGGAGAGTTACTAACGAATTTCATAGCGCTTTTGCAGAGTCTGTAGATGAAGACTGTATTTACACATGTAAATATGGTAAGTTAGGTGTTAATGTTTAAAATAATTTTTGCGACAAATGAAATTAATAAGAAATCAGAACTAAAGCATACTATTAAACATAAACATACTAGTAAAACTGAAAAATTACATTTTATTTCTCAAATTATTGTTGAAACTATAAATATTGTATTTCAGAATATCTACCCATCACTATTAACTAAACCATTAGTTTGATTTAGTAATACGCTTCATAAACGGACCATAAGTTTTAAAGATAATAACGTGTTATACGCACTGTCTGAAGACAGATTTTCATCATTTTGTCTTTGAAGACTGCACTTCTACCACAGAAGCAACTAAACATTTCCACTCATTCTCATCACACCGCATTTGGTTCTTTAGACTAACACTAATAATTTGTGATCGTCTTAGTAAAGTTAGGTTATGTAATGTTTGTTGATTTAAAATGTGTTGACCTTGATTAGAACCCTACATTATTCTTCAGTTGTAGTTGTATGGATGTGTTTGCTCTGTCAGTTTTTTTTTAATTGTGAGAATAGTCTACTTTTAGTTTAGTGTGGCTTGCAGGGAAAATTATTGATTATTTTGTAAGAAATGAAATTAATAGTAAAAATTTATTTGAATATTAAAATTAAATTTCTTCACAAATTCGGCCCTTCGTTTCATCACTTCCATCCATTGTGTTGCAAAATATTATGTTTAAAATAATTATGTATTTATCTTTATGTAATTTTATAACCTTCAACATATTTGTAATAGATAGTTATATAATACATATACAATAGTTATACTACAATGCAAACTCCAACATTGCTTACTTATACTCAAGATAACGGTTTTTTCGCTTGTATGATTGATGATACAGTATCACTTGTCTTCCCCTTTTCATCACCAGCTGCTTACAGTTATGCAAGAGCAGGAGGTAGTTGTGAGCCGGACTGCTACAGCTCATGTCTTCTATGGTAGTTAGTACAAAAAATTTGCCGTGCTGTTACACATCACATCATATCACAGATCAGGATGTATAATAAAGAAATATACAAAGAAAGAAATTATGTTTGAAAATAGATACAATAAAAATACTGTAAACAAAATAAAGATAAAATCAAATATAAAATAAAAATGAACAATTGAGAATTTATCAAAATGAACAACATATAAATAATAACAACAATAAAAAATGGGCCACATTCACATACATAAATAATAAAATGTCAAAAGTACAAATCTATTTAAAAACACAGACGTAAAAATAGATACAAAACTAACAAAAATAATTTACAAAAATTAAATAACCCACATAACAAAGATAATACAAAAACCAATGGTATATACAAAATTGAATGCCAAGATTGCTATAAAGTTATATAGGACAAACAAAAAAACAACTGAAAAAACGTTATTTTGAACATCTAAACACATACAAATAATTTAATATTGTTTTGATCTTTTCTATTCCCGATCTTCTTTACATCTTCTTGGACAGAGTAGTTATCATTTATATAAAAAATAAAAAAGTACATTAACTTTAATGTTTTATAATTTCATCTGAAACCCTATAAATTTTTAGCAGAAAATACAATTTTTCTTCTACCGTATGCATTTAAAATGTTTTACAAATCTCAATAAGCTGTAAATTCTCATGCTAAACAAAAAATTTCAAAGTGTTATCTCATATAGGCTACATCATGAAGAAGATATTCTTTTTCAAGTTAACAGCCTGGAAACTGGTTGGCATGTTCTTTGCACTCCTTACTCTTCACCCTTTCTTTTCAGTGTACAGTATGAGTCAAAACTTATGTCTACGTATTTAAGCATTATATTCTAAACATGCCCGTCCTCGCGTCCTTTATAATTTTTTTCTAGTGAAGGTTGCTCTTCTTTTAATATCACACTTGTACATCTGTGGCCTTCCTTATTCTTGTTTGTACCTTCCTCATTCATATGGATGACAGTCAGTGTTAGAGTAAACTGATATCAATAGTAATTTATTTTATTTTTTTTATCTTACATCAGAATAAGTTGACATGTTTCTGGACATAAATGGGTTGTTTCCATTGATGGTGATTTAAATTGTGATTGCTGAATGCTAATTGTGGCAAAGTGGTAGCACCATGGTAGACTGAAAACAGTAATCTCATCTTACTGGCTTGCAATCCTGTTGGTGCATGTAGACAGTATGGGTAGTGCTGCACAATTAATTATTACATTAAAGGCTTCAATGTTAGCCTTCTATTCTGGCCAAGGTGATATTGGCAAGTTATGGATTGTTATATTTATATCGTATTATTCCATCTATGGTCCTTCTGTGTGTCATCTTTCATCCATTTCTTTTGTTCCTTGTCGAAGATTTAGTGTCGCATTTCTCAGTAATATGTCAAACTACCTTTCTAATTCTTTAAGTATTTTCCTTTTTTGACATGAGATTAATTTAATATTTTGATACCATTATCAAGACTGGTAAAATACATATATCAGATACTTTAGTTTGACAGACATGTACCACTATTTTTTTAATATAAAAACATAGCTTACTTGTGTTTATGTGAAATTTATCCTTATTCAGTGGAGTTCTTGTTTAATTGTAGTTTCTTGCCCAAGATAAATATAGTTTCACATTTTTCGCATATGAGCCCCCAGTGTTATTTGTGTCTCTTCATCTACGTTGATAATTACCTATTTTGTTCTGTTTTATTTTTTAATACTCCTTGCAACCATTTTTTAACCACTTCACGGATTAACCTGAGTTATTTCAGTTTGAATTAAATGTTCAAAAATGGATATTTACGAGTTATCGTGGGCATTGTCTCTTTTGCTGTTCTGATGCAGTTTAACCCAAAATACTTCACCTTGATACTAATTTATTACATTCCCACTTACAGCAGCACTCTGTAGGCATTTATAACTTACTGTGTAGTAGTTTGTTGTTTCACCACTAGGAGGCATTGCTGTTAGTGTGGTAACAAAACACATGTCATTCTACAGTATTCTCGTTGCCATCTTAGTGTTAAGACATTTGTTTTTGTTCACTGCGGTTTGTTCTGTGACCATATTTGTGATTTGTTCTGTGAGTACAATGAGTAGTGAAGAAGAAAGTATTAGTAGTATAAGTTTAGGGATAATTGGTAGTGAGAATGATTCAGATATTACTGACAGTGATAGTGACACATCTGAGAATAAAACTGTAGACCTTGCAGTGGCAGGAAATTGATTTACATAATATCCCACCATCACCTCGTTTTCTCTTTACTAGAACGCCCAAGTTAGTTTTGAATTTTGAAAGTGAGTCTGGTATTCGTTAATACTTTGAGAACAAAGTGTCAAAACAAATATATATGCTGAACAATACATTTAAACACACCAAAATGGTAATCCATTTCCTGAACTGACGTGTAATCAACAAAAAGTTTTTGTGGCCTTATGATCTTGCAAGGCATAATAAAAAAAAAAAAACAGATGGAAAAGTTCGGACAAAAAATACAATTATTATTATTTACCAAATAATAATTATTTTTTTCTACAAGCCTTATAGATGTTTCAAGCAAAGAAAACAATACTACATTTTTCAAATAACACGGAATTTGATCCAAGTACACATCCAAACCCGAAACAAAATTTTGCGTGTTCTGGAATTATTAGTTAGGAAACCCCAAGAATCCCTTAGCCCAGGGTGAGACATTACAATTGATGAAAGTCTTCTTTTATTCAAGGGTTGCCAATCATGGATGCAAAACTTTCCATTGATAAAAGCACATTTTGGTATCAAAAGCGACATGTTTTGCAAGTAAAAATCTGGTTATGTATAGACTAATAATAATTTACACTGGATGAGAAACTAAGCTAAATGAAATTTATCATAAGCTACCTGTTTTTTCTTAAGTAGTACTGTAATGACTTTGCTTGATCCTTTGTTAGAAAAGGGACATTGCCTTACCATTGATAACTTCTATACCTCACCACAGCTTGCTGGTCTTCTTGTATTTCACACAGAACTGATATTTATGAACTGTAAAGGAATTACGGG
Organism: Magicicada septendecula; assembly: GCA_034769895.1. Taxonomy (NCBI): domain Eukaryota; kingdom Metazoa; phylum Arthropoda; class Insecta; order Hemiptera; family Cicadidae; genus Magicicada; species Magicicada septendecula. The sequence goes on from CM068370.1 coordinate 71,322,909, forward strand.
AGGACATGCCACCACAACTGAAGAAGAAGTTAAATAAAGGAGATATTACTGGTTTTCAGAGAGGAAAAGTCACAGCTATGGTATGGGAAGATAAAAAGAATGTTTCACTTCTGTTGTCGGCCCACATTATAAAAATGGTTGATGTTCAAAAATGGGTGAGACTGAAAGAAGGTTGGAGTGTGTTGTTGACTATAATGATACCATAGGAGGCTATATTCTAGTAGATCAACACCTTGCTGATTGTTATATTTCAAGGAAAAGAGGAAAAAATATTATTAAGATATTGTAACTTACTGGATCTTGTAATGTGGAATTCTTTTATTGTGTGCACACTGTCAGTAGGCACAAAGAGTCCACTTATGTACCGATTAGTAGTAGTAGGAAAAATACTGTCTTGTTAGAATGAAACTGAAAGCAGGACAGCCTAGTACAACACCAACTCCTTTGAGGCACTTTCCGGACTCCATTCCAGAAAAAAAGCAAATCCCACATGACAGTGCGTATGTAGCAGGGTTGGAGATGCAAACGGGAAGAAGATTTGTCAGGAATCATGCTTCTGCTGTTCAGACTGTGATGTAGCATTTTGTGTGACGCCATGTTTCCACGTGTATCACACAGTAACAGACATCTAAATGATTTTTACATGTGCAAAAACAGTAAAATGCAAACACAGTGAGTTCATAATTCTAATGTAATGTTTCATCAAGTTATAACTTTTATGTAAAAATTAACATTAATTAACCATTATTCATAGACAAATATAGCTAGCAGTCATTATGTACTTTTATAGTTCTTCCTTATTTTGGTTTTTAGTACAGGAAGTCCTTTTCTCTCATTTACTGTATTATATATAAACAACCTTAACTTTTCCATATTAATAAACCTTAAAATGTTTTCCTTGTGTCTGTTTCTGTATTAAAAAAACTTATGTTCTCTTTACCGTCTTTCTGCAGCACTTTCTTATTATTATTTTATTTGCAAACTATGTATTAATTGATTTTATTTTCTGGTATTTTAGGAAGTAAACCTAAAAAGAACAAGTATCACACACCAAGCAGTAATGGATGTGGAGTGCCAGGAATGTCTGTAAGTGTTTGGTTATTAAAAATAGAAATAATTGTTTCTGAAAATAACAATTTTTTAAATATTATGACGGTAGGATTGCTCCCATTTTTTAGGGCAGTTTCATGTTAAGTGGCATGAACAATTTGAAATAGTTTTCCTTATACAATAAATATCTGTGTATTCAAAGCCTATAGGCCTACTCAAAACATCCCATGACATATGTAATTGTATTTATTTTCATATTTAATTTAATTGAGTATATTTTCAGATGTTTGTGACCATGATAATAAAGTAACTGAAATTTTGTATTTCTGCTAATTTATTCCTTTGTAAGTAATTCGTTGAGTTTCCTGCAGGTCTTCATATGTAATATCTTCAAATAAATAAACTGCAAATAGGTTTATTTTCACCTGACACATGTTTCACAGATACAGAATAATTTCTGTGAAACGTGCGTCAGGTGGAAATAAACCTTCTTGCAGTGTATTTATTTGAAGATATTATATTCTACTAATTTATACTTAAACTAATTTGTCATCCTTAGTCAAATGGAAATCATTTTAAAATACACCAATCTTTTATTAAAATCTTGTATAAATAGAAAGTAAACATTATCTGATTCTTTTCTCATTCTAATTAACAGAATTACTTAATTAACCATTGAAATGTGCAATATAATGGCCCTTTTTTGTATCCATAACATAAAATATAGAGTTTATAATTATGGATAAATAAAGATGTATTGAAAATATACAGTACTTTTCAAGCCATCTACAAGGCATTTAGCAGCACCTTAAAGCCTTTTAGTAAAATAAACCAGTTGTATGTCACACTCATAATAACAGAATGACCCCTATCTAAACATACAGTTGTGTGTTAGTATTATTTTTATTATAACTTGGATGTGATTATAATTACAAAGATCTTAGTTTTAGATAAAACTTTGTTATGACGACCAACTGAACTTGTACATTATAAGCAAGACTGTATGTATATAAAAAACAAAACTGTAGATGCTGCCTGCAGGTTCTTCTGTAAATAACGTAACGATATTTCCTCATAAAAGTCATATTGGATTAATTACTGTCTTAATTACAGTAGGTTGTACAGAAAATAAAGAATATTGGTTAGAAGAAAGGAATGTATAGCAATTGATGATTCCTATATCAATAATATAATTTATTGAGGGTGATGATGAAAAACTTAAAGTATTTTCTGTTTTCCATTGTTATCCCATGCCAGTAGTTTACAGTTCTGAAGACAGGTTCCTTTAATATGGTTGCTCTGTTTCTGTTCTAGTTACTCATAGGCTGTAGTAGTGCATCTTGAGTAATAAAAAGTTCATTTCTACAGCTTCTTTGGTTGCACTTACAGTCAACATATCTCATATCTATCCCTAACTAGGGAGTCATGCCCATGGATCAAACAGATAAATGGAATAAATAAAATATGAAACAAGTGCAAAGAACATAAATTAAATCTTAGGAACTGTCCCTTTATCCGATCCTGCAGCACATTGTCAGTTTTTTTAAAATGCGATTGTATCGATATATTACGATGTGGAAAAGAAGAAGTGTACAACAGTAGAGTCTCACTAATCCGGACCCCGCTAGTCCGGACATCCGGTTAATCCGGACAGACCTCAAAAAAAAAAATTGTAAAAAAGCGTGCATAAATTTTAAAACCTACTTTACTTTAAACTGTATTTATGTTCCGTTTTGACAACTCGTAAACAAACTAGGGCTACTACTACTGTATACAGTACGCCTACATTAACGTTGTGAAACGAGCGGCGCTTATGTCGGCGCGCAGCCCCTGTTTTCTGGGAAGTGACTCACTGATGGAAGTCCCCGCGTGCCAACGAACTCCTTGCGCCATCGGCATCAGCCGTCAGCCGTGCGCGTCAGCCAAATAAGCTGTAAATACGCCTTCATATTGGCGCGCAGACTGTTTTCCATGAAGGGACTCACTCTACCTGCACAGTTGATTGTCGTTTTGTTTTGTTTCCTTCAGTTGATACTCGTACTGGTAACCGTGCAGTCCGTTTTAAGGCCGTGTTTTTATTCAGTGCGTGTGTTTTATTGTGTGCGATTATTAAGAGCAATGTAAAATGGCAACTAAACGTAAGAAAGTGACTGTAACAATGGAACAAAAACTCTAAGCTTTGTTTCGTATTGATGCTGGTGAGTCATTAACTAAAATCGCGCAAGAGTTAGGAGTGGGAAAACAAACTGTTTCTGACTGGAAAAAAATCGAAAATTGTTGTGCAAAAATGGTGAACAAGGACAGTTTAAGTAACAGAAGCACGAGAAAAAAAAAAAAAAAAAAAAAAAAAAAAACGAAACTTTAGACGAGGATTTGTACGTTTGGTTTTGCCAACAATGTGAACAGTCCGCTGTCGGGCACAACGTTACAAGCGATCGCGCTCAAACTCAATGAAAAATTAAAAGGTGACCCTGCTTTTACTGCCAGTGTGGGATGGTTGTCTCGGTGGAAAGATCAACATGGCATTCGTGAACTGGGTGTAAGTAGTGAAATTTTGTCAGGTGACAATGTTGCAAGTGAAGACTTTAAAGTAAAATTTGAAAAGTTTGTTAGCGATGAAAACTTAGAGCCTTGTCAAGTGTTTAATGCTGACAAAACTGCGTTAAATTACAAAATGCTTCCAAAAAAACATTAGCCTCAAAGCTGGATTCTGTAGCCAAAGGTCATAAGGTAAAGAAAGAACGAATCTGCACGGATGAATGGAAAAATTTTTAAAGATTGGTTTTTTGACAAATTTGTGCCTACAACAAAGAAGTTCTTTAGAGAGAAAAAACTCCCAGAAAAAGCTGTGTTTATTCATAGACAATGCACCGTGTCACCCTAGTGAAGAGGAATTACGAGATGGTGAAATTTCTGCCACCGAACGTGACCGCTTTGATACAACCAATGGATCAAGGTGTGATTGAAGCAACAAAACGGCGATATAGGAAAAAGTTGATCTTGTCTCTTTTAGAGCAACAAGAAGCAGACCCGTCGGCTAACTTCATGGATCTTCTTAAAAAAGTGACAATAAAGTCTGTCATTTATTTAGCCGCAGAAGCGTGGGAAGAGATTAAGCCGTCAACTCTTCAAAAAAGCTGGAAAAACTGTGGCGTAGCATCCCACAAGAAAACCAGGGACAAAATGAAAATCAATCAACTGCAAATGACGCTGATTTCGTTCAAGTTTTTCAACAGTTGGAGGGGTGTGCCGACGTGGATGAACAGTGACAACGATATTGGTCATCAGGTGTTAAGTGAAGATGAAATCGTGGAGGCATGCATTGCAAACACTGCAACAGAAATTGACAGTTCGGAAGATGACGATGACGGTACGGAGGAATCAGCTCATGGTGAAACGACTACAATGCTGGAGGGGTTGATGACCTACTTCATGAAACAAAGCGACACATCGTCTGCTGAGCTACTGACCTTGAAGCGCCTACGAGATCGCACGGCGAAACGACGTCAGTCTTTACTAAAACAAAAGAACATTACGGACTTTTCCAAGTGAGTTCAAAGACTTAATTCTTGTTTTCAGTTGTACAGTACATACATATGTACATAGTGTACATATAGTTTCATTTTATCTTACAGTGCTGTACAGAATTTAAACTTTATTTCGTTTTTACACTTTTTAATTATGTAACAGTAATGTACTGTAGTTTTCTTTAGTACCGTACAATCAATAAACTTTGAATTTCAATCAATAAGATGTTTTGTTTTTTATGCTAAATCAATTTGTACATTAAAAAAGTAGGCCTACGTTGTAGTATTGAGACTGAAAAAGTAATTTTTATGATAAAAACATCGATTTTAATAGTTTTACCCATCTAAAACTTGTTTTACAAACATTTTAAAGCTGATCCCGTTTAATCCGGACTTTCTGTGATCTGGACGGGGTCCAGTCCCATCAAGTCCGGATTACTGAGACTCTACTGTAATTGTAAATTGTTTATTTCTTAATGCAAAGCGAAAATACATGTTGTTTTCATTTGTGAGGTTAGGTGGCAACAGTTTTTGGTTTTTAGTGGCTATTTACAAGCCATGGTTGAGGATGAGGAAGACATAATGTTTAATGTGTACATACAATGTTTATAACACAGTAATATTTAAAATACAGAACCTAACGATTTTGAGTTGGCATATTAACAAAACTACAACAACAAATGTAAACTGAAAAATACAAATATTTATGGTTTATAGAAAAAACAAAAAAAAAACAATGTATTAAGGAATGATAATATAAGGAATAATATGGTCTACATATTATACATAATGGACGTTTCTTTTTTGTTAGCCACAAAACAAGTACTTGTTGGAAAATGAATATTACCGAAAAAACGAGTTTTGCCACAAAAAAGTGACATGTATAGTAACAGGCAAGTTGGGTTTTTCCTGTACCTTCCGCAAAAAAAAGACGAGTTCTGCTTTACACTCGTATTGCTTTTCATGTTTTGTTTCAGTTCTCATGTTAACCTAACAACAACAACTTTTGGCGTCACAGGTACGCAATTCTGCTATACTACTGCTATAATATTTTTTCCCAATACAAAACGACTTACAACACCAACAACAATTGTCAACGAACTATTTTTTTGACATAAAGAATTAAAATTTGTATAATTCTTGTAACAACATGAAATGTTGTGTAATATTCACTAAACATCAAAACCAAATGATATCATTATCGAAATATCAAAAATGACTGCTGGATCAGATAAAGGTACACTACCAAATCTTACTATATGCACTTGACATGTGACTCAGCAAGGTGAAAGAAATGGTTGTTTAGGTTGTAAGCAACCTAGCCAGTAGCATAGCTAAAATTTTTCCATTAGAGTGTTTTGTTAATGAGGGGGATTATAGTTGATGATGTAGGAAGTTGGTGATTGATGTGTAAAATGATAGTGAGGTTTATCGTGCTCTGACAGTGTAACTTCCCTTTCACTTTGACAAGAGACCCAGAGGGGATCTACATGTTGAAATTCCATTGCTTATTTACTTATGTGTAACAAAACCCCTACACGTGGACAAGCACGCGCACGTGCAGATGTGTGTGTTAGAGAATGCAACTTCATTTAACGAGTGATCAGAAAAACGTTTAATGTTCTCATTCATAAGAACAAAACATTTTTGGGATTTTGTTGTCCATAACAATATTGTTAACTAAATATAAGTATATCACTACTGACTCAGAACACAAAGTTTTTTATTGTTAAAAACGTAAAAGTTTTACCTTATAGCCTGAACCAGTTTTTGCTTATTATAAGCTTCGTCAGAGGCTGCCACTGGGAGCACTGTCCATCTTGTTCTTGGCAACAGCATCGACTTTTGAAGGATGTACACACAAAAAGCCGAAAACTAGACACTCTTGAACAATTGGAAATATACAAACACACAAAAACATATAAAAATGACATCCTAGACGAACAGACACAATTCATATCACATGTATTATTTGAACATATCACACCCCACACACACAACATCGATCCTTCAAAAGTCGACGCTGTCACCAAGAACAAGACGGACAGTGCTCCTAGTGGCAGCCTCTGACGAAGCTTATAATAAGCGAAAACTGGTTCAGGCTATAAGGTAAAACTTGTACATTTTTACCAATAAAAAACTTTTGTGTTCCGAGGTGAATGAAAACTTTTCATTCCGATATTTAACAAAAAATCTGAATGAAGACAAAAACTATCTTATCGACTCACAGTTTATACAGTTAATTATTACGTGAGATGACTTTGAGAGTATATCTTTCAGAATTTTTAATTATGTAATATTTACATCTGGATTATTTTATAAAATCAAAATGAACATCATTTAAGGGGGAGGGGGCTGGAGCCTGTTCAGTAAATAGCCCCCTCTTGGTTGTAACTCCCACACCCCTTTGGCTATATCTCTGAACCCAAACATTCAGACAAGTAAACAGTAATAAACAAGTGAACAGCTTCAGGCATCCTGTGTGATCAACGACTTAAGCAGAATAAGTCAAATAAGGACAGAAGCCGTATGTACTCATTCTTATTGAATGGAATGAAAGCTTGGACTTTGAGAAACAATTAAAATCAAGACATTAGAAACTTTTATTTGATTTAGGAAAATATTTGAAAGATTGTGAATGCACAAAATTTGTAGTAATAAATAAGAATTCTAAAATCGTAAAGACAGTAAAAATAATGAAAATTAGAATAATTATATCTTGAAAAGACATTACAAATTTAAACTGATATGAAATGTTATGGAAGGTGAAATAGAAGTGGGACATGTGGAGGGATTGGAGGAGTACAGTCTGGCAAAAAAAAATCTTTACCTTGTTTTGAAGAAGTCCAAGTAAAATATGTAGGCCTATATAGTTGATGATAGCCAATGAGTGTTCACTGAGGGGAAGCCACATAAAGAAGATGATATCAGAAACGTTTATCTAAGGAGAATATCAACATATGACAAAAGAACGAATTTCCAGCTAGCTGTGCAAAAGACACGTACACCTACATACAAAATTTATAGAAACATTTTATATATAGTAACATCGTTATAAAGATTAAAGAGAAATTTTGATACCTTCTCAGCATGATTATATAAATTTATAAAAGCAAATAACAAGCATTATTCTAATGTAAGACATTTAATATTTGCATTAAACACCTCATCATTATCACAAACTATAATGCATTGTGCTGCACACTTTACCAGTGGTGTCAGCATTTATTTTGATGCAAGTACTTATATAAGTCATATCAATGTGTTTTTTACGTAAGGGACTCTTGGTGTCATTCTATAAATGTCAAATAATAATAAGTTCAAAAATATTTGATTATTGCATATTGCATGTTAGAATGTATAGCATGCAACCTTACAAAACAAAAGATATACAGATTGAAGAGGACTCGGAGATCAATATACAGGTTATTATTGTTTCCTTAAGGGACACAAAACCGAATAAATTGACTTAAGTGGATTACACATCAATTAAATAATTTTTTAATTAGACACAATGGAAGAATTCAGTATACTCTTTGGAGTAGTAGAATTATCAGATGAAAACCATGGGAGAAGATAAATTGTTGATGTTAGAAGAGGAGGAGTTTCAGATGGGTGGGATTTGCACTGGAAACTAGTGAAATACTATAGTCAACATTGGGCACAGCAGGGCTTATAAGAAGAGAGATTACATTTATGTAAAAATAAATAAATTTCAGTAAATTCAGCCTTATTGAAAAAAATTATTTGTAATGGCTATTTCCAAAATTTTATTGAAATAGTAAAAAAGTGTGGAAGAATGCATTTATTGAAGGAAAAAAATGGATGGATTCTTTTGTTGAAACCATCAGAAGCCACAAAATTGACATGTTGCTGAAGTTTAAATGGTTTTTCATTCCTTGAATTATTCACAGAGCAAATGTATAAGATTGCTGGAGATCTTATGAGAGCCTCACAAATACAGTGGAACCTCGATATAATGCCCCTGTAATATAAAGCGACCTTTGATGTAACGCTAATTTTTCATAGTCCCGGCGAATTCTCCATATAAACAACGTAAAAGAAACCTTGATATTGCCCCCCAGTTTCAGTATGCATCCTTGATGTAACGCTCTTTTTCTCAGTGGACGGAAAGGAGTTTTCAGAAGTCATAATGCCCTTCATTTGTTCCAAACTCCAGGGCCGTCATAAACAGTAGTGCAAGGTATGCACTGCAACACGGGCGACACAATCAGTTGCAGCAAATCACATCATCATAAAATCAATTTGTTTTTTTATCAACTCAATCTTAACTTTTAAAATTATCTTAAAACCTTCCTCTTCTACAGTCTGTGGACTAAAGCTCAAGACACTTTTGTTATTCTCTGTTCACTGTTTATTTATTGTAATAAATGAATAAATGTTGACAAGTTATTTCTTCATTTTTCACATTTTCATCCCTAAATTTAGTTCTCAAAGGTTTTAGAATAACAGATTCTCTATGATTTACAGCATATAAAATTATTTTTTTTTCCATAACATGGTTTGCAAGAGCTCAGCTTTATAGGAATTCTTAGAAGAAGTCATCCCAGGATAACTCTAATAATTATGAAGTTTAGGTTGCCAAGTGTCAACAAGATACTACATATGATGTAAACAAATTTTTTAATAAATTTCTTTACGTTTCTCAAGTTAAACTTGAAACCTTTATATAAAGCGACCCTCGATATAAAACGTTTTTTGGTCGGTCTGCAAAAGAGCATTATATCAAGGTTTCACTGTATTCAGGAAAGAACGTTAAGCTTAAAAGCACACATTTTATGATGTGAACTATATGATATTGAGAAACTGACCGTCCAAAGGAAGGTGAATGAAAAAATAAAAGGAGCCTTTCTCATGCTGTGAGGTATCGTCACAAATTATACTTTTTTAGCGTACCGTGTCACTTATTTTAAATAATTATATATTACCTTTTATGCACTCGAGTGACACAAAGTTTCGTCTAGTTATGACGTGTTTCGGGCACAAAGTCCCATCCTCAGATAACACTGATATTAATTTAAAACTAACTATAATATAAAATTGTAACCATGATTTTGGTTATGTCATTTAAATAAAATAAAACTTTAGATCGCATGTGAAATTGTTAAATGAAGCATGGCCGGAGCCCCCCCATGCGTGTACTCACTACCGCGATCGTCATGCGACTGGTCAAAGATTAAAATCTAAACCGATGGCAGTGTCGAACAAGTTGTTTGATGCAAAATTTATCTGATCATTTAATAAATTATTTTTGATGGTAGTATTTTTTATAGCTTTATAAATTTCAAATTCCTCCAGACTATCCATCCGTTTACCTTTTTTTACAAAAATGTAATGCTGTTAAATTTTCTTCAAAGCTAGTATATTTGTGTCCGCTTGATATTAAATGTTGCGCAAAATTGGATTTATTATTATTCGGCTTGGGAATATGTTCCAAAAATCTCGTATAAAAACATCTGCCTGATTGACCAATGTAGAAAGCCGTCACATTTAACAAATAAAATAAAACCATCACGACAAATAAAATCGTCACATTTTATTTTGTATACACCGGATTTCTTTTTTACAGGTACTTTGTTCTTGTTTTTGAAATAATTTCCCAAGTTATTATTTGTTTTAAATGATAAGATATAGTTTTTATCTTTGAGAACGGGTCTTAAAATATTCGGCATAATACCTGTAAAATTAGCTGAAAGATATTTACAATCTTTATTGCTTACTTTTATAAAGTTTGAATTTTTATTTTTTAAACGTTTTCTATGTGTATTAATTATTTTGTCTATTATTGTAGGTTTATACCCGTTGTTTATAGCTATTTGTTTAATAGTGCTTACCTCATTTAAGTAGTCTTCTTTCTCAAGGGGAACATTTAAAAGTCAGTTTACAAGACTGTTAAATACTGCCATTTTTTGTGTAACAGGATGATGTGATTTGTAATGTATTACTGTGTCAGTATTAGTGTGTTTTCTAAAAATTTTGTATTTTAAATTATTCCCGTTATGTGATACAGTTAAGTCTAGAAAATTAATATTTTTGTTGTTTTCAATCTCCATAGTAAATTTTAATTTATTATGAATTTTGTTCAAGTAATTCGTAAATAATTCTATTTGTCTGGTATTCCTGTTGAATATAATAAAGGTGTCATCTACATATCTGGAATAATGGATGATTTTATTGGCGAAATAATTATCTTATAAAATTTTTGTATTTTCTAAATTATTTAAATATAGGTCTGCCAGGATGCCTGAAAGTGGAGATCCCATGGCAAGGCCTTCATTCTGTTTATAATATGAATCTTCAAATGAAAAATAGTTTTGATTAAAAAGAATGATTTTTAATATCATTCAACTTTATATCTGTTGCTGTCTGTTGTTGTTGTTGTTTTTTTTTTTTTTTTTATATCTGTTGGTCAACTTTCTGTATTTCCAATGAACCATTATTTATTAAATTATGCCTGAGTAAAGTTAATGTTTCTTCAACAGGCACATTAGTATATAAATCTACTATGTCGAAGGATACTAGCTTGTAGTTTGGTTGAATTGTAACATGGTTGACCTTTTTGATAAAATCTTTATAGCTTTTAACACTCCAATTATTTTCTAAGTTGGTATGCTCTCTGATGATTTTTACTAAAGTTTTTGCTATTTTATAACCGGGGGCAGTTGTAAAATTAACCAAAGGTCTAATAGGAGTATTCTGTTTATGTACTTTCGGGAGACCTCTTAAACAAGGCGCACTAGCATTTATTGGTTTTAGTGAAGATTGTGTGCGTTTATCAAATAATTGCGTGCATTTATTTATTGTTTTGTTTAATTCTAAAGTGTATTTTTTAGTAGGGTCGGACGTCAACTTTGTAATATTATTGTCATTTGTAAAGTTGTATACTTTTTGTGTGTATTCTTCAAGCTTCAGCATGGCTATAGAATTTCCCTTATCTACCTTAGTTAAGTAAATATTATTATTAGAAAGTTTTTTGTTTAGTTGTATGGCTATATGTTGTTCATGTTGTGCTTTAGTGTAATTAAATTTATTTTGTATATGATTATTGTTCTTGTTTTTAATTATTTTATTAAACTTATTGTTTACTAATATTCTTATTTCATTTTGCTTATCTGGGTTAGGAATGTTTTTTATCACCGACTTGGCTAGCGATCTAAAGTTTTATTTTATTTAAATGACATAACCAAAATCATGGTTACAATTTTATATTATAGTTAGTTTTAAATTAATATCAGTGTTATCTGAGGATGGGACTTTGTGCCCGAAACGTGTCATAACTAGACGAAACTTTGTGTCACTCGAGTGGATAAAAGGTAATATATAATTATCGTCACAAATATCTCATGAGGATTTAAGCCAAGAATTACAACTCGTGTAGTATACAGCAGTAGAGCAGAAATGAATTCATAAAATTGAATGTTTACTTTCAAGTACAGTACATCATTTGGTTTGCCCATGTTGAGTTCAAGTACAATATATAATTTAAAAATGTTTCCTATGATAAAAATCATCATATATTTTAACTTGTTATGTTTATTATTGTAGTTATCAAAGGAACAGTTGGGCGCCATGAAGGATATGACTAAATGCTGTGATGAGCATGATATATGTTATGGAACTTGCAACGAAAGCAAGGATAAGTGTGATTTCGACTTCAAGAAGTGCTTGTACAAAGTGTGTACAACTGTCCAGGACAAAGTATCAGATGCACTGACAAAAAGTAAGTGGACACCAATATCTGGGTGTATAAAAAAACTAACAATGAAAGGATAGTGTTTAAATCTATGTATTAATTTTTATTTCAAACACTTTCTGCTACAGTCTATTTCTTGATGTATATAATATATTTAATATTTATAATAACTTTACATCAAGATATTTTTTCCTTATTTGGAACATGTTCTGGACACTTAGTGTTCTCTTCCTCAGCGTTCCTAATTTTGAATATTGTGAAGTACTTGTGTGTTGGTTTGTTGTTGAAATCCATTGTAGAAAGGTAGATGAAATATCTATAAATGCAAAGGATAGTTGAAGGGGGAAGGGGTAATTTTTTATATGTGTACTATGTTATCGGCAACAAAGAAGTAGTTTGTTGTTAAAATTCCTTCTTGGATTGTTTGGCCATGGTCCTATGTTTTCTGCAAAACCAGAAATTTCGGCAGTGCCATTGACTGCCATCATCAGTGAAAATCGAGTACGGGGACGTGAGGTGGTGTATGTTAGTGACCATGGTACTGTGGTTAAGGCTGAAGAAAGAATTAGTTTCTATGGAAAAATTTCGTTTCGAAAATGATTTTAAATATAAATCTTAGAACATGGAAGTCATGTATGGTTCTCCATACCGATATTTTTAATTCTGTAAATGATACTTAGTTTTGCTTTGTTTGCATCTCATTTAAATGATTCCTGTCTCACCTTGTTATTCCTAGAGCATACAAAACAAATATCTTAAATAACTGATTGTGAGCTTGTTGGCAGACACCGTGCATGTGTCTGAATATGAGTGACAAACATTAACCCTCTCAGGCTGTTCAGTTGATTGTGAGTCATCATTTAGTGCACCTGTTGTGTTGCAGAATAATGCTAACTTAAAAAATTGAGCACATGTCGATTTGTAATTTGTAGTAAAATTGAACAAGACGCCAACAGAAAGTTTTCATATACTTACTGAGGATTATGGAGAAGACTGCGTGTCTAGTGTATACGTGTGTGTGAGGGTACAAACGATTTAGTGGAGGATGCCAGAACATGGAACACAGTGAATGCCTTGGGTGACCTGACACTTCAAGACCTGAAGAAAAATATAGAAAAAATTGACCAGATTGTTCGAGAAGGCAGTTGACTGTGTGTCTGAATGATAGCTGAAGTCATAAACGCTGTACAAACATTTTTTTGTGAGGATCTCAATGTGAAAAAGAATTTGTGGCAAGATGGTCACTCGGGTTTTCACACCAGACCAAAAAAAAAGCCCCGCAAGGAAGTTTGCACTAACGTCCAGTTTCATGCAGACCACAACTTTTTTCTCAAAACATCATTATTTGTGATGAAACCTGGATATGCCAGTATGATACAGAGATGAAAATCAGTGCACTGGAAAACATCGTCATCACTAAGGATGAAAAAATAGCTTTTGTGTAGACTGAATTAACAGTTGGCTTTTTATTGATAAATGCGATACAAAGTGATTTCAATACCACTGAAACATTCCTGGCATGTGTTAATTCCATGCACATAGGCTGTAGTAATTATTGTTACTTCCCAGTTCTGGTTTAGGGATTCTTAATTGTTAAGTTTCTCGTAAATCTGTAACTAAGGATTGTGGTGAAAAGTTTGTGTAGAGATGATCTGAGGTATGAGATGGTCTGTTTATTGTGTTTTGTGAGTAATAAAATTATTACACAGATTTTATTTTTCAGCTATCTTTTTCATTCTTGTGCACTGGTTAAAAAGGCTCTTTAGCATTGTGACATTTGTAATATCTATACACAGGAGCATTTCTGCTGTTACTCTGTCATTACCTTTGGAAATGGTAACCAATTTGTTAATATTTTTCAAAAATTGACGTTCTGAGTTTTCATATGTACTAACAGCAAATTAACTACAAATGTTTGTAGTTACTAATTGCTTTTGTTTTTCCAGGTTGTAAGTCAACAGCAAAGCTTCTGCACACCGCTGCAAATACATTGGGATGTAAATTTTATAAACTTGCCCAAGAGGAAGCTTGTTATTGTGCACCAGATACTCAAAAGCCTAAACGAAATGAGTTTTAATGGACGGAGAGTCCTAATAAAGTTATGAAATTTGAGTCACATGTATATGTGGAATGGGCCAAAATTCACCGACTATTTAATTGTAAGCTAGTTATATTAACAGTTGACTTTTATCCCACTCGTTATTCGCACAAGACATCTCAAAAAATATGTACACAGTTTTATCATAAATGCAGTGTTTAGTAAGATACACGTATGTTTTATAGTCAAAATCAAAGAAAACAACTGTAGACTCTTTTGAGTTATTGCAAGTGTTTGAACAGTTGACCATTCTGGTCTAGACATTGCTAACAATCTAAATATATAGAACTGCAAACATGAATTCATCAAGTTTTTGGGTAATTACTGTACGTGTCTCATTGATTGTTGTAGGTCTTTATATGTCCTAAAAAGAGTTCAGTGTTTTAAGGTCTAGTAACATGGAGAATAGTGTGTACGTATTTTTTGGAGGCACTCAGAGAGAGAGAGAGAGAGAGAGAGAGTGAGAGAGTGAGAGGTGAGTGCAGTTTTAATAATTTTTTAATATAATTTTCATATGCAGGAAACCTTGATGTAATGCTCTTCTGCGGACCGACCAAAAAGTGCTTTATATCGAGGGTCGCTTTATAAAGAGGTTTCAAGTTTAACTTGAGAAATGTAAAGAAATTTCTAGAAAAAAATTGTTTACGTCATATGTAGTATCTTAGTGACACTTGGCAACCTAAACTTCATAATTATTAGAGTTAGTCTGGGATGATTTCTTCTAAAAGTTCCTATAAAGCTGAGCTCCTTGCAAACCATGTTATGTAAACAAAAATATTATATGTTGTAAACCACAGGAATCTGTTATTCATAAACCTTTGAGAACTAAATTTAGGGATGAGAATATGAAAAATGAAGAAAAAACTTGTCAGCATTTATTCAGTATTCTTTAATTACAATAAATAAACAGTCTACAGAGAATAACAAAAGTGCCTTGAGCTTTATTCTACAGACTGTAGAAGAGGAAGGCTTTGAGATACTTTAAAAAGTTAAGATTGAGTGAGTAAAAAAACTTACGTGATTTAATGTGAAACATAAAACATATATGATGATGCGATTTGCTGCAACTGATTGTGCCGACCATGTTGCAGTGCATACCTTGCACCACTGTTTACGACGGCCCTGGACTTTGGAACAAATGAAGGGCGTTATGACTTCTGAAAGTTCCTTTCCACCCGCTGGCAAAAAGAGCGTTACATCAAGGGTGGATACCGAAACTGGGGCGCAATATTAAGGTTTATTTTATATTATTTATATGGGGAATTTGCCGGGAGCATGAAAAATGAGCATTACATCAAGGGTTGCTTTATATCGCAGGGGCATTATATCGAGGTTCCACTGTAAAACCTACAATTTTAATAGGTATTGATAAAAGTTTACTGTTTTTAAAATGTATAGTTACCATAGTCATTTATTTACTTCTTGTGTTATTATGATAATAGGAACATGAGTTACCTGAGTAAGTATTAATAAAATAATAATTAACTGTTCACAGAACTAGTATGACACAGTTACATAAGAGACTTCAGTTATGTTATACTTAAAAAAAGAAATTATACATTTGGAAGTGGTAATCACAACTTTCTGAATTTCTGTTTCAAACTACAGTAGTTTTTCCTGAAAATTTGGGACAGTAATGTCCTATGTACAGTGTGTTATTTGAGTAGTTAAAGGTCAACAGTTTATTCCAGATGTATAACAGTGCATAGCGTATATAACGTGTGTATTTATTGTTGTAACAGAAAAATTATGTGTTTCAGTAATCTGCAAAACTCCCCCCCCCAAAAGCCAAACTTTTTTTTGATTCGGATTACTGGAATTGGATTATATTTTTCAGAGCTTTTAGCAGTGTAGTTTTTGGATGTAGCTTTTAGAAATATTTACCATATTTAGGTGCAACCTGGATCTTTACCGTACATCCTTTACATGGGTATCCTTCATGTTCATTTCTGTTACTCTAACCAGTTTCTCAAGGACTTCCTTGACACAAAAAAGTTTCTTAAAACTATATAATTGCTTCCTGTTAATGCTATCATATACTGCTCGAAAATCCACAAACATGACATAGACATCTGTTCCGAGTTCTTGAAATTTTCTGAATATTTGTCTTAAACTAAATATTTGGTCAACAGAATCTCTATCTTTTTATAAACACACTGATAACTACCAATTTTCTTATTTATGTGATGTTCCACTCATCCAAACACAATATCTGAGAACATTTTATACATAACATTCACCAGTGAAATGCTGAAATGCCCTGATAGTTGCTGCATTCTAATTTCAAACCTTCTTTACATAATGGGCAAATGATACTTCTATTCCGATCTTGTGGCAGTGGCATCTCCTCATTTCTCCAAACCTGTAAAATTATTTTATGAAGTTTACAGGTTATTTTGTTTTCCCATACTTAGTAGTATATTAACCCATTCGCCACATTCTTTCAGTTTGGTTGGTTTTCTATATTTATTTACTCTTCAGATATAAACTTTTATTTTTTTTCAGTGGTTGACTAGAAAATGTTCTATTGTGTCAATACTATGGTAGGTAATTTTTTCTTATCAGTGTTTTCATATGAAGATTACTTGATCCTTTTTGTATTTATATACGTCCGTAATTATTTCACTTCATGATTACTATTTCTTGGGACTTTTCAAATCTACCTTATATTTATTTAAACATTATGATTTTTAGTTGTGTGACGTTGTTTATTGACCATGTGCTATTAAGTATTTTTTGTATGGTGATGGATTCTTCTGAAGTTTGGCTAATTGCCTACACACAGATTACTCTTAAATTACACATTACGTAATTCAACTTACAAGACTTCTATTGGTAAAACTAAGTTATGACAATGATAACCAAAATTTTCATGTGAAGTCTATTGATGACATCATTACAATGAAAACATTTACAGAATATTTAAATGTGTAACTGTACATTTGTTTTTATTTTAACTTAGTTCCATTTTTAGATGTTAGGAGAAAACAGTAACATATTAGTTGAAATTAATGTTTTATTTAAAATAATAATGGGCTTAATTAGATGCAAAATTAAGTTTACAATTTGTTATTTTAATATGCTGAAAATCTATAGAAACAGAAAAGAAATATCCTCTTATTTCATAATTTACAAATTACCGAGTTATTGAATGGATTATAGGAATGTGGCTGCTAAACTGTACTCTCAAAAGGTCTTATCTGTATTATCATTTAAGTTGTGAATGGCTTCTTTAAAGTGATGTAAGTATTTGGTTCTGTGTTTTGATGGTTAAAAAATCAGTATTAAAAAAAGATAATAAAACATTAGTTGAAATCTATGATATTACTAACAACCAAAAATATAAGTTACGTAATATACCTGTGTAATTGTGTAGTCAGGTGTATAATAAGTCAGTCAGATATAATGCTTATGGTAAATTTTGTCAGAACTGTAGCTAATGTCATAATTATTTCTTAGATGTAAAGATACAGTGTCATGCAATCATATAATAAGCATTATAAACTTTAACGTTTTTCAAATGTGTACCAGATTTGAGTTTATCAGAATTTTAAGTATTTTAGTAGCATAAACTAGATATTTGTCAGTCATATGCAATGGGATAACCCAAACGTGTTAACTGTTTGGCACATGGCAGAGAATTGCTTTCAATTCATGTTGTTTTTTCACACAGTAAGACATAAACCCAAATTAATTTTCAGTCTCAGTATAGACAATGGTAAATATGATACAAACTCTTATATTTGCATTAAATGTATTAAAATCAAAATTTTGTTAACATGCAAAATTATAATACTAATGATATCAAACATAGTTTAGTATGAACAATGAAGCTGCTTTTGAATAATTAGCTCTGTAATATTAGGTTTAAGGTCTGATAATTTGAATATTAAGTCACTCTCGACATCAAGTTTATTTCTTAACTTTGCCAAACTCGGCTCTATCTTTCCAGTCGCACGTGTCGAAATCCAGCTGCTTAGGCGTAAAACCAGCTACACGGAAAAACGTTTTGCTTAGATACAGTGCTTATACGTGAGATACAGTGATTATAAGCAAGATACTGTGCTTATAAGTGAACTAAAACAGTGCCAACAGTTCTGCATTGATGCAGCACTCTAGTCAGTTCGGCTTACAAACAGATCTGCTACACAACATGATTTAAAGACATTATTAAAGTCACTAGTTTGAATTAGTTTTACAATTACATTTAGTTTGAAAAAAAAATACTGGAATCTTCTACTAATTGTTTTAAGATTCCAAACTTTTATATTTAGATTTTAGACTATAAAAAATTGGAGAAAATTATGGTATTTTCTATTTTTTCTTAAAAGTGTCCGCGGGCCCCCTGACACATTGTCACGGACCCCACTTTGAGAACCTACAAAGGATGGCAGCTAATTTTCTCAATAAGGAATGCTTGGTGTTAACAGGTTGTGATAAGTCACGAGCAGCTATTGTGATAGTTTACTTCCTTTCTTTTTGTTTTTTAACAGTTTACAGTATTATATTAAACTTTAAGGAAAGAAGACTTATTTCATAACTATACTTCTTTCATAATATATACTTCTTTTATTTCATACTTTTGCGTGTCAGTAATTTACATTAATGTATGTCACAGACTGGGTGAAATAGTATAAATTTATCTATTTTAAACTGAAGGTTAATCTTTTTGAGAGCAAATGAAAGTGCATGTCATTGTACACTTCCTAAACACAGACGTGAGTTACATTATGTTGCATAGAAGTTAACTGAAAATAGCAGAATTGTATTTAATTTGACGTTTTTATTTTACATGGTCTTATTTTTGTAGTACACGGTTGTTTTTTGTTTTTTTTCTGTTAAAAAATATAAATCAAGTAATAATATAATGAAAATGATGATTACAGTGTTTGTCTAAACACACACACACACACACACAAGTATAAACATCAATAGAATAATACAGTCGTGAATCAAACAAAGAAACAAAACTGTACTCTATTTATCAAGAGTTGAGAGTAGATTTATACTGAGAAAACTAATTCTGATTGACTACATTAATGTGAATAAAGCGGCCCATCCACTTACAGTTTTCCTTGCATGTTTCTTGACTGGCAAGTCTTGAGCAATTTCCTTGTCAAGTCTCGACCAATTTCTTTGCAAGCCTTGTCAGGGATGCTTGTCAGTTTTTATAGCGGATATAGTGGATGGGCGCAACATGGCGTGCCAAAGCCAAGAAAATGCTTGCAAAAGGGTTCTTGTGGCATTCAAACCATTAGGAAGTTTTCACTGCAAGTCACGTCGGTTTTTTCCGGTGCATGCTCTGTACACTACAGACAGTCCATCAAGGACACATCCGCTTGTGCTATTTACAACTCGTACAGTTTGTTTTGTAGGTATAGGTAATAAATCGCTCAGCAAGTCTCAGGTATAATGCAGCCTAGAGACTGGTGATATAGCACAAGAAAATTTTAAGTCTTCATAACTTCTTCCTGTTCCTGAAAACCATAGTGTAGCACTTAGTTTTTCGTGAATACTTATAGCTTTTCGAAACTTAGTGTTTTGTTTTTCTAAAAGTGCCCGAACTTTCTCCAGAAGTGTTATGTAACTGGCTTCATCCATACAAAGGTAATTTCGGTAACTGTCTGCATCATTTAATAGCAGTTTATCTAATAAATTTATGTGACTGTATAAGTTCCTTTGCAAAAACCAACTTCGCGACCAAAACCTGTCTTTTTGCTTTCAAACACTTTGCTAAAATTACAGCAAAACAGGCTATTTGACGGTTTTGAACGGGAGGAATATTGAAAGCAATGACTGGATCACTGCAATGTTCACTTGTAAATGGATGGACAGTTTCAAGGAAATATGTCGAGGCTGTTCGAGACTTGTCGAGCCTTACTAAGGCTATTTGTTCAAAGCTTCACACATTTCCTAGTCAGTTTTACTTGTTAATGGACAGGCTGCTTAAGAGTAACAGAAACCTTATGATACCAAGCACAGATTGTAAAATATCTATACAGAAATTGTAAATTGAGAAAAGTCAATTTATAACTTAAAAAATAATCAAATAAATGTGTTAAACAAACCAGGATAAAATGTTAATCAATACTGCAAGTAAAAAGCATGTTTCTTATTTTTTCTATAATGATGAAATAATCTGAGTATGCAAGAAATGAGACACCACAATAAGATTAGATATAACAACATTATATTAATGTACTCAAGCTGCTGCTCAGTTGTTATCACATTAACTACTCTCAAGCCTTGGAAAATGGGTTATAAGCATTTTTAATGCTCTGTTACTTTTGCATGTAGATCAGTTAACATTTGTATGAATAGTTTAGATTTATTACTAAATTCTATCATGTACGAATTATCCAAATTTCATTACTGTTTATGAATACTCATTTTGTAGCAAATTAATGAACTGCTACATACTATGTAGCATACTGTATACAGTAGAGCATCGATTATCCGAACATCTCGGGACAAGGGCCCATTTGGATAATCAATATTTTGGATAATAGATCGTAAATTGAAAACATTATTTCTCTTTACAGAAACAAAGGTTTTTATTACAAAATAATTTCTAACATACTGTTATATAATTACAGCAACCTGTATGTAGTGTAATGTATTTCTAAGGCTAAAAATCATTGAAGTAAAACTGAGTGTAATTAATAAAAAGCAAAAATTAATTTAAACAAAATTAGAGTTTAATGACAAATACTGTACTATAAAATTAAGTAAAAATTAAAAACAAAACAAAACATACAGAACCATGGATTTACGCTTTTTTCAAGAATTGTTCTGTCACTGCCTGCTTCAAACTGATACCCCATTTTCTCGCTGCTAAAGACTGAAGTTGTTTAAGATTCATAAGCTGAATACAGTCGGGTCTACCTTATCTTCTGTTTCAACCTACTTTAGAACAGTCTCATGTGCGTCAAAAGTTTCTGCTGCTGTCGGTGGTTTTGTATTACCAGCATTGTCACTGTCTTCAACTGAATCTGTTTCGTTTTCATTGCGTTCATTTAATTTAATAACTATCTCTTCATCGGTTATTGCTACATAGTATTGTAATAACTTATAGTATATAATTTTTAATGTTCAATAAATATCCAATACGCATACACGTCTCCAATACATTACTGTACTGTACAGTACATAATGTACTTTTTATTCAGTTCGGTCGGATAATAGATCGTTCGGTTAGTGGATGTTTGGATAATCGATGCTCTACTGTATATGTTACAGTGGACTTCTCTGTAATATAACAGCAGTTTGATGTAAAAATATTACCTAATATAATTTATGGTTAAGTTTCAAGGTTCTGTGCTCCATGTAGGATTGTATAGTCATTTTAACAGTATTAATAAGTATTGTGCCTTGCCAAAATATTTACTTTTTGTGTTATGAAATTTGTATGCAAATGGTGTGAATTTGAAAACAAATATATACTTTTATTCCAAAATGGCATGTGGTTATGGCCTGTTTTGTTACTTTTCCAGTCTTGTCATTGTTTTGCCCTTTCACATGTAGTGTCTACTGAATGGAAATGAAAGAACGCAATAGGGGACTTAATTCTGCTATTTTGGTGGTAAAATCACAAACAAGAGAAGAAGTGAGGAAGATCAAAATGTAGGGTCTTAATAAAAGTTTGTATAAAAGAGAGTTTCCGTTAAGAGGGAACACTTGCTGATATCAAACATGGATTTCAGTGTTACAAAACATAAAATATTATATCCTAACACATTATATATTATGTATAATTATTTATGGTATTTATGTATGTATATATGTATGTGTACAAAAAAACATAAACAGTAAAAAAAATTAAAATGCAAAAATATAAATTATAAGAAAAATGTATGGTCACCTTCATGGTCATCTTGAGTCTCAGCAAACATAAATAACATACAAATTATTCACAGTTTTAAAGTATTAAAATTTACTAATTTGATTATTAGTAACAAACATATTTTGTTCCAAATAGTGAGCGAGTTCTGCATCTCGGGGAGCTTATTAGTAGTCGTAATAGTAGTAGTAATAATAATACGGAGACTAACGATCATCATTAGTTTCCTGCCCAAGGGCAGATCTTACAGGGTATGTTCCCTCTATGCTTTTCTATCCTGGGCTAGTCTCTTGATTTCATGGTATCGCATCAATGTATCATCCACATCTGATCTCTCTTCTGTCCTCTATTTCGCTTTCCATTTACCAGCCCCTTCAGTGTTTTACTGTCACGTTACCTTGTGTTTGCTGCATACAGTGTGCCAACCAGTTTCTCCTCTTGCCTTTGATGATATCTGATACTCTTCTCCTCTTTAAGTACCTCCTGATTCATCACTCTATTCCTCCAGGAAATCTCCATCCTTCTCCATGTCCACATCTGGGGCCTGCAGCCTCCTCTCCTCTTTAAGTCTCTGCCCTATGTAGGAACACACTCCAAACACAACACTTCACCATCCTCTTCCTTTCTCAGTTTTTCATCTGTAGTAGTCTGCACAATAATCTTTTCTTACTATTAAGGGCTATCTTAGCTAAGGCAGTTCAGCATTTCACCTGTTGACTATAATGCACGTCCTCTGTCACTAATCATCCCAGACATTTAAAAACTGTCACTTGTTCAGTTTCTTCATTTTCCTATTTTGATCAGTCCAGTCCTGCTCATTTTACTTATGACCATTCTCTTTGTTTTCTTTAATTGATTTTCATTCCAAACTCTTCAGCATTCCAGTTCTATTAAAATCCCTCAGCATTCCAGTTAATGTCCTTTCATCCTTGGCAAGCAACTCCATAACACCTACCCTAACGTCCTTCTATCAACTCTTACTCATCAAGACACTCATTATTACTTCCAAGTATATGTTGAAGAGCTTGGGAAATGTACAACAGCCCTGCCTTACACCTTTTCCAAATTTGATTTCTTTTGTCATTTTTTTCCCAAGTCTCACTACAATCTTCTGTTCTTGATAGAGCCTTCTAATCAACATGGCCCTTCTAAGGGTCACCAAAAAATGAAGAGGTGTACGATTGGCGCCATTTGTCCTATGTCAAGGTAAACCCAAAAAATATCTGAATTTAGATGGATGGATGTAATACAAATAAGATGTTTAATTTAAGATGTCTATAACTGCTCAGAAAAGTACATCGTACATGAGATTGAATAGTCTAATATTGTGGAAATCAGAGGCAAGCTCTATGTTCTTATGGTATGACAAGAGAGAAGGTTGGTGGGAGAAATGCTAGGGGAAGACAAAAGAGTTGTTTATAAAATTTCTCAATCAGAAAGAGAGATGCTGATAAACTGAGGACAGAATGGGTGCCACCTAATCCTTTACTGAAATATCGGTATGGAGAACCATACATGACTTCCATGCTCTAAGGTTTATATTTAAAATCATTTTCGAAATGAAATATTTCCATAAAAATAGCCTTAACCACAGTACTGTCGTCACTAATGTATACCACCTCACGTCAGCGCACTTGATTTTCTCTGACGATGGCAGTTGATGGAACTGCCGAAACCTCTGGTTTTGCAGAAAAATTGGACCATGGCCAAACAGCCCAGGAAGGAATTTTAACAACAAACTACGTACTTCTGTGTTGCCGATAACATAGTACACATATAAAAAATTATCCCCTCCCCCTTCAACTACCCTTTTCATTTATAGATATTTCATCTACCTTTCTACAGTGGATTATTATGACCTTCTTTCCAGGATACTTTATTTATCAAAATGAAGTACTTTACTCTTGTTAAAACATAAAAGGTTTCAGGTAAACTACCCCTTCCCCTAAACCAATCTTCACCATTTCAGTAGGCCTTGAGTCCTCTACAACACAGGCATATGCAAAAAAATTTTTAGTTCTGTTTGAATTTCTGGCAGTTATCATTCGCCATAGAAAAAATTCTACACACAGACACTTTTCAAAAAATGACCTTTCTTCATTTGTTTGAGGGTAGTACACTCAGAATCAGCCCTTATCTCGAACACGATTTTTTTCACCATCACCATACTTCCATTTCCTTATGGAACATGGAAGTAAAAAGTCTATTATATTCTTCTTTTGTAGCTTTCCCTTTATCATAAATTTGTTTCTACTATTTCAGTCATCATTCATTAATTCTCATTAAATCTCCATTGTTGCAGGTTCATCATTGTTGAAGCTGTTGCTTCTCTCTTTCTTTTCCTTGGTGGTTGTCATTGTAAGATGCTGTTGGCTCATCTTGTTTCATCCGTTCTGTTTACAGCATGTTGCCAAAACCACTGCAGTGCTTTGTTTTCTAGGATCTGTGTAGAGGAATATGTTTCCCCCATCTCTCTCCACATTTCTACAATTTGTATTTTACTTTGTCATGCATCCGCTGTAATCTATTTCTGTGGTTTTATTTTATCCCTTAGTTCTTCATCTTTAGTTATAATTTAGATCCCTCTAAAACTATTGTTATGACAGTCTACTTATACAGTGGTACAGTGGAAAACAAAATACAAGACACCAATTAAGTCACTAATCACCAGCTTGAATTATCACAATTAAACAGTTTGTAATCTACAAGATAGTCTCTTACAACAAATGAAAAAAAAATTGTTCACACACGATAAAAATGTCAACTAATATAAAACACAATCGTATTACAATTGTCCCGCACAATTATAAAACACAACACTTTGCCAAAATACTTCGAACTGACTGTGTAAATCGCCTGACAATACTGAATTCTAAGCAGCAGGTATGGGCTATTTATAGTCTGCAGGGTTTCATAATATCTACTTCTTCTTGTTAGCGAGTTTCCAGCCCTGAAGCGCCGATCTCTTGTAAACTGTATGCGCCAGATCCCAGAGAAGTGGATTCATGGTTATTTTTGCCAGTGATTACTCCTCTTTTCCATGTTCCTTTACCAATTCTTTAAGTCAGTATCTCTCTTCACACTGTCCAGTACAATTTAATAGGGTATGCTCAGTGGTGTCCTCCTCTTCATTACACATCTTACACATTGGTGAATCACTAAGGTGAAATCTATTTAGGTAGCTTTCCATCACCAAATGCCCAGTTCTTAATCTCGCTCCAAATGTCTGACTTGATCTACTAATATTTCTGTATATACTAAGGTCGTTTGGTATTTTCTGTATTTTGAAGAGCTGGCAGCCAGTAGTTTCCTGATTCCAGTTCCTTGTCCATTGGCTTTTAAAAGTTTTATTGCTTTTTGTGACACAACTTTGAAGCGACTGTACTGCTGGAGGTTTCGGTCCAAGTGTATCTACACTATAGCCATTTATATAGCCATTTTAGCTATTTCATCAGCCGTCTCATTTCCAAATATGTCACAATGACCAGGGATCCATTGAAAGGTGATAATTTTATTTTTCAGTAGTTGAAGTAGATGGAAAATTTCTTTAGCTCTAAAATAATAATCTGTAGGGTTGTACTGTATAATTGTTTGTAGTGCTGATTTTGAGTCTGTAAGAATACAGATCTTCATATATATTCCAAGGATAGACAATGCTGTAGAGCAGCTGATGTTGCCAGCAATTCAGTGTCCAATGAGGAGATCCCAAGGATGAGGTGATGTAATATTTTTCTCTGGTCTTAGGAACATAGTAGCCAGCACCTGACAGGCCCTCATTCAAGCACAGTGAACCATCTGTATAGATGTGTAAGTGGTCATTGTAATTTTCTTCTATTGTATGCAGGGTCACTTGCTTCAAAAATTCTGATGTCTCAGTCTTTGTAACATCTCCCAGCAGAGAAATGAAAAAATTTGGTGGAGTCCATGCCCATGGTGGCATACAGTTCACAAAAGGTCTTTATTCAGGAGTTAACTGATCCTGTCCTTGGCATATTCTATATACTGTTTGGCTAAAGGATTGCTTATGTTTGTTTCCAGTATAGACAATATGGTGAGAGGGATGACTGTTTGGAAAAGTTTGGTTCTTTAAAAATTTTATCCATATTCTGTTATCAATTTGAATATTGAGTGGTTCCACATTAAGTTCTATTTCTAGAGCATTTTTTGGAGTAGTAAGGGGACATCCGAGACAGAGATGCAAGGCAGAGTTCTGAATCACATCCAGCTTTTTCTTGTGCGATGGTGCTGTGCCTCCCCAGACTTCTCAAGCATAAATAACTTTTGGCAGTATGTAAGATATATATAGTTGTCTCAACGTGACTGTATCTCCTCCCCAACATCTACCTGCCACTGCTTTCAATAAGTTAATTCCCTTCAGGCTTTTATCTGTCACAGTTTCAATGTGTTTTTTCCAAATAAGTTTCTCATCCAGAGTCACTCCCAAAATTTTTGGATGTGGGTTGTACTTTATATTTTTACCAAACAACAGAGTTTCGGGTTTATCTTCTTTAAGAGAGTACTTTGTAGTGAATAAGGTACATTCGGTTTTTTCAGAAGAAATCTTCATACTCCATTTTTGAGCCCAGATTGATATTGATGTGATTACTTTTTGTATTAATTGAGTAGCCAATTTTGGATCCCCTTCAACTGTCCAGACAGTCAGATCATCAGTGTACATGCTATATTTCACTTCAACTGGCAATAATTTTCCTATATCGTGCATCATTATGTTAAAAAGTGTAGGGCTCAGGACTGAACCCTGTGGAACTCCATTATTGATTTTGATCTCCTCAGATGTTGTATTATTTATCTTTGTTTTTATTGTTCTGTCCTGAAGAAAAGAACCTATTAATCTAAGCATTCTTCCTTTAATTCCAATTTTCATTGCTTGTAGTATTAAAGAAGCTGGAGGTATCTTGTCAAAGGCTGCTTCGAAGTCCACCATAACAGCAACTGTAACCTTCTTGTTGTGAAAACCCGCATAGATATCCTCTGTTAACCTGAGGATTGCATCCACAGTACTTCGGCCAGGTCTAAAACCAAATTGATTCTGATCCAACAAGTTGTTTTTTTTTCTAATCTCCACCTAAGTCTATTGTTTATAATTCTTTCTAATAATTTTCCTAAGCATGATGTGAGGGCAATTGGACGATATGAATTTGTACTCAGCTTCTGTTTTCGTGGTTTCAATAGTGGAATAATGATAGAAGTTTTCCACTCTCCCAGAAAATTTCCAGAGGTCCAAATGTGATTGAAAAAATTTAAGATGTCTTGAGTGAATTCCTCTGTTAGGTGGCGCAACATCTCATTGTGAATATCATCTGGGCCAGCAGCAGTGTTCTTTAACTCTGAAACAGCTAGATGAAGTTCCCCACTGGTAACAGCAGCATCACTCTCATCTGCATGCAGAAATAGGTGGAACTTATTACATGAGTAGAACTGTTCTTCTTTTGAAAAAGTTTTGGGATACGAGGTCTTTACTCCTGATTTTTTGGCGTATGTTCTATTGAAATGTCTGAGATAGTTTTTTCATCATGAAGAATATTACCTGCATCATCCTCTGAAATTCTTCCAAATAGTTGAAGCTGAGGTATTGGGATTTATTGTACCTACAAATCTTTTCCAACTTTCTCTTTTTGCACTAAGATTTTCACGTTCTGCAAGTGCATTTGCTCAGTTGTACCTGATTCTATTTTCAATATTATTTTGTTTTCCCAAGGCCTGCCTTGCCTTTTGTCTTTCTTTCCTCGCTCTAGCTGTTTCAGACTTCCACCAAACATTCATTGGTCTTCCCTGTTTTTGTTTAATTTTTGGGATGGACTTTAGTGCTGCCTCGATGATCACATTTTTGTTAGTATCCCAACGTCTAGAGCAGAATGTGCATTTTTTCTGACAGGTTCGGATCTGGTGAAGATTCATGTTTTGCACCAATAAGTGAGTTGTCAAGTTCGCTTTGAAAAATGGGCCAGTCTGCTGATTTCAGCTTCCATTTCGTCTGTGGCACACTATTCCCAGATGTGTCAATCCTATGAGAGATTTTGGTGAATATCGGCAGATGTCGCTTCCAAGGTCTTCTCCAATGAACCAGTCTGATATGTAGTGTAATAAGCTAGTGGACACTAAAGTCAAATCATTGGTGCTACTTTCCCCTGAGCTGGTTGAGAAATATGTCTTTTGCTTACTATTCTGTAGTATCATATTGTTTTCGTATATCCATTCATACATGATTCTTCCCCTAGTATTTGCAGGGCCATCATTCCATGCTGGGTGTTTGCTATTTAAGTCCCCAGGTATCAAAAAGTATTTGTTAGTTGTAATTAGTTCCTGTAAGTTTTCTTTAGATATGTTAACATCTGGAAGGATATACACATTCACTATGGAAACCATAAGATTTTCGTGCAATTGCACAGTGGTTTGTATGAATTCCATACCTCCAAGTTCCCTCTTCGATACATTGGTGACAGGCAATGAGTTGTGTATGATGGTAGCAGCTCCAACACCTCTTCTACCTGGACGTAACATATTGTAAATTGTATAGTTTCTAAACTTGGGCTGGAATTTCTCTTCTGCCTTGAGTGAGGATTCCTGGATACAAGCTATTTTGATTCCCTGTTCTTGAAGTTCTTGTTTAAGGTTATCAGATTTGTTGGCCAAACTCCTCGCGTTCCATTGAAACACTGTAACAGATCCCGTCTCCTTTTTGTTAGCTTCATATATATTGTGATTTTCTTATCTTCTTTTGCTATGCTGCTGGTATGTTGTTCCCTGCGAGACGTGATGTGTAGGTATTGTCTGACTCTTCAATCTATTTTTCAGTTTTTTTGCATCTTGTTTCATAATATGCGTCTTTAACAAACACGTGAAAATTCTAGAGAATACTTCAGCTTGGCCATGGCAGAAACACACACCGTTGGGCTAGTCAAGAAGCTTCTAGAACAACACCATCGAACACACGAGACGTTCCGCATTATGTAATACTGCCTCGCATGTCAAGAGTCACATACACATTACAGCTGCGGGAATTGCTGAGTAAAGAGTAGAACAACGTTCTCCAGTGTACCAGAATATTCCATAAATGGTGTAACACTTTTTCTGCATTAGGTAACACTATGTTTTGTACTATACTGAAGTAGATTCATTTCTTATTTTCTTTAGAGTTTTATTCTCGCAGTCCACAAGCTGTCTTTATTTCAATATCTGTAGAATGCACTCCATCGTGTTATATAACCAACTGTAGATATTTGAATGACACACTTTTTCCATCTCCTTTATCTAAATCAGCATCTATCCACCAATGTATGTGTACTGAGTCTTATATAAATTTATATCTCATCCCATAAAATAAGAAGATTAGTAAATATGTCAATAGTAAGGTTCTCAGAAAATAAATTTTTTTTTTCAAAGTAAATCTGATGCTGAGACATCAATTATTAATAAATATATGTCATTGTTGTTTTTGACATATCAATGTTTTAATTTTACTCTTGGCTTTAACACAATCATCATCATCTATCTGTCCAGGATTAGACAGGTTGCCTGTTCCAGCTTAACCATCTCCATCTCGGTCTGCCAACATTTCTTCTTCCGGTTGGCTTATAATTCAGGATTTTTCTTGGAATTCTTTCTGGAGACATGCGCATAATATGCTCTTTCCATCTTTTTTTTATAGTTTTTCGCTAGTTCCGTTACTGGTTGTACTTTTAATTCCTGTCTTATATCTTCATTCTTTATGTGATCTAATCTTATACAACCTTTCACAGATCTAAGATACTTCATTTCAGACGTTTCCATCTGTCTATATAATCTTTCTTTCTTGGTGCCCATGATTCAGACCTATATAATAGTATGGGGACTGCCATCACCTTATATAATTTTATTTGTGTTGCTTTAACACAATATGGCAGAGAAATTTATTTTCTACAAACCATCAAGGGGAAAGTTTTTCAAAATGTAAAAGCCAAGAAAATTTCTTAAATATATAAAGCATATTCTATTTTTACATACTTGTATTGGATGTGACACTATGTCAGCCTTTTTTAATAGAAGTAAAATCACACTTGCAAAAAGTTTTTAAAATAAGGAGATTTTATATATAAAATAAAACCAAAATGTGAAATAAATTGTGGAAGCTGAGCAACATGCCTTCTAGAATTGTATGATAGTGTGGAGAAAATTGTCTATGTAAACTTAGATTTATTTTTTTTATTAGTTACAGTCAAAAATAGTAAATCTAAGTATATGACTACCAACTCGGAACACAAAGTTTTTTGTTCGTAAAATGTAAAAGTTTTACCTTATAGCCTGAATCAGTTTTCGCTTATTATAAGCTTCGTCAGAGGCTGCCACTGGGAGCACTGTCCATCTTGTTCTTGGTGACGATGCCG
Source organism: Magicicada septendecula (assembly GCA_034769895.1). Taxonomy (NCBI): domain Eukaryota; kingdom Metazoa; phylum Arthropoda; class Insecta; order Hemiptera; family Cicadidae; genus Magicicada; species Magicicada septendecula. The sequence goes on from CM068370.1 coordinate 71,353,522, forward strand.
ACTTTTGAAGTCGTGTGTTGTGTGTGTGGGTTGTGATACGTTCGAATAATATGTCTGATTTGAATTGTGTCTGTTCGTTTAGGATATCGTTTTCATGTGTTTTTGTGTGTTTATATATCTCCAGTACAAACACATAAAAACGACATCCTCAACGAACAGATACAATTCAAATCACACGCATATTCAAACATACCACACCCCACACACACACACAACACCGATCCTTCAAAAGTCGGCGCCATCACTAAGAACAAGACGGAGAGCGCTCCCAGTGGCAGCTTCTGACGAAGCTTATAATAAGCGAAAACTGGTTCAGGCTATAAGGTAAAACTTTTACAATTCACCAACAAAAAACTTTGTGTTCCGAGTCGGTAGTGATATATTTATATTTAGTTAATCTACATACATGTCATGGACAACAAAATCCAAGAATTCAAAAATAGTTATGTACAGCTTGCTTTGTTAGTGCCTATCAACACACTTTATCTACACATTTGCAGCATTTTATGTACTTTTGTGGTTTATCTACATGCCTAATTGTGGACTGGTAAATATTTATTATCAATGAAATTGGGAGGGGAAGAAGATCATTATTTTCTAAGACTACCAACAATGAGCCAACAACCAGCTCCTAAAAATTTACTAAAACTCATGTTTTGTAAGTGTAAAACAGGTTGTGGCATTGCATGTTGCTGTAGGGAAAGTGAATTACAATGCATTGTTGTTCAGTGTGCGGTGGTGATATTTGCTTAAACTACTCAACATTCTTTACATGTGAACAAAGTACAGCTATATATATTAATTAAGTAAACAGAATTATCTTTTTTTAAATAACTCATTCTTGAAAGGTTCTTCAAAACGTAATGAAAATTTTTGTGTAGAAAATAGTTTTGTTAATTGGAAACATATTGTTCCGACGGTCTACTGATCTATAGCTGGTACAGTGGAAAACAAAATACAAGACACAAATTAAGTCACTAATCACCAGCTTTAATTAACACAATTAAACAGTTTGTAATCACAAGATAGTCTCTTACAACAAATCAAATAAAAATTCTTTACCCGCAATAAAAATGTCAACTAATAGAGTCCCGCACAATTATAAAACACATAACACTTCGCCACAATACTTCGAACCGCACTCGAATAAATCGCCACTTCAACTGACTGCCAAGCACAGTCATAAACAATAAATTTATCTATTGTTTAAATAGATAGCACAAGTGTTCCAAAATATCCTATAATACACTAAAGGAAAACATTAGAGTATAATTGATTGCGGCCTTGACACAGTGCGCGCGCCTGGCGAAGGCTGGGACAGTCTAGCTAACGCATGTTGAGAATGACGTACACACACAACATGACTGCCGGATTCCACTGGAATAGCCGAGAAACACGTAGAACGTTCTGTAATGGTATAGGGGAAGGATGGGTAAAGTGGCCACTCTAAGGTTTGATGAATTTTTATGATACCTTTTTAATCAGCAAAATTATAAAAACATACCAATAGTAACTATAATAACTTAAGTTCCAATTGCTATTGTATTTTTTTAATTTTTTTGTTTCAAAATGTATACATGTTACTTTAAAAAAAATCTACAAAGTGGCCACTTTGCCCGCCTAGGTTGGGTAACTAGACCCTGGCCACTTTAGCCGCATAGGTAAATGAACAAATCTCATTGATTCAGAGTGCGTATTTAATCAATACAAGCTAAAGTAACACACATTAAGAATAATTATTATGTTTTTTAAGTATTATCTTAAGCATTAAATCATTACAAGATAAAGTAAATAGTAATTTGTAATCAATAGTCTATCAATAAAGGATTAGGCGTAGGGCCTATTCGCAAAATTCGCACTCAAACTCATCATCTTCTTCTTCACATCCGGTGCACTCTTCATGTGCCCACTTCTTACATTTTAAGCATCTAATCCATCCTTCACTGTCTTTCGATTTTGAGTAGGCCTCATTACAATAGAAACATTCTTCATCATCATCCTCTTCTTCTTCTTCTGGTTCAAAACAGCTGTTTTTTTGTTTGAGATGCCTTTTTAGTTTGAGTTTTCTTCTGACTTTTAGGCTTATGTTTTTTATTAGGTGGGAGGCGTTTTTTCTCCATCCTCTTTCTCTTCTTAGCCTCCTCTTCTTCTTTTTTCTGCTTATCTGCAATTACTTCATTTTTATAAGGACTAGATGTTATTACAGCTGCTCTGCCTTTTTTCCTACTTTGTTTTCTTTGCTTTACAAAGGTTTGTTTTAGTAGAGAAATAATTTCTTTTGGACTTACTGCAAACGAACTTTGCACTACACCACTGGATCCAGCCACTGCCACCTCTTCAGCCAAAGCTCCGCTACTGGGTCCAGCCACTACTTCCTCTTCTGTTGAAATAGGTCCATCTCCACGTTCATCCAGTGCGTTTTCACAGTTTGCTTCGGTAACATTGAGATCATTGTTTTGAGGGTTCATCGGAATGTCAGACACTTCTGCAGCTACAAAATCAGCATCAGAAAACACATCGGGGTCCAAAGGAAAGATCCCACACTTGCGAAACATGTTGACAGCTGTAGCAGGAACACCTGCACGCAAAAATGCCTCTCCAAGAAGTTTACTAATTTGGAACTGTGTTATGGTCCTTCCAGCATTGTTCCGGAGGAACTTCTCACAAGCTTGAATATAATAAGCCTTAAAGGGGGCCATAAAAGACACATCTAGTGGCTGCAGTGGGGAGGCAAACATACCACTGTTATGTGATTTTCCCTGGCCTTTTCAATAAACAGGTTCTTAGTGTGGGTGGCATGACCATCCAAAATTAGAAGGGCTGGATCTTCTGCTGAAGGCTTGGCATATTTAAAAAAATGGTCAAACCATTGCATAAAGATATCTGTTTGCATCCAGCTACTGGGATTGCAGGCAAACTCAGAACCAGGGGGAGCTCCATCTTTAAGCTCTGCCTTCATTTTTTGTCTTGGGAATATAACAAATGGAGGAATAAAAGTGCCTCCAGCAGACATGCAGACTGCAAATGTCGAGAGTAAGCCTTTCTCTGCAGAAGTTATTGCCCCAACCTGCCTTCTTCCTTTCAAAGAGAATACTTTTGAGCTGCGAGTTTGAACAGTCAGAAGGCCAGTCTCATCGACATTGTATATCCTATGAGCAGGATGGAAGTGGTTGTCTTGCACTGTTTTAAGAATGTTTTAAAAAGTGTTGACATTAGTTTTATTAAAATTGTGCTCTTGCCATGGAAGTAGCCTCTGGTTTTCCTAGAGTTATGTTAGGGTGCCTTTTTCTAAAGCAAGCTACCCAATCCTTGCCTGCCATCTCCTTCTTTTTGTTAAATGGGTGAGGAATATTGTTTTTCTCTGCAAGAGAATACGCCAAGTAGCGTAAGTCATTTAGGGTAATACCATAGAATCGTTGTTCCATATCAAATATATGCTCACAAAGTTCCATTTCCTGTAGCTCGGTAAACACTTTTCTGTATTTACCTAGAATTTTCTTATCTTCAATCACATCACGATTTTTCTCCAGAACTCGCCTTTTGAGGGTGTTTTTTGGAACATTAAACTGTTTCGCTGCAGTAGCAAATGGCATCTTGTCTCTTTTTACAGCTTCTATAGCATGTTGCATCGCCTCCGCTTCCCACGACTGTTGTGTAGATTTTCTGATGTATTTGTAGGGCATCTTGGTGTCCTGTAACAATGAAAAATGGTTGAAATAGGATTTTGTGCTGTAAGGATATTATTAGGCCTATAGGCCTAATTTAACTCACATTCAACTCTGAGTAGGCTATATATATATTTTAAACCGACTATAAACGTGAAATCGCATTTATATAAATGCAATTTCACTGTTACATATTATAATGTTATAATATCAATTACTAAAAATGGTTTGAGTAACATTTTATTATGTACAGTGAATAAAAAATTGTTGCCGGGCAAAGTGGCCATTTGGCCCCATCTGTTTAGTGGCCACTTTACCCGGAATGACGCTATTACAAAAATTGTGGTTTAGCATCTAACCTACATGACTTAGCGTTTTCAAACACACATCATTTAAAAGCGTATTTCACGCTGATCAAACAGTACTAGAGCAAATAATTATAACACTTCTTATTATTTAGCTATAATCAAAAATTTGTACCACTTACCTAAAATCAGACATGCGATAAAACGAAAAAATGAGTTCAGAAGTAGAACAGTATAGCCTCCCGCTTCAAAGTCACAGACAACACTGACAGCATCCGTTCCGACTGTTTCGCCCGGCTCCCGCGTGACTGCAGCACTATACAGCGGAGAAAACTCAAATGGCCACTTTGCCCGCACTGGCCACTTTACCCATCCTTCCCCTACACTTTTTCCGCATTACGTAACAATATAAATGGTTTACACAAACAATTTAAATATTAATAAGGCTATGCCCGACCATTTTGAGTTAGGCATTTTGAGCTTTTGTTTCATAGTTAATTTATTAGTCATTGTTATTAAAAATATAAACATTTACAAATTATTGTATTTAACACGTTTTTACAATGAACATAAATTTTATGGTTTGATCAGCAGTTTTGAATCCGTCGTAATGAATTTATGATTTTTGACTTCATATACGTAATCAGAAGCCCCCAAAACACTCTAGACAATATTTTCGTAGCGATCGAAACATTTTCGAGTTACTGAAGTCGTTTAAAATTTGTTTATTCATGTTTACGGGTAAAAACACAAAACCTCAAAGTGTAAAGCTTTTGTTCTTAGTCCTTAGCACAAAACAGACGGTTTCATTCGATTCATCAAGAGAGACTGGTTTCCGATTTCCGAAATAAAAATTCTAACTATAAGTGGGCGCCCCACTTCTTCCCACTGATAGTTGTTTCCTAAACACACTGTCAATAAACTTTTAAATAATGAAGTTATGTTAGCGATTATAATCACACCAGAAATTTCGCTGTTGCACACCACTATTTAAAAAATTCCCGATTAGCGCTTTCGAGCCTCTCAGCTCACCATGAGGTCAGAAATATGTTTCCGATACCGTATGTTATATGAAACATAACACGACATATTTCCGATCTGATGAGCTGAGAATTTTTTATATAATGGTTGTGCAACCGTGAAATCAATAATCATCATTTGCATCTCAAATGGTATGTTTAGAATATGTTGTGTGGCAATCTTAGCTGCTCTTTGCTTTAGGCCTACATTTCATTATTTTAAAAAGACGGCATATATTGTAGTCACTCTTAATATAAAGAACATTTCATATAGCAGACGCAAATCTTATTCCTTGACTAAATTGCAACAATTAACGCACTTCTCTCTTGCATGCCACATCGGTCACACAAAGGGAACACGCAATCTAGCTCCTTGTGCCGAACAATAACCACGCTGTACCGTATGAACCTCGGACTTCGACCCAGACAACGCAAAGAAACAAGGGCGCAAGATGCTACGCGCAACTTCTGTCTGTCTGTCTTACCAAAAATTCCGGTATCCCAAGATCACCGCTAATAATGCAAGAAAATCTGGTTAACAGACAAACACACGAAGTTGTGAAAAGTCTTTCGAAAATCTAGATCAGGGGTCTCGAAACTACGGCCCCCCGTATTTAAATTATTCGCATTTAAATAGTAATTTTAAAAAATATTATGTTTGTTGTTAACGGTTACCTATAATTCCAAGGTTCAGTAGTGAGATGAAAGTAGTTTAACAAGCGAAACTCGTCATGATTGAACGTTTATATTGAAATAAGAACGAAAGTTATTAACATTTTTTAAAAATATTTATTATAAAAATTTCGAATAAAGTACAGCAGTATATAAATTATATTATAAGGCAGTAATTATTACGGATGCAGATTATTAATTATAAAATAATGAATCTCACGCAGTATAAATTAATGCTCCAGGTGAGGCTCGAACTCACAACCCCGGCATCGCTCACAGCCACTGCCTTATAAGTACCGTGCGCTAACCGATTGCGCCACTGGAGCCGCGGCCTCTGCAATTGGATGTTCGTTGAAGAATACGTCGTTTGTTGTCGATCACGTGTGGAGAAACCATTTAGAAAAATTGAATTAAGTTATATTATTTTTTAATTTGATTAATTTTTAAAATAATATAAAATCCACTAAAAATGCTTCCAAAGTACATTTTTTAGTTTTATTTAATAAATACACTCAATTCACTTAATTTAAATTTAATTAAAATTAAAAATTAGTTAATTTAAATAATATTAATTTAATTAAGTAGGTATTATATAATTACAATGGTAACGTGTATTAATTATATTTCAGCGAGTATGGCGGTTAGCTGCCAACTTGAGGTCTTGGGTTTGACTTCTAGCAGAGCCATAATGTCATTGTGCATATATTAATACCTCCCTCTGCGGACCATTCTAGACCTACTCCTAAACCTGTTAAAATGAGTAAATAGTAAACCATTAAAACATCGCGGGGTTTAATTTAACGTGGGACCTTGTACGCCTGCCTGTCTCATCTAAGCTACCTCGGTGGTACAAAAAAGTGTTATTACTGTATTTATTTGATTCTAATAAAAGAAGACTTACAATCCTATTAAAATTTAATTAAGATTGAAAAAATATTTTTTTTTTCAAGGATTACCTTTTGTTTTAAGAACGGTGTTACTTTTGCGTAATTTGTATAGTGTTCGAACAAATTTTTCTGATTACTGTACTGCAATGGCAATAATTATTTTATCTTTATACCACAAATTATGTGGTACTCGTCAACTAGTTAGTTAACAAAACTGCTTTAGACATGTGAAATAGGTCAGAAGCTACAACTCGACCGTGGTTCGGAGCAGGCCAGTGATTCTAGTCGCTTAGATCTCTGCAATAATAGCGTGACCACTTGGCTAGACAAACCCATCGGGCGATCTTCCGTGAGTTGATAGTTTTCTAGGCTTTACTCGTCTGAGGTTACTCACGTTTAATTAGGCAGTCAAAGCCTACATTGTCTAATCTACAAGGAAACAATTAATTCATATCGTTACTGGAGTCTGTTTTTTGAACGCAACCGGCTGAACTGTGTTCCACAAAGTCTACAGACGCTTATTCAGTACCAATTAACGCCAGATGATTTTTGGGACAGGACTCAGGGAATTTTAACTGTCCGTTTACTTGAACCACTGAGCTGGACTAGTTTTGATGTGTAACGAAGATCGATGCCTATAATGAAGGGGAAACATTATTTCGTTGCTTCCAGTCAAAGTTTCATACCTTTTCGTATAAAATGTTAAATAAATATTTGATTAGATTCTTAAAATTATCATTAATCGATGGCGCAATATACTCAATACAAATTAAAAGATATCGGACATTAGTCACAGTAAGTTAAAATTACTAACACGACGTTTCGACCTCTAAAGAATCAGAAGTCGTCTTCAGGGGAACAATAAAGTAATACAAAGATAAATCTATTGACAAATAGATATAGTCAAAAATCGTTGTTTACGTTGCAACCACGGGAGGAATCCTTGTAATGGTGACTACTGTTTTCTTATTTTTATTATTATTTTAGCACTATATTTTGGATTTTTGACGATATCGATTTGTTAGTGATAGATTTATCTTTGTATTAATTTATTGTTCCGCTGAAGAAGACTTCTGATTCTATAGAGGTCGAAACGTCGTGTTTATTAATTTTATCTTACGATGGCCAATGTCCGAAATTTTATAATTTCTAATAAATATTTGATTATTATTTCAATTTAGACAATATATTGTATTTAAAATCTTATTCTATTCTCACGTGTGAATGATCTTTGATCATTTTTAATACAGTAATGTATCGAATATACAATATATTATGTTTACATATATCTTTCCTGACCATGGTTTCACTCGAGTCTCAGGCAGTTTATCTACTTAATGGCTTTATTAGACTTAGGTTATATACTACATACAAGCTGTATATTGTATAGTTGTACATCTTCTAACACTGGACAGTCTCCTTCTCTGTGTCTTTAGACAGCCACTCTACGTTCTTTTCGTATCTCTCAGTGAAATGACGCAGTTCCCCCCATGACAGCTGTTTATCATCAACTAAATGCTATAACTCACCGTCTGTGGCTTAAGTAAATGTCTTTTATTCAATTGACATGTTTCGGGACACTTGTCCCATCATCAGAATATTTAAAAAGGTCTCTTTATACCATCTTACGATGGCACAGTCGTCAATATATTAAAAAATATTAAAACCACATAACACAAAACACAAACACATTACACAAAGTACGCACACGACAATTTTCGGTGTACACCACACGGTAACCGATAGCGCACTGGTTCATATTACACTCGTGTCGCGACAATATCGCAACGCAGTATCGTACAGGACATTAGATTTAAAGTTCAGCTGATCATTTAAAACATGTGGCCTGGTAACAGGATTATTATACGCTCTATATATCTCAAACTCCTCAAGGGCGTCCTTTATTACAAAAGTGAAGGGGTTTCAAGTTGGTATGAAAATTAGTATAGTTGTGATTTTCATCAATAAGATGTTTAGCGAATTTAGATTTTACATTTTCTGTGTTATGAAAATAAGTGGGTGGCTTATGTTCAACAAACCTCTTGAAAAAACCACGGCCCGTTTGGCCCACATAAAAAGCATCACAACTATTACATATTAATTTATAGATCCCTGTTTTCTTTTCAAGGACGGTTGGTTCCCGCGTACGAAGGCTATATAAAATGTTATTTGTAGTCTTATATGTGACAACAACGTTTGACTTGTTTAAAACAGAAGACAAAATTCTAGGTAGAAAGCTTATGTATGGTATAGAAATGTATTTATACACACTGTCCCCAGGTGCCCTTAGCGTGTTTGCGATGTTTTTTCGTCTCATAGTTTTTTAAGGATATTATTTACTACCGTTTTTTTGTAGCCATTGGTGACTGTGATATGTTTAATTGTGTTTAGTTCGTCTTGATAATCCTTGTCGCTGAGGGGTAATGATAAGAGGCGGTTAACCATGCTGTGGAAAGCAGCCATTTTCTGCGATACCGGATGATAAGATGTGGCGTGTATTATAGTGTCAGTTGTAGTGGGTTTCCTATAAATATTAAACTCCAATTTATTAATATTTCTGGTGACCGTCAAATCAAGAAAATTTAATTTTCCACAGACCTCGTGCTCCAGTGTAAACTGTATATTGTTATTAATACTGTTTAAATATGTGTGTAGCCTATCTATTTGTCTATGTGTGCCTTTATAGATCAAAAAGGTGTCGTCAACATACCGGCCATAAAATATTATGTTGTCATTGTACACACTATTGGAAAAAATAAAGGAGTTTTCGAAATGGTTTAAGTACACTTCAGCAAGGAGGCCAGAGAGTGGAGAACCCATTGCCACACCATCATGTTGGCTAAACAATTGCTTGTCATGCGTGAAATAATTCTGGTTAAGAATCACCTCCAAAAGATCCATCAATTCATTAATACTTTCAACATTCAATTTATTAGTATTGACGAGGTTATTTCTCAAAATTTGTAAAGTATCAGCAACCGGTATATTCGTATATAAATTAACAATATCAAACGAAACTAGCTTATGATGAGGTTCGATCTTTAGATCCTTCACTTTATTGACAAAATCGATATTATTGGTTATACAGTGACTATTAACTATGTTTATGTTACGTTTAATGATGTTTACCAATTTCTTAGCTGTTTTATAACCAGGTGCAGTAGTGAAGTTAATTAACGGTCTTATCGGAACACCAGTCTTATGTAATTTTGGTAACCCTGTCAATGTGGGTGCCCTTGAATTGATGGGCTTTAACGATCGTCTAGTTCGCTCATCAAACAAATGCACACTCCTATTTATGCCCCGATTTAGACACTTGACGTATTGTGCAGTAGGGTCCGAGTTTAATTTCTCAATGTTGTTGTTAGCGATAAAATTCCGTATCTTATCAGTATAATCACTATTGAACCTAATGACAACAGTGTTGCCTTTGTCAGCCTTGGTTACGAGAGCACAGTTGTCTGACAGTTTGCGCTTTAGACCCGTTAAGATATTGCGTTCTTTATTATAATTATTAAAAGTACACGGAACCGAAGAATAAGTATTAGTATTCTGGTTTCTTATGATATTACTGAGCTTATTATTGATTAAAATCCGCGCCTCATCTTGGACTTTCTGGTCATCTATTGCTTTGACCACAGCTTCAGCATTTATAATTTCAGCAGCAATATGTTTATGGCTGAAGTTAGATTTTGAACGAGGTAGATTATAATTTAAGCCCTTTTTCAACAAATTAGATTCTTCTTCAGTTAGATCTATTGATGTTAAGTTCTGCAATCGTGTATAAAATTTATGTTTACAGGCAATGTTGTTGGCTTCCTGTTGTTGTCTCTCTAATAACCTTTGGAATTTGCTTGTTTGCTTGCTACGCATTTGATAAATAATTCGCTGTATGTCATTGTTTATGAAATCAAGATAGTTATCAAGCAAGGCCGGGTGTACGTCATTAAGTAATTGCAAATGTACTCTGTATGACCTTGAATTGAGATGGGATTTTTTCCTGTATAACGATCTTAATTCTTCTTTAATTCTGTACAATTCTGCGTGCCTTTTAGTTTTTATATCAGCAAAGGATGAGCATTTAAATTTTATACGAGCGTAATTAGGTGTAATATTATTCTTCAGACAAGTTTTATTAAATCTGATATGTAAAATGGTCTTATGAAGCTGGATCTTAATATTCTGAAAATTACGTACTATATTTGCTCGACTTGCAATATTCATATTGTTAATGGAATAAATCCGCTTATAGTCCAAGCCACGTATTTTATAATCAACTAAACGCTATAACTCACCGTCTGTGGCTTAAGTAAATGTCTTTTATTCAATTGACATGTTTCGGGACACTTGTCCCATCATCAGAATATTTAAAAAGGTCTCTTTATACCATCTTACGATGGCACAGTCGTCAATATATTAAAAAATATTAAAACCACATAACACAAACACATTACACAAAGTACGCACACGACAATTTTCGGTGTACACCACACGGTAACCGATAGCGCACTGGTTCATATTACACTCGTGTCGCGACAATATCACAACGCAGTATCGTAACTCCTCAAAAAACAATATGAGACGAAAAAACATCGCAAACACGCTAAGGGCACCTGGGGACAGTGTGTATAAATACATTTCTATACCATACATGAGCTTTCTACCTAGAATTCTGTCTTCTGTTTTAAACAAGTCAAACGTTGTTGTCACATATAAGACTACAAATAACATTTTATATAGCCTTCGTACGCGGGAACCAACCGTCCTTGAAAAGAAAACAGGGATCTATAAATTAATATGTAATAGTTGTGATGCTTTTTATGTGGGCCAAACGGGCCGTGGTTTTTTCAAGAGGTTTGTTGAACATAAGCCACCCACTTATTTTCATAACACAGAAAATGTAAAATCTAAATTCGCTAAACATCTTATTGATGAAAATCACAACTATACTAATTTTCATACCAACTTGATACCCCTTCACTTTTGTAATAAAGGACGTTACATGAATGCCCTTGAGGAGTTTGAGATATATAGAGCGTATAATAATCCTGTTACCAGGCCACATGTTTTAAATGATCAGCTGAACTTTAAATCTAATGTCCTGTACGATACTGCGTTGCGATATTGTCGCGACACGAGTGTAATATGAACCAGTGCGCTATCGGTTACCGTGTGGTGTACACCGAAAATTGTCGTGTGCGTACTTTGTGTAATGTGTTTGTGTTATGTGGTTTTAATATTTTTTAATATATTGACGACTGTGCCATCGTAAGATGGTATAAAGAGACCTTTTTAAATATTCTGATGATGGGACAAGTGTCCCGAAACATGTCAATTGAATAAAAGACATTTACTTAAGCCACAGACGGTGAGTTATAGCGTTTAGTTGATTATAAAATACGTGGCTTGGACTATAAGCGGATTTATTCCATTAACAATATGAATATTGCAAGTCGAGCAAATATAGTACGTAATTTTCAGAATATTAAGATCCAGCTTCATAAGACCATTTTACATATCAGATTTAATAAAACTTGTCTGAAGAATAATATTACACCTAATTACGCTCGTATAAAATTTAAATGCTCATCCTTTGCTGATATAAAAACTAAAAGGCACGCAGAATTGTACAGAATTAAAGAAGAATTAAGATCGTTATACAGGAAAAAATCCCATCTCAATTCAAGATTATACAGAGTACATTTGCAATTACTTAATGACGTACACCCGGCCTTGCTTGATAACTATCTTGATTTCATAAACAATCACATACAGCGAATTATTTATCAAATGCGTAGCAAGCAAACAAGCAAATTCCAAAGGTTATTAGAGAGACAACAACAGGAAGCCAACAACATTGCCTGTAAACATAAATTTTATACACGATTGCAGAACTTAACATCAATAGATCTAATTGAAGAAGAATCTAATTTGTTGAGAAAGGGTTTAAATTATAATCTACCTCGTTCCATATCTAACTTCAGCCATAAACATATTGCTGCTGAAATTATAAATGCTGAAGCTGTGGTCAAAGCAATAGATGACCAGAAAGTCCAAGATGAGGCGCGGATTTTAATCAATAATAAGCTCAGTAATATCATAAGAAACCAGAATACTAATACTTATTCTTCGGTTCCGTGTACTTTTAATAATTATAATAAAGAACGCAATATCTTAACGGGTTTAAAGCGCAAACTGTCAGACAACTGTGCTCTCGTAACCAAGGCTGACAAAGGCAACACTGTTGTCATTAGGTTCAATAGTGATTATACTGATAAGATACGGAATTTTATCGCTAACAACAACATTGAGAAATTAAACTCGGACCCTACTGCACAATACGTCAAGTGTCTAAATCGGGGCATAAATAGGAGTGTGCATTTGTTTGATGAGCGAACTAGACGATCGTTAAAGCCCATCAATTCAAGGGCACCCACATTGACAGGGTTACCAAAATTACATAAGACTGGTGTTCCGATAAGACCGTTAATTAACTTCACTACTGCACCTGGTTATAAAACAGCTAAGAAATTGGTAAACATCATTAAATGTAACATAAACATAGTTAATAGTCACTGTATAACCAATAATATCGATTTTGTCAATAAAGTGAAGGATCTAAAGATCGAACCTCATCATAAGCTAGTTTCGTTTGATATTGTTAATTTATATACGAATATACCGGTTGCTGATACTTTACAAATTTTGAGAAATAACATCGTCAATACTAATGAATTGAATGTTGAAAGTATTAATGAATTGATGGATCTTTTGGAGGTGATTCTTAACCAGAATTATTTCACGCATGACAAGCAATTCTTTAGCCAACATGATGGTGTGGCAATGGGTTCTCCACTCTCTGGCCTCCTTGCTGAAGTGTACTTAAACCATTTCGAAAACTCCTTTATTTTTTCCAATAGTGTGTACAATGACAACATAATATTTTATGGCCGGTATGTTGACGACACCTTTTTGATCTATAAAGGCACACATAGACAAATAGATAGGCTACACACATATTTAAACAGTATTAATAACAATATACAGTTTACACTGGAGTACGAGGTCAGTGGAAAATTAAATTTTCTTGATTTGACGGTCACCAGAAATATTAATAAATTGGAGTTTAATATTTATAGGAAACCCACTACAACTGACACTATAATACACGCCACATCTTATCATCCGGTATCGCAGAAAATGGCTGCTTTCCACAGCATGGTTAACCGCCTCTTATCATTACCCCTCAGCGACAAGGATTATCAAGACGAACTAAACACAATTAAACATATCGCAGTCACCAATGGCTACAAAAAAAAGGTAGTAACTAATATCCTTAAAAAACATATGAGACGAAAAAACATCGCAAACACGCTAAGGGCACCTGGGGACAGTGTGTATAAATACATTTCTATACCATACATAAGCTTTCTACCTAGAATTCTGTCTTCTGTTTTAAACAAGTCAAACGTTGTTGTCACATATAAGACTACAAATAACATTTTATATAGCCTTCGTACGCGGGAACCAACCGTCCTTGAAAAGAAAACAGGGATCTATAAATTAATATGTAATAGTTGTGATGCTTTTTATGTGGGCCAAACGGGCCGTGGTTTTTTCAAGAGGTTTGTTGAACATAAGCCACCCACTTATTTTCATAACACAGAAAATGTAAAATCTAAATTCGCTAAACATCTTATTGATGAAAATCACAACTATACTAATTTTCATACCAACTTGATACCCCTTCACTTTTGTAATAAAGGACGTTACATGAACGCCCTTGAGGAGTTTGAGATATATAGAGCGTATAATAATCCTGTTACCAGGCCACATGTTTTAAATGATCAGCTGAACTTTAAATCTAATGTCCTGTACGATACTGCGTTGCGATATTGTCGCGACACGAGTGTAATATGAACCAGTGCGCTATCGGTTACCGTGTGGTGTACACCGAAAATTGTCGTGTGCGTACTTTGTGTAATGTGTTTGTGTTTTGTGTTATGTGGTTTTAATATTTTTTAATATATTGACGACTGTGCCATCGTAAGATGGTATAAAGAGACCTTTTTAAATATTCTGATGATGGGACAAGTGTCCCGAAACATGTCAATTGAATAAAAGACATTTACTTAAGCCACAGACGGTGAGTTATAGCGTTTAGTTGATTATAAAATACGTGGCTCGGACTATAAGCGGATTTATTCCATTAACAATATGAATATTGCAAGTCGAGCAAATATAGTACGTAATTTTCAGAATATTAAGATCCAGCTTCATAAGACCATTTTACATATCAGATTTAATAAAACTTGTCTGAAGAATAATATTACACCTAATTACGCTCGTATAAAATTTAAATGCTTATCCTTTGCTGATATAAAAACTAAAAGGCACGCAGAATTGTACAGAATTAAAGAAGAATTAAGATCGTTATACAGGAAAAAATCCCATCTCAATTCAAGATTATACAGAGTACATTTGCAATTACTTAATGACGTACACCCGGCCTTGCTTGATAACTATCTTGATTTCATAAACAATGACATACAGCGAATTATTTATCAAATGCGTAGCAAGCAAACAAGCAAATTCCAAAGGTTATTAGAGAGACAACAACAGGAAGCCAACAACATTGCCTGTAAACATAAATTTTATACACGATTGCAGAACTTAACATCAATAGATCTAACTGAAGAAGAATCTAATTTGTTGAGAAAGGGCTTAAATTATAATCTACCTCGTTCAAAATCTAACTTAAGCCATAAACATATGGCTGCTGAAATTATAAATGCTGAAGCTGTGGTCAAAGCAATAGATGACCAGAAAGTCCAAGATGAGGCGCGGATTTTAATCAATAATAAGCTCAGTAATATCATAAGAAACCAGAATACTAATACTTATTCTTCGGTTCCGTGTACTTTTAATAATTATAATAAAGAACGCAATATTTTAACGGGTTTAAAGCGCAAACTGTCAGACAACTGTGCTCTCGTAACCAAGGCTGACAAAGGCAACACTGTTGTCATTATGGACAATAGTGATTATACTGATAAGATACGGAATTTTATCGCTAACAACAGCATTGAGAAATTAAACTCGGACCCTACTGCGCAATACGTCAAGTGTCTAAATCGGGGCATAAATAGGAGTGTGCATTTGTTTGATGAGCGAACTAGACGATCGTTAAAGCCCATCAATTCAAGGGCACCCACATTGACAGGGTTACCAAAATTACATAAGACTGGTGTTCCGATAAAACCGTTAATTAACTTCACTACTGCACCTGGTTATAAAACAGCTAAGAAATTGGTAAACATCATTAAATGTAACATAAACATAGTTAATAGTCACTGTATAACCAATAGTATCGATTTTGTCAATAAAGTGAAGGATCTAAAGATCGAACCTCATCATAAGCTAGTTTCGTTTGATATTGTTAATTTATATACGAATATACCGATTGCTGATACTTTACAAATTTTGAGAAATAACCTCGTCAATACTAATAAATTGAATGTTGAAAGTATTAATGAATTGATGGATCTTTTGGAGGTGATTCTTAACCAGAATTATTTCACGCATGACAAGCAATTGTTTAGCCAACATGATGGTGTGGCAATGGGTTCTCCACTCTCTGGCCTCCTTGCTGAAGTGTACTTAAACCATTTCGAAACTCCTTTATTTTTTCCAATAGTGTGTACAATGACAACATAATATTTTATGGCCGGTATGTTGACGACACCTTTTTGATCTATAAAGGCACACATAGACAAATAGATAGGCTACACACATATTTAAACAGTATTAATAACAATATACAGTTTACACTGGAGCACGAGGTCAGTGGAAAATTAAATTTTCTTGATTTGACGGTCACCAGAAATATTAATAAATTGGAGTTTAATATTTATAGGAAACCCACTACAACTGACACTATAATACACGCCACATCTTATCATCCGGTATCGCAGAAAATGGCTGCTTTCCACAGCATGGTTAACCGCCTCTTATCATTGCCCCTCAGCGACAAGGATTATCAAGACGAACTAAACACAATTAAACATATCGCAGTCACCAATAGCTACAAAAAAACGGTAGTAAATAATATCCTTAAAAACATATGAGACGAAAAAACATCGCAAACACGCTAAGGGCACCTGGGGACAGTGTGTATAAATACATTTCTATACCATACATGAGCTTTCTACCTAGAATTCTGTCTTCTGTTTTAAACAAGTCAAACGTTGTTGTCACATATAAGACTACAAATAACATTTTATATAGCCTTCGTACGCGGGAACCAACCGTCGTTGAAAAGAAAACAGGGATCTATAAATTAATATGTAATAGTTGTGATGCTTTTTATGTGGGCCAAACGGGCCGTGGTTTTTTCAAGAGGTTTGTTGAACATAAGCCACCCACTTATTTTCATAACACAGAAAATGTAAAATCTAAATTCGCTAAACATCTTATTGATGAAAATCACAACTATACTAATTTTCATACCAACTTGATACCCCTTCACTTTTGTAATAAAGGACGTTACATGAACGCCCTTGAGGAGTTTGAGATATATAGAGCGTATAATAATCCTGTTACCAGGCCACATGTTTTAAATGATCAGCTGAACTTTAAATCTAATGTCCTGTACGATACTGCGTTGCGATATTGTCGCGACACGAGTGTAATATGAACCAGTGCGCTATCGGTTACCGTGTGGTGTACACCGAAAATTGTCGTGTGCGTACTTTGTGTAATGTGTTTGTGTTTTGTGTTATGTGGTTTCAATATTTTTTAATATATTGACGACTGTGCCATCGTAAGATGGTATAAAGAGACCTTTTTAAATATTCTGATGATGGGACAAGTGTCCCGAAACATGTCAATTGAATAAAAGACATTTACTTAAGCCACAGACGGTGAGTTATAGCGTTTAGTTGATTATAAAATACGTGGCTTGGACTATAAGCGGATTTATTCCATTAACAATATGAATATTGCAAGTCGAGCAAATATAGTACGTAATTTTCAGAATATTAAGATCCAGCTTCATAAGACCATTTTACATATCAGATTTAATAAAACTTGTCTGAAGAATAATATTACACCTAATTACGCTCGTATAAAATTTAAATGCTCATCCTTTGCTGATATAAAAACTAAAAGGCACGCAGAATTGTACAGAATTAAAGAAGAATTAAGATCGTTATACAGGAAAAAATCCCATCTCAATTCAAGATTATACAGAGTACATTTGCAATTACTTAATGACGTACACCCGGCCTTGCTTGATAACTATCTTGATTTCATAAACAATGACATACAGCGAATTATTTATCAAATGCGTAGCAAGCAAACAAGCAAATTCCAAAGGTTATTAGAGAGACAACAACAGGAAGCCAACAACATTGCCTGTAAACATAAATTTTATACACGATTGCAGAACTTAACATCAATAGATCTAACTGAAGAAGAATCTAATTTGTTGAGAAAGGGCTTAAATTATAATCTACCTCGTTCAAAATCTAATTTCAGCCATAAACATATTGCTGCTGAAATTATAAATGCTGAAGCTTTGGTCAAAGCAATAGATGACCAGAAAGTCCAAGATGAGGCGCGGATTTTAATCAATAATAAGCTCAGTAATATCATAAGAAACCAGAATACTAATACTTATTCTTCGGTTCCGTGTACTTTTAATAATTATAATAAAGAACGCAATATCTTAACGGGTTTAAAGCGCAAACTGTCAGACAACTGTGCTCTCGTAACCAAGGCTGACAAAGGCAACACTGTTGTCATTATGGACAATAGTGATTATACTGATAAGATACGGAATTTTATCGCTAACAACAACATTGAGAAAGTAAACTCGGACCCTACTGCACAATACGTCAAGTGTCTAAATCGGGGCATAAATAGGAGTGTGCATTTGTTTGATGAGCGAACTAGACGATCGTTAAAGCCCATCAATTCAAGGGCACCCACATTGACAGGGTTACCAAAATTACATAAGACTGGTGTTCCGATAAGACCGTTAATTAACTTCACTACTGCACCTGGTTATAAAACAGCTAAGAAATTGGTAAACATCATTAAACGTAACATAAACATAGTTAATAGTCACTGTATAACCAATAATATCGATTTTGTCAATAAAGTGAAGGATCTAAAGATCGAACCTCATCATAAGCTAGTTTCGTTTGATATTGTTAATTTATATACGAATATACCGGTTGCTGATACTTTACAAATTTTGAGAAATAACCTCGTCAATACTAATAAATTGAATGTTGAAAGTATTAATGAATTGATGGATCTTTTGGAGGTGATTCTTAACCAGAATTATTTCACGCATGACAAGCAATTCTTTAGCTAACATGATGGTGTGGCAATGGGTTCTCCACTCTCTGGCCTCCTTGCTGAAGTGTACTTAAACCATTTCGAAAACTCCTTTATTTTTTCCAATAGTGTGTACAATGACAACATAATATTTTATGGCCGGTATGTTGACGACACCTTTTTGATCTATAAAGGCACACATAGACAAATAGATAGGCTACACACATATTTAAACAGTATTAATAACAATATACAGTTTACACTGGAGTACGAGGTCAGTGGAAAATTAAATTTTCTTGATTTGACGGTCATCAGAATTATTAATAAATTGGAGTTTAATATTTATAGGAAACCCACTACAACTGACACTATAATACACGCCACATCTTATCATCCGGTATCGCAGAAAATGGCTGCTTTCCACAGCATGGTTAACCGCCTCTTATCATTACCCCTCAGCGACAAGGATTATCAAGACGAACTAAACACAATTAAACATATCGCAGTCACCAATGGCTACAAAAAAACGGTAGTAAATAATATCCTTAAAAAACATATGAGACGAAAAAACATCGCAAACACGCTAAGGGCACCTGGGGACAGTGTGTATAAATACATTTCTATACCATACATAAGCTTTCTACCTAGAATTCTGTCTTCTGTTTTAAACAAGTCAAACGTTGTTGTCACATATAAGACTACAAATAACATTTTATATAGCCTTCGTACGCGGGAACCAACCGTCCTTGAAAAGAAAACAGGGATCTATAAATTAATATGTAATAGTTGTGATGCTTTTTATGTGGGCCAAACGGGCCGTGGTTTTTTCAAGAGGTTTGTTGAACATAAGCCACCCACTTATTTTCATAACACAGAAAATGTAAAATCTAAATTCGCTAAACATCTTATTGATGAAAATCACAACTATACTAATTTTCATACCAACTTGAAACCCCTTCACTTTTGTAATAAAGGACGCCCTTGAGGAGTTTGAGATATATAGAGCGTATAATAATCCTGTTACCAGGCCACATGTTTTAAATGATCAGCTGAACTTTAAATCTAATGTCCTGTACGATACTGCGTTGCGATATTGTCGCGACACGAGTGTAATATGAACCAGTGCGCTATCGGTTACCGTGTGGTGTACACCGAAAATTGTCGTGTGCGTACTTTGTGTAATGTGTTTGTGTTTTGTGTTATGTGGTTTTAATATTTTTTAATATATTGACGACTGTGCCATCGTAAGATGGTATAAAGAGACCTTTTTAAATATTCTGATGATGGGACAAGTGTCCCGAAACATGTCAATTGAATAAAAGACATTTACTTAAGCCACAGACGGTGAGTTATAGCGTTTAGTTGATTATAAAATACGTGGCTTGGACTATAAGCTGATTTATTCCATTAACAATATGAATATTGCAAGTCGAGCAAATATAGTACGTAATTTTCAGAATATTAAGATCCAGCTTCATAAGACCATTTTACATATCAGATTTAATAAAACTTGTCTGAAGAATAATATTACACCTAATTACGCTCGTATAAAATTTAAATGCTCATCCTTTGCTGATATAAAAACTAAAAGGCACGCAGAATTGTACAGAATTAAAGAAGAATTAAGATCGTTATACAGGAAAAAATCCCATCTCAATTCAAGATTATACAGAGTACATTTGCAATTACTTAATGACGTACACCCGGCCTTGCTTGATAACTATCTTGATTTCATAAACAATGACATACAGCGAATTATTTATCAAATGCGTAGCAAGCAAATAAGCAAATTCCAAAGGTTATTAGAGAGACAACAACAGGAAGCCAACAACATTGCCTGTAAACATAAATTTTATACACGATTGCAGAACTTAACATCAATAGATCTAACTGAAGAAGAATCTAATTTGTTGAAAAAGGGCTTAAATTATAATCTACCTCGTTCAAAATCTAACTTCAGCCATAAACATATTGCTGCTGAAATTATAAATGCTGAAGCTGTGGTCAAAGCATTAGATGACCAGAAAGTCCAAGATGAGGCGCGGATTTTAATCAATAATAAGCTCAGTAATATCATAAGAAACCAGAATACTAATACTTATTCTTCGGTTCCGTGTACTTTTAATAATTATAATAAAGAACGCAATATCTTAACGGGTTTAAAGCGCAAACTGTCAGACAACTGTGCTCTCGTAACCAAGGCTGACAAAGGCAACACTGTTGTCATTATGGACAATAGTGATTATACTGATAAGATACGGAATTTTATCGCTAACAACAACATTGAGAAATTAAACTCGGACCCTACTGCACAATACGTCAAGTGTCTAAATCGGGGCATAAATAGGAGTGTGCATTTGTTTGATGAGCGAACTAGACGATCGTTAAAGCCCATCAATTCAAGGGCACCCACATTGACAGGGTTACCAAAATTACATAAGACTGGTGTTCCGATAAGACCGTTAATTAACTTCACTACTGCACCTGGTTATAAAACAGCTAAGAAATTGGTAAACATCATTAAACGTAACATAAACATAGTTAATAGTCACTGTATAACCAATAATATCGATTTTGTCAATAAAGTGAAGGATCTAAAGATCGAACCTCATCATAAGCTAGTTTCGTTTGATATTGTTAATTTATATACGAATATACCGGTTGCTGATACTTTACAAATTTTGAGAAATAACCTCGTCAATACTAATGAATTGAATGTTGAAAGTATTAATGAATTCTTCGTAATGTTTAAATTAGCAGCCATCCTTACTATTTCTTTTATGAATTTGCTAACTGCTATATTTTTTTTATTGTTTGACTAAGCTTTTCGTCATTACTGACATCTTCAGGTCTTAAACAACCTCAGGTCTTAACAGGTTGTTTAAGACCTGAAGATGTCAGTAATGACGAAAAGCTTAGTCAAACAATAAAAAAATTATAGCAGTTAGCAAATTCATAAAAGAAATATTAATGAATTGATGGATCTTTTGGAGGTGATTCTTAACCAGAATTATTTCACGCATGACAAGCAATTCTTTAGCTAACATGATGGTGTGGCAATGGGTTCTCCACTCTCTGGCCTCCTTGCTGAAGTGTACTTAAACCATTTCGAAAACTCCTTTATTTTTTCCAATAGTGTGTACAATGACAACATAATATTTTATGGCCGGTATGTTGACGACACCTTTTTGATCTATAAAGGCACACATAGACAAATAGATAGGCTACACACATATTTAAACAGTATTAATAACAATATACAGTTTACACTGGAGTACGAGGTCAGTGGAAAATTAAATTTTCTTGATTTGACGGTCATCAGAAATATTAATAAATTGGAGTTTAATATTTATAGGAAACCCACTACAACTGACACTATAATACACGCCACATCTTATCATCCGGTATCGCAGAAAATGGCTGCTTTCCACAGCATGGTTAACCGCCTCTTATCATTACCCCTCAGCGACAAGGATTATCAAGACGAACTAAACACAATTAAACATATCGCAGTCACCAATGGCTACAAAAAAACGGTAGTAAATAATATCCTTAAAAAACATATGAGACGAAAAAACATCGCAAACACGCTAAGGGCACCTGGGGACAGTGTGTATAAATACATTTCTATACCATACATAAGCTTTCTACCTAGAATTCTGTCTTCTGTTTTAAACAAGTCAAACGTTGTTGTCACATATAAGACTACAAATAACATTTTATATAGCCTTCGTACGCGGGAACCAACCGTCCTTGAAAAGAAAACAGGGATCTATAAATTAATATGTAATAGTTGTGATGCTTTTTATGTGGGCCAAACGGGCCGTGGTTTTTTCAAGAGGTTTGTTGAACATAAGCCACCCACTTATTTTCATAACACAGAAAATGTAAAATCTAAATTCGCTAAACATCTTATTGATGAAAATCACAACTATACTAATTTTCATACCAACTTGAAACCCCTTCACTTTTGTAATAAAGGACGCCCTTGAGGAGTTTGAGATATATAGAGCGTATAATAATCCTGTTACCAGGCCACATGTTTTAAATGATCAGCTGAACTTTAAATCTAATGTCCTGTACGATACTGCGTTGCGATATTGTCGCGACACGAGTGTAATATGAACCAGTGCGCTATCGGTTACCGTGTGGTGTACACCGAAAATTGTCGTGTGCGTACTTTGTGTAATGTGTTTGTGTTTTGTGTTATGTGGTTTTAATATTTTTTAATATATTGACGACTGTGCCATCGTAAGATGGTATAAAGAGACCTTTTTAAATATTCTGATGATGGGACAAGTGTCCCGAAACATGTCAGTTGAATAAAAGACATTTACTTAAGCCACAGACGGTGAGTTATAGCGTTTAGTTGATTATAAAATACGTGGCTTGGACTATAAGCTGATTTATTCCATTAACAATATGAATATTGCAAGTCGAGCAAATATAGTACGTAATTTTCAGAATATTAAGATCCAGCTTCATAAGACCATTTTACATATCAGATTTAATAAAACTTGTCTGAAGAATAATATTACACCTAATTACGCTCGTATAAAATTTAAATGCTCATCCTTTGCTGATATAAAAACTAAAAGGCACGCAGAATTGTACAGAATTAAAGAAGAATTAAGATCGTTATACAGGAAAAAATCCCATCTCAATTCAAGATTATACAGAGTACATTTGCAATTACTTAATGACGTACACCCGGCCTTGCTTGATAACTATCTTGATTTCATAAACAATGACATACAGCGAATTATTTATCAAATGCGTAGCAAGCAAATAAGCAAATTCCAAAGGTTATTAGAGAGACAACAACAGGAAGCCAACAACATTGCCTGTAAACATAAATTTTATACACGATTGCAGAACTTAACATCAATAGATCTAACTGAAGAAGAATCTAATTTGTTGAAAAAGGGCTTAAATTATAATCTACCTCGTTCAAAATCTAACTTCAGCCATAAACATATTGCTGCTGAAATTATAAATGCTGAAGCTGTGGTCAAAGCAATAGATGACCAGAAAGTCCAAGATGAAGCGCGGATTTTAATCAATAATAAGCTCAGTAATATCATAAGAAACCAGAATACTAATACTTATTCTTCGGTCCCGTGTACTTTTAATAATTATAATAAAGAACGCAATATCTTAACGGGTTTAAAGCGCAAACTGTCAGACAACTGTGCTCTCGTAACCAAGGCTGACAAAGGCAACACTGTTGTCATTATGGACAATAGTGATTATACTGATAAGATACGGAATTTTATCGCTAACAACAACATTGAGAAATTAAACTCGGACCCTACTGCACAATACGTCAAGTGTCTAAATCGGGGCATAAATAGGAGTGTGCATTTGTTTGATGAGCGAACTAGACGATCGTTAAAGCCCATCAATTCAAGGGCACCCACATTGACAGGGTTACCAAAATTACATAAGACTGGTGTTCCGATAAGACCGTTAATTAACTTCACTACTGCACCTGGTTATAAAACAGCTAAGAAATTGGTAAACATCATTAAACGTAACATAAACATAGTTAATAGTCACTGTATAACCAATAATATCGATTTTGTCAATAAAGTGAAGGATCTAAAGATCGAACCTCATCATAAGCTAGTTTCGTTTGATATTGTTAATTTATATACGAATATACCGGTTGCTGATACTTTACAAATTTTGAGAAATAACCTCGTCAATACTAATGAATTGAATGTTGAAAGTATTAATGAATTCTTCGTAATGTTTAAATTAGCAGCCATCCTTACTATTTCTTTTATGAATTTGCTAACTGCTATATTTTTTTTATTGTTTGACTAAGCTTTTCGTCATTACTGACATCTTCAGGTCTTAAACAACCTCAGGTCTTAACAGGTTGTTTAAGACCTGAAGATGTCAGTAATGACGAAAAGCTTAGTCAAACAATAAAAAAATTATAGCAGTTAGCAAATTCATAAAAGAAATATTAATGAATTGATGGATCTTTTGGAGGTGATTCTTAACCAGAATTATTTCACGCATGACAAGCAATTCTTTAGCTAACATGATGGTGTGGCAATGGGTTCTCCACTCTCTGGCCTCCTTGCTGAAGTGTACTTAAACCATTTCGAAAACTCCTTTATTTTTTCCAATAGTGTGTACAATGACAACATAATATTTTATGGCCGGTATGTTGACGACACCTTTTTGATCTATAAAGGCACACATAGACAAATAGATAGGCTACACACATATTTAAACAGTATTAATAACAATATACAGTTTACACTGGAGTACGAGGTCAGTGGAAAATTAAATTTTCTTGATTTGACGGTCATCAGAAATATTAATAAATTGGAGTTTAATATTTATAGGAAACCCACTACAACTGACACTATAATACACGCCACATCTTATCATCCGGTATCGCAGAAAATGGCTGCTTTCCACAGCATGGTTAACCGCCTCTTATCATTACCCCTCAGCGACAAGGATTATCAAGACGAACTAAACACAATTAAACATATCGCAGTCACCAATGGCTACAAAAAAACGGTAGTAAATAATATCCTTAAAAAACATATGAGACGAAAAAACATCGCAAACACGCTAAGGGCACCTGGGGACAGTGTGTATAAATACATTTCTATACCATACATAAGCTTTCTACCTAGAATTCTGTCTTCTGTTTTAAACAAGTCAAACGTTGTTGTCACATATAAGACTACAAATAACATTTTATATAGCCTTCGTACGCGGGAACCAACCGTCCTTGAAAAGAAAACAGGGATCTATAAATTAATATGTAATAGTTGTGATGCTTTTTATGTGGGCCAAACGGGCCGTGGTTTTTTCAAGAGGTTTGTTGAACATAAGCCACCCACTTATTTTCATAACACAGAAAATGTAAAATCTAAATTCGCTAAACATCTTATTGATGAAAATCACAACTATACTAATTTTCATACCAACTTGAAACCCCTTCACTTTTGTAATAAAGGACGCCCTTGAGGAGTTTGAGATATATAGAGCGTATAATAATCCTGTTACCAGGCCACATGTTTTAAATGATCAGCTGAACTTTAAATCTAATGTCCTGTACGATACTGCGTTGCGATATTGTCGCGACACGAGTGTAATATGAACCAGTGCGCTATCGGTTACCGTGTGGTGTACACCGAAAATTGTCGTGTGCGTACTTTGTGTAATGTGTTTGTGTTTTGTGTTATGTGGTTTTAATATTTTTTAATATATTGACGACTGTGCCATCGTAAGATGGTATAAAGAGACCTTTTTAAATATTCTGATGATGGGACAAGTGTCCCGAAACATGTCAATTGAATAAAAGACATTTACTTAAGCCACAGACGGTGAGTTATAGCGTTTAGTTGATTATAAAATACGTGGCTTGGACTATAAGCTGATTTATTCCATTAACAATATGAATATTGCAAGTCGAGCAAATATAGTACGTAATTTTCAGAATATTAAGATCCAGCTTCATAAGACCATTTTACATATCAGATTTAATAAAACTTGTCTGAAGAATAATATTACACCTAATTACGCTCGTATAAAATTTAAATGCTCATCCTTTGCTGATATAAAAACTAAAAGGCACGCAGAATTGTACAGAATTAAAGAAGAATTAAGATCGTTATACAGGAAAAAATCCCATCTCAATTCAAGATTATACAGAGTACATTTGCAATTACTTAATGACGTACACCCGGCCTTGCTTGATAACTATCTTGATTTCATAAACAATGACATACAGCGAATTATTTATCAAATGCGTAGCAAGCAAATAAGCAAATTCCAAAGGTTATTAGAGAGACAACAACAGGAAGCCAACAACATTGCCTGTAAACATAAATTTTATACACGATTGCAGAACTTAACATCAATAGATCTAACTGAAGAAGAATCTAATTTGTTGAAAAAGGGCTTAAATTATAATCTACCTCGTTCAAAATCTAACTTCAGCCATAAACATATTGCTGCTGAAATTATAAATGCTGAAGCTGTGGTCAAAGCATTAGATGACCAGAAAGTCCAAGATGAGGCGCGGATTTTAATCAATAATAAGCTCAGTAATATCATAAGAAACCAGAATACTAATACTTATTCTTCGGTTCCGTGTACTTTTAATAATTATAATAAAGAACGCAATATCTTAACGGGTTTAAAGCGCAAACTGTCAGACAACTGTGCTCTCGTAACCAAGGCTGACAAAGGCAACACTGTTGTCATTATGGACAATAGTGATTATACTGATAAGATACGGAATTTTATCGCTAACAACAACATTGAGAAATTAAACTCGGACCCTACTGCACAATACGTCAAGTGTCTAAATCGGGGCATAAATAGGAGTGTGCATTTGTTTGATGAGCGAACTAGACGATCGTTAAAGCCCATCAATTCAAGGGCACCCACATTGACAGGGTTACCAAAATTACATAAGACTGGTGTTCCGATAAGACCGTTAATTAACTTCACTACTGCACCTGGTTATAAAACAGCTAAGAAATTGGTAAACATCATTAAACGTAACATAAACATAGTTAATAGTCACTGTATAACCAATAATATCGATTTTGTCAATAAAGTGAAGGATCTAAAGATCGAACCTCATCATAAGCTAGTTTCGTTTGATATTGTTAATTTATATACGAATATACCGGTTGCTGATACTTTACAAATTTTGAGAAATAACCTCGTCAATACTAATGAATTGAATGTTGAAAGTATTAATGAATTCTTCGTAATGTTTAAATTAGCAGCCATCCTTACTATTTCTTTTATGAATTTGCTAACTGCTATATTTTTTTTATTGTTTGACTAAGCTTTTCGTCATTACTGACATCTTCAGGTCTTAAACAACCTCAGGTCTTAACAGGTTGTTTAAGACCTGAAGATGTCAGTAATGACGAAAAGCTTAGTCAAACAATAAAAAAATTATAGCAGTTAGCAAATTCATAAAAGAAATATTAATGAATTGATGGATCTTTTGGAGGTGATTCTTAACCAGAATTATTTCACGCATGACAAGCAATTCTTTAGCTAACATGATGGTGTGGCAATGGGTTCTCCACTCTCTGGCCTCCTTGCTGAAGTGTACTTAAACCATTTCGAAAACTCCTTTATTTTTTCCAATAGTGTGTACAATGACAACATAATATTTTATGACCGGTATGTTGACGACACCTTTTTGATCTATAAAGGCACACATAGACAAATAGATAGGCTACACACATATTTAAACAGTATTAATAACAATATACAGTTTACACTGGAGTACGAGGTCAGTGGAAAATTAAATTTTCTTGATTTGACGGTCATCAGAAATATTAATAAATTGGAGTTTAATATTTATAGGAAACCCACTACAACTGACACTATAATACACGCCACATCTTATCATCCGGTATCGCAGAAAATGGCTGCTTTCCACAGCATGGTTAACCGCCTCTTATCATTACCCCTCAGCGACAAGGATTATCAAGACGAACTAAACACAATTAAACATATCGCAGTCACCAATGGCTACAAAAAAACGGTAGTAAATAATATCCTTAAAAAACATATGAGACGAAAAAACATCGCAAACACGCTAAGGGCACCTGGGGACAGTGTGTATAAATACATTTCTATACCATACATAAGCTTTCTACCTAGAATTCTGTCTTCTGTTTTAAACAAGTCAAACGTTGTTGTCACATATAAGACTACAAATAACATTTTATATAGCCTTCGTACGCGGGAACCAACCGTCCTTGAAAAGAAAACAGGGATCTATAAATTAATATGTAATAGTTGTGATGCTTTTTATGTGGGCCAAACGGGCCGTGGTTTTTTCAAGAGGTTTGTTGAACATAAGCCACCCACTTATTTTCATAACACAGAAAATGTAAAATCTAAATTCGCTAAACATCTTATTGATGAAAATCACAACTATACTAATTTTCATACCAACTTGAAACCCCTTCACTTTTGTAATAAAGGACGCCCTTGAGGAGTTTGAGATATATAGAGCGTATAATAATCCTGTTACCAGGCCACATGTTTTAAATGATCAGCTGAACTTTAAATCTAATGTCCTGTACGATACTGCGTTGCGATATTGTCGCGACACGAGTGTAATATGAACCAGTGCGCTATCGGTTACCGTGTGGTGTACACCGAAAATTGTCGTGTGCGTACTTTGTGTAATGTGTTTGTGTTTTGTGTTATGTGGTTTTAATATTTTTTAATATATTGACGACTGTGCCATCGTAAGATGGTATAAAGAGACCTTTTTAAATATTCTGATGATGGGACAAGTGTCCCGAAACATGTCAATTGAATAAAAGACATTTACTTAAGCCACAGACGGTGAGTTATAGCGTTTAGTTGATTATAAAATACGTGGCTTGGACTATAAGCTGATTTATTCCATTAACAATATGAATATTGCAAGTCGAGCAAATATAGTACGTAATTTTCAGAATATTAAGATCCAGCTTCATAAGACCATTTTACATATCAGATTTAATAAAACTTGTCTGAAGAATAATATTACACCTAATTACGCTCGTATAAAATTTAAATGCTCATCCTTTGCTGATATAAAAACTAAAAGGCACGCAGAATTGTACAGAATTAAAGAAGAATTAAGATCGTTATACAGGAAAAAATCCCATCTCAATTCAAGATTATACAGAGTACATTTGCAATTACTTAATGACGTACACCCGGCCTTGCTTGATAACTATCTTGATTTCATAAACAATGACATACAGCGAATTATTTATCAAATGCGTAGCAAGCAAATAAGCAAATTCCAAAGGTTATTAGAGAGACAACAACAGGAAGCCAACAACATTGCCTGTAAACATAAATTTTATACACGATTGCAGAACTTAACATCAATAGATCTAACTGAAGAAGAATCTAATTTGTTGAAAAAGGGCTTAAATTATAATCTACCTCGTTCAAAATCTAACTTCAGCCATAAACATATTGCTGCTGAAATTATAAGTGCTGAAGCTGTGGTCAAAGCATTAGATGACCAGAAAGTCCAAGATGAGGCGCGGATTTTAATCAATAATAAGCTCAGTAATATCATAAGAAACCAGAATACTAATACTTATTCTTCGGTTCCGTGTACTTTTAATAATTATAATAAAGAACGCAATATCTTAACGGGTTTAAAGCGCAAACTGTCAGACAACTGTGCTCTCGTAACCAAGGCTGACAAAGGCAACACTGTTGTCATTATGGACAATAGTGATTATACTGATAAGATACGGAATTTTATCGCTAACAACAACATTGAGAAATTAAACTCGGACCCTACTGCACAATACGTCAAGTGTCTAAATCGGGGCATAAATAGGAGTGTGCATTTGTTTGATGAGCGAACTAGACGATCGTTAAAGCCCATCAATTCAAGGGCACCCACATTGACAGGGTTACCAAAATTACATAAGACTGGTGTTCCGATAAGACCGTTAATTAACTTCACTACTGCACCTGGTTATAAAACAGCTAAGAAATTGGTAAACATCATTAAACGTAACATAAACATAGTTAATAGTCACTGTATAACCAATAATATCGATTTTGTCAATAAAGTGAAGGATCTAAAGATCGAACCTCATCATAAGCTAGTTTCGTTTGATATTGTTAATTTATATACGAATATACCGGTTGCTGATACTTTACAAATTTTGAGAAATAACCTCGTCAATACTAATGAATTGAATGTTGAAAGTATTAATGAATTCTTCGTAATGTTTAAATTAGCAGCCATCCTTACTATTTCTTTTATGAATTTGCTAACTGCTATATTTTTTTTATTGTTTGACTAAGCTTTTCGTCATTACTGACATCTTCAGGTCTTAAACAACCTCAGGTCTTAACAGGTTGTTTAAGACCTGAAGATGTCAGTAATGACGAAAAGCTTAGTCAAACAATAAAAAAATTATAGCAGTTAGCAAATTCATAAAAGAAATATTAATGAATTGATGGATCTTTTGGAGGTGATTCTTAACCAGAATTATTTCACGCATGACAAGCAATTCTTTAGCTAACATGATGGTGTGGCAATGGGTTCTCCACTCTCTGGCCTCCTTGCTGAAGTGTACTTAAACCATTTCGAAAACTCCTTTATTTTTTCCAATAGTGTGTACAATGACAACATAATATTTTATGACCGGTATGTTGACGACACCTTTTTGATCTATAAAGGCACACATAGACAAATAGATAGGCTACACACATATTTAAACAGTATTAATAACAATATACAGTTTACACTGGAGTACGAGGTCAGTGGAAAATTAAATTTTCTTGATTTGACGGTCATCAGAAATATTAATAAATTGGAGTTTAATATTTATAGGAAACCCACTACAACTGACACTATAATACACGCCACATCTTATCATCCGGTATCGCAGAAAATGGCTGCTTTCCACAGCATGGTTAACCGCCTCTTATCATTACCCCTCAGCGACAAGGATTATCAAGACGAACTAAACACAATTAAACATATCGCAGTCACCAATGGCTACAAAAAAACGGTAGTAAATAATATCCTTAAAAAACATATGAGACGAAAAAACATCGCAAACACGCTAAGGGCACCTGGGGACAGTGTGTATAAATACATTTCTATACCATACATAAGCTTTCTACCTAGAATTCTGTCTTCTGTTTTAAACAAGTCAAACGTTGTTGTCACATATAAGACTACAAATAACATTTTATATAGCCTTCGTACGCGGGAACCAACCGTCCTTGAAAAGAAAACAGGGATCTATAAATTAATATGTAATAGTTGTGATGCTTTTTATGTGGGCCAAACGGGCCGTGGTTTTTTCAAGAGGTTTGTTGAACATAAGCCACCCACTTATTTTCATAACACAGAAAATGTAAAATCTAAATTCGCTAAACATCTTATTGATGAAAATCACAACTATACTAATTTTCATACCAACTTGAAACCCCTTCACTTTTGTAATAAAGGACGCCCTTGAGGAGTTTGAGATATATAGAGCGTATAATAATCCTGTTACCAGGCCACATGTTTTAAATGATCAGCTGAACTTTAAATCTAATGTCCTGTACGGTACTGCGTTGCGATATTGTCGCGACACGAGTGTAATATGAACCAGTGCGCTATCGGTTACCGTGTGGTGTACACCGAAAATTGTCGTGTGCGTACTTTGTGTAATGTGTTTGTGTTTTGTGTTATGTGGTTTTAATATTTTTTAATATATTGACGACTGTGCCATCGTAAGATGGTATAAAGAGACCTTTTTAAATATTCTGATGATGGGACAAGTGTCCCGAAACATGTCAATTGAATAAAAGACATTTACTTAAGCCACAGACGGTGAGTTATAGCGTTTAGTTGATTATAAAATACGTGGCTTGGACTATAAGCTGATTTATTCCATTAACAATATGAATATTGCAAGTCGAGCAAATATAGTACGTAATTTTCAGAATATTAAGATCCAGCTTCATAAGACCATTTTACATATCAGATTTAATAAAACTTGTCTGAAGAATAATATTACACCTAATTACGCTCGTATAAAATTTAAATGCTCATCCTTTGCTGATATAAAAACTAAAAGGCACGCAGAATTGTACAGAATTAAAGAAGAATTAAGATCGTTATACAGGAAAAAATCCCATCTCAATTCAAGATTATACAGAGTACATTTGCAATTACTTAATGACGTACAACCGGCCTTGCTTGATAACTATCTTGATTTCATAAACAATGACATACAGCGAATTATTTATCAAATGCGTAGCAAGCAAATAAGCAAATTCCAAAGGTTATTAGAGAGACAACAACAGGAAGCCAACAACATTGCCTGTAAACATAAATTTTATACACGATTGCAGAACTTAACATCAATAGATCTAACTGAAGAAGAATCTAATTTGTTGAAAAAGGGCTTAAATTATAATCTACCTCGTTCAAAATCTAACTTCAGCCATAAACATATTGCTGCTGAAATTATAAATGCTGAAGCTGTGGTCAAAGCAATAGATGACCAGAAAGTCCAAGATGAAGCGCGGATTTTAATCAATAATAAGCTCAGTAATATCATAAGAAACCAGAATACTAATACTTATTCTTCGGTCCCGTGTACTTTTAATAATTATAATAAAGAACGCAATATCTTAACGGGTTTAAAGCGCAAACTGTCAGACAACTGTGCTCTCGTAACCAAGGCTGACAAAGGCAACACTGTTGTCATTATGGACAATAGTGATTATACTGATAAGATACAGAATTTTATCGCTAACAACAACATTGAGAAATTAAACTCGGACCCTACTGCACAATACGTCAAGTGTCTAAATCGGGGCATAAATAGGAGTGTGCATTTGTTTGATGAGCGAACTAGACGATCGTTAAAGCCCATCAATTCAAGGGCACCCACATTGACAGGGTTACCAAAATTACATAAGACTGGTGTTCCGATAAGACCGTTAATTAACTTCACTACTGCACCTGGTTATAAAACAGCTAAGAAATTGGTAAACATCATTAAACGTAACATAAACATAGTTAATAGTCACTGTATAACCAATAATATCGATTTTGTCAATAAAGTGAAGGATCTAAAGATCGAACCTCATCATAAGCTAGTTTCGTTTGATATTGTTAATTTATATACGAATATACCGGTTGCTGATACTTTACAAATTTTGAGAAATAACCTCGTCAATACTAATGAATTGAATGTTGAAAGTATTAATGAATTCTTCGTAATGTTTAAATTAGCAGCCATCCTTACTATTTCTTTTATGAATTTGCTAACTGCTATATTTTTTTTATTGTTTGACTAAGCTTTTCGTCATTACTGACATCTTCAGGTCTTAAACAACCTCAGGTCTTAACAGGTTGTTTAAGACCTGAAGATGTCAGTAATGACGAAAAGCTTAGTCAAACAATAAAAAAATTATAGCAGTTAGCAAATTCATAAAAGAAATATTAATGAATTGATGGATCTTTTGGAGGTGATTCTTAACCAGAATTATTTCACGCATGACAAGCAATTCTTTAGCTAACATGATGGTGTGGCAATGGGTTCTCCACTCTCTGGCCTCCTTGCTGAAGTGTACTTAAACCATTTCGAAAACTCCTTTATTTTTTCCAATAGTGTGTACAATGACAACATAATATTTTATGGCCGGTATGTTGACGACACCTTTTTGATCTATAAAGGCACACATAGACAAATAGATAGGCTACACACATATTTAAACAGTATTAATAACAATATACAGTTTACACTGGAGTACGAGGTCAGTGGAAAATTAAATTTTCTTGATTTGACGGTCATCAGAAATATTAATAAATTGGAGTTTAATATTTATAGGAAACCCACTACAACTGACACTATAATACACGCCACATCTTATCATCCGGTATCGCAGAAAATGGCTGCTTTCCACAGCATGGTTAACCGCCTCTTATCATTACCCCTCAGCGACAAGGATTATCAAGACGAACTAAACACAATTAAACATATCGCAGTCACCAATGGCTACAAAAAAACGGTAGTAAATAATATCCTTAAAAAACATATGAGACGAAAAAACATCGCAAACACGCTAAGGGCACCTGGGGACAGTGTGTATAAATACATTTCTATACCATACATAAGCTTTCTACCTAGAATTCTGTCTTCTGTTTTAAACAAGTCAAACGTTGTTGTCACATATAAGACTACAAATAACATTTTATATAGCCTTCGTACGCGGGAACCAACCGTCCTTGAAAAGAAAACAGGGATCTATAAATTAATATGTAATAGTTGTGATGCTTTTTATGTGGGCCAAACGGGCCGTGGTTTTTTCAAGAGGTTTGTTGAACATAAGCCACCCACTTATTTTCATAACACAGAAAATGTAAAATCTAAATTCGCTAAACATCTTATTGATGAAAATCACAACTATACTAATTTTCATACCAACTTGAAACCCCTTCACTTTTGTAATAAAGGACGCCCTTGAGGAGTTTGAGATATATAGAGCGTATAATAATCCTGTTACCAGGCCACATGTTTTAAATGATCAGCTGAACTTTAAATCTAATGTCCTGTACGATACTGCGTTGCGATATTGTCGCGACACGAGTGTAATATGAACCAGTGCGCTATCGGTTACCGTGTGGTGTACACCGAAAATTGTCGTGTGCGTACTTTGTGTAATGTGTTTGTGTTTTGTGTTATGTGGTTTTAATATTTTTTAATATATTGACGACTGTGCCATCGTAAGATGGTATAAAGAGACCTTTTTAAATATTCTGATGATGGGACAAGTGTCCCGAAACATGTCAATTGAATAAAAGACATTTACTTAAGCCACAGACGGTGAGTTATAGCGTTTAGTTGATTATAAAATACGTGGCTTGGACTATAAGCTGATTTATTCCATTAACAATATGAATATTGCAAGTCGAGCAAATATAGTACGTAATTTTCAGAATATTAAGATCCAGCTTCATAAGACCATTTTACATATCAGATTTAATAAAACTTGTCTGAAGAATAATATTACACCTAATTACGCTCGTATAAAATTTAAATGCTCATCCTTTGCTGATATAAAAACTAAAAGGCACGCAGAATTGTACAGAATTAAAGAAGAATTAAGATCGTTATACAGGAAAAAATCCCATCTCAATTCAAGATTATACAGAGTACATTTGCAATTACTTAATGACGTACACCCGGCCTTGCTTGATAACTATCTTGATTTCATAAACAATGACATACAGCGAATTATTTATCAAATGCGTAGCAAGCAAATAAGCAAATTCCAAAGGTTATTAGAGAGACAACAACAGGAAGCCAACAACATTGCCTGTAAACATAAATTTTATACACGATTGCAGAACTTAACATCAATAGATCTAACTGAAGAAGAATCTAATTTGTTGAAAAAGGGCTTAAATTATAATCTACCTCGTTCAAAATCTAACTTCAGCCATAAACATATTGCTGCTGAAATTATAAGTGCTGAAGCTGTGGTCAAAGCATTAGATGACCAGAAAGTCCAAGATGAGGCGCGGATTTTAATCAATAATAAGCTCAGTAATATCATAAGAAACCAGAATACTAATACTTATTCTTCGGTTCCGTGTACTTTTAATAATTATAATAAAGAACGCAATATCTTAACGGGTTTAAAGCGCAAACTGTCAGACAACTGTGCTCTCGTAACCAAGGCTGACAAAGGCAACACTGTTGTCATTATGGACAATAGTGATTATACTGATAAGATACGGAATTTTATCGCTAACAACAACATTGAGAAATTAAACTCGGACCCTACTGCACAATACGTCAAGTGTCTAAATCGGGGCATAAATAGGAGTGTGCATTTGTTTGATGAGCGAACTAGACGATCGTTAAAGCCCATCAATTCAAGGGCACCCACATTGACAGGGTTACCAAAATTACATAAGACTGGTGTTCCGATAAGACCGTTAATTAACTTCACTACTGCACCTGGTTATAAAACAGCTAAGAAATTGGTAAACATCATTAAACGTAACATAAACATAGTTAATAGTCACTGTATAACCAATAATATCGATTTTGTCAATAAAGTGAAGGATCTAAAGATCGAACCTCATCATAAGCTAGTTTCGTTTGATATTGTTAATTTATATACGAATATACCGGTTGCTGATACTTTACAAATTTTGAGAAATAACCTCGTCAATACTAATGAATTGAATGTTGAAAGTATTAATGAATTCTTCGTAATGTTTAAATTAGCAGCCATCCTTACTATTTCTTTTATGAATTTGCTAACTGCTATATTTTTTTTATTGTTTGACTAAGCTTTTCGTCATTACTGACATCTTCAGGTCTTAAACAACCTCAGGTCTTAACAGGTTGTTTAAGACCTGAAGATGTCAGTAATGACGAAAAGCTTAGTCAAACAATAAAAAAATTATAGCAGTTAGCAAATTCATAAAAGAAATATTAATGAATTGATGGATCTTTTGGAGGTGATTCTTAACCAGAATTATTTCACGCATGACAAGCAATTCTTTAGCTAACATGATGGTGTGGCAATGGGTTCTCCACTCTCTGGCCTCCTTGCTGAAGTGTACTTAAACCATTTCGAAAACTCCTTTATTTTTTCCAATAGTGTGTACAATGACAACATAATATTTTATGACCGGTATGTTGACGACACCTTTTTGATCTATAAAGGCACACATAGACAAATAGATAGGCTACACACATATTTAAACAGTATTAATAACAATATACAGTTTACACTGGAGTACGAGGTCAGTGGAAAATTAAATTTTCTTGATTTGACGGTCATCAGAAATATTAATAAATTGGAGTTTAATATTTATAGGAAACCCACTACAACTGACACTATAATACACGCCACATCTTATCATCCGGTATCGCAGAAAATGGCTGCTTTCCACAGCATGGTTAACCGCCTCTTATCATTACCCCTCAGCGACAAGGATTATCAAGACGAACTAAACACAATTAAACATATCGCAGTCACCAATGGCTACAAAAAAACGGTAGTAAATAATATCCTTAAAAAACATATGAGACGAAAAAACATCGCAAACACGCTAAGGGCACCTGGGGACAGTGTGTATAAATACATTTCTATACCATACATAAGCTTTCTACCTAGAATTCTGTCTTCTGTTTTAAACAAGTCAAACGTTGTTGTCACATATAAGACTACAAATAACATTTTATATAGCCTTCGTACGCGGGAACCAACCGTCCTTGAAAAGAAAACAGGGATCTATAAATTAATATGTAATAGTTGTGATGCTTTTTATGTGGGCCAAACGGGCCGTGGTTTTTTCAAGAGGTTTGTTGAACATAAGCCACCCACTTATTTTCATAACACAGAAAATGTAAAATCTAAATTCGCTAAACATCTTATTGATGAAAATCACAACTATACTAATTTTCATACCAACTTGAAACCCCTTCACTTTTGTAATAAAGGACGCCCTTGAGGAGTTTGAGATATATAGAGCGTATAATAATCCTGTTACCAGGCCACATGTTTTAAATGATCAGCTGAACTTTAAATCTAATGTCCTGTACGGTACTGCGTTGCGATATTGTCGCGACACGAGTGTAATATGAACCAGTGCGCTATCGGTTACCGTGTGGTGTACACCGAAAATTGTCGTGTGCGTACTTTGTGTAATGTGTTTGTGTTTTGTGTTATGTGGTTTTAATATTTTTTAATATATTGACGACTGTGCCATCGTAAGATGGTATAAAGAGACCTTTTTAAATATTCTGATGATGGGACAAGTGTCCCGAAACATGTCAATTGAATAAAAGACATTTACTTAAGCCACAGACGGTGAGTTATAGCGTTTAGTTGATTATAAAATACGTGGCTTGGACTATAAGCTGATTTATTCCATTAACAATATGAATATTGCAAGTCGAGCAAATATAGTACGTAATTTTCAGAATATTAAGATCCAGCTTCATAAGACCATTTTACATATCAGATTTAATAAAACTTGTCTGAAGAATAATATTACACCTAATTACGCTCGTATAAAATTTAAATGCTCATCCTTTGCTGATATAAAAACTAAAAGGCACGCAGAATTGTACAGAATTAAAGAAGAATTAAGATCGTTATACAGGAAAAAATCCCATCTCAATTCAAGATTATACAGAGTACATTTGCAATTACTTAATGACGTACAACCGGCCTTGCTTGATAACTATCTTGATTTCATAAACAATGACATACAGCGAATTATTTATCAAATGCGTAGCAAGCAAATAAGCAAATTCCAAAGGTTATTAGAGAGACAACAACAGGAAGCCAACAACATTGCCTGTAAACATAAATTTTATACACGATTGCAGAACTTAACATCAATAGATCTAACTGAAGAAGAATCTAATTTGTTGAAAAAGGGCTTAAATTATAATCTACCTCGTTCAAAATCTAACTTCAGCCATAAACATATTGCTGCTGAAATTATAAATGCTGAAGCTGTGGTCAAAGCAATAGATGACCAGAAAGTCCAAGATGAAGCGCGGATTTTAATCAATAATAAGCTCAGTAATATCATAAGAAACCAGAATACTAATACTTATTCTTCGGTCCCGTGTACTTTTAATAATTATAATAAAGAACGCAATATCTTAACGGGTTTAAAGCGCAAACTGTCAGACAACTGTGCTCTCGTAACCAAGGCTGACAAAGGCAACACTGTTGTCATTATGGACAATAGTGATTATACTGATAAGATACAGAATTTTATCGCTAACAACAACATTGAGAAATTAAACTCGGACCCTACTGCACAATACGTCAAGTGTCTAAATCGGGGCATAAATAGGAGTGTGCATTTGTTTGATGAGCGAACTAGACGATCGTTAAAGCCCATCAATTCAAGGGCACCCACATTGACAGGGTTACCAAAATTACATAAGACTGGTGTTCCGATAAGACCGTTAATTAACTTCACTACTGCACCTGGTTATAAAACAGCTAAGAAATTGGTAAACATCATTAAACGTAACATAAACATAGTTAATAGTCACTGTATAACCAATAATATCGATTTTGTCAATAAAGTGAAGGATCTAAAGATCGAACCTCATCATAAGCTAGTTTCGTTTGATATTGTTAATTTATATACGAATATACCGGTTGCTGATACTTTACAAATTTTGAGAAATAACCTCGTCAATACTAATGAATTGAATGTTGAAAGTATTAATGAATTCTTCGTAATGTTTAAATTAGCAGCCATCCTTACTATTTCTTTTATGAATTTGCTAACTGCTATATTTTTTTTATTGTTTGACTAAGCTTTTCGTCATTACTGACATCTTCAGGTCTTAAACAACCTCAGGTCTTAACAGGTTGTTTAAGACCTGAAGATGTCAGTAATGACGAAAAGCTTAGTCAAACAATAAAAAAATTATAGCAGTTAGCAAATTCATAAAAGAAATATTAATGAATTGATGGATCTTTTGGAGGTGATTCTTAACCAGAATTATTTCACGCATGACAAGCAATTCTTTAGCTAACATGATGGTGTGGCAATGGGTTCTCCACTCTCTGGCCTCCTTGCTGAAGTGTACTTAAACCATTTCGAAAACTCCTTTATTTTTTCCAATAGTGTGTACAATGACAACATAATATTTTATGGCCGGTATGTTGACGACACCTTTTTGATCTATAAAGGCACACATAGACAAATAGATAGGCTACACACATATTTAAACAGTATTAATAACAATATACAGTTTACACTGGAGTACGAGGTCAGTGGAAAATTAAATTTTCTTGATTTGACGGTCATCAGAAATATTAATAAATTGGAGTTTAATATTTATAGGAAACCCACTACAACTGACACTATAATACACGCCACATCTTATCATCCGGTATCGCAGAAAATGGCTGCTTTCCACAGCATGGTTAACCGCCTCTTATCATTACCCCTCAGCGACAAGGATTATCAAGACGAACTAAACACAATTAAACATATCGCAGTCACCAATGGCTACAAAAAAACGGTAGTAAATAATATCCTTAAAAAACATATGAGACGAAAAAACATCGCAAACACGCTAAGGGCACCTGGGGACAGTGTGTATAAATACATTTCTATACCATACATAAGCTTTCTACCTAGAATTCTGTCTTCTGTTTTAAACAAGTCAAACGTTGTTGTCACATATAAGACTACAAATAACATTTTATATAGCCTTCGTACGCGGGAACCAACCGTCCTTGAAAAGAAAACAGGGATCTATAAATTAATATGTAATAGTTGTGATGCTTTTTATGTGGGCCAAACGGGCCGTGGTTTTTTCAAGAGGTTTGTTGAACATAAGCCACCCACTTATTTTCATAACACAGAAAATGTAAAATCTAAATTCGCTAAACATCTTATTGATGAAAATCACAACTATACTAATTTTCATACCAACTTGAAACCCCTTCACTTTTGTAATAAAGGACGCCCTTGAGGAGTTTGAGATATATAGAGCGTATAATAATCCTGTTACCAGGCCACATGTTTTAAATGATCAGCTGAACTTTAAATCTAATGTCCTGTACGATACTGCGTTGCGATATTGTCGCGACACGAGTGTAATATGAACCAGTGCGCTATCGGTTACCGTGTGGTGTACACCGAAAATTGTCGTGTGCGTACTTTGTGTAATGTGTTTGTGTTTTGTGTTATGTGGTTTTAATATTTTTTAATATATTGACGACTGTGCCATCGTAAGATGGTATAAAGAGACCTTTTTAAATATTCTGATGATGGGACAAGTGTCCCGAAACATGTCAATTGAATAAAAGACATTTACTTAAGCCACAGACGGTGAGTTATAGCGTTTAGTTGATTATAAAATACGTGGCTTGGACTATAAGCTGATTTATTCCATTAACAATATGAATATTGCAAGTCGAGCAAATATAGTACGTAATTTTCAGAATATTAAGATCCAGCTTCATAAGACCATTTTACATATCAGATTTAATAAAACTTGTCTGAAGAATAATATTACACCTAATTACGCTCGTATAAAATTTAAATGCTCATCCTTTGCTGATATAAAAACTAAAAGGCACGCAGAATTGTACAGAATTAAAGAAGAATTAAGATCGTTATACAGGAAAAAATCCCATCTCAATTCAAGATTATACAGAGTACATTTGCAATTACTTAATGACGTACACCCGGCCTTGCTTGATAACTATCTTGATTTCATAAACAATGACATACAGCGAATTATTTATCAAATGCGTAGCAAGCAAATAAGCAAATTCCAAAGGTTATTAGAGAGACAACAACAGGAAGCCAACAACATTGCCTGTAAACATAAATTTTATACACGATTGCAGAACTTAACATCAATAGATCTAACTGAAGAAGAATCTAATTTGTTGAAAAAGGGCTTAAATTATAATCTACCTCGTTCAAAATCTAACTTCAGCCATAAACATATTGCTGCTGAAATTATAAATGCTGAAGCTGTGGTCAAAGCAATAGATGACCAGAAAGTCCAAGATGAAGCGCGGATTTTAATCAATAATAAGCTCAGTAATATCATAAGAAACCAGAATACTAA
This sequence comes from Magicicada septendecula, assembly GCA_034769895.1. Taxonomy (NCBI): domain Eukaryota; kingdom Metazoa; phylum Arthropoda; class Insecta; order Hemiptera; family Cicadidae; genus Magicicada; species Magicicada septendecula. Next base: position 71,395,559 of record CM068370.1, read on the forward strand.
TACTTATTCTTCGGTCCCGTGTACTTTTAATAATTATAATAAAGAACGCAATATCTTAACGGGTTTAAAGCGCAAACTGTCAGACAACTGTGCTCTCGTAACCAAGGCTGACAAAGGCAACACTGTTGTCATTATGGACAATAGTGATTATACTGATAAGATACGGAATTTTATCGCTAACAACAACATTGAGAAATTAAACTCGGACCCTACTGCACAATACGTCAAGTGTCTAAATCGGGGCATAAATAGGAGTGTGCATTTGTTTGATGAGCGAACTAGACGATCGTTAAAGCCCATCAATTCAAGGGCACCCACATTGACAGGGTTACCAAAATTACATAAGACTGGTGTTCCGATAAGACCGTTAATTAACTTCACTACTGCACCTGGTTATAAAACAGCTAAGAAATTGGTAAACATCATTAAACGTAACATAAACATAGTTAATAGTCACTGTATAACCAATAATATCGATTTTGTCAATAAAGTGAAGGATCTAAAGATCGAACCTCATCATAAGCTAGTTTCGTTTGATATTGTTAATTTATATACGAATATACCGGTTGCTGATACTTTACAAATTTTGAGAAATAACCTCGTCAATACTAATGAATTGAATGTTGAAAGTATTAATGAATTCTTCGTAATGTTTAAATTAGCAGCCATCCTTACTATTTCTTTTATGAATTTGCTAACTGCTATATTTTTTTTATTGTTTGACTAAGCTTTTCGTCATTACTGACATCTTCAGGTCTTAAACAACCTCAGGTCTTAACAGGTTGTTTAAGACCTGAAGATGTCAGTAATGACGAAAAGCTTAGTCAAACAATAAAAAAATTATAGCAGTTAGCAAATTCATAAAAGAAATATTAATGAATTGATGGATCTTTTGGAGGTGATTCTTAACCAGAATTATTTCACGCATGACAAGCAATTCTTTAGCTAACATGATGGTGTGGCAATGGGTTCTCCACTCTCTGGCCTCCTTGCTGAAGTGTACTTAAACCATTTCGAAAACTCCTTTATTTTTTCCAATAGTGTGTACAATGACAACATAATATTTTATGGCCGGTATGTTGACGACACCTTTTTGATCTATAAAGGCACACATAGACAAATAGATAGGCTACACACATATTTAAACAGTATTAATAACAATATACAGTTTACACTGGAGTACGAGGTCAGTGGAAAATTAAATTTTCTTGATTTGACGGTCATCAGAAATATTAATAAATTGGAGTTTAATATTTATAGGAAACCCACTACAACTGACACTATAATACACGCCACATCTTATCATCCGGTATCGCAGAAAATGGCTGCTTTCCACAGCATGGTTAACCGCCTCTTATCATTACCCCTCAGCGACAAGGATTATCAAGACGAACTAAACACAATTAAACATATCGCAGTCACCAATGGCTACAAAAAAACGGTAGTAAATAATATCCTTAAAAAACATATGAGACGAAAAAACATCGCAAACACGCTAAGGGCACCTGGGGACAGTGTGTATAAATACATTTCTATACCATACATAAGCTTTCTACCTAGAATTCTGTCTTCTGTTTTAAACAAGTCAAACGTTGTTGTCACATATAAGACTACAAATAACATTTTATATAGCCTTCGTACGCGGGAACCAACCGTCCTTGAAAAGAAAACAGGGATCTATAAATTAATATGTAATAGTTGTGATGCTTTTTATGTGGGCCAAACGGGCCGTGGTTTTTTCAAGAGGTTTGTTGAACATAAGCCACCCACTTATTTTCATAACACAGAAAATGTAAAATCTAAATTCGCTAAACATCTTATTGATGAAAATCACAACTATACTAATTTTCATACCAACTTGAAACCCCTTCACTTTTGTAATAAAGGACGCCCTTGAGGAGTTTGAGATATATAGAGCGTATAATAATCCTGTTACCAGGCCACATGTTTTAAATGATCAGCTGAACTTTAAATCTAATGTCCTGTACGATACTGCGTTGCGATATTGTCGCGACACGAGTGTAATATGAACCAGTGCGCTATCGGTTACCGTGTGGTGTACACCGAAAATTGTCGTGTGCGTACTTTGTGTAATGTGTTTGTGTTTTGTGTTATTTGGTTTTAATATTTTTTAATATATTGACGACTGTGCCATCGTAAGATGGTATAAAGAGACCTTTTTAAATATTCTGATGATGGGACAAGTGTCCCGAAACATGTCAATTGAATAAAAGACATTTACTTAAGCCACAGACGGTGAGTTATAGCGTTTAGTTGATTATAAAATACGTGGCTTGGACTATAAGCTGATTTATTCCATTAACAATATGAATATTGCAAGTCGAGCAAATATAGTACGTAATTTTCAGAATATTAAGATCCAGCTTCATAAGACCATTTTACATATCAGATTTAATAAAACTTGTCTGAAGAATAATATTACACCTAATTACGCTCGTATAAAATTTAAATGCTCATCCTTTGCTGATATAAAAACTAAAAGGCACGCAGAATTGTACAGAATTAAAGAAGAATTAAGATCGTTATACAGGAAAAAATCCCATCTCAATTCAAGATTATACAGAGTACATTTGCAATTACTTAATGACGTACACCCGGCCTTGCTTGATAACTATCTTGATTTCATAAACAATGACATACAGCGAATTATTTATCAAATGCGTAGCAAGCAAATAAGCAAATTCCAAAGGTTATTAGAGAGACAACAACAGGAAGCCAACAACATTGCCTGTAAACATAAATTTTATACACGATTGCAGAACTTAACATCAATAGATCTAACTGAAGAAGAATCTAATTTGTTGAAAAAGGGCTTAAATTATAATCTACCTCGTTCAAAATCTAACTTCAGCCATAAACATATTGCTGCTGAAATTATAAATGCTGAAGCTGTGGTCAAAGCAATAGATGACCAGAAAGTCCAAGATGAAGCGCGGATTTTAATCAATAATAAGCTCAGTAATATCATAAGAAACCAGAATACTAATACTTATTCTTCGGTCCCGTGTACTTTTAATAATTATAATAAAGAACGCAATATCTTAACGGGTTTAAAGCGCAAACTGTCAGACAACTGTGCTCTCGTAACCAAGGCTGACAAAGGCAACACTGTTGTCATTATGGACAATAGTGATTATACTGATAAGATACGGAATTTTATCGCTAACAACAACATTGAGAAATTAAACTCGGACCCTACTGCACAATACGTCAAGTGTCTAAATCGGGGCATAAATAGGAGTGTGCATTTGTTTGATGAGCGAACTAGACGATCGTTAAAGCCCATCAATTCAAGGGCACCCACATTGACAGGGTTACCAAAATTACATAAGACTGGTGTTCCGATAAGACCGTTAATTAACTTCACTACTGCACCTGGTTATAAAACAGCTAAGAAATTGGTAAACATCATTAAACGTAACATAAACATAGTTAATAGTCACTGTATAACCAATAATATCGATTTTGTCAATAAAGTGAAGGATCTAAAGATCGAACCTCATCATAAGCTAGTTTCGTTTGATATTGTTAATTTATATACGAATATACCGGTTGCTGATACTTTACAAATTTTGAGAAATAACCTCGTCAATACTAATGAATTGAATGTTGAAAGTATTAATGAATTCTTCGTAATGTTTAAATTAGCAGCCATCCTTACTATTTCTTTTATGAATTTGCTAACTGCTATATTTTTTTTATTGTTTGACTAAGCTTTTCGTCATTACTGACATCTTCAGGTCTTAAACAACCTCAGGTCTTAACAGGTTGTTTAAGACCTGAAGATGTCAGTAATGACGAAAAGCTTAGTCAAACAATAAAAAAATTATAGCAGTTAGCAAATTCATAAAAGAAATATTAATGAATTGATGGATCTTTTGGAGGTGATTCTTAACCAGAATTATTTCACGCATGACAAGCAATTCTTTAGCTAACATGATGGTGTGGCAATGGGTTCTCCACTCTCTGGCCTCCTTGCTGAAGTGTACTTAAACCATTTCGAAAACTCCTTTATTTTTTCCAATAGTGTGTACAATGACAACATAATATTTTATGGCCGGTATGTTGACGACACCTTTTTGATCTATAAAGGCACACATAGACAAATAGATAGGCTACACACATATTTAAACAGTATTAATAACAATATACAGTTTACACTGGAGTACGAGGTCAGTGGAAAATTAAATTTTCTTGATTTGACGGTCATCAGAAATATTAATAAATTGGAGTTTAATATTTATAGGAAACCCACTACAACTGACACTATAATACACGCCACATCTTATCATCCGGTATCGCAGAAAATGGCTGCTTTCCACAGCATGGTTAACCGCCTCTTATCATTACCCCTCAGCGACAAGGATTATCAAGACGAACTAAACACAATTAAACATATCGCAGTCACCAATGGCTACAAAAAAACGGTAGTAAATAATATCCTTAAAAAACATATGAGACGAAAAAACATCGCAAACACGCTAAGGGCACCTGGGGACAGTGTGTATAAATACATTTCTATACCATACATAAGCTTTCTACCTAGAATTCTGTCTTCTGTTTTAAACAAGTCAAACGTTGTTGTCACATATAAGACTACAAATAACATTTTATATAGCCTTCGTACGCGGGAACCAACCGTCCTTGAAAAGAAAACAGGGATCTATAAATTAATATGTAATAGTTGTGATGCTTTTTATGTGGGCCAAACGGGCCGTGGTTTTTTCAAGAGGTTTGTTGAACATAAGCCACCCACTTATTTTCATAACACAGAAAATGTAAAATCTAAATTCGCTAAACATCTTATTGATGAAAATCACAACTATACTAATTTTCATACCAACTTGAAACCCCTTCACTTTTGTAATAAAGGACGCCCTTGAGGAGTTTGAGATATATAGAGCGTATAATAATCCTGTTACCAGGCCACATGTTTTAAATGATCAGCTGAACTTTAAATCTAATGTCCTGTACGATACTGCGTTGCGATATTGTCGCGACACGAGTGTAATATGAACCAGTGCGCTATCGGTTACCGTGTGGTGTACACCGAAAATTGTCGTGTGCGTACTTTGTGTAATGTGTTTGTGTTTTGTGTTATGTGGTTTTAATATTTTTTAATATATTGACGACTGTGCCATCGTAAGATGGTATAAAGAGACCTTTTTAAATATTCTGATGATGGGACAAGTGTCCCGAAACATGTCAATTGAATAAAAGACATTTACTTAAGCCACAGACGGTGAGTTATAGCGTTTAGTTGATTATAAAATACGTGGCTTGGACTATAAGCGGATTTATTCCATTAACAATATGAATATTGCAAGTCGAGCAAATATAGTACGTAATTTTCAGAATATTAAGATCCAGCTTCATAAGACCATTTTCATATCAGATTTAATAAAACTTGTCTGAAGAATAATATTACACCTAATTACGCTCGTATAAAATTTAAATGCTCATCCTTTGCTGATATAAAAACTAAAAGGCACGCAGAATTGTACAGAATTAAAGAAGAATTAAGATCGTTATACAGGAAAAAATCCCATCTCAATTCAAGATTATACAGAGTACATTTGCAATTAGTTAATGACGTACACCCGGCCTCGCTTGATAACTATCTTGATTTCATAAACAATGACATACAGCGAATTATTTATCAAATGCGTAGCAAGCAAACAAGCAAATTGCAAAGGTTATTAGAGAGACAACAACAGGAAGCCAACAACATTGCGTGTAAACATAAATTTTATACACGATTGCAGAACTTAACATCAATAGATCTAACTGCAGAAGAATCTAATTTGTTGAAAAAGGGCTTAAATTATAATCTACCTCGTTCAAAATCTAACTTCAGCCATAAACATATTGCTGCTGAAATTATAAATGCTGAAGCTGTGGTCAAAGCAATAGATGACCAGAAAGTCCAAGATGAGGCGCGGATTTTAATCAATAATAAGCTCAGTAATATCATAAGAAACCAGAATACTAATACTTATTCTTCGGTTCCGTGTACTTTTAATAATTATAATAAAGAACGCAATATCTTAACGGGTTTAAAGCGCAAACTGTCAGACAACTGTGCTCTCGTAACCAAGGCTGACAAAGGCAACACTGTTGTCATTATGGACAATAGTGATTATACTGATAAGATACGGAATTTTATCGCTAACAACAACATTGAGAAATTAAACTCGGACCCTACTGCACAATACGTCAAGTGTCTAAATCGGGGCATAAATAGGAGTGTGCATTTGTTTGATGAGCGAACTAGACGATCGTTAAAGCCCATCAATTCAAGGGCACCCACATTGACAGGGTTACCAAAATTACATAAGACTGGTGTTCCGATAAGACCGTTAATTAACTTCACTACTGCACCTGGTTATAAAACAGCTAAGAAATTGGTAAACATCATTAAATGTAACATAAACATAGTTAATAGTCACTGTATAACCAATAGTATCGATTTTGTCAATAAAGTGAAGGATCTAAAGATCGAACCTCATCATAAGCTAGTTTCGTTTGATATTGTTAATTTATATACGAATATACCGGTTGCTGATACTTTACAAATTTTGAGAAATAACCTCGTCAATACTAATAAATTGAATGTTGAAAGTATTAATGAATTGATGGATCTTTTGGAGGTGATTCTTAACCAGAATTATTTCACGGTTGACAAGCAATTCTTTAGCTAACATGATGGTGTGGCAATGGGTTCTCCACTCTCTGGCCTCCTTGCTGAAGTGTACTTAAACCATTTCGAAAACCCCTTTATTTTTTCCAATAGTGTGTACAATGACAACATAATATTTTATGGCCGGTATGTTGACGACACCTTTTTGATCTATAAAGGCACACATAGACAAATAGATAGGCTACACACATATTTAAACAGTATTAATAACAATATACAGTTTACACTGGAGCACGAGGTCAGTGGAAAATTAAATTTTCTTGATTTGACGGTCACCAGAAATATTAATAAATTGGAGTTTAATATTTATAGGAAACCCACTACAACTGACACTATAATACACGCCACATCTTATCATCCGGTATCGCAGAAAATGGCTGCTTTCCACAGCATGGTTAACCGCCTCTTATCATTGCCCCTCAGCGACAAGGATTATCAAGACGAACTAAACACAATTAAACATATCGCAGTCACCAATGGCTACAAAAAAACGGTAGTAAATAATATCCTTAAAAAACATATGAGACGAAAAAACATCGCAAACACGCTAAGGACACCTGGGGACAGTGTGTATAAATACATTTCTATACCATACATAAGCTTTCTACCTAGAATTCTGTCTTCTGTTTTAAACAAGTCAAACGTTGTTGTCACATATAAGACTACAAATAACATTTTATATAGCCTTCGTACGCGGGAACCAACCGTCGTTGAAAAGAAAACAGGGATCTATAAATTAATATGTAATAGTTGTGATGCTTTTTATGTGGGCCAAACGGGCCGTGGTTTTTTCAAGAGGTTTGTTGAACATAAGCCACCCACTTATTTTCATAACACAGAAAATGTAAAATCTAAATTCGCTAAACATCTTATTGATGAAAATCACAACTATACTAATTTTCATACCAACTTGATACCCCTTCACTTTTGTAATAAAGGACGTTACATGAACGCCCTTGAGGAGTTTGAGATATATAGAGCGTATAATAATCCTGTTACCAGGCCACATGTTTTAAATGATCAGCTGAACTTTAAATCTAATGTCCTGTACGATACTGCGTTGCGATATTGTCGCGACACGAGTGTAATATGAACCAGTGCGCTATCGGTTACCGTGTGGTGTACACCGAAAATTGTCGTGTGCGTACTTTGTGTAATGTGTTTGTGTTTTGTGTTATGTGGTTTTAATATTTTTTAATATATTGACGACTGTGCCATCGTAAGATGGTATAAAGAGACCTTTTTAAAATTCTGATGATGGGACAAGTGTCCCGAAACATGTCAATTGAATAAAAGACATTTACTTAAGCCACAGACGGTGAGTTATAGCGTTTAGTTGATTATAAAATACGTGGCTTGGACTATAAGCGGATTTATTCCATTAACAATATGAATATTGCAAGTCGAGCAAATATAGTACGTAATTTTCAGAATATTAAGATCCAGCTTCATAAGATCATTTTACATATCAGATTTAATAAAACTTGTCTGAAGAATAATATTACACCTAATTACGCTCGTATAAAATTTAAATGCTTATCCTTTGCTGATATAAAAACTAAAAGGCACGCAGAATTGTACAGAATTAAAGAAGAATTAAGATCGTTATACAGGAAAAAATCCCATCTCAATTCAAGATTATACAGAGTACATTTGCAATTACTTAATGACGTACACCCGGCCTTGCTTGATAACTATCTTGATTTCATAAACAATGACATACAGCGAATTATTTATCAAATGCGTAGCAAGCAAACAAGCAAATTGCAAAGGTTATTAGAGAGACAACAACAGGAAGCCAACAACATTGCGTGTAAACATAAATTTTATACACGATTGCAGAACTTAACATCAATAGATCTAACTGCAGAAGAATCTAATTTGTTGAAAAAGGGCTTAAATTATAATCTACCTCGTTCAAAATCTAACTTCAGCCATAAACATATTGCTGCTGAAATTATAAATGCTGAAGCTGTGGTCAAAGCAATAGATGACCAGAAAGTCCAAGATGAGGCGCGGATTTTAATCAATAATAAGCTCAGTAATATCATAAGAAACCAGAATACTAATACTTATTCTTCGGTTCCGTGTACTTTTAATAATTATAATAAAGAACGCAATATCTTAACGGGTTTAAAGCGCAAACTGTCAGACAACTGTGCTCTCGTAACCAAGGCTGACAAAGGCAACACTGTTGTCATTATGGACAATAGTGATTATACTGATAAGATACGGAATTTTATCGCTAACAACAACATTGAGAAATTAAACTCGGACCCTACTGCACAATACGTCAAGTGTCTAAATCGGGGCATAAATAGGAGTGTGCATTTGTTTGATGAGCGAACTAGACGATCGTTAAAGCCCATCAATTCAAGGGCACCCACATTGACAGGGTTACCAAAATTACATAAGACTGGTGTTCCGATAAGACCGTTAATTAACTTCACTACTGCACCTGGTTATAAAACAGCTAAGAAATTGGTAAACCTCATTAAATGTAACATAAACATAGTTAATAGTCACTGTATAACCAATAGTATCGATTTTGTCAATAAAGTGAAGGATCTAAAGATCGAACCTCATCATAAGCTAATTTCGTTTGATATTGTTAATTTATATACGAATATACCGGTTGCTGATACTTTACAAATTTTGAGAAATAACCTCGTCAATACTAATAAATTGAATGTTGAAAGTATTAATGAATTGATGGATCTTTTGGAGGTGATTCTTAACCAGAATTATTTCACGCATGACAAGCAATTCTTTAGCTAACATGTTGGTGTGGCAATGGGTTCTCCACTCTCTGGCCTCCTTGCTGAAGTGTACTTAAACCATTTCGAAAACTCCTTTATTTTTTCCAATAGTGTGTACAATGACAACATAATATTTTATGGCCGGTATGTTGACGACACCTTTTTGATCTATAAAGGCACACATAGACAAATAGATAGGCTACACACATATTTAAACAGTATTAATAACAATATACAGTTTACACTGGAGCACGAGGTCAGTGGAAAATTAAATTTTCTTGATTTGACGGTCACCAGAAATATTAATAAATTGGAGTTTAATATTTATAGGAAACCCACTACAACTGACACTATAATACACGCCACATCTTATCATCCGGTATCGCAGAAAATGGCTGCTTTCCACAGCATGGTTAACCGCCTCTTATCATTGCCCCTCAGCGACAAGGATTATCAAGACGAACTAAACACAATTAAACATATCGCAGTCACCAATGGCTACAAAAAAAACGGTAGTAAATAATATCCTTAAAAAACATATGAGACGAGAAAACATCGCAAACACGCTAAGGGCACCTGGGGACAGTGTGTATAAATACATTTCTATACCATACATAAGCTTTCTACCTAGAATTTTGTCTTCTGTTTTAAACAAGTCAAACGTTGTTGTCACATATAAGACTACAAATAACATTTTATATAGCCTTCGTACGCGGGAACCAACCGTCGTTGAAAAGAAAACAGGGATCTATAAATTAATATGTAATAGTTGTGATGCTTTTTATGTGGGCCAAACGGGCCGTGGTTTTTTCAAGAGGTTTGTTGAACATAAGCCACCCACTTATTTTCATAACACAGAAAATGTAAAATCTAAATTCGCTAAACATCTTATTGATGAAAATCACAACTATACTAATTTTCATACCAACTTGATACCCCTTCACTTTTGTAATAAAGGACGTTACATGAACGCCCTTGAGGAGTTTGAGATATATAGAGCGTATAATAATCCTGTTACCAGGCCACATGTTTTAAATGATCAGCTGAACTTTAAATCTAATGTCCTGTACGATACTGCGTTGCGATATTGTCGCGACACGAGTGTAATATGAACCAGTGCGCTATCGGTTACCGTGTGGTGTACACCGAAAATTGTCGTGTGCGTACTTTGTGTAATGTGTTTGTGTTTTGTGTTATGTGGTTTTAATATTTTTTAATATATTGACGACTGTGCCATCGTAAGATGGTATAAAGAGACCTTTTTAAATATTCTGATGATGGGACAAGTGTCCCGAAACATGTCAATTGAATAAAAGACATTTACTTAAGCCACAGACGGTGAGTTATAGCGTTTAGTTGATTATAAAATACGTGGCTTGGACTATAAGCGGATTTATTCCATTAACAATATGAATATTGCAAGTCGAGCAAATATAGTACGTAATTTTCAGAATATTAAGATCCAGCTTCATAAGACCATTTTACATATCAGATTTAATAAAACTTGTCTGAAGAATAATATTACACCTAATTACGCTCGTATAAAATTTAAATGCTCATCCTTTGCTGATATAAAAACTAAAAGGCACGCAGAATTGTACAGAATTAAAGAAGAATTAAGATCTTTATACAGGAAAAAATCCCATCTCAATTCAAGATTATACAGAGTACATTTGCAATTACTTAATGACGTACACCCGGCCTTGCTTGATAACTATCTTGATTTCATAAACAATCACATACAGCGAATTATTTATCAAATGCGTAGCAAGCAAACAAGCAAATTCCAAAGGTTATTAGAGAGACAACAACAGGAAGCCAACAACATTGCCTGTAAACATAAATTTTATACACGATTGCAGAACTTAACATCAATAGATCTAATTGAAGAAGAATCTAATTTGTTGAGAAAGGGTTTAAATTATAATCTACCTCGTTCCATATCTAACTTCAGCCATAAACATATTGCTGCTGAAATTATAAATGCTGAAGCTGTGGTCAAAGCAATAGATGACCAGAAAGTCCAAGATGAGGCGCGGATTTTAATCAATAATAAGCTCAGTAATATCATAAGAAACCAGAATACTAATACTTATTCTTCGGTTCCGTGTACTTTTAATAATTATAATAAAGAACGCAATATCTTAACGGGTTTAAAGCGCAAACTGTCAGACAACTGTGCTCTCGTAACCAAGGCTGACAAAGGCAACACTGTTGTCATTATGGACAATAGTGATTATACTGATAAGATACGGAATTTTATCGCTAACAACAACATTGAGAAATTAAACTCGGACCCTACTGCACAATACGTCAAGTGTCTAAATCGGGGCATAAATAGGAGTGTGCATTTGTTTGATGAGCGAACTAGACGATCGTTAAAGCCCATCAATTCAAGGGCACCCACATTGACAGGGTTACCAAAATTACATAAGACTGGTGTTCCGATAAGACCGTTAATTAACTTCACTACTGCACCTGGTTATAAAACAGCTAAGAAATTGGTAAACATCATTAAACGTAACATAAACATAGTTAATAGTCACTGTATAACCAATAGTATCGATTTTGTCAATAAAGTGAAGGATCTAAAGATCGAACCTCATCATAAGCTAGTTTCGTTTGATATTGTTAATTTATATACGAATATACCGGTTGCTGATACTTTACAAATTTTGAGAAATAACCTCGTCAATACTAATAAATTGAATGTTGAAAGTATTAATGAATTCTTCGTAATGTTTAAATTAGCAGCCATCCTTACAATTTCTTTTATGAATTTGCTAACTGCTATAATTTTTTTCTTGTTTGACTAAGCTTTTCGTCATTACTGACATCTTCAGGTCTTAAACAACCTCAGGTATTAACAGGTTGTTTAAGACCTGAAGATGTCAGTAATGACGAAAAGCTTAGTCAAACAATAAAAAAATTATAGCAGTTAGCAAATTCATAAAAGAAATATTAATGAATTGATGGATCTTTTGGAGGTGATTCTTAACCAGAATTATTTCACGCATGACAAGCAATTCTTTAGCTAACATGATGGTGTGGCAATGGGTTCTCCACTCTCTGGCCTCCTTGCTGAAGTGTACTTAAACCATTTCGAAAACTCCTTTATTTTTTCCAATAGTGTGTACAATGACAACATAATATTTTATGGCCGGTATGTTGACGACACATTTTTGATCTATAAAGGCACACATAGACAAATAGATAGGCTACACACATATTTAAACAGTATTAATAACAATATACAGTTTACACTGGAGTACGAGGTCAGTGGAAAATTAAATTTTCTTGATTTGACGGTCACCAGAAATATTAATAAATTGGAGTTTAATATTTATAGGAAACCCACTACAACTGACACTATAATACACGCCACATCTTATCATCCGGTATCGCAGAAAATGGCTGCTTTCCACAGCATGGTTAACCGCCTCTTATCATTACCCCTCAGCGACAAGGATTATCAAGACGAACTAAACACAATTAAACATATCGCAGTCACCAATGGCTACAAAAAAACGGTAGTAAATAATATCCTTAAAAAACATATGAGACGAAAAAACATCGCAAACACGCTAAGGGCACCTGGGGACAGTGTGTATAAATACATTTCTATACCATACATAAGCTTTCTACCTAGAATTCTGTCTTCTGTTTTAAACAAGTCAAACGTTGTTGTCACATATAAGACTACAAATAACATTTTATATAGCCTTCGTACGCGGGAACCAACCGTCCTTGAAAAGAAAACAGGGATCTATAAATTAATATGTAATAGTTGTGATGCTTTTTATGTGGGCCAAACGGGCCGTGGTTTTTTCAAGAGGTTTGTTGAACATAAGCCACCCACTTATTTTCATAACACAGAAAATGTAAAATCTAAATTCGCTAAACATCTTATTGATGAAAATCACAACTATACTAATTTTCATACCAACTTGATACCCCTTCACTTTTGTAATAAAGGACGTTACATGAACGCCCTTGAGGAGTTTGAGATATATAGAGCGTATAATAATCCTGTTACCAGGCCACATGTTTTAAATGATCAGCTGAACTTTAAATCTAATGTCCTGTACGATACTGCGTTGCGATATTGTCGCGACACGAGTGTAATATGAACCAGTGCGCTATCGGTTACCGTGTGGTGTACACCGAAAATTGTCGTGTGCGTACTTTGTGTAATGTGTTTATGTTTTGTGTTATGTGGTTTTAATATTTTTTAATATATTGACGACTGTGCCATCGTAAGATGGTATAAAGAGACCTTTTTAAATATTCTGATGATGGGACAAGTGTCCCGAAACATGTCAATTGAATAAAAGACATTTACTTAAGCCACAGACGGTGAGTTATAGCGTTTAGTTGATTATAAAATACGTGGCTTGGACTATAAGCGGATTTATTCCATTAACAATATGAATATTGCAAGTCGAGCAAATATAGTACGTAATTTTCAGAATATTAAGATCCAGCTTCATAAGACCATTTTCATATCAGATTTAATAAAACTTGTCTGAAGAATAATATTACACCTAATTACGCTCGTATAAAATTTAAATGCTCATCCTTTGCTGATATAAAAACTAAAAGGCACGCAGAATTGTACAGAATTAAAGAAGAATTAAGATCGTTATACAGGAAAAAATCCCATCTCAATTCAAGATTATACAGAGTACATTTGCAATTACTTAATGACGTACACCCGGCCTTGCTTGATAACTATCTTGATTTCATAAACAATGACATACAGCGAATTATTTATCAAATGCGTAGCAAGCAAACAAGCAAATTGCAAAGGTTATTAGAGAGACAACAACAGGAAGCCAACAACATTGCGTGTAAACATAAATTTTATACACGATTGCAGAACTTAACATCAATAGATCTAACTGCAGAAGAATCTAATTTGTTGAAAAAGGGCTTAAATTATAATCTACCTCGTTCAAAATCTAACTTCAGCCATAAACATATTGCTGCTGAAATTATAAATGCTGAAGCTGTGGTCAAAGCAATAGATGACCAGAAAGTCCAAGATGAGGCGCGGATTTTAATCAATAATAAGCTCAGTAATATCATAAGAAACCAGAATACTAATACTTATTCTTCGGTTCCGTGTACTTTTAATAATTATAATAAAGAACGCAATATCTTAACGGGTTTAAAGCGCAAACTGTCAGACAACTGTGCTCTCGTAACCAAGGCTGACAAAGGCAACACTGTTGTCATTATGGACAATAGTGATTATACTGATAAGATACGGAATTTTATCGCTAACAACAACATTGAGAAATTAAACTCGGACCCTACTGCACAATACGTCAAGTGTCTAAATCGGGGCATAAATAGGAGTGTGCATTTGTTTGATGAGCGAACTAGACGATCGTTAAAGCCCATCAATTCAAGGGCACCCACATTGACAGGGTTACCAAAATTACATAAGACTGGTGTTCCGATAAGACCGTTAATTAACTTCACTACTGCACCTGGTTATAAAACAGCTAAGAAATTGGTAAACATCATTAAATGTAACATAAACATAGTTAATAGTCACTGTATAACCAATAGTATCGATTTTGTCAATAAAGTGAAGGATCTAAAGATCGAACCTCATCATAAGCTAGTTTCGTTTGATATTGTTAATTTATATACGAATATACCGGTTGCTGATACTTTACAAATTTTGAGAAATAACCTCGTCAATACTAATAAATTGAATGTTGAAAGTATTAATGAATTGATGGATCTTTTGGAGGTGATTCTTAACCAGAATTATTTCACGGTTGACAAGCAATTCTTTAGCTAACATGATGGTGTGGCAATGGGTTCTCCACTCTCTGGCCTCCTTGCTGAAGTGTACTTAAACCATTTCGAAAACCCCTTTATTTTTTCCAATAGTGTGTACAATGACAACATAATATTTTATGGCCGGTATGTTGACGACACCTTTTTGATCTATAAAGGCACACATAGACAAATAGATAGGCTACACACATATTTAAACAGTATTAATAACAATATACAGTTTACAGTGGAGTACGAGGTCAGTGGAAAATTAAATTTTCTTGATTTGACGGTCACCAGAAATATTAATAAATTGGAGTTTAATATTTATAGGAAACCCACTACAACTGACACTATAATACACGCCACATCTTATCATCCGGTATCGCAGAAAATGGCTGCTTTCCACAGCATGGTTAACCGCCTCTTATCATTGCCCCTCAGCGACAAGGATTATCAAGACGAACTAAACACAATTAAACATATCGCAGTCACCAATGGCTACAAAAAAACGGTAGTAAATAATATCCTTAAAAAACATATGAGACGAAAAAACATCGCAAACACGCTAAGGACACCTGGGGACAGTGTGTATAAATACATTTCTATACCATACATAAGCTTTCTACCTAGAATTCTGTCTTCTGTTTTAAACAAGTCAAACGTTGTTGTCACATATAAGACTACAAATAACATTTTATATAGCCTTCGTACGCGGGAACCAACCGTCGTTGAAAAGAAAACAGGGATCTATAAATTAATATGTAATAGTTGTGATGCTTTTTATGTGGGCCAAACGGGCCGTGGTTTTTTCAAGAGGTTTGTTGAACATAAGCCACCCACTTATTTTCATAACACAGAAAATGTAAAATCTAAATTCGCTAAACATCTTATTGATGAAAATCACAACTATACTAATTTTCATACCAACTTGATACCCCTTCACTTTTGTAATAAAGGACGTTACATGAACGCCCTTGAGGAGTTTGAGATATATAGAGCGTATAATAATCCTGTTACCAGGCCACATGTTTTAAATGATCAGCTGAACTTTAAATCTAATGTCCTGTACGATACTGCGTTGCGATATTGTCGCGACACGAGTGTAATATGAACCAGTGCGCTATCGGTTACCGTGTGGTGTACACCGAAAATTGTCGTGTGCGTACTTTGTGTAATGTGTTTGTGTTTTGTGTTATGTGGTTTTAATATTTTTTAATATATTGACGACTGTGCCATCGTAAGATGGTATAAAGAGACCTTTTTAAATATTCTGATGATGGGACAAGTGTCCCGAAACATGTCAATTGAATAAAAGACATTTACTTAAGCCACAGACGGTGAGTTATAGCGTTTAGTTGATTATAAAATACGTGGCTTGGACTATAAG
Organism: Magicicada septendecula; assembly: GCA_034769895.1. Lineage (NCBI taxonomy): Eukaryota > Metazoa > Arthropoda > Insecta > Hemiptera > Cicadidae > Magicicada > Magicicada septendecula. The sequence continues at coordinate 71,412,222 of CM068370.1, forward strand.
CGGATTTATTCCATTAACAATATGAATATTGCAAGTCGAGCAAATATAGTACGTAATTTTCAGAATATTAAGATCCAGCTTCATAAGACCATTTTACATATCAGATTTAATAAAACTTGTCTGAAGAATAATATTACACCTAATTACGCTCGTATAAAATTTAAATGCTTATCCTTTGCTGATATAAAAACTAAAAGGCACGCAGAATTGTACAGAATTAAAGAAGAATTAAGATCGTTATACAGGAAAAAATCCCATCTCAATTCAAGATTATACAGAGTACATTTGCAATTACTTAATGACGTACACCCGGCCTTGCTTGATAACTATCTTGATTTCATAAACAATGACATACAGCGAATTATTTATCAAATGCGTAGCAAGCAAACAAGCAAATTGCAAAGGTTATTAGAGAGACAACAACAGGAAGCCAACAACATTGCCTGTAAACATAAATTTTATACACGATTGCAGAACTTAACATCAATAGATCTAACTGCCGAAGAATCTAATTTGTTGAAAAAGGGCTTAAATTATAATCTACCTCGTTCAAAATCTAACTTCAGCCATAAACATATTGCTGCTGAAATTATAAATGCTGAAGCTGTGGTCAAAGCAATAGATGACCAGAAAGTCCAAGATGAGGCGCGGATTTTAATCAATAATAAGCTCAGTAATATCATAAGAAACCAGAATACTAATACTTATTCTTCGGTTCCGTGTACTTTTAATAATTATAATAAAGAACGCAATATCTTAACGGGTTTAAAGCGCAAACTGTCAGACAACTGTGCTCTCGTAACCAAGGCTGACAAAGGCAACACTGTTGTCATTATGGACAATAGTGATTATACTGATAAGATACGGAATTTTATCGCTAACAACAACATTGAGAAATTAAACTCGGACCCTACTGCACAATACGTCAAGTGTCTAAATCGGGGCATAAATAGGAGTGTGCATTTGTTTGATGAGCGAACTAGACGATCGTTAAAGCCCATCAATTCAAGGGCACCCACATTGACAGGGTTACCAAAATTACATAAGACTGGTGTTCCGATAAGACCGTTAATTAACTTCACTACTGCACCTGGTTATAAAACAGCTAAGAAATTGGTAAACCTCATTAAATGTAACATAAACATAGTTAATAGTCACTGTATAACCAATAGTATCGATTTTGTCAATAAAGTGAAGGATCTAAAGATCGAACCTCATCATAAGCTAATTTCGTTTGATATTGTTAATTTATATACGAATATACCGGTTGCTGATACTTTACAAATTTTGAGAAATAACCTCGTCAATACTAATAAATTGAATGTTGAAAGTATTAATGAATTGATGGATCTTTTGGAGGTGATTCTTAACCAGAATTATTTCACGCATGACAAGCAATTCTTTAGCTAACATGTTGGTGTGGCAATGGGTTCTCCACTCTCTGGCCTCCTTGCTGAAGTGTACTTAAACCATTTCGAAAACTCCTTTATTTTTTCCAATAGTGTGTACAATGACAACATAATATTTTATGGCCGGTATGTTGACGACACCTTTTTGATCTATAAAGGCACACATAGACAAATAGATAGGCTACACACATATTTAAACAGTATTAATAACAATATACAGTTTACACTGGAGCACGAGGTCAGTGGAAAATTAAATTTTCTTGATTTGACGGTCACCAGAAATATTAATAAATTGGAGTTTAATATTTATAGGAAACCCACTACAACTGACACTATAATACACGCCACATCTTATCATCCGGTATCGCAGAAAATGGCTGCTTTCCACAGCATGGTTAACCGCCTCTTATCATTGCCCCTCAGCGACAAGGATTATCAAGACGAACTAAACACAATTAAACATATCGCAGTCACCAATGGCTACAAAAAAAACGGTAGTAAATAATATCCTTAAAAAACATATGAGACGAGAAAACATCGCAAACACGCTAAGGGCACCTGGGGACAGTGTGTATAAATACATTTCTATACCATACATAAGCTTTCTACCTAGAATTTTGTCTTCTGTTTTAAACAAGTCAAACGTTGTTGTCACATATAAGACTACAAATAACATTTTATATAGCCTTCGTACGCGGGAACCAACCGTCCTTGAAAAGAAAACAGGGATCTATAAATTAATATGTAATAGTTGTGATGCTTTTTATGTGGGCCAAACGGGCCGTGGTTTTTTCAAGAGGTTTGTTGAACATAAGCCACCCACTTATTTTCATAACACAGAAAATGTAAAATCTAAATTCGCTAAACATCTTATTGATGAAAATCACAACTATACTAATTTTCATACCAACTTGATACCCCTTCACTTTTGTAATAAAGGACGTTACATGAACGCCCTTGAGGAGTTTGAGATATATAGAGCGTATAATAATCCTGTTACCAGGCCACATGTTTTAAATGATCAGCTGAACTTTAAATCTAATGTCCTGTACGATACTGCGTTGCGATATTGTCGCGACACGAGTGTAATATGAACCAGTGCGCTATCGGTTACCGTGTGGTGTACACCGAAAATTGTCGTGTGCGTACTTTGTGTAATGTGTTTGTGTTTTGTGTTATGTGGTTTTAATATTTTTTAATATATTGACGACTGTGCCATCGTAAGATGGTATAAAGAGACCTTTTTAAATATTCTGATGATGGGACAAGTGTCCCGAAACATGTCAATTGAATAAAAGACATTTACTTAAGCCACAGACGGTGAGTTATAGCGTTTAGTTGATTATAAAATACGTGGCTTGGACTATAAGCGGATTTATTCCATTAACAATATGAATATTGCAAGTCGAGCAAATATAGTACGTAATTTTCAGAATATTAAGATCCAGCTTCATAAGACCATTTTACATATCAGATTTAATAAAACTTGTCTGAAGAATAATATTACACCTAATTACGCTCGTATAAAATTTAAATGCTCATCCTTTGCTGATATAAAAACTAAAAGGCACGCAGAATTGTACAGAATTAAAGAAGAATTAAGATCGTTATACAGGAAAAAATCCCATCTCAATTCAAGATTATACAGAGTACATTTGCAATTACTTAATGACGTACACCCGGCCTTGCTTGATAACTATCTTGATTTCATAAACAATCACATACAGCGAATTATTTATCAAATGCGTAGCAAGCAAACAAGCAAATTCCAAAGGTTATTAGAGAGACAACAACAGGAAGCCAACAACATTGCCTGTAAACATAAATTTTATACACGATTGCAGAACTTAACATCAATAGATCTAACTGAAGAAGAATCTAATTTGTTGAGAAAGGGTTTAAATTATAATCTACCTCGTTCCATATCTAACTTCAGCCATAAACATATTGCTGCTGAAATTATAAATGCTGAAGCTGTGGTCAAAGCAATAGATGACCAGAAAGTCCAAGATGAGGCGCGGATTTTAATCAATAATAAGCTCAGTAATATCATAAGAAACCAGAATACTAATACTTATTCTTCGGTTCCGTGTACTTTTAATAATTATAATAAAGAACGCAATATCTTAACGGGTTTAAAGCGCAAACTGTCAGACAACTGTGCTCTCGTAACCAAGGCTGACAAAGGCAACACTGTTGTCATTATGGACAATAGTGATTATACTGATAAGATACGGAATTTTATCGCTAACAACAACATTGAGAAATTAAACTCGGACCCTACTGCACAATACGTCAAGTGTCTAAATCGGGGCATAAATAGGAGTGTGCATTTGTTTGATGAGCGAACTAGACGATCGTTAAAGCCCATCAATTCAAGGGCACCCACATTGACAGGGTTACCAAAATTACATAAGACTGGTGTTCCGATAAGACCGTTAATTAACTTCACTACTGCACCTGGTTATAAAACAGCTAAGAAATTGGTAAACATCATTAAACGTAACATAAACATAGTTAATAGTCACTGTATAACCAATAGTATCGATTTTGTCAATAAAGTGAAGGATCTAAAGATCGAACCTCATCATAAGCTAGTTTCGTTTGATATTGTTAATTTATATACGAATATACCGGTTGCTGATACTTTACAAATTTTGAGAAATAACCTCGTCAATACTAATAAATTGAATGTTGAAAGTATTAATGAATTCTTCGTAATGTTTAAATTAGCAGCCATCCTTACAATTTCTTTTATGAATTTGCTAACTGCTATAATTTTTTTCTTGTTTGACTAAGCTTTTCGTCATTACTGACATCTTCAGGTCTTAAACAACCTCAGGTATTAACAGGTTGTTTAAGACCTGAAGATGTCAGTAATGACGAAAAGCTTAGTCAAACAATAAAAAAATTATAGCAGTTAGCAAATTCATAAAAGAAATATTAATGAATTGATGGATCTTTTGGAGGTGATTCTTAACCAGAATTATTTCACGCATGACAAGCAATTCTTTAGCTAACATGATGGTGTGGCAATGGGTTCTCCACTCTCTGGCCTCCTTGCTGAAGTGTACTTAAACCATTTCGAAAACTCCTTTATTTTTTCCAATAGTGTGTACAATGACAACATAATATTTTATGGCCGGTATGTTGACGACACATTTTTGATCTATAAAGGCACACATAGACAAATAGATAGGCTACACACATATTTAAACAGTATTAATAACAATATACAGTTTACACTGGAGTACGAGGTCAGTGGAAAATTAAATTTTCTTGATTTGACGGTCACCAGAAATATTAATAAATTGGAGTTTAATATTTATAGGAAACCCACTACAACTGACACTATAATACACGCCACATCTTATCATCCGGTATCGCAGAAAATGGCTGCTTTCCACAGCATGGTTAACCGCCTCTTATCATTACCCCTCAGCGACAAGGATTATCAAGACGAACTAAACACAATTAAACATATCGCAGTCACCAATGGCTACAAAAAAACGGTAGTAAATAATATCCTTAAAAAACATATGAGACGAAAAAACATCGCAAACACGCTAAGGGCACCTGGGGACAGTGTGTATAAATACATTTCTATACCATACATAAGCTTTCTACCTAGAATTCTGTCTTCTGTTTTAAACAAGTCAAACGTTGTTGTCACATATAAGACTACAAATAACATTTTATATAGCCTCCGTACGCGGGAACCAACCGCCCTTGAAAAGAAAACAGGGATCTATAAATTAATATGTAATAGTTGTGATGCTTTTTATGTGGGCCAAACGGGCCGTGGTTTTTTCAAGAGGTTTGTTGAACATAAGCCACCCACTTATTTTCATAACACAGAAAATGTAAAATCTAAATTCGCTAAACATCTTATTGATGAAAATCACAACTATACTAATTTTCATACCAACTTGATACCCCTTCACTTTTGTAATAAAGGACGTTACATGAACGCCCTTGAGGAGTTTGAGATATATAGAGCGTATAATAATCCTGTTACCAGGCCACATGTTTTAAATGATCAGCTGAACTTTAAATCTAATGTCCTGTACGATACTGCGTTGCGATATTGTCGCGACACGAGTGTAATATGAACCAATGCGCTATCGGTTACCGTGTGGTGTACACCGAAAATTGTCGTGTGCGTACTTTGTGTAATGTGTTTGTGTTTTGTGTTATGTGGTTTTAATATTTTTTAATATATTGACGACTGTGCCATCGTAAGATGGTATAAAGAGACCTTTTTAAATTTTCTGATGATGGGACAAGTGTCCCGAAACATGTCAATTGAATAAAAGACATTTACTTGAGCCACAGACGGTGAGTTATAGCGTTTAGTTGATTATAAAATTCGAGGCTTGGACTATAAGCGGATTTATTCCATTAACAATATGAATATTGCAAGTCGAGCAAATATAGTACGTAATTTTCAGAATATTAAGATCCAGCTTCATAAGACCATTTTACATATCAGATTTAATAAAACTTGTCTGAAGAATAATATTACACCTAATTACGCTCGTATAAAATTTAAATGCTCATCCTTTGCTGATATAAAAACTAAAAGGCACGCAGAATTGTACAGAATTAAAGAAGAATTAAGATCGTTATACAGGAAAAAATCCCATCTCAATTCAAGATTATACAGAGTACATTTGCAATTACTTAATGACGTACACCCGGCCTTGCTTGATAACTATCTTGATTTCATAAACAATCACATACAGCGAATTATTTATCAAATGCGTAGCAAGCAAACAAGCAAATTCCAAAGGTTATTAGAGAGACAACAACAGGAAGCCAACAACATTGCCTGTAAACATAAATTGTATACACGATTGCAGAACTTAACATCAATAGATCTAACTGAAGAAGAATCTAATTTGTTGAGAAAGGGCTTAAATTATAATCTACCTCGTTCCATATCTAACTTCAGCCATAAACATATTGCTGCTGAAATTATAAATGCTGAAGCTGTGGTCAAAGCAATAGATGACCAGAAAGTCCAAGATGAGGCGCGGATTTTAATCAATAATAAGCTCAGTAATATCATAAGAAACCAGAATACTAATACTTATTCTTCGGTTCCGTGTACTTTTAATAATTATAATAAAGAACGCAATATCTTAACGGGTTTAAAGCGCAAACTGTCAGACAACTGTGCTCTCGTAACCAAGGCTGACAAAGGCAACACTGTTGTCATTATGGACAATAGTGATTATACTGATAAGATACGGAATTTTATCGCTAACAACAACATTGAGAAATTAAACTCGGACCCTACTGCACAATACGTCAAGTGTCTAAATCGGGGCATAAATAGGAGTGTGCATTTGTTTGATGAGCGAACTAGACGATCGTTAAAGCCCATCAATTCAAGGGCACCCACATTGACAGGGTTACCAAAATTACATAAGACTGGTGTTCCGATAAGACCGTTAATTAACTTCACTACTGCACCTGGTTATAAAACAGCTAAGAAATTGGTAAACATCATTAAACGTAACATAAACATAGTTAATAGTCACTGTATAACCAATAGTATCGATTTTGTCAATAAAGTGAAGGATCTAAAGATCGAACCTCATCATAAGCTAGTTTCGTTTGATATTGTTAATTTATATACGAATATACCGGTTGCTGATACTTTACAAATTTTGAGAAATAACCTCGTCAATACTAATAAATTGAATGTTGAAAGTATTAATGAATTCTTCGTAATGTTTAAATTAGCAGCCATCCTTACAATTTCTTTTATGAATTTGCTAACTGCTATAATTTTTTTATTGTTTGACTAAGCTTTTCGTCATTACTGACATCTTCAGGTCTTAAACAACCTCAGGTATTAACAGGTTGTTTAAGACCTGAAGATGTCAGTAATGACGAAAAGCTTAGTCAAACAATAAAAAAATTATAGCAGTTAGCAAATTCATAAAAGAAATATTAATGAATTGATGGATCTTTTGGAGGTGATTCTTAACCAGAATTATTTCACGCATGACAAGCAATTCTTTAGCTAACATGATGGTGTGGCAATGGGTTCTCCACTCTCTGGCCTCCTTGCTGAAGTGTACTTAAACCATTTCGAAAACTCCTTTATTTTTTCCAATAGTGTGTACAATGACAACATAATATTTTATGGCCGGTATGTTGACGACACATTTTTGATCTATAAAGGCACACATAGACAAATAGATAGGCTACACACATATTTAAACAGTATTAATTACAATATACAGTTTACACTGGAGTACGAGGTCAGTGGAAAATTAAATTTTCTTGATTTGACGGTCACCAGAAATATTAATAAATTGGAGTTTAATATTTATAGGAAACCCACTACAACTGACACTATAATACACGCCACATCTTATCATCCGGTATCGCAGAAAATGGCTGCTTTCCACAGCATGGTTAACCGCCTCTTATCATTACCCCTCAGCGACAAGGATTATCAAGACGAACTAAACACAATTAAACATATCGCAGTCACCAATGGCTACAAAAAAACGGTAGTAAATAATATCCTTAAAAAACATATGAGACGAAAAAACATCGCAAACACGCTAAGGGCACCTGGGGACAGTGTGTATAAATACATTTCTATACCATACATAAGCTTTCTACCTAGAATTCTGTCTTCTGTTTTAAACAAGTCAAACGTTGTTGTCACATATAAGACTACAAATAACATTTTATATAGCCTCCGTACGCGGGAACCAACCGCCCTTGAAAAGAAAACAGGGATCTATAAATTAATATGTAATAGTTGTGATGCTTTTTATGTGGGCCAAACGGGCCGTGGTTTTTTCAAGAGGTTTGTTGAACATAAGCCACCCACTTATTTTCATAACACAGAAAATGTAAAATCTAAATTCGCTAAACATCTTATAGATGAAAATCACAACTATACTAATTTTCATACCAACTTGATACCCCTTCACTTTTGTAATAAGGACGTTACATGAACGCCCTTGAGGAGTTTGAGATATATAGAGCGTATAATAATCCTGTTACCAGGCCACATGTTTTAAATGATCAGCTGAACTTTAAATCTAATGTCCTGTACGATACTGCGTTGCGATATTGTCGCGACACGAGTGTAATATGAACCAGTGCGCTATCGGTTACCGTGTGGTGTACACCGAAAATTGTCGTGTGCGTACTTTGTGTAATGTGTTTGTGTTTTGTGTTATGTGGTTTTAATATTTTTTAATATATTGGCGACTGTGCCATCGTAAGATGGTATAAAGAGACCTTTTTAAATATTCTGATGATGGGACAAGTGTCCCGAAACATGTCAATTGAATAAAAGACATTTACTTAAGCCACAGACGGTGAGTTATAGCGTTTAGTTGATTATAAAATACGTGGCTTGGACTATAAGCGGATTTATTCCATTAACAATATGAATATTGCAAGTCGAGCAAATATAGTTCGTAATTTTCAGAATATTAAGATCCAGCTTCATAAGACCATTTTCATATCAGATTTAATAAAACTTGTCTGAAGAATAATATTACACCTAATTACGCTCGTATAAAATTTAAATGCTCATCCTTTGCTGATATAAAAACTAAAAGGCACGCAGAATTGTACAGAATTAAAGAAGAATTAAGATCGTTATACAGGAAAAAATCCCATCTCAATTCAAGATTATACAGAGTACATTTGCAATTACTTAATGACGTACACCCGGCCTTGCTTGATAACTATCTTGATTTCATAAACAATGACATACAGCGAATTATTTATCAAATGCGTAGCAAGCAAACAAGCAAATTCCAAAGGTTATTAGAGAGACAACAACAGGAAGCCAACAACATTGCCTGTAAACATAAATTTTATACACGATTGCAGAACTTAACATCAATAGATCTAACTGCAGAAGAATCTAATTTGTTGAAAAAGGGCTTAAATTATAATCTACCTCGTTCAAAATCTAATTTCAGCCATAAACATATTGCTGCTGAAATTATAAATGCTGAAGCTGTGGTCAAAGCAATAGATGACCAGAAAGTCCAAGATGAGGCGCGGATTTTAATCAATAATAAGCTCAGTAATATCATAAGAAACCAGAATACTAATACTTATTCTTCGGTTCCGTGTACTTTTAATAATTATAATAAAAAACGCAATATCTTAACGGGTTTAAAGCGCAAACTGTCAGACAACTGTGCTCTCGTAACCAAGGCTGACAAAGGCAACACTGTTGTCATTATGGACAATAGTGATTATACTGATAAGATACGGAATTTTATCGCTAACAACAACATTGAGAAATTAAACTCGGACCCTACTGCACAATACGTCAAGTGTCTAAATCGGGGCATAAATAGGAGTGTGCATTTGTTTGATGAGCGAACTAGACGATCGTTAAAGCCCATCAATTCAAGGGCACCCACATTGACAGGGTTACCAAAATTACATAAGACTGGTGTTCCGATAAGACCGTTAATTAACTTCACTACTGCACCTGGTTATAAAACAGCTAAGAAATTGGTAAACATCATTAAACGTAACATAAACATAGTTAATAGTCACTGTATAACCAATAATATCGATTTTGTCAATAAAGTGAAGGATCTAAAGATCGAACCTCATCATAAGCTAGTTTCGTTTGATATTGTTAATTTATATACGAATATACCGGTTGCTGATACTTTACAAATTTTGAGAAATAACCTCGTCAATACTAATAAATTGAATGTTGAAAGTATTAATGAATTGATGGATCTTTTGGAGGTGATTCTTAACCAGAATTATTTCACGCATGACAAGCAATTGTTTAGCCAACATGATGGTGTGGCAATGGGTTCTCCACTCTCTGGCCTCCTTGCTGAAGTGTACTTAAACCATTTCGAAAACTCCTTTATTTTTTCCAATAGTGTGTACAATGACAACATAATATTTTATGGCCGGTATGTTGACGACACCTTTTTGATCTATAAAGGCACACATAGACAAATAGATAGGCTACACACATATTTAAACAGTATTAATTACAATATACAGTTTACATTGGAGCACGAGGTCAGTGGAAAATTAAATTTTCTTGATTTGACGGTCACCAGAAATATTAATAAATTGGAGTTTAATATTTATAGGAAACCCTCTACAACTGACACTATAACACACGCCACATCTTATCATCCGGTATCGCAGAAAATGGCTGCTTTCCACAGCATGGTTAACCGCCTCTTATCATTGCCCCTCAGCGACAAGGATTATCAAGACGAACTAAACACAATTAAACATATCGCAGTCACCAATGGCTACAAAAAAAACGGTAGTAAATAATATCCTTAAAAAACATATGAGACGAAAAAACATCGCAAACACGCTAAGGGCACCTGGGGACAGTGTGTATAAATACATTTCTATACCATACATAAGCTTTCTACCTAGAATTCTGTCTTCTGTTTTAAACAAGTCAAACGTTGTTGTCACATATAAGACTACAAATAACATTTTATATAGCCTTCGTACGCGGGAACCAACCGTCCTTGAAAAGAAAACAGGGATCTATAAATTAATATGTAATAGTTGTGATGCTTTTTATGTGGGCCAAACGGGCCGTGGTTTTTTCAAGAGGTTTGTTGAACATAAGCCACCCACTTATTTTCATAACACAGAAAATGTAAAATCTAAATTCGCTAAACATCTTATTGATGAAAATCACAACTATACTAATTTTCATACCAACTTGATACCCCTTCACTTTTGTAATAAAGGACGTTACATGAACGCCCTTGAGGAGTTTGAGATATATAGAGCGTATAATAATCCTGTTACCAGGCCACATGTTTTAAATGATCAGCTGAACTTTAAATCTAATGTCCTGTACGATACTGCGTTGCGATATTGTCGCGACACGAGTGTAATATGAACCAATGCGCTATCGGTTACCGTGTGGTGTACACCGAAAATTGTCGTGTGCGTACTTTGTGTAATGTGTTTGTGTTTTGTGTTATGTGGTTTTAATATTTTTTAATATATTGACGACTGTGCCATCGTAAGATGGTATAAAGAGACCTTTTTAAATTTTCTGATGATGGGACAAGTGTCCCGAAACATGTCAATTGAATAAAAGACATTTACTTAAGCCACAGACGGTGAGTTATAGCGTTTAGTTGATTATAAAATTCGAGGCTTGGACTATAAGCGGATTTATTCCATTAACAATATGAATATTGCAAGTCGAGCAAATATAGTACGTAATTTTCAGAATATTAAGATCCAGCTTCATAAGACCATTTTACATATCAGATTTAATAAAACTTGTCTGAAGAATAATATTACACCTAATTACGCTCGTATAAAATTTAAATGCTCATCCTTTGCTGATATAAAAACTAAAAGGCACGCAGAATTGTACAGAATTAAAGAAGAATTAAGATCGTTATACAGGAAAAAATCCCATCTCAATTCAAGATTATACAGAGTACATTTGCAATTACTTAATGACGTACACCCGGCCTTGCTTGATAACTATCTTGATTTCATAAACAATCACATACAGCGAATTATTTATCAAATGCGTAGCAAGCAAACAAGCAAATTCCAAAGGTTATTAGAGAGACAACAACAGGAAGCCAACAACATTGCCTGTAAACATAAATTGTATACACGATTGCAGAACTTAACATCAATAGATCTAACTGAAGAAGAATCTAATTTGTTGAGAAAGGGCTTAAATTATAATCTACCTCGTTCCATATCTAACTTCAGCCATAAACATATTGCTGCTGAAATTATAAATGCTGAAGCTGTGGTCAAAGCAATAGATGACCAGAAAGTCCAAGATGAGGCGCGGATTTTAATCAATAATAAGCTCAGTAATATCATAAGAAACCAGAATACTAATACTTATTCTTCGGTTCCGTGTACTTTTAATAATTATAATAAAGAACGCAATATCTTAACGGGTTTAAAGCGCAAACTGTCAGACAACTGTGCTCTCGTAACCAAGGCTGACAAAGGCAACACTGTTGTCATTATGGACAATAGTGATTATACTGATAAGATACGGAATTTTATCGCTAACAACAACATTGAGAAATTAAACTCGGACCCTACTGCACAATACGTCAAGTGTCTAAATCGGGGCATAAATAGGAGTGTGCATTTGTTTGATGAGCGAACTAGACGATCGTTAAAGCCCATCAATTCAAGGGCACCCACATTGACAGGGTTACCAAAATTACATAAGACTGGTGTTCCGATAAGACCGTTAATTAACTTCACTACTGCACCTGGTTATAAAACAGCTAAGAAATTGGTAAACATCATTAAACGTAACATAAACATAGTTAATAGTCACTGTATAACCAATAATATCGATTTTGTCAATAAAGTGAAGGATCTAAAGATCGAACCTCATCATAAGCTAGTTTCGTTTGATATTGTTAATTTATATACGAATATACCGGTTGCTGATACTTTACAAATTTTGAGAAATAACCTCGTCAATACTAATAAATTGAATGTTGAAAGTATTAATGAATTCTTCGTAATGTTTAAATTAGCAGCCATCCTTACAATTTCTTTTATGAATTTGCTAACTGCTATAATTTTTTTATTGTTTGACTAAGCTTTTCGTCATTACTGACATCTTCAGGTCTTAAACAACCTCAGGTATTAACAGGTTGTTTAAGACCTGAAGATGTCAGTAATGACGAAAAGCTTAGTCAAACAATAAAAAAATTATAGCAGTTAGCAAATTCATAAAAGAAATATTAATGAATTGATGGATCTTTTGGAGGTGATTCTTAACCAGAATTATTTCACGCATGACAAGCAATTCTTTAGCTAACATGATGGTGTGGCAATGGGTTCTCCACTCTCTGGCCTCCTTGCTGAAGTGTACTTAAACCATTTCGAAAACTCCTTTATTTTTTCCAATAGTGTGTACAATGACAACATAATATTTTATGGCCGGTATGTTGACGACACATTTTTGATCTATAAAGGCACACATAGACAAATAGATAGGCTACACACATATTTAAACAGTATTAATAACAATATACAGTTTACACTGGAGTACGAGGTCAGTGGAAAATTAAATTTTCTTGATTTGACGGTCACCAGAAATATTAATAAATTGGAGTTTAATATTTATAGGAAACCCACTACAACTGACACTATAATACACGCCACATCTTATCATCCGGTATCGCAGAAAATGGCTGCTTTCCACAGCATGGTTAACCGCCTCTTATCATTACCCCTCAGCGACAAGGATTATCAAGACGAACTAAACACAATTAAACATATCGCAGTCACCAATGGCTACAAAAAAACGGTAGTAAATAATATCCTTAAAAAACATATGAGACGAAAAAACATCGCAAACACGCTAAGGGCACCTGGGGACAGTGTGTATAAATACATTTCTATACCATACATAAGCTTTCTACCTAGAATTCTGTCTTCTGTTTTAAACAAGTCAAACGTTGTTGTCACATATAAGACTACAAATAACATTTTATATAGCCTTCGTACGCGGGAACCAACCGCCCTTGAAAAGAAAACAGGGATCTATAAATTAATATGTAATAGTTGTGATGCTTTTTATGTGGGCCAAACGGGCCGTGGTTTTTTCAAGAGGTTTGTTGAACATAAGCCACCCACTTATTTTCATAACACAGAAAATGTAAAATCTAAATTCGCTAAACATCTTATTGATGAAAATCACAACTATACTAATTTTCATACCAACTTGATACCCCTTCACTTTTGTAATAAGGACGTTACATGAACGCCCTTGAGGAGTTTGAGATATATAGAGCGTATAATAATCCTGTTACCAGGCCACATGTTTTAAATGATCAGCTGAACTTTAAATCTAATGTCCTGTACGATACTGCGTTGCGATATTGTCGCGACACGAGTGTAATATGAACCAGTGCGCTATCGGTTACCGTGTGGTGTACACCGAAAATTGTCGTGTGCGTACTTTGTGTAATGTGTTTGTGTTTTGTGTTATGTGGTTTTAATATTTTTGAATATATTGGCGACTGTGCCATCGTAAGATGGTATAAAGAGACCTTTTTAAATATTCTGATGATGGGACAAGTGTCCCGAAACATGTCAATTGAATAAAAGACATTTACTTAAGCCACAGACGGTGAGTTATAGCGTTTAGTTGATTATAAAATACGTGGCTTGGACTATAAGCGGATTTATTCCATTAACAATATGAATATTGCAAGTCGAGCAAATATAGTACGTAATTTTCAGAATATTAAGATCCAGCTTCATAAGACCATTTTCATATCAGATTTAATAAAACTTGTCTGAAGAATAATATTACACCTAATTACGCTCGTATAAAATTTAAATGCTCATCCTTTGCTGATATAAAAACTAAAAGGCACGCAGAATTGTACAGAATTAAAGAAGAATTAAGATCGTTATACAGGAAAAAATCCCATCTCAATTCAAGATTATACAGAGTACATTTGCAATTACTTAATGACGTACACCCGGCCTTGCTTGATAACTATCTTGATTTCATAAACAATGACATACAGCGAATTATTTATCAAATGCGTAGCAAGCAAACAAGCAAATTCCAAAGGTTATTAGAGAGACAACAACAGGAAGCCAACAACATTGCCTGTAAACATAAATTTTATACACGATTGCAGAACTTAACATCAATAGATCTAACTGCAGAAGAATCTAATTTGTTGAAAAAGGGCTTAAATTATAATCTACATCGTTCAAAATCTAATTTCAGCCATAAACATATTGCTGCTGAAATTATAAATGCTGAAGCTGTGGTCAAAGCAATAGATGACCAGAAAGTCAAAGATGAGGCGCGGATTTTAATCAATAATAAGCTCAGTAATATCATAAGAAACCAGAATACTAATACTTATTCTTCGGTTCCGTGTACTTTTAATAATTATAATAAAAAACGCAATATCTTAACGGGTTTAAAGCGCAAACTGTCAGACAACTGTGCTCTCGTAACCAAGGCTGACAAAGGCAACACTGTTGTCATTATGGACAATAGTGATTATACTGATAAGATACGGAATTTTATCGCTAACAACAACATTGAGAAATTAAACTCGGACCCTACTGCACAATACGTCAAGTGTCTAAATCGGGGCATAAATAGGAGTGTACATTTGTTTGATGAGCGAACTAGACGATCGTTAAAGCCCATCAATTCAAGGGCACCCACATTGACAGGGTTACCAAAATTACATAAGACTGGTGTTCCGATAAGACCGTTAATTAACTTCACTACTGCACCTGGTTATAAAACAGCTAAGAAATTGGTAAACATCATTAAACGTAACATAAACATAGTTAATAGTCACTGTATAACCAATAATATCGATTTTGTCAATAAAGTGAAGGATCTAAAGATCGAACCTCATCATAAGCTAGTTTCGTTTGATATTGTTAATTTATATACGAATATACCGGTTGCTGATACTTTACAAATTTTGAGAAATAACCTCGTCAATACTAATAAATTGAATGTTGAAAGTATTAATGAATTGATGGATCTTTTGGAGGTGATTCTTAACCAGAATTATTTCACGCATGACAAGCAATTGTTTAGCCAACATGATGGTGTGGCAATGGGTTCTCCACTCTCTGGCCTCCTTGCTGAAGTGTACTTAAACCATTTCGAAAACTCCTTTATTTTTTCCAATAGTGTGTACAATGACAACATAATATTTTATGGCCGGTATGTTGACGACACCTTTTTGATCTATAAAGGCACACATAGACAAATAGATAGGCTACACACATATTTAAACAGTATTAATTACAATATACAGTTTACATTGGAGCACGAGGTCAGTGGAAAATTAAATTTTCTTGATTTGACGGTCACCAGAAATATTAATAAATTGGAGTTTAATATTTATAGGAAACCCACTACAACTGACACTATAACACACGCCACATCTTATCATCCGGTATCGCAGAAAATGGCTGCTTTCCACAGCATGGTTAACCGCCTCTTATCATTGCCCCTCAGCGACAAGGATTATCAAGACGAACTAAACACAATTAAACATATCGCAGTCACCAATGGCTACAAAAAAAACGGTAGTAAATAATATCCTTAAAAAACATATGAGACGAAAAAACATCGCAAACACGCTAAGGGCACCTGGGGACAGTGTGTATAAATACATTTCTATACCATACATAAGCTTTCTACCTAGAATTCTGTCTTCTGTTTTAAACAAGTCAAACGTTGTTGTCACATATAAGACTACAAATAACATTTTATATAGCCTTCGTACGCGGGAACCAACCGTCCTTGAAAAGAAAACAGGGATCTATAAATTAATATGTAATAGTTGTGATGCTTTTTATGTGGGCCAAACGGGCCGTGGTTTTTTCAAGAGGTTTGTTGAACATAAGCCACCCACTTATTTTCATAACACAGAAAATGTAAAATCTAAATTCGCTAAACATCTTATTGATGAAAATCACAACTATACTAATTTTCATACCAACTTGATACCCCTTCACTTTTGTAATAAAGGACGTTACATGAACGCCCTTGAGGAGTTTGAGATATATAGAGCGTATAATAATCCTGTTACCAGGCCACATGTTTTAAATGATCAGCTGAACTTTAAATCTAATGTCCTGTACGATACTGCGTTGCGATATTGTCGCGACACGAGTGTAATATGAACCAATGCGCTATCGGTTACCGTGTGGTGTACACCGAAAATTGTCGTGTGCGTACTTTGTGTAATGTGTTTGTGTTTTGTGTTATGTGGTTTTAATATTTTTTAATATATTGACGACTGTGCCATCGTAAGATGGTATAAAGAGACCTTTTTAAATTTTCTGATGATGGGACAAGTGTCCCGAAACATGTCAATTGAATAAAAGACATTTACTTAAGCCACAGACGGTGAGTTATAGCGTTTAGTTGATTATAAAATTCGAGGCTTGGACTATAAGCGGATTTATTCCATTAACAATATGAATATTGCAAGTCGAGCAAATATAGTACGTAATTTTCAGAATATTAAGATCCAGCTTCATAAGACCATTTTACATATCAGATTTAATAAAACTTGTCTGAAGAATAATATTACACCTAATTACGCTCGTATAAAATTTAAATGCTCATCCTTTGCTGATATAAAAACTAAAAGGCACGCAGAATTGTACAGAATTAAAGAAGAATTAAGATCGTTATACAGGAAAAAATCCCATCTCAATTCAAGATTATACAGAGTACATTTGCAATTACTTAATGACGTACACCCGGCCTTGCTTGATAACTATCTTGATTTCATAAACAATCACATACAGCGAATTATTTATCAAATGCGTAGCAAGCAAACAAGCAAATTCCAAAGGTTATTAGAGAGACAACAACAGGAAGCCAACAACATTGCCTGTAAACATAAATTGTATACACGATTGCAGAACTTAACATCAATAGATCTAACTGAAGAAGAATCTAATTTGTTGAGAAAGGGCTTAAATTATAATCTACCTCGTTCCATATCTAACTTCAGCCATAAACATATTGCTGCTGAAATTATAAATGCTGAAGCTGTGGTCAAAGCAATAGATGACCAGAAAGTCCAAGATGAGGCGCGGATTTTAATCAATAATAAGCTCAGTAATATCATAAGAAACCAGAATACTAATACTTATTCTTCGGTTCCGTGTACTTTTAATAATTATAATAAAGAACGCAATATCTTAACGGGTTTAAAGCGCAAACTGTCAGACAACTGTGCTCTCGTAACCAAGGCTGACAAAGGCAACACTGTTGTCATTATGGACAATAGTGATTATACTGATAAGATACGGAATTTTATCGCTAACAACAACATTGAGAAATTAAACTCGGACCCTACTGCACAATACGTCAAGTGTCTAAATCGGGGCATAAATAGGAGTGTGCATTTGTTTGATGAGCGAACTAGACGATCGTTAAAGCCCATCAATTCAAGGGCACCCACATTGACAGGGTTACCAAAATTACATAAGACTGGTGTTCCGATAAGACCGTTAATTAACTTCACTACTGCACCTGGTTATAAAACAGCTAAGAAATTGGTAAACATCATTAAACGTAACATAAACATAGTTAATAGTCACTGTATAACCAATAATATCGATTTTGTCAATAAAGTGAAGGATCTAAAGATCGAACCTCATCATAAGCTAGTTTCGTTTGATATTGTTAATTTATATACGAATATACCGGTTGCTGATACTTTACAAATTTTGAGAAATAACCTCGTCAATACTAATAAATTGAATGTTGAAAGTATTAATGAATTCTTCGTAATGTTTAAATTAGCAGCCATCCTTACAATTTCTTTTATGAATTTGCTAACTGCTATAATTTTTTTATTGTTTGACTAAGCTTTTCGTCATTACTGACATCTTCAGGTCTTAAACAACCTCAGGTATTAACAGGTTGTTTAAGACCTGAAGATGTCAGTAATGACGAAAAGCTTAGTCAAACAATAAAAAAATTATAGCAGTTAGCAAATTCATAAAAGAAATATTAATGAATTGATGGATCTTTTGGAGGTGATTCTTAACCAGAATTATTTCACGCATGACAAGCAATTCTTTAGCTAACATGATGGTGTGGCAATGGGTTCTCCACTCTCTGGCCTCCTTGCTGAAGTGTACTTAAACCATTTCGAAAACTCCTTTATTTTTTCCAATAGTGTGTACAATGACAACATAATATTTTATGGCCGGTATGTTGACGACACATTTTTGATCTATAAAGGCACACATAGACAAATAGATAGGCTACACACATATTTAAACAGTATTAATAACAATATACAGTTTACACTGGAGTACGAGGTCAGTGGAAAATTAAATTTTCTTGATTTGACGGTCACCAGAAATATTAATAAATTGGAGTTTAATATTTATAGGAAACCCACTACAACTGACACTATAATACACGCCACATCTTATCATCCGGTATCGCAGAAAATGGCTGCTTTCCACAGCATGGTTAACCGCCTCTTATCATTACCCCTCAGCGACAAGGATTATCAAGACGAACTAAACACAATTAAACATATCGCAGTCACCAATGGCTACAAAAAAACGGTAGTAAATAATATCCTTAAAAAACATATGAGACGAAAAAACATCGCAAACACGCTAAGGGCACCTGGGGACAGTGTGTATAAATACATTTCTATACCATACATAAGCTTTCTACCTAGAATTCTGTCTTCTGTTTTAAACAAGTCAAACGTTGTTGTCACATATAAGACTACAAATAACATTTTATATAGCCTTCGTACGCGGGAACCAACCGCCCTTGAAAAGAAAACAGGGATCTATAAATTAATATGTAATAGTTGTGATGCTTTTTATGTGGGCCAAACGGGCCGTGGTTTTTTCAAGAGGTTTGTTGAACATAAGCCACCCACTTATTTTCATAACACAGAAAATGTAAAATCTAAATTCGCTAAACATCTTATTGATGAAAATCACAACTATACTAATTTTCATACCAACTTGATACCCCTTCACTTTTGTAATAAGGACGTTACATGAACGCCCTTGAGGAGTTTGAGATATATAGAGCGTATAATAATCCTGTTACCAGGCCACATGTTTTAAATGATCAGCTGAACTTTAAATCTAATGTCCTGTACGATACTGCGTTGCGATATTGTCGCGACACGAGTGTAATATGAACCAGTGCGCTATCGGTTACCGTGTGGTGTACACCGAAAATTGTCGTGTGCGTACTTTGTGTAATGTGTTTGTGTTTTGTGTTATGTGGTTTTAATATTTTTGAATATATTGGCGACTGTGCCATCGTAAGATGGTATAAAGAGACCTTTTTAAATATTCTGATGATGGGACAAGTGTCCCGAAACATGTCAATTGAATAAAAGACATTTACTTAAGCCACAGACGGTGAGTTATAGCGTTTAGTTGATTATAAAATACGTGGCTTGGACTATAAGCGGATTTATTCCATTAACAATATGAATATTGCAAGTCGAGCAAATATAGTACGTAATTTTCAGAATATTAAGATCCAGCTTCATAAGACCATTTTCATATCAGATTTAATAAAACTTGTCTGAAGAATAATATTACACCTAATTACGCTCGTATAAAATTTAAATGCTCATCCTTTGCTGATATAAAAACTAAAAGGCACGCAGAATTGTACAGAATTAAAGAAGAATTAAGATCGTTATACAGGAAAAAATCCCATCTCAATTCAAGATTATACAGAGTACATTTGCAATTACTTAATGACGTACACCCGGCCTTGCTTGATAACTATCTTGATTTCATAAACAATGACATACAGCGAATTATTTATCAAATGCGTAGCAAGCAAACAAGCAAATTCCAAAGGTTATTAGAGAGACAACAACAGGAAGCCAACAACATTGCCTGTAAACATAAATTTTATACACGATTGCAGAACTTAACATCAATAGATCTAACTGCAGAAGAATCTAATTTGTTGAAAAAGGGCTTAAATTATAATCTACCTCGTTCAAAATCTAATTTCAGCCATAAACATATTGCTGCTGAAATTATAAATGCTGAAGCTGTGGTCAAAGCAATAGATGACCAGAAAGTCAAAGATGAGGCGCGGATTTTAATCAATAATAAGCTCAGTAATATCATAAGAAACCAGAATACTAATACTTATTCTTCGGTTCCGTGTACTTTTAATAATTATAATAAAAAACGCAATATCTTAACGGGTTTAAAGCGCAAACTGTCAGACAACTGTGCTCTCGTAACCAAGGCTGACAAAGGCAACACTGTTGTCATTATGGACAATAGTGATTATACTGATAAGATACGGAATTTTATCGCTAACAACAACATTGAGAAATTAAACTCGGACCCTACTGCACAATACGTCAAGTGTCTAAATCGGGGCATAAATAGGAGTGTGCATTTGTTTGATGAGCGAACTAGACGATCGTTAAAGCCCATCAATTCAAGGGCACCCACATTGACAGGGTTACCAAAATTACATAAGACTGGTGTTCCGATAAGACCGTTAATTAACTTCACTACTGCACCTGGTTATAAAACAGCTAAGAAATTGGTAAACATCATTAAACGTAACATAAACATAGTTAATAGTCACTGTATAACCAATAATATCGATTTTGTCAATAAAGTGAAGGATCTAAAGATCGAACCTCATCATAAGCTAGTTTCGTTTGATATTGTTAATTTATATACGAATATACCGGTTGCTGATACTTTACAAATTTTGAGAAATAACCTCGTCAATACTAATAAATTGAATGTTGAAAGTATTAATGAATTGATGGATCTTTTGGAGGTGATTCTTAACCAGAATTATTTCACGCATGACAAGCAATTGTTTAGCCAACATGATGGTGTGGCAATGGGTTCTCCACTCTCTGGCCTCCTTGCTGAAGTGTACTTAAACCATTTCGAAAACTCCTTTATTTTTTCCAATAGTGTGTACAATGACAACATAATATTTTATGGCCGGTATGTTGACGACACCTTTTTGATCTATAAAGGCACACATAGACAAATAGATAGGCTACACACATATTTAAACAGTATTAATTACAATATACAGTTTACATTGGAGCACGAGGTCAGTGGAAAATTAAATTTTCTTGATTTGACGGTCACCAGAAATATTAATAAATTGGAGTTTAATATTTATAGGAAACCCTCTACAACTGACACTATAACACACGCCACATCTTATCATCCGGTATCGCAGAAAATGGCTGCTTTCCACAGCATGGTTAACCGCCTCTTATCATTGCCCCTCAGCGACAAGGATTATCAAGACGAACTAAACACAATTAAACATATCGCAGTCACCAATGGCTACAAAAAAAACGGTAGTAAATAATATCCTTAAAAAACATATGAGACGAAAAAACATCGCAAACACGCTAAGGGCACCTGGGGACAGTGTGTATAAATACATTTCTATACCATACATAAGCTTTCTACCTAGAATTCTGTCTTCTGTTTTAAACAAGTCAAACGTTGTTGTCACATATAAGACTACAAATAACATTTTATATAGCCTTCGTACGCGGGAACCAACCGTCCTTGAAAAGAAAACAGGGATCTATAAATTAATATGTAATAGTTGTGATGCTTTTTATGTGGGCCAAACGGGCCGTGGTTTTTTCAAGAGGTTTGTTGAACATAAGCCACCCACTTATTTTCATAACACAGAAAATGTAAAATCTAAATTCGCTAAACATCTTATTGATGAAAATCACAACTATACTAATTTTCATACCAACTTGATACCCCTTCACTTTTGTAATAAAGGACGTTACATGAACGCCCTTGAGGAGTTTGAGATATATAGAGCGTATAATAATCCTGTTACCAGGCCACATGTTTTAAATGATCAGCTGAACTTTAAATCTAATGTCCTGTACGATACTGCGTTGCGATATTGTCGCGACACGAGTGTAATATGAACCAATGCGCTATCGGTTACCGTGTGGTGTACACCGAAAATTGTCGTGTGCGTACTTTGTGTAATGTGTTTGTGTTTTGTGTTATGTGGTTTTAATATTTTTTAATATATTGACGACTGTGCCATCGTAAGATGGTATAAAGAGACCTTTTTAAATTTTCTGATGATGGGACAAGTGTCCCGAAACATGTCAATTGAATAAAAGACATTTACTTAAGCCACAGACGGTGAGTTATAGCGTTTAGTTGATTATAAAATTCGAGGCTTGGACTATAAGCGGATTTATTCCATTAACAATATGAATATTGCAAGTCGAGCAAATATAGTACGTAATTTTCAGAATATTAAGATCCAGCTTCATAAGACCATTTTACATATCAGATTTAATAAAACTTGTCTGAAGAATAATATTACACCTAATTACGCTCGTATAAAATTTAAATGCTCATCCTTTGCTGATATAAAAACTAAAAGGCACGCAGAATTGTACAGAATTAAAGAAGAATTAAGATCGTTATACAGGAAAAAATCCCATCTCAATTCAAGATTATACAGAGTACATTTGCAATTACTTAATGACGTACACCCGGCCTTGCTTGATAACTATCTTGATTTCATAAACAATCACATACAGCGAATTATTTATCAAATGCGTAGCAAGCAAACAAGCAAATTCCAAAGGTTATTAGAGAGACAACAACAGGAAGCCAACAACATTGCCTGTAAACATAAATTGTATACACGATTGCAGAACTTAACATCAATAGATCTAACTGAAGAAGAATCTAATTTGTTGAGAAAGGGCTTAAATTATAATCTACCTCGTTCCATATCTAACTTCAGCCATAAACATATTGCTGCTGAAATTATAAATGCTGAAGCTGTGGTCAAAGCAATAGATGACCAGAAAGTCCAAGATGAGGCGCGGATTTTAATCAATAATAAGCTCAGTAATATCATAAGAAACCAGAATACTAATACTTATTCTTCGGTTCCGTGTACTTTTAATAATTATAATAAAGAACGCAATATCTTAACGGGTTTAAAGCGCAAACTGTCAGACAACTGTGCTCTCGTAACCAAGGCTGACAAAGGCAACACTGTTGTCATTATGGACAATAGTGATTATACTGATAAGATACGGAATTTTATCGCTAACAACAACATTGAGAAATTAAACTCGGACCCTACTGCACAATACGTCAAGTGTCTAAATCGGGGCATAAATAGGAGTGTGCATTTGTTTGATGAGCGAACTAGACGATCGTTAAAGCCCATCAATTCAAGGGCACCCACATTGACAGGGTTACCAAAATTACATAAGACTGGTGTTCCGATAAGACCGTTAATTAACTTCACTACTGCACCTGGTTATAAAACAGCTAAGAAATTGGTAAACATCATTAAACGTAACATAAACATAGTTAATAGTCACTGTATAACCAATAATATCGATTTTGTCAATAAAGTGAAGGATCTAAAGATCGAACCTCATCATAAGCTAGTTTCGTTTGATATTGTTAATTTATATACGAATATACCGGTTGCTGATACTTTACAAATTTTGAGAAATAACCTCGTCAATACTAATAAATTGAATGTTGAAAGTATTAATGAATTGATGGATCTTTTGGAGGTGATTCTTAACCAGAATTATTTCACGCATGACAAGCAATTGTTTAGCCAACATGATGGTGTGGCAATGGGTTCTCCACTCTCTGGCCTCCTTGCTGAAGTGTACTTAAACCATTTCGAAAACTCCTTTATTTTTTCCAATAGTGTGTACAATGACAACATAATATTTTATGGCCGGTATGTTGACGACACCTTTTTGATCTATAAAGGCACACATAGACAAATAGATAGGCTACACACATATTTAAACAGTATTAATTACAATATACAGTTTACATTGGAGCACGAGGTCAGTGGAAAATTAAATTTTCTTGATTTGACGGTCACCAGAAATATTAATAAATTGGAGTTTAATATTTATAGGAAACCCTCTACAACTGACACTATAACACACGCCACATCTTATCATCCGGTATCGCAGAAAATGGCTGCTTTCCACAGCATGGTTAACCGCCTCTTATCATTGCCCCTCAGCGACAAGGATTATCAAGACGAACTAAACACAATTAAACATATCGCAGTCACCAATGGCTACAAAAAAAACGGTAGTAAATAATATCCTTAAAAAACATATGAGACGAAAAAACATCGCAAACACGCTAAGGGCACCTGGGGACAGTGTGTATAAATACATTTCTATACCATACATAAGCTTTCTACCTAGAATTCTGTCTTCTGTTTTAAACAAGTCAAACGTTGTTGTCACATATAAGACTACAAATAACATTTTATATAGCCTTCGTACGCGGGAACCAACCGTCCTTGAAAAGAAAACAGGGATCTATAAATTAATATGTAATAGTTGTGATGCTTTTTATGTGGGCCAAACGGGCCGTGGTTTTTTCAAGAGGTTTGTTGAACATAAGCCACCCACTTATTTTCATAACACAGAAAATGTAAAATCTAAATTCGCTAAACATCTTATTGATGAAAATCACAACTATACTAATTTTCATACCAACTTGATACCCCTTCACTTTTGTAATAAAGGACGTTACATGAACGCCCTTGAGGAGTTTGAGATATATAGAGCGTATAATAATCCTGTTACCAGGCCACATGTTTTAAATGATCAGCTGAACTTTAAATCTAATGTCCTGTACGATACTGCGTTGCGATATTGTCGCGACACGAGTGTAATATGAACCAATGCGCTATCGGTTACCGTGTGGTGTACACCGAAAATTGTCGTGTGCGTACTTTGTGTAATGTGTTTGTGTTTTGTGTTATGTGGTTTTAATATTTTTTAATATATTGACGACTGTGCCATCGTAAGATGGTATAAAGAGACCTTTTTAAATTTTCTGATGATGGGACAAGTGTCCCGAAACATGTCAATTGAATAAAAGACATTTACTTAAGCCACAGACGGTGAGTTATAGCGTTTAGTTGATTATAAAATTCGAGGCTTGGACTATAAGCGGATTTATTCCATTAACAATATGAATATTGCAAGTCGAGCAAATATAGTACGTAATTTTCAGAATATTAAGATCCAGCTTCATAAGACCATTTTACATATCAGATTTAATAAAACTTGTCTGAAGAATAATATTACACCTAATTACGCTCGTATAAAATTTAAATGCTCATCCTTTGCTGATATAAAAACTAAAAGGCACGCAGAATTGTACAGAATTAAAGAAGAATTAAGATCGTTATACAGGAAAAAATCCCATCTCAATTCAAGATTATACAGAGTACATTTGCAATTACTTAATGACGTACACCCGGCCTTGCTTGATAACTATCTTGATTTCATAAACAATCACATACAGCGAATTATTTATCAAATGCGTAGCAAGCAAACAAGCAAATTCCAAAGGTTATTAGAGAGACAACAACAGGAAGCCAACAACATTGCCTGTAAACATAAATTGTATACACGATTGCAGAACTTAACATCAATAGATCTAACTGAAGAAGAATCTAATTTGTTGAGAAAGGGCTTAAATTATAATCTACCTCGTTCCATATCTAACTTCAGCCATAAACATATTGCTGCTGAAATTATAAATGCTGAAGCTGTGGTCAAAGCAATAGATGACCAGAAAGTCCAAGATGAGGCGCGGATTTTAATCAATAATAAGCTCAGTAATATCATAAGAAACCAGAATACTAATACTTATTCTTCGGTTCCGTGTACTTTTAATAATTATAATAAAGAACGCAATATCTTAACGGGTTTAAAGCGCAAACTGTCAGACAACTGTGCTCTCGTAACCAAGGCTGACAAAGGCAACACTGTTGTCATTATGGACAATAGTGATTATACTGATAAGATACGGAATTTTATCGCTAACAACAACATTGAGAAATTAAACTCGGACCCTACTGCACAATACGTCAAGTGTCTAAATCGGGGCATAAATAGGAGTGTGCATTTGTTTGATGAGCGAACTAGACGATCGTTAAAGCCCATCAATTCAAGGGCACCCACATTGACAGGGTTACCAAAATTACATAAGACTGGTGTTCCGATAAGACCGTTAATTAACTTCACTACTGCACCTGGTTATAAAACAGCTAAGAAATTGGTAAACATCATTAAACGTAACATAAACATAGTTAATAGTCACTGTATAACCAATAATATCGATTTTGTCAATAAAGTGAAGGATCTAAAGATCGAACCTCATCATAAGCTAGTTTCGTTTGATATTGTTAATTTATATACGAATATACCGGTTGCTGATACTTTACAAATTTTGAGAAATAACCTCGTCAATACTAATAAATTGAATGTTGAAAGTATTAATGAATTCTTCGTAATGTTTAAATTAGCAGCCATCCTTACAATTTCTTTTATGAATTTGCTAACTGCTATAATTTTTTTATTGTTTGACTAAGCTTTTCGTCATTACTGACATCTTCAGGTCTTAAACAACCTCAGGTATTAACAGGTTGTTTAAGACCTGAAGATGTCAGTAATGACGAAAAGCTTAGTCAAACAATAAAAAAATTATAGCAGTTAGCAAATTCATAAAAGAAATATTAATGAATTGATGGATCTTTTGGAGGTGATTCTTAACCAGAATTATTTCACGCATGACAAGCAATTCTTTAGCTAACATGATGGTGTGGCAATGGGTTCTCCACTCTCTGGCCTCCTTGCTGAAGTGTACTTAAACCATTTCGAAAACTCCTTTATTTTTTCCAATAGTGTGTACAATGACAACATAATATTTTATGGCCGGTATGTTGACGACACATTTTTGATCTATAAAGGCACACATAGACAAATAGATAGGCTACACACATATTTAAACAGTATTAATAACAATATACAGTTTACACTGGAGTACGAGGTCAGTGGAAAATTAAATTTTCTTGATTTGACGGTCACCAGAAATATTAATAAATTGGAGTTTAATATTTATAGGAAACCCACTACAACTGACACTATAATACACGCCACATCTTATCATCCGGTATCGCAGAAAATGGCTGCTTTCCACAGCATGGTTAACCGCCTCTTATCATTACCCCTCAGCGACAAGGATTATCAAGACGAACTAAACACAATTAAACATATCGCAGTCACCAATGGCTACAAAAAAACGGTAGTAAATAATATCCTTAAAAAACATATGAGACGAAAAAACATCGCAAACACGCTAAGGGCACCTGGGGACAGTGTGTATAAATACATTTCTATACCATACATAAGCTTTCTACCTAGAATTCTGTCTTCTGTTTTAAACAAGTCAAACGTTGTTGTCACATATAAGACTACAAATAACATTTTATATAGCCTTCGTACGCGGGAACCAACCGCCCTTGAAAAGAAAACAGGGATCTATAAATTAATATGTAATAGTTGTGATGCTTTTTATGTGGGCCAAACGGGCCGTGGTTTTTTCAAGAGGTTTGTTGAACATAAGCCACCCACTTATTTTCATAACACAGAAAATGTAAAATCTAAATTCGCTAAACATCTTATTGATGAAAATCACAACTATACTAATTTTCATACCAACTTGATACCCCTTCACTTTTGTAATAAGGACGTTACATGAACGCCCTTGAGGAGTTTGAGATATATAGAGCGTATAATAATCCTGTTACCAGGCCACATGTTTTAAATGATCAGCTGAACTTTAAATCTAATGTCCTGTACGATACTGCGTTGCGATATTGTCGCGACACGAGTGTAATATGAACCAGTGCGCTATCGGTTACCGTGTGGTGTACACCGAAAATTGTCGTGTGCGTACTTTGTGTAATGTGTTTGTGTTTTGTGTTATGTGGTTTTAATATTTTTGAATATATTGGCGACTGTGCCATCGTAAGATGGTATAAAGAGACCTTTTTAAATATTCTGATGATGGGACAAGTGTCCCGAAACATGTCAATTGAATAAAAGACATTTACTTAAGCCACAGACGGTGAGTTATAGCGTTTAGTTGATTATAAAATACGTGGCTTGGACTATAAGCGGATTTATTCCATTAACAATATGAATATTGCAAGTCGAGCAAATATAGTACGTAATTTTCAGAATATTAAGATCCAGCTTCATAAGACCATTTTCATATCAGATTTAATAAAACTTGTCTGAAGAATAATATTACACCTAATTACGCTCGTATAAAATTTAAATGCTCATCCTTTGCTGATATAAAAACTAAAAGGCACGCAGAATTGTACAGAATTAAAGAAGAATTAAGATCGTTATACAGGAAAAAATCCCATCTCAATTCAAGATTATACAGAGTACATTTGCAATTACTTAATGACGTACACCCGGCCTTGCTTGATAACTATCTTGATTTCATAAACAATGACATACAGCGAATTATTTATCAAATGCGTAGCAAGCAAACAAGCAAATTCCAAAGGTTATTAGAGAGACAACAACAGGAAGCCAACAACATTGCCTGTAAACATAAATTTTATACACGATTGCAGAACTTAACATCAATAGATCTAACTGCAGAAGAATCTAATTTGTTGAAAAAGGGCTTAAATTATAATCTACATCGTTCAAAATCTAATTTCAGCCATAAACATATTGCTGCTGAAATTATAAATGCTGAAGCTGTGGTCAAAGCAATAGATGACCAGAAAGTCAAAGATGAGGCGCGGATTTTAATCAATAATAAGCTCAGTAATATCATAAGAAACCAGAATACTAATACTTATTCTTCGGTTCCGTGTACTTTTAATAATTATAATAAAAAACGCAATATCTTAACGGGTTTAAAGCGCAAACTGTCAGACAACTGTGCTCTCGTAACCAAGGCTGACAAAGGCAACACTGTTGTCATTATGGACAATAGTGATTATACTGATAAGATACGGAATTTTATCGCTAACAACAACATTGAGAAATTAAACTCGGACCCTACTGCACAATACGTCAAGTGTCTAAATCGGGGCATAAATAGGAGTGTACATTTGTTTGATGAGCGAACTAGACGATCGTTAAAGCCCATCAATTCAAGGGCACCCACATTGACAGGGTTACCAAAATTACATAAGACTGGTGTTCCGATAAGACCGTTAATTAACTTCACTACTGCACCTGGTTATAAAACAGCTAAGAAATTGGTAAACATCATTAAACGTAACATAAACATAGTTAATAGTCACTGTATAACCAATAATATCGATTTTGTCAATAAAGTGAAGGATCTAAAGATCGAACCTCATCATAAGCTAGTTTCGTTTGATATTGTTAATTTATATACGAATATACCGGTTGCTGATACTTTACAAATTTTGAGAAATAACCTCGTCAATACTAATAAATTGAATGTTGAAAGTATTAATGAATTGATGGATCTTTTGGAGGTGATTCTTAACCAGAATTATTTCACGCATGACAAGCAATTGTTTAGCCAACATGATGGTGTGGCAATGGGTTCTCCACTCTCTGGCCTCCTTGCTGAAGTGTACTTAAACCATTTCGAAAACTCCTTTATTTTTTCCAATAGTGTGTACAATGACAACATAATATTTTATGGCCGGTATGTTGACGACACCTTTTTGATCTATAAA
This sequence comes from Magicicada septendecula, assembly GCA_034769895.1. Taxonomy (NCBI): domain Eukaryota; kingdom Metazoa; phylum Arthropoda; class Insecta; order Hemiptera; family Cicadidae; genus Magicicada; species Magicicada septendecula. The sequence continues at coordinate 71,442,765 of CM068370.1, forward strand.
GGCACACATAGACAAATAGATAGGCTACACACATATTTAAACAGTATTAATTACAATATACAGTTTACATTGGAGCACGAGGTCAGTGGAAAATTAAATTTTCTTGATTTGACGGTCACCAGAAATATTAATAAATTGGAGTTTAATATTTATAGGAAACCCACTACAACTGACACTATAACACACGCCACATCTTATCATCCGGTATCGCAGAAAATGGCTGCTTTCCACAGCATGGTTAACCGCCTCTTATCATTGCCCCTCAGCGACAAGGATTATCAAGACGAACTAAACACAATTAAACATATCGCAGTCACCAATGGCTACAAAAAAAACGGTAGTAAATAATATCCTTAAAAAACATATGAGACGAAAAAACATCGCAAACACGCTAAGGGCACCTGGGGACAGTGTGTATAAATACATTTCTATACCATACATAAGCTTTCTACCTAGAATTCTGTCTTCTGTTTTAAACAAGTCAAACGTTGTTGTCACATATAAGACTACAAATAACATTTTATATAGCCTTCGTACGCGGGAACCAACCGTCGTTGAAAAGAAAACAGGGATCTATAAATTAATATGTAATAGTTGTGATGCTTTTTATGTGGGCCAAACGGGCCGTGGTTTTTTCAAGAGGTTTGTTGAACATAAGCCACCCACTTATTTTCATAACACAGAAAATGTAAAATCTAAATTCGCTAAACATCTTATTGATGAAAATCACAACTATACTAATTTTCATACCAACTTGATACCCCTTCACTTTTGTAATAAAGGACGTTACATGAACGCCCTTGAGGAGTTTGAGATATATAGAGCATATAATAATCCTGTTACCAGGCCACATGTTTTAAATGATCAGCTGAACTTTAAATCTAATGTCCTGTACGATACTGCGTTGCGATATTGTCGCGACACGAGTGTAATATGAACCAGTGCGCTATCGGTTACCGTGTGGTGTACACCGAAAATTGTCGTGTGCGTACTTTGTGTAATGTGTTTGTGTTTTGTGTTATGTGGTTTTAATATTTTTTAATATATTGACGACTGTGCCATCGTAAGATGGTATAAAGAGACCTTTTTAAATTTTCTGATGATGGGACAAGTGTCCCGAAACATGTCAATTGAATAAAAGACATTTACTTAAGCCACAGACGGTGAGTTATAGCGTTTAGTTGATTATAAAATATGTGGCTTGGACTATAAGCGGATTTATTCCATTAACAATATGAATATTGCAAGTCGAGCAAATATAGTACGTAATTTTCAGAATATTAAGATCCAGCTTCATAAGACCATTTTACATATCAGATTTAATAAAACTTGTCTGAAGAATAATATTACACCTAATTACGCTCGTATAAAATTTAAATGCTCATCCTTTGCTGATATAAAAACTAAAAGGCACGCAGAATTGTACAGAATTAAAGACGAATTAAGATCGTTATACAGGAAAAAATCCCATCTCAATTCAAGATTATACAGAGTACATTTGCAATTACTTAATGACGTACACCCGGCCTTGCTTGATAACTATCTTGATTTCATAAACAATCACATACAGCGAATTATTTATCAAATGCGTAGCAAGCAAACAAGCAAATTCCAAAGGTTATTAGAGAGACAACAACAGGAAGCCAACAACATTGCCTGTAAACATAAATTGTATACACGATTGCAGAACTTAACATCAATAGATCTAACTGAAGAAGAATCTAATTTGTTGAAAAAGGGCTTAAATTATAATCTACCTCGTTCAAAATCTAACTTCAGCCATAAACATATTGCTGCTGAAATTATAAATGCTGAAGCTGTGGTCAAAGCAATAGATGACCAGAAAGTCCAAGATGAGGCGCGGATTTTAATCAATAATAAGCTCAGTAATATCATAAGAAACCAGAATACTAATACTTATTCTTCGGTTCCGTGTACTTTTAATAAATATAATAAAGAACGCAATATCTTAACGGGTTTAAAGCGCAAAATGTCAGACAACTGTGCTCTCGTAACCAAGGCTGACAAAGGCAACACTGTTGTCATTATGGACAATAGTGATTATACTGATAAGATACGGAATTTTATCGCTAACAACAACATTGAGAAATTAAACTCGGACCCTACTGCACAATACGTCAAGTGTCTAAATCGGGGCATAAATAGGAGTGTGCATTTGTTTGATGAGCGAACTAGACGATCGTTAAAGCCCATCAATTCAAGGGCACCCACATTGACAGGGTTACCAAAATTACATAAGACTGGTGTTCCGATAAGACCGTTAATTAACTTCACTACTGCACCTGGTTATAAAACAGCTAAGAAATTGGTAAACATCATTAAACGTAACATAAACATAGTTAATAGTCACTGTATAACAAATAGTATCGATTTTGTCAATAAAGTGAAGGATCTAAAGATCGAACCTCATCATAAGCTAGTTTCGTTTGATATTGTTAATTTATATACGAATATACCGGTTGCTGATACTTTACAAATTTTGAGAAATAACCTCGTCAATACTAATAAATTGAATGTTGAAAGTATTAATGAATTGATGGATCTTTTGGAGGTGATTCTTAACCAGAATTATTTCACGCATGACAAGCAATTGTTTAGCCAACATGATGGTGTGGCAATGGGTTCTCCACTCTCTGGCCTCCTTGCTGAAGTGTACTTAAACCATTTCGAAAACTCCTTTATTTTTTCCAATAGTGTGTACAATGACAACATAATATTTTATGGCCGGTATGTTGACGACACCTTTTTGATCTATAAAGGCACACATAGACAAATAGATAGGCTACACACATATTTAAACAGTATTAATTACAATATACAGTTTACACTGGAGCACGAGGTCAGTGGAAAATTAAATTTTCTTGATTTGACGGTCACCAGAAATATTAATAAATTGGAATTTAATATTTATAGGAAACCCACTACAACTGACACTATAATACACGCCACATCTTATCATCCAGTATCGCAGAAAATGGCTGCTTTCCACAGCATCGTTAACCACCTCTTATCATTACCCCTCAGCGACAAGGATTATCAAGACGAACTAAACACAATTAAACATATCGCAGTCACCAATGGCTACAAAAAAACGGTAGTAAATAATATCCTTAAAAAACATATGAGACGAAAAAACATCGCAAACACGCTAAGGGCACCTGGGGACAGTGTGTATAAATACATTTCTATACCATACATAAGCTTTCTACCTAGAATTCTGTCTTCTGTTTTAAACAAGTCAAACGTTGTTGTCACATATAAGACTACAAATAACATTTTATATAGCCTTCGTACGCGGGAACCAACCGTCGTTGAAAAGAAAACAGGGATCTATAAATTAATATGTAATAGTTGTGATGCTTTTTATGTGGGCCAAACGGGCCGTGGTTTTTTCAAGAGGTTTGTTGAACATAAGCCACCCACTTATTTTCATAACACAGAAAATGTAAAATCTAAATTCGCTAAACATCTTATTGATGAAAATCACAACTATACTAATTTTCATACCAACTTGATAACCCTTCACTTTTGTAATAAAGAAGGTTACATGAACGCCCTTGAGGAGTTTGAGATATATAGAGCGTATAATAATCCTGTTACCAGGCCACATGTTTTAAATGATCAGCTGAACTTTAAATCTAATGTCCTGTACGATACTGCGTTGCGATATTGTCGCGACACGAGTGTAATATGAACCAGTGCGCTATCGGTTACCGTGTGGTGTACACCGAAAATTGTCGTGTGCGTACTTTGTGTATAGTGTTTGTGTTTTGTGTTATGTGGTTTTAATATTTTTTAATATATTGGCGACTGTGCCATCGTAAGATGGTATAAAGAGACCTTTTTAAATATTCTGATGATGGGACAAGTGTCCCGAAACATGTCAATTGAATAAAAGACATTTACTTAAGCCACAGACGGTGAGTTATAGCGTTTAGTTGATTATAAAATACGTGGCTCGGACTATAAGCGGATTTATTCCATTAACAATATGAATATTGCAAGTCGAGCAAATATAGTACGTAATTTTCAGAATATTAAGATCCAGCTTCATAAGACCATTTTCATATCAGATTTAATAAAACTTGTCTGAAGAATAATATTACACCTAATTACGCTCGTATAAAATTTAAATGCTCATCCTTTGCTGATATAAAAACTAAAAGGCACGCAGAATTGTACAGAATTAAAGAAGAATTAAGATCGTTATACAGGAAAAAATCCCATCTCAATTCAAGATTATACAGAGTACATTTGCAATTACTTAATGACGTACACCCGGCCTTGCTTGATAACTATCTTGATTTCATAAACAATGACATACAGCGAATTATTTATCAAATGCGTAGCAAGCAAACAAGCAAATTCCAAAGGTTATTAGAGAGACAACAACAGGAAGCCAACAACATTGCCTGTAAACATAAATTTTATACACGATTGCAGAACTTAACATCAATAGATCTAACTGCAGAAGAATCTAATTTGTTGAAAAAGGGCTTAAATTATAATCTACCTCGTTCAAAATCTAATTTCAGCCATAAACATATTGCTGCTGAAATTATAAATGCTGAAGCTGTGGTCAAAGCAATAGATGACCAGAAAGTCCAAGATGAGGCGCGGATTTTAATCAATAATAAGCTCAGTAATATCATAAGAAACAAGAATACTAATACTTACTCTTCGGTTCCGTGTACTTTTAATAATTATAATAAAGAACGCAATATCTTAACGGGTTTAAAGCGCAAACTGTCAGACAACTGTGCTCTCGTAACCAAGGCTGACAAAGGCAACACTGTTGTCATTATGGACAATAGTGATTATACTGATAAGATACGGAATTTTATCGCTAACAACAACATTGAGAAATTAAACTCGGACCCTACTGCACAATACGTCAAGTGTCTAAATCGGGGCATAAATAGGAGTGTGCATTTGTTTGGTGAGCGAACTAGACGATCGTTAAAGCCCATCAATTCAAGGGCACCCACATTGACAGGGTTACCAAAATTACATAAGACTGGTGTTCCGATAAGACCGTTAATTAACTTCACTACTGCACCTGGTTATAAAACAGCTAAGAAATTGGTAAACATCATTAAACGTAACATAAACATAGTTAATAGTCACTGTATAACCAATAATATCGATTTTGTCAATAAAGTGAAGGATCTAAAGATCGAACCTCATCATAAGCTAGTTTCGTTTGATATTGTTAATTTATATACGAATATACCGGTTGCTGATACTTTACAAATTTTGAGAAATAACCTCGTCAATACTAATAAATTGAATGTTGAAAGTATTAATGAATTGATGGATCTTTTGGAGGTGATTCTTAACCAGAATTATTTCACGCATGACAAGCAATTCTTTAGCCAACATGATGGTGTGGCAATGGGTTCTCCACTCTCTGGCCTCCTTGCTGAAGTGTACTTAAACCATTTCGAAAACTCCTTTATTTTTTCCAATAGTGTGTACAATGACAACATAATATTTTATGGCCGGTATGTTGACGACACCTTTTTGATCTATAAAGGCACACATAGACAAATAGATAGGCTACACACATATTTAAACAGTATTAATTACAATATACAGTTTAAACTGGAGCACGAGGTCAGTGGAAAATTAAATTTTCTTGATTTGACGGTCACCAGAAATATTAATAAATTGGAGTTTAATATTTATAGGAAACCCACTACAACTGACACTATAACACACGCCACATCTTATCATCCGGTATCGCAGAAAATGGCTGCTTTCCACAGCATGGTTAACCGCCTCTTATCATTGCCCCTCAGCGACAAGGATTATCAAGACAAACTAAACACAATTAAACATATCGCAGTCACCAATGACTACAAAAAAAACGGTAGTAAATAATATCCTTAAAAAACATATGAGACGAAAAAACATCGCAAACACGCTAAGGGCACCTGGGGACAGTGTGTATAAATACATTTCTATACCATACATAAGCTTTCTACCTAGAATTCTGTCTTCTGTTTTAAACAAGTCAAACGTTGTTGTCACATATAAGACTACAAATAACATTTTATATAGCCTTCGTATGCGGGAACCAACCGTCGTTGAAAAGAAAACAGGGATCTATAAATTAATATGTAATAGTTGTGATGCTTTTTATGTGGGCCAAACGGGCCGTGGTTTTTTCAAGAGGTTTGTTGAACATAAGCCACCCACTTATTTTCATAACACAGAAAATGTAAAATCTAAATTCGCTAAACATCTTATTGATGAAAATCACAACTATACTAATTTTCATACCAACTTGATACCCCTTCACTTTTGTAATAAAGGACGTTACATGAACGCCCTTGAGGAGTTTGAGATATATAGAGCGTATAATAATCCTGTTACCAGGCCACATGTTTTAAATGATCAGCTGAACTTTAAATCTAATGTCCTGTACGATACTGCGTTGCGATATTGTCGCGACACGAGTGTAATATGAACCAGTGCGCTATCGGTTACCGTGTGGTGTACACCGAAAATTGTCGTGTGCGTACGTTGTGTAATGTGTTTGTGTTTTGTGTTATGTGGTTTTAATATTTTTTAATATATTGACGACTGTGCCATCGTAAGATGGTATAAAGAGACCTTTTTAAATTTTCTGATGATGGGACAAGTGTCCCGAAACATGTCAATAGAATAAAAGACATTTACTTAAGCCACAGACGGTGAGTTATAGCGTTTAGTTGATTATAAAATACGTGGCTTGGACTATAAGCGGATTTATTCCATTAACAATATGAATATTGCAAGTCGAGCAAATATAGTACGAAATTTTCAGAATATATAAGATCCAGCTTCATAAGACCATTTTACATATCAGATTTAATAAAACTTGTCTGAAGAATAATATTACACCTAATTACGCTCGTATAAAATTTAAATGCTCATCCTTTGCTGATATAAAAACTAAAAGGCACGCAGAATTGTACAGAATTAAAGAAGAATTAAGATCGTTATACAGGAAAAAATCCCATCTCAATTCAAGATTATACAGAGTACATTTGCAATTACTTAATGACGTACACCCGGCCTTGCTTGATAACTATCTTGATTTCATAAACAATCACATACAGCGAATTATTTATCAAATGCGTAGCAAGCAAACAAGCAAATTCCAAAGGTTATTAGAGAGACAACAACAGGAAGCCAACAACATTGCCTGTAAACATAAATTTTATACACGATTGCAGAACTTAACATCAATAGATCTAACTGAAGAAGAATCTAATTTGTTGAGAAAGGGCTTAAATTATAATCTACCTCGTTCAAAATCTAACTTCAGCCATAAACATATTGCTGCTGAAATTATAAATGCTGAAGCTGTGGTCAAAGCAATAGATGACCAGAAAGTCCAAGATGAGGCGCGGATTTTAATCAATAATAAGCTCAGTAATATCATAAGAAACCAGAATACTAATACTTATTCTTCGGTTCCGTGTACTTTTAATAATTATAATAAAGAACGCAATATCTTATCGGGTTTAAAGCGCAAACTGTCAGACAACTGTGCTCTCGTAACCAAGGCTGACAAAGGCAACACTGTTGTCATTATGGACAATAGTGATTATACTGATAAGATACGGAATTTTATCGCTAACAACAACATTGAGAAATTAAACTCGGACCCTACTGCACAATACGTCAAGTGTCTAAATCGGGGCATAAATAGGAGTGTGCATTTGTTTGATGAGCGAACTAGACGATCGTTAAAGCCCATCAATTCAAGGGCACCCACATTGACAGGGTTACCAAAATTACATAAGACTGGTGTTCCGATAAGACCGTTAATTAACTTCACTACTGCACCTGGTTATAAAACAGCTAAGAAATTGGTAAACATCATTAAACGTAACATAAACATAGTTAATAGTCACTGTATAACCAATAGTATCGATTTTGTCAATAAAGTGAAGGATCTAAAGATCGAACCTCATCATAAGCTAGTTTCGTTTGATATTGTTAATTTATATACGAATATACCGGTTGCTGATACTTTACAAATTTTGAGAAATAACCTCGTCAATACTAATAAATTGAATGTTGAAAGTATTAATGAATTCTTCGTAATGTTTAAATTAGCAGCCATCCTTACAATTTCTTTTATGAATTTGCTAACTGCTATAATTTTTTTATTGTTTGACTAAGCTTTTCGTCATTACTGACATCTTCAGGTCTTAAACAACCTCAGGTATTAACAGGTTGTTTAAGACCTGAAGATGTCAGTAATGACGAAAAGCTTAGTCAAACAATAAAAAGTTATAGCAGTTAGCAAATTCATAAAAGAAATATTAATGAATTGATGGATCTTTTGGAGGTGATTCTTAACCAGAATTATTTCACGCATGACAAGCAATTCTTTAGCTAACATGATGGTGTGGCAATGGGTTCTCCACTCTCTGGCCTCCTTGCTGAAGTGTACTTAAACCATTTCGAAAACTCCTTTATTTTTTCCAATAGTGTGTACAATGACAACATAATATTTTATGGCCGGTATGTTGACGACACATTTTTGATCTATAAAGGCACACATAGACAAATAGATAGGCTACACACATATTTAAACAGTATTAATAACAATATACAGTTTACACTGGAGTACGAGGTCAGTGGAAAATTAAATTTTCTTGATTTGACGGTCACCAGAAATATTAATAAATTGGAGTTTAATATTTATAGGAAACCCACTACAACTGACACTATAATACACGCCACATCTTATCATCCGGTATCGCAGAAAATGGCTGCTTTCCACAGCATGGTTAACCGCCTCTTATCATTACCCCTCAGCGACAAGGATTATCAAGACGAACTAAACACAATTAAACATATCGCAGTCACCAATGGCTACAAAAAAACGGTAGTAAATAATATCCTTAAAAAACATATGAGACGAAAAAACATCGCAAACACGCTAAGGGCACCTGGGGACAGTGTGTATAAATACATTTCTATACCATACATAAGCTTTCTACCTAGAATTCTGTCTTCTGTTTTAAACAAGTCAAACGTTGTTGTCACATATAAGACTACAAATAACATTTTAAATAGCCTTCGTACGCGGGAACCAACCGCCCTTGAAAAGAAAACAGGGATCTATAAATTAATATGTAATAGTTGTGATGCTTTTTATGTGGGCCAAACGGGCCGTGGTTTTTTCAAGAGGTTTGTTGAACATAAGCCACCCACTTATTTTCATAACACAGAAAATGTAAAATCTAAATTCGCTAAACATCTTATTGATGAAAATCACAACTATACTAATTTTCATACCAACTTGATACCCCTTCACTTTTGTAATAAGGACGTTACATGAACGCCCTTGAGGAGTTTGAGATATATAGAGCGTATAATAATCCTGTTACCAGGCCACATGTTTTAAATGATCAGCTGAACTTTAAATCTAATGTCCTGTACGATACTGCGTTGCGATATTGTCGCGACACGAGTGTAATATGAACCAGTGCGCTATCGGTTACCGTGTGGTGTACACCGAAAATTGTCGTGTGCGTACTTTGTGTAATGTGTTTGTGTTTTGTGTTATGTGGTTTTAATATTTTTTAATATATTGGCGACTGTGCCATCGTAAGATGGTATAAAGAGACCTTTTTAAATATTCTGATGATGGGACAAGTGTCCCGAAACATGTCAATTGAATAAAAGACATTTACTTAAGCCACAGACGGTGAGTTATAGCGTTTAGTTGATTATAAAATACGTGGCTTGGACTATAAGCGGATTTATTCCATTAACAATATGAATATTGCAAGTCGAGCAAATATAGTACGTAATTTTCAGAATATTAAGATCCAGCTTCATAAGACCATTTTCATATCAGATTTAATAAAACTTGTCTGAAGAATAATATTACACCTAATTACGCTCGTATAAAATTTAAATGCTCATCCTTTGCTGATATAAAAACTAAAAGGCACGCAGAATTGTACAGAATTAAAGAAGAATTAAGATCGTTATACAGGAAAAAATCCCATCTCAATTCAAGATTATACAGAGTACATTTGCAATTACTTAATGACGTACACCCGGCCTTGCTTGATAACTATCTTGATTTCATAAACAATGACATACAGCGAATTATTTATCAAATGCGTAGCAAGCAAACAAGCAAATTCCAAAGGTTATTAGAGAGACAACAACAGGAAGCCAACAACATTGCCTGTAAACATAAATTTTATACACGATTGCAGAACTTAACATCAATAGATCTAACTGCAGAAGAATCTAATTTGTTGAAAAAGGGCTTAAATTATAATCAACCTCGTTCAAAATCTAATTTCAGCCATAAACATATTGCTGCTGAAATTATAAATGCTGAAGCTGTGGTCAAAGCAATAGATGACCAGAAAGTCCAAGATGAGGCGCGGATTTTAATCAATAATAAGCTCAGTAATATCATAAGAAACCAGAATACTAATACTTATTCTTCGGTTCCGTGTACTTTTAATAATTATAATAAAAAACGCAATATCTTAACGGGTTTAAAGCGCAAACTGTCAGACAACTGTGCTCTCGTAACCAAGGCTGACAAAGGCAACACTGTTGTCATTATGGACAATAGTGATTATACTGATAAGATACGGAATTTTATCGCTAACAACAACATTGAGAAATTAAACTCGGACCCTACTGCACAATACGTCAAGTGTCTAAATCAGGGCATAAACAGGAGTGTGCATTTGTTTGATGAGCGAACTAGACGATCGTTAAAGCCCATCAATTCAAGGGCACCCACATTGACAGGGTTACCAAAATTACATAAGACTGGTGTTCCGATAAGACCGTTAATTAACTTCACTACTGCACCTGGTTATAAAACAGCTAAGAAATTGGTAAACATCATTAAACGTAACATAAACATAGTTAATAGTCACTGTATAACCAATAATATCGATTTTGTCAATAAAGTGAAGGATCTAAAGATCGAACCTCATCATAAGCTAGTTTCGTTTGATATTGTTAATTTATATACGAATATACCGGTTGCTGATACTTTACAAATTTTGAGAAATAACCTCGTCAATACTAATAAATTGAATGTTGAAAGTATTAATGAATTGATGGATCTTTTGGAGGTGATTCTTAACCAGAATTATTTCACGCATGACAAGCAATTGTTTAGCCAACATGATGGTGTGGCAATGGGTTCTCCACTCTCTGGCCTCCTTGCTGAAGTGTACTTAAACCATTTCGAAAACTCCTTTATTTTTTCCAATAGTGTGTACAATGACAACATAATATTTTATGGCCGGTATGTTGACGACACCTTTTTGATCTATAAAGGCACACATAGACAAATAGATAGGCTACACACATATTTAAACAGTATTAATTACAATATACAGTTTACATTGGAGCACGAGGTCAGTGGAAAATTAAATTTTCTTGATTTGACGGTCACCAGAAATATTAATAAATTGGAGTTTAATATTTATAGGAAACCCACTACAACTGACACTATAACACACGCCACATCTTATCATCCGGTATCGCAGAAAATGGCTGCTTTCCACAGCATGGTTAACCGCCTCTTATCATTGCCCCTCAGCGACAAGGATTATCAAGACGAACTAAACACAATTAAACATATCGCAGTCACCAATGGCTACAAAAAAAACGGTAGTAAATAATATCCTTAAAAAACATATGAGACGAAAAAACATCGCAAACACGCTAAGGGCACCTGGGGACAGTGTGTATAAATACATTTCTATACCATACATAAGCTTTCTACCTAGAATTCTGTCTTCTGTTTTAAACAAGTCAAACGTTGTTGTCACATATAAGACTACAAATAACATTTTATATAGCCTTCGTACGCGGGAACCAACCGTCCTTGAAAAGAAAACAGGGATCTATAAATTAATATGTAATAGTTGTGATGCTTTTTATGTGGGCCAAACGGGCCGTGGTTTTTTCAAGAGGTTTGTTGAACATAAGCCACCCACTTATTTTCATAACACAGAAAATGTAAAATCTAAATTCGCTAAACATCTTATTGATGAAAATCACAACTATACTAATTTTCATACCAACTTGATACCCCTTCACTTTTGTAATAAATGACGTTACATGAACGCCCTTGAGGAGTTTGAGATATATAGAGCGTATAATAATCCTGTTACCAGGCCACATGTTTTAAATGATCAGCTGAACTTTAAATCTAATGTCCTGTACGATACTGCGTTGCGATATTGTCGCGACACGAGTGTAATATGAACCAGTGCGCTATCGGTTACCGTGTGGTGTACACCGAAAATTGTCGTGTGCGTACTTTGTGTAATGTGTTTGTGTTTTGTGTTATGTGGTTTTAATATTTTTTAATATATTGACGACTGTGCCATCGTAAGATGGTATAAAGAGACCTTTTTAAATTTTCTGATGATGGGACAAGTGTCCCGAAACATGTCAATTGAATAAAAGACATTTACTTAAGCCACAGACGGTGAGTTATAGCGTTTAGTTGATTATAAAATATGTGGCTTGGACTATAAGCGGATTTATTCCATTAACAATATGAATATTGCAAGTCGAGCAAATATAGTACGTAATTTTCAGAATATTAAGATCCAGCTTCATAAGACCATTTTACATATCAGATTTAATAAAACTTGTCTGAAGAATAATATTACACCTAATTACGCTCGTATAAAATTTAAATGCTCATCCTTTGCTGATATAAAAACTAAAAGGCACGCAGAATTGTACAGAATTAAAGAAGAATTAAGATCGTTATACAGGAAAAAATCCCATCTCAATTCAAGATTATACAGAGTACATTTGCAATTACTTAATGACGTACACCCGGCATTGCTTGATAACTATCTTGATTTCATAAACAATCACATACAGCGAATTATTTATCAAATGCGTAGCAAGCAAACAAGCAAATTCCAAAGGTTATTAGAGAGACAACAACAGGAAGCCAATAACATTGCCTGTAAACATAAATTTTATACACGATTGCAGAACTTAACATCAATAGATCTAACTGAAGAAGAATCTAATTTGTTGAAAAAGGGCTTAAATTATAATCTACCTCGTTCAAAATCTAACTTCAGCCATAAACATATTGCTGCTGAAATTATAAATGCTGAAGCTGTGGTCAAAGCAATAGATGACCAGAAAGTCCAAGATGAGGCGCGGATTTTAATCAATAATAAGCTCAGTAATATCATAAGAAACCAGAATACTAATACTTATTGTTCGGTTCCGTGTACTTTTAATAAATATAATAAAGAACGCAATATCTTAACGGGTTTAAAGCGCAAAATGTCAGACAACTGTGCTCTCGTAACCAAGGCTGACAAAGGCAACACTGTTGTCATTATGGACAATAGTGATTATACTGATAAGATACGGAATTTTATCGCTAACAACAACATTGAGAAATTAAACTCGGACCCTACTGCACAATACGTCAAGTGTCTAAATCGGGGCATAAATAGGAGTGTGCATTTGTTTGATGAGCGAACTAGACGATCGTTAAAGCCCATCAATTCAAGGGCACCCACATTGACAGGGTTACCAAAATTACATAAGACTGGTGTTCCGATAAGACCGTTAATTAACTTCACTACTGCACCTGGTTATAAAACAGCTAAGAAATTGGTAAACATCATTAAACGTAACATAAACATAGTTAATAGTCACTGTATAACCAATAGTATCGATTTTGTCAATAAAGTGAAGGATCTAAAGATCGAACCTCATCATAAGCTAGTTTCGTTTGATATTGTTAATTTATATACGAATATACCGGTTGCTGATACTTTACAAATTTTGAGAAATAACCTCGTCAATACTAATAAATTGAATGTTGAAAGTATTAATGAATTGATGGATCTGTTGGAGGTGATTCTTAACCAGAATTATTTCACGCATGACAAGCAATTGTTTAGCCAACATGATGGTGTGGCAATGGGTTCTCCACTCTCTGGCCTCCTTGCTGAAGTGTACTTAAACCATTTCGAAAACTCCTTTATTTTTTCCAATAGTGTGTACAATGACAACATAATATTTTATGGCCGGTATGTTGACGACACCTTTTTGATCTATAAAGGCACACATAGACAAATAGATAGGCTACACACATATTTAAACAGTATTAATTACAATATACAGTTTACACTGGAGCACGAGGTCAGTGGAAAATTAAATTTTCTTGATTTGACGGTCACCAGAAATATTAATAAATTGGAGTTTAATATTTATAGGAAACCCACTACAACTGACACTATAACACACGCCACATCTTATCATCCGGTATCGCAGAAAATGGCTGCTTTCCACAGCATGGTTAACCGCCTCTTATCATTGCCCCTCAGCGACAAGGATTATCAAGACGAACTAAACACAATTAAACATATCGCAGTCACCAATGGCTACAAAAAAAACGGTAGTAAATAATATCCTTAAAAAACATATGAGACGAAAAAACATCGCAAACACGCTAAGGGCACCTGGGGACAGTGTGTATAAATACATTTCTATACCATACATAAACTTTCTACCTAGAATTCTGTCTTCTGTTTTAAACAAGTCAAACGTTGTTGTCACATATAAGACTACAAATAACATTTTATATAGCCTTCGTACGCGGGAACCAACCGTCCTTGAAAAGAAAACAGGGATCTATAAATTAATATGTAATAGTTGTGATGCTTTTTATGTGGGCCAAACGGGCCGTGGTTTTTTCAAGAGGTTTGTTGAACATAAGCCACCCACTTATTTTCATAACACAGAAAATGTAAAATCTAAATTCGCTAAACATCTTATTGATGAAAATCACAACTATACTAATTTTCATACCAACTTGATACCCCTTCACTTTTGTAATAAAGGACGTTACATGAACGCCCTTGAGGAGTTTGAGATATATAGAGCGTATAATAATCCTGTTACCAGGCCACATGTTTTAAATGATCAGCTGAACTTTAAATCTAATGTCCTGTACGATACTGCGTTGCGATATTGTCGCGACACGAGTGTAATATGAACCAGTGCGCTATCGGTTACCGTGTGGTGTACACCGAAAATTGTCGTGTGCGTACTTTGTGTAATGTGTTTGTGTTTTGTGTTATGTGGTTTTAATATTTTTTAATATATTGACGACTGTGCCATCGTAAGATGGTATAAAGAGACCTTTTTAAATTTTCTGATGATGGGACAAGTGTCCCGAAACATGTCAATAGAATAAAAGACATTTACTTAAGCCACAGACGGTGAGTTATAGCGTTTAGTTGATTATAAAATACGTGGCTTGGACTATAAGCGGATTTATTCCATTAACAATATGAATATTGCAAGTCGAGCAAATATAGTACGTAATTTTCAGAATATTAAGATCCAGCTTCATAAGACCATTTTACATATCAGATTTAATAAAACTTGTCTGAAGAATAATATTACACCTAATTACGCTCGTATAAAATTTAAATGCTCATCCTTTGCTGATATAAAAACTAAAAGGCACGCAGAATTGTACAGAATTAAAGAAGAATTAAGATCGTTATACAGGAAAAAATCCCATCTCAATTCAAGATTATACAGAGTACATTTGCAATTACTTAATGACGTACACCCGGCCTTGCTTGATAACTATCTTGATTTCATAAACAATGACATACAGCGAATTATTTATCAAATGCGTAGCAAGCAAACAAGCAAATTCCAAAGGTTATTAGAGAGACAACAACAGGAAGCCAACAACATTGCCTGTAAACATAAATTTTATACACGATTGCAGAACTTAACATCAATAGATCTAACTGAAGAAGAATCTAATTTGTTGAAAAAGGGCTTAAATTATAATCTACCTCGTTCAAAATCTAACTTCAGCCATAAACATATTGCTGCTGAAATTATAAATGCTGAAGCTGTGGTCAAAGCAATAGATGACCAGAAAGTCCAAGATGAGGCGCGGATTTTAATCAATAATAAGCTCAGTAATATCATAAGAAACCAGAATACTAATACTTATTCTTCGGTTCCGTGTACTTTTAATAATTATAATAAAGAACGCAATATCTTAACGGGTTTAAAGCGCAAACTGTCAGACAACTGTGCTCTCGTAACCAAGGCTGACAAAGGCAACACTGTTGTCATTATGGACAATAGTGATTATACTGATAAGATACGGAATTTTATCGCTAACAACAACATTGAGAAATTAAACTCTGACCCTACTGCACAATACGTCAAGTGTCTAAATCGGGGCATAAATAGGAGTGTGCATTTGTTTGATGAGCGAACTAGACGATCGTTAAAGCCCATCAATTCAAGGGCACCCACATTGACAGGGTTACCAATATTACATAAGACTGGTGTTCCGATAAGACCGTTAATTAACTTCACTACTGCACCTGGTTATAAAACAGCTAAGAAATTGGTAAACATCATTAAACGTAACATAAACATAGTTAATAGTCACTGTATAACCAATAATATCGATTTTGTCAATAAAGTGAAGGATCTAAAGATCGAACCTCATCATAAGCTGGTTTCGTTTGATATTGTTAATTTATATACGAATATACCGGTTGCTGATACTTTACAAATTTTGAGAAATAACCTCGTCAATACTAATAAATTGAATGTTGAAAGTATTAATGAATTGATGGATCTTTTGGAGGTGATTCTTAACCAGAATTATTTCATGCATGACAAGCAATTCTTTAGCCAACATGATGGTGTGGCAATGGGTTCCCCACTCTCTGGCCTCCTTGCTGAAGTGTACTTAAACCATTTCGAAAACTCCTTTATTTTTTCCAATAGTGTGTACAATGACAACATAATATTTTATGGCCGGTATGTTGACGACACCTTTTTGATCTATAAAGGCACACATAGACAAATAGATAGGCTACACACATATTTAAACAGTATTAATAACAATATACAGTTTATACTGGAGTACGAGGTCAGTGGAAAATTAAATTTTCTTGATTTGACGGTCACCAGAAATATTAATAAATTGGAATTTAATATTTATAGGAAACCCACTACAACTGACACTATAATACACGCCACATCTTATCATCCGGTATCGCAGAAAATGGCTGCTTTCCACAGCATCGTTAACCACCTCTTATCATTACCCCTCAGCGACAAGGATTATCAAGACGAACTAAACACAATTAAACATATCGCAGTCACCAATGGCTACAAAAAAACGGTAGTAAATAATATCCTTAAAAAACATATGAGACGAAAAAACATCGCAAACACGCTAAGGGCACCTGGGGACAGTGTGTATAAATACATTTCTATACCATACATAAGCTTTCTACCTAGAATTCTGTCTTCTGTTTTAAACAAGTCAAACGTTGTTGTCACATATAAGACTACAAATAACATTTTATATAGCCTTCGTACGCGGGAACCAACCGTCCTTGAAAAGAAAACAGGGATCTATAAATTAATATGTAATAGTTGTGATGCTTTTTATGTGGGCCAAACGGGCCGTGGTTTTTTCAAGAGGTTTGTTGAACATAAGCCACCCACTTATTTTCATAACACAGAAAATGTAAAATCTAAATTCGCTAAACATCTTATTGATGAAAATCACAACTATACTAATTTTCATACCAACTTGATAACCCTTCACTTTTGTAATAAAGGACGTTACATGAACGCCCTTGAGGAGTTTGAGATATATAGAGCGTATAATAATCCTGTTACCAGGCCACATGTTTTAAATGATCAGATGAACTTTAAATCTAATGTCCTGTACGATACTGCGTTGCGATATTGTCGCGACACGAGTGTAATATGAACCAGTGCGCTATCGGTTACCGTGTGGTGTACACCGAAAATTGTCGTGTGCGTACTTTGTGTATAGTGTTTGTGTTTTGTGTTATGTGGTTTTAATATTTTTTAATATATTGGCGACTGTGCCATCGTAAGATGGTATAAAGAGACCTTTTTAAATATTCTGATGATGGGACAAGTGTCCCGAAACATGTCAATTGAATAAAAGACATTTACTTAAGCCACAGACGGTGAGTTATAGCGTTTAGTTGATTATAAAATACGTGGCTTGGACTATAAGCGGATTTATTCCATTAACAATATGAATATTGCAAGTCGAGCAAATATAGTACGTAATTTTCAGAATATTAAGATCCAGCTTCATAAGACCATTTTCATATCAGATTTAATAAAACTTGTCTGAAGAATAATATTACACCTAATTACGCGCGTATAAAATTTAAATGCTCATCCTTTGCTGATATAAAAACTAAAAGGCACGCAGAATTGTACAGAATTAAAGAAGAATTAAGATCGTTATACAGGAAAAAATCCCATCTCAATTCAAGATTATACAGAGTACATTTGCAATTACTTAATGACGTACACCCGGCCTTGCTTGATAACTATCTTGATTTCATAAACAATCACATACAGCGAATTATTTATCAAATGCGTAGCAAGCAAACAAGCAAATTCCAAAGGTTATTAGAGAGACAACAGGAAGCCAACAACATTGCCTGTAAACATAAATTTTATACACGATTGCAGAACTTAACATCAATAGATCTAACTGAAGAAGAATCTAATTTGTTGAAAAAGGGCTTAAATTATAATCTACCTCGTTCAAAATCTAACTTCAGCCATAAACATATTGCTGCTGAAATTATAAATGCTGAAGCTGTGGTCAAAGCAATAGATGACCAGAAAGTCCAAGATGAGGCGCGGATTTTAATCAATAATAAGCTCAGTAATATCATAAGAAACCAGAATACTAATACTTATTCTTCGGTTCCGTGTACTTTTAATAATTATAATAAAGAACGCAATATCTTAACGGGTTTAAAGCGCAAACTGTCAGACAACTGTGCTCTCGTAACCAAGGCTGACAAAGGCAACACTGTTGTCATTATGGACAATAGTGATTATACTGATAAGATACGGAATTTTATCGCTAACAACAACATTGAGAAATTAAACTCTGACCCTACTGCACAATACGTCAAGTGTCTAAATCGGGGCATAAATAGGAGTGTGCATTTGTTTGATGAGCGAACTAGACGATCGTTAAAGCCCATCAATTCAAGGGCACCCACATTGACAGGGTTACCAATATTACATAAGACTGGTGTTCCGATAAGACCGTTAATTAACTTCACTACTGCACCTGGTTATAAAACAGCTAAGAAATTGGTAAACATCATTAAACGTAACATAAACATAGTTAATAGTCACTGTATAACCAATAATATCGATTTTGTCAATAAAGTGAAGGATCTAAAGATCGAACCTCATCATAAGCTGGTTTCGTTTGATATTGTTAATTTATATACGAATATACCGGTTGCTGATACTTTACAAATTTTGAGAAATAACCTCGTCAATACTAATAAATTGAATGTTGAAAGTATTAATGAATTGATGGATCTTTTGGAGGTGATTCTTAACCAGAATTATTTCACGCATGACAAGCAATTCTTTAGCCAACATGATGGTGTGGCAATGGGTTCTCCACTCTCTGGCCTCCTTGCTGAAGTGTACTTAAACCATTTCGAAAACTCCTTTATTTTTTCCAATAGTGTGTACAATGACAACATAATATTTTATGGCCGGTATGTTGACGACACCTTTTTGATCTATAAAGGCACACATAGACAAATAGATAGGCTACACACATATTTAAACAGTATTAATTACAATATACAGTTTACACTGGAGCACGAGGTCAGTGGAAAATTAAATTTTCTTGATTTGACGGTCACCAGAAATATTAATAAATTGGAGTTTAATATTTATAGGAAACCCACTACAACTGACACTATAACACACGCCACATCTTATCATCCGGTATCGCAGAAAATGGCTGCTTTCCACAGCATGGTTAACCGCCTCTTATCATTGCCCCTCAGCGACAAGGATTATCAAGACGAACTAAACACAATTAAACATATCGCAGTCACCAATGGCTACAAAAAAAACGGTAGTAAATAATATCCTTAAAAAACATATGAGACGAAAAAACATCGCAAACACGCTAAGGGCACCTGGGGACAGTGTGTATAAATACATTTCTATACCATACATAAGCTTTCTACCTAGAATTCAGTCTTCTGTTTTAAACAAGTCAAATGTTGTTGTCACATATAAGACTACAAATAACATTTTATATAGCCTTCGTACGCGGGAACCAACCGTCCTTGAAAAGAAAACAGGGATCTATAAATTAATATGTAATAGTTGTGATGCTTTTTATGTGGGCCAAACGGGCCGTGGTTTTTTCAAGAGGTTTGTTGAACATAAGCCACCCACTTATTTTCATAACACAGAAAATGTAAAATCTAAATTCGCTAAACATCTTATTGATGAAAATCACAACTATACTAATTTTCATACCAACTTGATACCCCTTCACTTTTGTTATAAAGGACGTTACATGAACGCCCTTGAGGAGTTTGAGATATATAGAGCGTATAATAATCCTGTTACCAGGCCACATGTTTTAAATGATCAGCTGAACTTTAAATCTAATGTCCTGTACGATACTGCGTTGCGATATTGTCGCGACACGAGTGTAATATGAACCAGTGCGCTATCGGTTACCGTGTGGTGTACACCGAAAATTGTCGTGTGCGTACTTTGTGTAATGTGTTTGTGTTTTGTGTTATGTGGTTTTAATATTTTTTAATATATTGGCGACTGTGCCATCGTAAGATGGTATAAAGAGACCTTTTTAAATATTCTGATGATGGGACAAGTGTCCCGAAACATGTCAATTGAATAAAAGACATTTACTTAAGCCACAGACGGTGAGTTATAGCGTTTAGTTGATTATAAAATACGTGGCTTGGACTATAAGCGGATTTATTCCATTAACAATATGAATATTGCAAGTCGAGCAAATATAGTACGTAATTTTCAGAATATTAAGATCCAGCTTCATAAGACCATTTTCATATCAGATTTAATAAAACTTGTCTGAAGAATAATATTACACCTAATTACGCTCGTATAAAATTTAAATGCTCATCCTTTGCTGATATAAAAACTAAAAGGCACGCAGAATTGTACAGAATTAAAGAAGAATTAAGATCGTTATACAGGAAAAAATCCCATCTCAATTCAAGATTATACAGAGTACATTTGCAATTACTTAATGACGTACACCCGGCCTTGCTTGATAACTATCTTGATTTCATAAACAATGACATACAGCGAATTATTTATCAAATGCGTAGCAAGCAAACAAGCAAATTCCAAAGGTTATTAGAGAGACAACAACAGGAAGCCAACAACATTGCCTGTAAACATAAATTTTATACACGATTGCAGAACTTAACATCAATAGATCTAACTGCAGAAGAATCTAATTTGTTGAAAAAGGGCTTAAATTATAATCAACCTCGTTCAAAATCTAATTTCAGCCATAAACATATTGCTGCTGAAATTATAAATGCTGAAGCTGTGGTCAAAGCAATAGATGACCAGAAAGTCCAAGATGAGGCGCGGATTTTAATCAATAATAAGCTCAGTAATATCATAAGAAACCAGAATACTAATACTTATTCTTCGGTTCCGTGTACTTTTAATAATTATAATAAAAAACGCAATATCTTAACGGGTTTAAAGCGCAAACTGTCAGACAACTGTGCTCTCGTAACCAAGGCTGACAAAGGCAACACTGTTGTCATTATGGACAATAGTGATTATACTGATAAGATACGGAATTTTATCGCTAACAACAACATTGAGAAATTAAACTCGGACCCTACTGCACAATACGTCAAGTGTCTAAATCAGGGCATAAACAGGAGTGTGCATTTGTTTGATGAGCGAACTAGACGATCGTTAAAGCCCATCAATTCAAGGGCACCCACATTGACAGGGTTACCAAAATTACATAAGACTGGTGTTCCGATAAGACCGTTAATTAACTTCACTACTGCACCTGGTTATAAAACAGCTAAGAAATTGGTAAACATCATTAAACGTAACATAAACATAGTTAATAGTCACTGTATAACCAATAATATCGATTTTGTCAATAAAGTGAAGGATCTAAAGATCGAACCTCATCATAAGCTAGTTTCGTTTGATATTGTTAATTTATATACGAATATACCGGTTGCTGATACTTTACAAATTTTGAGAAATAACCTCGTCAATACTAATAAATTGAATGTTGAAAGTATTAATGAATTGATGGATCTTTTGGAGGTGATTCTTAACCAGAATTATTTCACGCATGACAAGCAATTGTTTAGCCAACATGATGGTGTGGCAATGGGTTCTCCACTCTCTGGCCTCCTTGCTGAAGTGTACTTAAACCATTTCGAAAACTCCTTTATTTTTTCCAATAGTGTGTACAATGACAACATAATATTTTATGGCCGGTATGTTGACGACACCTTTTTGATCTATAAAGGCACACATAGACAAATAGATAGGCTACACACATATTTAAACAGTATTAATTACAATATACAGTTTACATTGGAGCACGAGGTCAGTGGAAAATTAAATTTTCTTGATTTGACGGTCACCAGAAATATTAATAAATTGGAGTTTAATATTTATAGGAAACCCACTACAACTGACACTATAACACACGCCACATCTTATCATCCGGTATCGCAGAAAATGGCTGCTTTCCACAGCATGGTTAACCGCCTCTTATCATTGCCCCTCAGCGACAAGGATTATCAAGACGAACTAAACACAATTAAACATATCGCAGTCACCAATGGCTACAAAAAAAACGGTAGTAAATAATATCCTTAAAAAACATATGAGACGAAAAAACATCGCAAACACGCTAAGGGCACCTGGGGACAGTGTGTATAAATACATTTCTATACCATACATAAGCTTTCTACCTAGAATTCAGTCTTCTGTTTTAAACAAGTCAAATGTTGTTGTCACATATAAGACTACAAATAACATTTTATATAGCCTTCGTACGCGGGAACCAACCGTCCTTGAAAAGAAAACAGGGATCTATAAATTAATATGTAATAGTTGTGATGCTTTTTATGTGGGCCAAACGGGCCGTGGTTTTTTCAAGAGGTTTGTTGAACATAAGCCACCCACTTATTTTCATAACACAGAAAATGTAAAATCTAAATTCGCTAAACATCTTATTGATGAAAATCACAACTATACTAATTTTCATACCAACTTGATACCCCTTCACTTTTGTTATAAAGGACGTTACATGAACGCCCTTGAGGAGTTTGAGATATATAGAGCGTATAATAATCCTGTTACCAGGCCACATGTTTTAAATGATCAGCTGAACTTTAAATCTAATGTCCTGTACGATACTGCGTTGCGATATTGTCGCGACACGAGTGTAATATGAACCAGTGCGCTATCGGTTACCGTGTGGTGTACACCGAAAATTGTCGTGTGCGTACTTTGTGTAATGTGTTTGTGTTTTGTGTTATGTGGTTTTAATATTTTTTAATATATTGACGACTGTGCCATCGTAAGATGGTATAAAGAGACCTTTTTAAATATTCTGATGATGGGACAAGTGTCCCGAAACATGTCAATTGAATAAAAGACATTTACTTAAGCCACAGACGGTGAGTTATAGCGTTTAGTTGATTATAAAATACGTGGCTTTGACTATAAGCGGATTTATTCCATTAACAATATGAATATTGCAAGTCGAGCAAATATAGTACGTAATTTTCAGAATATTAAGATCCAGCTTCATAAGACCATTTTACATATCAGATTTAATAAAACTTGTCTGAAGAATAATATTACACCTAATTACGCTCGTATAAAATTTAAATGCTCATCCTTTGCTGATATAAAAACTAAAAGGCACGCAGAATTGTACAGAATTAAAGAAGAATTAAGATCGTTATACAGGAAAAAATCCCATCTCAATTCAAGATTATACAGAGTACATTTGCAATTACTTAATGACGTACACCCGGCCTTGCTTGATAACTATCTTGATTTCATAAACAATGACATACAGCGAATTATTTATCAAATGCGTAGCAAGCAAACAAGCAAATTCCAAAGGTTATTAGAGAGACAACAACAGGAAGCCAACAACATTGCCTGTAAACATAAATTTTATACACGATTGCAGAACTTAACATCAATAGATCTAACTGAAGAAGAATCTAATTTGTTGAAAAAGGGCTTAAATTATAATCTACCTCGTTCAAAATCTAACTTCAGCCATAAACATATTGCTGCTGAAATTATAAATGCTGAAGCTGTGGTCAAAGCAATAGATGACCAGAAAGTCCAAGATGAGGCGCGGATTTTAATCAATAATAAGCTCAGTAATATCATAAGAAACCAGAATACTAATACTTATTCTTCGGTTCCGTGTACTTTTAATAATTATAATAAAGAACGCAATATCTTAACGGGTTTAAAGCGCAAACTGTCAGACAACTGTGCTCTCGTAACCAAGGCTGACAAAGGCAACACTGTTGTCATTATGGACAATAGTGATTATACTGATAAGATACGGAATTTTATCGCTAACAACAACATTGAGAAATTAAACTCTGACCCTACTGCACAATACGTCAAGTGTCTAAATCGGGGCATAAATAGGAGTGTGCATTTGTTTGATGAGCGAACTAGACGATCGTTAAAGCCCATCAATTCAAGGGCACCCACATTGACAGGGTTACCAATATTACATAAGACTGGTGTTCCGATAAGACCGTTAATTAACTTCACTACTGCACCTGGTTATAAAACAGCTAAGAAATTGGTAAACATCATTAAACGTAACATAAACATAGTTAATAGTCACTGTATAACCAATAATATCGATTTTGTCAATAAAGTGAAGGATCTAAAGATCGAACCTCATCATAAGCTAGTTTCGTTTGATATTGTTAATTTATATACGAATATACCGGTTGCTGATACTTTACAAATTTTGAGAAATAACCTCGTCAATACTAATAAATTGAATGTTGAAAGTATTAATGAATAGATGGATCTTTGGAGGTGATTCTTAACCAGAATTATTTCACGCATGACAAGCAATTCTTTAGCCAACATGATGGTGTGGCAATGGGTTCTCCACTCTCTGGCCTCCTTGCTGAAGTGTACTTAAACCATTTCGAAAACTCCTTTATTTTTTCCAATAGTGTGTACAATGACAACATAATATTTTATGGCCGGTATGTTGACGACACCTTTTTGATCTATAAAGGCACACATAGACAAATAGATAGGCTACACACATATTTAAACAGTATTAATTACAATATACAGTTTACACTGGAGCACGAGGTCAGTGGAAAATTAAATTTTCTTGATTTGACGGTCACCAGAAATATTAATAAATTGGAGTTTAATATTTATAGGAAACCCACTACAACTGACACTATAACACACGCCACATCTTATCATCCGGTCTCGCAGAAAATGGCTGCTTTCCACAGCATGGTTAACCGCCTCTTATCATTGCCCCTCAGCGACAAGGATTATCAAGACGAACTAAACACAATTAAACATATCGCAGTCACCAATGGCTACAAAAAAAACGGTAGTAAATAATATCCTTAAAAAACATATGAGACGAAAAAACATCGCAAACACGCTAAGGGCACCTGGGGACAGTGTGTATAAATACATTTCTATACCATACATAAGCTTTCTACCTAGAATTCTGTCTTCTGTTTTAAACAAGTCAAACGTTGTTGTCACATATAAGACTACAAATAACATTTTATATAGCCTTCGTACGCGGGAACCAACCGTCCTTGAAAAGAAAACAGGGATCTATAAATTAATATGTAATAGTTGTGATGCTTTTTATGTGGGCCAAACGGGCCGTGGTTTTTTCAAGATGTTTGTTGAACATAAGCCACCCACTTATTTTCATAACACAGAAAATGTAAAATCTAAATTCGCTAAACATCTTATTGATGAAAATCACAACTATACTAATTTTCATACCAACTTGATACCCCTTCACTTTTGTAATAAAGGACGTTACATGAACGCCCTTGAGGAGTTTGAGATATATAGAGCGTATAATAATCCTGTTACCAGGCCACATGTTTTAAATGATCAGCTGAACTTTAAATCTAATGTCCTGTACGATACTGCGTTGCGATATTGTCGCGACACGAGTGTAATATGAACCAGTGCGCTATCGGTTACCGTGTGGTGTACACCGAAAATTGTCGTGTGCGTACTTTGTGTAATGTGTTTGTGTTTTGTGTTATGTGGTTTTAATATTTTTTAATATATTGACGACTGTGCCATCGTAAGATGGTATAAAGAGACCTTTTTAAATTTTCTGATGATGGGACAAGTGTCCCGAAACATGTCAATAGAATAAAAGACATTTACTTAAGCCACAGACGGTGAGTTATAGCGTTTAGTTGATTATAAAATACGTGGCTTGGACTATAAGCGGATTTATTCCATTAACAATATGAATATTGCAAGTCGAGCAAATATAGTACGTAATTTTCAGAATATTAAGATCCAGCTTCATAAGACCATTTTACATATCAGATTTAATAAAACTTGTCTGAAGAATAATATTACACCTAATTACGCTCGTATAAAATTTAAATGCTCATCCTTTGCTGATATAAAAACTAAAAGGCACGCAGAATTGTACAGAATTAAAGAAGAATTAAGATCGTTATACAGGAAAAAATCCCATCTCAATTCAAGATTATACAGAGTACATTTGCAATTACTTAATGACGTACACCCGGCCTTGCTTGATAACTATCTTGATTTCATAAACAATGACATACAGCGAATTATTTATCAAATGCGTAGCAAGCAAACAAGCAAATTCCAAAGGTTATTAGAGAGACAACAACAGGAAGCCAACAACATTGCCTGTAAACATAAATTTTATACACGATTGCAGAACTTAACATCAATAGATCTAACTGAAGAAGAATCTAATTTGTTGAAAAAGGGCTTAAATTATAATCTACCTCGTTCAAAATCTAACTTCAGCCATAAACATATTGCTGCTGAAATTATAAATGCTGAAGCTGTGGTCAAAGCAATAGATGACCAGAAAGTCCAAGATGAGGCGCGGATTTTAATCAATAATAAGCTCAGTAATATCATAAGAAACCAGAATACTAATACTTATTCTTCGGTTCCGTGTACTTTTAATAATTATAATAAAGAACGCAATATCTTAACGGGTTTAAAGCGCAAACTGTCAGACAACTGTGCTCTCGTAACCAAGGCTGACAAAGGCAACACTGTTGTCATTATGGACAATAGTGATTATACTGATAAGATACGGAATTTTATCGCTAACAACAACATTGAGAAATTAAACTCTGACCCTACTGCACAATACGTCAAGTGTCTAAATCGGGGCATAAATAGGCGTGTGCATTTGTTTGATGAGCGAACTAGACGATCGTTAAAGCCCATCAATTCAAGGGCACCCACATTGACAGGGTTACCAATATTACATAAGACTGGTGTTCCGATAAGACCGTTAATTAACTTCACTACTGCACCTGGTTATAAAACAGCTAAGAAATTGGAAAACATCATTAAACGTAACATAAACATAGTTAATAGTCACTGTATAACCAATAATATCGATTTTGTCAATAAAGTGAAGGATCTAAAGATCGAACCTCATCATAAGCTGGTTTCGTTTGATATTGTTAATTTATATACGAATATACCGGTTGCTGATACTTTACAAATTTTGAGAAATAACCTCGTCAATACTAATAAATTGAATGTTGAAAGTATTAATGAATTGATGGATCTTTTGGAGGTGATTCTTAACCAGAATTATTTCACGCATGACAAGCAATTCTTTAGCCAACATGATGGCGTGGCAATGGGTTCTCCACTCTCTGGCCTCCTTGCTGAAGTGTACTTAAACCATTTCGAAAACTCCTTTATTTTTTCCAATAGTGTGTACAATGACAACATAATATTTTATGGCCGGTAAGTTGACGACACCTTTTTGATCTATAAAGGCACACATAGACAAATAGATAGGCTACACACATATTTAAACAGTATTAATTACAATATACAGTTTACACTGGAGCACGAGGTCAGTGGAAAATTAAATTTTCTTGATTTGACGGTCACCAGAAATATTAATAAATTGGAGTTTAATATTTATAGGAAACCCACTACAACTGACACTATAACACACGCCACATCTTATCATCCGGTATCGCAGAAAATGGCTGCTTTCCACAGCATGGTTAACCGCCTCTTATCATTGCCCCTCAGCGACAAGGATTATCAAGACGAACTAAACACAATTAAACATATCGCAGTCACCAATGGCTACAAAAAAAACGGTAGTAAATAATATCCTTAAAAAACATATGAGACGAAAAAACATCGCAAACACGCTAAGGGCACCTGGGGACAGTGTGTATAAATACATTTCTATACCATACATAAGCTTTCTACCTAGAATTCTGTCTTCTGTTTTAAACAAGTCAAATGTTGTTGTCACATATAAGACTACAAATAACATTTTATATAGCCTTCGTACGCGGGAACCAACCGTCCTTGAAAAGAAAACAGGGATCTATAAATTAATATGTAATAGTTGTGATGCTTTTTATGTGGGCCAAACGGGCCGTGGTTTTTTCAAGAGGTTTGTTGAACATAAGCCACCCACTTATTTTCATAACACAGAAAATGTAAAATCTAAATTCGCTAAACATCTTATTGATGAAAATCATAACTATACTAATTTTCATACCAACTTGATACCCCTTCACTTTTGTAATAAAGGACGTTACATGAACGCCCTTGAGGAGTTTGAGATATATAGAGCGTATAATAATCCTGTTACCAGGCCACATGTTTTAAATGATCAGCTGAACTTTAAATCTAATGTCCTGTACGATACTGCGTTGCGATATTGTCGCGACACGAGTGTAATATGAACCAGTGCGCTATCGGTTACCGTGTGGTGTACACCGAAAATTGTCGTGTGCGTACTTTGTGTAATGTGTTTGTGTTTTGTGTTATGTGGTTTTAATATTTTTTAATATATTGACGACTGTGCCATCGTAAGATGGTATAAAGAGACCTTTTTAAATATTCTGATGATGGGACAAGTGTCCCGAAACATGTCAATTGAATAAAAGACATTTACTTAAGCCACAGACGGTGAGTTATAGCGTTTAGTTGATTATAAAATACGTGGCTTTGACTATAAGCGGATTTATTCCATTAACAATATGAATATTGCAAGTCGAGCAAATATAGTACGTAATTTTCAGAATATTAAGATCCAGCTTCATAAGACCATTTTACATATCAGATTTAATAAAACTTGTCTGAAGAATAATATTACACCTAATTACGCTCGTATAAAATTTAAATGCTCATCCTTTGCTGATATAAAAACTAAAAGGCACGCAGAATTGTACAGAATTAAAGAAGAATTAAGATCGTTATACAGGAAAAAATCCCATCTCAATTCAAGATTATACAGAGTACATTTGCAATTACTTAATGACGTACACCCGGCCTTGCTTGATAACTATCTTGATTTCATAAACAATGACATACAGCGAATTATTTATCAAATGCGTAGCAAGCAAACAAGCAAATTCCAAAGGTTATTAGAGAGACAACAACAGGAAGCCAACAACATTGCCTGTAAACATAAATTTTATACACGATTGCAGAACTTAACATCAATAGATCTAACTGCAGAAGAATCTAATTTGTTGAAAAAGGGCTTAAATTATAATCTACCTCGTTCAAAATCTAATTTCAGCCATAAACATATTGCTGCTGAAATTATAAATGCTGAAGCTGTGGTCAAAGCAATAGATGACCAGAAAGTCCAAGATGAGTCGCGGATTTTAATCAATAATAAGCTCAGTAATGTCATAAGAAACCAGAATACTAATACTTACTCTTCGGTTCCGTGTACTTTTAATAATTATAATAAAGAACGCAATATCTTAACGGGTTTAAAGCGCAAACTGTCAGACAACTGTGCTCTCGTAACCAAGGCTGACAAAGGCAACACTGTTGTCATTATGGACAATAGTGATTATACTGATAAGATACGGAATTTTATCGCTAACAACAACATTGAGAAATTAAACTCGGACCCTACTGCACAATACGTCAAGTGTCTAAATCGGGGCATAAATAGGAGTGTGCATTTGTTTGATGAGCGAACTAGACGATCGTTAAAGCCCATCAATTCAAGGGCACCCACATTGACAGGGTTACCAAAATTACATAAGACTGGTGTTCCGATAAGACCGTTAATTAACTTCACTACTGCACCTGGTTATAAAACAGCTAAGAAATTGGTAAACATCATTAAACGTAACA
The DNA here is from genome assembly GCA_034769895.1 of Magicicada septendecula. NCBI lineage: Eukaryota > Metazoa > Arthropoda > Insecta > Hemiptera > Cicadidae > Magicicada > Magicicada septendecula. The sequence goes on from CM068370.1 coordinate 71,473,134, forward strand.
TAAACATAGTTAATAGTCACTGTATAACCAATAATATCGATTTTGTCAATAAAGTGAAGGATCTAAAGATCGAACCTCATCATAAGCTAGTTTCGTTTGATATTGTTAATTTATATACGAATATACCGGTTGCTGATACTTTACAAATTTTGAGAAATAACCTCGTCAATACTAATAAATTGAATGTTGAAAGTATTAATGAATAGATGGATCTTTTGGAGGTGATTCTTAACCAGAATTATTTCACGCATGACAAGCAATTCTTTAGCCAACATGATGGTGTGGCAATGGGTTCTCCACTCTCTGGCCTCCTTGCTGAAGTGTACTTAAACCATTTCGAAAACTCCTTTATTTTTTCCAATAGTGTGTACAATGACAACATAATATTTTATGGCCGGTATGTTGACGACACCTTTTTGATCTATAAAGGCACACATAGACAAATAGATAGGCTACACACATATTTAAACAGTATTAATTACAATATACAGTTTACACAGGAGCACGAGGTCAGTGGAAAATTAAATTTTCTTGATTTGACGGTCACCAGAAATATTAATAAATTGGAGTTTAATATTTATAGGAAACCCACTACAACTGACACTATAACACACGCCACATCTTATCATCCGGTCTCGCAGAAAATGGCTGCTTTCCACAGCATGGTTAACCGCCTCTTATCATTGCCCCTCAGCGACAAGGATTATCAAGACGAACTAAACACAATTAAACATATCGCAGTCACCAATGGCTACAAAAAAAACGGTAGTAAATAATATCCTTAAAAAACATATGAGACGAAAAAACATCGCAAACACGCTAAGGGCACCTGGGGACAGTGTGTATAAATACATTTCTATACCATACATAAGCTTTCTACCTAGAATTCTGTCTTCTGTTTTAAACAAGTCAAACGTTGTTGTCACATATAAGACTACAAATAACATTTTATATAGCCTTCGTACGCGGGAACCAACCGTCCTTGAAAAGAAAACAGGGATCTATAAATTAATATGTAATAGTTGTGATGCTTTTTATGTGGGCCAAACGGGCCGTGGTTTTTTCAAGATGTTTGTTGAACATAAGCCACCCACTTATTTTCATAACACAGAAAATGTAAAATCTAAATTCGCTAAACATCTTATTGATGAAAATCACAACTATACTAATTTTCATACCAACTTGATACCCCTTCACTTTTGTAATAAAGGACGTTACATGAACGCCCTTGAGGAGTTTGAGATATATAGAGCGTATAATAATCCTGTTACCAGGCCACATGTTTTAAATGATCAGCTGAACTTTAAATCTAATGTCCTGTACGATACTGCGTTGCGATATTGTCGCGACACGAGTGTAATATGAACCAGTGCGCTATCGGTTACCGTGTGGTGTACACCGAAAATTGTCGTGTGCGTACTTTGTGTAATGTGTTTGTGTTTTGTGTTATGTGGTTTTAATATTTTTTAATATATTGACGACTGTGCCATCGTAAGATGGTATAAAGAGACCTTTTTAAATTTTCTGATGATGGGACAAGTGTCCCGAAACATGTCAATAGAATAAAAGACATTTACTTAAGCCACAGACGGTGAGTTATAGCGTTTAGTTGATTATAAAATACGTGGCTTGGACTATAAGCGGATTTATTCCATTAACAATATGAATATTGCAAGTCGAGCAAATATAGTACGTAATTTTCAGAATATTAAGATCCAGCTTCATAAGACCATTTTACATATCAGATTTAATAAAACTTGTCTGAAGAATAATATTACACCTAATTACGCTCGTATAAAATTTAAATGCTTATCCTTTGCTGATATAAAAACTAAAAGGCACGCAGAATTGTACAGAATTAAAGAAGAATTAAGATCGTTATACAGGAAAAAATCCCATCTCAATTCAAGATTATACAGAGTACATTTGCAATTACTTAATGACGTACACCCGGCCTTGATTGATAACTATCTTGATTTCATAAACAATGACATACAGCGAATTATTTATCAAATGCGTAGCAAGCAAACAAGCAAATTCCAAAGGTTATTAGAGAGACAACAACAGGAAGCCAACAACATTGCCTGTAAACATAAATTTTATACACGATTGCAGAACTTAACATCAATAGATCTAACTGAAGAAGAATCTAATTTGTTGAAAAAGGGCTTAAATTATAATCTACCTCGTTCAAAATCTAACTTCAGCCATAAACATATTGCTGCTGAAATTATAAATGCTGAAGCTGTGGTCAAAGCAATAGATGACCAGAAAGTCCAAGATGAGGCGCGGATTTTAATCAATAATAAGCTCAGTAATATCATAAGAAACCAGAATACTAATACTTATTCTTCGGTTCCGTGTACTTTTAATAATTATAATAAAGAACGCAATATCTTAACGGGTTTAAAGCGCAAACTGTCAGACAACTGTGCTCTCGTAACCAAGGCTGACAAAGGCAACACTGTTGTCATTATGGACAATAGTGATTATACTGATAAGATACGGAATTTTATCGCTAACAACAACATTGAGAAATTAAACTCTGACCCTACTGCACAATACGTCAAGTGTCTAAATCGGGGCATAAATAGGAGTGTGCATTTGTTTGATGAGCGAACTAGACGATCGTTAAAGCCCATCAATTCAAGGGCACCCACATTGACAGGGTTACCAAAATTACATAAGACTGGTGTTCCGATAAGACCGTTAATTAACTTCACTACTGCACCTGGTTATAAAACAGCTAAGAAATTGGTAAACATCATTAAACGTAACATAAACATAGTTAATAGTCACTGTATAACCAATAATATCGATTTTGTCAATAAAGTGAAGGATCTAAAGATCGAACCTCATCATAAGCTGGTTTCGTTTGATATTGTTAATTTATATACGAATACACCGGTTGCTGATACTTTACAAATTTTGAGAAATAACCTCGTCAATACTAATAAATTGAATGTTGAAAGTATTAATGAATTGATGGATCTTTTGGAGGTGATTCTTAACCAGAATTATTTCACGCATGACAAGCAATTCTTTAGCCAAAATGATGGAGTGGCAATGGGTTCTCCACTCTCTGGCCTCCTTGCTGAAGTGTACTTAAACCATTTCGAAAACTCCTTTATTTTTTCCAATAGTGTGTACAATGACAACATAATATTTTATGGCCGGTATGTTGACGACACCTTTTTGATCTATAAAGGCACACATAGACAAATAGATAGGCTACACACATATTTAAACAGTATTAATAACAATATACAGTTTATACTGGAGTACGAGGTCAGTGGAAAATTAAATTTTCTTGATTTGACGGTCACCAGAAATATTAATAAATTGGAATTTAATATTTATAGGAAACCCACTACAACTGACACTATAATACACGCCACATCTTATCATCCGGTATCGCAGAAAATGGCTGCTTTCCACAGCATCGTTAACCAACTCTTATCATTACCCCTCAGCGACAAGGATTATCAAGACGAACTAAACACAATTAAACATATCGCAGTCACCAATGGCTACAAAAAAACGGTAGTAAATAATATCCTTAAAAAACATATGAGACGAAAAAACATCGCAAACACGCTAAGGGCACCTGGGGACAGTGTGTATAAATACATTTCTATACGATACATAAGCTTTCTACCTAGAATTCTGTCTTCTGTTTTAAACAAGTCAAACGTTGTTGTCACATATAAGACTACAAATAACATTTTATATAGCCTTCGTACGCGGGAACCAACCGTCGTTGAAAAGAAAACAGGGATCTATAAATTAATATGTAATAGTTGTGATGCTTTTTATGTGGGCCAAACGGGCCGTGGTTTTTTCAAGAGGTTTGTTGAACATAAGCCACCCACTTATTTTCATAACACAGAAAATGTAAAATCTAAATTCGCTAAACATCTTATTGATGAAAATCACAACTATACTAATTTTCATACCAACTTGATACCCCTTCACTTTTGTAATAAAGGACGTTACATGAACGCCCTTGAGGAGTTTGAGATATATAGAGCGTATAATAATCCTGTTACCAGGCCACATGTTTTAAATGATCAGCTGAACTTTAAATCTAATGTCCTGTACGATACTGCGTTGCGATATTGTCGCGACACGAGTGTAATATGAACCAGTGCGCTATCGGTTACCGTGTGGTGTACACCGAAAATTGTCGTGTGCGTACTTTGTGTAATGTGTTTGTGTTTTGTGTTATGTGGTTTTAATATTTTTTAATATACTGACGACTGTGCCATCGTAAGATGGTATAAAGAGACCTTTTTAAATATTCTGATGATGGGACAAGTGTCCCGAAACATGTCAATTGAATAAAAGACATTTACTTAAGCCACAGACGGTGAGTTATAGCGTTTAGTTGATTATAAAATACGTGGCTTGGACTATAAGCGGATTTATTCCATTAACAATATGAATATTGCAAGTCGAGCAAATATAGTACGTAATTTTCAGAATATTAAGATCCAGCTTCATAAGACCATTTGACATATCAGATTTAATAAAACTTGTCTGAAGAATAATATTACACCTAATTACGCTCGTATAAAATTTAAATGCTCATCCTTTGCTGATATAAAAACTAAAAGGCACGCAGAATTGTACAGAATTAAAGAAGAATTAGGATCGTTATACAGGAAAAAATCCCATCTCAATTCAAGATTATACAGAGTACATTTGCAATTACTTAATGACGTACACCCGGCCTTGCTTGATAACTATCTTGATTTCATAAACAATCACATACAGCGAATTATTTATCAAATGCGTAGCAAGCAAACAAGCAAATTCCAAAGGTTATTAGAGAGACAACAACAGGAAGCCAACAACATTGCCTGTAAACATAAATTTTATACACGTTTGCAGAACTTAACATCAATAGATCTAACTGAAGAAGAATCTAATTTGTTGAAAAAGGGCTTAAATTATAATCTACCTCGTTCAAAATATAACTTCAGCCATAAACATATTGCTGCTGAAATTATAAATGCTGAAGCTGTGGTCAAAGCAATAGATGACCAGAAAGTCCAAGATGAGGCGCGGATTTTAATCAATAATAAGCTCAGTAATATCATAAGAAACCAGAATACTAATACTTATTCTTCGGTTCCGTGTACTTTTAATAATTATAATAAAGAACGCAATATCTTAACGGGTTTAAAGCGCAAACTGTCAGACAACTGTGCTCTCGTAACCAAGGCTGACAAAGGCAACACTGTTGTCATTATGGACAATAGTGATTATACTGATAAGATACGGAATTTTATCGCTAACAACAACATTGAGAAATTAAACTCGGACCCTACTGCACAATACGTCAAGTGTCTAAATCGGGGCATAAATAGGAGTGTGCATTTGTTTGATGAGCGAACTAGACGATCGTTAAAGCCCATCAATTCAAGGGCACCCACATTGACAGGGTTACCAAAATTACGTAAGACTGGTGTTCCGATAAGACCGTTAATTAACTTCACTACTGCACCTGGTTATAAAACAGCTAAGAAATTGGTAAACATCATTAAACGTAACATAAACATAGTTAATAGTCACTGTATAACCAATAATATCGATTTTGTCAATAAAGTGAAGGATCTAAAGATCGAACCTCATCATAAGCTAGTTTCGTTTGATATTGTTAATTTATATACGAATATACCGGTTGCTGATACTTTACAAATTTTGAGAAATAACCTCGTCAATACTAATAAATTGAATGTTGAAAGTATTAATGAATTCTTCGTATTGTTTAAATTAGCAGCCATCCTTACTATTTCTTTTATGAATTTGCTAACTGCTATAATTTTTTTATTGTTTGACTAAGCTTTTCGTCATTACTGACATCTTCAGGTCTTAAACAACCTCAGGTCTTAACAGGTTGTTTAAGACCTGAAGATGTCAGTAATGACGAAAAGCTTAGTCAAACAATAAAAAAATTATAGCAGTTAGCAAATTCATAAAAGAAATATTAATGAATTGATGGATCTTTTGGAGGTGATTCTTAACCAGAATTATTTCACGCATGACAAGCAATTCTTTAGCTAACATGATGGTGTGGCAATGGGTTCTCCACTCTCTGGCCTCCTTGCTGAAGTGTACTTTAACCATTTCGAAAACTCCTTTATTTTTTCCAATAGTGTGTACAATGACAACATAATATTTTATGGCCGGTATGTTGACGACACCTTTTTGATCTATAAAGGCACACATAGACAAATAGATAGGCTACACACATATTTAAACAGTATTAATAACAATATACAGTTTACACCGGAGCACGAGGTCAGTGGAAAATTAAATTTTCTTGATTTGACGGTCACCAGAAATATTAATAAATTGCAGTTTAATATTTATAGGAAACCCACTACAACTGACACTATAATACACGCCACATCTTATCATCCGGTATCGCAGAAAATGGCTGCTTTCCACAGCATGGTTAACCGCCTCTTATCATTGCCCCTCAGCGACAAGGATTATCAAGACGAACTAAACACAATTAAACATATCGCAGTCACCAATGGCTACAAAAAAACGGTAGTAAATAATATCCTTAAAAAACATATGAGACGAAAAAACATCGCAAACACGCTAAGGGCACCTGGGGACAGTGTGTATAAATACATTTCTATACCATACATAAGCTTTCTACCTAGAATTCTGTCTTCTGTTTTAAACAAGTCAAACGTTGTTGTCACATATAAGACTACAAATAACATTTTAAATAGCCTTCGTACGCGGGAACCAACCGTCGTTGAAAAGAAAACAAGGATCTATAAATTAATATGTAATAGTTGTGATGCTTTTTATGTGGGCCAAACGGGCCGTGGTTTTTTCAAGAGGTTTGTTGAACATAAGCCACCCACTTATTTTCATAACACAGAAAATGTAAAATCTAAATTCGCTAAACATCTTATTGATGAAAATCACAACTATACTAATTTTCATACCAACTTGATACCCCTTCACTTTTGTAATAAAGGACGTTACATGAACGCCCTTGAAAAGTTTGAGATATATAGAGCGTATAATAATCCTGTTACCAGGCCACATGTTTTAAATGATCAGCTGAACTTTAAATCTAATGTCCTGTACGATACTGCGTTGCGATATTGTCGCGACACGAGTGTAATATGAACCAGTGCGCTATCGGTTACCGTGTGGTGTACACCGAAAATTGTCGTGTGCGTACTTTGTGTAATGTGTTTGTGTTTTGTGTTATGTGGTTTTAATATTTTTTAATATATTGACGACTGTGCCATCGTAAGATGGTATAAAGAGACCTTTTTAAATATTCTGATGATGGGACAAGTGTCCCGAAACATGTCAATTGAATAAAAGACATTTACTTAAGCCACAGACGGTGAGTTATAGCGTTTAGTTGATTATAAAATACGTGGCTTGGACTATAAGCGGATTTATTCCATTAACAATATGAATATTGCAAGTCGAGCAAATATAGTACGTAATTTTCAGAATATTAAGATCCAGCTTCATAAGACCATTTGACATATCAGATTTAATAAAACTTGTCTGAAGAATAATATTACACCTAATTACGCTCGTATAAAATTTAAATGCTCATCCTTTCCTGATATAAAAACTAAAAGGCACGCAGAATTGTACAGCATTAAAGAAGAATTAAGATCGTTATACAGGAAAAAATCCCATCTCAATTCAAGATTATACAGAGTACATTTGCAATTACTTAATGACGTACACCCGGCCTTGCTTGATAACTATCTTGATTTCATAAACAATCACATACAGCGAATTATTTATCAAATGCGTAGCAAGCAAACAAGCAAATTCCAAAGGTTATTAGAGAGACAACAACAGGAAGCCAACAACATTGCCTGTAAACATAAATTTTATACACGATTGCAGAACTTAACATCAATAGATCTAACTGAAGAAGAATCTAATTTGTTGAAAAAGGGCTTAAATTATAATCTACCTCGTTCAAAATCTAACTTCAGCCATAAACATATTGCTGCTGAAATTATAAATGCTGAAGCTGTGGTCAAAGCAATAGATGACCAGAAAGTCCAAGATGAGGCGCGGATTTTAATCAATAATAAGCTCAGTAATATCATAAGAAACCAGAATACTAATACTTATTCTTCGGTTCCGTGTACTTTTAATAATTATAATAAAGAACGCAATATCTTAACGGGTTTAAAGCGCAAACTGTCAGACAACTGTGCTCTCGTAACCAAGGCTGACAAAGGCAACACTGTTGTCATTATGGACAATAGTGATTATACTGATAAGATACGGAATTTTATCGCTAACAACAACATTGAGAAATTAAACTCGGACCCTACTGCACAATACGTCAAGTGTCTAAATCGGGGCATAAATAGGAGTGTGCATTTGTTTGATGAGCGAACTAGACGATCGTTAAAGCCCATCAATTCAAGGGCACCCACATTGACAGGGTTACCAAAATTACATAAGACTGGTGTTCCGATAAGACCGTTAATTAACTTCACTACTGCACCTGGTTATAAAACAGCTAAGAAATTGGTAAACATCATTAAACGTAACATAAACATAGTTAATAGTCACTGTATAACCAATAGTATCGATTTTGTCAATAAAGTGAAGGATCTAAAGATCGAACCTCATCATAAGCTAGTTTCGTTTGATATTGTTAATTTATATACGAATATACCGGTTGCTGATACTTTACAAATTTTGAGAAATAAACTCGTCAATACTAATAAATTGAATGTTGAAAGTATTAATGAATTCTTCGTATTGTTTAAATTAGCAGCCATCCTTACTATTTCTTTTATGAATTTGCTAACTGCTATAATTTTTTTATTGTTTGACTAAGCTTTTCGTCATTACTGACATCTTCAGGTCTTAAACAACCTCAGGTCTTAACAGGTTGTTTAAGACCTGAAGATGTCAGTAATGACGAAAAGCTTAGTCAAACAATAAAAAAATTATAGCTGTTAGCAAATTCATAAAAGAAATATTAATGAATTGATGGATCTTTTGCAGGTGATTCTTAACCAGAATTATTTCACGCATGACAAGCAATTCTTTAGCTAACATGATGGTGTGGCAATGGGTTCTCCACTCTCTGGCCTCCTTGCTGAAGTGTACTTTAAGCATTTCGAAAACTCCTTTATTTTTTCCAATAGTGTGTACAATGACAACATAATATTTTATGGCCGGTATGTTGACGACACCTTTTTGATCTATAAAGGCACACATAGACAAATAGATAGGCTACACACATATTTAAACAGTATTAATAACAATATACAGTTTACACTGGAGCACGAGGTCAGTGGAAAATTAAATTTTCTTGATTTGACGGTCACCAGAAATATTAATAAATTGGAGTTTAATATTTATAGGAAACCCACTACAACTGACACTATAATACCCACATCTTATCATCCGGTATCGCAGAAAATGGCTGCTTTCCACAGCATGGTTAACCGCCTCTTATCATTGCCCCTCAGCGACAAGGATTATCAAGACGAACTAAACACAATTAAACATATCGCAGTCACCAATAGCTACAAAAAAACGGTAGTAAATAATATCCTTAAAAAACATATGAGACGAAAAAACATCGCAAACACGCTAAGGGCACCTGGGGACAGTGTGTATAAATACATTTCTATACCATACATGAGCTTTCTACCTAGAATTCTGTCTTCTGTTTTAAACAAGTCAAACGTTGTTGTCACATATAAGACTACAAATAACATTTTAAATAGCCTTCGTACGCGGGAACCAACCGTCGTTGAAAAGAAAACAAGGATCTATAAATTAATATGTAATAGTTGTGATGCTTTTTATGTGGGCCAAACGGGCCGTGGTTTTTTCAAGAGGTTTGTTGAACATAAGCCACCCACTTATTTTCATAACACAGAAAATGTAAAATCTAAATTCGCTAAACATCTTATTGATGAAAATCACAACTATACTAATTTTCATACCAACTTGATACCCCTTCACTTTTGTAATAAAGGACGTTACATGAACGCCCTTGAGGAGTTTGAGATATATAGAGCGTATAATAATCCTGTTACCAGGCCACATGTTTTAAATGATCAGCTGAACTTTAAATCTAATGTCCTGTACGATACTGCGTTGCGATATTGTCGCGACACGAGTGTAATATGAACCAGTGCGCTATCGGTTACCGTGTGGTGTACACCGAAAATTGTCGTGTGCGTACTTTGTGTAATGTGTTTGTGTTTTGTGTTATGTGGTTTTAATATTTTTTAATATATTGACGACTGTGCCATCGTAAGATGGTATAAAGAGACCTTTTTAAATATTCTGATGATGGGACAAGTGTCCCGAAACATGTCAATTGAATAAAAGACATTTACTTAAGCCACAGACGGTGAGTTATAGCGTTTAGTTGATTATAAAATACGTGGCTTGGACTATAAGCGGATTTATTCCATTAACAATATGAATATTGCAAGTCGAGCAAATATAGTACGTAATTTTCAGAATATTAAGATCCAGCTTCATAAGACCATTTTACATATCAGATTTAATAAAACTTGTCTGAAGAATAATATTACACCTAATTACGCTCGTATAAAATTTAAATGCTCATCCTTTGCTGATATAAAAACTAAAAGGCACGCAGAATTGTACAGCATTAAAGAAGAATTAAGATCGTTATACAGGAAAAAATCCCATCTCAATTCAAGATTATACAGAGTACATTTGCAATTACTTAATGACGTACACCCGGCCTTGCTTGATAACTATCTTGATTTCATAAACAATGACATACAGCGAATTATTTATCAAATGCGTAGCAAGCAAACAAGCAAATTCCAAAGGTTATTAGAGAGACAACAACAGGAAGCCAACAACATTGCCTGTAAACATAAATTTTATACACGATTGCAGAACTTAACATCAATAGATCTAACTGAAGAAGAATCTAATTTGTTGAAAAAGGGCTTAAATTATAATCTACCTCGTTCAAAATCTAACTTCAGCCATAAACATATTGCTGCTGAAATTATAAATGCTGAAGCTGTGGTCAAAGCAATAGATGACCAGAAAGTCCAAGATGAGGCGCGGATTTTAATCAATAATAAGCTCAGTAATATCATAAGAAACCAGAATACTAATACTTATTCTTCGGTTCCGTGTACTTTTAATAATTATAATAAAGAACGCAATATCTTAACGGGTTTAAAGCGCAAACTGTCAGACAACTGTGCTCTCGTAACCAAGGCTGACAAAGGCAACACTGTTGTCATTATGGACAATAGTGATTATACTGATAAGATACGGAATTTTATCGCTAACAACAACATTGAGAAATTAAACTCGGACCCTACTGCACAATACGTCAAGTGTCTAAATCGGGGCATAAATAGGAGTGTGCATTTGTTTGATGAGCGAACTAGACGATCGTTAAAGCCCATCAATTCAAGGGCACCCACATTGACAGGGTTACCAAAATTACATAAGACTGGTGTTCCGATAAGACCGTTAATTAACTTCACTACTGCACCTGGTTATAAAACAGCTAAGAAATTGGTAAACATCATTAAACGTAACATAAACATAGTTAATAGTCACTGTATAACCAATAGTATCGATTTTGTCAATAAAGTGAAGGATCTAAAGATCGAACCTCATCATAAGCTAGTTTCGTTTGATATTGTTAATTTATATACGAATATACCGGTTGCTGATACTTTACAAATTTTGAGAAATAAACTCGTCAATACTAATAAATTGAATGTTGAAAGTATTAATGAATTCTTCGTATTGTTTAAATTAGCAGCCATCCTTACTATTTCTTTTATGAATTTGCTAACTGCTATAATTTTTTTATTGTTTGACTAAGCTTTTCGTCATTACTGACATCTTCAGGTCTTAAACAACCTCAGGTCTTAACAGGTTGTTTAAGACCTGAAGATGTCAGTAATGACGAAAAGCTTAGTCAAACAATAAAAAAATTATAGCAGTTAGCAAATTCATAAAAGAAATATTAATGAATTGATGGATCTTTTGGAGGTGATTCTTAACCAGAATTATTTCACGCATGACAAGCAATTCTTTAGCTAACATGATGGTGTGGCAATGGGTTCTCCACTCTCTGGCCTCCTTGCTGAAGTGTACTTTAAGCATTTCGAAAACTCCTTTATTTTTTCCAATAGTGTGTACAATGACAACATAATATTTTATGGCCGGTATGTTGACGACACCTTTTTGATCTATAAAGGCACACATAGACAAATAGATAGGCTACACACATATTTAAACAGTATTAATAACAATATACAGTTTACACTGGAGCACGAGGTCAGTGGAAAATTAAATTTTCTTGATTTGACGGTCACCAGAAATATTAATAAATTGGAGTTTAATATTTATAGGAAACCCACTACAACTGACACTATAATACCCACATCTTATCATCCGGTATCGCAGAAAATGGCTGCTTTCCACAGCATGGTTAACCGCCTCTTATCATTGCCCCTCAGCGACAAGGATTATCAAGACGAACTAAACACAATTAAACATATCGCAGTCACCAATAGCTACAAAAAAACGGTAGTAAATAATATCCTTAAAAAACATATGAGACGAAAAAACATCGCAAACACGCTAAGGGCACCTGGGGACAGTGTGTATAAATACATTTCTATACCATACATGAGCTTTCTACCTAGAATTCTGTCTTCTGTTTTAAACAAGTCAAACGTTGTTGTCACATATAAGACTACAAATAACATTTTAAATAGCCTTCGTACGCGGGAACCAACCGTCGTTGAAAAGAAAACAAGGATCTATAAATTAATATGTAATAGTTGTGATGCTTTTTATGTGGGCCAAACGGGCCGTGGTTTTTTCAAGAGGTTTGTTGAACATAAGCCACCCACTTATTTTCATAACACAGAAAATGTAAAATCTAAATTCGCTAAACATCTTATTGATGAAAATCACAACTATACTAATTTTCATACCAACTTGATACCCCTTCACTTTTGTAATAAAGGACGTTACATGAACGCCCTTGAGGAGTTTGAGATATATAGAGCGTATAATAATCCTGTTACCAGGCCACATGTTTTAAATGATCAGCTGAACTTTAAATCTAATGTCCTGTACGATACTGCGTTGCGATATTGTCGCGACACGAGTGTAATATGAACCAGTGCGCTATCGGTTACCGTGTGGTGTACACCGAAAATTGTCGTGTGCGTACTTTGTGTAATGTGTTTGTGTTTTGTGTTATGTGGTTTTAATATTTTTTAATATATTGACGACTGTGCCATCGTAAGATGGTATAAAGAGACCTTTTTAAATATTCTGATGATGGGACAAGTGTCCCGAAACATGTCAATTGAATAAAAGACATTTACTTAAGCCACAGACGGTGAGTTATAGCGTTTAGTTGATTATAAAATACGTGGCTTGGACTATAAGCGGATTTATTCCATTAACAATATGAATATTGCAAGTCGAGCAAATATAGTACGTAATTTTCAGAATATTAAGATCCAGCTTCATAAGACCATTTTACATATCAGATTTAATAAAACTTGTCTGAAGAATAATATTACACCTAATTACGCTCGTATAAAATTTAAATGCTCATCCTTTGCTGATATAAAAACTAAAAGGCACGCAGAATTGTACAGCATTAAAGAAGAATTAAGATCGTTATACAGGAAAAAATCCCATCTCAATTCAAGATTATACAGAGTACATTTGCAATTACTTAATGACGTACACCCGGCCTTGCTTGATAACTATCTTGATTTCATAAACAATGACATACAGCGAATTATTTATCAAATGCGTAGCAAGCAAACAAGCAAATTCCAAAGGTTATTAGAGAGACAACAACAGGAAGCCAACAACATTGCCTGTAAACATAAATTTTATACACGTTTGCAGAACTTAACATCAATAGATCTAACTGAAGAAGAATCTAATTTGTTGAAAAAGGGCTTAAATTATAATCTACCCCGTTCAAAATCTAACTTCAGCCATAAACATATTGCTGCTGAAATTATAAATGCTGAAGCTGTGTTCAAAGCAATAGATGACCAGAAAGTCCAAGATGAGGCGCGGATTTTAATCAATAATAAGCTCAGTAATATCATAAGAAACCAGAATACTAATACTTATTCTTCGGTTCCGTGTACTTTTAATAATTATAATAAAGAACGCAATATCTTAACGGGTTTAAAGCGCAAACTGTCAGACAACTGTGCTCTCGTAACCAAGGCTGGCAAAGGCAACACTGTTGTCATTATGGACAATAGTGATTATACTGATAAGATACGGAATTTTATCGCTAACAACAACATTGAGAAATTAAACTCGGACCCTACTGCACAATACGTCAAGTGTCTAAATCGGGGCATAAATAGGAGTGTGCATTTGTTTGATGAGCGAACTAGACGATCGTTAAAGCCCATCAATTCAAGGGCACCCAAATTGACAGGGTTACCAAAATTACATAAGACTGGTGTTCCGATAAGTCCGTTAATTATCTTCACTACTGCACCTGGTTATAAAACAGCTAAGAAATTGGTAAACATCATTAAACGTAACATAAACATAGTTAATAGTCACTGTATAACCAATAATATCGATTTTGTCAATAAAGTGAAGGATCTAAAGATCGAACCTCATCATAAGCTAGTTTCGTTTGATATTGTTAATTTATATACGAATATACCGGTTGCTGATACTTTACAAATTTTGAGAAATAACCTCGTCAATACTAATAAATTGAATGTTGAAAGTATTAATGAATTCTTCGTATTGTTTAAATTAGCAGCCATCCTTACTATTTCTTTTATGAATTTGCTAACTGCTATAATTTTTTTATTGTTTGACTAAGCTTTTCGTCATTACTGACATCTTCAGGTCTTAAACAACCTCAGGTCTTAACAGGTTGTTTAAGACCTGAAGATGTCAGTAATGACGAAAAGCTTAGTCAAACAATAAAAAAATTATAGCAGTTAGCAAATTCATAAAAGAAATATTAATGAATTGATGGATCTTTTGGAGGTGATTCTTAACCAGAATTATTTCACGCATGACAAGCAATTCTTTAGCTAACATGATGGTGTGGCAATGGGTTCTCCACTCTCTGGCCTCCTTGCTGAAGTGTACTTAAACCATTTCGAAAACTCCTTTATTTTTTCCAATAGTGTGTACAATGACAACATAATATTTTATGGCCGGTATGTTGACGACACCTTTTTGATCTATAAAGGCACACATAGACAAATAGATAGGCTACACACATATTCAAACATATTAATAACAATATACAGTTTACACTGGAGCACGAGGTCAGTGGAAAATTAAATTTTCTTGATTTGACGGTCACCAGAAATATTAATAAATTGGAGTTTAATATTTATAGGAAACCCACTACAACTGACACTATAATACACGCCACATCTTATCATCCGGTATCGCAGAAAATGGCTGCTTTCCACAGCATGGTTAACCGCCTCTTATCATTGTATTATAGTGATTATACTGATAAGATACGGAATTTTATCGCTAACAACAACATTGAGAAATTAAACTCGGACCCTACTGCACAATACGTCAAGTGTCTAAATCGGGGCATAAATAGGAGTGTGCATTTGTTTGATGAGCGAACTAGACGATCGTTAAAGCCCATCAATTCAAGGGCACCCACATTGACAGGGTTACCAAAATTACATAAGACTGGTGTTCCGATAAGACCGTTATTTAACTTCACTACTGCACCTGGTTATAAAACAGCTAAGAAATTGGTAAACATCATTAAACGTAACATAAACATAGTTAATAGTCACTGTATAACCAATAATATCGATTTTGTCAATAAAGTGAAGGATCTAAAGATCGAACCTCATCATAAGCTAGTTTCGTTTGATATTGTTAATTTATATACGAATATACCGGTTGCTGATACTTTACAAATTTTGAGAAATAACCTCGTCAATACTAATAAATTTAATGTTGAAAGTATTAATTAATTCTTCGTATTGTTTAAATTAGCAGCCATCCTTACTATTTCTTTTATGAATTTGCTAACTGCTATAATTTTTTTATTGTTTGACTAAGCTTTTCGTCATTACTGACATCTTCAGGTCTTAAACAACCTCAGGTCTTAACAGGTTGTTTAAGACCTGAAGATGTCAGTAATGACGAAAAGCTTAGTCAAACAATAAAAAAATTATAGCAGTTAGCAAATTCATAAAAGAAATATTAATGAATTGATGGATCTTTTGGAGGTGATTCTTAACCAGAATTATTTCACGCATGACAAGCAATTCTTTAGCTAACATGATGGTGTGGCAATGGGTTCTCCACTCTCTGGCCTCCTTGCTGAAGTGTACTTAAACCATTTCGAAAACTCCTTTATTTTTTCCAATAGTGTGTACAATGACAACATAATATTTTATGGCCGGTATGTTGACGACACCTTTTTGATCTATAAAGGCACACATAGACAAATAGATAGGCTACACACATATTTAAACAGTATTAATAACAATATACAGTTTACACTGGAGCACGAGGTCAGTGGAAAATTAAATTTTCTTGATTTGACGGTCACCAGAAATATTAATAAATTGGAGTTTAATATTTATAGGAAACCCACTACAACTGACACTATAATACACGCCACATCTTATCATCCGGTATCGCAGAAAATGGCTGCTTTCCACAGCATGGTTAACCGCCTCTTA
Organism: Magicicada septendecula; assembly: GCA_034769895.1. Taxonomy (NCBI): domain Eukaryota; kingdom Metazoa; phylum Arthropoda; class Insecta; order Hemiptera; family Cicadidae; genus Magicicada; species Magicicada septendecula. The sequence goes on from CM068370.1 coordinate 71,489,885, forward strand.
TCATTGCCCCTCAGCGACAAGGATTATCAAGACGAACTAAACACAATTAAACATATCGCAGTCACCAATAGCTACAAAAAAACGGTAGTAAATAATATCCTTAAAAAACATATGAGACGAAAAAACATCGCAAACACGCTAAGGGCACCTGGGGACAGTGTGTATAAATACATTTCTATACCATACATGAGCTTTCTACCTAGAATTCTGTCTTCTGTTTTAAACAAGTCAAACGTTGTTGTCACATATAAGACTACAAATAACATTTTAAATAGCCTTCGTACGCGGGAACCAACCGTCGTTGAAAAGAAAACAGGGATCTATAAATTAATATGTAATAGTTGTGATGCTTTTTATGTGGGCCAAACGGGCCGTGGTTTTTTCAAGAGGTTTGTTGAACATAAGCCACCCACTTATTTTCATAACACAGAAAATGTAAAATCTAAATTCGCTAAACATCTTATTGATGAAAATCACAACTATACTAATTTTCATACCAACTTGATACCCCTTCACTTTTGTAATAAAGGACGTTACATGAACGCCCTTGAGGAGTTTGAGATATATAGAGCGTATAATAATCCTGTTACCAGGCCACATGTTTTAAATGATCAGCTGAACTTTAAATCTAATGTCCTGTACGATACTGCGTTGCGATATTGTCGCGACACGAGTGTAATATGAACCAGTGCGCTATCGGTTACCGTGTGGTGTACACCGAAAATTGTCGTGTGCGTACTTTGTATAATGTGTTTGTGTTTTGTGTTATGTGGTTTTAATATTTTTTAATATATTGACGACTGTGCCATCGTAAGATGGTATAAAGAGACCTTTTTAAATATTCTGATGATGGGACAAGTGTCCCGAAACATGTCAATTGAATAAAAGACATTTACTTAAGCCACAGACGGTGAGTTATAGCGTTTAGTTGATTATAAAATACGTGGCTTGGACTATAAGCGGATTTATTCCATTAACAATATGAATATTGCAAGTCGAGCAAATATAGTACGTAATTTTCAGAATATTAAGATCCAGCTTCATAAGACCATTTTACATATCAGATTTAATAAAACTTGTCTGAAGAATAATATTACACCTAATTACGCTCGTATAAAATTTAAATGCTCATCCTTTGCTGATATAAAAACTAAAAGGCACGCATAATTGTACAGCATTAAAGAAGAATTAAGATCGTTATACAGGAAAAAATCCCATCTCAATTCAAGATTATACAGAGTACATTTGCAATTACTTAATGACGTACACCCGGCCTTGCTTGATAACTATCTTGATTTCTTAAACAATGACATACAGCGAATTATTTATCAAATGCGTAGCAAGCAAACAAGCAAATTCCAAAGGTTATTAGAGAGACAACAACAGGAAGCCAACAACATTGCCTGTAAACATAAATTTTATACACGATTGCAGAACTTAACATCAATAGATCTAACTGAAGAAGAATCTAATTTGTTGAAAAAGGGCTTAAATTATAATCTACCTCGTTCAAAATCTAACTTCAGCCATAAACATATTGCTGCTGAAATTATAAATGCTGAAGCTGTGGTCGAAGCAATAGATGACCAGAAAGTCCAAGATGAGGCGCGGATTTTAATCAATAATAAGCTCAGTAATATCATAAGAAACCAGAATACTAATACTTATTCTTCGGTTCCGTGTACTTTTAATAATTATTATAAAGAACGCAATATCTTAACGGGTTTAAAGCGCAAACTGTCAGACAACTGTGCTCTCGTAACCAAGGCTGACAAAGGCAACACTGTTGTCATTATGGACAATAGTAATTATACTGATAAGATACGGAATTTTATCGCTAACAACAACATTGAGAAATTAAACTCGGACCCTACTGCACAATACGTCAAGTGTCTAAATCGGGGCATAAATAGGAGTGTGCATTTGTTTGATGAGCGAACTAGACGATCGTTAAAGCCCATCAATTCAAGGGCACCCACATTGACAGGGTTACCAAAATTACATAAGACTGGTGTTCCGATAAGACCGTTAATTAACTTCACTACTGCACCTGGTTATAAAACAGCTAAGAAATTGGTAAAAATCATTAAACGTAACATAAACATAGTTAATAGTCACTGTATAACCAATAATATCGATTTTGTCAATAAAGTGAAGGATCTAAAGATCGAACCTCATCATAAGCTAGTTTCGTTTGATATTGTTAATTTATATACGAATATACCGGTTGCTGATACTTTACAAATTTTGAGAAATAACCTCGTCAATACTAATAAATTGAATGTTGAAAGTATTAATGAATTGATGGATCTTTTGGAGGTGATTCTTAACCAGAATTATTTCACGCATGACAAGCAATTGTTTAGCCAACATGATGGTGTGGCAATGGGTTCTCCACTCTCTGGCCTCCTTGCTGAAGTGTACTTAAACCATTTCGAAAACTCCTTTATTTTTTCCAATAGTGTGTACAATGACAACATAATATTTTATGGACGGTATGTTGACGACACCTTTTTGATCTATAAAGGCACACATAGACAAATAGATAGGCTACACACATATTTAAACAGTATTAATAACAATATACAGTTTACACTGGAGCACGAGGTCAGTGGAAAATTAAATTTTCTTGATTTGACGGTCTCCAGAAATATTAATAAATTGGAGTTTAATATTTATAGGAAACCCACTACAACTGACACTATAATACATGCCACATCTTATCATCCGGTATCGCAGAAAATGGCTGCTTTCCACAGCATGGTTAACCGCCTCTTATGATTGCCCCTCAGCGACAAGGATTATCAAGACGAACTAAACACAATTAAACATATCGCAGTCACCAATGGCTACAAAAAACGGTAGTAAATAATATCCTTAAAATGTAAAGTACCGTTTACCAAATGGTAAAAGCTTAAGAGCATGATAATGTCTTTCAGCCGCCAGCTAAACGCAACATTATTATGGTTACTGACTGACTGATTGGTTACATACCTATCTACAGCTATGCAGTGTTGTTTGCTTGTTAGGTCTTTAATCTGCGACGGATGTTAGCACGTTAGCGGTCGCGGTTTTAGTTAACGATTCCCGGCTGGTAAATGATGACGTCATGCAGCGTGATGCGTTACAGAAATTTCCAAATGATGGCCAGCCATAAGACATTATCATGTCAAAAAACATATGAGACGAAAAAACATCGCAAACACGCTCAGGGCACCTGGGGACAATGTGTATAAATACATTTCTATACCATACATGAGCTTTCTACCTAGAATTCTGTCTTCTGTTTTAAACAAGTCAAACGTTGTTGTCACATATAAGACTACAAATAACATTTTAAATAGCCTTCGAACGCGGGAACCAACCGTCCTTGAAAAGAAAACAGGGATCTATAAATTAATAGTTGTGATGCTTTTTATGTGGGCCAAACGGGCCGTGGTTTTTTCAAGAGTTTTGTTGAACATAAGCCACCCACTTATTTTCATAACACAGAAAATGTAAAATCTAAATTCGCTAAACATCTTATTGATGAAAATCACAACTATACTAATTTTCATACCAACTTGATACCCCTTCACTTTTGTAATAAAGGACGTTACATGAACGCCCTTGAGGAGTTTGAGATATATAGAGCGTATAATAATCCTGTTACCAGGCCACATGTTTTAAATGATCAGCTGAACTTTAAATCTAATGTCCTGTACGATACTGCGTTGCGATATTGTCGCGACACGAGTGTAATATGAACCAGTGCGCTATCGGTTACCGTGTGGTATACACCGAAAATTGTCGTGTGCGTACTTTGTGTAATGTGTTTGTGTTTTGTGTTATGTGGTTTTAATATTTTTTAATATATTGACGACTGTGCCATCGTAAGATGGTATAAAGAGACCTTTTTAAATATTCTGATGATGGGACAAGTGTCCCGAAACATGTCAATTGAATAAAAGACATTTACTTAAGCCACAGACGGTGAGTTATAGCGTTTAGTTGATTATAAAATACGTGGCTTGGACTATAAGCGGATTTATTCCATTAACAGCTGTTTATCGTTTGTTTCGTAAGGATCTAAACTTTAAGGTTGAATCTTATAACAGGTAGAACATATACTGATAACATATTTTCGATTTTCAGTGTTTAGGCTTTTTTTTTTTTTTTGTAACAGTACCAGTTTGACAAAAAGCTGCATGTGACATACATTTCGTCTCACTTTGATTCTCCTTCCCCACCGCTACCGTTCGTTTCAAATACAGAGTGAGTCAGCTAAATCCGGACAAAAATCAATTTGAATTTCCTTTCCCGCTACACTTGACTTTAGCAGTAGTTGATTGTTGGCGATTGGGTAAGCCAGATGTATGAGTATTATGTGTGAGCCTTAACGTGCATAACTCAAAATAACCGAGTTAGTCAGATCGAGTGTGAAATACAATCGAAGAGCGGCGATGACTGGAGCGCTTTGCGCCGGGCTTTCGCCGACCGAAATTATTCGGTTCTTCGGGTACCCGAGATCGACCGTTTACGACATCGTGCAAAAGTATTGCTGACGCGGACAAGTCCAATGAAGGTTCTGTTAACACGGCGAGGCAAAGTCGTTCCACATTCGAAAGAGAGGCCTGAAAGAACCCTGGCTGTCAACCAAAGAGCTCAATACCTCATTTCGGAAGCCCCATTGGGTGTCGCTTCGTAAATTGTCCACCACTCTATAACAGTGTAGGTAATAGTTGGCAGTTACAATCTGAACTCTGGCAGCCACTAAATTTGAAAAAACAGCGTTTTTTGTGTTTCTGCGTAAATTACAGGTCAAAACTAGGTGCGGACGCAAAAAATTCGCAATTTTTATTTGGAAATTGTGAAAAAGTGCATAATTGCTTATAGTAATACAGCATTGAAATACAATGCTGCTTCGAGTTGGCTGCTTTTCACAAGAACCGAGTATTAATGGAAAACGAGTTCTGCCACAAAAAAGGGACACATGTAGACATGTATAGTTACAGGCAAGTTGTTACTATACATCGCCTTACTTCGAGTTGTCTTTTTTTTACGTGGATTTCACAAAAAGCGAGTATTATTTTAAAAGGATATTGGTTTCCATGTGTAATTTTAGTTTGCTTGTAACATAATGTAATAATGATGTAATATAATAATGTAAAACTAACAACGTCAGTTTTACCTTACTTAAAAAAAAAAAAAAAAAAAAAAAACAGCTATTTGCAGTATACAGAGCTAACTTAGACGTAGATTCCACACAGACAATGAAAAAAAACGCGTTTTCACATTATTTGGATCCCATAATTGGTTTTCACAGCTTTTTGCAAAAATTGTTTTTCTAATTTTTCATGTCCACACCGAGTTTTGACCTGTAGTTTACGTAGAAATACAAAAAAAAAAACTCGGTTTCTGCAAGTTTTGTGGCCACCAGAACTCAAGTTGGCCACCAATCAATCGATGGATAGTCAATTAAAATAGAATAGTTGATACCGTTTACAGGATTAAGACATTTAAATAGAGGTGAGCAGCACGTTTTGCTACGCAGATGATGACGAAGATTGCTTAAAGTATGTAAAAACTTGATAGATTTTTGCAAGATGGAAGGAAATTCTGGTTTATGCTTGTCGTTACTAACGATGATGATAATGTAACTTAAATTTAAATAATATAAAAGTTAGATTGTAGGTAAATAGTCGTTTTTTGTTTATGAATTTTTATGGTTTTGTTTTTCTTTTATTTTATACAGTAGTTTTGCTTTTTACAACTATTTATTTTTCGACGGTTTATACTTGTTCCAAATTATCTCACGTTGTTAGTTTAAATTGTTAGGTTATCTTCGGATTTACATGGTCACAGGACAGGAAGCTAGAGAAGGAGAGCGCATCCAAATTGGCATCTATTCCTTCGAAAAAGCCAACAACTTTGTTTATTTAGGATGCCAAGTTAACTCTGATGGGAAAGCAACAGAAGAAATAAAGCGAAGAATCACCTCAGCTAATAGGTGCTTCTTTGGTCTCAGACCCCTGTTCCAGAGCAGAACAATTGCCAGGAGCATCAAGTTGCTTGTGTATAAAAAAAACTGATCCACCCAGTTCTCACCTATGGTCCCGAGACCTTTACCATTTCTAGAAAGTCTGAGTCAAGCCTGCTGCATTTTCGGTCCAACATGTGCGGGAGGTGAATGGAGGAAAGGGACTAACCAAGAACTGAACACTCTTCTGAATGAACCAGATATTGTGAAAATTATAAAACTTGGCAGACTCAGGTGGGCTGGACATCTAATCAGAATGGGGGAGAATAAATACCCAGAAAGGCACTCACAGAACAGATCTATGGCACCAGGAGAGTTGGTAGACCCAAACTACGTTGGGAAGGCGGTGTGAACTATGATGCGCGCCATATCCTTGAGACTCGGAACTGGAGAGCAGTTGCACTTGATAGGGAGAACTGGCGGAGGCTGTTAAAGGAGGCCTTGACTCAGTAATGTGATGCTGCCCCACTGAAGAAGAAGAAGAAGAAGAAGAAGAAGAAGAAGAAGAAGAAGAAGAAGAAGAAGAAGAAGAAGAAGAAGAAGAAGAAGAAGAAGAAGAAGAAGAAGAAGAAGAAGAAGAAGAAGTTATGTTCGTATTACACCTGAAGACTTACACAAATCATTAATGGTCAAAACGTTGTATAGCTTATACCGTATTTTACACATAGTAATACACACGGGTGGTAATAGTTCGTGGAAACTCTTCAGATAATGATTACATACCATAGAAAATTACGTTTAATGATTGTTTCATGCGATTTTACGGTGTGAAAGTCTGCTTGTGTGAATATGTTTTTAAGTTCGTAATAAAGCGTATATAGTAGGCCTACAGGTAAAAGAGATAAAAATTTGTCGCAACACAAGCAAAATTAGTTCGTTCGTGGAACTTGGTATTCAAGTCGTTTTAAGCATTCGATTAACGAATCCGAAGAGTCCCAAAAATTTTAGGAAGCGGAACAAGTTTTCCGGGGATGAGAAGGGGTGCATAATCAATTTTAACTTTACAGTTAAAAAATTATAACAGAATGGTTTAAATGATAAAAGTTAGCCATTTAAAAAATAAATTTGTGTGTACATTGTAATGTCACAGAACGTTCCATAAAGGAGTTTAATTGCAAAGTAAATTATCGTAAGAGGAAGGTGAGGTGAACAGTATCGAACCCAAGTAATCCAAAAAATTTTGTAATATTGTCCGATAATTAATATCATTAACATGAAAAAACGACAAAGACTATGACTAAGACTCAAACCCCATATATATTGTTTAAGTGAAGAACAGTGTAAAACGGATAATATACTATAAGAGAAACAGATAATATTTCAGAAATGATCAAAATGAGGTCATTACATATTAAGAAATGTAACTCTGAATAGGGTATAAAAAACTATTTATTGTGAATTAATGGACAAGATCTATTATTATACTTTGTAATATAAATAAAATAAATGTATTAAATGATTTGAATACATCATTAAAAAGGATGTAAGTTAAAATAAAAAATATATAAATGTTATGACAAAAATCAAGGTTTTGGATTTGAGACCAATCACTCAGATTTTATGTGAAAATTAATTATTATAGAATTAATATAAAAACTATATGTAAATGTCAATTAGACAAAGGCAAACAAATTATCTTAAATAGAGAAAGCTGTAAATTGATGAGAAGTCAATTAAAATAGTCAAAAACAGTGTTAAACTGAAAACATGTGATGAACATATAAAATTGTAATATTTATGAATTTAATGTTGTCAAAATGCAACAAAATTGTATTCTAAAGTTGAAATACAATATAATGTAACTATACTTATATATATGACCACCTAAACCACTTTAACAGTCAAGTTATGAAACTATTTACCTATACCATACCAGGCTGAGGTCAAAAAACAATCACAAAAATAGTCATATTTGACAGAATAATTGCAGAATATTAGAAAAAATAAAGGAAAAAGGTACAATCCTATAATGTACAATGGAAACATACTTGCTCAGTTGAAGACAAGCTTAATTCTTAGAGAATTTTAAATATAAAAGTGAAAATTGTCACACCAAGAAAATAACTCATCTGTGCAAAACAGTAAGATGCTAAGTAATATTACAGTAAAAATAAAATGTATCAGGATAAACCAGGTATTCCCAAAGATAAACAATATAACAAACTCTAAGTGAATACCCAAAAAATCCCATAATAACACCGGAAAAGACAAATTATCATCAAAAACTAATGACAAAAATCTAGGCCATATGTAATGCCTATAGAAAAATGAACTTATTTATATGTTATGTGTTTTAATATTTGTTTATTTTGTTATGAAAGGATAAATATGTTATGTATTAATGTTATAGCAAGAACCAAGCAACTTCATAACATTTTAATAATTAGAGAATTAGATTTTTGTGCAAACACTACAAGGTAAGAATTGTATTTTATGTTAATTTATTAGATTTAATTTGTTCAAAACCAATCGTGTATGGTATCATTGTATTCAGTTGAAGGCAGAGAATCCAAAAATAATAATGGCATGCAGATTGTAAGTAGTTCTGTAAAATTGTTTGACAAATACCAGAATAATTTCAGTAATATCCTTTAGTATGAAGAATAAGAAGTTTTTGTTCTAAAGCTTCTACAGAAGTCAAATTTGTTCTATGATGTTCCATTTGCATATTCTCGAACGTTCCAGAAGAAAATTTTACTCAAAAATACCGGAAGTTCATGTCTAAAAATTAAAACAATGAGGCTTACAGAGTATAAAAGGAAGACGAAATTTGACACAAAAAACACTTTATGCTTTGAATCCACAAGAGACACATCACCTACGAATCCGATCATCTCGTCCAAGGCGAAGTCGAAGAACAAGAATTCAACACGAGAACACAGAAAGGCTTTTTCCCGTACATGACAAAAGACTGACAACCTATACAAGGAGTATATCGCTAATCGCTAATGTGTTGTTGAATAGAGCAGCAACACGCCATATTTAATAGAAACGCACACAGCCAGATATCCAGCGGCCCTGAAAAGGACCGATTTTAATAGAGGAAATCAATTTTGCTGGTATTTGCTAAGACAAACCGACTTTGACAACATTCCAAAACAATTTACTGACACGAGCCTTCTACATTGAGTTTGGAACTAGCGCTGTGACGGCCGAATAGAGAAACCATGCAGACAGCTGTTCGCCGCCGCCAGAATTCAAAGCATAGATACAGTACGAATTTATTTCAATCGTGCCGAGTTTTAAAACCGTAATTTGACTTAAAAATAATTACCAGTGCATGAGGAACGTAAACACGAAGAGGCGCAAGATTGGAATCGTCCCCAAGAAAAGTGTCCAGTGAAGGAAATACTTACCCACCGGAACGTGAGTTGTTCAAAAGTTAAAATCATTTATACCTGGTATCATTGTCACTCAGTTGTACTACACATGTCAAACACCTTCAAATCACACAATTTTTGTAAAGCATCCCACTGATTTGTCTTGATAGTTCAAAGGAGTCACGTCCTGAGTATAAAGTTTTTTCATACATTAAATTCATGCTATTCAACTGAGCAATAAAATATTTATTAGCCAATACTTACTTAAAAAACTTGTCAATAATAATTTTTTGTAACTCTGCAATTTTGTTTAATTCGAGTGTTAGTCTTTCAGACGATTTTTATGAAAAGAAAGATCATTAAACATACGTTATTTACAATTCAAACTGTCTTGTTCACATTTTTTTATAACAACTAAGAAATCAAATTTAATAATAATAATAATAATAATTTCTTGGAACAAATGTCCAAGTGGCGCCCACATACACATATTAGCTTAAGTTGTGTTTGCAGGATAACATCGTCGCAGAGAAACCAGCCATTAGTAAGTATTAAAAGTGCGCGGAGTGTAACACCCGACATCACAACACATAACAACACACACAATCTATCTTTTTGTTATAAATTGGCGAATCCAACGTGAGGCAACGAGGGAAAGACTTGACGTACAATATCTTTTTGTTATAATATGTGTAAATATTTATTTATGTACACACTACAGTTACTTACGTTGTTCACACTCATATACATTGCACGCAGATACACTAAATGTTCAGCCTTAGAAAAATTTAAAGAACATGTATCCTATTGTGACGATTTAAATGGTAAATAAATAAAAAAAATTAATAATAAAAATATAAAAAAAAAACGAAAGTAAGTAAGTACTTTAAATCGCACGATTAAACCAAATACCCCGAACTAACTCATAATAGTAATGAAAATTAAATTAAGAAAATCCAACTAAATAAGTAATTAAAATCTGAATGTAAAAGTTAAGAATAATACAGTTAACCCTTTAGTAAATTTATCATGCGTTGACCTGTCTATTCCGGACACAACGTGCATACCGAACCGGCAGTAAATTAGAAATATCTGTAAATCGTAATGTAAATAATTAATAATTTAAAGTTACAAGTAGTAGTAATAATAATCCCTGTAAACAAGATAAGTCTAGATAGTTTATTTTATCATACTATAAGAATGTATTATTAATAAAGAGTTGGAACTATATTATGGCGGAGTACTCACTCTGCGTCGTTGCAATCTACCTGTTGTAACAATGCAAGAGTAACGATGCGGCTTTCAGACTGTAAACACCTCCAAGCGAGGGCTCTTCATGAAATGTTTTGTTATTCTTTTTGATTTTTAATTGAGTGTTAGCTTCCACTAAAAGCGTGGAGAGCTAGTTATATATTGAAGATGTAGTGAGGAATTTGTTAGAAAGTGTGATAATGTAAAAAGAATTAGTCCCTATAAGGTGATGTCTCAAGTTAAATGAAAAAACGAACTCTCGAATATTTTTCGAGTAATGTAATTCAAATATTAATGTAAAACGAAGATGCAAACTCCAGTACTACGGTGCCAGTAAATATGTGACGTGCTCAACTGCAGATAGGGACGACTACCACCCAAACATCAACTACCAGAACCGCCGAGGATCAGCACGACTTCATGCAGCATAACATCCATCTCCTCGTTAATACACCCAGAGGACCTTCACCGGAAATACTACCCAGATGACTACCCCGACTAACAGAGTACCGAAGATTCACGCCCCAGGACACGGACAGAAAAAACGTATCTAAGAGGTGACTCGGTAGCTCGTCTACCGAGATTATGTACATTTAAAATATAAGTTTTCATACATGTCAAAGACTTTTAAAAAGACAATCTCTAAGCATTAAGTTTTAGAAAAATGTAACCAGTAATTTCTAAAATCATACGTTGTAACATTACTCTTGAGATATAAGTTTTAATCCCTTAACTAAATAATACCATTCTTCAAATGGTGTTCATGTAACATTGCAACCTTCTTGATAAATAAAGTAAATTTCAGACGTCTTTGCTAGATTTAAAGAGACTCGGATCCGAGGTAAAATCCATGATCTGTTTGATCATTTGTTTGACAGAAAACCCCTTTTAACTATTTCAGTATGAGAAAATTTTTATGTAATGGGATCTATATATATATATCATTTGTTAATAAAGAGATTTCATCTTGTTACATATTGAAGTGAGTGCATAAATCAGTTAAATTACCTTCCCTTGTGTCCTATAATTAGAGTAATTATTAGTGTTCTCAGTGTTGTGTTGATTTTCAGTTTGTTACAACGTAGGCAGCCTGTATAATTGGCTAGCGTCAATTATTACGGGTTCCCTGGATTTATAACGTAGCCCGGAACGTTAAAAAGTTGCGCCACTCTACTTTGTACAAAAGAATTGATCGTGTACAGAGTGTCACATATAGAATTGCGGCCCTCTGCTTTCGTGTGAAATAATTGTTACGTAGTAAAAGAAAAATAGATAACTCTCTGCTGATCTATGCACTCAGTTAATGTATTTCATGTCACCCCAAAAAGGGTAAGTTGCATGAGAGAAAAATAGCGACAGTATTAATTTACCATTGTGAATTTATTTTGTGTAAGATTACGCACGAACTTGTGTATAATTTATTTAACGTATGCAAAAATAATACAAACTATCACTGTATTACACCAATGCAAGTACCTACATGAATTTTAGTGCTTGTCAAACTGTTCAGTCTTTAACAGGTTTATATTGCGACAATTCAAGACCTGTAGTTTCCTGAATATGACTGCATAGAATGTAAGTTGTATGTCTGTTGTCACAGTGAAACATATAAACTATTGACTAAATTATACCAGGTTAATTACGTGTAAATAAATTCGTAAGTTTAATTTTGCTACTAGAGAGAGAGAAGTAAAAAAAAAGGTTAGATAGAATTACAGAAATTAAAAATAGAACGTAAAACATTTAATAACTAAACTCAGCTTATTACGGGCTGTAACTTGTGTAAAACGTGTATCATTGCCTCGCACTCACCCCCGTGTTGGAGCCAGTTGAAACCAGTCGATAAAGATAGCCGTCAGCTATTGTTATATAGAACAATAACATCCCTCACCCCAAGTGTATTTCTCGCGTTCCCACGCATACAACAAGTATGCCATTGTTTAAAAAGAAAACTAGTCTGACCTACATTCCAGCGAACAGCTGATCGTTGACAATACACTGACGTCTGTGTGGAATTTTTGTCTTTATCTGAGAAGAGAGGTAATTCTCTTACGAACAATGCAAATGCTTTAACCATGAATTAAATTGTCTATGTAATAAGTGTATAGTGTAGTAAAATAAATTTTACTGTGTTAGGTAAAGTATTAAACCCCTTACCCCGAAACAAAACCTTTAAACTGAGTAAAATTAAATCAAAGTAAATAAACGTGTCCTTAAATAAAACAAAATATAAATAATAAATTTTTTTTTTTGTAAATGATAAGTCCTTTAAATAAAAAGTTTAATAATATCTTAAATTATACTAACGTGTTATAAAAGTGTATTAGTAGTGAAATAAGTAAAAAGAAAATAATAATAAAAGTATATTAGAATAGTGTAAACACCCGGTTGTGGCCTGCTTGAAAATAATTCCCCAGCTTACCAGAATAAGACAAACTCGTTCGTGCAGGAAATAATCGTGTTTAGTATTGTAGGAAGCGACCCCAATTGTTATGAAATCCTAAAGTGGTACCGAAGTAAACAATAGGCACCCTCCCTGTGTATAATACAATGCTTCTAGTGTAAAGTGTTTGTCCCCTCTTGCATAGTTTGTAACAGCTGATTGTTAAAAGTAAATAAAGATTCCCCTTCGTGACATTCTGCTTATCTCAGTAGAATAAGCAATTAGAGTTAAGAAAGGATCTAAGGTCGAGTATGGGATCGACTTTAGATTACCTTAGTAGTATTAAGAGATAGAGATAAGGAACGTAACAAAGTCACAACGGCGCCGCACTGAAAGGGTTCTTTACAAGGGTTAAAGTAAGTGCAGAAAGCTAACTAATAGAGTTAGAGTATGCAAATGTAATCAGTCGGGCCACGATATTTTGAAGTTGCGGGAAATTAGTAGTAGAAATAAAATTAAGGTAGCCTTTAAGAAACGAGATAAAGGGAACTTCACGAAAGAAAAGTAAATGAGTACTAAGTATATTTCATGCGGTAATCCCAAACCATACTCCCAGTACCCCACTTTCGAATTTTCCTTATTAAAATTCCCCCATGTCGATTTTAAGCGGCGGAGTATGTGACGATTTAAATGGTAAATAAATTAAAAAAAATTAATAATAAAAATATTAAAAAACCGAAAGTAAGTAAGTACTTTAAATCGCACGATTAAACCAAATACCCCGAACTAACTCATAATAGTAATGAAAATTAAATTAAGAAAATCTAACTAAATAAGTAATTAAAATCTGAATGTAAAAGTTAAGAATAATACAGTTAACCCTTTAGTAAATTTATCATGCGTTGACCTGTCTATTCCGGACACAACGTGCATACCGAACCGGCAGTAAATTAGAAATATCTGTAAATCGTAATGTAAATAATTAATAATTTAAAGTTACAAGTAGTAGTAATAATAATCCCTGTAAACAAGATAAGTCTAGATAGTTTATTTTATCATACTATAAGAATGTATTATTAATAAAGAGTTGGAACTATATTATGGCGGAGTACTCACTCTGCGTCGTTGCAATCTACCTGTTGTAACAATGCAAGAGTAACGATGCGGCTTTCAGACTGTAAACACCTCCAAGCGAGGGCTCTTCATGAAATGTTTTGTTATTCTTTTTGATTTTTAATTGAGTGTTAGCTTCCACTAAAAGCGTGGAGAGCTAGTTATATATTGAAGATGTAGTGAGGAATTTGTTAGAAAGTGTGATAATGTAAAAAGAATTAGTCCCTATAAGGTGATGTCTCAAGTTAAATGAAAAAACGAACTCTCGAATATTTTTCGAGTAATGTAATTCAAATATTAATGTAAAACGAAGATGCAAACTCCAGTACTACGGTGCCAGTAAATATGTGACGTGCTCAACTGCAGATAGGGACGACTACCACCCAAACATCAACTACCAGAACCGCCGAGGATCAGCACGACTTCATGCAGCATAACATCCATCTCCTCGTTAATACACCCAGAGGACCTTCACCGGAAATACTACCCAGATGACTACCCCGACTAACAGAGTACCGAAGATTCACGCCCCAGGACACGGACAGAAAAAACGTATCTAACAGGTGACTCGGTAGCTCGTCTACCGAGAATTATGTACATTTAAAATATAAGTTTTCATACATGTCAAAGACTTTTAAAAAGACAATCTCTAAGCATTAAGTTTTAGAAAAATGTAACCAGTAATTTCTAAAATCATACGTTGTAACATTACTCTTGAGATATAAGTTTTAATCCCTTAACTAAATAATACCATTCTTCAAATGGTGTTAACACCATTATGTAACAATATATGTAAAAATGCAACCTTCTTGATAAGTAAAGTAAATTTTAGACATCTTTGCTAGATTTAAAGAGACTCGGATCCGAGGTAAAATCCATGATCTGTTTGATCATTTGTTTGACAGAAAACCCCTTTTAACTATTTCAGTATGAGAAAATTTTTATGTAATGGGATCTATATATATATATATATATATATATATATATATATATATATATTGTGACATAACGAGGCGAAGATCTGCTCTCGGCGCCAGCCGAGACGTGACACGAGAAGGCGAGGCGACCTAATCAAGGATCGGCAGCAGCTTGATTGGCCTCGACGTGACCATCTAACGTGCTCGAGGCGAGCCAACCAGGGACCAGCGGCACTCTGATAGGTTCGTGGCACACGACCTGTCAGGGCATAAAAACAGCGCCGCTAAAAATTTTGGCGCACTCCATTGGACGTCGTCAAGCCAGCTGGAAGAAAAGGAAGAAGGAAGAATGGAGAACGCAGGAGAAGCAGTGATGGACATCGACTGGGACAGCAGCGGGCTCTACATACCGCTGCCGAAAGAAGAGAACCGCAGCACGCCCGGAACAGCGGACGCAGCCGCCGAACATCACAGCGCGGCTCGGGCAGCGTACGCAAATGATTTAGCGTACCCGACAAACGGTCCTTTTAAGGGCCTAAAAAACTATAGTGTGTACGATTGGCGCCATTTGTCCTGTGACAAGTGGCGCCCAACGTGGGGCGACGATCATCTTGTGGATGCAAGATCTAGCCACGCCAGACAGCTACCAGCCGGCACACAAAACAACATGGCGCCCAACAACTACACACAGCGGGACACCGGGTTCGAGGTAGAACAAGGCTTTGCGCAATTCGCCGCAGCTATGAGGTGCACGTTGCCACCGGTGATCACCGCTACATACCATGGCCTCAAGTACGAGGATCCAGAACGATATCTTCAACAGCTAGAGCGACAGCTGCGGGACTACAGAGTCCCACCTGAACAGTGGGCAGATTACGCAGTGCGGCAGCTCCGAGGAGAAGCTTCCACGTGGGCAGAGAGATACACGGGATTGCAGATAAATTGGCCCGAGTTCTGCGACCGCTTCCGGCATCACTTCTGCGGGATGCAACGCGACGCAGAGCTGCTGGCCGAGCTGTGCGGACAACCGCAGCGGCAGGAATCGGCGGAAATCTTCCTCCTGAGAAAAATCAAGCTGTTTCGCCGTCTGTACCCCGGAGGTGACGAGAGGACGAGCATAACCATGCTTACACAACAGCTGCAGCCACGCCTTCGACCCGCGCTGAGGTTCCCGCCGCCTACGACTTTGGAGGAACTTTTACAACGGGCAATGACCATCGAGGCGGACTTGGATCAAGATAGTTGTGCGCGAGGTCGGGATGACTCTGCTGAAAACTCCCTGGATCGAGTAGGGGGGTCGAAGCAGTGTCGATCGGCCTCAAGCACGAAAGAGGAACAAAGAATGAACAGCCTAACGCCCAAGTGCCGCTACTGCCCGGGAAGACACTACCATCGGGACTGCCCTGTGAAGAACCGGCAGGGAAACGACCAAGCGCCCCGGTAAATAGCCCACCGGGGCGCGTGAACCAACTAGGTGCGGACATACCGCGCATTCCAATAGAGATCGCCGGCCGAAAACTGACCGCAGCCTTGGACTCCGCCGCAAACTACGACTTCGTACGAGCCGGTCTGCTGCCCGGAGGAAGGAAGACGGAGCCCCGAGTTGTCCAGCTAGCGCTACACGGTCAGCAATGTCACTCAACGGCCGCCGTCGTCGCAGACATTATAATTGGAAACCTCGCGACCACCACCGTTCTGCTAGAAGTGCCCGGACTGCAAGAAGAAGTTTTACTGGGCCACCACTGGCTTACGGCCAACCAAGCAGTTGTGGACTACCGACGGGGCTGCCTTCACATTGGCGGCGAGAACCGACAGACGGTCTTCTGGAATGACCGCGCGGAGCCCGAGGAAGAGGACATTGACGAAGCTAGCCTTCAAACGTCAGCAGTTGGCCAACACCATAAACGGCTTCTGGAAATGTTACACCGTCATCGCAGTTTGTTCTCCCGTGGCCCGCTCCGCACCACATCCGCGGCCAAGCACGAGATCCGGCTGAAAGAAGGTAGCCAGCCATTCCGGCTCCCAATGTACCGGTACTCCGACGAGAAGAAACGCACCATCCGGGAACAGGTAGAAGAGATGCTGAGGCAGCGTATCATTGAACCGGCCACCTCGCCATACAGCTCTCCGGTGGTGATTGTGAAGAAGAAGGACAGCACACCCCGGTTCTGCGTGGACTTCCGGAGGCTGAACGATCAGACCGAGGATGTGGACTCACCACTGCCGCTGATATACGAAACCATCAAGGACCTCAGCGGGGCCAAAGTCTTCTCGACCCTAGATCTGAAGAGCGGCTACTGGCAAATCCCGCTGGAGGAAGAAGCAAAGAAGTACACAGCATTCTCGGTGCCCGACGGAGGTCGCTACCAGTTCCGGGTGATGTGCTTTGGGCTGAAGAACGCGCCCAGCACCTTCCAACGGCTGATGCAGGATGTTCTCACGGGACTATTACGGGAGTGCTGCCTCGTCTATCTGGACGACATCATTGTCTACTCCCCCGACTGGGAAACGCACCTGCGACACCTGGATCAAGTCTTGGAAAGGCTGCAGATGCACCAGCTGACCTGCTCGCTCAACAAGTGTCACTTCGGCCGAGAAGAAGTCGCCTTTCTGGGCCACGAGATTACTCCGGATGGCAACCTCCCGCAGCATCAACATCTCAGAGCGATCGAAGACCAGCCGGCCCCCAGCAACAAGAAAGAGCTGCAACGCTTCCTGGGAACCTGCAACTGGCTGCGAGAGTATATCCCCTGCTTCGCCATGATTTCGGAACCGTTAACGGACCTGCTGCGGACAAGAAAGTGGCATTGGGACGACACAACTCAGCGAGCCTTCGAAGAGGTTAAGGCCGCTTTCCGGCAGCCGTTAAAACTCTCACGACCGGATCGAGACTTGCCGATGTTTCTGCAGACCGACGCCAGCCAAAAGGGACTTGGAGCGGTGCTTTATCAATGCACCGAAGCCGGAGAGAGGCGCATCATCTCGTACGCCAGTGCCAAGCTCCACGAGGCGGAGAAGAACTACCACTCCAACGAACTGGAGTGCTTGGCAGTCGTCTGGGCCATCAAGAAATACCGGCCATACTTGGAGGATCGCCATTTCACCCTAAGGACCGACAACAAGGCGCTAACCTGGCTGAAGCAGGCGACGGGGCAGAAGACGAAGTACGCTCGCTGGGCTCTACTGATACAGAGCTTCAAATTCACCGTCGTCCACTGCCCGGGCAAGGAGAACGAGTTGCCGGACTTCCTCTCGAGGGAACCTGGGCTTGAAGATACTGCCGGCGTCCAAGAAGAACCACGGATGCAGCCTGAAGAGAGGCCACTTCGCAGTGTTGCGGCAGCTGCACCCCGACTACAAGAAATCACAGCTGTCGGCATCCATCAGGCAGTGCAGGAGGCGCAAGAAGGCGACCAGGAGTGCCAAGCGTGGAGAAACGACCCTGCTGCGGCTACAGCGAGAGGATACCGGGTGGATAACGGCCTGGTTTGGAAGGACAGACGCAACCAGGAACCAGGATTGTACGTGCCGCCGAGTGTCCGCATGGAGGTCATCAGGCACTTCCACGACTTCCCTGAAGCCGGTCATCCGGGGGCCGAAGAAACGTTTCGGGCCATCGGCAAGGACTTCGTCTGGACCGGCCTAACCATTGATGTCCGCAGATACGTCCGGAGTTGCAGAATATGCGCCCTACACAAGCGCGGCGCAAATCCCGAACAGGACCAACAGCGACCTCACCGACCCAGGAGATGTTGGAATACTGTCGCCCTGGACGTCATGGGACCATATCCGCTGACTCGAGCTGGCAACCGGTACATCGTAGTGGTCACGGATATGATGTCGAGATGGGTGGAAGCAAAGTCCGTGCGCAAGGCGGACGCCGACACCATTATCCGCTACCTGGAGGAAGAAGTGTTCCCTCGTTGGGGATACCCAGAGGCGTTGCTCACCGACAACGGAAAGCCGCTCACGGGCCACAAGTGGAAGCAGATGTGCGACAAGCTGCACATACGACCGTGGACTACAGCCAACTACCATCCCAGGGCGAACCCGACCGAGCGGCGCAACGGCGAGATCAAGAAGGCGCTGCGGATCCAGCTCCATGACTGCAAGGACCATGGCGACTGGGACAAGCGTTTGCCGACGGTTCTGTTCTCGCTGCGGAATCGTGCAAACGCCGCCACTGGAGTGACACCGAGCGAGCTTCTGCTGGGCAGAGACCTACGCCGACCCAGCGACTGGAGTCGGCCACACGCAGAACAGGACGTCCGGCCAATTGAGGAACGAGAAGAGGCGGCCAGGTCACACCAGACGCAGTATCAGCGGCGGCGGTATCCGGAACGGAGGACACAGGACCCTACACTGGCCGTAGGGCAGCTGGTGTACGTCAAGAGCCACGCCGGACCAGCCAAAGGACGGAGGTACCCTGGATGGGAGCCAGCCTGGGAAGGTCCCTTTAGCGTTGCCGCAACCCTCGGCGGGCAGATTTACACGGTGGAGAAGGACGGACGTCCATACAAGGTTCACCGGCAACGGCTCAAACCCGCCGGAGAAGAAAAATGGGCTGGCCACCGGAGAGCATTCAAGACCCGGGGGAGTTGTGACATAACGAGGCGAAGATCTGCTCTCGGCGCCAGCCGAGACGTGACACGAGAAGGCGAGGCGACCCAATCAAGGATCGGCAGCAGCTTGATTGGCCTCGACGTGACCATCTAACGTGCTCGAGGCGAGCCAACCAGGGACCAGCGGCACTCTGATAGGATCGTGGCACACGACCTGTCAGGGCATAAAAACAGCGCCGCTAAAAATTTTGGTGCTCTACCAGTGGTAAGCGAGCTTGGATATCGCCTAGGTAAAGAGGCCGGTGGACACCTCTCTTGGTAAGGGGAGGTATCTAACGAAGCCGGTCATTTGCCCAGCTCGTAGTAAGCCTGAGCGTTTCAGTCCCGCTTGCGATCCGGCTTGGGCCGGACCCTAGGTCCCTGGTTACCACCGGAGGCAGCCTGGCTGCCTCTGGTCGGCAAACCTCCCGCTCGTTGGCGGAAATGCCCGCTCCGGGCGCGTCAACGAGCACGCAGTCGCTCGCCTCCTCCATACCCCACACGAGCGATTCGCCGTGTTCTCCGGCTATGGATGCGGACCAAGTAGTCGATCCCCGGACGGTTCCGCTGCCCGGTGACGAGACCGACGCTTTCGTGGCGGTTGGGCCACGGGGGCGCCCGGTTAAGAAACCGAGGCGGAACCGGTCCTCCTCAACCTCTTCCTCGGCGTCCGCCATGGAAGTTGTCCCCGCCGATAGCGAATCCGGCTCGGGGCCGACTGTGCCCGGCGCTGCCCAAGCACCGCCGGTCATTCGTCGCATCCCGCCTGTGTTCGTTCACGGCGTGAAAAACGTCACCGGTTTCTACCGGCGACTCATAGTGGCTCCCGGACTTTCCCCGGCCAGCGTTGACCTGAAGCTCCTTGGGGGCGACACTGTCAAGATCGCTGTCCGCGGAATGGACGAGTACCGCAGCGTCATGGCGTTCGTCGAATCAGCCAACCTGCAATACCACACCTTTACCCCGAAACACGTGAAGCCTCTGTCCCTCGTGCTCAGAGGCTTAGACGTGGACTCTCCTCTCGAGGAAATCCTCGATGAGCTGCGCGAACTGGGTTATCCGGTTCGCGCGGTACATCGGGTATTTGCTCCCACCGGACCAAGGCGTCCAATTCCCCTGGTTCGCATCATGGTCGAGAACAGCGAGGCAGGCGCAAGCCTACTCTCTCTTACTCGGCTTTTTGGTTTCCGCGTAAAAGTGGAAAGAAGCCGCGCTCCCGGGGCTCTGCCTCAGTGCTACAAGTGCCAACGCTTCGGGCACCATTCAGAGACTTGTTCAAACGCTCCGGCGTGCGTGAGGTGCTCTCTACCTCACGCTAGTAAACACTGCGATGCCCCTGCTTTCAAAAGGTGCATAAACTGCGGCGGAAGTCACCCCGCCAACTACCGGGCATGTCCGGTGTTTCAGCGGGAGCTCGAGCGGCGAAAGCCGAAAGGGCGCCTGCCACCACCGAGGCATCCGGAAGCTGGTTCTAGACCTGCTACCGAGCAGCCAGGCCCTTCGCCTCCGAAGCAGCCACCTGTAGTTCAGGCATCTCCATCTCAGGCTCCTTCCCAGGCCCCTGTCCCGCCTCAGGCGAAAAAGCGCCGTAACCTCGCGGCATCTAAACAAAGTGAGACAGACCAGCCACTGCCAAACATCTCGGTTGTGGAGCCTGAGAATTCTCAACCCTCCCCAGCACCGGAGAATCCTGCCCCTGCTTTAGAAGCAGCCTCGCCAGACCTCCCGCCCCCGCGGTTCCCTAATGCAGGCAAAAAGAAGCGGCAACGTAAGCCCCGTGGCGCTAGATCCCGGGCTCCTGCCAACCCAGCCGCACAGTCCAGACAGCCTGCGCAGCGCGTGAAGACCGACGTTATCGCATCTGTCCCTCTTCCTAGCACCTCCGCTAGAGGCGCTACACCTGGCCCTAAGAAACCCCTGGCTTCCACCAATCCCCCGATTGACAAGCCTCGGCGCTCTTACGCGCAAACAGTCTCCGGGCACTCTGCCTCAAAAACCGTTCCTGACGACTATCAGGTCGTCAAAGACTTCCTTGCGGAATTCGACCTCCGCAAAGTTGCCCAGACCTTCAGGTCCATCCGCTCCCGCTTGGAGACTGCCGATACAACCGAGAGATTCATGCTTTTGGTGGAAGCCGCCACTTGTGTAGGTTTTCTATGAGTCGGGTCCTCAAACGAGATCTCTCAATTCTTTCCTGGAACGCCAACGGGTTGTCCAACAAGATCCAGGAACTCCAAGAATTACTGGCCCGACTCAAACCCGACGTAGTCCTTCTCAATGAGACCCACTTGACTCCTGCGAGTCGGTTACGACTGGCCAACTATGTGTGCTATCGAAACGACAGGCCGGGCACTGCTGGTGGCGGTACTGCCGTCGCGGTGAGGCTCACTCTCGAGCATCACCGAGTCGTCTTGCCTGCAATGACTCACCTCGAAGGCACCGCTGTGGAGTTGTTAAACACTCTAGGCGGCGTACAGATGGTCGCGGCGTATAAAGCGCCGCAAAAAGAGCTCCTTCACCCCGATCTAGCGGTCGCGTTCGATGCACACAGGAGGGTCATCATGGCCGGCGACCTGAACTGCAAACATCGCGATTGGAACAGTCGCTTGACTGCCCCAAACGGGAAACGTTTGCGCAGGTTTGCCGATTCTCGCAGGATTCAAGTGATTGGGCCTACCCAACCTACGTTCTACCCCTCACAACGCAACGCGGCTCCCGATGTCTTGGACATAGCGGTGATTCAAGGAATTGACTGTCCGGTCCATGTGTCCGCGCTAACGGAACTATCGTCCAATCATCTCCCCATCCTGATACACGTCGCTACCCAGCACGTCGTACGCAGAGATGTCAGGAAGGTGGTAGAATGGGACCGCTATGGCCCGGCGTTAAGTCGCCGATTGCCAGACGCGGGACCACTCGAAACCGTCCGCCAAGTCGACGAGGCAGTTGCCGCGTTTGACGAGGCTGTCGTATCTGCGATCGACGCGTCTTCCAGGATGAAGCCTGGTGTCACGCCCCACTGGCAGCGGATCCCAGAGGAGACGAGTGCTCTCGCATGCGAGAGAAATCGCCTCCGGAGACGCTGGCAGCGGACCCGTGATCCGGCCGACAAGGCAGCGTACAACCGGGCGACCGGCATTTTACGTCGTGAAATGCAGGCCTACCGGAGACGCTGTTGGGAACTCGCCGTGGCCCAGGCAGGGGACGGATCGGACGAAAGTAGCCCTTACCGGATACCTTCGGCGTTGGTAGGGAAGAGGCGCCGGCCTCGCATCCCGGCCATTGCTGGACCTTTCGGTCAAATCCTGGCTCGCCCGGAGGCGAAGGCCGAGTACTTGGGCGCGTGTTTTGAGCGACAGTTCGCACCTAACCCGCCCATGGACTGGGACTTCGACGAAGAAGTCGAGAACGAAGTGGAAGACTTTCTGTCTCTTCCGATCACTACGGAGCCCGAACCCATTACTAGGGAAGAGGTCACAGATCGGCTCGTTGAACTCGTGCCGAGAAAAGCTCCTGGCCCGGACGGCGTCTCGAACGCCGCTCTTACTCGACTCCCGGAGCGAGGAGTACTTTTCTTGGTCGCGCTGTTCAACGCGTGTCTTAGACTGGCTTCTTTTCCCCAGAAATGGCGTAAGGCAACGGTTATAGTGATCCCGAAGCAGGGAAAGGACGCTTCCCGTCCCGGCAACCTCCGGCCCATTAGTCTACTGTCAGCCACGTCAAAGGTCCTCGAACGTTTTGTACAACGGAGAGTACTAGATCATCTAAGAAATTTCGATGTACTGGTCCCCGAACAGTTCGGCTTTCGTGTGGGGCATTCCACCACTCATCAACTGATGAGACTGGTGGAATACATCATGGACGCCGGGTGTCGGAAAGAGCAGACTGTCGCCTGTTTCCTAGATGTGGAAAAGGCCTTTGATAGTGTCTGGCACGACGGGCTCTTGTTCAAGCTCCGGGAAATCCAGCTCCCAGATTGCTACCTTCGCTTGATTGCTAGCTTTCTGACGTAGAGGACTTTCTGCGTGCGAATAGACGACCACGTCTCTTCCGAGAGACGTATCACAGCCGGGGTACCTCAAGGTAGCGTGCTAGGGCCTCTCCTGTTCTCCGTGTATGTCAACGACGCACCCAGAGAGCCTGGAGTCCAGATGGCTTTGTTTGCCGACGACACGGCGGTCTATACCGCCGATCGGAACGCAGACTTTGCTATCCCACGACTTCAGCGCGCACTCGATGCGTATTCGACGTGGACGGAAAGCTGGAAAGTTGCCGTCAACGAAACCAAGAGCTCCGCGGTGCTATTCACAAAGCGCCGGAAAGAACCGCGAGGCCGAGTGAGACTCGGTAGAACGTACCTGCCCTGGTCGAGGGAAGTTAAGTACCTCGGTGTCCACCTAGATCGTCGGCTCACCTGGCGTACCCACGCTGAGACGATGCGAAAGAAAGCGTCCGCTCGTCTCGCGCAACTGTTTCCGCTACTTGCCAACAAGGCTATGACCCGCAAGCTGGGTAAGTTGATTGTCAACGCGTACCTGTTGCCGATCATTACCTACGCTCTTCCCGTCTGGGGTTACCTCGCAACCGTTCATAAAAGAAGGTTGCAAAGCGTTCTCGATAGAGGGCTTCGGCTAGCGGCCAAAGTCCCCTATCGGTTTTCTTCTCGTCTCCTGAGAAGAGGACTCGGTGTCCGCTCCTTGGATGACACCGCAAGGCGACTTGCACGTAAATTTTACGTCCGAGCTGCGAGGACCCAGACAAACCCACTCATAGCTGGCCTTGGCAAGTACCGAATACGTCCAGGTGAATCTTGGAAACGGCCTCGACAAATACTGTACTAGTCGACCTAGTACGAGCATGTCGTTGTAGCGACCACTAAAAAATTAATTAACAATATTCCGTCTGGACAGGACCACTAGGCAGGAGCCCCTACCGGAGGCTCGGTACTAGGAAACCATTGGGTCGTCTCACGACGCTCAACCCAACAGCTCTGACCACTAGAAATTTTGGCGCTCTACATACCGCTGCCGAAAGAAGAGAACCGCAGCACGCCCGGAACAGCGGACGCAGCCGCCGAACATCACAGCGCGGCTCGGGCAGCGTACGCAAATGATTTAGCGTACCCGACAAACGGTACTTTTAAAAAAACTATAGTGTGTACGATTGGCGCCATTTGTCCTGTGACAATATATATATATGTATATCATTTGTTAATAAAGAGATGTCATCTTGTTACATGTTGAAGTGAGTGCATAAATCAGTTAAATTACCTTCCCTTGTGTCCTATAATTAGAGTAATTATTAGTGTTCTCAGTGTTGTGTTGATTTTCAGTTTATTACAACGTAGGCAGCCTGTATAATTGGCTAGCGTCAATTATTACGGGTTCCCTGGATTTGTAACGTAGCCCGGAACGTTAAACTATCTGCTATTTTTAGTAAAGATACTGGTATTAATGCTCTGTGTTCATTAAGCAGAGGTATGCATTTATTGAAACCAAAGATTGACTACCCTAAATTCTTGGATTTCGTTCTCCATGACGTGTCCGTTGATTAACTAAATATAATTAAATCACTACCGACTCGGAAAATAAAGTTTGTTATGGATAAAGACGTAAAAGTTTAACTTATAGCCTGAACCAGTTTTCGCTTATTATAAACTTTGTCAGAGACTGCCATTGGGAGCGCTGGCCGTCTTCTTCTTGGCGACGGCGTCGACTTTTGAAGGATCGATGTTGTGTGTGTGGGGTGTGATACGTTCGAATAATACGTGTGATTTGAATTGTGTCCGTTCGGTTAGGATGTCATTTTTATGGGTTTTTGTGTGTTTATATATTTCCAATTGTTCTAGTGTCTAGTTTTCGGCCTTTTGTGTGTATGTGTAGAATATCCATGTGTCGATGTTTTTGTATGTGTGGTTTGGTTCAATGAGTAGTGATTTAATTATATTTATTGACTATTCGTCGACTAACTTCAGCGACAGTACGGAGATATTAAAAACTACATTCTCTTAGAACGTGCGTTCACTGGATGTGACACTGCAAATTCTGTATGTGGAAAACGAAAAGGGGAAGGTAAAATTTCTCGAGACGAAAAATGCTTTGTAAGAATGTACAATAACATTTAATAACACGAATATGACAGTTGATAAGGTTTAAACAGCAGGAGAAACCATTTTTATGTAGTTGTACTGATAAAAAAACGGTAAATTTTCGTTCGATGAACTCAGATACAATATATTCCAGTATTCATTAAAGGAAAAACTACAAAACTGTGATTGGTTTTACCAACTTCTCCAAGGCAACACAGCATTCTTTCCGAACGTATTATCAAGTCCAACTATGGTACGGTAATATATAGAAACCAGAACGATGGGATTTGACTCTACAAAATGGATTTTGCAAACAATACTATTCTGAAAATAGTTCCTGAAGCTATCTTTACATTAGTATTATGTACGTGCAAAAAAATTGTGTAACTTTACACTGGGGCCGTACTAAAAGTGGTGTGAAATTTTCAGTAGTTTGCAGAAACTGTGAAGGTGTTTACCATTTGAATTGCAAAAATGAAGCTGTTATTCTAAACGACTTCGAAGACGATGATGAAACTGCTGATACTCAAAATGGAAATCAAGAAAACGAAGCTGTAACTGCTATAGACGATGAAAATTAATTTTACAATATTTTAATTGATTTGCTTTTCTTTAAAAAAGTAAATAAACTTAAAATTAATAATTAATAAATTATTTACCTTAAATTATCCGCCGTGTGATTTCTTGTAACTTCGTCTATTACGCGTTTCAGAGCTTATGCTCCATCATCAGATATTAAAAAAGATAAAACTATCACTCTTGCGAGATCGTTAAGTAGTAAAAAATGTCAAAATTTGCATGTGAACCGTACGCGGATTTGGGTGCGCACCCGTTCAAGTTCATTCTGCCACTGAGCAGTAGCTACCTTATCGTAGCCCCAGCGAGCAGACTCAAGGCGGTATCGTACAATCGGTTGGATACAAAGTTCAGGTGGTCATTTAACACGATATCGCGACTCCTTAGGTTTGCATATGCACTGTAAATTTCAAATTCTTCCAAGGCATTCATGAAACGGCCCTTCTTACACACATGTAACGGTATTAAATTGGAACTAAAATCTGTGTAATTATGATTGTGTGAAGTCAGGTGTCGGGCGTAATTTGATTTGATGTTGTCAATGTTTCTTATTTTCTTAGGTAAATGTTCTCGGAATCGTTTAAGGAAACCTCTCCCAGTCTGTCCAATGTAGAAGCACTCGCAATCATTCCATGTTAACTTATATATGCCAGTTTTTTCTTCTGGAGGCGTGTGTTTTTTCGGTTTGAGAATATCCAGTAACTTATTATTAGTCCTGAATGAAATAGTGAAACTATTATTATTCAATATAGAAGACAAAACCTTAGGCATAAAGCTAGTGTAATTAGTAGATATAAAAATGTTTTGCGTGTTGCTGTTTATTCGGGGTTTAAGCATTCTTTTTTCATGTTTTCTCAACAGTTTGTCAATGGTTAGATTAATAAGTTTTTAATTAATGGTTAAAATTAATAGTTTTTTTGTAATTACTAACAAATGTGGGAAACATATTCCGTATATACCCCCTAAATATTGTAAAATCGCAAGATTTCGGTTATATTTCAATTTTCATTGTTTAAAAAAGAAATTAATGACAATTAATTGAATTAATAATGTAAATATATAGGAACAATTATTTAGTATACTTTAAGAAACGTTAGAAAATGATGACCACCCCTTCCCGAAAACAGTTCCATTCCGTAAACGTTTTGGGACTCTTTGGATTCATTAATCATATGCCAAAAGTAGCTTGTACACCCAGTGCCGGATTTACCAACAGGCCGACTAGAGCCGCGGGCTCAGAGGGGGCCGCAAGCTACAGATTTTTTTTACAGAAGTATTTTTATAAAAGTAGGGGGCACTTTGATTTATTTAAGCACGATTTTTTTAAATTAAATTATCAATTTTTGTTAATATAGTTACAGACAAAACATAACGTCCTCAGTTCCTGGAAGCGATCGAGCGAGCGAGCGAAGCTGCCTTCAGGCGGTGGAGCACGGTTGCCACCTCTCCCGATTTGATCGGGAGACTCCCGAAATCGTATCGTTTCTCCCGACTCCCGATTTTAATTTTAAGCTCCCGACTTTTGTAAAAAAATATTTTTTGTATTAAAATTAATTTTATTTTCTCAGTCATGAACTCTACAGTTATGTAAAGTACCTTTAAATTGTTCAGAGTACATTGGGTTTATTTTTTTTGTAAATCGACGCATGCGCACATTCATCTACGAGTAAATGGCAGTGCAAGCTGTACATAACCAAATTACCAAACGTTTGTTTACAATGTAGTCCTCGACTCGTTGCAGTGATTTTAAAAGTTACTTATTAAAGTTAAAATGTGATCATTAAATAAATTAGCAAATCTAATTAGTATAAGTTAGTTCGTAACTGTAAGTATTATGAAAATATTAAATATGCATGTCATATTTCAATAATCATTAAATTACTGTTCTTAACCTTCATCATCAATTACTCATTATAGAATCTTACAGCTTAATCTGTCAATAATAAATTTCGAAAAAATCACGAGTGTTCACTATTATATACGTATATACCCATGATTTTTTTTTTACTACCTCTTTAATGTTTTTTAACATATATTTTTTATTGTTTTCTTAGGTTACTCTGTGATAATCCAAAGTACCTAGAATATTAATCAATACAGACGTTTTTCATCCAAAGAAAACTGATTAGAAGTATTTGTTCCTATTTGAAGTATTAATCCAAGATTTTTATTTGAACGATGGGAAAGTCAGACGATGATAATGTGCTAAACCCAAACAAGAGGAACGTATAAAATATTATACATCATTTAGCGATGATTGGATTAAAAATCCTGAATATAGCAGCTGGTTACGAAAATTAGATGACAAGACAGGTAGATGTGTTAATTGTCAAACTAATTTTACCGTAAAGTGGGAAGGAGAAATGGCAATAAAGAAACATCTGGATTCAAGCAACCATAAGATGATTCAAAGTAATTTTTAAAAAAAATTCCCTTTTAACTCGATTTTTATCATCTGAATCATCCTCAAATGATCTAAAAGTTACTCAAATTGAGCTAATGTCAATTTATCATGGTCTACGTCATCATCACAGTTATCTAAGTACGGATTGTGGAATTAAACTAAATGCGAAAATTTATAGTGATTCGAAACTTTCTAAGCAAGTACACTGTGGAAGAACTAAATCTGAGGCAATCGTTAAGAATGTGCTAGGTCCTAAATCAGTAGAAATGATAATTAACGATCTTAAGCCTGCTAACCAGAATCCTGTTTACTTTTCAATTGCCAGTGACGCATCAAACAAAGGTAACCAAAAATTATTTCCAATAGCTGTTCGTTATTTCACTGTCAATAGTGGAATTCAAGACAAGCTATTAGATTTCGTAGAAGATTCTAAAGAAGCTGCTGAAGATATATTTTCAAACATTGAAAAGTGCTTAAAATCTCACCAATTGAAGCTTACATCAGTTTCATCATATTCTGCTGATAACGCGCCGGTTAATTATGGTATACATAAATCTGTGTTTAAAAAATTATCTGAAACATCACCAGGAATTGTCAAAGCAAACTGTTGCTGTCACGTCATTCATAACGCTGGTCGTAAAGCTTGTGCAGCACTTTCTTTCGACATTGAAACTCTAGTACTCAAAGTTTATGCTGAATTTTCTACAAGTGCAAAGAATTTAGACACTTTAAAATCATTTTTTGAAGACTTTGACCTAGAGTATCATAAAGTCATTCGTCATGTTGCAACGCGATGGTTATCTTTACTTCGATGCGTAAATAGATTAATTTTGAATTGGCCTGCATTGAAATCATATATCATCTCAATAGGCAAGGAAAACTGTGAGCCAGCGATCTGGAGATTCATTGATGATGAAGATGAAGTAACTAATGATCTGTCAAGCCAATTAACATTTCCTGAAATTTATTTATATTTTGTGCATCATTATATGAATGTTTTGACTTAATCTATTTTGATTTTAGAAAAAAAAAAGATCTGACCAGCATAGAATTACACGACATAATGTGCCAGCTAAGAGAAAAAATAAAACATAGATTAAAGTTTTTATGGCGCCAGAATTAAACAAGCTCTGATTTATTTGACACAGCAGCAACAAAAAAAATTTATATCTGAAGCTAACAAGGTCTATACAAAGACATTAGATTATTTAAATGATTTTTATGACTTTGATAATAGTTATTTCCAATATTTTTCGATTTTCGATCTTAAAACACATATCAATTATGATAACGTTTTAAAATTAGCCCAGAAGTTAGTCATCAGTATTGATGAAGATAAAATATTTGATGAAATTGGCGCAGTTAATTCTATTCGCGAAAAAGTTACTGGTATGGATATCCCTATTGACAAAAAATGGTGTCAGATATTTGAATCTCTTGAATCGAGTGAATTGGTGAAGATATTTAGTAAAGTATTGTCAATACCTATAAGTAATGCGTTTGTTGAAAGAATCTTTTCAATCATGAATAACTTATGGACTGAAGAGAGAAATAATTTGAGTGTTCCGATGGTAAAGGCTGAGTTATGTGTGAGAATAAATTATAACATGAATTGTAATGAATTTTTAGATTTTATCACTAAGTCCGACCAAAGAGCTGTACTGGAAAGCTGTAAAAAAATACCAAATATGACTTTAAATTTAATGATAATGATAATAACTAAGTTATTTTTTAAAAACACGTTGTGAACAATAAAAATGTTTAATTTATGTTAATTTATTTATAATTTTGGCCTAAAATAAAATAATTATTTAAATTTTGAGTATTTATTTAATTATTAAACATTTATAACTATAAGTTGTTTATTAAAACACACACACACACACACACACACACTCACAAATTCATATGCACGAACGAGGATGAGTATATCTCCCGACTTCGTGATACTTTGAGGTGGCAACCCTACCGGGTGGAGTGAGGCGAGGACGTCATGATTTGTCTGCAAGTACATATAATACAAATGGAAGACAGTTTTTATTTAAATATTGAGCGCTTATTTTTAAAGACGTTGGCATCCTTAGAAACTAATCTGCGCATGCGAATTTTCAACGTCCGCTATATTGCCCCCAGATTTACACGACCGTAGTACCACCCTTGTTTGTTATCATTGTTTATCTGCGTTGTGACTGAACGGTTTGCGATTTGAGGTTGTTATTATTTTATTTTGAATGTAAAGAAGGTTTTTAGCTTTGTGTGGTGGACAGTGTGTTGTTTCGTTGATATTTATTAATGTGAAAACTATATGAACATAGAATTGAATCCGTACACTAAACGTATTCATCATGAACATGAACATAAACATTCACACGGTTAGTGGAGCCTAAAAACGTAAGCTAAAAAAATTAGTCAGGAGGTGGCCGCTCAGAAAACTTGGCCTAGGGCCTCAAAAATCTTAAATCCGCCACTGTGTACGTCAAGTTTCATAAACAGACTAAGTCTGTTATAAAACTATTTTTTCCGTAGTAATAGCCTTTTACATTTTCACTAACAAATAATTACTAATAGAATTGATTATAAAATATTATTCAGAAATATCACACTTAATAATATTATAATGTAGTGTAAAGGGAAGAGAGAGAGAGAGAGAGAGAGAGAGAGAGAGAGAGAGAGAGAGAGAGCGTAACGTATGTGCACTACTTTACTATAAAGGGACTATTTCAATGCAAAGATTTGTCCATCGATTTAAACTACATGCATCGCGTGCTGACAGGCAAAGTGAACGGCAGAAAACGTTCCGAAGCACGTACACCTTCCCCCACCGCGGGTGGGGGATAAAGCGTTTTGGCGTTAACACGTGTACTAAACGAGTCATTCAATCAGTAATGCACTTGCTTTGACACCTTACAATTATTACATTTGGGACAATTGTACTGAAAATTTGTTATTACGAAGATTTTATTAACAATCCTAATGGTAAACAGTTTCAGTGGATCTTGAAAAAACCTATGTTCAGGGGCAGTGTCCAGGTATCTAATAAAAGTAATTGTTTAGATTTTTATTTCATTAACCAAACTTGAATAATGAGTTTTTCTGAAGTAGAGAAAGGTTTCGGATTATATTGAAGAAGTCGAAAACTTTAAGGGAATTATAAATATGGTTAAAGACATTAGGTCGTACTATAAGCAGGGCTTGATTTCAGGGGGAACGCGCCAGAACCTCTTGGATCCAAAAATAAATTACCGAAAAAATATATGAAAAGAAAAACCTATTTATTACAAAAATTTACTACTACTTTTTAAGTTGTGCCTCTCATTAGCCCCACTAAAAACTAAACATTTCTCAAAATCAAACACCAGCACTAATCTTTATCTTAACTACTATCGGTCATTTTTTTAAAACGTTCAACCTAAAATTCTCTAGTAAGTAGAACGTATTTTTAAAAATTTCAACACTTGAAGATGGTATTCGTAGTTAGCGGTGTCGACACGAAATGACGACCGACATTTGTCTATGCATTCCAGAATTTTTCCGGAGAGCCTTTCTACATTGAAATATGCTACAATAGAAATAATAGCAGTAAGTAGAGGGAAAATGAGGGTCCTGACCCACAAAGGAATGCCGCCTTTCTTAAAAAACAAAAAACGATAAAAAACAAGATCAAAGAGATGCCGCCATTCCCGCGGTCCAAGATTTTTTCCCACGCTCTCCCCACCACCCTGGACCCGCAGCATCCGCGAATTTCCGCGAATATAATTTTTTATATGCAGCCTTTCGCGAGCCTAGATCACTTTCACTTTCTACTGGACCACAGCATCCGCGACTTTTTCGTTGATCTGTGTCAAGATCCGCGACTTTTTCGCGTATCTGGACCACAGCATCCGCGAATATAATTTTTTATTTTTTTATATGCCGCCTTTCGCGAGCTTAGATCACTTTCACTTTCTATCACTTGATGCATTATAGTGTATATATTAAATATATGATCAGGGTTGCCAACCTTGCATGAGTTCAAATTTGTTATAATGTATATTAAATCTATATGATCAGGTTTACCAACCTATGGTGGGGGGTTCCGACTTGATGCATTATAGTGTATATATTAAATATATGATCAGGGTTACCAACCTTGCATGAGTTCAAATTTGTTGTGTGTTATAATGTATATTAAATCTATATGATCAGGTTTACCAACCTATGTATGGGTTCAAACTTGATATGTGTGTGTATTATAGTGTATATTAAAATATATGATCAGGGTTACCAATCCTGCATTATTGTGTGTGTATAGAACAGATCTGCCAACATTTTTCTTCGGTGGGAAATTCAAACTATATTATAGTAAATTGTTGACGACTTCGATATCAACTCTCTCTCCCCTCCTCTCTCTTTGTCTCTAGACACAGTTGTCGATCACGATATAAACTCTCTCTCTTTATGTCATCAGTTTTACATAAGCGTTGTGCTACTTATGGATTATTGTAAGTAGCGATACTAAAATGTAATCACCAGGAAATATATATATTTATCACCTACCTCGTTGCGTCCTACTTATAATTTTTTTTTTTTGACACATGGCAGTCATTGACCACGATTTAGAAATTAATATACTGCCAAGTCTGTGTGTGTGTGGTAAAGTGTTACGCATAAAAAAATCTCCTTGAAATAAGGTATTTTCAAAAGTTTTGTGTACACATACACACATTGTATATGTCTCTCTCTCTCTCGCTGCAAACGTTGACAAGAATTCCCTTATTCAAACGATTTGCATGTGTACACGAACTTAAATATAGTTTGTGTACACATACACACATTGTATATGTCTCTCTCTCTCGCTGCAAACGTTGACAAGAATTCCCTTATTCAAACGATTTGCATGTGTACACGAACTTAAATACAGACGATTGTAATTTTAAAAATTCATTTTGCATTAAATATATATATCGTAAACAATGAAATAATAATATTTCGTCATTGTAAGATTTTAATAAAACAATTATCAGTTTAAATAATAATTTTCATGATTGTAAGATACAACCTACAAATTATTAAAATGTCTCTCTCACACACATTTCTGATTACTATACAAATAATTGCATGCATATTCGGAGTACGTTGACAGCATTGATCGGTTCAACGAAACAAGTCTATGCACACACACACAACGATACTGAATTAGATATAGTTATTATTCGCTAACTTAACCAGAGGTCATTAACCTTGTCACGACGTCCTACATTCTAATTTCACACCTGCCAGTCATTAGCAGCGTTGACAGTAATTAGGATTAATTATGGATTATAAAGTATTTACTCTAAAAACGGACAACTCTACTTTCTAATTTGACACCTGTCAAGCATTAACACCGCTTACAGTAATTACTCTAAAAACGGACACACACACACACGTGCTTTCCCCACTACAGTGTACAATATATATACGCACAGAAAATTAGCGAACTCATTTGTCTGCCAGCGCATGCTGATACTGTACGTCTTACGTGTCTTCACATCGTCTTTGGTAAGTGTACAGATTTTATTTAAACGTAAAAATTATTAAGTGCAGTATTTATTGAATTTAATACATGTGTGTGTGTGTGTATGATCAAATTATTATGTCTGCTACAATTATCTGAAATATATTCTTAATGTATTTTTATATTAATTTTATTGTATGTACCGATTTTATTTAAACGTAAAAATTATTTGCATTATCAAGCACATTATTTATTGAATTTAATACATGTGTGTGTGTGTGTGTGTGTGTGTGTGTGTGTGTATGATCAAATTACAATTGTCTGAAATATATTCTTACCGTATTTGTTTTTTTTTTTTTTTTTTTTATAGTGGCAATTTCGCATTTGACTGCCTGCGTGAAAGCTATCACTGCATTTTTTTAAATAGTTGAAAGACTGTTGTAGTATACACACACAACTTTCATCATTAAGGGTGTATAGACAACACTAGTTGGTGAGTGTACAGATTTATTTAAACGTAAAAACATTATCAAGCGCATTATTTATTGAATTTAATACATGTGTGTGTGTGTGTGTGTGTGTGTGTGTGTGTGTGTGTGTGTGTGTGTGTGTGTGTGTGTGTGTGTGTGTGTGTGTGTGTGTGTGTGTGTGTGTGTGTGTGATCAATTATTATTATGTCTGTTACAATTCTCTGAAATATTGCTTTAAACAAACATTTTTAATGTAACAAATTTAGAAAGTAGGTCCCAGCGTATGATGACATTTATATCTCTCTAATTCTGTTGTGGACATACATACATAGCTGTAAGCAGTGACTATTTCCTTATGAAAGCGGAATGTAGACTTTCCTAAAATTATTTGCATTAAAACATTATCAAGCGCATTATTAAATTTAATACATGTGTGTGTGTATGTGTGTGTGTGTGTGTGTGTGATCAAATTATTATGTCTGGTACAATTGTCTGAAATATATTCTTACCGTATTTGTTTTGTTTTTTTTTTATAGTGGCAATTTCGCATTTGACTGCCTGCGTGAAAGCTATCACTGCATTTTTTTAAATAGTTGAAAGACTGTTGTAGTATACACACACAACTTTCATCATTAAGGGTGTATAGACAACACTAGTTGGTGAGTGTACAGATTTATTTAAACGTAAAAACATTATCAAGCGCATTATTTATTGAATTTAATACATGTGTATGTGTGTGTGTGTGTGTGTGTGTGTGTGTGTGTGTGTGTGTGTGTGTGTGATCAGATTATTATTATGTCTGTTACAATTCTCTGAAATATTGCTTTAAACAAACATTTTTAATGTAACAAATTTAGAAAGTAGGTCCCAGCGTATGATGACATTTATATCTCTCTAATTCTGTTGTGGGCATACATACATAGCTGTAAGCAGTGACTATTTCCTTATGAAAGCGGAATGTAGACTTTCCTAAAATTATTTGCATTAAAACATTATCAAGCGCATTATTGAATTTAATACATGTGTGTGTGTGTGTGCGCGCGCGCGTATGTGTATGATCAAATTATTATGCGTATACATTATGGAGTGGGTTATACAAATAATAATAATAAAGTGTGTGTAATATATACATTTATTAAAATACATTTATTAAAATACATACACACAGCTCCAAGATTATATTAAACAGTTTTTACAATTAAAAATACATACACAGCTCCAAGATTATATTGTTACAAGTATGAAAATATATCTAAACTAGTTTTACAATTAAAAATACATACACACACACAGCTCCAATATTATAATGCTACAAATATGTATATTTAAAACTAGTATTTACAAAATATGTATAAAATAAGACTTAAACACGTCTATGTACTGTGTTGGACAATGGCGTATATTCTACAAGCGAATCATGTAGTATCATACAGTAGGCGGTTGTCTGTCTAGGAAAATTCATTGACGATTCAAATTCTAAACGTACATCAACTGCTGAAGACTTAAGTGTATCGTCTTGCTTGCTACAATCGAACACAAACAGCGGGGCTTTTGATTTGAATAATTCCGGTGTCAGTACTGGGCTGCCGTCTAAACGGTGGTAATACGAACTTTGAAAACTGGCGTACATATTGTACAATAATGCAAAACGGTCTTTCCCAATATCCAAGTTTAAATTATCGTAAGGATAATACTTGTCGTTTAGAAACAGTCTCGCATTGATCACGTTACAGTGATCAAATTCATCAGCGCGTGCTGGCAGTACATTTTTCTTGCTGTCTGAAACGCTAACACAACAAAGCGTAGTTTTTCTAGCTGATTTCTTTCTATAATCAGAAAGAATATCGGTATTACCACACCTACGTTTTAACATTAAATTTCGAGTTTCATTATTTAATTTGCCGTCAGCAGGTAATTTGTAATATTCTTGAAATATAAGGAGGGCATTGGAAACATCTGAATCATTTACTAATTGCAATGACGTTTTATCTTTCGTATAAAGATATCCATATTCATATAAGTAACGTTTAACCTGATCCAATTGAAACTGTGTTGTGTTATCCGTTAAACATTTTGTCCATAATGTTAAAAAAAATATTACAGATTTAAGTGGCGTCATGGTTTCCGATTGTACTTTACAATGACAAATACCAAACAACGTTGTTAATAATTATAAAAGAATATGTTATTATCCCTTCTCCTCAATATTTATAAAAAAGATTTTTAACAAAAATATGAATTAACATGAATCGAACCTACATACTTAGCTTCACATTTACCATTACTAGTCTAACCATTTAATCGATTAAGCTAATTCATATCTTATTAACGAACGATTACTCACGAAAGGAAAAACAGTTTACGTGTCAACGAACTCGGAATGTTTATGTTTACATTTTAAGTGTGCAATGTTTACGTGTCAACAAACACCGTCTGTTTATGTTTACATTTTTATGTTTGAGAGTCATTACATCGGCGGAGATGTCAACTAGAGAGCTCCCCCCTTTCAAATAGTATTCATCAAAACTTTGTAAATTAGAATCTGCACTACAGTCAAACATACGCACACACAAATAAATTAAAAATAGAAATTAATTTCATCATATGTCTGTTGGTTGCTAGTAGTATGGACCTGTATTTCCTCATATCGTCCTTATTGTATTTTTTCGATAGTTTCATAAACAAAAGTTCATACAGACCAGGTGTACCCTCGTAAATTTTTCCTTTGACATGAAAGTTGTCGTTATCATCGATTTTCACATTTGAAACACCTATCATAAATTTACCACCTTCGTATCGAACACCATACATACGATCTATAATCCGTTTACAGTCAGCCGATTCGCACAAACGCATATATTTGTTTGCTAATGAATCGTCACTGAAATGTAAAGTGTTAGGGTTCCATACGCTATTGTCACTGAAATGAGAAGCGTTATGACTCTGCGTGCCACTTTCGTTTTCAGTTATTACATGTTGTGTAGGCTCTTCTTCTCCTCCTCCCCTCCTCCATTATATCACCACTTAACTTTCGTGAAATAGCTTCTAACGGTTCCAGAATCGATCTGTAATTTTTTCTAAACGCCTCGTCGCTTTCTCTGATACCGTGTTGTAATGCATGATATTTTTTCCTTATGTTGTCGCTTATCATGTCTATATCATACGCGAGTCGTTCCTCCTTATTCATTGCCATCGTGTGTTAGCAAGAGGACTGATTACATTACTACAGTGCAACCACTTTTATACTTCGTTGGAAACAATTATGAATCGATCAAAGCCGATTCTATATCTACCTTCATTTATTGGCGAGTCTTTGTCTATGACTAGAAATCCATAACGATCCTTCCACGCTTCCGTGCAAACGTCTTTGAAAGCATCATAGTAGGGGGAAAATAAGGGTTCTGGCTCACACCTCAGGGCATATCTGGACCACAGCATCCCAATGGACCACAGCATCCGCGACTTTTTCATTGATCTGTGTCAAGATCCGCGAACCGCTGGACCCACAGCATGCCAATGGACCACAGCATCCGCGAATTTCCGCGAATAAAAAAACGTAAAACGTAAGACGTAAGACGTAAGACGTAAAACGTAAAACGTAAAACGTAAGACGTAAGATGTGAAACTAAAACGTAAGACGTAAAACGTAAACGTAAGACGTAAGACGTAAAACGTAAAACGTAAAACGTAAAACGTAAGACGTAAGACGTAAGACGTAAGACGTAAGACGTAAAACGTAAACGTAAGACGTAAGACTTTTTTTATTCGCGGAAATTCGCGGATGCTGTGGTCCATTGGGATGCTGTGGTCCAGATATGCTCTGAGGTGTGAGCCAGAACCCTTATTTTCCCCCTACTCATCATATTTCATATCTATGTTAACGTGATCATTGTATGCATGTCGTAAATTTAGATCGTCTTGTTTGAACAATATCAACAAGTTAGCGTTGTCACGTACCAATTGTTTCGGTATCTGGCTATATGTCTGGCATAGATAGAATGTGTCCACACCGCTATGTCTCCCCATAGCAAAATACTTTCGAATATTGTTTTGTCTTTCACACGATACATCATCGAATACGATAACAGAGTCGAGACCAGTGATTTCACTCGGTAGCGGGACTTCTTCGTTCTCGCTGTATGCATGCACGTATCCTGCATTGCAACATCCAGTGAGCGTTACGTGTCGTTCTCTCTGGGTCCCTTGCGTTTCGTAGACTCTTTTCAATTTCTTAATCGCTCTCTGGACACACTCGTTACCAATCTGTCCACGTCTGGGAGCCAATTTCCTTTGCTCAGAGAGGAAATGCTTAGACGGGGTTTCGACGAACAGACTCGCGTATTGTGTTTATATTTTTGTTTGTGTCCGTTGGTTGCTAGTAGTATAGACTTATATTTCCTCATATCGCCCTTATTGTATTTTTTCGGTAGTTTCATAAACAAAAGTTCATACAGTACTACAGTGCAACCACTTTTATATCATCTCTTTTCAGTCATCTACATATATGCATTTGTATTATTTGCGCATGCGCATAACAGCTTTTTTAGTACAGTTGCACACACACACACACACATCAACGCTTGCACTATATATTGTCACCGGACAATATAGATAGAATGTGTCCACACCGCTATGTCTCCCCATAGCAAAATACTTTCGAATATTGTTTTGTCTTTCACACGATACATCATCGAATACGATAACAGAGTCGAGACCAGTGATTTCACTCGGTAGCGGGACTTCTTCGTTCTCGCTGTATGCATGCACGTATCCTGCATTGCAACATCCAGTGAGCGTTACGTGTCGTTCTCTCTGGGTCCCTTGCGTTTCGTAGACTCTTTTCAATTTCTTAATCGCTCTCTGGACACACTCGTTACCAATCTGTCCACGTCCGGGAGTCAATTTCCTTTGCTCAGAGAGGAAATGCTTAGACGGGGTTTCGACGAACAGACTCGCGTATTGTGTTTATATTTTTGTTTGTGTCCGTTGGTTGCTAGTAGTATAGACTTATATTTCCTCATATCGTCCTTATTGTATTTTTTCGGTAGTTTCATAAACAAAAGTTCATACAGTACTACAGTGCAACCACTTTTATATCATCTCTTTTCAGTCATCTACATATATGCATTTGTATTATTTGCGCATGCGCATAACAGCTTTTTTAGTACAGTTGCACACACACACACACATCAACGCTTGCACTATATATTGTCACCGGACAATATAGATAGAATGTGTCCACACCGCTATGTCTCCCCATAGCAAAATACTTTCGAATATTGTTTTGTCTTTCACACGATACATCATCGAATACGATAACAGAGTCGAGACCAGTGATTTCACTCGGTAGCGGGACTTCTTCGTTCTCGCTGTATGCATGCACGTATCCTGCATTGCAACATCCAGTGAGCGTTACGTGTCGTTCTCTCTGGGTCCCTTGCGTTTCGTAGACTCTTTTCAATTTCTTAATCGCTCTCTGGACACACTCGTTACCAATCTGTCCACGTCCGGGAGCCAATTTCCTTTGCTCAGAGAGGAAATGCTTAGACGGGGTTTCGACGAACAGACTCGCGTATTGTGTTTATATTTTTGTTTGTGTCCGTTGGTTGCTAGTAGTATAGACTTATATTTCCTCATATCGTCCTTATTGTATTTTTTCGGTAGTTTCATAAACAAAAGTTCATACAGTACTACAGTGCAACCACTTTTATATCATCTCTTTTCAGTCATCTACATATATGCATTTGTATTATTTGCGCATGCGCATAACAGCTTTTTTAGTACAGTTGCACACACACACACCATCAACGCTTGCACTATATATTGTCACCGGACAATATAGATAGAATGTGTCCACACCGCTATGTCTCCCCATAGCAAAATACTTTCGAATATTGTTTTGTCTTTCACACGATACATCATCGAATACGATAACAGAGTCGAGACCAGTGATTTCACTCGGTAGCGGGACTTCTTCGTTCTCGCTGTATGCATGCACGTATCCTGCATTGCAACATCCAGTGAGCGTTACGTGTCGTTCTCTCTGGGTCCCTTGCGTTTCGTAGACTCTTTTCAATTTCTTAATCGCTCTCTGGACACACTCGTTACCAATCTGTCCACGTCCGGGAGCCAATTTCCTTTGCTCAGAGAGGAAATGCTTAGACGGGGTTTCGACGAACAGACTCGCGTATTGTGTTTATATTTTTGTTTGTGTCCGTTGGTTGCTAGTAGTATAGACTTATATTTCCTCATATCGTCCTTATTGTATTTTTTCGGTAGTTTCATAAACAAAAGTTCATACAGTACTACAGTGCAACCACTTTTATATCATCTCTTTTCAGTCATCTACATATGTGCATTTGTATTATTTGCGCATGCGCATAACAGCTTTTTTA
This sequence comes from Magicicada septendecula, assembly GCA_034769895.1. Classification (NCBI taxonomy): domain Eukaryota; kingdom Metazoa; phylum Arthropoda; class Insecta; order Hemiptera; family Cicadidae; genus Magicicada; species Magicicada septendecula. The sequence continues at coordinate 71,530,898 of CM068370.1, forward strand.
GTACAGTTGCACACACACATCAACGCTTGCACTATATATTGTCACCGGACAAAAGGCTTGCCGCATGACAACTGGCACCAATCGTACACTCTAGTGTTTTTGGTGGTCCTAAAAAGGACCGAGTTGTGAGAACGGCGATGTTGGTAGTGCCGCGCTGAGATGTTCGGCGGCTGCGCCTGCTGTTCACGGCGTACTGCAGTCCTCCTCTTCTTCCGACACTGGTTGTAGAGTCAGCTGCCGACCCAGCGAAATCCATCGCTGACGCGGAACTGAAGGGTGAAGACGCAAGAACGTCGTTCCTTTCGGCTGACACCGCCTCGAGGTCGTTCGAGAGAGGAGAGGAGATGAAGTGCGTTCGATGGCGTAGCGATGAAGTGTTCAAAATTTTCTGCCGGCTCAGGTTTTATTAACTAACTGGCATCGCTGATTGGCTAGCTCCGAACACGAAGTTGGTTACGTCTCGGTGGCTGCTGATGCCTGATTGGCTCGCTGTGTCCACCGCTGGTACCGGAGAGCAGATGTTCGCATACCGCTGCCATCACAATATATAACCGGTGAACTTCACAATCGTTCGTGTTGCTGAACACTACTGTGCTACAAATTGTATGTTACAAATTGATATTCTAATTTACTTTGTGAGATATAAAGCGTTTAAGATACACTAACATAATACCAGCGTTATAACAGTTTCTTTGTTTTTCAGTATTCACTCTCACGTCTGAATATTACCATGTCTGACCTTCAACAGAATCCAGAACATCAGCAGGAACAGGAACATCCTCAACAAGGTAAAAATTTTTTTAAATACCAATTGTCTCTCTCTATAATTATGTAGCAAACCAAATTTGTTTGATATGAATTAACATGTATAAGATAGTCTCTTGACGTTGTTTAGAAATTGATATGACGGAGAAAATTTTTTATGTTCTGACATAGGTTTGTCACCTTCTCCCCAATGTATTGTCTCTTGACATCGTTTAGAAATTGACATGACGGAGAAAATTTTTCATGTTCCACCATAGGTATGTCACCTTCTCTCCAATGAACTAATTCAATTCCACAACAAAAGCATTTAACTCTATTGTCTATGAATGACATACTATGTCCACAAACATCATAATTTAGCGGATAGTAGTAAAAGCCGGCAAACGCTAACTCGTCGGGGCTGACAAACGTCACTTCCCAATACTTGAACGATTTTCTTCTTTCACTTTCAATGCTAAAATCAGGAGTAGCTGTCATCTTCACAGTTTGCAATAAACTAGCCTATTACTAACGTGTACTATCTATTTACCTCAAACATGAATTTGTGTGTGTTATTCATCATTCCTATTAGCTAATACATGTGTTTCTATTGTTTCAGATATGACGCGATTTTATATCGTGCGCAACACGAGTATTAGAGGATCCCTCATAACGTTTAATTATCTGCCCGTGTACACGGACACAGAAGAAGATCAAGATATAGTACCGATAATGACCGAGGTGCGACCTTTATTGTGCAAGGATATTCTGGCAGAACAAGCACGTTTACGCAGTATCAAATGGCATATTGCGTGCAGGATACGTTTCACTAAAACTGTGTTAGATGGTGACAGCGGCGAAGAAAAAGAGGTAACCAAAGACGCCGTCTTCCACGGACGTTGTCGTACGTTGCTCACGGACGACAACGACGAGTTGAACTGTCTACTCGATGAATCCTACGATAAAATCATGAATAGCATATCCAATTTTACCCGTGACGGGAGCGGATGGTCGGTGGATGCTGTACTGAAGCTGGAACTAGTTGTTGGACGGTACCGACCTCTAGCAGCGTCCTCCTACCTTCCAACCCCGCGAAAACTTGCACTCACCAAGGCAGTAGTCAACATCAATAACTCCCAAGATGAAATGTGTTTTCTATGGTCCGTACTAGCTCACATACACCCTCAACAAAAGCATAAAGACCGTGTTTCAAAATACCTCTTATTCAAAAACACAATAAATATGTCCGGTATCGAGTACCCTGTTTCTATAAATTCACTTTCTAAATTTGAAACACAGAATCCCAATATTTCTATAAACGTTTTCGGCTATGATATAGAAGACAATATCAGAAACGAATCAAAAAATGAGGTTTATCCGTTAAGAATTACCCCCCATAAGGACAGATTACACCACGTTAATCTTTTGCTTCTGTCCGATACAAATAGCCGAAAACATTACTGTCTTATCAGTAGCATTAATAAATTGTTATTTTCCCTAACAAAACACAGCAATAAATCATTTTACTGTGACTACTGCCTGCATCGTTTCTCCACAGAACATGGTCTGTCCGATCATCTCCCCTACTGCACACCTCACGGCGAGCAGAAAACCAAAATGCCCACAGAGGAGGAGAAGTTTATGTCATTTAAAAATTACGCGCACTGTCTTAAAGTACCCTTTACCGTCTACGCCGACTTCGAGTCCCTCATCACTCCGCTTCAATCGTGTTCACCTGGTAACAACGTCCCGACGACAGTGCACGAGTTAGGCGAATTCTACTCAGTTGATAGCAACGGTGCCCGTCAGAAAATAACTTCTCCTCCTGTATCGTCCACATCATACGAAGCGATGCATATTCCGTCAGGTTTCTCCTATGCTATCGTGGATCATACACACAGACTCTGGAGAGAGGCTAAAGTTTATCGAGGTGAAAACGTCGTAGACACTTTCTTCTCGTGGTTGATGAAAGACGCCGAGGATATGATGAAGGTAGTACGACATAACGTGCAAATAATTATGTCCGATGATGACAATGTTGCGTTCACTAACGCCACCGTTTGTCATTTGTGTGAGCGCCCTTTGACAGACGATGACAAGGTACGCAATCATTGTCATCTTACGGGGAAATTCTTGGGAGCAGCCCACAATAGCTGTAATCTAAGCTACAAGATGCCTCGTCATATCCCCGTCTTCTTTCACAACCTTCGTGGCTATGACTGTCACCATTTAATGCAGGGTTTAGGAAAATATAAGGACCAACACGTATCCTGCATTGCAACATCCAGTGAGCGTTACGTGTCGTTCTCCCTGGGTCCCTTGCGTTTCGTAGACTCTTTTCAATTTCTTAATCGCTCTCTGGACACACTCGTTACCAATCTGTCCACGTCCGGGAGCCAATTTCCTTTGCTCAGAGAGGAAATGCTTAGACGGGGTTTCGACGAACAGACCAATCTGCTCGTACGCAAGGGAGTATACCCTTACGAGTACGTTGACAGCATTGATCGGTTCAACGAAACAAGTCTACCCGCTCGTGAACACTTTGATAACCGGTTGTTGGAATCGGCTATTTCGGACGCAGATTACGAGCACGCACAAAACGTGTGGAGTGCATTCAATCTGCGTACGTTTGGCGACTACCACGATTTGTATTTGTTGACAGACGTAATGCTGCTGGCCGATGTCTTTGAAAGTTTCCGAGACATGGCCTTACGCGATTACTGCTTGGACCCGTGTCATTTTTACTCGCTTCCCGGACTCGCTTGGAACGCGATGCTAAAAATGACAGGGGTCGAATTAGAGCTGTTAACAGAGATAAATCTACATCTGTTCCTTGAGTCTGGGATCCGCGGAGGCTGCGCGATGATATCCAACCGTCACGCAGTCGCTAACAATCCTCTGATTCCAGATCAGTACGATGTATCGAAACCGACCTCCTTCATTCTGTATACAGACTGTAATAATTTATACGGTGCAGCCATGTCGCAACCACTCCCTTACGCAGACTTCCGATGGCTCGATCGTAACGAAATCGAGTCCTTGGACGTACGTAATGTGAGTGATGATTCCGACATCGGGTACATCCTCGAAGTCGACCTACACTATCCTGATACCTTACACGACCTGCATTCCGACTACCCACTTGCACCTGTGCGCCAGCGCATAACACCCAATATCCTTTCTCCCTTTTCCAAACGTTTACACGAGAGTATATACAGATCATCGTATAACGAATCAGGGTCATCCGTAGAGAAGTTGTTAACAACTTTGGAGGACAAACAAAATTACGTTCTCCATTATCGAAATTTGAAATTGTATTTAAGTCTTGGCTTAGAGCTGAAAGCGACTCATAGGGTGTTGTGTTTTAAGCAAAGCGCTTGGTTGAAACCGTTTATCGATTTCAACACCCGCAAGAGGCAAACAGCCGTCAACAGCTTTGAAAAAGACCTTTTCAAACTGATGAACAACGCCGTATACGGTAAGTCGCTGGAGAACGTACGGAAACATATAGACTTTGAACTAGTCTCGAATGAACGACGGCTTCAAAAACTAGTTTCCACACCTAGGCTAAAACGTATGATTCGTTATACGAACGATCTGGTGGGGCTCTCACTTCGTAAAAAATCCATCGTTCTTTCCCGTCCCGTGTATGTCGGCTTCACGGTGCTTGACGTTAGCAAAACGATAATGTACGACTTTCATTATCGTTATGCTGTCGCCAAGTACGGTTGCAACGTTAAATTATTAATGACAGATACAGACAGTCTGATGTATAGCATTCAAACATCAGACTTGTATGCAGACATGAAGAAGGACCTACACGTTTTTGACACGTCGGATTACCCTACGTCTCATCCTTGTTATAGCCTTAAGAACAAAAAGGTTGTCGGCCTGTTCAAGGATGAAACGTGTGGTCGTCCTATTAGAGAATTCGTGGGTCTCCGTGCGAAATGTTATTCGTTCCTTGTGGCCCACGAAGATCCTACCAAAGAGTGTCAAAAACGTGTATGTAAAGGTGTGCCTCGAGTTGCAATTAAGAGGAGTCTGCGACACGATATGTATCGCAAGTGTCTCACTGATCATTGTCAGTTTTCTACCAGTGCGCTTTGTTTACGTAGCGATCATCATACGCTGTACACGATGCGTGTAAATAAGCAAGCGTTGTCACCGTATGATGATAAGCGCTATATATTAGACAATGGTCATGATACGCTTGCATACGGTCATTATCGAATATGACAACGCATCAACATGGAGAACGACGACACCTCCCCACCTACTAAAAAAATTTGTCTCCATGTATAGTAACCCCCCTCAACACTTGTTTCTTTCGTCAGTTGATGTCTCTCGGTGCTTCAGTCCAGACGTCTGTAAACGTAAGTTCACATATTAATATCGCAACGATATTTGTATGTTTAAACATAATATATATATACATATATAGAGTTTGTAATGTGTGTGGTTTCTTTGTCTTACAGTATTATGGATAACACTGCGGTTATAATCGACTTCCAGTGCTTTTTCGACGACAACGGAAAATATATTGTGAAGGAACTGTCAATCATGGACGTTCTGAGATTTGCTGGTAGACATTGGATTTTGACACCGCCTGCTACATCCGTTACGAATCCCAAATACGTTAGGACAAACCACTGGTTAACGACAAATTATCATAGACTTAGATGGAGCGAAGGAGAGACACCATACGACAATCTTGTTTCATTGTTAACATCACATACACGTATATATAAATATGTGTTTGTGAAGGGTTTTGAGTAAAAACGTTTTTTGCAATCAAAGATAATACACAATAATATCATCAATCTCGATGACTTTGGTTGTCCTAAAAACTTACCGTATATAATTCATGGAACAGAATGTCTTAGACATTTCAATTCTTCTGACCGTTGTGCCAACTATAAGGTGCATGCTATTCGGGAATGGATGATTCATGATTTTTGCTTTAAACAAACATTTTTAATGTAACAAATTTAGAAAGTAGGTCACAGCGAATGATGACATTTATATCTCTCTCTCATTCTGTTGTGAACATGTACATACATGCATAGCTGTAAGCGGTGACTATTTCCTTATGAAAGTGGAATGTAGACTTTCCTAATGACATTGTTATATTTTGGTGTCTCTAATTTCGTCTGTGGGACATGTTCATACATGCAAATGAAAGTGGGACACCGACGTTACCACCACCACCACCACTATCACATTCTACTGTCCTTTTGTGACGAATATTCTATCATTGTTTGGTTCTCTCTGGTTTGATACAGACGTGTTCACTAGTGTCTTCTAATAATGTCGTTTCTTGTAAAGTTTAATGCTGTAAGTGCTATCGAGTACAAACGATGTTCAGAATTGACAGTGAATAAAAAATATCCCATCATGGTCTTAACAAATGTGGACACAAAATATGGGAACTCTGTGCTTGCTACGTTGGAGGATGGCGACCGTCAGTATCGTGTCTATCTTCCCAAGAGGTATGCAGGTGTCTTCACGAATGAGGAGCTCAGACATATCAAACCTAAAGAACTACATTTAGTGTATCGAGGGACGAGAAATCAAACAACACAAGTAGAGATTGAGTCCTAACGTCGTAAGTAGCAATCGTGTTAACAAACAATTTATTGATGTGTGTGTGTGTGTGTGTGTGTGTGTGTGCGTGTGTGTAGTTTCAACTCACTGTACTTAACACTTTAATAATTGAATTTGTATGTACATGATAAATGTATCATTGATTCTATTTAGTTTCGTTGAATAATAATTGGTTCGATTAGAAATTATTTGAAAGTACATTACCTTTATGCGATAAATGTATCATTGATTCTAAGTAGTATTTACAAATTTCCAGTGAATAATATTTGGTTTGGTTTGATTAGAAATTATTTGAAAGTACATTAACTTATGAAAAATGACATATACTTGAAAAAGTTTACTTACTTAACGCATTTGATTCTTTCCACTAACTGTGTGTGTGTGTGTGTGTGCATGTGATAATTGAATATTATCGTATCAGTGATTCTAATATCGACTGTATTGTTATGTTACAGATAAACTTCCTTGTGAACTGTATCTACAGCCGTGAAATTATTATTTAAAAATCTTACAATGTCAAAAAATTATTATTAATATTTATTTTATATAACAATGTTTGTTTGTGATATATGTATATTTAATCAATGTAAAATGTATTTTGAATAATTGTATTATAACGGTTTGTAAACTATATTTTAAGTTTGTGTACAGTGCTGTAAATATATATTTAATCATTTAAAACAATATTATTATTAATATTTTATATATAACAATGTTTGTGATATATATATATATATATATTTAATCAATGTAAAATGTATTTTTTGAATAATTGTATTATAGCGGTTTGTAAACTATATACTTTATGTTTGTGTACAGTGTTGTAAATATATATATTTAATTATTTAAAACAAATTATGGTTTATTTTAATTTATTTCGTTATAAACCTTCGAATATGCATGCAATTATTTGTATAGTAATCAGAAATGTGTGAGAGAGACATTTTAATAATTTGCAGGTTGTATCTTACAATTACGAAAATTATTATACAATGTGTGTGTACACAAAACTTTTGAAAATACCTTATTTCAAGGAGATTTTTTTTTTTATGCGTAACACTTTACCACACACACACACAGACTTGGCAGTATATTAATTTCTAAATCGTAGTCAATGACTGTCAAGTGTCAAAATTAGAAGTAGGACGCAACGAGGTAGGTGATAAATATATATTTCCTGGTGATTACATTTTAGTATCGCTACTTACAATAATCCATAAGTAGCACGACGCTTATGTAAAACTGATGACAACTGTGTCTAGAGACAAAGAGAGAGGAGGGGAGAGTGAGTTGATATCGAAGTCGTCAACAATTTACTATAATATAGTTTGAATTTCCCACCGAAGAAAAATGTTGGTGTAAATATATATTTAATTATTTAAAACAAATTATGGTTTATTTTAATTTATTTCGTTATAAACCTTCGAATGTGCACGCAATTATTTGTATAGTAATCAGAAATGTGTGAGAGAGACATTTTAATAATTTGCAGGTTGTATCTTACAATTACGAAAATTATTGTACAATGTGTGTACACAAAACTTTTGAAAATACCTTATTTCAAGGAGATTTTTTTATGCGTAACACTTTACCACACACACACAGACTTGGCAGTATATTAATTTCTAAATCATGGTCAATGACTGTCATGTGTCAAAAAAATTAGAAGTAGGACGCAACGAGGTAGGTGATAAATATATATTTCCTGGTGATTACATTTTAGTATCGCTACTTACAATAATCCATAAGTAGCACGACGCTTATGTAAAACTGATGACATAAAGAGAGTGTTTATATTGTGATCGACAACTGTGTCTAGAGACAAAGAGAGAGGAGGGGAGAGTGAGTTGATATCGAAGTCGTCGTCAACAATTTACTATAATATAGTTTGAATTTCCCACCGAAGAAAAATGTTGGCAGATCTGTTCTATACACACACAATAATGCAGGATTGGTAACCCTGATCATATATTTTAATATACACTATAATACACACACATATCAAGTTTGAACCCATACATAGGTTGGTAAACCTGATCATATAGATTTAATATACATTATAACACACAACAAATTTGACCTCATGCAAGGTTGGTAACCCTGATCATATATTTAATATATACACTATAATGCATCAAGTCGGAATCCCCCACCTTGATTTAATATACATTATAACAAATTTGAACTCATGCAAGGTTGGTAACCCTGATCATATATTTAATATATACACTATAATGCATCAAGTGATAGAAAGTGAAAGTGATCTAAGCTCGCGAAAGGAGGCATATAAAAAAATAAAAAATTATATTCGCGGATGCTGTGGTCCAGATACGCGAAAAAGTCGCGGATCTTGACACAGATCAGCGAAAAAGTCGCGGATGCTGTGGTCCAGTAGAAAGTGAAAGTGATCTAGGCTCGCGAAAGGCTGCATATAAAAAATTATATTCGCGGAAATTCGCGGATGCTGCGGGTCCAGGGTGGTGGGGAGAGCGTGGGAAAAAATCTTGGACCGCGGGAACGGCGGCATCTCTTTGATCTTGTTTTTTATCGTTTTTTATGTTTTTTAAGAAAGGCGGCATTCCTTTGTGGGTCAGGACCCTCATTTTCCCTCTACTGCAGTATCTTCAGATGAATGTGAGAGGGGTTTTTCACAAATGAATCTAATCATTACATCTTTAAGAGCATCTGTAAAAACAAAGATTATATCCAGTCTCTTATTTGTGAAAATTAATGGACCTCCTTTCCGTTTATTTGATCCATCAAAGTGCTAATGAAAAGAAAAATCTAATTATTGCAAAAATGTACTACTACTTTTTAAATTTGCAACTCATCAGTCCCACTACAAAACTAAACATTTGTCAAAATCAAACACCAGAACTAATCTTTATCTTAACTACTATCGTTCTTTTTTTAATACATTCTACCTAAAATTCTCTTGTAAGTAGACGCATTTAAACAAATTTCAACAAAGCTCGCTCCATCGAAGTGCGTGGATTCATGGCTGATTTCTGGCCATCATACATCATTGGAAACAAAGAGTAAGGAAATATCAAGAAACAAACAATATAACGACACAATGATGAAATTATGGAAACTTTTTTAAAATGTCCGAACCATCGAAACCATCACGTAGAGTTTGAATGAGGCTCCGGGATGACGCCATCATGAGTGACATGTTTTCGATTGTCATGAGGCTAACCTGACGATGAAGCTCTGTAGAAATATCAGTAAACTTTATTATCTTTTTAGATAATAATTATTTTTTTAGTTTATACGTATCTTACGTATTTTATGAGGCTTTAAACTGTAGACCCCCTTTGTAATCACCTGATGTAACTTATACGCTAATATAAAATACAAGTATATTTGTGTCTTTACAACTTTTGAATTGGTGCGTTCCGTCACTTATAATTTTAGAAATCAACAACTGACTATAAGGATACCATTCTGTATTATCTGTGTGGCTTTATAATATACACCGATGGGTTTGCCATTGGGACTAACATTGTATTACTATATCACAGTAACTATGGCGCTACCAATATACAGCGTATCTTAATTAGAAGAGATTTCACTGTTCAGATAATAATAAGCATTTGCTCAGCACTAGCACTTGCAAACACAACGATAGAACAGTATTATTATTTATTTTAGTTTTCTTTGATATCTTACGTTTGTTTCCCTCTTCGATACAAAGAAAGCTCTATTTTATTTACGTGAAGAAGGGAGGGACAAGGAAGTGTGAAATTTTCTGAAGAATGTCGTGTTACAGTGGGAGAATGCAAATCAATTTTAACGTAAGTGAATTTGTTACCATTAACATTTATTTATAATTTATCTGTACTGTCAATGCGCACAGGTTCGTACAATATACGACTAATGTTTGGGTGAAATGAAACGATTAATAAAATTAAACAGTCGAAAACAACAGAGTGTCGAATTAAAGAACGTTTGTTGATGGGTGTAAATTTTTAAATCTCAAGCCATACGGATGCTGCTTTAGATACTTATTAGGGGTATTTTATTTGACGCATTTTTGCTTTTTAAAAAACAAGCGTGAGAGTGCCAAAGTGTGATCCAAGACTCAACTCCTTCACCTAAGTCTTGCTTCTCGTCATCGTCATCATCATCTTCACGGATTAAACCAAGGATGGTTTGTTCCGGTCTCAAATAGTTAAAGATTAGAACTGGTCACTCCAGTGCTTCCTCGGACGTCTCACACCTCTCCGTCCCCTCGGGTTATAGTTCCAGAGTTGTTTGGGGATGCGGCAGTCATCCATTCGGCAAAAATGTTCCCACCAATTCAGCCGATACTGGGCGATCCAGTCGAGTGTACTCATAATATTCAGTTCCTGCCGTATATCTGTGTTTCTTCTATGATCATGGAGAGTATACCCTGCCACGTGCCTGAGACATTTCATTTCAGCCGCTTGAATCCGATTGGTCTGGCCTTTCGTTAAAGTCCAATTCTCAGATCCATAAAGAAGTGTGGGAAGAGCCATCACCTTGTAGAATTTTAGGCATGTTCCTTTACTTGCTGACGTAAGGGTTCGCTCAATGGTCACGCACATAAGGTTGAACGTATGTAACTTATTGACAACGTCGTTGCATGGATTATAAGACACTGTAGCCCAGGTATTCAAAATTGCTTCTCTTTTTCTAATGTTACATCATACTGAGGAGTGTCCAGGTGGCGCATTAGTCAGCGCACTTGGTTCCAAAGAGGGGAGCTACCCGTCTCTGGTGGATCGTACTATAAGCTTACGAAACCCGAATATCAACGCGGATTCATCAAGTAAATCGAATGCATATCAAGTAAGGAAGTTAGGCGACCTGTACATATGGAGTCAAGATTAATGTAACTTAACCTAAGCCGAATCGGTGATTTCTCAAAGGGGTTGGGCCACATTTTTAACGATATTCAGTCGACAGTGGTTTTCGAATATTAAGGGTTTCGAGACATTGTTTAGTTTAGAAATAGCGTGAGTCTCATGCACGTATGCTGAACAATGCCGTAGTCGTTTGTGGCCATTACGGCAGAAGATGACCGATTTTCTCTTCCATGACTTTTTTGTTCAGGTTATCGTGTATTAATATGTGTCCAATTAGCTGACCTATTCTTCTTTCTATATTCTTATAATATGTTTCTACGAACATATTTACAATATATTTAAATAAAAGTAAACCCTAAAAGGAAAATACGCAATTTAATAAGTTTCAGTTCACTGGATCTTTCAATGGAAATTTTAGTTTTCCTTTTTACTTATGTCACAAATTTAATCCACTTTTGGGACTGCTGAAAACAACGAAACACCATAAAACCGTATAGTAGGTAAATAATTTGTATAAAGAATTATGAAAAACGGCTGAAAATGATTAATGTTACTCATTTCAAAAAAATTTTGTTTTTAAATTTTAGTAACTTTTTTAACGTGTTCACGATACGATAACAATATGACCTTAACTCACGCGAGAGTAAACATTTAACTACACATGTGACACTGGATTCCAGATTAGGCCAACAGGTGGCAGCGATTTCGCACCACATCAACCTCTACATTCTAGTACTGAAAAATACGAAACAGTTGTTATAACTATCCATAATGAAAAACATAATTAAAAACTGTAGTAAATAATTCCAGTCCACAATTAAATATCGGTTTGGAGAACCATAGGCCTACATGACTTCCATGTTCTAAGATTTATATTTAAAATCATTTTCGAAATGAAATATTTCCATAGGAACTACTTCTTTCTTCAGCCTTAACTGCAGTACTGTGGTCACTAACGTGTACCACCTCACGTTAGTGCACTCGATTTTCACTGATGATGGCAGTCGATGGCATTGCCGAAACGTCAGGTTTTGCAAAAAACATTGGACCACGGCCAAACAGCCCGGGAAGGAATTTTACCAACAAACTACTTCTTTGTTGCCGATAACGTACTGCACATATAAATAAAAATTATGCACCCCCCTTCAACTATCATTTTCACTTATAGAAAATTACCTCTTCCCCCTTGAACTACCATTTTCATTTATAGATATTTCATCTACCTTTCTACAGTGGATTATTATGACCTTTTTAGGATACTTTATTTATCAAAATTAAGTACTTTACTCTTGTTAAAACATAAAACGTTGCAGGTGAACTACCCTTTTCCCTTGAATCTTGACCAAATTCAATAGACCTTGGGTCCTCTACAACTCAGGCACATATGCAAAAATTATTTAATTCTGTTTGAATTTGCTGCAGTTATCGTTCGCCATAGAAAAATATCGGTATGGAGAATCATACATGACTTCCATGTTCTAAGATTTATATTTAAAATCATTTTCGAAATGAAATATTTCCATAGAAACTACTTCCTTCTACTTACTGCTTCAGCCTTGCTTCAGCCTTAACCACAGTACTGTGGTCACTAACGTATACCGCCTCATGTTAGCGCACTCGATTTTCACTGATGTTAGAAGCCGATGGCACTGCCGAAACGTCTGGTTTTGCAGAAAATATTGGACTACGGCCAAACAGCCCGGTAAGGAATTTTAACAACAAAATACTTCTTTGTTGCCGATAACGTACTACACATATAAAAAATTATCCCCTCCCCTTCAACTATTATTTTCATTTATAGAAAATTACCACCACCCCGTTCAACTAGCCTCTTCATTTACAGATATTTCATCTACGTTTCTACAGTGGATTATTATGATCTTCTTATCAGGATACTTTATTTATCAAAATTAAGTACTTTACTCTTGTTAAAACATAAAACGTTGTAGGTAAACTACCCTTTCCCCGTAACCGATTTTCACCAAAATCAATAGGCCTTGAGTCCTCTACAACTCAGGCACATATGCAAAAAATTATTTGATTCTGTTTGAATTTACGGCAGTTATCGTTCGCCATGAAAAAATTACTCTTGTTAAAACATAAAATGTTGCAGGTAAACTACCCCTTACCCTTAACCGATCTTCACTAAAATCAACAAGCCTTGAGTCCTTTACAATTCAGGAACGTATGCAAAAAATATTTGATTCTGTTTGAATGTGCGGCAGTTATCGTTCGTCATAGAAAAGTTACACTGTTTAAACATAAAACGTTGCAGGTAAACTACCTCTTCCTCTTAACTGATCTTCACCAAAATCAATAGCCTTGAGTCCTCTACAGCTCGAGCACATATGCAAAAAATTATTTGATTCTGTTTGAATTTGCGCCAGTAATCGTTGGCCATAGAAAAAAATTCTACATACAGAGAGACGCACACATACACACACGCAGACACTTTTCGGAAAATTACTTTTCTTCATGTTTTGAGGGTAGTACATTCAGAATCAGCCCTTATCTCGAACACGATTATTTTCGCCAACACCATACTTCCATTTCCTTACGGAATATGGTAGTAAAAACTATAATAAATAATTCAGATATTTGTATTTTTATTAAGAATGTTAGTCAAGTGGTTTAGAATTACTCTAACTGCCGTCTAATCCTCTGTTATCAAAAAGCGTGAGACCGAGTTATATTTAATGTTTTAGCTAAGAAGCACTATATATGTGTTACCTACTTCGTAAAGTGTATTGACCTCTTTCGTTGACAGACTAATTATAAGTAATAAAAAATATTAATCTGTAAAACATTATATACGCCCATAAGGAGCTAGGAATGGACGATTCCACAGTTCATCGTTTCGACAGCTGCTTTCAGGGCGACACGGAACACAGCATTTGAAATCAGAGCTTGTATGCCGTGTCGGCGGATACAGTCTCATATCGTTCGGTCAATCAAATGTTTCAGGTTTAAATAGCCAGCAGAAACTCACGTGATCACCGACATGGTGACCTGCCTTTTTATCCTGGCTTCCTGTTGATAGTCAAAAATAGGTCAAAAATCGACAATAAGTTGGGTATAATTACCTATTATCAAGTCTAATACATCAATTACGTAAATATATTAATGTATATTAGTATATACGTAAATACGTACATATTTATATGTATGTACGTATGTAATATAGCGAGCGAGGCCGACGAGAAAGACGTCTTTCTTGTTGGCCTCGGTAATATACGCTACGTAATATTGACGTATATTAACATTTATTACTGTTTATTAATATTTTAATTACATTAATTATTTAACAACGTTACTTAGTCGTTGGTGTGAAAACAACATTTATGACGCATGAAACTTAATATGTGATTTCTATCCTTCTAAGTCAGAACAGTTTCTAACAAAAGTCTGGACTAAGAGTCCTAAATTTCGAATAATCAAAATTTTAAAACTTATCGATGATTCAATTGTAAATGTAAAAGTTTAAAGATGAGATAAGTAATTGCGGTAAGCCAGCTTCATAAACTCATAAAGTTCACGCAATAAATTAGAACATGCTTATCTACAAGTTACAAGTTCGAGGGCTATGCGGGACGAAGGACATGCCCGTCGCCCGCTCGTATACTGCGTCTCGAGCTTCAAATAGAGCTCTTGCCGCAGCAACGATAGATAGAGCTGGATTTAGGGTGTGGCCTGTTACCGGCCGTGGGAGTTCAATTAATTATTAGTTAATTGAGGGTGAGAGTAGGCCGAGGGCGGGCCCAAGATTCTCCTGGCACAGATTTGTAGCGACCGAGGGCGCTAATGAGGTAGTTTCCCAGGAATCGGGCGGTGCGGGGATAGAATTTTCGGGACAGAGTCCGTATAGTGGCATCCAGGGAACGGACACGCAGGGCTTCAGATAATCACGGATGGTTCTATTAGGTGTCAGATATGGGCTTTGCACGCCCAGCGCAATCCTCGGTCAAGGAGAGACTGAAGCTTTCGCTTATGGGTCATGGCCAAGTAGCCCCATACGGGGATCGCGTAGGTAACCAAACATGTTCATCTAATTGAACGGATAGAAACTACAGAAGAATACCTGACTGCATACCTTTTGAAGGCAGAAGAAGAGGAAGAAAGACAAAGAAACAAGTGGGTAGCAGATGGAAAGAGGACTTCAAGAAAATGGAAATCTGTAACTGGAGAGTTGCCAAGGAAAAAAGGAAGTGTTTAAACTGGAGACCGAGGGGATTCGTTCACATATTCCGAATTTACATGTAAGGCAAACAGAATGATACTGAGTACAAGAGGAAATGCAATGAAGAAAAGAGAAAGAAAGGTAAAAAACTCGAAATTATCAAATGAGTAAACTACTAGGATTATTTTCACATCTGCATTAAATATGAAAGTTGGAGATGGATTAGAAAAATTATATCCGAATAATTTGTAATATATCGCCTGTAGAGAAAAAAAGTGTTTTCAACAGTAACGTGCGCGCGCGTGTGTAAGATTTGATCGTTTATAACGTTATAGCGTTTTAACAATTTATTGCTGATATTTGAATTTGTTTTTTTTTTTTTTTAATTTGTTTTCTTGACGTGTAGGCTACTATATACCTGCTTACCCTTATTTTCTTCTACTGTATAGTTAAACTTAAATCCATAAGAACGTCTCTAATCAACGCCATCAACAGTAACCGCTAAAAAAATGTTGATCTTACTGTTTCTGTTAATCGTGTATATAATATAGGTACAGCGAACCGTTGGTTTAAAAACCCGCTTCAGCATTCAGTATTCAAGACATCCTGAAAAAACGCACGACTGTGATTTTAAAAGTGTTTTTATACCAAATAATAGTAAGAACGTGTTAATAAATGTATTGGCGTCGGAAGACACGAAACAAGGAAGACTTAGGCCATGAAAGTCGAGGGGCCATGAGTTCCAGAAATCTTTGGAAAATTGCTGGTCGGACAGACGAGAATAGAAACTGGGCTACGAACAACGTCGTAGGAAGTGTTTCGGACCGCTATCTGTACCGGGGCAAAAACGGGCGGTCATGAAGACACTTATTGATCGAGCCTTACGGATCTGCGAACCACACTTTCGGGGATGAACTGAAGCAGCTAGATACCGCCCTGAAAGCTACAGTAATGCATACTCGGTCAAAGAAATCCGAAGAGCTATGCGACCGAGAACAGCTCACCAGGATTAGTACTGAAAATCTTTAGAACAGTCTCATCAGCTCTTGACACTACCACGTTGATCTTTCAATCCCTGTCAACGCTCTTTCCGTTACTCCTTCTGAATGGCTAGAATCCTACGGATCGTTGCTTGGAATACCCATGGGGTTTTCCCCGACGATCCGAACTGGTGACTTTTGTAAGAGAGTACGGCGCTATGTCGTACTCCTTTGCGATACTCATCTAGTCCACTATCGCAAGTTTGTCCTTCCAGCTTAACCCTGTTATCGTCAAGTTCGCCCCCTACAGCTTTCCTGTCCCCCTTTGGAAGGGGGTAGCTGTACTGGTCAACAGGCGGATATCCCATAGGTCACTACCGCTTTTAAACACTTCTGTAATCGGAGGCAGCGCAGTGTTGCTGGAAGCAGACGGATCGGAGTTGCGCCTTGTTTCAACGTATGTTTGGGCTGGCCTGCGGACTGCGCCGCCGCCCAAGTAGTGGGACACTCTTCTCGACCACACCCCCTTTCTACCATAGTAGCCGGAGTCTTCAATGCCAAATATCCCACCTGGAACAGCAGACTCGCCAACGCCTATGGAAAATCTATTTACCGGTCTCTGACGAACCGGCACTTCATGACGACCCAGAAGGTAGCACACACTTCCCCTTATTATAACTGTACGAGAGATGTCGGCTTCACGCCGACCTCCCGGCAGTCTTGTTAGGAAAGTCAACTAGCGCTTCTATCATGACTAACCTTCTCTCCCAGCGAATCCTATTTTAACTCGTGAGGATCTGGATCTCCGAGCCACTGATCTTCAGGAGTTGGTCCAAGGTGTCATGGTTCGACACCGATGCAATCAACGTGAATCATTCAAATCGGCCCTTCTACCGGAAGCTTTCCACGCCACCTGGTTTTGGCGCAAGCTCCGCCGCCGGTGGCAAAGAACTCGAGACCCCGCCCTTATTAAACGGCAGTTTCAGTACCAGTCCCTTTACGTCCAGCAACTTTAGCAGGACGAAACTCTGTTCGGTGGGACTCATATTTTGAGTCTCATGAAATCAACTGCGCATCCGTCTGGAGAGCAGGGAGTAAAGAAAAAAAGAGAACTCGCATCCCTTTAGAAACTCCGAACGGGGTTGTCTCTTCGGCAGGAGGCAAGGCTGAGGTCTTTGGGGCACAATTTGCCGTTCATCAAGGCGTCTCGGACGCTGTCCGCTCAGTAGAGGTTCGCGACTTCCTTTCTGGACATTTTACCACTCCCAGATGAACCTTCTTGCCCGTTCGACAGGAACGAACTCGTTTCATCTATCTGCCGATTTAACCGCCGTCGCGCCTGTCGTCCTGACCGGATTGGGGTCGCTGCACTCCAATATCTCTCGGCCTTCAGCGTTGACCTCGTTCTAGAGCTGTTCAGCTCCTGTCTCAGACTATAGTGCTTACCCCGCCTGTAGAAAACTCCAAAATCGTAATGATCCGTAAACCCAGAAACCCACGAATGCTTCCTGAAAGCTATCGCAAAATTTGTCACTTGCTAGTCATCTTCAAGGTGATCTAGCGTCTCCTGCTCGCCCGTATCTCATCGCTGTTGGATGATTTCAGGGAGCGAGGGTAGGACACCTGCCGCCTTCAGTTCTAATATACTGTGAACTAGTGGTTGATTTCTAAAATTATAGGTGCCAGAACTCAGCAATTCAAAGATTTTACAGACACAATTATACTTATATTTTATATTAGCGTATAAGTTTTACATAAGAGGTCTACATTTTTAAAGCCTTATAAAATATGTAACATAGGTACAAACTTGTATCTAAAAAGATAATAAATTTTACTGATACATCTAAAGAGCTTCATCGTCAAGTTAGCCGCACGACAATCGAAAACATGTCACTCATGATGGCGTCATCCCGGAGCCTCAATCAAACTATAAGTGATGGTTTCTGTGGTTCGGACATTTAGAAAAAGTTTCCATAGTTTCATCATTGTGTCGTCATATTGTTTGTTTCCTCTTGACCTTTCCTTACTCTTCGTGTCCAATGCTGTATGATGGCCAGAAATCAGCCATGAATCCACGCACTTCGATGGAGCGAGCTTTGTTGAAATTTGTTTAAATGCGTCTACTTACAAGAGAATTTTAGGTAGAATGTATTAAAAAAAGAACGATAGTAGTTAAGATAAAGATTAGTTCTGGTGTTTGATTTTGACAAATGTTTAGTTTTGTAGTGGGACTGATGAGTTGCAAATTTAAAAAGTAGTAGTACATTTTTGCAATAATTAGATTTTTCTTTTCATATATTTTTTCGGTAATTTATTTTTGGATCCAAGAGGTTCCGGAACGCCGTTCCGGCACGTTCCCCCTGAAATCAAGCCTGCTGTGAACAAAGTAGAGTTTTTTGTTAATAAAACATAAAAAACAAAATTGTTAGAAAGAATACAAGGAAATAATATGGTTTTAATGTTCCTCTTGGAGGAATTATTTCACTATAATTTCTATAATTTACTTGTCATTTCCAACTGTAAATAAAATGAAGCATGCATGCACACACACACACCAGGTCTACCAAAAACGTTGGACAGTTCTGTTTTCCTCCATAACTGTAATACAAATAAATTCTTACGTGATCTTTTGCGGTAGACGAGTGTTATTTCGGATACGTGCATTATTACGTATTTTTTCTTCATGGACATATTTCTATTCTTTAATGGCTGTCTTTACCATTCTGGAAGCATCGAAGTTCTTGATCCGCGCGCGCGCCCACACACACATTGATTAATACCAGCTTGCGGTGTTCTTTGATGGGTAGATGCGCGTATTCTCTTTCTTTATTCACAGTTCTCCCTGTAATGATGCTTATATCTTCTGGCTTTAGACTCACTGCCAAGTTAGTTGAAAGGGGTTATGGAAAACTGACCATCTAGTCAGACTGCCTGCTTTAGTCGTAAACTTTTAATCGCATTTACGATCTTAAAAGGGTCGCTTATTGTTCCAAAATACAATGACTGCAGTATACCAGGTAAAATTTTGAACAGCCCCGTGAAATTGTTTGAGGTACATTTTAAAATAAAATGAGCGTACTCGGATTGAACAAAGAAAAAGAAGACTTCAAAATCCATCCAATTAAAACGGACAACAAGGTGTCGGGAAGAACGTGTGCGAAGTCCAAAGTTAGTGCTGTCCCGTACGTGTTTTTTCACTCTACAGTTTTTTGCCCCACATCCGTCAATAAAGTTTCCATTTTGCCCGTAATTAAATGCATGTTTCTTCCACACTTTACACAGTCAGTTGATTTTTTAATAAGCTTCCAGTCTTTAACACAGTTTTTAAGGTCTGTCTTTAGTATATAATTTTTCAATGAATCTGTACAGTTGACATCCATCTCGCTCTTCAGTTTACCGCTTAAAATTTGATGTAACAAAACGCACTGGCACTGGATTACACACTGTAGTTTTACGCTCTACGCTTCAAGAAAACACGATGTTGATAGAAGACTGTACACCGACTAAATAAAATGGCCTTTAAGAAACTAGACGAGACCACGTTGGTTGTCGATTCCTTAAATAATATGTATGAATAGACGACTTGCTTAGGTGCAATGAAAATAAACAATAGGCGACCCTTTCGAAGGTAGTTAACGCAGTAGGCTGATAGTCTGATACGATGGCCCCATCAGGTTGAAAGCTTGCGAGAACCTTCCCCCCCCCAAAGAAAAAAAAAAATTTATTCTGACCGAGAGAAAACTTATATAATGTAACGTCTGTTTGTTACAGGAATGAATAACAGAAAATAATGTGATGAAGATTTCCAGATACTATTACCCAGAGTGAAGAAACAACTTTCCGTCTGCTGTTACAAAAAGGACGGTAAATAATAAAATGTTGAGCGCAGCGACAAAAATTCAATGGTTGATGAGCACAGCGGCAGTAGCTCTGTCTACGTGTACTGCACCACAGACATCAAGTGAAGACGGTGAGCGTACCAACAGCTACAGAATAATTTCGCTCAATAAAAAGTTTAAGGCCGAGACAGTCGGTTTAGCGGTAAAGTCTTTGATGAGTGGAAAAATCATAGCCGTACCAACTGATACGGTATACGGCGTGGCGGTGGACGCCACTAACCCTGAAGCCCTGGAAGATCTTTACGCGCTCATCAGACGGCCTTATTGGAAGCCGGTAGTGATGTGCGTTCATTCCAGGCGGAACGTGTCGTATTGGGGACTCGACGAGATTGTTCAGGCACCGGTGATGGACCTGTTGCTACCGGGCCGGGCGACGGTGCTACTGAACAGGAGGAAGTTCGTCTACTATCATATCAATCCAGGTATTAGGGATATTGGCTTTCGCGTGTTCCACAACCGATCGTTTATCACGCGCATCATAAAACAGTTGAAACGGCCGCTAATTTTAAGCAGCGCTTCAATATGGAACCGGTCCCACTCTCTGCAGATCGACGATTTTCGAGAATTGTGGCCGGGCATTGATTTAATATTTGACGGCGGTCAATTAGACAGTAAATACCGACTCGGTTCCACGGTCCTATCACTCGTCGTTCAGAAACGTTACGCGTTCTACAGAAGAGGCTGTTGCTGTCCTGAAATCAAGACGATGATGCTTCAACAAGACTTTATGAACGAACTGTGAGTGTTTCATTTTATTTTCTTCACCTTACGAAATATTTACCGGCAGTAAAGTAACCGTCATGAAAATAGTCCCGTCAAGTCACTTACTTTCACGCTTTCCCCTGTCTCATCCACGCCCCACGCCCTGCTGTGTTGCCGGCTACTACATTGCGTAGCATTTGTAAACAAATGTCTTATATCAACTTTGTATGGCTCGTTTAAAATTTATTTATGTGTATCGCGTGAATGAATCTTTTTATCAGGAGTAATTAGTTGCGGGTAATATATCTCAGTTAAATGCTGGGCCCCAATAATTTGAACTATAAAAAATTTCTATGAGCCGGCAGCATATTTTTCGTTGTTGAGAAAATATTTACAGAATTTCTGTCTTTGAGTTTCCCCTCTTTCTTTGGCTTCTTTTGTTACGATTTGCACTTCTCTGAAACTACGATTTTTTAGGATCTAAAGCGTTTAGCAATAATACACACCCTAACTTTACAGAGTACCTTTATGTTTTTTCGGGGAACTTACTTATTTGAAGTTTTACTGGTTTCTTCATGACGGTTATCCTGCAGACTGTCAGTTGTCAGAGAACGCTGACCCTGCCTGCTGTTGTCGCTTTAATTTTTTCATACTTACGGTCTTTTCCTTTTTTGTAAAACATTTGAACCTGTTTTTGTTAAATTCCAGGATTTTGCTGTCCATGACGTGTCCGTTGTTATTAATTAATTAATTATATATATAATTCCGATCACAAATTTTTTATTGGTAAAAATAATAAACTTTTACCTGATACTCTAAACTAGTTTTCGCTCCGTTAGAGCTTCGTCAGAGACTGAAGCTGTTTTTGTTCTCAGCACGGTCGTTCCTAAACCAT
Organism: Magicicada septendecula; assembly: GCA_034769895.1. Classification (NCBI taxonomy): domain Eukaryota; kingdom Metazoa; phylum Arthropoda; class Insecta; order Hemiptera; family Cicadidae; genus Magicicada; species Magicicada septendecula. The sequence goes on from CM068370.1 coordinate 71,552,734, forward strand.
ATTGTTCGGAAGTTCTGTTAGGTATGTGTGCACTATTAGTATGCAAATTGCGTATACCCTGTTGGCATGTCTTTTCGGCAAATATTGCTATATGACACTTTTATTAATGCCTTTGTCATTTTTACACTCCCCTTAAAACCGTGTAAAAAGCAAGTTATACCAGCGAAAATATCTTACGTTACCACTATCTTACAAAATCAGAACAACTGTGACACTTATGTTTTAACTTATGTTTTACTTTAAATAACCGTAAATTTTGTTTATAAAATGTCTGCTGTAGACATCTATGAACCTTTAAAATGTGTCATTGTTTTTTCAGTCCTCTTTTGTTAGTGAATTCTCGAATTTTCAACAGTTTAAAGTACAAAAAAATTATTTTAATTGTGATCGTAATGGACGCCTCATTGACAACAACAAAGTAAATATTTACGATCTTTTCCATTATGTGTCTACAAACAACTCTCGCTGCGTCACGAGCCCGCCAAGCTCCCCCACCAACTTTCCCACCAGTCCTTACTCCTACAGTAGCGGTGTGAGCAATGTACAGTTTCACTACACACATACATATGACGCACGCACGCGCGCCTTCAATCCACGCGTACACGCGCTTCAATTCTACTTTATATTGTATATTTATCAATTCTATATTTTAACATATACGCGTATGTAATTTTTATTTGTTTTTTATTTTTATTACACGCACGTACTCCTTCAATTCGTTTTATTTTGTTTCTTTTTTTACTTTTTATTGGGACTTTTTTAAAATTTTATTTTCACGATTATTTAATTTACATACACTAATTACATAATCTAGGATGGTAAATTAATCCCATGTTTCGAAAAAAACGAACGGCATCTTCCTCATTTTGGACGCCGCCGTTAGCAACTCAATCAAATTCATTTTGAATAAAGTAATATAAAGAATAAAAGTATATAGTAATAACGTAAATAATAAACACGAAATAAATATAATGGAAAAGACCCAATATTTACTTTAAAAAATACATTGTCATATTCTTTACATTAAGTACTTACTACTGTGTAGCATTTTTCCGATTTATTTAAGAAAGTGAAACTTTTGTTTAGTGGAAACGCTGTAAGTAAACGGTGTGACCTTGACGGGACTATTTCCATGACGGCGACTGCAGTCAATTAACTACAGTATGTTAATCACGAGAGGTTACACGCGGGGAACGGTGAGGACGCCACTTTACCGTCTCTCTCTCTCTCTCTCTCTCTCTCTCTCTCTCTCTCTCTCTCTCCCTTCTACTAAACTACTGAGTAATCTGCAGAGACATAAGCTTGTGTTAATATTGATTTACTTTCGGAAATAGTAAATGTTCATTGCTCGACGAATGTCTTTGGAAATAGAACTTAACGCGTCCGCTAAAGGTGTACTATTGTCGTTTTACCAAGAAATTATTCGAGTAACCTCTCTTGAATCAAGTACAGTAGGCACAGTTTAGAATAATTATAAAACTAGTTCTGATTGGTAATTACAGTTGTGATTCGTGTATCAAAATAACTCGTTTATCATTTCCTGAAGATAACAATAAAATTTCATCGAAACGTCTGTAAAAATATTTTGAATTGTCTAGTTTGGTGACGAAATTTCGCTAAACCTTTTATCTATTAATAGTTGGTCAATTCATGTTAAATATTGTTACAAGGGTCTACTGAGCGTCGTAGGTACAGTGGAAAACAAAATACAAGACACCAATTAAGTCACCAATCACCAGCTTTAATTATCACAGTTAAACAGTTTATAATTAACTCGTACAATATTTCCAGTCAGATTTGTCCACACGCAATAACAATGTCTATTAATAGAGTTTCACACAATTATTAACACAATACTACTACACTTCGGCAAACACTCAATCCGCACTAGCAAAAATCGCTCACGTAACTGAACTGACAATCCGGCTGCTATGGCTTTATATAGGCCCCGCAGAGGTGTAGTACAGCTTTGCCTCCTTACTGCACACCAGAGGCTTAATGCGTATCTCTAAGTGTTCCTGGAACTCACTAAAACCACCTACGTGAATGACGCAACACAAGCCACACTGGACGGGGGAGTGGAGAATGTTCTGGATTGTTCGGTACGCTTCTCGTAACAATATTATAACTTTTCATTTTCTTCATTTATTTTGTGTGTTATTACCGGTAGCAAGGAAATTTTTAATAAACAAAATATTAACAATTGTTTGTACGATTTTACTTCTGCTGCCTTATTTTATTTTCTGTGTCAGCGAAAGGTTTGCGAATTAGAACGCTAGAGGATATCAAAAATTAATTAAATATACGTATTCCTAGAAAGTAGCGGTCGTGGATTATAGTGGCTAGCGTGTGGCACTGCTACGCTGTCGGCGCGGGTTGGATTCCCGCCGAGACCATCTAATTTAAATACGACCGTTCCCCCTCGCAAGGCGATGGCAAACCAAACCAGCGAGAGGTATCCTGCCTAGTATAAGCCCTAAACTATGCCGTTCGGATCCGGCGTTAAGCTGTAGGTCCCATATACCTGTGAGAGAATCCGTAACACTCGAACGACGGGTATATGCGGGGAGGGTACAAACCGGTCGAAAGACTGACGACTCTCCGTTCCTAGAAATGCGGTAATCTCAGTGGTTGTTTTCCATTTTTGAGGGTAATTCCAAGTGCCGTGATAATGTCAGATAATGTCATAATGTCAGACTGATATAAACTGCAGGGTGTTCTTTTTCTGTGTGGCATACGCTCAGTCGTCATGGTAGATAAGTGGGCTAGATAATTAAGATGGCTTATGATTGTCCCTTCTCCCCGAAATGCAAAGGTGAATAAATCAAAGTGTGATTACTGCCAGTGAGTATCTAGTATGGTAACTGTCATTCATCACAAATCCCGATTCAACAATGGCATAACAGTTGCCTTTTGCTACGTAGATCAGCCGGTGCTGTTTCTTCTCTTCTGATAGTTCGTAGCCGTTTCGGGTGTTGGATATCATTCAGGCTATTTTAACTTTCTGCACTGCTGTACGGAATAAGTCAGTTGTATTCATGCCAAACCAGGTCCTAATATATCTCAGCCATGTTATTCTCGGTCGCCCAACTCCTCTCTTTCCAAGTACTTTTCCCTGTAATATGGACTGCAATAAGTAAAATCTCTGTTAATTTGTCATGAGATGTCCCAGATACTGAAGCTTTCTTATCTTCGCTGTGTTAATAACTTCCCTTTTTTTCTTCATCTTTCTAAGAACTTCAACATTAGTTATTTGTGCTGTCCATGAAATGCTCAGTATTCCACGGTAAAGCCATATTTCGGAAGATATCAATTTTTTAGTTGTGGCTTCAGACAAAGCTTAAGATTCTACACCGTAGAAGAGAACCGAGAATACAAAGCAGTGTAAAAGTCTCATCTTTGTGTTTCATAAAACATGTTCCAATTTTTATTACGGTATACCAATACATACATATATTTCATTTTTCTCTTTTTGTAATATTTCCCTGATTTTTATAATCATCGTAAGGATTAAATAAGCAGGCCGTGATTATATCATTTCTCCTTGAAGTAATGAACGTATAAAGAAACTTCTTTATAATTTAGACAAACTAGAAATATTGGAAAGACGAATTATTAGGAAAATATTAGGCACACGAAAAACTTCAGAAGGTTGGAAATTAAGAAGTAATGATGAAATATATCAGAGTATAGAAAATATAACAGACACAATGAGAAAAAATACTATTATTTTTTGGACATTTATATAGAATGAACGACAATAGGTTAACAAAGCAGATATTCAAATATCTGTGGGGGAAGAAGTCAACATCAATTTGGATTAAAAAAGTCCAAAAAGGATTTAGAAAAAAATAATATAAACGCAGAAGAAGTGATTGAAAGAGAAGTTAGTTTTTCGGGCAAAAGTGTTAAAAATGGAAGGAGTTGAGGGCAGGAGAGAGAAAAACGCAGGTTCAAAGTGGACTGAAGGGAGGAAGAAGAGACACAGTGGAAAGATGAAAGAATATTTGAGAAAAAGGAAAGAGCAAAGAATAAAGAATTGACATTGCCATGTAGTCCTTAGATGGCGATACAAAAAAAAACCTTCTATCCTGGTCTAGTGACTTACGGCCTGCCACCCAGCACCATGAGACATATGAGTATCTGGTTCCTGACAGAGTAATGACTGGCGGCGACTAAGCAGAGGACCGCTTCTCCATAAAATGCCACGTGACAAACCAATGCCAACGCTCATTAACGTTATAGTATTACGAATCTGTGATTACTTTCACATTCACCCCTTTATGTTTCCAGATCTTCGCAAAATTGACAATCCGGTGCCCAGGTTAAACTTTGTGTCACCCCCGGTCTTGGTATAAGAATCTGTTTATTATATGTGAGCATTCTGAAGGATTTTACTCCTTTATTCACAACAGGCGTCTTTTTGCGCCATATGGCGCTACAGTTATGTCAGTTTTTTCTTGTGGTATTATTTCTTATAAAAGTAAACAACAGAAAACATTCATCAGAATTAGCGACAATGAATGTACTAAATTCCACATAAGACATTCAGTATTTAACTGAATACATTATGAGTACAATGAAGTTTGATTGAGTACATCAGAACGTGCCATTGCAGTCGTAATGTAACACTTATATTCAAGTCGGGGTCCCTTGATAATCTGGATATGTGGGACATAATATATTAGGCCTGCTTTGCTGTTTGCTCCCTCGGAATGGTGTAGGAGGAGCAGGCTAGGTCGCCTTTTCGGCCCGTACGACAAATTAGGCTACTTTCACACACAACGGTTTCATCCGTTGCAATGGGTTCAGGCACAGTTTGGTTCAGTAGCGGTCGCTAACATTTATTTCCAACGTGGTTGCTGCACTGTTGTGTGTTGTCGAAGGATTAGGTGGCGAGACGACCGGATTCATTTGGTTCATTCAATCAATCAAAGGAGAGATGAAACGGGTCCATTTCACACACTGTTCGAAGAACTACGTAGAGTTGAAAACGAATTCTACAACACTATTTTCGTAATGTCAATTTTACCATTCGCTGAATTACTTAAGCGGATGCCCCTATCTTCCTCATGTTAATTTGAGCAACTATAGGTACATTTTTCTCAAAAAGTGTAAAAACATTTTTCTAAAGACGTTTAAAAGATAGAAATGTAATTGCTTGTTTACTTTAAAGATCATACTATTATCTATATTTAAACAGAGGATTTTTTATAATAATTTAGGACAAACTGTTATGAATTTTTAAAAATTAGGCCTACGTTACAAAAAGTACAAAAAAATAAAGTAATTTTTACATATTTATTAAAGTAATGAGAATTTTACAAATACATCTGTTTAAAATTCAAAGCTAACCATGAGAAACAAAACAAAAAAAATTATGACATTATGTCTTACGGTTCCTGAGAAAAGTGTACTTTAACTGAAAAAATTACATTTTTCAGGAAACGCATTTAAAACAGACCTTACACTTCATGCAATTGTTCTTAAAAAGCTGCCTTACTTTAATGCATCCCTGCTCCATATAAGGGGTTTTCTGGGTCCTCCTGCTCTTCAAATGCATCTTCTAACTTTCTTTTGGCTAATGTGATTTTCTGACGTCACTTTTTCTCTATTTCTTGAATTGCCTTTTCGGCTTTCTTGATTCTCGCGTCATCCAATTCTTTCATAGTCTTTATACGGTTTGAGCCAGGGGAAATTCCTAGTTCTTTAATTATTTCATATTTTGATATATTTCCTTTATTAAAAGAGGCAACAGCTTCATAAACTCCATAGCTCTAAAGTTGTTTTCATAACAAGGGTCGATTTAGGAATCCTCGACCAAATTATTGTTACGACGTCACAGAACAATCTACGTGTTTATCGAACATTCCAGAGAGATCCAGAATGTAAGCGTGTGGCGTAAGTGCTGCTAGACGCATTTTCCGAGAATCTTCTCGACTGTCCCGGGCTTCGCTCGGGCGCTCGGTCTGTGTCAAGGCCGCAGTTAATTACGTAGTTCACACGAGAGATAAGACGCAGTTTGAAAGCTTCTGGTGTGCAAGCGGGACTATAAATACATGGCGGTAGCGGCCTTAGTTCAGTTCAATGCGAGATATTAGATAGTGCGGTTCGAGAGTATTAGTGCGATATATTTCCAGAGCGGTTCGAGTTATTACTGTGTACGTTCAAGTAGTTATTAGTGAAGTGTTGCGTTTTATAATCGGACTGTATAATTGTAATACAATTGAGTTTTAATATTAGTGGACATTTTATTGCGTGTGAACAATTTTCATTTGATTTGTTGTAGAGACTGTGTTGTTAATTACGAACTGTTTTACTGTAACAATTAAAGGTGTGATTAGTGACTTAATTGGTATCTTGTACTTATTTTGTTTCCACTGTACCTACGACGATAGAGTAGACCGTTGTAACAGTGGTGTCAGAAGGGGGATAGAACGGTTAACAGTGGAAACAGTGGACATTTTGTACAAGACGAGTGTCATTCGTAATTAATCGGAAAACAATGGATGTCAGTTAGATGATGGAAAATTTCCAGGCGCTGTTATTGCAGACAGAAGAACGACGACGACAGGATGCAGAGAAAGCGGAAGAGAGACAGAAAACCCTCCTGCTGGAAGCAAAGGGAAAACGCAGACAGGAGGCGGAAGAAGCAGAAAGACGACAAAAAGAAGAACGGAGAAAAGAAAGAGAAGAAGCAAAAAAACAACAGGATGCAAAACGCAAGCAGGAAAGAGAAGAGGCTAAGGAACGTCAGAAAGCCCTAATCTAGAAACACAAGAAAGACAAAAAGAAGAACGAAGACAAGAAAGGGAAGAAACAGAGGAACGACGTAAGCAGGAAGCAGAGGAACGTAAACGTGAAACAGAAAACATCAAGGAGTTAATACAGGAGCAGAAACAGATGCAAGAACATAGTACCGCAGAATTGGGTCTCCTACGAGGTGAGCTTAATAAACAAGTAACTAAAATATCGAAGGTACAAGTATCAGTGACATTAAAAATAGCTGAAGTAGAAAAATCTGCCTCGAGTGTTGAAGAATCGATGTCTACAAAAATATCTGAAGTACAAAAATCTGTCTTGACTGTGGAAGAAGCTATGGCAACAAAAATATCTGCAGTAGAAAATTCAATGGCAAACATAAGACAACAAATTAAAAGTGAAATTGAACAGTGCATGAAGAGTCAACCAAAACAAATTTCTGAACAGACTGTACCAGTGATAAAGACAGAAAAAGACACAGAAAATAAGTTAATAGAGAAAGTCACTTTGCCTGCAGTAGGGACAGTTCATGTTAAAGCTCCAACCTTTGACGGAAGCAGTCACTGGGCAACGTACCTCCGCCAATTTGAAGCTGCTCCATGCGCAAATAATTGGACAGAGAAAGACAAGGCAGTCTCACTTGTTCTTGCATTAAAAAGACCCGCGGCAGAATTACTACAGAAAGTGCCACCTGACAGCCAGAACATCTATGCCGAGTTGATAAAAGCTCTAGAATTACGGTATGGTGAAAAACATTTGCGAGATGTGTACTGCACCCAGTTTAGAGCAAGGCGACAACATTCCGGGGAGAGTCTTCAAGAGTTTGAAGCAAGTATCGATAGACTAATTAGACTGGCCTATCCTGAAGCGCCATAAGATTTTCGAACGAGTTTTGCGATGCAGACGTTTACTGCCGGTGTCCGAGATAACGAGCTACATCAAGTGTTACGAATGGCAAGACACCAGAACAGTGCGGACGCACTGGTACATGCTTTACAATTTGAGGCCGCCAAATCAGCGGCTGGTTGGACAAGTCATAAAGTGCGTGCTAAAAGATCGCGACGGCACAGACGATGAGGAAGAAGAACAAAGGACAGAGACTCGACGGTCGGCGCTACAGAATAAAATAAGAAAGGATGGAAGACCGAAGTGTTATAGATGTGGGAAACCTGGACATCTACAACGAGATTGTCGGGTTAGAATTCAGCAGCAGGGAAACGAGCAATAGTAGGTACAACGGGGCATGTGCTGACTAACTGGAGGAACGAAGCCCCTAGACAATATGCAATTTCTACACTTCAGAAAAACAGCGGGAGCTTGGTAGTTACCGGATTTCTTCAAGAAAGGCCAACCTCGATTACAGTTGACACAGGCGCAACAGTTTCTATTGTGCGCCCCGACGTGGTGAAAGATCTCAAGCCAATCTGGTGCTCTTGCAGCTTGCGAACAGCTACTGGACGTCCTGTAAAAGTGTATGGAAAAGTGGAGATACGCCTACGCCTCGGTCGACTTGAGTTTAATCATCAAGTACTTGTTGCAGCCATTGTGAATGAAGCAATTCTTGGTGTGGACGTTATGAACGCATACGGATTTATAGTCGACTTCAAGAACAATATCTTGAGAATCGGAGGCGAAGAGGTAATGCTATCAACAATGACGACAGCAGAAAAATCGATGGACGTCATAAACCAAGTGGCCGTAACTGTTCCGCCAAACTCCGAAAAGATCATCATGGTTAGAACCGATGTAGATACTAGGGGCAACCAGTGCTCTATATTCGAACCCCAGGTAGTCAGCACACCGGGCATACTAATTGCGAAAAGTTTAGTAAAACCTGATGAAACCGGAAATGTACCTATTAGAGTGGCGAATATTTTGGATCAAGCTATCACTTTACAAAGCAATACGTTCCTAGGCAAATTGACTTCTGTGGCCTGGGTAGCCGGAATAATGCAACGAAGATCCAGTTCTTCGGATACTTCCAAATTACCAGAGGAACTGCAAGAATTATTGAACAGATCTTCTAACAACCTCTCAAGTGGTGAGGTAAAAGAACTCAAACAGTTTTTACACGAATTTAAAGATTGTTTTGCAGTTCGGGGTCAGTCATTGGGAAGAACCTCTCTTGTGTAACATCGCATCAATACCGGGGACACAACACCGATACGCCAACCTCCTCGAAGGACTCCATTATCTAAACAAGAGGAAATGTCTCGGTTAGTACAGGACATGTTGACAGAGGGAGTAATCGAACCTTCGTCAAGTGCTTGGTCTTCTCCTGTAGTGCTGGTAGCCAAGAAGGATGGTGGTTTGCGTTTCTGTGTAGACTACCGGAGGTTAAATGGCGTTACAAAGAAAGTCTGCTATCCATTACCTCGCGTTGACGATACACTCGACACGTTGTCCGGAGCACAGTGGTTTTCCACATTGGACCTGAAGAGTGGATATTGGCAAGTGGGTCTTCATCAAGAAGACAAGGAAAAGACCGCTTTCTCGACCCCAAGTGGCTTATTCCAATTTAACGTCATGCCATTTGGACTCTGTAATGCACCGGCAACATTTGAGAGATTGATGGACCTGATATTCCAAGGCCTGACGTGGAAAACTTGCCTTGTTTACTTAGACGATGTTATAGTGATCGGGAAGACTGTCGAAGATCATTTGGAAAACCTTAGGGAAGTTCTAACTCGAATTCACGGTGCACCACTGAAGCTGAGCCCGAAGAAGTGTTCTTTATTCCAGAAGGAAGTACAGTATCTGGGCCATCTGGTTTCGGCAGCGGGTGTTAGCGTGGATCCTAATAAAGTATACACCGTAAGAGACTGGCCAGTTCCGAAGGCTAAACACGAAGTTCGGAGTTTCCTGGGGTCATGCTCATATTACAGACGTTTTGTGAAAGGCTTCGCTACTATTGCTAAACCACTACATGAGCTAACAGAAAATAAACGAAACTTCCAGTGGTCGAGGGAGTGTGATCAAGCATTTAGGACTTTGAAAATTGCATTATGTTCGCAGCGAATTCTCGCTTTCCCAGATTCCGAAGGGAAGTACATTGTGGACACAGACGGAAGCAATACTGATCTAGGAACAGTTTTGTCTCAAGTGCAAAACGGTGAAGAACGAGTAATAGCGTATTACAGCATGACACTTTCTAAACCGGAGAGAAATTATTGCGTCACAAGGAGAATGTTGCTGGCAATCGTCCGAGCGTTGGAGCACTTCCATAAATACCCATATGGGAGAGAGTTTTCACTACGTACCGACCATGCCGCACTTGCATGGCTCTTGAGATTTAAAAATCCGGAAGGACAGTTGGTAAGGTGGCTCGAACGTTTGCAAGAGTACAACTTCAAGGTACAACATCGACGGGGGCGCCTGCATGGTAATGCAGATGGCTTATCACGAAGACCGTGCCCGGAAGACTGCCGACATTGCCACAGAAAGAAAGAACAAAACTCAAGCGAACATGTTCAAGCCATCACTGTAGATTTTCTGGCTGACGGCTGGACAACACAAGACTGTCGGCAAGAACAAATGACTAATGAAGACATTGGACCGATCTTGACAGCAAAAGAGGAAGGTCGCCGCCCGGATTGGCAAGATATCTGCCATGGTTCCGAAGTGCTGAAGGGCTACTGGGCACAATGGGAATCTCTCACCTTAGAAAACGGATTGCTGAAGAGGGCTTGGGAAAGTGCAGATGGACGAGACGTGGTCATCTAGTTGATAGTTCCCCGAAGTAAAGTGCAGTCTGTTTTGAAGGAGATGCATGATGGAACATCTGGAGGCCATCTTGGCGTTAACAAAACCCTTGACAAAATACGGAAGCGATTCTATTGGCTCCATCTTCGCCACGATGTAGAGGAATGTGTTCGGACGTGTGAAATATGTGCTGCAAGCAAGGGCCCACAAACCAGAGGCAGGGGAAAAATGAGACAGTATAACGTTCGACTACCTTTCGAGAGAATTGCCATAGATATTGTTGGACCATTCCTAGTTACTGACGATGGAAACCGGTACATCATGGTTGTAGGTGACTACTTTACTAAGTGGGTGGAAGCCTATGCAATTCCAAATCAGGAGGTTACCACTGTGGCAAAGCAGTTAGTTCACAACTTCTGTTGCCGTTATGGAGCCCCTATGGAAATCCATACGGATCAAGGGAGAAATTTCGAATCAGGAGTGTTTAAAGAATTATGCCGTCTACTCGGAATTCGAAAGACCAGGACAACGCCTCTGCATCCTCAGTCGGACGGGATGATTGAGAGATTCAATAGGACACTTGAGTAACATCTTTCGAAGGTTGCTGACGAGAACCAAACAGACTGGGACCAACGTATATCACTATTCCTCATGGCGTATAGATCATCAGTACACGACACAACCGGCATGACTCCAGCAAAATTGGTGTTTGGGTGGGAGATTCGTCTTCCTGGGGACTTAATGTTCGGATCACCTGAGACTCAGTCCCAAGAGCCGCATAACTATTCCTCGCAATTAGAAAACCAACTGCGAGAAATGAATCGCTTGGTAAGAGGACGGCTGAAGATTGCCAGTGATAAAATGAAAACTCGGTATGACATTCGCAGCAATAGTGTGGGTTTCCAAGAAGGAGATCAGGTCTGGTTGTTCAATCCAAAGCGCCGTCGTGGTCGCTCACCTAAGCTTCAGTCTAACTGGGAAGAACCCTACACTGTGAAAAAAAGAATCAGCGATGTTGTTTATCGGACTCAACAGTAAGAACAGCGAAAGTTCAAGGTCGTCCACCTAGATCGCCTGGCTAAGTACAACTTTAGAGACGGTTTGCCAGTTAGGGACGAACAGGCTTAAGAAGGAGGCAGTGTTACGACGTCACAGAACAAGCTACGTGTTTATCGAACGTTCCAGAGTGATCCAGAATGTAAGCGTGTGGCGTACGTGCTGCTAGACGCATTTTCCGAGAATCTTCTCGACTGTCCCGGGCTTCGCTCGAGCGCTCGGTCTGTGTCAAGGCCGCAGTTAATTACGTAGTTCACACGAGAGATAAGACGCAGTTTGGAAGCTTCTGGTGTGCAAGCGGGACTATAAATACGTGGCGGTAGCGGCCTTAGTTCAGTTCAATGCGAGATATTAGATAGTGCGGTTCGAGAGTATTAGTGCGATATATTTCCAGAGCGGTTCGAGTTATTACTGTGTACGTTCAAGTAGTTATTAGTTAAGTGTTGCGTTTTATAATCGGACAGTATAACTGTAATACAATTGAGTTTTAATATTAGTGGACATTTTATTGCGTGTGAACAATTTTCATTTGATTTGTTGTAGAGACTGTGTTGTTAATTACGAACTGTTTTACTGTAACAATTAAAGGTGTGATTAGTAACTTAATTGGTGTCTTGTACTTATTTTGTTTCCACTGTACCTACGACGTACCTACGACGATCGAGTAGACTGTCGTAACATTATGTTAGTCAGTGACTCGTTGGGATTTTGGGTACCATCATGCAAACATTTCCGCAAAAGGTTTGGGCTGGATAAGTCTCTAAAAATGGGCATGATTTCATCCATAAGAACTATTAGAAGGTGACTGTGTTCATTGGGTCATACCTTTCTTTGTTTACTGCAGCTTTATGAAATTTGCACCAGCTGTCCTAGCCTTTCGGGCAAAGGCCACGTGTAGGATATTCATTGTCTGAGGAAAGGTGAAAGTATTCTGCCCACACAGCCTTTCTCATCGTAACTAAACTAATCACATTTTTTCCAATTGCCAATCCATAATAATTCTGAATTTCATTTATGGCTGCACTTGTGAGACGCCCACGCTCTCCAATTGTTTTACCCTCGGATAGGGTTCTTCTGCCCATTTTGGTTTTCAGTTTCCTAAGACGGCTGCCCATACGTTTTTGTACACGGCCAACACACTCAATTTTTTCAATTAAAAAATCTGGGCCATATGGTTTTGCTGTTACTACAGTTTGATAGGAAGCACTGTCTCCATCTCCAAGGTAATATTTGTAGCGCAGATTTATAAGTATACTGTTTACTGGGAGTTTTGTAGCCATAAAATTTCAACTGCACGCCTGCACGCTCTCATAAAAATGTCCATGAAATGTGGCATCATCATCATCATCATCATCATCATCATCATCATCATCATCATCTATCTGTCCAGGATTAAGCAGGTTTCTTGTTCCGGTTTCACCATCTCCGTCTAGGTCTGCCAACATTTCTTCTTTCTTCTTCCGGTTGGCTTATAATTCAGGATTTTTATTGGAATTCTTTCTGGAGACATGAGCATAACATGCACTTTCCATCTTTTTTTTATAGTTTTTCGCTAGTTCCGTAATTGGTTGTACTTTTAATTCCTGCCTTATATCTTCGTTCTTTATGTGATCTAACCTTATACAACCTTTCACAGATCTAAGATATTTCATTTCAGACGTTTCCATCTGTCTATAATCTTTCTTTCTTGGTGTCCATGATTCGGACCCGTATAATAGCATGGGGATTTCCATCACCTTATAGAATTTTATTTGCGTTTCTTTCGTGGTCTTTCCTTTGAGTGTTCTCCGTAATGTCTCAAATGTTCTTTGGAAGTTGTTTGTTTTATTAAGAATATATTTGTCTTCTTCATATGTAATATCACATCCTAGGTAATTGAAATGTGATACTTGTTCTAAAATTATATTTTCAATTACAATTTTTGTCCGAATCGAATCTTTACCTAGGAATGCCATGGTCTTAGGTTTTTCTATTGAAATGTTCAAATTATACGGCTATTTCTTTTTGAAATGAAATGTGGTATACGGCATCGAATTACATAATCTTGGTATAAAATTAAAGCTAAAAATATGTAGAATAAGAAAAGATGTAAAACCGAAAATCGATTTTTTTACCCAGTGCGTCATCCGACTACCCTTAACCTACTAAAACCCGTTCTTTAGCGTCAAAATACAAAAATGAAAAATCGTATTGAACATGTTCAAACGTTAGCTGAGGTAAGTAAAATACAGCAGTAGTAAATAAATGTTAATTACTGTATGTTCTTTATGGAAGGCCATTTATCACTCAGTGACGATCTTCTGGCAACTGAAGCAACTATTTCTATACCGAGTACATAGTTGCAGAGGCGTAGCTAGGGAGGTGCCAAGGGGGCAGCTGCCCCGGGCGGCATAGCCAGGGCGGCGGCAAAGTGAGCATAAATTTGAAAAAATTGTTTTCTGTTTATAAAACTACAAACGACTTGTTTTTTTTTATATGACTATTCCTTTCATAAAATAAGCATAAGCAGCCACCTTGTCTGTTCTCATGTACCTTACGTGATAAGCAGTATTAGTTTATTTATACTCGAGCATCGTAATTACGGTTCATTATGACAACAAATTACGCTGTGACAGTAGTTCTTTGTCAGGGACTGTTACAATACATTTCTTCAATGGGATTAGAAGCCTACAAAACACTATCAACAGCTTCAAACATTTTTCTTACTTTACCAGTGTCTGTGTATTCTTGTAAAAAATCGTTTAGTAAACTTAAATTGATTAAATCGTACCTACTATCAACAATATCTCAAGATAGGGTATCAAATCTAGCGATACTTTCAATTGAAAACGACATTGCTTTGTCTTCAGACTATAGTGATTTAATAACCAACTTTGCAGCAATTAAGACCAGGAAAGTTACATTTTAAAATGTCTCGTTTAAATATTTATTAAGTATTAAAAATAAATATTAAGTATTTATTAATAGAAGACGGAACCATTAATCTGTAATGGTAAGTGATTTGTTTTATTACTTTTAATGTATTTCTCTGTTTAACTTTATGTCGCTTTAGGATATTGTTTTTATGGTGCCCTTTAGACCTACAAGGAATTTGCATGTTTATTAGAACATTTCTATGTTATATTTTTTTTATATTACTACATTTTTATAGTCTGTATTTGTTACTAATAAGTGTATACAAACTGAATACCGATAATATTATAATATGTAATTTCTTCATTTTTACTTAACAAATATTCTTAAGACGTTTGCTGGACGTGCTTTAAAACAAAAATCTACACATTTGCATTTATTAAGTACTTTGTTCACTGGATGGGCCTTCATTTTTGCTCTTTCGTCCCATTTTAATTGTGAAGGCGAGGCGGCCGACAATCTCATTGCCCCGGGCGCCTAAAAGCCTAGCTACGCTACTGCATACAGTACAAGTGGCCGCGTGGTGGGGGAAAGCTGCTTCAATCATCCGGTCGCGGCCAGACAGTAGTTGTTCAAAACTACTGCAAAAAGTCAATAAAAATACATGATAAGAACATTCTGTGGATAACCTTGTGGGATACAATTAAGGATTAGACATGAATCTGATTACATGTAAATTTAGTCCTTTACAGTCAGATTACGTTAGTTGTTAAGTGTTAACGTGTTAACCGTTATTGATTGTCCGATTGTTTTTGTTTAGATAAATGAAAACATTGGTTTTCAGCAGTGAAGAAAGCTTTATTCCTGTCTTTACTCAATAAGAAAATTTGGTTCTCTACCTTTATCTGATCCTGCAGTCATTTTCGATATTTCGATAGTGCGATTGCTTGGTTTCGATGTTTCGTGAATATCGCACATAATTTCATGTTGTTAAAAGAATGATACAAATTTTAATTTTTTCTGTCGGAAAATAGTTGGTTGACGATTGTTGTTGGTGTTGTTAGTAGTTTTGTAATGGGAAAAAATATTGTAGCAATAGTAGATTTGCGTACCTGTGACGCCAAAAGTTGTTATTGTTAGGTTAACATGAGAACTGACACAAAACATGAAAAGCGATACGAGTGTAAAGCAGAACTTTTTTTTTTTTTGCGGGAAGTACGGGAAAACCCAACTCGAAAGTAACGCGGGGTGGCCCAAGTGCCTATTACTATACATGTCTCTTTTGTGTGGCAGAACTCGGTTTGCATTATAAATCGTGTTTTCAGTAGTATTCTTTTTTTGGATTAATACTCGTCCTTTGAATAGATCAATCCAAAAAGGCCGAACTCGAAAGTAAGGCGTGGTGGCGCAAGGGCCACCCCTTGTCTATTACTATACATGTCACTTTTTGTGGTAGAACTTGTTTTTTCGGTAATATTCGTTTTCCAACAAGTACTCGTTTTGTGGCTAACAAAAACGAAACGTCCATTATGTACAATATGTAGAGCGCATGTTGTCATTCCTTAATACATTGTTTTTTTGTGTTTTCCATTAACCATAAATATTTGTATTTTGCAGTTTACATTTGCTGTTGTAGTTTTGTTTATTTGCCAACTAAAAATCGTTAGGTTCTGTATTATAAGTATTACTGTGTTATAACCATTGTATATACACATCAGACGTTATGTTTTCATCAACCATTGCTTTTGTTTATTTCAGCAGTAAACCAAAAAGCAAAAAACGTTGTCACCTAACCTCACAAATGAAGACAACACGTATTTTGGCTTTGCATTAAGTAATAGGACAATTTACAATTAGTACACTTCTTCTTTTCCACATCGTAATATATCGATACAATCGCATATTAAAAAAAATCGAAAATATACTGCAGGAACGGATAAATGGACAGTTCCGAAAATTTTTACATTACATTATGATTATGGTTGTTATAAAGGGAGACCAGAATTAATTGGCGTAGTAATAAGTCAATAAACAAGTGCTATTTAGCAGTTTCTTTGTTCATAAAATACTGTATTAGTTTTATTTAAATTTGCAGGCCTTACTTTCCGGAAGATAATTCAGGCGAAGAACTTTTGGATAGTTCGGCTTATTACCCAGTCAATAGAGGTGGTGACTCGAAACTTGACGAATTAGACAAAAACTTACCATAAGTGTGATTGTTTCTTGAGTGTAATAAATAACATATACTCATGTGACTGGTAAAATTTACTGTGTTTGAAAAGATTTAACAAAGACGGCGCCAATTTGTAACTCGCGTACAATTTGCAGTTATTGTGGCACATTAAAAAGTGATATAACCACGAAACAACTAAATCGGGAAATACTGCTTCTGATTGCGCATACCGCTGCAATGTAATTATTGTCTTTTTTATTGCACATACAATATTTTTTTTAACTTCATTATACAATATTTCATTAATTACCCACAAAAACCACAAGTATAGCTGAATAAACTATCGGTATGAAGAACCATTCATGACTTCCGTGTTCTAAGATTTATATTTAAAAACATTTTGGAAATGAAATATTTCCATAGAAACTACTTCTTTCTATTTCTTGGTTCAGACTTAACCACAGTACTGTGGTCACTAACGTATACCACCTCACGTTAGCGCACTCGATTTTCACTGATGATGGCAGTCGATGGCACCGCCGAAACGTCTGGTTTTGAAGAAAACATTGGACCACGACCAAATAGCCCGGGAAGGAATTTAACAACAAACTACTCCTTTGTTGCCGATAACGTAGTACACGTATACAAAATTATCCCCTCCCCCTTCAACTATCATTTTCATTTATAGAAAATTACCCCTTCCCTCTTCAACTACCCTTTTCATTTATAGATATTTCATCTACCTTTCTACAGTGGATTATTATTATCTTCTTTTCAGATTACTTTATTTATCAAAATTAAGTACTTTACTCTTGTAAAAACATACAATGTTGCAGGTAACCTACCCCTTCGCCTTAACCGATCTTCACCAAAATCAATAGGCCTTGAGGCCTCTACAGCTCAGGCACGTATGCAAAATATTATTTGATTCTGTTCGATTTGCGGCGGTTATCGTTCGTCATAGAAAAAATTACTCTTGTTAAAACATAAAACGTTGCAGGTAAACTACCCCTTCCCCATAACCGATCTTCACCAAAATCAATGCGTCTTGAGGCGTTGACAAAATCAATCCTCTATAATTCAGGCACGTATGCAAAACATTATTTGATTCTGTTTGAATTTGCGGCAGTTATCGTTTGCCATAGAAAAAATTCTACACACAGACACACAAACACACAGACAGACATAGACACTTTTCGAAAAATTACTTTTCTGAACGTTTTGAGGGTAGTACAATCAGAATCAGCCCTTATCTCGAACACAATTTTTTTGCCATCACCATACTTCCATTTCCTTATGGAACATGGAAGTAAAATTAGGACTTTGGACTAAAATGTATGGAAATTTACATTTTCACACACTATGTAAGTCTGTAAGAATAATAAGTGTACATAACATATGGTGTGAGATAATTTTTGTAGTCACCTTTCCACAGAAAGCCTTTACATTCGTCCTTTCCACTGTAAATAATGTGTTTTTTTAGAAGATCGCTCTCCCCTCGGCAGTCCAGCGAATGGTTCTTGGCTAGTAAGACCTCTCTATTTCCTCTCGCCATTGGCCCGGATTTTGAAACAATCTGTAAGCAAGCACTGCTACATGCAGAGAGGTCTATTGTCTACGTGTATTGCAACGTTACGAGTATTATAAAATAAATGAATACACTTCAGTCCATGTACCCAACGCAAGTATAAAGTGTTAAATGAAACATATATAAATATGCGTCTTTAAAGCTGTCTTAACCAGAGTTTACTCACACAAAAAAATACGTATGAACAGTAGACACAGACATGATCCCTCACGGTACAATCGGGTGTCGCCGGCAGAACACACACATGCACCTTGCCCCCCTTAGTAACGCAGATAAATAATTGCTCAAAACAGGTCCAGAATTTTCTGATTTCACTTGTACTTTTACGTTTACACTATTTAAAATTTATAAAAGTTTCTATATTATTTACATACAAAAAAATATCCCGCGCGTATATGCAAATCTGTAGCCTTGCTACTGACACACTCACGTGTATGTGTGTGTTACTAATGTAATTACTACAGTAGAGCATCGATTATTCGAACCTCTTGGGACGAGGGCCTGTTCGGATAATCGGTATTTGGGATAATAGATCGTGAATTGAAAACATTATTTCTCTTTACAAAAACAATGGTTTTTATTACAAAATAATTTCTAACATACGTACTGTTATATATAATTACAGCAACCTGTATACTGTACTGTAATGTATTACTAAGGCTAAAAATAAGTGAATTAAAACTGAGTGTAATTAATAATAACTAAAAGTAAATTTAATCAAAAATTAGAGTTTAATGACAAACACTGTACTATAAAATTAATTAAAATTAAAAAACAAAACAAAACATACAGAACCATGGATTTACACTTTTTTCAAGAATTGTTCTATCACTGTCTGCTTCAAACCGATACCCCGTTTTCTCGCTGCTAAAGAGTTAAGTCGTTTAAGATTCATAAGCTGCATACAGTCTATCTCGTCTTCTGTTTCGGCCCACTTTAAAACAGTCTCAAGTGCGTCAAAAGCTTTTGCTGCCGTCGGTGGTTTTGTATTAGTAGCATTGTCGCCGTCTTCATTCTGAATCTGTTTCGTTTTCATTACTTTGACTTAATGACTTAACTGTCTCTTCAACAGTTATAACTGTACAGTACTGTAATAATGTATATTATACAATTTTTAATGTTCAATAAATATCCAATATGCCTGCACGTGTCCAATACATTACTGTACAGTACAGTACATAATTGTACTTTTCATTGAGTTCGGATAATAGATCGTTCGGTTAATGGATGTTCGGATAATCGATGCTCTACTGTAATTATATTCGAGCCAAGATGTATTCACGCTTACTTCTGAGACATACTTTGGGCGATAACTTGAACAACCACCTTTGGCGACGTTCACGTTTTTTCTGGAGAAGTTATTTTGGGTGGACTGAAATTTACTGGTTGGAAGTAACAGGTAAGTCAGTGCAGTACAAAATATAAGGCAATTTTTAAAATTCTACATAAGTCTATAAGAAAGATTCGTAATACACAAACTAACCTGCCAACCAAACACGTACAATACACACGCAACCAAACCAAACAAGTTTGCAACACACTAATCACCATATATGTACAGTGGAACCTGACTAATTCGTCACCCACTAATTCGTCTCCCTCTGTAATTCGTCACCCACTCAAGCTTTTTTCGTTTTCTTTATTAACAAGCGAGTAACATATAAGCTATAATTATAGCCGGGGTAAACCAGAAACGTGCTGATTGTGGCCGGGGTTCTAATAATAGCCAGGAGGACGGATTGCGGAAGGTATTGGTTACGAGAATGGGTATTTCATACTTGTGTACACGGCACAGTAAGTGTTGTGGTGTGTTGTTACAGAGTAATACGTTTCCGAAAATTCAGTCGGATTGCTGGTGCCTGCCAATGTATTTCGGAAAACACTCTAACATCTGCCTTGAATAAATTACGGCCATCTGAATTACAACCAGCGTTTACAGAACCAGAAGTCTTGACCCCACATCGGAATTGTTAGATATCTGGCAATCCCTACCAGCATTTAAGAGTTTGAATGAAGACGACGTCAAAAATTGGTGTGACATAGACTTACCGGATGTAGGCTACGAAATGTTTAATGATGTTGGAATTTTTATATACGTATCCATAGAAAATCCAGAAGCTGATGATAAAGAAGATGACCAGCCAATAAAAACCTGCAATCTCTCATAAGGAGGCCATTCAATCACTGACTACAGCAGTCAAGTGGTACGAAGGCCAAGATGAAGCAGAACTGCCTAAAATAATTTCACTACGCCAAATATACTGTAACAACACCACATTGTTTAATATAAATTTATTTGTGTTTGAGGAGCCCCACGCATTTGGAGCGCCAATTTATTTGTAACACAACAAATTATAAATTTAAGTACATTTAATTTGTGGAGTGCCAAAATTTATATTAGGCTACATTACTGGTAAAGTGTACCAATTAATGAAGTTTGGGTGTAATGGTAATAAGAGTAGTCATTGATTGAATTGTAACGAGTTTTCATAATTTTATTCATAAACCACAAGCGTGTTTAAAAATCTCATTTACTTCGCCATAAATATTCATTATTGTTTGCTTAAAACGTTCAAATGTTGCAGTACATTTATCACTAAATAAATCTTATATTCTACAGTAACAAAGTTATGTTCTAAATATTTATTTGTTAATCTTATAATTCGACTGATCAGTCTGACTGTGTGCTTTACTGCAGTTTTGTTTTATTTTCTTTATATATCTTTCAACTACGTTAATTTATGTATTGCATACATAGTAATCATTGATTGCTCTACAAACTTTAAAATAAAATTTAAATTGACTAAATTAATCGTTAAAAATCAAAGAAAAATATTTTATTAAATTTAAGTCAGATTCTCTGAACCTGTATATCTACATTTTACATAAAATCTTATTCATTTTTAAATTTCAAAGTGTCTTTTAAATGTCTTTAGTCTCATTTAAAATTTTTAAATGGATTATCTGTCACCTCGATTTTGTAGTTCATATCCATGTCCTCCGTTGATCCGTAGGTCCTCTTCTGATGGAGTTCCCTGCACGTTCCCAGGTTCCACTTGTCGTCCTCCAGTTACTCGTCAATCATGGTCCCATCTGATTGATGTAGTATAGAGTGAGATGTTACTCTGCACCAGCTGCTGTTGTTCTAGCAGACGCCTCTATTGTTCACCATAGCGTTCCTCTGCATGATGTAACCTCGTAGCTTGTCTTGACTGACGGACGTTTGTGTGTGTAGACATCGTAAAGTATGTTCTATAATCGTATTAGGAAACAGACTAAGAGTTACTGTTCAATTAACAAAATTAAAAAATTCGCGTCGATAATGGACATAGCGTCCCGCCGCTACTGAAGACTGATTGAGAAGAAGGCTGGCTTCTTCCGTGCCCTATTTATATTCGAGCATCGTACCGCACCTGTCAGGACAGAATTCTGCCTGTTTGAAATTGCTTAGTGGCGTCAGTCCCCCCACTATCGTCCAATTTCATATTTTCGCACATTTCTGCCAATGGCAAAGTCTAATGTGAACTAAAGGGTGCTCTAACGATGGATGATTTAATTACACATGTCCAACGTAATTTCCATCGTAATCGAATAATCCGTGTAATTACTACGCACTTTAAATCGCACTGAATTCGCATTGCGCGTCCTTTTCACGTCATTTTCTCACTACACATGCGTATTAATTGTATACATATTTAGGAGTCTTTGAGTTTTGTCTACCATTTATGGTTTTCTTATAATTAGATAAAAACTATAATTTGACAATTATTCAGGGTGAGATTGCAAACTTTCATGCTCGGACTGGCCTCACTCACACACATCATTTACTACTGTACACACTCTCAGTGACAATTGCGTGAGCGTTCAGGTCAGTTCCTGCCTGTCTACATGCCGTATTTTTAACATAAACTCAGCTTTCAATCTCATACCTGCTTATTTATTACATATTTATAAATTTAATTTAAATATTCATTTTATCTAATAAATGCACAGTACAGCATATGAGTGTATTGTCGCATTACATAATCTGGCTATTGAAAAGTACGATCACAGAAAAAAAACAGAAGAAAATTAAAGACATTTTTCGCAATCATTAAACAATTTTTTTTTCAATTCGCAAGTACTCAACTTGTTTGAGTTTGAAAATTTCCGGCAATAAATAAGTTCGAGCATAACGCTAGTACTGTAATGTTGAAATAAAACATGTTATATTGTCTTTAATGGGGTTGTTTCTACTCCCTCACTGATCCGTCTATTTCACTAATTCGCCACACCTTCGGTCCCGTAGGTGACGAATTAGTGAGGTTCTACTGTACTGCTCATCCCCATTGTTGCCAGCTGACTGTAAGTACCAACCTACACATTATCATTTTACGTTGCAAGACGTGAACGTGTCCGGTAATCGCTGTATACTACAAATTAACGCCCATAACGTATTCACAAATATTTACATTTGTGTACAAATCCTGATTTGTACATTGTTAATAATAAATAATAATTTAAAATCATGAAATAGAAACTGTAAAAAATTAAAGATGTTCTCTGTGTGTGTGTGTGTGTGTGTGTGTGTGTGTGTGTGTGTGTGTGTGTGTGTGTGTGTGTGTGTGTGTGTGTGTGTGTGTTACATACAACATTTGTTTATATTAAATTTTACATATAATTATATATATATATTGTAACAATGTTATTGCGGTCGTCCCTGCAAAATGTGTACAATTTATATATGTTGTGTATAATTAGTGCGTTCGCCTCGCACTGGGTCATTACAGTAATGTTGTGGCTAGCGATGTTCGTAGCGTAGATATGATCACCTGGGTATTACGGCAGTAACCTTACCTGTTATTCTTAGGGGGTGTAATAATCCCGGGTGGCGCCAAGTCGTTTTACAAAACAACTAAAATTTATGTTTAAACAAGTTATCAGCGTTGCGGGTTGGTGCATTCAAATAATTCCCGCTCGCAGGGCCGTCCCAATCGTCGCTTCTGGCTGTGTGACTGACAACTTGCTTACTGCTACGATTTATTCTTAAACACAAGTAATTATTATATAGCACTCCCTATGAAATGATAACGCTGGTTACTCCCTGTAATAAATATTTTTTAATGGGTGATAACTGAAAACATTTACATTTACAACAAAATAATTATCAATTCGCTCCGGCTGATTACATGAGATCTTGCCTTCAGGTTTGGCGAAGTAATTTAGAAACCATTCAACCTTGCGTCGTTGTTTACATGAAGCTTGTTACAATGATTATTGGTTTCAAAAATCGTGGATTCTTTTGGCTATGAGTTAAAGAACTCCAATGGTTACAATAAAAATATAAATTACCTTAATCTAAGTGTACATGAAAGATAAAGTGTGCTGTTACAATCTGTTGTGTGGTGTCGTAAAAGTGTTCTGTAAGTTCGTGTTTAATTCTTAGGTTATTCAATGTTAACAAAGTTTCTATTAAGTTTTAATTTGCTCAAATATTCTATGAAAGAGAAATATTGTTTCTATAGTGTGGTAATTTTACCTTTCAAAATTATTTAAAGTGATTAGGGTTGGTGGAAAATAAATAATTGGATAGTACTTAACACCTCAACGAGTCTGGATGTCTTCGTAGTGTATTCGAGATAGGATTTGGCTGCATAAATTCAGTTTTCTTGGATTTTGGGCTTCACTGAATGTGGCGTCTTTTTCGTCATGGGTTTTGACATTCTTTTCAAGGATAATTTCTATTTATTTTGGTCTTGGGTCTTGAAATATCTGCCACAACGGTCATCTGCTTCTTCAGTGATCGGTTTCAGCAACTTTGAATAATTGTTTTCGTGATTTACACTGAAAAAAAAACGCTCTTCCAAACTTTTGCATCTGTGTTGGCTTAATGACGCTTCGCTTTTCTTCAATTTCCAACGGTATTTTCGTCTTCAACCGCCGTTTCCATAGTAACGGTATTATTCTGATTGGCTGATTTTGAGTTGATGTATTGTTATCAAAATTCGAATTCTTCGTATATCTTCTGATTACTGTTATTCCTCCATCTTCCTTCCTGGTTATTAAATATGGTCACTATAGTATTTATTCTCGTTCATAGATTATTTTGATACCCCACAAGCTTGGGTAATTTCAGATTTTAAGTTTTTACAATTATGTTAATGCTTGTTAATTACATTTCTTTTTATATAATAATGCCTATTACAATATTTTGTGTTATAAATGATTTACAATTTATTCTTGGTGATTCCTTCACCTCAGATTTTCTAAATTCTTATTCAATTTGTTATAATTTTTGGTTGTTTGGTTCTGACAGTTATGTCTTTTCTAGGCCTGAGTAGCCATTATTGTAATTTACTTATTTCGTTCAAATCACATTTTGTTTCAGCCTATTGGGCTTTACTTTGTTATTTTTATTAGTTGTGTTGTGTTTTGAGTCTGTAGGTGTGTTGTTTACTGTTCAATATTGCTTTCTCTATTTCAATCTTTAAAACATAACATTAGGCTTATGGACTGCACATTTCATTCAGCCATATCCTATTCACAACATTAACATGAACACAATTTTTTATAAGTTATTAGAGTTATTATTTTGATTAAGAAATATCCTCACTCCCTTCTAACTTATCCTTATTTGCTAATTTTTTAGTTTATAACACATATTATTTTTGTTGTGATAAACAACATCACTTTCTATTAAATCAATAATAGTCCTTTATGATTTAGGTATCTTTGTTAGTTTTTTTTTTTTTGACTTCTTAATCTCTAAACAATTTTTATATTCCCTCCATGGTAACACCTTCAATTTATTCTATTCTGGAATCCTCTCTTTTTACTTACTACTGGCTATAATTAAACTTAATTCTATTGAATATCTTTTCTTAATTAAAAAAGTCATCATCACTTCTAGTGTTTACTATACCTTATACTATAATTCACACTTAACACTATTTATCATCAGCTATTTATTCACTGTTAATTTCCAACCTTTATCTTACCTTCACTTGTAAATTATTTATTGTTAATTATAACTTCACTAGTGTCACACTTCACTTTGGGGTTTTTACACCTACACTATTGCACTGTATCACTGTTTATATTATTTGTTTTATAGTGGGTGTTCCCTATACTTATTTCTCTTTCATGACTTAATATTAATGACAATTAATACTTACTGACTAATACTTACTAACTATTAACAATTTTTATCTGTGGTTTAGGTTGCCTTTTTAATGGGTAGTAACCGTTATCTCTCCTTCCTCTGGATAACCATCGTTTTGGTTTCAATATTCTTGTTGAGTGCTTTTTTACTTGTTTTGGTGAACCATTCTTGGTTTTCACTTTTGCTTGTCTCCCTCCTTTTCGTTTTCCTTGTTTGTTTAATATATTGGGTTTTTTCATCCGTTTCTTTGGGTATTTTGGGGTCGTTTAAACCCCATAAACTTGTTTCCTTTTGGTTTGGGTTTATTATTTCCTTATTCTCGTTGTTTATTTGTGTGGTTCCCTTCTTTATTTGTTTCTGGATGTTGGGTCAATCACTTGGGTTAGGTTAAAGTCGTTGTATTGTCGTGTTATATTCCTTATATTTTAATTAAATCAATCAGTTTATTTGATAAGAAGTATTTTTACAATTATAAATATATTTTTTATCCCTGGTACTGGGTTGGCTATTTGTGTCGTGACATAATGCCTCTCCTTTAAAATTGATCATTTTGATAAAACACTAGCATAGTTTTTTATGAAATTATCAGTTATACATAATCTTTTTCCTTTTCTTTCTTGGTTGTTTCTCCATTCTTTATTTCTCTTCTTACTGGATTCATTCCATTTTATTTGGATCTGTTTTTTACTTTATTTCCATTGGTGTGTTCTCCCTTATACACAATTTTTTCCCTAACTTTAGTAGCTGGTTTCTCCCATTACTACTTATTTTTCTGAGACCAGAGGCATATCATCTCTGCTCAGTTTATTTGATTGCTGGACTTTTCAACAGTCAATCATAAATACCTTTTTTGTCAACTTGTGACTTACATTAATAATAATATACTTTGGGATTGTCCACCTTGTGGTTTGTTTTTAGATCACTTTGGCCTTTTACTCATTCTTCCTTCCGCTGTACCTTTGCTATGTACTATCATTTGCTCATACAATTGACTGTTTTTTATTTATTTATATGTTAATTTCATCATTAACTTTTCATTATTCGGTTTTCAATTCTTGTTGTGATCATTTTAATTGTCTTAGACATTGGTATACTTTTCTCAGTTAATTAGCAATATTTTGCTTTAGCCATAGCTTGTATATTTGATTCATACATAACTTCTCTCTTTCTTTGTACCAGTTTATATTTTTTATTTTTTTTTCTAAATACCTTTGATTTATTATAATTCAGGTATTTATCTTATCAGTTTTTTGGTCTGATTTTATTTTTGTATATTTCAGTTTATTTTAATTCTTTGTAAGTTAATTCTCTTACATCATAGGAATTTGTGTAGCGTATTCCTATTTTGGTACATTTTGGTTTAATTATCTTATACACTTCACATATCAACTTTTTAATAAATTGTAAGTTGATTTCACTTAGTAGGAATTTATGTAACTCATTCCTTTGTTTTGATATTTTTTATTTTAGGCCTCATAAGTCATCGAAATGTTGTTGCATGTTGTGCACACATAATTTTTGAATTTTGGTATCTGTATTTTATTTACAGTTACTTGTCCTTCGTGATGACATATGGCCGTACATTTTATTATATCTAAGTTTATTTTGGTATCAATTCAATTCTCACGGTTGTGGATTTATTATATTATCATTTCCATTCCATATTATAGCCTTCTCCTTTTTGTTCGACACTTCGTTATTATGCACCTCTTCTCCTTCAAGTGTATGATAGTCACACTTATTCTGGATGATCGTATTCCAGTTATTTAGTTTTCTTCATAGAACTTCTTTATGGAAGCTTGGTTGTACACTCCTTTTACTTTTTTGGTGGTTATATTACTTATCTCGTAAGTGTTGTTTCCATTGTCCTTGGTGATGACATATGGTCCAATATATAATAATAGCAATTTTTTGGCTATTCCCTCAAGTGTACTGGGTAGTTCCCTATTTTTGATTAGTACTCTCTCTCCCTTGTGATACTTTATTATTTTAATTTGTTTTTGTGAATACCTTGCTCTTTGTTTTTCTATTTTCTCCATAATACGGTTATAACATTGGTTTTCATCATAGGGGTCTTCAGGGTTGACTGGGAAGTTTATTAAGTCTTGTATCTCTCTGTGGGGCTTTCTTCCAAACATCATCAGGTATGGGGTGTTTTCTGTGAATTGGTGGTAACTAATGTTTAGAAATACTTCGGTAGAAGCCAAATACTTTTGCCATTCTTTTTGGTTGTTGTGACAATAACTTCTTAGTATTCGTCCAACTTCCCTGATGTCCTTTAAATAATTGGTTGATATTATTGTTATCTTCTTTATTTCACCTTCCGTCGTGGTTTGTCGATTTAACCCAAGTGATTGGTCATGTGAAGGGTCCTGGTGGTTTCTCACTGACCTTTTTAGTTTCAAGGTTGCTGGGAACCACTGGCCAGACTATTTACTTGGTCTGCCATTTCATTGGTCGAGGTCGATTGATCATTTATGTGATTCCTCGGCGCTTCTATTGTTCTTGTTCCTGTAGCTTGCTGGTTGTCATATTGAGAATTGTTGTACACTGTGCTGGTTCTAATGGGACAATATCGCCGATGGTTGTTCTGTCTCCTCCCGCTGATAAAATTGACTTGACGCCTCATGTCACCCCTATTCTGGTTACTCCCGTTTCCCCTGTTATATTGGTAATTCGGGTCATACCGGTTGCCATAGTAATTGTGATTATTTGGGTGGCCATTTGTATTCCTACCTTGTTCTATCCCCCTGTTGTTATTATGTGGTACGCTAGGGTTTTGTGCATTTCTGTTACTGGATTGGTTCCCCTGGTTGTAACTCGGATGATCTCTGTTGCTTGGTCGGTTACCTTGATTGTAGTTGGGTTGATTCCGATGGAATGGTTGGTCCCCTGGGTAACTATTTGGGTTTCGATTCACTATGTTCCAGTTGTTGTTCTGGGTATTACTGTAGGGTAAGTTGTGGCTTGGCACATTGTAATTTTCATTCCCCCGGTTGTACTTTTGGTTGATCATACGATTCTTCTTATATTGGCTGTCGTTTTCATGGTCTTCCAGCAAGTTGGCCATTCCCTGTATGGTCTTTATTTGTCCCTGTCTCCTGGCCCTCTGTATGGCATCTTCGTAGTGATATCCCAGTTGAATGACTAGGGATTCTTCGGGTATCTTTGGTTCGAGATTTCGAGCTAGACAGACCTTGCCCAAGAAGTAAGATGTTAATGTATGCCCAGCCTGTGGCTCATATCTTCCGTTGCTTATGTCGTTCCTTACCACATTTTGGGTCGATTCTGACCAGTACTTTTCACGAAACAACGTTTTAAATTCTTGCGTACAGCTGATTTCTGGTCGTGTGGCTGTCCACCAATTGTCATTCGTGTCTCGAAACATCTCATCGATGAGACTCCTCACCGTTGTCCATCTGGTATCTCTGTTCCTCTCTATGAGCTCCTCCACCCTTTTCAGAAATTCTATGGGGTTTCTTCGGTAACTCTTGAAGTTGATCACTTCCCTATTTTCATTCGTAAATATGTGAGTGCTACTGCAAGGCTTCTCCCTCAAAGCGTCTAGTTCCTCTTGGATCTGTTTCTCCTTCTGACTGATTTCTCTAATTTTTTCTTTATTTTCTTGCGTTTTCTCGTCAATCTTGTTGATAGTGGTATACACCCTTTCAACGCGTTCGCTGACATCAGTCTGGATTTCCTTGTGCCTCTCCTTCAACTCCTGAAGCACCTCCTGTTTATTTTTGTTACACTCATCGGTGGTGGTCTTCTGTATTTCTTGGATCCTGAGAATTCCTTCCTCCTGGACGTGATTTATTTTTCCAGTCAGCTCTTCCTGGACCTGTATAACCGTTTCGTTCGTCTCGGTTATAGTTTGTTTGATTTCATTTTTGCACTCCGCCAACTGTTGCCTCCATTCATCCTTTGATTTCTCACCTTCTTCCTTCAATTGTTTCTGGAGTGTTTCACAGTTGTTTTCAATCTTGTCATTCAATACGTCAAGATCCTTTTTTATCTGCCTCTTCAGCTCCTCCCCCTTCTCTTCTAATATTTCCTGGCTCCTCTTCAGGGTTTCCTGGTTGCTTTCTATTTTGTTATTTAAAATTATAAATCGTGTTTTCAGTAGTATTCTTTTTTTGGATTAATACTCGTTCTTTGAATAGATCAATCCAAAAAGGCCGAACTCGAAAGTAAGGCGTGGTGGCGCAAGGGCCACCCCTTGTCTATTACTATACATGTCACTTTTTGTGGTAGAACTTGTTTTTTCGGTAATATTCGTTTTCCAACGAGTACTCGTTTTGTGGCTAACAAAAACGAAACGTCCATTATGTACAATATGTAGAGCGCATGTTGTCATTCCTTAATACATTGTTTATTTGTGTTTTCCATTAACCATAAATATTTGTATTTTGCAGTTTACATTTGCTGTTGTAGTTTTGTTTATTTGCCAACTAAAAATCGTTAGGTTCTGTATTATAAGTATTACTGTGTTATAACCATTTTATATACACATCAGACGTTATGTTTTCATCAACCATTGCTTTTGTTTATTTCAGCAGTAAACTAAAAAGCAAAAAACGTTGTCACCTAACCTCACAAATGAAGACAACACGTATTTTGGCTTTGCATTAAGTAATAGGACAATTTACAATTAGTACACTTCTTCTTTTCCACATCGTAATATATCGATACAATCGCATATTAAAAAAAATCGAAAATGTACTGCAGGAACGGATAAATGGACAGTATTTTGAAATAACGTTTTTTGAACACCTAAATGCATACAAAAAACCAAATATATATAAATCCAATTTAGCCACACATGCAATAAACACAGGACATGAATTCCCAGACATAACCAATGTAATACTAATAAAACATATACCACACAAAGGCACCATAATGAACATTTGGGAAAATTTACAGATTTACAAACATAAAACACAAAACAAATTAATACCAGAACAAATACAAATCAATACAAAACATGACACAATATTCAAAGCACTCAACATCGAAAATACACAAAATACAAAAACAGATACCACAACCACACACAATAATGCAACATTGAAGGACCAAAGACCAACAAACCACCTTAATAACATCCAGAAGCCAACACACAAATACTGCACCAGAAGCAAGATGGCGAAGGCTGAAGATGGGAGAACAGGATCTCCCGAAACATGTTCCTGAAGGAAAAAATATATCTTGAGGTAAATTAGTTATAGGTATTATAGTATTATATACATCAAGAAACGGACTGTAGCAGAAAGTGATTGAAACAATATATATATATATATATATATATTGCAACGATACAGATTTAGTTATCGCAAAGGATAAAGTGTGTGTGCAGAAATTACAAACAAGTCTGTAATGGAGATGATGAAAAATGATTTATTATACACAAGACATAATTGTTTTTATGATGTATATTATATTACAAATTGTCATGCATTTTATATTTTGAAATAATAGTTTATATAGTTCGATTTTATATCGATTTTACTTGTTTGATGATCTCCGTTCACTTGCTGATACGTCCTCCGTATGTGCGTTCCTCCTCTTCTGATCGTGGCTCTCGTCCTGGCGTCCTCTTCGTCGGCGGGTTGCTCCAGCGGCGATACTTCGATACTGCTCGTTGACGATTCCGTATAACTGCTAACACCAATTAGACTTTTCAGAGAGTTGTTACACTCACAATAATGATCGTTCTTACTCGAAATAGTTATTATTTATTTACACGTTCATTTTTTATTAATCTCAGGGTGATTACCGTAATCACCGTTACTTAATAACCGTAATCACCGTAATAAGTAACCGTTACTTATTAGAAAAGCGGTGTATTTGGCGTACACCTTCCGAGAAAGCTTGAAGTGTTTTTAAAAATTCCCTATGCGGACTATCTTACATTAACGTGAAAAGCACTTTCATCTAATATAATTTTTACTTAGGTTGTTAACCCGCTTGGTTCATTACGCAAAGCTTCGCAAAGAGTTCCAAGTTTTATTGTAAGTTAAGATTTTTATATGTTCGTACGAGCAAAATTCTCGATGACAGACACAACTTCACTCTGCAACTGCAATCGAAGAACTGTAGCCATCCATGATTACTATACGGGGTACGAATATTAATGAAATTAGTGTCTTCCGATTGGTTAAACTCAGGTCACATGGTTGATGATTGCAAAAGATGTAAGGTTTTCCTGCAAAAGTTTGTATAAATTCGTAAGAGCTTGCATTGATTTATCTACGAATTTTATTACCCTATTAATGATAAGCGTTACAAATTGAGTTTTTCCCTACTAAAAAAACCATATTTATAAAATAGTTGGAAACCTCGGAGTATATACAAATTGTAGCTATTTACATAAACAATCCACTGTCAAAGTTTCACGTCGATGGGTTGATTACCGCGGAAGATGTAGTGAACACAATTATCACACGCGCACAAATTCACACAAAAAGTACATGACAATAAGGAACACATTGTTATGAAGAATTTGATATAACCTACATTCTTATCCATTGCTAAATACAAAACTTACAGCTAAAAGACAAAAAAATGCATAAAACCATTTTAAACCTGAAAATGTTAGTCATCCATGCTTAGATACGGTTAACATAGCTTACAATCCTGTGTTCTGCTGCAATATATATTACAACGATACATAACATAAATTTGATATACTGTAATTTATGTGGCCCCACGTTCTTTGGGACCCAAAATTATACAACGATTCCTTTTGTATATGCAGGTTGTAAATAATTATAACAATACCAGGTGTAACTATAATAAGAGTAGTAAATTTATGAGTAGTTCAAATTTCATGTTTATTGTTTTAACAAGCATTATAAATAATCAAACATTGTTAATAATCTTCGATCCGATATCACTCATTATTAAGTTCATCTCTTAAGCTATACGGTGTTACACACATTTAAAACACTCTTACTTCTAGACATGTTAATAATCTTAATCTAGACATTTATTCAAATTGATTTAAAAAAAAAATAAATAAAATTTAAAAATAATTAAATTTTATTTTAATTGAATTCATTTAACTCAGATCTGACCTCAGCTTGCTCAGTCTATACCAATGTTTCTTTTTTTTTAAATAATTTAAAATTATATTGTTTACTCTTAGACTGGCATTTGTTTCGTATTCAAAATTTAAATTATTCTTTTCTACAAAATGCAAATATCAAATCATTTCAATTATTTTACTTTGATAAAAAAATATACTATCTCAAAATTAAATTCTCTTTTTTTTTCTTCTATATTTATATTTATCTATATGCGACACTCATTCTTATGACTAAAACATTTACATAAGACTCTATTACATTCTTTCTAATTATAAACTTTTTTGTTTTAATTCATTGTCTCTTTATATAGTTTTTATGAGCTCTTTAAAAAAATCATTTATAAATGCATTATGCATGTCACCTCGAGTTTTGATGACCTTACGACTTATTGACGGGGTCCAGCGTTGTCCAGCGTTGGGTTACCGTTACTCCTGGCTTGGCGTGGTCCTGGATATGTCCAGAGTCCAGCGTCGTTCTCCAGCAGTGTGTGGTCCGTCCCAGAGAATTACTATCTGCTGCGAGGTGGATCTCGTTCGGCTGTTAGGCGTCTAAAAAGCATCTCCTAACGTCTAGCATCTCGCGTCACTCTTTGTAGCTTCTCTGTTGGTACTCTTACTGACCTAAACGGTTCCGGTACTCTATGTTTTCCGAAATAGTGTAAACATAATTTCTGAACGTCTTTATTCGTTCTTAGATGAGACTTATAATAAAATAAAACTGTTCTGCCGACGGACAGCATGTCCGATTGCAACTGTATTTTGAAAAGAAGAGAAGGGCTTCCAGTCGAACCCTTAATTTATACCCTCTCGAGATTCCGCACCTGTTGGTTCCGAAATTATCTTGTCGAGACCTGCAGATCACATGATAGCCCCCACTCCCGAACCTTTTCATATATTTGCAATTTTTGCAAATGGCAATGTTTTGTACGGAATTGAGATAGCACAAATCATAGCTAATTTGATTAAGCACTCACTGTATTAATTTAAGCGTCTAGTGTAATTTGCGTATTTTTGGCACATTTATTTCGCACTGACTTTAACGTCATTTTCTTACTGTGGATACCTATAAAATTTACACACACTTTGGTGCCTTTTGTTTGTTTATACACTAATTAGTTTTCACACAGCGAATTAAAATATTTATTTTAGTAATTAATTGGGGAGGGTAGCTGAGATTCCTATCTGTACATGCATCACTAACACACACAAGATACACGCGTAACACACATACAATCGAGTAGGTGTTCTTTGCCTGTTGGAACAGGTTAATTTCTCCCCTAGTATAACTATGAAACATTTTTACAATCCCAGACCTGTCCATTTACCCTAAACTTATAATAATTTTACAAATTTTATATTTATTTAAATCAATGCTCAATACAGCATATGGCTGTATGGTTGCATTATTCCTCTGCTTGAAAAAAAAATTTAATAAATATTTATTTATTAAATTTTTGTCTATTTGTTCTAGACAAATAAAAATAATATTATACTAGCTTAACCTTAGTGTACATCAGTTAAATGACACATAATAATGAGTAGATCAGTATAACGCTCGCCTGTGGTGGTATGCAATATATTCACCCCCCCATTATAACAGCTGAGCGGTACATTGACCTTGGACGGGCGCAGTTGCCTTGTTCTTCTCTCTTTCTCTTCTCGCTATTCATACGTAGAATTTCTTGAACGACGTCGCATGATATTTGCCGATGTCCTTTTCTTTGCTCACGTCGTATACGATGAACGTGTGTCTTCCCACGCGTTGTTTCAACGTATAAGGTCCGTGGTACAACCGAAAGAATTTCTTCGCTGTGTTGTCAATTTCCGACGGGATTAGCTTTCAACAAAATTTGTTCTCCTACATCGAATCGTTGTAATTTATGTGTTGTATTGAACTTTTCTCTCCTCTTGTTACCTTGTTCAATGATGCGTTGTTTAGCGTACTCCACCTTTACACTTAATGGAATAGGTACATTTTGATTATCTGGCTTGCTTACATATTCGGTCCAGAATCTAATAGGTTTTTTGTCTTCATCTAGCTCGATTGGCGTATAACTTGTTGCTTCGCTATAATTTTCATTTATTGCTTTTTCAAAGAAAGGTAAATATTCTGCCCATTTGTTGTGTTGGTCGTGACAGTAGATTCGCAGATATTTACCTAACTCTTTATTTACTCTTTCCGCGAGATTTCCCTGTGGGTGTTGTACTGATGTGAGTACAGGTTGGATTCCATTTTCAAGAAGAGTTCTCTCCCATACTTCGCTTTGGAATTGTACTCCTTGATCGCTAAGTACCTTCTTCATTTTACCATATGCAAGAGTATTTTCAAAACAACTTTAGTTGTGGGTCGCATAATTGGATACAGATGGACGGCTTTGGAAAATACATCAATACAAACAAGTATGCGTTTCACTCCACGACTTGATCTTGGAAGTGGTCCCAAAAAATCCACTGCAATTAGCTCTCCTTTCTGGTCCTTCTGGATACTCTGCATTTCCACATAGGCATGTAGATTCGGTCCTTTTTTCTGTTTGACACTCATTTCTTACTTTCGTTTTTAATCTTCCTGAACATATTATTGATGGTGAAATCTTCACGTAGGCTTAAGCGCAGCATTTAAGTGCAGCAGCATGTGCTAAACTTTCCTGTGTTGGTCGAATCAATTTATGCAACATATCATTTGTTAATACTACCTTCCAATCTTGCCTCATTAGTTTATATAAGACTCCATTCTGTACCTTGTAATGGTCTGGTAGCTGATCTCGTAGCTTAAATCCTCTCGTAGCATCATCTAAGTCTTGTTGTTGAGCTAGATTCTTCAGCATGTTTAACATCATTATCAGCAGTAAATTTAATAGGTAACAGTTATTAACTCATTATGGTTATTTTCGTAGACCTCTTCACACTCTTCTGTGACGTATCTACTCAAAGTATCGGCTATAAAATTATCTTTCCCTTTACAATATTTTATAGTAAAGGAATACTCACCGATTGCTAGGAGCCATCGTAATAATCGAGCTTTGGTTACTTTACATTTTAATAGAAATGATAACGCTTGATGGTCCGTATGTATTTCAAAATGCGTTCCGTAAATATAATATCGAAACTGTTTCAGGGCGTATACTATAGCAAGTATCTCCTTCTCAGATGTAGAGTACTGCTTCTCTGCCCCTTTGAATACTCTACTGGCGTATGCAATGACACGGTGTTCTCCTGTAGCATCTTCTTGATACAGTACACTTCCACACGCGTAGTCGTTAGCGTCTGCTTAGATAACGAATCTTCCATCTCGCTGTGGATGATGAAGCATTATGTTTTCAATGAATAACTTCTTGACTTGGTCGAAGGCATCTTGATGTTTCTTCTCCCACTTACATTTGTGATTTTTCTTTGTTAACTCCAGCAACGGTTGTGTTCTTTCTGCATATTGTTGTGAGAATCTTCTATAGTATCCTGTGAAATCAAATATATTTCAACTTACCGTCTGCGGCTTTTAGAAACAACGTCTTCACAAAGTTGACATGTTTCGGGACACTTGTCCCATCATCAGAACTTAAAATAATCGTGTATCATTTAAAGTTGATACATTTGTCAATTAATTAAAATATTAAAATTCAACATGAAACAAATAACTTAAAACAATATGAATACTTAAATGTTTAAAGCGAGCGCGAAGGTTTAACGATGTACATCGTACGGACATTGACCGCGCACTGAATTACGTTTTGCTCCCACCACGACAATAGTGCAAGGCAGTGTCGTACAATACATTTGACTTGAAAAGCAGTTTATCATTTAAAACACGCGGCTTGGTATCAGTATTGCCATATGCTTTATAAATTTCATACTCTTCAAGAGTGTTCAAATATCGTCCTTTCTTAATACCCCTTCACATATGTAAGAAAGGACGATATTTGAACGCTCTTGAAGAGTATGAAATTTATAAAGCATATATCAATACTGATACCAAGCCGCGTGTTTTAAATGATAAACTGCTTTTCAAGTCAAATGTATTGAACGATACTGCCTTGCGCTATTGTCGTGGTGGGAGCAAAACGTAATTCAGTGCGCGGTCAATCTCCGTACGATGTACATCGTTAAACCTTCGCGCTCGCTTTAAACATTTAAGTATTCATATTGTTTTAAGTTATTTGTTTCGTGTTGGATTTTAATATTTTAGTTAATTGACAAATGTATCAATTTTAAATGATACACGATTATTTTAAGTTCTGATGATGGGACAAGTGTCCCGAAACATGTCAACTTTGTGAAGACGTTGTTTCTAAAAGCCGCAGACGGTAAGTTGCAATATATTTGATTGAACAACACGTGGCTTGGTACTAAACATTTGGGATTTATTCCTTTTAAACATGTATCCTGTGAGTCCCAAAAATGCTCGTAACCCTTTAATGTTCTTAGGTGTAGGGAAATCGGTAATACTGGATATTTTTATGGGATCGGGTTGAATACCTGAGGATGAAATAATATGACCTAGGAATTGGATTGAGGATTTTATGAATTCGCACTTGTCTAGGTTAAGGGATATATGGGCTTCCCTAACCTTGTGGAATATAGTGTTAACATGTTCAATGTGTTCGTCAAGTGTTTTTGATACTACCAAGATATCATCCACGAACACTATGGTGTAAGGCTCCACTTCTGGTCCTAATGCTTTCTCCAGACATTTTACAATCGCAGCCAAACTCGTGCCTTGTGTTGGTAGCATTTATTTTTGTATAGGAAGGCGGTGTATTTTCTCTCTTCTCTTCTAATTGGAATTTGCCAAAAACTCGACCGTAAATCCAACTTAGTCAAATAACGTGCTCCTTCACACTTTGCAAATAACTCGTCCGCAGGTGGTGCACAATCGAATTCACGTAGAACGACGCTATTCAAACTCCTCATATCCAGGCATAAACGTACTTCTCCACTCTTCTTCTTTACTACAACTAGAGGATTAAGAAAGTTGCTGTTCGACCGCTCAATGATGTTATTTTTTATCATCCGTCGTATTTCCAGTTCAACTTCTCCCTCGAACTTAATGGGTATTGGATACGTTCGTCTGACAAATTTTGTAGGGTCTGATACCATAATAGCGTGTTCATAGACTGTGGTCTGCGTCGGTACATCGCTGAATACTTCTTTATACTCTTCTATTAATTTAAATAACTTCGATTCTTCCTGAGATGACATTCCTTCTTCGGCTGTATTAGCATGCTGAGTAGGTGCATATCGTATACGTGGCTTGGATACGACAATAGGTTTTTCACTTACCTCACAATTTTCTTCATTTTCATTCATAATTAATTCATATAGAACATCCTTATATTACATAAAATATTATTGTTATTAATATCAATCCTTGTAATTAAAGTATTTAATAAATCTATTCCAATAATTCCATCATATATAAGTTTATTCATTATGATCATAGGATATGTTATTTCTAAGTCCTTACAATTTAAAGTTACGTAAGCTTACTGTCTAACCTTTTCTCTCTTATTCATGGCTGTAATAACATTTATATTATTGACAGGTAAAATAGCCGTTTATTTAAAATTTTTTTATTTTGTTGTACCCACTTATGGTTTAGTACAGTTAATTGGCTACCTGTATCGATTAACATTTTAATTCTACACCCATTAATTCGTACATTAATTGTAGGACAATTTATTTCTTGTTGATTTGGTGTCACCTTCCTGTCGGTGTCTAATAACCCATTTCTCACGTCGCACGGATATATATTGTTTATTGTGTAGCCGCACGTCCAGTTTCTCCGTCATTGTTTTGTGTCGCGGGAGCAGGATGGTTGAACATGCCCCTGTTGCTGTCTCACTTTTATTTCCTCATCTGCGCGCTCTCTCTCTTGCTCTGCATTGTGGATACGGTGCGGTCATATGGTTTACTAAACTTTTTCTTCCAATTTGTATCGCGCACATTTCTCTCAGCGTGTTGTTCCTTCTGTACGTCGCGTGCGTTATTCACAGTTGTGTTTTGCTTTACACTGTGCGTTGGCGGCGTGTAATTTTGCTTATAATTATCACGGTTTTGCGTATCGTCACATTCTCGTGCTTTAATCAGTACGGTCGTAACTAACTTGATAATTAATGCGTGTTTGTTGATTGTGTGGTGAAGTGTTACTCTTGTTAATATTTTGTGATTGAGTGAGAAGTATTAAGAATTGTTCGATCGTTTTGACACCCTGCGTATATACAGCTAACTGAATATCTCTATGGAAATGGTAAGACAACTTAGACACTATTTTATACTCAGAAAATTTTGGTTTTCAATGTTTTACGCGTTCAATCTGCGCTACAGTGTACTGCTCAATACTCTGGCGTCCATGCGGATTATATTTACCATACTCCAATTGGTCACGTACTTGCCTTTGAGTGTGGATATTCCAGTACCTATTTTCGAATGCTTCTCTGAATTGCTGATACGTGGTTATATTGTCTCGAATTATGGAGTACCATTGACTTGCAGAATCTCTTAAATGACGGGCGACAAAACTCACTTTCTCCTCGTCGTCACTCATACTTACAATTTTTTCAATTTCTCTCTCGATATTCTCCAAACATTCCATGCTATTTTCCCCTTTGTTACCTGCAAAGGTTATCTTACTTCTTTCTTCTATGGGTGCAGTGAACATCATTGTCTGCGCCGGTCATTTCTTTATCTCCATTCTCAGACGTTCTACTTCTCCACGTAGATCTTCCTTAAGTGTGTTCATTTCACCTGAGTAGTCCTTGGTGGATTTTGCAGACTCTACTACAGCAGTTTCCAACGTCGTCGTTCGGGCTTCTATTTCCTGCGAACGACATCAGCAATGGGAGGTATGAACCGCAAGCAGAACACACCCTAACGTCTTACTTTCTAGGGAAGGTATGCTTGGCGAGGAACCTAGAACCAAGGATACCTGAGGAATCTTTAGTGATACAGCTGGGGTACCACTACGAGGACGCAGTACAAAAGGCAAGAAGACAGGGCCAAATAAAAACCATTCAAGGTATGGCAAATTTGTTGGAGGACCATGAAAATGATGGACAATATCGACGCAACCGAATGGTCAACTGGAGGTACAACCGTTGGGAGGAAAACCAGAACCCACCAAATTACAGTTCGTTCAATAATAGACCCCAAAACAATAACCAAAGTAACCCGAACCGGAACGATAATAACTATCAATATAGGGGTAACCGCCCAAATTATAATCAGGGCAATCCACCGTTTAACGGAAACTATCAAAATAATAACAATTACAGGGGCAATGTACCAAACCAGCGTCCAAACGGCCACCCCAACAATAATAATTATTACGGGAACAACAATAACCAGAATAACCCGAAAAATAATAATAGGGGAAACGGAGATAACCGTAATCGTAACAATCAGCCCAAAGTACACTTTATACGAGGGAGCACTCAAAACAATCAGGGGAGGCGCTACCCGAGACCACCATCAAACGAACGAAACAATAATAACGCCCAGAGCGATAACCAGCACCCAAGGGAAGAGAATACTGAAAATGTACAACGGGTTAATAATATTGAAGGAGTCAGATCCGGAAGCGATAACCAGAGAAGGGACGCACCATCCGGAAGTAACCAACCAGAAGAAGAAAATTATGACTGGATACCTTTCAGCAACAATCCTGCAGAGAATTTCAGAATAGCGTACAATAAACGTAACCCACCAGAACTCTGGATTCCCTGAAGAAGCAATGGAAAACAATCCAACACACTCAGGGAGAGAGACAAGAAATAGATGAAGAAGAAGAAACGGCCGACCGATGGAACGCATAACAATAATAAAAAAAAAAGAGAATTACCAAATTCAAAAGATGTAAGATCAACTTACAATAATATTTAGATAACATATGAGGTATAATATAAAATATAAAATGAAGGAATAAGTTACAAAAATTCCTACAAAGGAAGATCACCTTACAATAATATTTAAATAACATATAAAAAAAGAAAAAAATATGTGCATAAAAGAAAGGAATAAGTTACAATAATTCCTATAAAGTAAGAACAACAAACATACAAAAATTATTTAGAATAATATTTGAGACAAAACAAAATAAACAAAAATAAAATCAAGCAAGAACTGCTAAGACAAATAACTAAAATTATAAAGAATATAGAGTATTCAGAAAAAAAAATGAACTGGTATAAGAAAAAAAAGAAAATATATCAAGCAAATATACAGCAAATGGCTAAAGCAAAATAATGGTAATCAACCAAGCAAAAGAAGAAAGATGTCTAAGATAATTAAAATGATCACAAGAAGAAGAGAAAAACAAACTAATTAAAAGTTAGAAATAATGAAGTTAACAACTAAATAAATAAAAAAACAACCAATTGTATGAGTAGATAACAGTATATAGCAAAGGTACAGCGGAAGGAAAAATGAGTTAAAGGTTAAAATGATCTAAAATACCATAAAGTGGACAATCCCCAAAAATTATTATTATTTTTAATGTAAGTCACAAGATGACAAAAAAGGTATTTAAGATTGACTGAGAATAGGTCCAGCAATCAAATTAACTGAGCAGAGATGATGTTCCTCTGGTCTCAGAAAAATGGGTAGTAATGGAAGAAACCAGCTACTAAAAAGTTAGGGAAAAATTATATAAAAGGCAGAACACACTAATGGAAATAAATAAAAACAGATCTAAATAAAATGGAGTGGAACAAGTAAGAAGAGAAACAAGAAAGAAGAAATAAACAAGAAGAAAAAGGAAAAAATATGTAACTGATAATTTCATAAAAAACTATGCTAGTGTTTTACCAAAATGATCAATTTTGAAGGAGAGGCATTATGTTACAACACAAATAAGCCACCCCAATACCAGGGATAAAAACGAAGAATCATCTATACAAAATGTTTAAACTAATGAAAATAAAATGACAATGACGCGACAAACGACGATGTGACCTAACCCAAGTGATTGAATGAAGTGATTGACTCAATACAACCAAATAAAATAAAACCAAATGAGAAGGGGAAAACCAAAATAAAAGGAAATTAAAATAAAATAAAATGAAATCGAAGAAGAAGGAAAATGAAAATGAAACAAAACAAGTACAAAGGAAATAAAAGGAAAACAAATGATAAGACACAAACAAATAATATAGAATAGAAAAAGGAGAAATGATACACTCAAATATAATAATGGAAACGAAACCAATAACTAACAAATGTAAAAGATAATTATTATTATCGATTAAATGATAAATGTAAATGATAATTGATAAAACCTGATAAAGTAATGAGAAAAATAAAAGTACACTAACCAAAGAAATAGAGTTTAAATGTAATAAAGAACTCTATAAAGACATGAACTTATTAATCATATAAATAACAAGTGTAAAGAGAGAGATAGTGAGATAGTGAGAAAGTGAACATAACTAAGTGACAAAGCGAATGTAATGTTAGGGATTACCCACTAATAACACTTAAAATAAAATTTAAGAAGTGCAAAAGTGAAAGTGTAAAACCCCAAAATAATGAGAAACCCTATTGATAGGTGTGAACACTTAATAATCTGTGATGAACACTAAATGATTAATGGTGAACAGTAATATTAATTAAGAATTTTGTTCATGATAGTATTTAATGATAGTATTAAGATTAATTGTAAATGAGGGATACAATAGTATTCAAAGGGGGAATCCCATGGAAGGTTAAAAGTTAGGGTTACCATGGCTAGAAGGTAAAGTTTGTATAAGAAAAAATATAATAAAGAAAACAAGAGCAAAATAAAATAAACACCCCATGTTCTAAGGGATAATCAATTAAGTAAGTTTAAATGGAGTAATGATGTTTATCACCCACAAAATAAGTAAGAATGAAACGAATTGTAAGCAAACGTTGCATAAAAACTGTTAAAAAATTGCTTGATTTAATCTATGAGTAGGATATGGCTGAAGGAATTATACAGACCATAAGCCTAAATGTTATGTTTTATGTAATAGAGAATAGTAAGTAATAGCATAGTTATTA
The DNA here is from genome assembly GCA_034769895.1 of Magicicada septendecula. Lineage (NCBI taxonomy): Eukaryota > Metazoa > Arthropoda > Insecta > Hemiptera > Cicadidae > Magicicada > Magicicada septendecula. Next base: position 71,595,110 of record CM068370.1, read on the forward strand.
ACAATGGCAAAATAAATAAATAAAAAGATAAATTAATACAGATCTAATAGCACTGGAAAATCAGTTAGGAAATAATTAACAAACCATAATGTAGAAACTAATGGTAACATACAATTATTATAAAAACAGATCCAAAACACATCAATAAGTAAACAAATCATTTACAATATCAAAACAAAATATGTATGAGAGTAAATTAAAATGTAATTTGTATAAAATAAGTAAATATAGTCAGTTACTATTTAGGCCTATGAAATGCCTAACTGTAAAAAACAAATAACTACAAATTGTAAAAAACTAACAAAAATATTAGCAAATACAAGGCAAATAACTAGTCAAGGATAATTTGTGAATCAGATTAAAAGATAAATGTTAGAATAAGGACTTAAAATAAAAAAGAAATGTAATTAACAAATATCAACATAATTGTCCAAACAATAATACATTAGAAAACCCAACCTTATGGTATGTCAAAATGATCTTTGAAGGAAAATACGAACAGTAGTGATAATATTTAATACGTACAGAGGAAGACAGAAGAATAATAGCAATCAGAAGATATACAGCGATTTTGAATAAAAATTCAAATGTGATAACAATGGTCTCAAGTCAAGATCAGCCAATCAGAATCTATTAGTAACCATGACAACGGAACGTTGGTTACGAATTTTCCGTTAAATCTTATTATTCCATAACTGACGCTCATCCAGAATAGATGCCAGGCCGTGAATGACAAAAATTTTAATATAAAATGTTTAAAGAGTAATCAAAATTCAAAAAGATGAAAACGTAAGAAGCAGAAGAAGGACGAGAACATTTAACTGATGCCAAGGACCAATTTAAATAAATTTTAAATGAATAAATTTCTACAACTAACATGAAAAAGATGCCAGACGTACTTAAGCCCCAAGATAATTGAAAATTGACGACTATTGAAGCCCCATTCCATTTCGACTGAATGACAGTTCACATCAAGTCGACTGATTTGATAAGTATTATTAAATTACCCGAATTTCTGAAATAAATTCACTTTAAATTTCTCTCACAGTAATCTGAACTCTCACTATAAACTGAATATTATTTCTTTCAAAGATTAATTTAAAAAAAATAAAACACTGAAATTTTGTTAACTAGAAAAATAACCTGTATGAAAAATACGAACTTTTGAAACACACTTTACCACACTTCAGGAACAAATTATAATTACACATTATATTATATAAGTAAAACTAATGTAAGGTAGTGTACTTTATAGTAATCATTATTAACATTTCTTTCGTAATCACAAGAATCCAGGATTTGAACGTGATAAATTGTAAACAAACGGTAGCGGTCGCCATGATTGACTGAATATTTCGTTCAAAGCCATTTCGCCAACCTTGAGATTTTTGTCTTATAATAATTGTCGGTGCAAATTTGTTGAATAGCCAAATATAATTTTGTGTTAAACTGAGTAATTACCAATCACCAATAAATAAACTTGTACAGAGTGTAACCACTGTTTTTTTTATTCCATAGGAAAGTATATTATAAATTGTGTATTATTTAGCAAAGAGCGAAAATGACGGTAAGCGCTCACGTCGCAAACTCGGCGAACTAACTGCTCGATTAAGAAGGTCGAACGAAGGCGGGAGTAAAATTTGAATACTCCAGACCGTCATAGCTAAGAACGCTAAACCACCCTATTTGTTAATTTAATTGTTTTAATTCAACAATTTGGCGCCACCCCGGATTTATGAACACTTAACGAAGAACAGGTAAGGTTTCCACTCGTGTTGTACTGGTAATTGAAGGATCGCTACGGACATCGTTAGCGCAACATATAAGTAACGACCACTCGTGTGAGCCAAACACACCTTATACATTTTTTACAGGGACGACAGAGTCTAATTGTTACAACTGTAATTTATGTGGCCCCACGTTCTTTGGGACCCAAAATTATACAACGATTCCTTTTGTATATGCAGGTTGTAAATAATTATAACAATGCCAGGTATAACTACAATAAGAGTAGTAAATTTATGAGTAGTTCAAATTTCATGTTTGTTGTTTTAACAAGCATTATAAATAATCAAACATTGTTAATAATCTCCGATCCGATATCACTCATTATTAAGTTCATCTCTTAAGCCATACGGTGTTACACACATTTAAAACACTCTTACTTCTAGACATGTTAATAATCTTAATCTAGACATTTATTCAAATTGATTGAAATAAGAAAAATAAAATTTAAATGTAATTAAGTTTTATTTTAATTGAATTCATTTAACTCAGATCTGACCTCAGCTTGCTCAGTCTATACCAATGTTTCTTTTTTCTTAAATAATTTAAAATTATATTGTTTACTCTTAGACTGGCATTTGTTTCGTATTCAAAATTTAAATTATTCTTTTCTACAAAATGCAAATATCAAATTATTTCAATTATTTTACTTTGATAAAAAAAATACTATCTCAAAATTAAACTCTATTTTTTTTCTTCTATATGTATATTTATCTATATGCGACGCTCATTCTTACGACTAAAACATTTACATAAGACTTTATTATATTCTTTCTAATTATAAACTTTTTTGTTTTAATTCATTGTCTCTTTATATAGTTTTTATGAGCTCTTTAAAAAAATCATTTATAAATGCATTATGCATGTCACCTCGAGTTTTGATGACCTTACGACTTATTGACGGGGTCCAGCGTTGTCCAGCGTTGGGTTACCGTTACTCCTGGCTTGGCGTGGTCCTGGATATGTCCAGAGTCCAGCGTCGTTCTCCAGCAGTGTGTGGTCCGTCCCAGAGAATTACTATCTGCTGCGAGGTGGATCTCGTTCGGCTGTTAGGCGTCTAAAAAGCATCTCCTAACGTCTAGCATCTCGCGTCACTCTTTGTAGCTTCTCTGTTGGTACTCTTACTGACCTAAACGGTTCCGGTACTCTATGTTTTCCGAAATAGTGTAAACATAATTTCTGAACGTCTTTATTCGTTCGTAGATGAGACTTATAATAAAATAAAACTGTTCTGCCGACGGACAGCATGTCCGATTGCAACTGTATTTTGAAAAGAAGAGAAGGGCTTCCAGTCGAACCCTTAATTTATACCCTCTCGAGATTCCGCACCTGTTGGTTCCGAAATTATCTTGTCGAGACCTGCAGATCACATGATAGCCCCCACTCCCGAACCTTTTCATATATTTGCAATTTTTTGCAAATGGCAATGTTTTGTACGGAATTGAGATAGCACAAATCATAGCTAATTTGATTAAGCACTCACTGTATTAATTTGAGCGTCTTAGTGTAATTTGCGTATTTTTGGCACATTTATTTCGCACTGACTTTAACGTCATTTTCTTACTGTGGATACCTATAAAATTTACACACACTTTGGTGCCTTTTGTTTGTTTATACACTAATTAGTTTTCACACAGTGAATTAAAATAATTATTTTAGTAATTAATTGGGGAGGGTAGCTGAGATTTCTATCTGTACATGCATCACTAACACACACAAGATACACGCGTAACACACATACAATCGAGCAGGTGTTCTTTGCCTGTTGGAACAGGTTAATTTCTCCCCTAGTATAACTATGAAACATTTTTACAATCCCAGACCTGTCCATTTACCCCAAACTTATAGTAATTTTACAAATTTTATATTTATTTAAATCAATGCTCAATACAGCATATGGCTGTATCGTTGCAATATATATATATATATATATATATATATATATCCTTCAGCGGCAGAACTAAAAAGGCACTAATCATTCTTGTATTATGATAATTGTTCGTGATTCAGAACTGTACGGGCCAAAAATCGATTTAAAAAAAAAAATCGAGATTTTTCTTTGCCATGAGACCAACATTTTTCGAGCAGCCTCTTATTTTACATAACACTTAGTTTTAGCTAAAGTTAGTCTTCTACACGTAGTCTAATGTGTCCGATGGAACTTCAATCTACTGAGACTTTGCTATGGTGTTTTTAAAAGCCTTACTTGATATGTCTTTATGTATATAAGTGTGCGAGCGGGGCGTGCAACATACGTTACGACATTACAGAACGTTCTACGTGTTTCTCGGCTATCCCAGCAGAACCAGCTGTAATGACTCCGTGCGTCAGCGAGGCTATTCCAGACCATACCGGTCGGCGCACTGTGTTCAAGGCCGCAATCGATTACGTTCTAGTGTTTTCTAATAGTGTTGACGCATATTATGGATTATTCTGGAACACTTGTGCTATCTATTTAAACAACGGCAGCTGCCGCTTAGACTCAGTCTTACGTCGGCGATTACTCAATTGAGTTTATGTCGGGCGATTTACACAGTGCGGAATGCTTTATAGTTGACATTATTATTTAATTGGACAGATTAACTTTAATTATTGTACGAGTATAATCTTGTTGAATAACTTGTTGATTAAGAATTATTATTTGTTATAATTACAACTAGTGATTTTATTGGTATCTTATATTTTGTTTTTCACTGTACCATACGGAGATCAAGGAGACAGTCGTAACAATATGCATGTCAAACACACATACACACACACACACACACACACACACACACACACACACACACGTGTGTATACACTGTGTGGTATGTAATGTTGTTGATTTAAGAACACACTGAAATTAAAGCTTTACAAAGTCTTCAGACATGCCAGAGAATGTCGCTCGTAAACTTTTGTGTCGTTCAATATGATTAACAACTATAATAATGCGAAATCCAGGTTTCAAGATGTATTTACAATAAACACGGCGTCATACTGGAGGATGTAATGTAAAACAGGAGCGCGCGCACGCCTTATGGGGATTCTTCAATTGCCCGCACTTCAGTGAAAAGCGCGGAATGGTGCACCCGTAGATACAGTGCGCCTGCCACTGTTCCTACAGCAACCGAATCCGGTGACAGCCGTAGAATGTATGGTAGTGATTTTTTGCATTTGAGACACTGAGCTCGGGCTCGGGCGTGTGGATAGCAACGGAAGAGTGGCAAGGCCAACGGTAAGTAACCCTCTGTAACGCACAAACGTGAAAACTTCGTCACGTCAAAGTCCCTCGAAGTACACCTATTGACGGCCATGCAAGCGGCAATAATATGGTGAACTCGGGTATACTCGTGATAGAGGTAATCTCGTGATACTTTGTGTGAACCTTGTCACGGGTTAATCAATGCTCCCACAAATGCCTAGTTTCTCCATTGAGAGCAGCGCATTCTAACGTTCAATTTGAGATATTTTAGGCGCCAGTGCGACACGTGTTTATTGTTTTGCAACGTTTAGAAGTGAAAAGTAAGGAATAATTCTTATATTACTGTATCTGTTAATAGGACGTGTATTTTTATTGTACCATCATTGTAATTCACTATATTAAGCATCATATTTAGTCTTAAATTGTCGGTTAATACATACTGAATACGATGGTACATATTTTGATAGGTTATTGACGGCGTAAACGTTGTAGGAGCTTATCTCCGGATCGTAGTTTCTTAAATGTTTTGTGTTGTTTTCCAAGTAAAGCTGCTTCCTAGTAATGTACAAATTTATTTAATTTTTGACATTTACTTCTGAAAAAGACTTCCATTAAATATAAATCTTCTAAATTGTTTCTACTAAAATTTTTGATGGTTTTTATTTCCTGGATTGGATTTCTCCGTACAATTTTAATGTTAATGGAGTTTTTAACTTTCACGTTTTTCTGACCGTATGATTTTAAAGAAACTGAATGTTAAATGAAATGAATTTCTTATCCGGTTATGACTATATCCGGTCTTATCACCAGATTGCCTCAATCCAGGTAAAGTCGTAATATCACGAGTATAGCGGAGTGTTGTCACGAGATTACCTGGAATATCACGAGATTACCAAGCAAGAACATTGTTTCAAAATTTAGTTAAAATAAATATAATATGTTGTTTTATCCAAAAAATGTTAGCGTGATAATGTCCTTAGAAATCATTCTTTCAAAATATTAAAACAGAAAAAAAAGAATTAAAGATTTTTAGTTGGCACAATTGGTATTTTATATATTTTATCATAAGTTTACCCAAGTTTATCATACATCAAGGTCAGTATAATGCAGTATCATACGTTTTTAATGGATAGACGAACATCTGATAGTCCCGCACTGGGAAATGGGATTCTTATACATGCATTAAATAGAAGCGCGCGCGTACGCCTGTAAATATACACGCATACATAGTAGAAAAATCTTCTGATACATAACACAAATTATAAAACACAGACAGTTTCTACACCAAGTGAAGCAGTCATACAATTTGCAGTATTATTTTATTATCGCTCATGTGATTAATCATATCTTAATTGCTGGCAAACATTTTGATTACTAAAAATACTTTTCAGCGGTATCTCAATAATCACAGTTTTTGTTTGTACTTTGAAATAAAATTAATTTTTGTTGATATTTTGTTTGATTTAGGTGTTTTTTGTGTGATAGACCATACCTGGAAGATACCTAAATGGAAGTGTTGTCTTATTTATAACGATTATTATTTTCGTCATTGTAAGTACAAATAAAATTAGTAATCCATAAACCATGAGTGCCACACACAAACACACACACACACACACACACACACACACACGTACGTACGTACGTACTACCACTCAGTACCTTCAATTCCTGCCACTCCATTAAATGGAGCGTAGGAATGAGTGATTTACTACTGCCAAACGTATGAAAACACGATTGATTTTTGTAATTGAACAAATAACAATTTACAGTTTATATTTGTTTTATTTTATATTTACCAATTTTAAATTAACTGTTAATTTTTCATTGCCGATTAAACATTTATTTTAACGAAACATTTTTATGACCTTATTTGTATCAGCGTTAGTAGCAATCAGGTTAAATTTTGAAGTAAGTTAAAGTCGATCGGATTAGAGTATATATATCGAGTATATGCTCGATGTTGAGATACGGAGTTAGCAACAACAGTGGCTGTAGTAGACCATGTGTTATGTAGTGATAACCTGTCGTCGAAGTTTATGACACAGATAATTATGTGTTCATTTAGTCCTTAACAATGTGTTTAAGCGATATCTAGTGGCTTGAATATTTTTTTAATAGAATTATTCAAGCAATTGAATGGGTGAGAAGAAGAATGAAAAGATTCCACATTTTCTTCAAATTTAACTAAGATAGCCATTTTGTTTTAAAACTAAAAATACATCAGTTGGTGTACAGAAAGGAAGCATTTCTTTATTTTTAATATAGTTATCAACAGGTTGAAAATTTATGTGAGTGCAAGAAGGAAAACATTCCTGGAATATGTTCCTTGTTACTCTTAACGTGTATTTAGTGTACCGTATACTCCTACAGAGCGCACTGGTGTTTTTTATGTTGTAGTCTTTGTGATTGCACAGTTTTCAGGTTTGTTTAACCTTATTGAAGTAAATGAGGTTAGTAGATATAGGCCAAAAAATGAGAATTCTAAACAATTTACATCATCTTTTAAATATTTTGTTATGATGGACTCAAACCGGATTGAAGTATGGTGGAAATCTTTTCTTGCTTATTGACATTAGAACCTTATATTCTAATATAGGTCTAGTCATCATTTACTCCTATCACTTTTTCCAATCTCGCAATTCACTTTTTCATTTCATCCATATTTTTTGGGTTGATTTTGATCGACTTCCGCAAGTAAATTTACTTACACATCGGTAGTTTGTCTTACCACTGCCACGGTGCAAAGAAAAGTCACTCTTTCAGCGCAGATTCTGAGGACGTGTTGCTTGAATGCTTATGAGCAGAAATTCCGTAACCCCAAAAATGGTACGTGTCACTTCAGCGCTGAAGGAACTGCGGAATTTATTTACGTTCTGAGAACCTTGGCGGCGATATTCCATGCACCGCCTTTCGTTTTCTTGGACAAAAAAAGGGAGGGGTATTCCACCTGGACCGCCAGTGAACTCAAAACTGGCCTCTAGTGGTGTACGATACTTGATGATATTGGTTAGGAGTGGAGAATCAGTTTTCTTTTGATCTTTGTTGTATCTGTAAATTGTCGCGAGGTCCATATATCACAGATTTTTCTATATTTGAACGACTCAATCGCACGGTGGATTGTTTACTCTTTAATGTCCATAATTAGAGCAGTGTCTTTTCTTATAAGGCTATTTTCTCAGATCACTCTGAACTTTGCATTGATTCGCATCATGCGTCACTGAAATGAGTTTTCTGATCTTTGCTTAGTCAGACACGCTCATGCCACCTTTAATACAATCCTGGACACGTCGAACCCACTGGTCATTTTTCAGTCGTTTCTGTTGGTGCACAACCTCATAGTGTCAAAAATACGATTATTGATTGCTGCATTGTGCGTAACTCGGAGGTAGCAGTCATGACTACCGACAGCTGTTACTCAACGGAGTCAGACAACAATGCTTATGCGACTCAGCTCGTTTGGAGTGCTCGTTGTTGGTTACAGATCGCTGGCGCAAACCTATTCTTCCCTCAACTACTAGCGACACCATACGGTGAGATTTTACTTATCAGTCAACCCTCATAAATTGTTTGTGAAGTTAATATAACAATACCAGAATGCAATTGAATGGGTGAGAAGAAGGAGGAAAACATTCCACAGAACATCATTTTCAGAAAACGATAACAAACTTATTTGTAAGTAAATGAGTGACTCTATGGACAAGTTTCCAATTATAAAGTTACTCAAGAAATCCATAATTAAAGGTCCTAAGTTACAATATTAGCATAATTTGAACAAGTAAACCATTATATGATAGTAAAGTTTGTGGAAACTTTTCCCTTTTTGATCTCAGTTAAAACCATAAGAGATAACATTTTTAAAAAATCATAATTAAATATTTTATTTACTTTTTACCTTTGTTCATACAGCTATTTAGATTCACTGTAATCTTTTTATGTTTTGCAAGGAAATATATACGAAAACTAAAAATAATAACCAGTGTCTTTCGCTTCTCAGTTAGTAACACTTTTAATAATTTCGAATATCATTATAAAAATAAACAAAAACATAAAGAAAAAAAGTAACCAATGTTTTCCTTTCCCAATATTAATAGCACTTTAATCACTTAGTAGTTCACCATTTTCTTCTTGTGTATTTGATGCAGGCCACGACATAATATTTCTATGAAATTATTTATGTTCAAATGGAATTACTGTAGAATTTAGCCACATCTTGTATCTTCTTATCATTTATAAGAACTTTTATATCATAAACATTGCTAACAGGAAGTAAAATATTACCTCCCTAGTAAAGCTTGAACACTTCACTCTGAATACTATCAATAAACTCGTGTTAGCACAATTCCCATTTGTTCTTTCTTGTAGATGAAATGTCAATATTTGCTTACGCTGAACATATCTCTACCCTGAAGCTTTTAGTATTTCTTTTGAAAAATTGAGGCCACCACTCTTTAAAATTTAATATCTGTTGACTGTCCACTGATCTTACTTTGAATAATGGCTCTATTGTTTTAAAACTTCTTATCATTTCATCATACTGAAGTGGCGTGTAAATCCAGTCATGTCGACAAAGAAACTAACTTTTTTTACAACTGCAAAGTTCCGGTTCCAAGGAAGAAAGCTATGACCGCCGATTGGAAAAGAGTCGTGTATTATTTGAAACCGTCCAGTTATAGTTAGACTCATCAGTACCCTTACCAACATGTGGTTTCGGTTTTGTCCTGGGCACTCAACACTACACTGGAAGTGTAGTTCTTTCACTTCAAATGGAATGCAATTAGCAATATAATCACTTACAAGTGAAGAAACCTCATCAGGACCTTTTTACGCTATCCCTTCATTATATGTTAAAATATGGCTTTCTGACTACCTAAATTATGATTTAGGTATGATTATGATTAAGAAAAAGTTCTTAGCCTACAATCTTCTTAGGTAAGACATTTCTTGCACCAGCAGCCAAGGTAATGGCAGGTTTTGCATGAAACCGAAAACAATGCCTGCTACATTTATCTGGAGCTGCATAAGTTTTTAACTTTTTCAGTTTTTTTGTATAACTTACAAGCTCTTCTGTTATGGTCAAGTAATTCTGCAACTACAGTGCACATACCATTATTATTCAAAGGTGTAGATTTAATTTTAGTATTTAAATCTTTGCATTTTGAACACAAATTAATTTGCAGTCTACCAAATCTGAAGCCATAATTTTCTGTGTAATAATTTAAGAAATTTTCATATTTTATTACAATCTCCAGATCTGGATGTTTTTTGAGAAGCATATTATGCATAGCTTTACAAGACAAGCCAGCTTCCAAATAGGTTATAGGATGTGGTGAGTAATGAGAATTCTTTTTAGTAAATGACTCAATATCAGCACCCAGTTTGATTAAAGCATCTTTTGGAATCCTATTTTGGTTGCTGTGTTTGCCGCTCTCTAAATAGATTGTGATATTCCAACTAGTAACTTGGCTAAACTAAAGAGTACACTCGCATGTAAATTAATACATTTACTTCATTTCACATTTTGGTTAATTTTTTAAAAAACTTATTTTACTCGACCTTACTGTCAATCTTCGTAGTTGTACATTATCATTGTCACGATATTTTTTTTTATAATTGTAATTTAATCATTTGGTTAATGAATGATTTTGATATAATCTAAACTACTACTAGTTTGTATCTAACACTTTCATAACTTTGTCGATAAATATTAAGTGTACATTATTCGGGAGCTATAATTGACTATTTTACTTGATAAACTATTTTAAGAGACTTGAAGAAAATTCTTCTTTTGATCAGAACACCATGTCCATAGTTTCTAGCAGTCAGATGACATCAAGGTGTTTGTCCTACTGTCTTTTTCACATTGTACCATTTTGTCACGAACCACATTTTCAAAAAGATACCTGAGGAGTCCACTGTTTCTGACCAACTAAACTTCATCAACGATGTTTCTTTCCGTAACGGTTGCTCTTCTTAGTTCAATGCCGTAGTTGGATAGTAAGTGAGTTTAAAAATTTCCGTACGCAATAATCGTTTACTGCAGGTTGATAGAGAGGAATTTCTTATTACCACCAATAGAATAATCTTTACCTTTATCTTATTCTTAGATCTTCCCTTTCTTTTTCACGTGTGACTTCCATCGAAGTTAATATCCAGTGTGATTGCAAGGTATTGGGCTTTTATGCACAGTAATGTTTGCCGGTATGTAGTGCTTCAAAGTTGTCCGAGTATATATATTGCAACGATACAAATTATGACTGCATAGATAGGTTATTTTGAAATTACAACAACAGAGTCTATATCTGGAGGTAGGAAAAGTTTATTTATTAACACATTAAAATTACAGATTAAAATTTTATTACCTTTTTATCCGTCGTGTGACTTCTTATTGTTTTTTATTTAAATTACGCGTTTCGAAGCACAAGGCCTCATCTTCAGATTTCAGTCCCGTGTGGACGTCGTTATCACATTAAAATTAAACTATTACACATTAAAGTTAACCACACTACACAAGTGAACCGATGTCTGGGTGCGCACCCTTTGCTGGCTCGCGATGCACTGCCTGAAACTCCTCTACGGTCTCATCACAACGCCCTACAACCGATTCCTGTCCACTCCTGGTTATTATGAATTTGTCAATAATCATATCGTATAGCTGATGCGATTTAAAATTCAGTTGGTCATTTAACATGTTGTTAGGACTGCACTTAAACGCCCGGTATATTTCAAATTCTTCGGCTGCGTTCATGTACCGTCCCTTATTGCAGAAATGCAATGGCTTGCAGTTGGTGTCAAAGTCGGTATAATTGTGGTTATGCACCATTAAGTGTTCGGCATATTTTGATTTACAGGTATTTATGTTATTTTTAGGTAGATGTTCTTTAAACCTCTGTCTAAATGCTCTGCCTGTCTGACCGATATAAACCATATCGCAGTCATTACAAACCATTTTGTAAACACCCGTTCTTTTTTCTTTAAACTGTTGTGCTTTAGGCCATAATAATTTTTGAACATTATTTGTGGTGCGGAACGATACTTGGATGTTATGTTTCCAAAATTCGTTTTTTAAAATCGTAGGTATATTATTGGTGTACTCAGCTGAAATAAACTTAAATTTAGTACTTAACTAAAAATGAACTTTTTCATGTGAAAACTTACTGATTTTATTGGACGCGTTTCGGCTTACGTATCCGCCTTCTTCAGCTTTGGTAACAGACTGCCAGCATTTTGTAACGGTTGTGTGGAAGGTGAAGTGGGGGTGGTGTGTGGAGGAAGGGGATTGGCGCGGGGATTCAACTTACTGTTTGTTTTCTGTATAATTGTGTCAAAAAGTGTATGTGATTTATATTGTAATTGATCGTTGAGTATGTTGTTTGGTTGTGTTGTGTGGTGTTTATATATTTCGTATTGTTCAGTTGTGTTGAGTTTTCGACCTTTGGGTATGTAATGTAAAATTTCAAGATTAGTGTCTATGTTGGTGTAACTGTGGTTTTCTGTGTGTATGTGTGTGGCAAATGCATACACACAGAAAACCACAGTTACACCAACATAGACACTAATCTTGAAATTTTACATTACATACCCAAAGGTCGAAAACTCAACACAACTGAACAATACGAAATATATAAACACCACACAACACAACCAAACAACATACTCAACGATCAATTACAATATAAATCACATACACTTTTTGACACAATTATACAGAAAACAAACAGTAAGTTGAATCCCCGCGCCAATCCCCTTCCTCCACACACCACCCCCACTTCACCTTCCACACAACCGTTACAAAATGCTGGCAGTCTGTTACCAAAGCTGAAGAAGGCGGATACGTAAGCCGAAACGCGTCCAATAAAATCAGTAAGTTTTCACATGAAAAAGTTCATTTTTAGTTAAGTGTTAGTGCTGTGAAAGAAGAGATGAATAATCAAGACAACTTAAATTTAGTATTTTTATTGCGTGTACTGATGACGTTCTTCTTTTTATGTTTACGTAATAACCGTTCGACCATTGAGCTTCGGTACCCATTCACTTCCGCTATATACTTAATTGTATTGAATTCATCTATATTATCATCGTGCCCGAGAGGTATACTTGTCAATCGGTGTAAGAGGCTATTGAAAGCGGCCATTTTTTGAGTATACGGGTGATAAGATTTGGCGTGTGTAGCTTTTAATAGCCTCTTACACCGGTTTTGCTGTTTTGCAGTAAACGGCAAACAAGTAAAGTTCACTAGACATGAATCAACCGTTTTCGTCCTAACGGCGCAGGTTATGTAATGCGCGTGCGTCAACAGAGAAACATAGCTTAGTTTTCTCTGAGACGCTGTGGAGGTTATTGTGTGAGTACTTTTCAAAAAAATATCAGTATTCATCAAATGTGAAGCGTTTAGATTCATCTAATTTTAATAAGAACAGCGTAATAGTAATAGTTAATGCCTCCTACCACAATGTACAAATAAATCCACCTCCAACATCATTAACAAAAAAAGGCAGACATGATTAACGGGTTAAAAAACCATTACATTCCTTGTAGTCCATCTATGTTAAAGCCTGAGCTGTATGCACTAATTAAACAAAACAAACCAACTTACAAAACTTTTAAAATAGATGCTATTTTGGAAAACCATGGACATTCAGTTTTACAACGTCTACACTATCAGCCGGATTTTAATCCTATGGAACTGACTTGGGCAACCGTGAAGAAACGTGTTGAAAGAAAAAACGTGCATTTTTCTGTGGACAGTGTCAAAGGAACTTTATTGTATTTCTCCTGCAAACTAGAGATCAAGACGTGACGTCACGAAAATTGAAAATGACTACGTGAGATCGAACCAAATAAGGGATACTGTAACAGATCGTTTAGAAAGTAATGTAAGACGAGATAGCAGCAGTGAAGGCAATTTGAGTGATAGTGATAATAGGCTAACGGTGATAACAGTGACGGAAATATTAGTAGGGTGAAGAACTGACCTAAATAATTATTGTAATTGCATGTAAGTAAATGTGCTCTATGGTACTTAAATAGTTTCAGTCTAATTGTTTCATTAATATTGTCTCTCCGGTTCTTTACGGATAGTTTATATCGGCTTGTTTTTTTAACACACGCGCGCGCGCGCGCGCACGCACACAATCATTTCACGTACGAGGCTGTTATTAATGTTACATGTTACTTATTCAAACAAATTAAGATTCCAGAGCAATGTGGATCAATGTATATTACGTTTTTCGTGAATCGTAACATGTACACAAAGTGTACACATTCCAAAATATACAACGATTGTTGATGTCTAGCCTCGACTTTCGAGAAACATTGCTACAGACACAACACGCCAAGTCACTGTTTACAAAATAATGGAAATCTTTATTATTTGTCTCTTTCGCTTGTTTCGTCTTACAAAATGTCCACGTTTACTGTCGTAATAGAAATCAAAACTTACCTACAACCAAATTTTGTAGGTAACCAAATTTAAGGTAAAAACCTTAAAAACAATTAAAAGAATAACAAAAGAATTTTCAAATTATAAGAATAATTGGTTAGTAAAAAGTTGGGTAAGTTAGTAAAAAGTAAGTTACATATATCTGTTATCAGATATATCTATTATAATATATCTATATAATATATTAATTATAATATATCTATTATACATATAAGTTACATGTATCTGTGCGCGTGTGTGTGTGTGTGTGTGTGTTGGTAGGGCTGTAAAATTTAGTCTGGTAAAGTATTTAGTAATATAATTAAAAATGTAGCTAATGAAATGTAAAAAACAATAAATACATAAAAACGTTAACAATTAAAAATAAACAATTGAAAACACTATAAGAATCATAGACAATAGAAAACTAAATAAATAAAGTTATAAATATAATAAAACGAAAATAATTGTGAATCGACAAAGCAGTGTAAGTGCTTTATTTCAGTTGTCATTATAAGCGATATAATTTTTCAAATTTTACTACTTTTATAGGGAAAAACGTAAATTTAACTATTATCTTTCATCTTTAATTATTAAAGAAGCGTAACTTCGGCACATTAGGTATAAAAAGTCGACCCGTGTCAAAATAGATTACTCTTGTCATATGTGCGTCTTATTGACAATTCAGAGAGTAGACCAATATTTTCAACTCCGTTAGTAGACATTTTCCTCTCTCGTGCCTTTCACTGCTGCCGTCTTCTCCCCACTACAACCTGCGCGCTGGTTCATGTCTGTTTAATATTACTGTACGTGTACTTGTGTGTGACCTGAACAATGACTATTTCAGACGTGCCGGCTCCAGTTATAAGAAACTAGTTCTGCCGTTTCCAAAATGATGAGCGTTTCCACGTTTAATACAAGCCTATTGTTCGCGCAAGGAATACTTTGGGGCCCCACACGTATCACCTTTTGCCAAATTCTCTCATATTCCACTTAAAATAATAATTCCTTTTCCAAAACAACTTCTTTGATGTTCGATGTTATTCTTGTTACGTTTTCGGATATTATTATTAATATTTTAAACACATTACATTATTTCTTTTTATCATTATTTTTAATATTTATATCAAGATAAGTAAAGTAAATTAATGATATTGTTTTTTTCGGTACAGGAATATGACACCAGTAACACTGGATAATTTTGAAATGCGTTAATTACATGGAAAAACACGCACACATATTTGGCGATAAATATGTAGACGAAACCACAAAGGAAGTAACAAGATGCTTGAAACGACACGTTGCAGTACAGTTTTGTACCTTGTGTTAGCGTTCAGTGGCTGGTCATTGTCGGCGAAATCGTTCACAAGTGAAGAAAGAGAACGGTCTTACGCCAGATACAACGTGATAACGGTTCACAGAAAATATAACCGCGACGCAATCGGGCTGGCCGTGAAGTCTTTATCCAGTGGAAGAATAATAGCTTTGCCGACGGATACGGTATACGGTCTAGCGGTGGACTCCACAAATCCCGAAGCTGTCGAGAGGTTGTACTTAGCGCTCGACAAACCCTACTACGATCCAGTAGTAATGTGCGTGGCCAATGTTACCAACATCACACATTGGGGCGTGACCGAGAGAATCTCCAAGTCATTATTAAGTCAGCTTGGAACATTGCCGGTAACAGTGTTGGTGCAGAGAAAGAGGACTTTATACGAATACATGAATCCCGGCATTAAGGACATTGGTTTTCGCGTGTTTAGAAAGAAGCACATGTTTATAAATCAAGTTCTTAACCGCATCAAGAAACCGTTGGTATTGACTAGCGCCAGACTGCAAAATCGTTCCAATTCTATTGACATTGAAGAATTCAAAGAGCTGTGGACGAAAATCGATCTGATTTTTGACGGCGGAAAACTCAATAGGAACAATCGAATCGGTTCTACAATTGTCGACCTGTCGGTTTTTACCCGATATATTCTCGTTAGACGAGGAGTCTCCTGTTCGGCAGTGATGAGTCTCTGTGAACAGCATCATCTGTCAGAGGTGTAAGTAATTTTGTCTTTACAGCGAGGTGTTGGATACATAACCAACTTGTGTTAGAGTGCGGAGCACAACAAAGGAAGGCGAGAGCTGCCAGCTGCGCTGAGGCAAGAGCATAGTACATCACGTGATGCACAGTATCAGCCAATAAGAGCCAGTCAATCGTTTCGCTTACTGGCTGTCGCAGTGTTACACTCTGTCTCTCTCTGCGCACTATATGTGCTCCCGAGTATAACAGACGTAGAGTTCTGTGACAGCGACGTTGCGGGATTCAACAGTAGGCGCTGTTTCGCTTGTCACAGTTTTCTCCACGTGCCTCTGTTTCTCGCCATCCCTCATCGTAAGTGTTCCGTTTGTCCATTACTTCATCCACTTTATCCTTCGGTTGAGATCGGCATTACTTTTCCCCATAAGGCTTCACTCCGTGACCCATTGATGCCTTTCTGTTCCTCTTACGTGTTCATGAAACGTTCCCCTCTCTTTCTTCGATATTTTATTTGGTGTTCTGCCCTAAGGCAGGTCTTCAAATGATAAAAGCTCTCAAGCTGTCCTATCGCATGCCAGTCTTTTCGTTTCTTCGTAACACCCTCTAATTTTAATGGTATTAGCTTCATTCTTCTACGCCCTCTTCTTTTTTCTCCTTCTATGACACCTTCCATGGCAGTTGTAAGCAAGCTGTCTCTTCTTAAACAATGACCTAACCAATTCCTTTTCCTATTTTCTATTACCTTCAGGATTCCTCTCTCTTCCCCTATTCTTCTTAAAACTTCATCATTCCTTACTTTATCAACCCACCTTACTTTTTCCATTGCTCGCCAAACCCATATCTCAAATGCTTCTAATCTTTTCTCATCCTCCTTCTTCAGTGTCCATGTCTCTGCACCATATAAAGCAACGCTCCACACATAACATTTGGCCAACCTTTTCCTTAAATTCATATTAATTTTGCCACACAGCAGTCTTTTCTTTCTATTAAAAGAATTGCTCTAATTTCACGAGTGCAGGACATATTTTCACTTTTCAAACTTCCAAGATATTTAAACAACTCCACCTGTTGTATTTTTTCTTCGATATAGTTTAGAATATCTTTTCAATTTTCACTCCTGTTTATATTTTTAATTGCTAATTCTATTTGTAATGAAGTTCTTCTCAGGAATTCAACGAAGGTTCGGGCGTTTCCTTTGAAACTATGATTTCAAATTAAACTTGAAGTATTGACTTGAAACTCTTCATTTAGAAAGAAAAGGCACAAATTAACTCGCCACTGATTTAATTCCATAATGGAACAATTGTTTCGGTGTTACTTAACACTATGTTCAGCCTACACGAGCATACCTACAGAATGAGCTTAAATTAATTTTAAATTAACTGTTTAGCGATACAAGAAAAATGTATATAGAGAGATGGGTTATCTTAAATTTGTTAAAAGTTACACTCAACGGCCAATATAAACACATATACACAAGTGTACATGTACACGTGCGCGCGCCTGCAAAGCAGTTGTTCCTTTATACAGATAAATTAAGAATGTGACAGAACTTGTGTCCTTTATTTGTAAGTTTAAAAATATCACACCTCTGTCGAAAAGTAGATTTCCTCATTTAGACTTTATCATATGGTATTTTGGCTACTTCATCTGTTCACAAGTGTTATAATTTTTGTATCGCTGTTGTTGTTGATATTTGGTCTTGTTAAAAATGTATGTATCATTGTTTTATACTTTAATTTCTTATTTTTTCAGTAAAAATATTGAAATCTTTTTCTATCCCAATGAACTGTCTGAAAAATCTCAAACTATACAGATGCTCGTTTTGAACCCCCTAAAGCCGTCTTCACATATTCTTTTTCATGATTCCAAAGTTCTTTTTTTTTAAGGTTTTAAATATTTTAAACTGTATTAGTGACGAGAAGACCTGTAGAAGATTTTCATTCCATTAAAGATTTGGCGAGTTACCTACAAAATTTGACTTGACGTGGCTTGACTTAAGTCCTTAAATTCCTAGGTGGAACATAAGGCCTCGACAAAATTTCTCCAGCGTGTTCTGTCCATCGCCAGGGCCTTCACCTTCCTTCATGTCTTGTTGACACCAGCCAGCTCTCTTTCCATAGTCCACTTCCAGGTGTTCCTCGGTCTTCCACATTTGCGGCTATCTTGCGGATTCCAATTCAGTGCATGTCCAGCGATATTTTCTGGTGGTTCTCTCAGGGTGTGACCGATCCACCTCCATTTTCTTCTCTTTATCTGTAGTTGGATGGGATTCTGACTTGTGGCCTCCCATAGGTCTCGTTTGAGACGGTCTTGGGCCACCAAATTTTCATTATGTATCTCAGGCAACGACCCCTTTGCTTTATTTATACGACTTATCACATCCCTAAGAGCACCTCCATCCTGACTAACCATGCTACCCAGATAGCAAAATTCCTCCACCCTTTCCATAACTCTTCCGTTTAGTATCAAATCAGAATTATTTCTATGGTTCATGCGCATTTCCTTGGTCTTTTTGTTATTTATCTCTAAGCCTACTTGTTTGGCTTCTATTTTCAGATCGTTCGATTTAAATTCCATATCTCGTAGGCTTTCTTCAAGAAGGCACAGGTCATCAGCATAATCCAGTTCCTCCAAGGCTATTTAAGCTCCACTAAATCCCCCGTTTTCTATTTGTTGTCTCTCGCAACATGCTGTCCAGTGCTATGATAAACAAGATAGGGGACGCAGAAGACATTCCTGTTTTACTCCCGAGCTAACAGCAAAATGTTGGGACAACTTCCCCCTATGCTCTGCTTGACAAGCATAAAAATTGGACAAGTATGCTCTACTTGACCTACAAACTTTACTGCCACTTAATTTTCGACATAGAATTTCTGTAATGCGTAAATTTGTTCCGGAAGAATTCGTACGTTTTCTTCATAAACTTGACAGTTTTATTCTTTCCTCATCCATTGTAAGTTTATAAACGACAAACAAAACAATCCGTTTTCATTTTTATCTGTAACTCGCTGTGTTATGTGATGTAGAGGTGTATACCTCTCCAAGTACCTTGTTACCTACACGCGTCGTGAGTAGGTAAGAACTTATCGCTTACCTCTAACGGACTTCTACCTTCACTAAAACAAGTTAGTGAACTAGATACTTACTAAATATGACAGGAAGTCTGGAAGAGACAATGAAGTACACTGACAGGGTAAGTAAACATTTCAAGTCAAATACAAATATTGTAACGATAAGCTGTAGTCGTCTCTGTTCAACGTGTGTATATTGTGTGTTCGCCTCACACTGGTGTCGTTACTTCAATCCTTGCGCTAACGAAGTCCGTAGCGATGTTTTAATTACCAGTACAACGCAGTAGTAACCTTACCTGTTATTAAATAGGGTTTTGTGAATCCCGGGTGGCGCCAAATTGATTATTGAAAACAATTAAACTTATTAAATAATGTGTTAAAAAGGTGTTCTCAGCGATGACGGCCGGGGCATTCAAATTTATTCCCGCCTGTTCGACCTCCTGAATCGAGCAGGTAGTTTGTCGAATGCAGCGTGAGCGCTGGCCGTCAAACCTAGTTGTTCGCTAACAAGCACAAATTATACAATACACCCCCTATGAAATAAAAACAATGGTTACACTCTGTACTAGTTACTTTAATTATTGATTTGTAATGTTTCAGTCTGACAAGAAAATTATATTTGGTTATTAATAAATTTGCACCGACATTAGTTATGAAACAATTTCTCTCAGGTTGACGAAATTGATTTTGTAACGAGATATTCAGTCCAGTATGGCTACTGTTTTGTTAGTTTACAATTGTACTCGTTCAAAATCTGGAGTTCTTTTGATTACAAGACAAATATTAATTATGATTACAATAAAAAGTACATTACCTTACATTATTTGTACTTAAATAATAATGTGTTTGGTTATAATTTGTTCTGTAGTGTAGTTAAGTGTGTTTCTAAAATTCGTATTCGATCAACAGGTTATATCCTAAGTTAACAAATTTTCAGTGTTTTATTTTTCTTAATTAATCTTTGAAAGAGAATATACGGTTTATAGTGAGAGTTCAATTTACTGTGAGAAATATTTAAAGTGAGTTTATTCCTGGAATTTGGATAATTCAATTATACTTATCAAATCAGACGACTTGGTATAAACAGTCGTCAGTCAAAAATGTAATTGGGATGCATTAGTCATCAATTTTCAATAATCTTGGGGCTTAAGTACAGCATTTCTTGCGTCCTTTTCATGTTAGATGTAGACGATTTTTCATTTTAATTCTCTTGGAAAATGGTCCTTGGCGTCAGTGAAACATTATTGTCCCTCGTCTTCTTTTTATTGATACATATTTTTGAATTTAGATTACTTTTATACGTTTAAAAATGAAAATTTTGGTCATTCAATAATTGGCGTCTAATCTTGACGAGCGTCACTTTGAGAGTCCTATAAATTAATGGAAAATTCGTAACCAACGTCTGTTGTCATGGTTACATGCTAATTCTGATTGGTTAATCTTGGTTTACTACCATTGTTATCAAATTTGAATTATTATTCAAAATAGCTGTATATCTTCTGATTGCTTATATTCTTCTGTCTTCCTCCCCACATATTAAATATCATCACTACTGTTATTATTTCCTTTCAAAGATTGTTTTGATACCCCATAAGGTTGGGTTCTATAAGATATTAACTTTTGTACAATTATGTTAACATTTGTTAATTACATTTCTTTTTTAATTTAAATCCTTATACTAACATTTTTCTTTTAATAAGATTTACAAATTATCCTTGGTTGTTTGTTCGCCTCGGATTAGTTAATATCTTTGTTGATTTCATACAATTTGTATTTATTTGTTTCTGGCAATTAGGTATTTCATAGGCCTAAGTAACCATTGATTATATTTACTTATTTCCTACAAATTAAATTTCATTTTATTCTAATGTGTTTTGTTTTGTTATGATAATTGATCGGTTTATTTATGGGTGTGTTTTGGGTCTGTTTTTATCCTATTTTTATGTTTCTACCATTGTTTACATAACTGATTTTCTAGTGTAGTTAGAACTGTATTGTTTCAACTTCTTATTTATCTATTTTGCCTTGGTTAACAATATGGCCATTACTTACTAATAAAACATAACATCTAGGCCTATGGCCTGTACAACTTCTCCAGCCATATCCTATTCATAAATTTGATTAAACAATTATTATGTAGTGTTAGTTTACAATTCGTTTCCTTTTATACTATTTTTTGGGTGTTAAACAACATCACACCTTTTGAACTGACTTAAATAATTATCCCTTATAACATGGGGTGTTTATTGATTTTGTTTTTTAACTTCTTATTTTTTACATTATCTTTACCTTCACTCCATGGTAACACTATCTGTTTCCTCTTTCATGGGATTCTCCCTTTTAACTACAATTGTATTCAATGAAACTTAACAATAAGATTCTTTTTTAATTAATACTGTTATCATCACTCTTCAGTGTTCATTACTTCTTAATTAATTGTTTACATCTAATACTATTCTTAACAACATTCTTAATTACTAATATAGTTCACCATTAATTATTTAGTGTTTCTTATTGATTTACTAAGTGTTTTTTCTATCCTTCACTATTTTTCATAATACTATCATTTACACTATTCTTATTTGTTCATTACCTTCACTTTTAAATTATCTATTGTTTATTATAATTTATTTAGTGTTTTTTCTTTATCACTTTACTTTTGGGGTTTTTACACTTCCACTTTTGCACTCCTTAAATGTTTTTATTTTAAGCTTTTCTAAATGGGTAATCCCTGTAATTACTTTCGCTTTCTTATTTACTAAAGTTTATTTTCTCACTACCTTACTATCTCTTTCATTACAAATATCATTAATAATAAATATTAACAAGTTTATGTCTCTATCGATTTCATCATTACATCTAACTCTAATTTGTGGGTTAGTGTATTTTTATTTCTAATAGTATTTAATTGGGTTTCATCACATATCAGTTACTTTTATCGATTAATTGATAATAATATTTATTATTTTCATAGGTTAGTTATTGGTTTTGTTTCCAATATTACATTTGAGTGTACCATTTCTCCTGCTTGTATTCTATATTACTTGTTTGTGCCTTATCACTTGATTTCATTTTATTTCCCTTTATCGTTGGTTTGTTTCTTTTTCCTTTTTTCTCCTTCTTCACTTTCAGTGTATTTCATTTATATCTTGGTTTCCACCTTCTCCTTTGGGTTTATTTTATTATGTTGCATTGAGTCATTCAGTTCCTTCAATTTGTTTCACTTTTTATTTGGTTTCGTCTTTTCCCTTCTTCCTTTGGTTCCTTTTATTTGTTCAATCACTTTTTATTTGGTTTCGTCTTTTCCCTTCTTCCTTTGGTTCTTTTTATTTGGTCAATCACTTTTTATTTGGTTTCGTCTTTTCCCTTCTTCCTTTGGTTCCTTTTATTTGGTCAATCACTTTGTTCTTTGGTTTCGTCTTTTCCCTTCTTCTTTTGTTCTTTTTATTTGGTCAATCACTTGGTTAGGTCATGTCGTCGTTTGTCGTGTCATCGTCATTTTATTTTCTTTGTATTAAACATTTTATTTTATACGAATTACTATTTTATATTCAGATTCATCTTTTTTATCCCTGGTATTGGGGTGGCTTATTTGTGTTGTAACATAATATTTATATTTAGATCAAAATTAGAATTTGTAATATATTTAGATTAAAGTTAAAATAAATATAAGTATTATTTAATACACAATGCTTACATAAAAATACTACAGCAAGATATGCATAAATTATTTGAATTTACGTAAGTTCATGTATCATGATCGTACTTTATGTAGCAGACGGGAAAGACTACAAGGCCCGTTTCCGGAGTCTTATAATTGGATCAATCCGAGACTAGATAAAAATCTGAAAATTGCACACATAAAAGGTCTCTATGATATAAAACTTCAGTATAAATTTCAACTTTGGGATACAACTCAAAGTAGATATAAAACAATTGTGAATTTAAACAATTTAATCTTACATTTCCTATACGAAAAGAAAAAGGCAGTATTCAATACAAACTGTCTTGCCTACGCTAAAGTCGAATGAATTATGAACAACAAAAATTTAATATATCAGGTTTAGTAAGCAAAATACTTTTATCACTAATGTAAGTTTTCAGAGGTGAACTTAGTTTAATTGGTAATGTGTTGGGTAATACCCTCTCATCCCGAGGGTATAAATATAATCTGGTTTAACTTGGTAAGTTTTCTCTTGCAAGCCGGTTGTAAACCAGCGAGTGGTCTCCTTGCCTAGTGATAGTTGCTTACTTAGTTTCTCGAAACTGTGGGTCCTATACTGGGAATATATGAACACACCCGCCCCCATTCAAAGAGGGGTAGGGTTATATTTACTCGATAATGGCATTCCACAAAGAAGTGAAAGAAAACAGTAACTCAATACATTATTCTCTTCTTTTTGCAACAATATGCCGGCGATTGCAAGGGATAAAAACCTTCGGAATAATAGTGAGGGGTATTTAAAGTTATCCCTATAGGTTTAAATTCTTTGTAACTGTAAACCACACAATACTTTTATACGAGGGTGATTTGAAAAGTTCGCGGCTTACCATAGAAACGTGTGTGTGGCGTTTCTGTTTTTTACCGCATCGTGGCGCCACGTTCGTCCCACGAACTGCAGTGAAGCGTCAAGGCATTACCCCGTCACTTACCCCGTTGAGGAAGTCAGATTCTTCTAAGTACTCAAAATAACCGTTTACTGTCGCTTTCAGCTCGTCATCTGAGGAAAATCGCTTCCCCCCCGAAAATTTGTTAAGGTTTGGGAATAGATGAAAGTCAGATGGCGCTAAATCAGGTGAATAAGGCAGATGGTGCAACAGATCGTACTTCAACTCGGCGATTTTTGCCATAGTCACAACGCATATATGTGAGGGCGTGCATTATCCTGATGGAAAATTATCTTCTTCTTTACTAAATTTGGTCTTTTTCTCAAATTTTTACATTTAATTGACCCAAAAGGTTAGCGTAATACACTCCATTTATCGTTTGACCCTTTTCAAGGCAATCTAGGAACAATATCCCCTTAGCATCCCAGAAAAATGGATCCATACACTTTCCAGCCGACAAAATTGATTTTACCGATTTTAGAGGCGGCGAATCACTACGCATCCATTGTTTTGACTGTTGTTTTGTTTCTAGAGTGAAGTAATGGACCCAAGTTTCATCAGTTGTTACAAATCTACGAATAAAATCTTTCGGATTTTTCTTAAAACTATCCAAACATTCCTGATAACCTTGCATTCGCATGCGTTTTTGGTCACTTGTCAACAAATTTAGCACCCATCTTGCAAACAGGTTTTTCATGTCTAATTCCTTAGTAAGAATATGATGTATCCTGTCATCTGAGATACCCACAGGCTTAACAATTTCAGACACTTTCAATCCGCGATCTTCCAAAACAATATTGTGCACTTTACTGACGATTTCTGGTGTAGTGGCACTTTTCGGACGCCCAGTACACGGGTCATATTCCAAACTTGCACGACCACGTTTTAATTCAGTAGCCCATTTTTTTCACTGTAGTAAATGAAGGTCCAGCATCACCCAACACATTCTTCATCTCATTAGAAATTTCTGTTGGCGTTAAACATTTCTTACCAAAAAATTTGATGTTCAGTTTTCTCCATTTTCAGCGTTGCTGTGAGATAACCTTATTTATATAGCTGTTTTTCCGCAACAATGACTTGACCCGACTTGACGATTCACAGCTGTTCGTGGGGCGAACCTGGCGCTATAATGCGGTAAAAAACAGAAACGCCACACATTTGTTTATATGGTAGGCCGCGAACTTTTCAAATCACCCTCGTAATTGGTAACAGTTTTTCTGTTGTAAGTGGTTCATTAACTAATCGTCATAAATTGTGGTGAACCTAAATTTACAGGCCATATTTTCCGCCGGAAAGCGGTGAGTATAATGTAGCACACCTCTACGATGACCATGGTCCCGGAAGCTAAAACTTCAATGTGTTACACAAGAACCAACATTTTGGACACAAACGGCACCACACATACACGGCAGCAGTAACTACTACCATTACAGTTATACAGAAAACTGGTACGAATTATCTTACTACATATACTTGTATATACAATACAGCTAACACTCTCTAACAATCAGATTTAGATTTTTAGATTTAGGTTATTTTTAACGTCACTGTTGATAGCCGAACCGCTAGTAGTTTTGCACTTGTCAAACTCTTTCGGTTCATATGAAAATGAATAGAATGTAATAGAATAGAATCAACGAAACCGTAGCGATTAACGGTAGGATACCGTTGTTCCGTCAGGATCTCCTCCTGCTCTCCGGCGTTCAGGGTCGTTCTCGGGTTGGGTACTTCTACAACTGTAGTGAATTAATATTTATTAGTGATTTGTACTGTGTATATAACTACACACTACTCCGGCTAACTTGAAGTGTTCTTTCAATCCCTAAGCGGGCAGTCTTGTTCTAGACCGTAATAGCACTCGATGTTAATTTACTCGCGAACTTTCTGACCTGTGCTCGTTGCTTTTTTTGTAGACCTATCGTCTAAAAAAGTAGCATCGACCACGCGTTTTCGAGTTTAGAGCGAGACTGACTTATATCCTACGAAGAATAAACTCAACTAGTGTTTTACCCAATTTCATTGGGCGAAATATTCCCTCACCCTTACGGCTTTAGTCTAGATAACGTTCTTGTAAAATACTGTTTTCTGACATAGCCAAACGTGCAAATAAAACCTGTCTAATTTTATTGCTTTTTACGGGTCTTTTTTACTATCTTAATCTTTAATCTGCAGTAAGCTGTAGTAGTTTTATAGAACCACTTTACTGATCTCGGCTCCCATAAATAACCGTCTAGTTATCCCTACGGAAAACTCTTCAGAATTACGATCTGCAGTGGGAGATTACGAACATGACAAATGCCGAACAATGAAATGATCATGATTACCTGTGTAGCCAGCTGTACAAAATGTGTGTGGGAACGTCCTCTAAATACAGATCCGTTTGTTTCACTCCATTGGTTAGTGTTCACACACACACACACACACACACACACACATATATATCGTTCTGCCGAAAAGTTTATACTTTCATCGACTTAACAAGTATATAGTAGATAAGGTGTATCGTAAAATATAAATAAATATAAAATAAACATATAAAATCAACTACATATGTTTATGCTCCATTTTCTAGCCCCACTCCTACTAAATAAAATACTCAGGTTAACCCGTTTATAGGTTATATCATAAAGTTGCTTGGTGGCAGGTCACGTTACTACTAATAGTCATGTGCAACATTCAACCTCCTCCTTGGCGAAGTCTCGTCCTTTACTTTGCATATAATGGTAAAAAGCTTTTTCATTATTAAATTCATTATTGAAAATCATTAAATGAAATATAAAATCTAAGTTTCTTTTTATAGTTATCAACTCACTTGTGTTTTTACTTCCATATTCCTTAAGGAATGGAAGTATGGTGATGGCAAAAAAAATCGTGTTCGAGATTATTGCAGATTCTGATTCTACTACACTCAAAACATGAAAAAAAGTCGTTTTCCGAAAAGTGTCTGTGTGTGTGTCTGTCTGTCTGTCTGTCTGTGTGTGTGTCTGTCTGTGTGTCTGTAGATTTTTTTTCTATGGCAAACGATAACTGCCGCAAATTCAAAAAGAATCAAATAATTTTTTGCATACAGCCCTGATTTGCAGAGTGTACTCGCGACCTATTGTTTTTGGTGAAGATCGGTTGAGGGAAAGGGGTAGTTTACCTGCAACGGTTTTTTTTTAGCAAGGGTAATTTTGTTTGTTTGGCAAACGATAACAGCCGCAAATTCAAACAGAATCAAATAATGTTTCGCATACAGCCCTGAATTGTAGAGTTCTCAAGATCTGTTGATTTTGGTGAAGATCGGTTAAGGGAAAGGGGTAGTTTACCTGTAACGTTTTATGTTTTAACAAGGGTATTTCCTATGGCAAACGATAACAGCCGCAAATTCAAACAGAATCAAAAGATTATTTGCATACAGCCCTAAATTGTAGAGTTCTCAAGACCTATTGTTTTTGGTGAAAATCGGTTGAGGGAAAGGGGCAGTTTACCTGCAACGTTTTTTTAACAAGGGTATTTTTTTCTATGGCAAACGATAACTGCCGCAAATTCAAACAGAATCAAATAACTTTTTGCATACAGCCCTGATTTGTAGAGTACTCACGACCTATTGTTTTTGGTGAAGATCGGTTGAGGGAAAGGGGTAGTTTACCAGCAACGGTTTTTTTTTATCAAGGGAAATTTTTTTTTTTGGCAAACGATAACAGCCGCAAATTCAAACAGAATCAAATAATGTTTCGCATACAGCCCTGAATTGTAGAGTTCTCAAGATCTGTTGATTTTGGTGAAGATCGGTTAAGGGAAAGGGGTAGTTTACCTGTAACGTTTTCTGTTTTAACAAGGGTATTTCCTATGGCAAACGATAACAGCCGTAAATCCAAACAGAATCAAAAGATTATTTGCATACAGCCCTAAATTGTAGAGTTCTCAAGACCTATTGTTTTTGGTGAAGATCGGTTAAGGGAAAGGGGTAGTTTACCTACAACGTTTTTTTAACAAGGTTATTTTCTATGGCAAACGATAACAGCCGCAAATTCAAACATAATCAAATAATTTTCTGCATACAGCCCTGGTTTGTAGAGTACTCAAGACCTTTTGTTTTTGGTGAAGATCGGTTGAGGGGAAGGGGTAGTTTACCTGCAACGTTTGTTATAAAGCGTATTTTCTATGGCAAACGATAACTGCCGCAAATTCAAACAGAATCAAATAATTTTTTGCATACATAAGTGAATTGTAGAGGACTCAAGGCCATTAGAGTTTGGTGAAGATCGGTTAAGGGGAAGGGGTAGTTTACCTGCAACCTTTTACGTTTTAACAAGAGTAAAGTACTTGAAAATTCATTTAAACTTTTTCAAACAATGGTAATTGTTAAAAATAAAATAATTTTGTTGCCAGGCAATAAAATTATAATTTTTTCATTTTAATGTAAATTATGTATATATTAGAAAATATATCGTGCTTGGCAGGCAAGCATATTTCAGATTATAAGTCTTAGAATATGGAAGTCATGTATGGTTCTCCATACCGATATTTCTTTCTCGTCTTTATATCTCTAATTGTGATCTACTTGGACTTGAAACTAAACACAGATAAACCTTATCCAGTGCAAAGTTACTACCGGTTGTCCGATTAACAGTGACAAAATCGAATGTTTATGTCGGGGTGTTAAGTATATGTACTGTTCCTGTTTGTCCTCCTGCGTTCAGTTATGTCGTTTCAGAATAACTCAGGCGAAGTAATAAAACTCCTACTAGCCATCCTTTAAACTCCTACGCACATGTTTAACGTTTTATTAATTATTCAGCGGATATCTGTCATATGAGTCCATCGTCATATGAGTGAAAACGTTACGGGCTGAAGTCTTGTCGTCTAACGTCGCAGTTATCGCCAATCCTTTAAACTGTACCGGTAGCAGACATTCTCAATGGCACTGTAGGTATGCCCGACGAGCGGCAGTGGGTCTAATCAATTTTCTTTCTTACAAGCGTCACACCAAGATTTATGTACTGAGTGTTCAAGGGGAAGAGAACACTGTTTCGAAAGTCGATTATAGACATTATGTTTTTAAAGTCTTCTTCCGGTACGGTCCGCGTCAAAAATGTCTTGTATGACAACATTCACTCATATTACAATGAGTATCCTCAGGTCTAAGTGACAAAAACGCCGGCAAGCGAACGCAGTTGTATAGTGTAGAAGTGGCGGAAGCAAATGCTGAAATTCCTTTCTTGGATGCACTAATATCACTAAAACCGGACGGATCTCTAGGACATCGAGTGTACAGGAAACCTACCCACACTGATAGATACCTCCATGCAAATTCACATCATCACCCTGCACAAAAGCAAGCCGTTCTTAACACACTTTTTCATAGAGCGAAGAGGGTATCTGATGACGAACATTTCCTCGAGGAGAAAAAGCACCTAACGGACGCTCTTGAAAGGACCGGATATAATAGAGATGCCATATGTAAAGCATTGAAGAAGACCGGAAAACCTTCAGTAACACCTGCAGCAGACAATAATAACCACAGAGCATTCTTACCATATGTAAAAGGTACCACAGACAAAATTAGCAGTATGTTGAGAAAATACGACATTAAAACAGTGTTTCAAAGAAGCTGGCACAATTACGACATAAGAAGCTGGCACAATTTTTAAAACCAAACAAAGACAGAATCCCGTTCAACACTGAAGGTATCTACAAAATTCCGTGCAGTTGCGGAAAGGTTTACATTGGCCAGAGAGCCGCCTGATTTCCACAAGAATCCAAGAACATGTCACACATACGAATAACTCGGCGGTTAAAAAGTCAGCAATTGCTGAGCATTCAGCCTTAACTAATCACATGGTGAACTTTGAAAATGCATCTGTAATAAGATAATGTAATAGATATTATGACAGATTGATTCTAGAAGCAATAGAAATTAATAAACACAAGGATAACATCAACAGAGATACCGCCACGCTTGTGTATCGATACTTGGTATCGTTTACTTTCTCGTTTGACTGCACGCAGGTTGACTGACCGCACAAATAATGCACACGCGTACAGGGCAGGGTCCACTTACCGAACCACCCACCGCCACTTCTACACTATATAACTGAGTTCGCTTGCCGGCGTTTTTGTTACTTAGACCTGAGGATATTCATTGTAATATGAGTGAAACGTCATACAAGACATTTTTGACGCGGTGCATACCGGAAGATGACTTTAAAAACATAACGGACACCGGCCGCGGAAGCCTACCTGAGATTATAGACATATACAGGAGTAAAAATGTCATATGAACATACGTACAGAAATGCTTTGTTCTCGAGTTTTGGGCAGTAAAATATTTTGTCCATATTCTGTTCCGTCGGTAAAAAAAAGCAATACGAAGCAATTTCTAAAATTGACACATTGTTGTTTGCGAACGATCAGGCTATTCTGTCAGACTCTGAAAACAGATTGCAAATGGGTGTAGCCTACATTTGTTAAATCGAATCTGCAAAGACTCTGGATTGCAAATATCCACACTTAAACCAAGGCAATGTCTTTTCGTGGAACTGATCCCGTACAGGCAAAAATTGTTATAGATCCTACTATTCTGGAACAAGTTAGCAATTTTGAATACCTGGGCTACAGTGTGTTTTATAATGCAAGCAACGACGTTGTAAATAAGTTGCATAACTTCAACCTTATGTGCGGGACCGTTAGGCGAGCAAGTAAAGGAACACGCCTAAAATTCTACAAGGTGATGGCTCTTCCCACACTTCTTTATGGGTCTGAGAATTGGACTTTAACGAAAGGCCAGGCCAGTCGCATCCAAGCGGCTGAAATGAGATTTCTCAGGCACGTGGTAGGGTATACTCTCCACGATCGTAGATGAAACATAGATATACGCCAGGAACTGAATACTATGAATATACTCGACAGGATCGCCCAGTACCGGCTGCATTGGTGGGAATATCTTTGCCGAATGGATGACTGCCGCATCCCCAAAAAACTCTGGAACTATAAGCCGAGGGGACGGAGAGGTGTGGGACGTCCGAGGAAGCGCTGGAGTGACCCGCTCTAAGCTTTCCCTATTTGAGACCCGAACAAACCATCCTTGGTTTGATCCGTGATGATGATGATGATGATGATGATGATGACGACGATGACGAAGCAATATATGGAGCAAATTAAAGTTTCATGTGTGGTTTAACTTGAAATGAACAAAAACAGGTTTTAGATATGCCCCTTTAGTAATTTAATGAATTGCTGAAAAGTGTAAAAACTTGGAGTATCAAAACACCAATAGTTGTTTGGCGTACAATAGCTTTATTAAGTTATTGCTAATAACAAAAACTTCCAAGTCAAATTTAATTCTGTGAGTCCGACGTGAGTAATGTCAGTTGAAAAGAAATACAAATTTGTGAAATTCAAAAATTCTACTTTAATTACAAACAAGTAAGTGCCAGCCAAGGATTAAACCAAATGATGAGACAAATAACATTTAAAGAAGAAAACAAGAAAAAATATTTAATGGAAAGTAATCCAACAGCACCAACTTTTAAAAATCAGGTTAAAATACATAAAGAAGGAAAAGTAATTAGATCGATTGTTTCTTTTATTAATGCACCTATTTATAAATTATCAAAGGAAGTTAGCAGAATACTGAAAGGGAAATATGAATTTGGGACAAAACATAACATAGAAAATAATGTAAAACTGATATAAAAAGTGGAAAAAATTAAAATAAATGATAATACAATATTGATATCACTGTGT
Source organism: Magicicada septendecula (assembly GCA_034769895.1). Taxonomy (NCBI): domain Eukaryota; kingdom Metazoa; phylum Arthropoda; class Insecta; order Hemiptera; family Cicadidae; genus Magicicada; species Magicicada septendecula. The sequence goes on from CM068370.1 coordinate 71,626,942, forward strand.
GTTAAAGACATGTTCAATAGGAATACTTTTTCTATAGTGGTGTGCAACAGTGATAATTCTGTTTGTGATTATGACCACTAACACAACTATCTTATTTACATTTCTAAAAACAAAATGTTACGATTTTAAATCAATCAAAAAAATATCAGCTGTTTTATTAATAAAGCAGCTCATGACATTTTTATTTAACTTTTGCCAAACTTGTGTTGCTACCACTAATACTAACTTACATTTCAAGCCTCTCGGCTCATCTTCATCTCATCTTGGAAACAACAACCTGGTTATATAAACCTTACCCGTTTATATATCTTTCCTACACCCGGAAGCGTCAACTTAACATAGCAGGTAAAAACCCGTGTTACGCCTCAACGAACACAACAAAAGAAACAAACAGCTGGGTTACCACCCCTTGTCACAGTACTGAGACATAACAACACGCCAAGTCAACTAATAACAACAGTGGTATATTTCCACATAAAGGAGTTATTATGGTAAACCGTTTCTGTCTCTTACACAATAAAACATGCTCAAAATAATAATCGCTGTTGTGTCGTTTATGCTTTCGTTTACCACACATTTTCCCTTAGTTTCCAGTTTGTTATTAATTGTACTGTTACGATGGTTTAGTAATATTCGTATGGTACAGTGGAAGACAAAATACAAGACACCAATTAAGTCACTAATCACCAACTTTAATAATATTAATAATAATGGCTCCCATGTGTATCACCGAAGCAGCTTAGGCGTCAGGCAGGGTAGGCTGCCATATGCAAGCCGTACGGCATACAAGGAAGGCAGTGTGGCCAGCACTACGCTTCACCCGCCCATTATTATTCCCAGGATGTTATCCCAGGTACTCATTTTCAACAGGCTGAGTCGACCTGGGGGCTGAAAAACGCACCTTGATTTTATGGTGCGAGCCCGGGAATCGAACCCGGACCTCTAGATTAGTAGCCAAGTGCCATACCCACGAGTCTACTGAGCCGCCAACTTTAATTATCACAATTAAACAGTTTGTAATCAACAAGATTGTCTCTTACAACAAATAAAATAAAAATTGTTCACACGCAATAAAAATGTCAACTAATACAAACTCCAATTTGTTCCGCACAATTATAAAATACACAACACTTCACCACAATACGTCGACCCGCACTGTATAAACCGCCCGACAATAACTGAAAACTGCAGCAGGTATGGGCTATTTATAGTTTGCAGGGTTCCTTAATATGCGTCCTTAACAAGCAACCGAAAATTCTAGAGGACACTTCAGCGCGACCTTCGCAGAAACACTGGGCTAACTGAGAAGCATCTCGAACAACGCTATCGAATGTACGAGATTGTTCCGTATTACGTAACACCGCCTCGCGTGTTAAGTGTCACGTACACACACAAACATTACAGCTGGACTCTGCTGGGAACGTGTAAAACGCTCTGCAGTGGCGTAACAACACATATTTGTTAGCTTTATCCTATGATCTCCACATGTCTTACAAAGGCAAGTCTATTAGCTAAGAATTAAACCTTTATTTTAAACTATGTTTTTATTCTACATCTGTAATAATCTTAACTAATTAAGTAAATATATTTTTTTTAATTAACAGTTACTTTAATTAAGTTACGATACTTTCTGTTGAGTTACCGAGAGTATTGTATGTTTTGTTTATCTGTGCAGAGAAGGGAATGTAACGGCAGTGTATGAAGCGTATGCAAAAGAATTATGATAGTGTATCGTACTACACTGGGAGACTATTTTTGTGGAAACAAAACATGACTTTTGGAACATGTAATATCAGAATCCCATACCAGATGAAACAATCTGTGTTTTATTACGGTTATTTTACGGTTGCGAAAAAAGGAAATAATTAAAACAAAACACTCTTCTTCACCTAATTAGTTGTTACTTCTGTGAAGTAAGAAGTAAGAGCTACGTTATTTTTTCGTCATATGTGACAAATACTAGTTTTACTCCGCAAGTATAGTTTTAGTTACAACTAAAATAATACTACGGCTTTAAAATAGACACAATAATGTGAAATTTTCTGTTTCGTTTGAAATATTTTAATTATAATTTACTGAAGCAACTATTTGTTGTTTCTCAATATAATAATGTGTTCGTGCAATTAAAAGTATTCATCAAATCACCTGTATTGTTTTTTCTAACAGTTGTCAAAAATTGTGAACGTGTTTTTCAATGTAAATTTAAAAAAATTAAAATGTCATTTTTTCTAATCGATTAAATTTCGTGTTTTATTTCATTAGAAAACAGCACTATTCAAGTTTTGGTTGAATAAACTAATTATTTTCATTAATATAAAACGTTAATCCTTATTTGAGGCAATGCAGTAGTGAATATGTCCCTTGGATATGTGACATGACATAACATATCGCAGGGTAAGACGTATGGTGGGGCTGCCACCTTCAGGCTTAACGTTCAGCCCGATTTTCTGTCTGGAATAAGTTGAATAAGTTCACATTATGTGCGAGACCATCAGGCGAACCCTTAAGTCAGCAAGCAAAGGAACACACCTAAAATTCTACAGGGTGATGACTCTTCTCACACTTCTTTATGGGTCTGAGAATTGGATTTTAACGAAAGGTCAGGCCAGTCACATCCAAGCGGCTGAATAAGATTTCTCAGGCACGTGGTAGGGTACACAATACATGATCATAGATGAAACACAGATACACGGCAGGAAATGAATATTGTAAGTATACTTGACAGGATCGCCCAGTATCGGCTAAATTGGTGCGACCATCTTTGCCGAATGGATGACTGCCGCATCCTCAAACAAAACTGGAACTATAAGCCGAGGGGACGAAGAACTGTGAGACGTCCGAGGAAACGCTGGAGTGACAAACTCTAATCTTTACCTATTTGAGACCGGAAAAAACCATCCTTGGTTTAATCCGTGAAGATGACGATGATGGTGAAACGTTAATTTATGTTTCCTTAAAACAAATTTTATTTTGTGTGCGTGTGCTTTCTACATTTAAAAAAAATAAGAAGACAAGATGAACAAAATTGAATCTCTAATAAGAAGATTGATAAGATCACAAATGAAATTAAAACTTCGTTCCCGTTGGATTCACAGTTGCATGAGTTTCCAGAGTCTGACTGGGCATAAAACACTATTAATGCTGATGGCTTAAGCGTTTAGATCACAGTCATACTGAAATACTGAATTTCGTTTTCTACTGTGATTGAACGAGGATGAAGTGACTTCATGAAGGATCAGAGAAAAGAATTTCAATTCATTAAATCTTATAACCTATTAACAACTTTCTATTGTATTGTATTTATTATTCATAGCCTAAAGTTACCATAATATGGTAACCTATGGTAACTTTAGGCTATGAACAATAAATAAAATACAATAGAAAATTGAAATTATAGGTACCATTAGTAAACAATAAATGTGTGTATATTAAATACATCACATTATCATTAATCTATTAACAAAAATTAGAGTTGGCATACTACGAGGATTGTTCAATAGAAACTCATTTAGGGCTGAAAGCATTTTTTATTCAACGATTTTAAAAGAAATGTCCATTAACATTAAGGCATGAGTCGCACTGTTGCACTAGTCTGTAGATTCCCTGCTGGTAAAATTCTTGCGGCTGTTTGCGGAACTATTCGCTAACAGCAAACTCTACCTCAGCGTCCGATTTCAACCGCCGTTGTTTTAGTGATTTCTTTAATGGGCCAAAAACATGATAATCGCACAGAGACAAGTCGGGGCTGTAAGGTGGATGTTGTCAGACTTCCCACTTCATACGGCCAAGCAGATCTTGAATCGTCTGGACTACATGGGGTCGAGCATTATCATGCAGAAGAATGACACCATTTGTAAGCTTTCCGGGACGTTTATTCTTGATGCTGGACCCGTAAGCGTTTTAAGATGTCTGAATATCGCTCAGCGTTGATGTTGATACCAGGTTCTTTAAAATTTAAGAGCAGCACACCCATATAATAAAAAAATACGGTCACCATTACTTTTCCTGCCGAAGGTTGGGACCGACATTTTTTCGCCTTTGGAGATTGTGCATGCTTCCACTGCATACTCTGACGTTTGGATTCTGGTTCGTAGTGATAACACCAAGACTCATCACCGGCAACAATTTGGTATAGAAAGGCATTACCTTGTTGTTGATAGCGCATCAAATGCTGTAATGCTAAGGCCGAACGCAAATTTTTCTGTTCATCAGTTCATCAATTTTCTGTTTAGTCGTGGAATCCACTGAGCAGCAACTTTGTGATAGCCAAGACTGTGAATGATGGAATCAACAGTTCCTACGCTGATGCTCAACATTTGAGGAAGTTCTCTAGCTTTGATGCGCCTACAGTATTTGCGCGTAAAGCAGTTTCCAGCTGTCACATTTTCATCTGATGCTGCAACACGTGCAGGTCCGGGACGGGCCAAATCTTTAGTGGATTCTCTTCCTTTTACGAAATTTATTCCACCATACAACCACTGCCGTATGAGAATAACTATAGTTACCATATACAGCTTTCATTCTCGTATAAATTTCGATTAGCTGACACCCCTCAGCGGCCAAAAACTGAATAACGTCACGCAGATTATCTTTGGACGGATTTTCTATCATAGATGCCATTTTTCAACCCAGTCACAACGCTTAGAAAAGAGCAAACTGCAAATATTTTTTACAGACGCGTCACTAGTATATAAACACAACATAAACAAATGAATTCGGTTGTCATGGCGACGAAGTCACGGCTGCCCAGATCAAACGTGTTTCTATTGAACAATCCTCGTATTTAGAGGGAGAATTGTAATCACCAGAATATTATTATCATGTTATATTTACAGTTAATCACGTATCATATTATCATGTATTACATGATTGTCATGATACACGCAGGCGCGTGGACAATTGTCTGCTGGACGAGACTGTTGAACAAGACTGTCGTACAATGTTAAAGTGAGAAGTAAATCTTCCCCGTATACTGTGGTAAGCTAGATCTCTCCCGGATTTCTTTCTTCGGAATCATGTAAAGAAACAATAATCCCCGTTAGGATGTCTTCAGGCACGACTGTCTGTAGATTACCTTCAGAAACAGACCTAGCAGAAGACTTCAACAATTCTAAGACAAGATCGAAAAAAAATACTGTGCACAGAAGCATGTATTCTGAACGGTAGCAATAAAAATAAACCGTTTCGAAATTTTACCGAAGCAAATGATGCTTGTTCGACAATTGTGCAGTTTTGTCTAATGAATGTTTTTTTTTCATAAGCCGCTCTAGTAATTTATAGCATAACAATAATGAGTTTCATAACAACTACTACACTCCCCAGAAGTTGCAAATTCTTGTTCTGCTCATGGATTCTGAACATGTTTCTGAATCTAACAGATATATCTAAGGAATAATATACTTCGTAGGCTTACACGGCCAGAGTAAATGTTGTGGAAATTCATTCCCGAGCTGTTTGGCCGTGGTCCATTGTTTCTAACTAAAACAGTCGTTTCGACAGTACCATCGACTGCCATCATCAGTGTAACATTCGAGCTGTACAAACGTAGGGTGGTACACGTTAGAGACCACAGACCACAGTACTGTGGTTAAGCCTGGAGATGTCCCGTGAACACACTGTGAGTGCGTATTTCCCTCGACTTCATATGGAATCCGTCCTAGATCCAGAAACATGCTGCGATCGCTATGAATCGGCGGAGAGAAAGCCTGTCATTAAGTACTCTTTGGCATGGTGTGTTTGCGCGCCTTTAATATACCTTCTTTCTGATTGGTGGGTGGTTGATTTATGATTGCATCGTGACACTTGGAGAATTTATAAGTATGAATGGTGTTCACAGGACTTCTCCAGCCTTAACCACAGTACTGTGGTCTCTAAAGTGTACCACCCTCCGTTAGTACACGTCGAGTTGTACACTGATGATGGCAGTCGATGGTACTGTCGAAACGTCTGTTTTAGTTAGAAACAATGGACCACGCCCAAACAGCCCGGGAAGGAATTTTAACAACATATCTAAGGAATGTTTACTTCAATTTAATGAAAATAATTATTTAATGAAAACAATTAAAATAACTATATTGCTTGTTGCGCATGTGGCAGTGGTAACGGCGGTAGCAGAAACTGAACCTCAGTTGAACGAGATTAGAGAAAAATTAAATCGAAGCGACTGCAGTTTTTACTACGTGTAAAATGATCCATTCTAATAAACCGCATACGAAAGCACAGCGCAGGGCTGAGATAAATTTATACATTCCGTTAATAACAGAATACAGGATGAAAAACAAAGAGGAGACGACGCATTGAATAAACAGATGAAAATGGATTTGTCGAGCAAGATAAACAGTATAAACTAAGTGGGGTACACGAAGGTCCGAGGAACGAAGACCAAAGTGCAGCCAAAAAGACGCTGTCAACGTTAGGAAATTAAAGCACTTTTTTGAGGTACAGGCTTTGTAATGAAAAAGAAAAAAATAAGCAGTGGCTCAAACAAGGCGACATTGTTTGAACATTTACTGTTTAAACTCGTGGAAATTAAAAATTTAAATATAAGATAGATAAAAAAAAAGAAAAAACTAAACTTTTTTAAAGGATAGTGAAGAAGATGAACGAAAACCAATGCTAAATTAAATTGTAAGTTTTGTTTAGTTTCCTATTGGAGTTAGAATTCCTGCGCACCAGCCACGGATTTAATTTCATTTGACATTTCGTTCAACCGTGAATTTTTCTATAAAGAATATATTAAAAAACGCACGCATACACACATTGTGCGCTATTTGAATGTGAATTAGTTTGCCCACTTACTTTTTAAATTACAGTAGAGCATCGATTATCTGAACCTCTCGGGACGAGGGCCCGTTCGGATAAACGATATTTCGGATAATAGATCGTAAATTAAGAACTTACTTCTCTTTACAAAAACAAAGGTTTTTATTACAAAATCATTTCTAACATACTGTTATATAACTACAGCACTCTGTATACTGTACTGTAATGTATTACTACGGCTAATTATTATTAACTGAGTGTAATTAATAAAAACATAAAAAACAAAAGTTAATTTAAACAAAATTAGAGTGTAATAACAAACACTGTACTATAAAATTTATTAAAAAAACAGACATTCGGTGACGGAGACTTCCTTTGACACAGTTTGTTTATCAATTATAAATGCGTTTATCGAAGTTTGTTGATGTAAGTGTGTTTATCGATTGTAAGGCTCCATAGCTACAGCGTGTATTTATTACTGTACAGTACTGTAATAATTTATAGTATACAATTTTTTATGTTCAATAAATATCGAATACGCCTCTACACGTGTCCAATACATTACTGTACATACATAGTTATTATTATTATTATTATTAAGATTATACATAATTGTACTTTTTATTGAGTTTGAATAATAGACCGTTTGGATAATGTATGTTCGGATAATCGATGCTCTACTGTATATGTGTGTTTGTGCCAATAAAGTGGAGAAGAAATACGTAAATAAATAAAATCCGCGTTGCTTTTTTTCAGCCAGTATTGAGGGGGGGGGGAGTTTTTGTAAACACTTCATAAGTTACATTAAATTGTCGATCATATACCAATTACATCATATCACTTTAAAATGAACACATTACAATTTCACGACATAAAGCGTATACAAGTAAACATACACATCTTGCCTAACTATGAGTGTAGTCGTGTCGTGTAGTCAAAATAGTACGCCACGCTCGAACCATGCCTCAAGTAAGTGAACATATCTTGACAGTAAATTTATACAAAATTATAATAATACGTCAGCAAAAGGTACTGTACCAAGTTAAAAATAAATTAATAAATATGAATAATGAATTCTTATTAATTGCAATAAATTATAAAATACAAATGCATTACTTTACTATTATTATTTGCAATATAAAAACAATGAAATATCAGTAAAAACAACATAATTAATAATTGAAATACAAGTAGCAATAAATTAAGTATAATAAAACATTATATTTACAGTTTGAGATTCAGAAATTGTGATGCACACATTAACTCTAATAATTTTTGCCACTGTTTCATTTTTATGTACTTTCGTCATCAGACGTAATCTATACAAGTAAAATATATACGAATTACGTACGCGATTAGAACAAAGGTTCTGGAAATGTAAGACGCGATCCTCAGGGAGTTTCAAATCAAAGGTCGTGAGGCATGAAGATATTCGTTTATTGTACTGTAAAGTTTAAACCTCACTCATATTCCTTTTTAAAGAATCACTTTAATACAAAAGTAAAACTGAATCTAACGGAGTGAACGAAACTCTAATTAATTCTAGACGCCTATGAGAACCACAATCAAGTATGTAGATCCTAACTCGTGGTATTATGAACTTGACCTTCTTAATGGTACCTCCTGACCTATCAATGGTGTACTAAAAGTTGAGCCGCTCATCACCAATGACATCACAACAGAATTTTCAACTTTCCAAATTTAACACATTTTTCAAGTTTGACATCCTAAAAAAAAATATAAAAATCTACAACTCACCTTGATGACCGGCTCACTTGTTCACTTGAACTAGGAGAGGCCTCCTAGTGGAAGAATGTCCACATGCTGGGTAACCATTAGGGAATTGGACGAATGAGGTGACCTCAATTTTAAAATTCCGAAAATAACAAATTTATTGATTCTATCATATTTTGTTTTTCTTACAATGAGATTTCATAGAATCCAGGCTGTGAAGGTATTCTATTAGAAATATATAAATATGTGAAATATTTAAACTATATTACATGGTATTCAAAATTTAAAATTTCAAAATATTCAAAATTTAATATTTAAAAAGTATTCCATTAGAAATATATAAAATGTGTAAAATATCGAAAATATATTACATGGTATACAAAATCACCCTCGACATGCAACAAGCCTCGACAGTACCTTTTAACCTTCACCAAATAGAATTTCCTTATTTGGAAATAATTACATTAACATTAATAAGTATACAGAGTAAATCCAGAGGTTCTCGAAATATATAACATTTAATAACAATAAGTCTTTTTCTTTTTTTTTTTCTTTTCAGTCCCCCTCTGGTTGTACTATAAACACTTTCAATAATATAAACAATTTTAGAAACCATTTAACAAGCAATTCTATCCTACAACAATTATTACAGCCACAACAATTTAAACAATTATTTTTCATAACAACATGCGCCCTCTGAAATCTAAATCAAAAGCTAGAAAGGAGAATCATATAATTAGGAATATATAAAGTAAACATAAGATAGGTGATTATATACTCTGTGTGGAATTCACAAGTGCGTGTGTGCTCACTTTTCCTTAAACTTGTATAAACTGGTGTAGCACCATGGCTTACTGATTTCAGAGTGCACCATATAAAAAAAACTATCACATAATCAGGTATATATCTCTCAAAAGGTAAAAATGTTTTGTGCATAAAATTATGAGCATATACATATACAAAAGAATTTTCACAGTGACTGTACATTGATAGAGAATTAAAATAAATATGAGTATATACATCTACAAAAGAATTTTAACAGTGACTGTACGTTGATAGACAATTAAAATAACTATGAGCATATACATATACAAAAGAATTTTAACAGTGACTGTACATTGATAGAGAATCACACTAAAATAAAAAAAATCCCAAAGTGGAAATTTCATCTTGTACAAAAGTTCAGTCCTATTTTATTAACAGGCGAAATACTTCTGAATTACAGTTCTAGTACAGGGCAATGTATTATTACAATTGTAGGTGATCTGCAACTCTTTTCATAATCAGATTTATACGTTCCAATAAAAGGCAGCCACAATATAAGTTCAACACAGATTATAGGAAAAAATGTATACTGGACATTACATGCTTTCACAATTCAAACACAAGACATTTATATGAACACACTAAATCATACAAAGAGAGATTAAGGAACTCGGTTGAATTTTGCTTCACTAGGGCCATGATCACACTGGCCAATTCCTAACACATTTTCTTAAGTTTTTTATTTTTTTTATTTATTTATTTATTTTTTTTCTTTTTTGTAGGTAGAAAAAAGGTTTTGCACATAAGATACACTGTCACCGCAAACAGCAAGAGAAGCTGCTCATCATTTGAAAGAAATATCAGAAGCTAGTCAAGTTCAACAGACTTTTCTTTAAAAAAAAACTTGCGTTCAAGAATAGGCAATGACTGCAGAAACCTGCATATTAGATTCCAGGTATACAGTGAAGTAAAAAAAAAACAATTAAGCAACTGTTGTTCTTTTTGGTTTGTTAAGAACTAGCCAGGCCCCACCTGACCCTAAACACAAGCAGTGCGAAAGCGCATCCCAGGCAAAATTTAATAATTTTCACTTTGCATACCTGTTCAAATGTGCAATGGCACGTGCTGTCAAAGTTCCTTACTACTTACACACAACATCTTGATCTCTTCACACGGTCACAGTTGCCAGGCCGAGAGCCCCTCGGCACACTTTTCACTTAGTCTGCCATAATAAATTTACCAAACCCCGGCATATAAAAAAAAACACAAAATTTTTCCAGCCCTGTAACATATAAGACAACTCGTGGCGTGAACAGCTGACCAACCCCCACTCGAGTAAAAAAACATCTCTCTATTCCACGACAACTACCGCTCCCCGCAGGGGAACCGGAAAGTCAAGTTGTCCGAAGTCTCTGACAGATAGCGTGAGTGTCCACGATCCGAAGCATAGTGTCCATCTATGCCGACATTCAATTATAACAATTTCGTAAGTCGCCGTAACGACTCATAGGTGACGGGAGTGTCCACGATAGCGTGAACTACACAGAAGAATGAAAGTATTGCCCAGATTCAATATAACAAACATTCGGATGTCGCCGTAACTAGTTACGGCACAAGGTTTTCTACGTGAATTCATTTAATTCGGATATTTTAAATATAGAATTTTAAAGGTTTAAAAGTTTAGTCATTGTCAGTGTTGGTTGGTAGAATAAGCGGATAGAATATTCACCGATACCATGACGTCAAGGATAGCACGTAAAATGGGACAGAAAAGCTATTAATGTCAAGTAAACAACAACAAATCTTACAATGCGATTTGTTTGGAGCCTACTTGTGTATCGCTCTGAAACGCAGGGATACATGCAACGAACAGATTAAGAACCTTTTTTAAAATAGCGGTGACGAAGAACGCAGAAGATTTCGTAGACAGATAGCGTTACCAACATGAAATATTTATTAATCTTGTTATTTGAATTAGCAGTCTCCGTAACTCCAACTTCGTCGTGCCTATTTGCTAAACTGCTAAATGTTATGTTCTGGACGAGGCCTTTCAGTGTTTCTACCATTTTCAAGTCCTAAACCACGACAAAAAAGTCCTCCACGGCAAGTCAATTTCTAAACAATTCTACAAGTCAAATCCCTATTGGCTAATCTCCGTTAAGTCACGCTCCTATTACTTGCTATTAGAGGTGGGCCGATATATCTGTAACAGGTATTTTGGAACGATATTTTTGTGGAACGGATGTAACAGTGACTGAAAAGTTGAAATACCTGTTATTCGCGGCGACGCTGTTCCGAGTCGAGGCACGCCCCCTACGCTACATACAGACAGACACACACACACAAAGTACGCAAGTAACAAGTAAACGAATACGCCAAGGCCAAATACTAGGCGTACAAAAATATCGCTGGTACGCAAGGAACAACCAGTACACGAGTATTTGAAATACTAGGTATTTCAAATACTAGGGGTATCACCGATACACAAAATACTAAGCGTATCAGAGGAACAGTAGTATTTTAGGAACAGGTAGTATCAAGCGTATTTCGAGTAGGAACTAGTACGCAGCCACTTTTTCGTCTTGAATACTTCATTCTGCGCAAAGAGACGAAGCTGTTTTTAATAAAGAAAAAATTAATCCTGTTGTTACATTTATTCTCGTATGATATGCAGATATATAATACAGATTATATGCTAATAAATTATACATTATACTAGTCACCAACTTGTAACTAAAACCGGTTCAGGTTGTAAGGTAAAACTTTATGTTTTTACTCATAAAAAACTTTGTGTTCCGAGTCGTTAGTGAAATAGTTGTATTTAATTATATTGTGTTATAACCTATAGAGTGGCTGATGTTGAAAGGCTATATTATACTTTTTATTAATGAGATTTTAACTTCACGGGATTTTAACTTAATGGGATTTCGTTCCTTAAATATCTGAACGAAGAACACGAACACGATTATCATTAAGGAAAGTCCAACAGCTGACATTTTTGAATGCGAATTTAAAATAGTGTAAATAATAAATAACTGAAATAATAAATAACTGAAATCCCAGTATTTTAAAAACAATTCAATTGTTTAATTTTATTTATAATGTGTTAAGTGAAGCAGATTGTAATGTAAATAGGTGTGAAATTTCATAACTTGTATATTCTGTGTACATTAGTGAATGAATCTGAAGATTATCCAGGTATGTAATGCATTTAATTTACTTTTGTTGTTGTTTATTATTTATAAGTTTTTATTTATTTTATTACAGTTGTTTTTATTATTTTTATTTGTAAAATTTTGTTTATTCTCATTCACTATTGTGGCTTACTGTTATGTTTTTATTATATGTTTCTGATGTTTTTATCACATTATTTTTTGTGGTATTACGTGTACTCTAAATTATTTCATTGCCCCGAGTTTCGCAACTGATTTGTCTAAAGTCTAACCAATGTTAGTTTTACTCCTAGTGAAAACTTAAATTGGTGTTCCCAAAGGGAGATAGGCCTATAAATTCTCTTGTTTCTTATTTTATTTTAAACAGTAATAGTTTAATAAAGACACAGTGTAAAGTAACACTGTTAATACTTTTAGTTTTAATTTATTTCTTACAACAAATTATATAGTACAGGTTATATAATATCTTCAAATAAATACACTGCAAGTAGGTTTATAAATATATTAATAGGTTTATCTAGGTGAAAATAAACCAACTTGCAGTGTATTTATTTGGAGATATTACACAGGAGACCTGCAGGAAACTCAAAACGAGTTACTTACAAAGGATAATATAGGTTATGTATATATAGTCTATAATAACAGGTATTTGTACCTGTTATTTTTTGGAACGGTATTTTCATACCTATTATTTTAAAATAACAGTTTAGCCCACCTCTACTTGCTATGAAGCTTCGTCCCTCCCTCTATTTCCTTTATGAGCCACAGCCACTAAATTCTGGTTGTATTTTCATTAGTAGGCTATATTACTGTTATTCTTTTACTGTTCTTCTTTCTTTTGAATTTCTTAATGAAGAAATATTTCTTCATATTTTTCAAGAGTGAGATAGGTGTATTCCGTCAAGGGTTAGGTAAGTTGACAAAGCTGGCGATAACTTAGCTACCCACCAACCTCAAGTTGGGAATTCAAAAAAAAAAATAAAGAAGATTATCAAAAATCACTCTGAAATAAAATTCTCGTAGCCGTACGTTTTAGTCCTTAATTATTAACACTGAAAAGATAGATACCATAAAAGTAGAATAGCTGGTACGTAACCCTAAACTTGGTTGAATCCTCGTTAATCAGCTGTTTGTTTTGACAAGTTCTTAGACTAGTCGTCATGAAGAGACTTGATATTTTAAACCCGGAGTTCCCTCAACTAAGTAACGGGTGTGATCCCGAAATATATAACGCGCGGTATATATAAATCGACGAATTTATATATGTCTATTTTGTTTTACTTTGTATTAGTTTTAAGTGTACCTTTTTGGTTCATCTCTTTGTTGATAATTATGTGAAGACTTTGAAGGCGACTACTGGTTATCAGCTCCTAGATTTAAAGAGCGTATTGACTGTAGTGTTTAACTAAATCACCTTCCCAACTTTGTCGTGTTTACTTGCTGAACTCCCACCTGTCGTGCTCCGGACGAGGCCTTTCAGTGTCTCCACCATTATCATGTCCTAAACTACGACAAATTCATCATGAACCATTCGTCATGGATTATTTTTGTGAAAATTCCTATCCGTTCCGGAGGTTGGATACCATACAGGCTATTTTAACTTTCTGTACTGCTGCACTGAATAAGTCATTTATAGCCCTATTCATGCCAAACCAGGACCTTATATTTCTCAGCCATGATATTCTCGGTCACCCAACTCCTCTCTTTCCAAGTACTTTTCCCTGTATTATGGACTGCAATAAGTAAAATCTCTATTCATTTCTCATGAGATGTTCCAGATACTGAAGCTTTCTTATCTTCACTGAATTAATAACTTCCCTAACTTTCTTCATCTTTCTAAGAACTTCAACATTAATTAAATGTGTTGTCCATGAAATGGTCAGTATTCTACGGTAGAGCCACATTTCGAAAGATTCCAATTTCTTAGTTGTGACTTCAGTCCAAGTCCAAGATTCTACACCGTAGAAGAGGACCGAGAATACGTAGCAGCGTAGAAGTATCATCTTGTGTTTATTGTTAAATCGTGACTTTTTGAATAAACTGCTCATTCTAGTGTACACTGTTCTCGTCTTTTCAATTCTGCTCTTTATTTCTTGAGAGTGGTCCCATTGTTCGTTGACTATAGTACCAAGATATGTAAATTGGCTTACACGTTCAACTGGCCTTTTGTTTATATTAAGGGTGCAGTCGCCATGGATTAGAACTTGATAATGATGGAGACACTGAAGGCCTCGTCCAGAGCACGACAGGTAGCAGCTTAGTAAATAAGCACGACAAAGGCGGAGTTACAGAAACTGCTAAATCAATTGACAAGATGAATAAATTACCTTCAGTACGCTTATAGCACGATTCACCTACTAATATAATCGCCTTCAGTACGCTTGTAGTATGATTCACCTACTAAGAGATAATCACCTTCAGTACGACGGACTTATCAATAATGTTTTCTTCCGTTTAAAATTTCTTGAATTTCTTGTAGCGATTTTCCTTTGGTCTCGGGAAAATAAAACAACGTGATCAGAGCGCCGAGGAAACAGATAACGGCAAACATTATGAAATTAACGAACATGCCGAATTTGACGGCGATAATCAAATAAAAGTGATTAGAAACGAACGAGATGGCGGCTAGCGTGATGGTGTTTATGGCCGACGCTTTGGCTTTGACGTTTGTCGGAAACAATTCGCTTTTGATGATCGCGCTAACCGTGTCCAGCCCAAACGAATACGTTACGGAATGTACCACGAGACAAACGAACGGTATGAAATTCAACTCGTGATTAACGATATTGTTGCTTTCGTTATTTAAGTAATACCAACAACCTGGGACTAATGTAGTCATACAACATCCGATACACGATACGAACACCAGCGTCTTCCTTTTGAACTTGTCCGCAATAAACACAGGAAACACAGACGATATCATACCTATGACCGTTATAATTACAATGCAGTGGTTTTCGTCCAGTACACCAAAAATCTGTTTAGGCAAGGTCAGAGAAGCGAACGGCTGGATTATCCCGTTTCCGGACATTCTCTTGCAGATGCAAAAGAATTCAGCCAGAATGAAAGCTTTTAACGAACCTCTGGTTGCGAAAATATCTCTGTACGAACTATGATTGCTCATTTCCTCTTCGACCGAATTTATAATTATATCCAACTCTTTTTTAATTTCAAATTCATTTTCACAGCCTCGCAACCACGTCAACGATTGGTTGGCTCTCGTTATGTCGTTCTTCATGACGTAATAGTAAGGAGACTCGGGCATAAAAGTAAATATCAACCAATAAACAATAGATAAGGACAACAAGATTAGAATGAGGTTGTTATATGACACACAAGGCCCAACAGTGAACGTGAGCAACGAACCGATGTTGAACATCAGATTGGTTATAGAGGTAAGCGAGCCTCGTATACTGGCTTCCGATATTTCTCCGACGTAAACGGCAAGCACTGTCAGCACTAAACCGTACCACAATCCTGCCAGAAATCTACCAGCGTACAACACCCATACGGCTCTCGCGTTCAGTATCAGCGTCCACGACAAGACGGGCAGTATGTTGAAACACAATAACGTGTGTTTCCTGCCGATGGAGTCCATTATAGAAGCTGCCACTAGTGGACTGACCACGTTACCGATCGACATCGATGAAACCATCCAGGACGATTCTTCAGTGTCTAAAAGAATGCCGGTTTCTCCAGCGAATATCTTCGGCAGTGCTGGCGATGGCCAAGACAAAATTGCTCCAAGAATAGCAAAAGAGAAAGTACCTGAAGACAGATTTATAAAAAAATTTTTTAGAAAAAATGTCGATATAAAATTATTATTATTTATTAACAACCACGAACATTAACATTAACATTACCATTAGACGTTCATTGGTTTTAAGATATATAGATTCAAAGTGAATTTAATATTTCACTTAATATTGGTTAAAACAAGCTCTCTAAATAAACTAAAATAGTGAAGACGTCGGGATGATAAAAACACAATATTTTAAATGAGCGCTGTTACATTACTGCGATGGCAGTCGGCTATAGCGTACCACAACCACAATAAAAATGTTTGTACTCACATAATTAGTATACCTAATTACTCATTCGACTTAAGTGACTATTTTTAACTGACATTTCTCCCTCTATGGAGAGCTTAACCCCAGTGGCATATTTAGAATTTGGTCTTGGGTGGGGGGGGGGAGGTTCCGGTCGAGTCGGCTTCGTACAGAAAAAAAACAAGTGAAGACTAATCAACATTACTATGTTTAAAGTGGTTAAAAAACATGTTATAATATCTTGAAATCAATCCCATTAAAATAAACGATAATAACACAATAAAATAGCGCTATTGAAATATTGTTTACAAGATACTTATTGATTGGATTGATTTTACTATATTTCATATTTCAAAACTATACGCAAATGCTGTATAATAAACCTGTTTGTATATTTAAAAAAGAGTTACTACTATATTACCATACACGGCTCAAAAATAATAAAATAGTCTAAAAATTAAGAGGTTTAATTTTAGAAAAATATGTAACTGTACAGATGGCGAGACAGAGTTTAGGGGGTGGGGAAGGGTCATTAATTTTTAGTTTGTTGTGGGTGAGCAGGGTGGGGGAGAGGGGTGAAGGGTTGGGTATTACATATTGTCTGTCTATTCCTGATCTGACGATGAGCTGTGAAGCTTGAAAGCGCTAATCGGAATAATTTTTATATAGTGGTGTGCAATATTGATCATTCTGATTGTGATTTCAACCACTAACACAAATTTCTTCATTAAACGTCTGTTAAGATGTGCAATCGACTACAGGTAATGGACAACAACAATGAGGTAATAAACGACAACAATAAGGTAAGTAAAGTTTTTAAATATCTTAAGTTAAAAGTTAAATTGAAGAGGGTTTTAAGTAAAATATGGTTTAATAAACAATGTATGGATAATAATGTCATCCCAAAGTACGCTCAAGTTAAAATTAAAAATAAGAACAGTGTAGCCAAAAAAGTAAAAGAACAAAGCGAGAAGTTGTGGATAAAACTGGAAATAAGGTCACTCTACGGCTTAATCAATAGATATAATAGGGAATTATATGACAGACACATAGAATTATTAAGAATATACTCGTATGTAGAGTTAGAAGAAATATTATATAATTTTGGTTTGGGGTACATAGAAAAGAAATTGGAAAATAAAAATAAAAAAATGGTAGATAAGTTAAATAAATTAATAAGAAAGAACGAAGTAAAAAAGGAACACCTCTCTAAGAATAACTATGAAAAAAGAGTAATAAACCTTACAGAGGTAAATTTCAATACGGAAGAAAAAGAAATGTTAGCGAAAGGCTTAAAATACGCACCGCCACCAGAATTAAATCAAGAAAAAACGATTATTGAATGCGAAAGCATAATACAAAAACTAGGAAATGAAAATGATAAGAAAAGAATAAGGTGGGAAGTAGGGAATGTAGTAGATAAAATATTTAAGAAAAGTTTGTATAATCCAAAGAATGAACAAAAAATCAATGCAACTGTAACTAAACTAAAGAATAAAATAAAGAAGAATGATATTATAGTTACGAAGGCGGATAAAGGAAATACAATGGTACTAATGAGAAAGGAAGAATACATAAAGAAAACGGAAGAATTTATAAGGGAAGGACCATACGAGGAAATAAAGTATGGTTATACAAGTAAGTACCAGTCAAGGATAAAACAAATGATGAAACAGATAACATTTACAGAAGGAAATAAGAAAAAGTATTTATTGGAAAGTAATCCAACAGCACCAACTTTTAAAAGTCAGGTTAAGATACATAAAGAAGGAAAACCAATTAGACCGATTGTTTCTTTTATTAATGCACCTATTTATAAATTATCAAAGGAAGTTAGCAGAGTACTGAAAGAGAAATATGAATTTGGGACAAAATACAACATAGAGAATAATATAAAATTGATAGAAAAATTAGAAAATATTAGCATTAATGTAAATACAAAATTGATATCACTGGATGTTAAGGACATGTTTACTAATATTACAGTAAATAAAGTTATTAAGTTAATAAACGATAATAATATGGGAGAATACAGGTATAAAAAGCAGTTGATGAAAGTAATTAAAGAATGTGTAAATCAGAACTATTTTAGGTTTAATAACAAGTTTTATATACAGAAAAAAGGTTTACCTATGGGGTCTTCATTATCCCCTATTCTTGCTGAAATATACATGAATGATTTTGAAAAGCAATTAATAAATTCCACTAAGTATAAAGACAATATAAAATTATGGTCTAGATACGTTGATGATGTATTAGTAGTTTGGGAAGGAAGCATAGAAGAAGTGCATGAGTTTATAAAGGAGGTAAATAATAAGGATAAAAACTTACAATTTAAGGAAGAGATAGGAGGTAAGCAAATAAATTACTTAGATTACAGAAGATATTTAGATATTTAGATAATAAATAATTTTAATTAGATATTTAGGAAAGAGTCGTATTCTGATATAATTATACCAAGAGAGTCGTACCACCCATACAGATATAAAATGGCGGCAATCAATTCCTTTTGTTACAGAGCTCAGAAGTGTTTAAAAGAGACCGAATCAAAAGATAGGGAGTTAAAAACGATAAAGGGAATTGTAAGGAATAATAATTATAGCACCAACATAGTGGATAAAGTTATGAAAAGGGTCAACATACAAAAAGCTAAAATAGAACCAGAACAAAAGAATTATGCAGGGTCATTGACATACATAGGTTCACATACTAGAAAAATTATAAAATGTTTTAATAAATATGGAGTAGATATAGCTATTAAAAAATGTGAAAAGGTATTTGATAAGATAAGGAATAAGAATATAGAAAAAATTCCAGTATTACAGAAAAGCGGAATTTATAAATTAAAATGTAAAGACTGCAACAAAGTGTACCTAGGGGAGACAGGACGAAAATTCGCATGCAGGTTGTCTGACCACAAACGTGGAGAAGGTAATAGAACAACCAATTCGTTATATGCAAGACATTTCATAGAAGACAACCACAAGTTTGTTAATCCTTTGGAAGAATACGAAATTGTAAAAGTAGTAAATAACACAGTTGAAAGGAAGCTTAGAGAGGAGTTAGAAATATTGAAAGAAAGAGAAAAAGGGTTAGACAATTTAATTAATATTAAAATTAAATTTGATAATGAAGAAATATTTTATAACATGATTAAGAAGTAAATGAGAGAGGGCAGATAGATAAGATTAAGAATTATATTTCATAGTACTAATTGGTTGTTTTAAAATAAGGGTGTGTGACTGACCCACGTGTGTGGAGAGGAAGAGGGTAGTTTAAAAAGATGCGCACACACACACACACACACACACTGAAACACAAGGAATTTACTAGAAAAATATGTAACTGTACAGATGGTGAGACAGAGTTTAGGGGGTGGGGAAGGGTCATTAATTTTTAGTTTGTTGTGGGTGAGCAGGGTGGTGGAGAGGGGTGAAGGGTTGGGTATTACATATTTTCTGTCTATTCCTGATCTGACGATGAGCTGTGAAGCTTGAAAGCGCTAATCGGAATAATTTTTATATAGTGGTGTGCAATATTGATCATTCTGATTAAAAATTAAGAGATTAAGCAAATTTGTCAACTTTTTTCGAGCCTCTGGGAGGGGAGTCCGTTCCCGTTCGTCACCCTCCCGTAAATACGCCCCCGTGGTTAACCTCCTCCAAACCCTCCTTGCTCCGTCACCAGAATATGTAAAACGCAACACTTTCAATACGTAAGATTTAATTACTGTTCATTTAATGGACACCCCCGTTGTCACCTGTTGCCAGTGGCGGCTCCTCCATAAGGTTCAGTGGTTCAGTGAATCCCCCTAAATAATTTAAATATGTTTAAGAATTTGTTGAGATAATGGTTTCATATTTAAATAACAAGATTTGCGAGATTAATCTTGGTGACTGAACAGTAATGGATTCGGGTAATAGGCGAATTTTTGGCTGCTATTGCTTGCAGGTGCAAAACAGCTCTCAGCACCTCCTGGACTGTGTGGACAGCTTTGGAGGGGGAAATTAGTATACGCAAAATTACTATAACGCTAAATAACATTACTATAATTAGCGCTGCAGGAAATAAGTCGAAGCATATTAGAAAACAAATATTTTGTGAAGTTAACATTAATAATAGTTCAAGTCTTGATTGTGTGTTCTTAATAATACCAGGTCTTGTACGAGAGTGCATACTCGGAATGAATTTTCTCAAGCAAACCGGAAGCATAATTAACATACCAAAGAATAAGATCCGATTACAAACAGAGTTAAAAACAATAGGGGATGAAAGTTTTGTGAGATACCACTTAGTGATACAAGAAGACGTTAGTAGCATAGAAGATAAAATAAATAGTAAGATCGACGAAATAGAGGATGTGGACATAACACTGAGAAGCCAGTTAGAGCAAATTTTATATCAATACAGAGAAGTGTTTGATGAGCGACCAGGCCTCATTAAGGGATACGAACACTCTTCTTACCTCTTCGAGGTAACTGATAACACGCCGTACCTGCAAAAAGGATGGCCCGTGCCCATTAAGTACCAGAAGGCCGTACAGGCTGAGATTATGAGAAAGCTTGAATATGTGATTATAGAAAGAGCCCAAAGCCCCTATATAACCCTTTGGTTACTGTAATAAAAAGGGACGGAAGAGTGCGCTTGTGTCTGGACGCCCGGAAGGTAAATAGTGTTACAATACCAGACTATGAAGGGCCACCTCCAATAAACGAGATATTGGCAAGGTGCAATAACATAAAAGTTATGTCTATAATAGACCTGACCAATAGTTTTTGGCAGGTACCCCTAAAGGAACAGTGTCATGAGTATACGGGCTTCTTATATGAAGGTAAATGCTACCGTTTTAAAGTAACACCATTTGGCCTAAGTACAAGCTTAGCGAGCCTATCACGAGGGCTAGACTACGTGCTTACAGATGAAGTAAAGAGAAACACCATCATCTACGTAGACGACTGTCTATTTCTCTAATAATGAACAGGAACACGTTGTGCATTTAGAAAATCTACTAAAAAACCTAAAAAATGCTAACATGACAATTAACTTGGAGAAATCACAGTCTTTCCGTAAAGAAATTCAGTATCTCGGTTACTGTTTATCAACAAACGGGATTAAGGCAACACCGGATAAAGCAGCCGCAATCGTAAATTTTCCAACACCTAGAAACCCCAAACAGTTAAAAGGCTTCTTAGGACTTACAAACTTTTACAATAAATTCACCGACAAGTATGCCGAGTATACTCAACCGCTACTTAAACTCTTACAAAAAGGTAATAAATTCCAATGGAACTCAGCGATAGCAGAGTAATTCCAGCGGGTAAAAGAGTTATTCATAAACACTGTAATGCTTATGTTCCCCATACAAGGAAAACGGTTCTACCTGCTGTGTGATGCAAGCAATTACGCATATGGCGGACAGCTATACCAGATTGACGATAAAGGGGAGATTGCCGTCACTGCGTACACTAGCAGAACGTTCAAAAACGCTGAAAAAAATTATTTCGCGACAGAACGGGAACTACTCTCGATTGTGCAGTGCCTGAAGAAATTCAGAATATATATATATATATATATATATATATATATATATATATATATTGTTACGACGGTCTACTCGATCGTCGTAGGTACAGTGGAAACAAAATAATTACAAGACACCAATTAAGTCACTAATCACACCTTTAATTGTTATAGTAAAACAGTTCGTAATTAACAACACAGTGTCTACAACAAATCAAATGAAATTGTTCATACGCAATAAAATGTCCACTAATATTAAAACTCAACTGTATTACAATTATACCGTCCGAATACAAAACGCAACACTTCACTAATAACTACTTGAACGTACACCGTAATAACCCGAACTGCTCTGTAAAATATATCGCACTAATACTCTCGAACCGCACAGTCAAAAATCTCGCATTGAACTGAAAAACTAAGGCCGCGACGCGATGTATTTATAGTTAGCTAACACACACCAGAAGCTTCCAAACTGCGTCTTCTCTCGCGAACTACGTAATTGCTGCGGCCTTGACACAGTCCAAGCGCCCGAGCGAAGGCTGGCAAAGTCGAGAAATTTCTCGCAACATGCGTTTAGTAGCACGTACACCACACGCTTACGTCGAGATCTTTCTGGGACATTCGATAAACGCCTAGATTGTTCTACGCTGTCGTAGCACTGCCCCCTCCTTAAGCCTGTTCGTCCCGAACTGGCAAAGCGTCTCTAAATTTGTATTTAGCCAGGCGATCTAGGTGGACGACCTTGAACTTTCGCTGTCCTTCCTGTTGAATCCGATAAACAACATCGTTAATCCTGTTTTTTACAGTGTAGGGTCCTTCCCAGTTAGACTGAAGCTTAGGTGAGCGACCACGACGGCGCTTTGGATGGAACAACCAGACCTGATCTCCTTCTTGGAAACCCACACTATTGCTGCGAATGTCATACCGAGTTTTCATTTTATCACTGGCAATCTTGAGCCGTCCTCTTACCAAGCGATTCATTTCTCGCAGTTGGTTTTCTAATTGCGAGGAATAGTTCTTTGGCTCTTGGGACTGAGTCTCAGGTGATCCAAACATCAAGTCCCCAGGAAGACGAATCTCCCGCCCAAACACCAATTTTGCTGGAGTCATGCCGGTTGTGTCATGTACTGATGATCTATACGCCATAAGGAATAGTGGTATACGTTGGTCCCAGTCTGTTTGGTTCTCGTCAACAACTTTCGAAAGATGCTGCTCAAGTGTCCTGTTGAATCTCTCAACCATCCCGTCCGACTGAGGATGCAGAGGCGTTGTCCTGGTCTTTCGAATTCCAAGTAGACGGCATAATTCTTTAAACACTCCTGATTCGAAATTTCTCCCCTGATCCGTATGGATTTCCATAGGGGCTCCATAACGACAACAGAA
Organism: Magicicada septendecula; assembly: GCA_034769895.1. Lineage (NCBI taxonomy): Eukaryota > Metazoa > Arthropoda > Insecta > Hemiptera > Cicadidae > Magicicada > Magicicada septendecula. The sequence goes on from CM068370.1 coordinate 71,650,331, forward strand.
GTTGCGAACTAACTGCTTTGCCACAGTGGTAACCTCCTGATTTGGAATTGCGTAGGCTTCCACCCACTTAGTAAAGTAGTCACCTACAACCATGATGTACCGGTTTCCATCGTCAGTAACTGGGAATGGTCCAGCAATGTCTATGGCAATTCTCTCGAAAGGTTGTCCAACGTTATACTGTCTCATTTTTCCCCTGCTTCTGGTTTGTGGGCCCTTGCTTGCAGCACATATTTCACACGTCCGAACCCATTCCTCTACGTCGTGGCGAAGATGAAGCCAATAGAATCGCTTTCGTATTTTGTCAAGGGTTTTGTTAACGCCAAGATGGCCTCCAGATGTTCCATCATGCATCTCCTTCAAAACAGACTGCACTTTACTTCGGGGAACTATCAACTGCATGACCACGTCTCGTCCATCTGCACTTTCCCAAGCCCTTTTCAGCAATCCGTTTTCTAAGGTGAGAGATTCCCATTGTGCCCAGTAGCCCTTCAGCACTTCGGAACCATGGCAGATATCTTGCCAATCCGGGCGGCGACCTTCTTCTTTTGCTGTCAAGATCGGTCCAATGTCTTCATCAGTCATCTGTTCTTGTCGACAGTCTTGTGTTGTCCAGCCATCAGCCAGGAAATCTACAGTGATGGCTCGAACATGTTCACTTGAGTTTTGTTCTTCCTTTCTGTGGCAATGTCGGCAGTCTTCCGGGCATGGTCTTCGTGATAAGCCATCTGCATTACCGTGCAGGCGCCCCCGCCGATGTTGTACCTTGAAGTTGTACTCTTGCAGACGTTCGAGCCACCTTGCCAACTGTCCTTCCGGATTTTTAAATCTCAAGAGCCATGCAAGTGCAGCATGGTCGGTACGTAGTGAAAACTCTCTCCCATAGAGATATTTATGGAAGTGCACCAAAGCTCTGACAATTGCCAACAACTCTCTTCTTGTAACACAATAATTTCTCTCTGGTTTAGAAAGCGTCTTGCTGTAATACGCTATTACTCGTTCTTCACCGTTCTGCACTTGAGACAAAACTGCTCCTAGACCAGTATTGCTTGCGTCTGTGTCTACGATGTACTTCCCTTCGGAAGCTGGAAAAGCGAGAATTGGCTGCGAACATAATGCAATCTTCAACGTTCTAAATGCTTGTTCACACTCTCTCGACCATTGGAAGTTTCGTTTATTTTCCGTTAGCTCATGTAGTGGTTTAGCAATAGTAGCGAAGCCTTTCACAAAACGTCGGTAATATGAGCATAACCCCAGGAAACTCCGAACTTCGTGTTTATTCTTCGGAACTGGCCAGTCTCTTACGGTGTCTACTTTATTAGGATCCATGCTAACGCCCGCTGCCGAAACCAGATGGCCCAAATACTGTACTTCCTTCTGGAATAGAGAACACTTCTTCGGGCTCAGCTTCAGTTGTGCACCGTGAATTCTAGTTAGAACTTCCTTAAGGTTTTCCAAATGATCTTCGAAAGTCTTCCCGATCACTATGACATCGTCTAAGTAAACAAGGCAAGTTTTCCACGTCAGGCCTCGGAGTATCAGGTCCATCAATCTCTCAAATGTTGCCGGTGCATTACAGAGTCCAAATGGCATGACGTTAAATTGGAATAAGCCACTTGGGGTCGAGAAAGCGGTCTTTTCCTTGTCTTCTTGATGAAGACCCACTTGCCAATATCCACTTTTCAGGTCCAATGTGGAAAACCACTGTGCTCCGGACAACGTGTCGAGTGTATCGTCAACGCGAGGTAATGGATAGCAGTCTTTCTTTGTAACATCATTTAACCTCCGGTAGTCTACGCAGAAACGCAATCCACCATCCTTCTTCGCTACCAGCACTACAGGGGAAGACCAAGCACTTGACGAAGGTTCAATTACTCCCTCTGTCAACATGTCCTGTACTAACCGAGACATCTCCTCTTGTTTAGATAATGGAGGCCTTCGAGGAGGTTGGCGTATCGGTGTTGTGTCCCCAGTATTGATGCGATGTTGCACAAGAGAGGTTCTTCCCAGTGACTGTCCCCGAACTGCAAAACAATCTTTGAATTCGTGTAAAAACTGTCCGAGTTCTTTTAACTCACCACTTGAGAGGTCGTTAGAAGATCTGTTCAATAATTCTTGCAGTTCCTCTGGTAATTTAGAAGTATCCGAAGAACTGGGTCTTCGTTGCGTTATTCCGGCTACCCAGGCCACAGGAGTCAATTTGCCTAGGAGCGTATTGCTTTGTAAAGTGATAGCTTGATCCAAAATATTCGCCACTCTAATAGGCACATTTCCGGTTTCGTCAGGTTTTACTAAACTTCTGGCGATTAGTATGCCCGGTGTGCTGACTATAGGCCCGCCAGTGATTCCTGAACAGTCATCGGCGCAGACCCAATGTATGAATTACCCCCACTCAAAAAGTACTCGAAAGAGGAGAGTATGCGATAACAGCGTCTCTCTAACACGTACAGTCCCTTCAAAACAAAACTTGCACTCTTATGATGTTCTTGCCAGAAATCTGTATTTACATTTTAACTTTATCTATTCTGTTACTTAACATCACTGATGTTACTTAGTATGTGTAACATAGTAATACATTTACTCATTACTTTGAAAACAGTCATGATTTACAGTTTTTGATATATTTGTTATTTGCATTGTTTTTAATGTACGTAACCAAATTTATTTCAAAATTATAAATTCGAGAACATTTTGAGTTATTCATATATAATTATTTGTTTAATATTATTAACAATAAATACAACTTTTCTTACAAGAATATATTTTTTGTATTTTTTTAATAAGGCACTGTTTTGATAGTATAAACTATCATCATCATAGTTTTGATTATGATAATTTATACTATCAAAATAGTGTTATATATTCAAATAATACAAAAAAAATATATTGTAAGAAAAGTTTTATTTATTAATAATAATAACAAATATAAACAAGAATAACTGAGCAAATATTAATTATTATATTTAATTAAATATAAAAATGTTTACTACATTTAAAAAATAATATTGGAGTTATTTAACTACAAAAACTATTGTGCAGTACTTACGTTTGAAGGAAGTTTTCAGTCGCTGTCAGGCAATACCTGTATTCCAGAGATATTACCATCTTCCTCTTCAGCAAAGTCGTCGGAACTGTCTGAACTACTCTCTCCTCCAAGACTAATTATGAAGCGGTCTACTGTTTCATCAACAATAGCTTCCTTTTCCAGATATTCTTTTTCAATGCTTTCTACATGTTTGCATCTTTTTTCCCAATCGTCAGCAGTCACAGTTGAAATTTTTTCTTCACATAAGTTTTTCACATCATTTAAATTAAACGTTACATTTTTTTCAGCAACACCCCGCTTAATTTCTGCCCACATCATCTCTATAGGATTTAGTTCAGGGTGGTAAGGGGGAAGCCTTAAAACTAAATGTCCTTTGCTTTGCAGAATTTGATCTATTAAGTATGTTTTAAAGTTTGATTTATACATTTTAACAACTTCATAAAGTTCTGCTTTAGCCATATCAGGACGGAACGGTATTGCGTGTCGTGTTAGCCAGTCTTGCATATCACGTTTCGTAGAATTAGACGTAGGTGTTTTTTCTAGCTGTACATTATGATAGCTGGCATTGTCAATTACCAACACACTGTTGGCGGGCAAATTCGGGACCAATTTGTCTTCAATCCAACGTCTGTAGTTGTCAGCGTTCATGTTATCGTGGTAATCTCCTGTCTTTTGGTTAGATTTAAAAATCAGCAGTGCGTTTGGAACAAACCCGTATTGACTGCCGGCGTGAACAATAATTAATCTTTGTCCTTTCGCAACTGGAACAGCGTAGCCACCAGGCTGAATCTGATCGTTCCAGGTGTACGGAAGTGTGTGGCTGCTATGAATGTATGTTTCGTCCTGATATACTACGGTTCTGCCTTCTTCTCTAAATTTTTTTATGTTTTGTAAATAATGTATTCTCATAGCTCTTATTTCGTGAATTTCTGTTAATACAGGTCGATTATTTTTAGTTTTTACCCACCTAAAGCCTATTTCCTTCAAGATAATTTTTAGGCTGCTACTGCTGCCTTTAAAGTTGATAGATTCTTTTAATTTTTCTAACAGCTTTTTTACCGTTGGGAGACACTTTTCTTGAATGTAAAAATTCCGAACTGTTCTCCTAATTACACCTTTATCAAAATCGTCAAGCCCGGTTATAGGTTTACGAACGCGGTGTTTCTTTCCCGGTGTGCTAAATGACGTTCCCGCTTCTGAATCTGGACTGTGTAGCTGTTGACCTTCCTTTATTATTCTCCTCACGGAGCTATGAGAAATACCCGTCGCTTTTGCAACACGTTCTTGTACTTTATGGAAATCTAAGAGAGGTTTCCCACTTTCAGCCTCACTCTTCATGAAATTATACACATTCCACACTACCTCACGAGTCTGGCTATGCAGAGTTTTTGAACTCAATTTCGAACTTTTGGGGGACATATTAATGTACGTTTCACACTAATATTTAAAACATATACGCGCAATTATGAAATAGTTTATTAACACTTTTCTAAAATATAATAATACGTTCTCTAATAAAATGTAAATAGGTAGCCTACAACTAATTTCACTGATTAACACAAATAGTTTTGTCGTCACAGTATAATTTGTAAGTGACTATACACCACGTTTGCAAAGCCCGATGTGCACATTCCGGAACACTGCACAAAACTGTTCTGCGCATGTGCGAACTGAAAGAAAATTTTGTTAGCCTCGCAGCGAGGCGTTTGTCTATTGCGCATCGAGACCTTAGCGTTCAATTTTCACTGTCCGGCCTCTACCTGGGGTTCGAATATAGAGCACTGATTGCCCCTAGTATCTACCGCAGTTCTAACCATGATGATCTTTTCGGAGTTTGGCGGAACAGTTACGGCCACTTGGTTTATGACGTCCATCGATTTTTCTGCTGTCGTCATTGTTGATAGCATTACCTCTTCGCCTCCGATTCTCAAGACATTGTTTTTGAAGTCGACTATAAATCCGTATGCGTTCATAACGTCCACACCAAGAATTGCTTCATCCACAATGTCTGCAACAAGTACTTGATGATTAAACTCAAGTCTACCGAGGCGTAGGTGTATCTCCACTTTTCCATACACTTTTACAGGCCGTCCAGTAGCTGTTCGCAAGCTGCAAGAGCACCAGATTGGCTTGAGATCTTTCACCACGTCGGGGCGCACAATAGAAACTGTTGCGCCTGTGTCAACTGTAATCGAGGTTGGCCTTTCTTGAACAAATCCGGTAACTACAAAGCTCCCGGTGTTTTTCTGAAGCGTAGAAATTGCGTATTCTCTAGGGGCTTCGTTCCTCCAGTTAGTCAGCACACGCCCCGTTGCACCGACTATTGCTCGTTTCCCTGCTGCTGAATTCTAACCCGACAATCTCGTTGTAGATGTCCAGGTTTCCCACATCGATAACACTTCGGTCTTCCATCCTTTCTTATTTTATTCTGTGGCGCCGACCGTCGAGTCTCTGTTCCTTGTTCTTCTTCCTCATCGTCTGTGCCGTCGCGATCTTTTAGCTCGCGCACTTTATGACTTGTCCAACCAGACGCTGATTTGGCGGCCTCAAATTGCAAAGCATGTACCAGGGCGTCCGCACTGTTCTGGTGTCTTGCCATTCGTAACACTTGCTGTAGTTCGTTATCTCGGACACCGGCAGTAAATGTCTGCATCGCAAAACGCGTTCGAAAATCTTCTGGCGCTTCAGGATAGGCCAGTCTAATTAGTCTGTCGATACTTGCTTCAAACTCTTGCAGACTTTCCCCGGAATGCTGTCGCCTTGCTCTCAACTGGGTGCAGTACACATCTCGTAAATGTTTATCACCATACCGTAATTCTAGAGCTTTTATCAACTCGGCATAGGTGTTCTGGCTGTCAGGTGGCACTTTCTGTAGTAGTTCTGCCGCGGGTCCTTTTAATGCAAGAACAAGTGAAACAGCCTTGTCTTTTTCTGTCCAATTATTTGCGCATGCAGCAGCTTCAAATTGGCGGAGGTACGTTGCCCAGTGAGTGCTTCCGTCAAAGGTTGGGGCTTTGACATGAACTGTCCCTACTGCAGGCAAAGTGACTTTCTCTGTTAACTTATTTTCTGTGTCTTTTTCTGTCTTGATCACTGGTACAGTCTGTTCAGAAATTTGTTTTGGTTGAATCTTCATGCACTGTTCAACTTCAATTTTAATTTGTTCTCTTATGTTTGCCATTGAGTTTTCTACTGCAGATATTTTTGTTGACATAACTTCTTCCACAGTCGAGACAGATTTTTCTACTTCAGATATTTTAGTAACTTGTTTATTAAGCTCACCTCGTAGGAGACCCAATTCTGCTGTACTGTGTTCTTGAATCTGTTTCTGCTCCTGTATTAATGCTTTGATATCTTCCGTTTCCTGTCGTCGCCGTTCCTCTGTCTCTTCTCTTTCCTGCCTGCGTTTTTCATCCTGTCGTTTTTCTGCTTCTTCTCTTTCTTGTCTTCGTTCTTCTTTTTGTCGTCTTTCTGCTTCTTCCGCCTCCTGTCTGCGTCTTTCCTCTGCTTCCAGCAGGAGGGTTTTCTGTCTCTCTTCCGCTTTCTCTGCATCCTGTCGTCGTCGTTCTTCTGTCTGCAACAACAGCGCCTGGAAATTTTCCATCATCTGACTGGCATCCATTGTTTTTCGATTAATTACGAATCACACTCGTCTTGTACAAAGTATCCACTGTTTCCACTGTTAACCGTTCTATCCCAGTTCTGACACCACTGTTACGACGGTCTACTCGATCGTCGTAGGTACAGTGGAAACAAAATAATTACAAGACACCAATTAAGTCACTAATCACACCTTTAATTGTTATAGTAAAACAGTTCGTAATTAACAACACAGTGTCTACAACAAATCAAATGAAATTGTTCATACGCAATAAAATGTCCACTAATATTAAAACTCAACTGTATTACAATTATACCGTCCGAATACAAAACGCAACACTTCACTAATAACTACTTGAACGTACACCGTAATAACCCGAACCGCTCTGTAAAATATATCGCACTAATACTCTCGAACCGCACAGTCAAAAATCTCGCATTGAACTGAAAAACTAAGGCCGCGACGCGATGTATTTATAGTTAGCTAACACACACCAGAAGTTCCAAACTGCGTCTTCTCTCGCGAACTACGTAATTGCTGCGGCCTTGACACAGTCCGAGCGCCCGAGCGAAGGCTGGCAAAGTCGAGAAATTTCTCGCAACATGCGTTTAGTAGCACGTACACCACACGCTTACGTCGAGATCTTTCTGGGACATTCGATAAACGCCTAGATTGTTCTACGCTGTCGTAGCAATATATATATATATATATATATATATATTAGGCCAACCGCTCACAATAATAACCGATAATAAAGCATTAACGTTTATTCAAAAATGTTATCTAAATAATACCCGGATTACAAGATGGATACTTACCATCCAAGAATACAATTTTGAGATTTTGCATTGCAAAGGGAAAGAGAACATAGTTGCGGATATCCTAAGCCGATACCCAGAAGATCACAATAGTAATGTATCAACAGAAGATAAATATGAATATTATATTAATGGAGTAGAAATAAAATTGAATAAGAACATTGCCGTCAAATTGCGGAATATAAATCAGATACAACTAACAAATGACAAAACAAAACAGGTTATAATTAAGATTCAGGAGGAAGTTGATAACCAAATGAATCAACATTACAAATTAATAAATAATAAATTGTATCGCAAATGGAAAACCAATGGAAATGATATTGGAAAAACCAATGGAAAAACCAAGGAATTTAAAATCGAGCTAATCCAAGAGATTCACCAGATATACGGACACCCTGGAACAAAGAAGACAGTACAGTTGATAAGAGAGTACTTCACTATGGACGTCATGTGCCGGACAATAAGCTAAGTAGTAAAATGCTGTGACATTTGTCAAAGGTGCAAAGACAGTGGGAACAAACTTATCACTGGAAAAACACGTCCAATACTACCGTCACGAAAAGGTGAATTAATTAATATGGATTATTACGGACCACTTCCTGTATCTAGTGGTGGAGTAAGGTATTTATTAGTTATGGTTGATAATTTCACTAAATACGTGGAGTTATATGCACTACGTAGAGCAACTCCTAACGCGACACTCAAACGGTTGCAACAGTACATAACTAGTCACGGAAAACCGGATAGTATACTGACGGATAATGGTACGCAATTTACGTCACGAAAATGGATGCAAGGTCTTGAACAATTAAATATCAAACCAAAGTACACTGCAATAAGGAATCCGTGTACTAATATAGCCGAACGTTGGAATAGGCAATTAGGGAACCTGTTTAGAATCTTCGTTCGAGAAAAACACACCAAATGGGCCACTTCTATCAAAATTATAAAAGCATGTCTAAATGAAACCTATCAGGATACCATCAAGGTAACACCATATGAGGCACAATTTGGAACAAGACCGACTAGAGATTGGGAAAAATACAGAGATCCCACAGTGATCAATACCGAAAAGGTAAATATAAGCAAAATACAGTTGCGTATAAAGGAGAGAGGAGAAAGGCAAGCCGCTCGAATCAATAACTCAAACAAAATCACGAAATTTGAAGTAGGAGATCAGGTCCTAATACGGACACAAAAACTTTCAGATGCAGCACACAACATAATTTCAAAATTTTGCGCTTTATATGAAGGTCCGTATGTGATCACGCGTAAAATTGGAGGCCCCACATACCAGCTACGAGAGTGCACAAGCAGCAATGTAATACGTGGGGTTTTCAATACCAGACAACTAAAAAGATATCATTCAGACAACTTAGCAGATGACTGAGATACCTTTAAAAGACAAATGATTTGTATAAAAATTTTGTAAAAGTACAACACTAAATTAGAAATTTGTGAAATATAAAAGTTTATAAATGAATTATGTGCCATGTATTATAATAAAGGTAACTAATAATTATATGAGGTTAAGATAAAATTTTGGGCATCAGATGTCTTAGTGATGAAATATTATATAATAAAACTGTAATTTTAGTAGTAAAATCTTTTTCAAACAAAAAAAAAAATTTAGTCAAACAGTTGGCAGTTATTTGTTAATGTAAGATTATAGTTTATTCTAAAGTGTCCAATTTTGTTTGTTGTATAACACTTATGATGTTTACTATTATAAAACATTAAAATTATATTTTATCATAAAACTTTTAGGTTTTAAGATTATACTAAATTATTTGTTTAAGAATTAACACATAAATAAAGAAAACAAGAGAGTACATTAATAGCATTTTTAAATAGAATAGTGTATAAATAAGTGTAGGAAATGCACTAGTTTACTGTAAAAGAGGGAGTTAATTATTTAAATTTAAACATTAAATTGTAGCTTCATAAAATGTAGATTTTTTTTTTATGTTTAATAACAGTTAAATTATTATTTCCTTAATACTCTTAAATTGATATCTATTCGCAATAAAAAAAAGAAAATAAATGTCAATTTAATACTAAACTGTTATGTAGTCTTTGACATAAAACCGAATGCACTAAGTGGGTACATGTGAATAGATAATCTAATTTTCAGGGTTACTCATATTATTACGATTATGACTATTATTATTATTATTATTATTCTTAAAGTAATATTTAGTTATTTTTCTGGATATATACTGTGCATAATTTGAAGATAATGATAACAACATGTAGGAATAAAATCATGTATAAACCTAGATAGAAGTAGATTTAAGATTTTATGAATCAAGGTTATTATAGAAATTATAATTATATGTAAAATGTAACAAAGCAAATGGATTTATGGTTAAAATGTGAAAGGGAGAAAATAGGTTACAAAGGGGGCGTCACTGTGTAGGGGAACCCTAATAATGGCCGTTTACACAATTCAGTATGTCGTCACTCAATTACATTTCACACCTACTACACTATGTTCATTGAACGTAGAGCCTTTAATACAAAATCTCGAGATATAATTTTAAGCACAATATACTATTTATAGGGCGTAAACGCTAAAAAAAGAAACTACGTGTCGGCGCTTGAAATGACATTGATGTATGAGAGAAACTAGGAGAGGAAGTTAGAACAAAAGAGTGTGAAATTCTTCAACGTCGACGTGCATGTATATGGACGTATCGTAAATCAACAGGGTAACTGGACGCTAGGAGAAACTAAGGGATTGTTCTGGCTAAAAGGCATATAAAAACGCCAGGGAGATTTACGATTATGATATACCGAGAAGGCCGCAGCAGAGGTGGCTGAACTAAGGATAAGAAAGAAAGGGGAACAGAGGTCACCTATCAGAAAACAGCTTTGGAGGTAGGTGTGTTTCCAAGAGCGAAATTTGCTGGAAGAAGAGAGAGAAGGACCAATTAAAACTGAGCAAAGTGAAAACTAGGAAATTAGTGGGGGAATTATGTGTGTTAAATAGATACAATTAACTTAGCGCGATCAGGAGAGTATAGTTTAATTTTCTTAGAGTCAACATGAGTGAACAGTTTGTGTAACGTATTTAAATATTGAAAAGTGAGAACTGAGAGTTTTGTTAGTATGAAGTAAAATCGAGAGAGTCTAGCTTGTGTTAGTTCCGTGACTCGTGAGAATTGGATTATACCATGTGTTACTAACGATATCTAAACTGTTGAAACGGAATAATTACTTTGCGAAATGTAAATTAACGTAATGAGAGTAACAGTTGTAACTAGTGAACAGTATTTACACTAAAGTAAATATCGCAAGAAACCGGATATACTTATGTAGAGTGAAGTGATTAAAGTGTTTACGAGAGCGAACCACACCATGATTCATCCAAATGATCCTGTGTTCAAAGAAGTCGGGAGAGAATCAACAACTACTAGACGCACCAAAGGAGCCGGAGATGAGATCACAGTACATCTGCCCACCGTAGACTGGATTATGCATACCAACAGTAAAAAATTGTATGTACTAATACTATTTTACGATACACTTGTCTGTCCTTCTAAAAGAACTCAAATATGAATTGTACATTAAAACTTAAATTCATATGATTAGAATATAAAAGCGAAATACGTACATTTTTACAAAACATAACTTAAATTAATTATATTCATTCATATTTTAAATGAATCCATTTGAATATACATATTTCGTAATATAATAAGTAACTAGATGTAAGTATTATTTCATGCTTATATACAAAAAATCAAAGGAACCCTGAGATATAGAGAAATTCGCTTATAATAATTGTCTATTGGTAGAAATCTGTTTAAATTAATTAATGATAATAATATGTCAAAAAGTATAGAAAGCTAGTATTAATGACAGTAATTTTGAATATAATAAATTTGTTGGTTAGACAAATAAATGTGTCTTGTTTTTCATTTATTAAAGATCAATCTAATGGATAATTATACAACATTATACAACACTATTAATTGAAATAGTTTCCTTGACACCAACAAATCGATTATAAGAATTAGTCTTCACCACTTCTGATTAAACAGTTAATACTTGAGTTTCATGCTATTAATTTTCACAACTACCAATAAAGTTTAAAGTGTTAAATTACATTCAACAGTCGCTAATCCCGAGTGTTGCGACAGAGACGAATAGTTCCGACGAGGGCCGAACCGCACCGACCGGGAATTTTAGCATTTTCATAATACCGCCATTCGCCATTATGATTTTTACCATATGATTTGTCCCTTTACCATCAGTTTTGTGTCAGATTTCTCTGTTTCATTTACATTGCAATGAAAATGTGTGCAGTAAAGTCTTAAAATCAAATAAAATAGTGAAGTAATTGTATTCCGAAAATAAAGTGTGTTTAATGTAATCATTAAATAATTGTATTAACGTTAAACCGATCGAAGCGTGTATAATCTTCAAAGTGTTTGCTGGTATTTTTGTGTGTTAAGTGTTCAGGTATTTCTTATTTTTGTGTTCAGTTCATTGATTTGGTAAAATGAATAGTGTTCAATGTATTTTAAAAACAAATTCTTTCTCTCTCTCTCCCCCCTCTCTCCTTCTCTGTCTGTCTGTCTCTCTCTCTCTCTCTCTCTCTCTCTCTCTCTCTCTCTCTCTCTCTCTCTCTCTCTCTCTCTCTCTCTCTCTCTCTCTCTCTCTATTAAAGATAAATGCAAAATTGAGGAACTCGGTATGCCGCTTCTCGTTTTAAATATTAAACAGATGTATATTAAACTAAATATTTCTCCAAATAAGCACGACGAACGAACTTGGAGAAATATTTAACTATCCTTTTATTTTAACTATTTACTTTTAGAATAATTTACAAACAGCATAAACACAATTACTAATATTAGGCCTACTAAAAGGTGTCAATAGTTATGTCTTCATGTTGACACCTACCCCGTGTGTTATTTGGAATGGGATAATTGCTCTTATCTTAGTAGAAAAATTCAGACATTGAACCCCCAACTGTCAGAACCACGAGCCGCCACTGCCTGTTGGCCCATTAAAACATGGATATACGGCAATGGTTAATTTAAGTTATATGAAACAAAATCTGAATCAATGTAAACAATGGCATTATAAATATATATATTGGCGACAGTACAGATAAGTGCTATACTGAGCATTGAATATAAAAATTTAAATATACATAATAATGTTACAAGTTACATAGAGTTATTATTACAGATCACCTGAACCCCAAATACATACACGCCATTATAGGAATGTTATATAAAGAGTATGAGTTAAATTAATGTACAGATTAAAATACACAAAGAAGAGTAATTTGTCAACTTTTGGCGTCCCAAAGAACGTGGGACTCCACAAATTTAAAATGCACTTAAATGTTGGTATTTAAAATGTTGCAATATATATATCCTATATAAGTATATATAAAGTATCAATGATTACCGCAGACAGTAGCAATGTATTGCCTGAAGTGTCCAGAGTGCCAGCAAATCAATGAACACATGTTTCACACATGTTACTCGGTTCACCACCATCGTACACTCGCGCAGTCCAGATAACGTGTACAAAGTATGTCGTGTTCTATTATCTTTCATCCGCACACACTGTACAATATGTTTGAATTGTTATTATGTTGTTAATCAGCTAAATGTGCCAACGCAGCGTTGTGTTAATTTTATTACACACAAATTAAAACGTTTGAACGTGAACGTCTATAGACATTTCGCGAGTCTAGTGAGTTCTATAGCCATTAGCCAACGTTACTACTACTACTACTACTACTACTACTACCACCACCACCACCACTACTACTACTACTACTACTACTACTACTACTACTACTACTACTACCACTACCAATGACATCTTAAATTTTCGACAACTGTTTTATCAATTTACTGTTGCGCATTTGGGAGGTCCGTTTTAAATCCCTTGGTGTAAAAGGAGCTACATACTTAGTCCACTAATGGCATTCGGTTGTTAACCGTCGTCCTGGTGAGGCCATATTGAAAATCTTCCAGCAAGAAATTAGAATGCCCTGCCGCTTTTGATGCAATGGCTCTTTACCTCCCTTTTGGAAATCGTGCCGCTGCAGCCCTTGATGTGCCAGCCCTTTCCGGCAGTACTTGAAGTCAGGCCTCAGGTTCTTCCGTGATTCTGATGCTCTTAATGTCCTGGCTCTTTTTCGTTAATTCTTAAGTCGTTGATCATCTTCGCTTCTCTCATTCGCTCGCAGTAATTTTACTTTCTTTTACCAACTTTGTCACTACTTGTTGCCACACTGCTAAATACTTTGTTCTCGGAGCCCCTACCGGAGGCTCGGTACTAGGAACCCATTGGGTCGTCTCACGACGCGCAACTCAACAGCTCTGGCAGCAATAGCAATACTTTGTTCTTGACGAGGCCTTTTGGTGTCTCCACCATCTTCAGGTCTTAAACGACTTTACTTTTAGGTACTTTACTTCAGGTCATCTTCTGGTATTTTACTTTCTTTGCTTTCGACTGAGTCTGTGAGATAGGTTTCCGTTTTTTCGAGATATTTCTGATCCACCACAATTCTAAATTAATCACTACTCTAAATCGCAAAGATATTTGCAACTTGTGACCATTAATCACAGTTTTTAATATCATGGTCACACCTCCTTACACACCAATACGGAAACATATAGAGCGATACCCTTCCATTGCAGATATTCCCACAAAGGCACAAAATCTTGTAAAACCTCCTTGAAACTTCTAGAAACTTACAGAATCTTTTACAACCTTCTATAACGTTCTGCAAATGTTATAATCTTTAGTAACTTTATGGAAATGTATAGAATGTTCTAAACTCTTTTAAACTTCTTAAAGTTTCTAAGAATTTAAATTTTAGAACCTTGTAGAGAGTTTTAGAGCCTTCTAAAATCTCCAGGATTTTTTGAAATTGGTTAGAAAATGATTGGTCAAATCCAGTTGACTATGCAGTTTAACTTGCTAAAATCCATCGCTGGTACTTTTCAAGTCATTGTATTTTTATATTGTCTGAATGTTTCTAATTACTTTGTCGATTACATGTAAAAAAATTTGGTTAATATGGGTCAAAGAGTACAGATTTATGTAAGGATCACATTTACAAACAAGGTTTTAATTTTTTTAGTACAGAGGTTACGTTTAGTTTTGAAATGTGGGAAACAGATTAGGAAAGCAACGTTTGGTTGCTCAGAGTAAGCGTTTTATGTCGCTAAAAACATTATTTATAAAATCGTGTTGTTATATGGAATTAAATTTTATCAATATCTTCCGATGAAAGGAGGCTTGATCTCTTGACACCTGAAGATAATCAAACCTAAGGGAGAAAAGCCTGAGGGAGGTCTGTCCTTTTAGTTGTTGAGTGTTTAAAAACTTATTTTGCGCCTTTTCTTCTGGAAAAAGTGTTTACTATACAGAAATCTTCGAAAATAGGCTAATAAATCTTAAGATTTGTTGTGTATTATATTACCAAGGAATAATATTTGTTTATAATATTTTGTTTGTTTATAAATGTGTTCAATCAAATCCTAAGGTTATTGAAGTACTAACTACGTCTGAGAGTTATAGCTTCATTTATAACATTAAAATGCACTTTTTTTATTGATCTCTACACTCTGCTTTAGCACCTAGTACTTAAAAGTTTACACCTTTACAATAACTCAAAGACTTTTGATTCTTCGTACCGTCAGTACGTTGTCTTAACAGTTGGTTGACTTCAGCGAATCTTAGTCTTATAATTCTCCTTGTTTTATTATGGACAATGTAAAACACAGGGTACGGTACTGTTTGTTTATAAACAGTTTTATATGCAAACTTTTCTTTGCATCCAGACGAACTGCCTGATCTGTGATCAGACATTGTCACTGGCGACCATAAACTTCGAGAAAAAAATAATTGGTAAGTTGTTTATGGGAAAGGCTGTGATTGGTATGGAGGAAAACGGAATAAACGAGCATTTGCTTAATATAGCGAAGGAAATATACTTAAAGAGTAAAACCCAATGACAGTAAGTGTACATGTTAGATTATCTGAGGGTCAGCAGAAAATCCATACAAGGCTGTTGTTTATTCGCTGCGTTGTTTAATATTCGGCGTTAATACACTGAGTGAAGAAATTCCATAGGATGGGAATTGGGTATTGAAGTTTCGCTTTCATTTTCGGATGATCTCTTCATTATTGCAGAAGATAGGCATTATATGGAGTATATCACAAAAAGTTAGTAGTAAAGAATTTGGGAAATGGTATTTAGAAAAGAACATGCGGGAGACACAATACACAGCAGTGGGTGTATGTTCAACAATAGGACGTGGATGTTCAGGCAGAGATAATCAAGATAACAAATGAATACTGTAAGCAGATGTTAGTGTGTTCGGTGTTCCAAAAAACTTTGCTTGGCAATTGAGAAAGTTTTTTATTATTAAATTGACCTAAATTAAATAAAATCATAATAATCTATTTTTTATTATAAAAATAAATAGAATAGTATAAATAATTATAATATAAAAAATGTTTTTAAATTTGTTTTACAACTTCTTAACATATTTTGTTATACTAACATTTTATTATTTGTGTACTTATTACAGCACTTATTCTGCAAAAGAATAACCCTTTTACAATTACCGGTAAGTCGGACAGTTTAGAGAGATATGTTTTCTTACACATTTCCTGCTGCAAACACAATAACTCTCACGCACTTAGTTTTTCCCTCACCTTCCAACTCACTGAGGCTCTTTCTCCTCAGTTCTTGTGTAACTCAGAATTGTTAACGCCCGCCCCTCACCTTTTCTCTTTTCTCTCGTTTCTGTTTAATTATTAATGGGTTGTTAGAAAGATAAGAAAGGATAAGTATTTTGTGGCCAAAATTTCCACATGTGTAAAACTAAAGATCCTGATAACGAATTTTCCATGGGAATTTCTCTTACTATTTTATTGACGGAAGGTTCATGTTATTGTTATTCTGCTAATATTACGTTTCTGGGGTTTAACAGGTCAAGCGTACTAGCACATGTATCTGGTCTTGAATTTCAGACGCTAAACAGTTCTTTGTTCTGAATGTTCTTATTGTCTTCTCTTCTAGGTTAGCAGTCCATAGGTTGGTTGGCAGCAGCTCGCCATTCTTCACGCTTCTCTACTTTTCTTTTCAACTCACAATATGATGTGCAGTTCATATCGACCATAAGCTGTTTCATGTAGTCTAAACCAGTGGTCTCCAAAGTGGGGTACGCGTACCCCAGGGGGTACGCGAGTCAATACTTGGAGGTACGCCAAGTGACAGAAAAAATAAGAAAATGAATTAAAGATGAACAGATATTAACTTGCATTTTAAAATTATATGACCATGAGCATCAAATAGACGAGGAATTGACAGCGGCGACACTATCGGGTACTCGTAGAAGAGGCAGACAGCAAATCTTTAATAGCTAAGTGCGAGGAGACACTGGTCGTGATTGTGTTAGCGACTGAGCCCTGCAACGAGCATTAGAATGATCACACAGACGAAAATTGGTCTTCTGCGCATCGGCGAGAATGGCAAGCTTGTTGGTAAAACTTGAAGCGGTATTGAAGTAGTGTGTTACGATCCGAGCGGTCTGGTCTAAAGATGTCACTAGATGTTCTCTTGATTTTTTCGTGTCGTTGGGTTCCGCTGATTAGTTTATTTATTTATTAAAGTATTATATATATTAATTATTATTTTATAGTTTCATCATTTTGTGAAATATGTTGTAACTTGAATTTTCCGCGGTTATCATCAATCATTAATACCAACTTAAGTTAACTCTTCAACTACTTGAAGCCAGTTCATAACAAGTGCAATCCTACGAGTGAATATTGTGAGTTGACTCGAATGAGTATTGTGAACTGTGGTGGCACTGAACCAGTACGTAACTTGTGCGGGTAGCGGTGTGTAATAACTAGAGACCGGATTATATGCAACATAAAAAGGCTGAAATATGCATGCAAATATGCATGAAAAATGCTTAAAATATACAAGTAAAGTGTGAAAATATGCAAAAATATTACATCAACAATCTTTATTTTTTAACAATCTTTGTGTCTATAAATGTTTACAATCATGTATTTCTCTAAATTTTCAACAGTCTTTATTTTTAACAATCTTTGTTTTTATAAATGTTCACAATCAGGTATTTTTCTAAATTTTCTGTTGTAAGGTTGTGCCTTCTATCAGTCAAAATATTTTTATAATTCGAAAATGAACGTTCCACGTCCACCGAGGTTACCGGGTAGTACCTGAACTTAGGTGCTACATTAGCGCATATTGTCTCAGGTAAAAGTTCACCCATGCCATTAACAAAACTATTTATTTGACATAAAGGTTCAAAGCCGGGGTTGTTGTGTAAAATGTTTTCAAACTTTTCTTTAAGTTTATGCGGGAATATCTCTGGCAATTCGGAGTTCAATTGACGGATTTTGCTCATCAACTGAATGGATTCATTCAACGTCAAACCATGAGATTCAAGCTTTTTAATACTCTCCGGTATGTGGGAAAAATGGGTGCTAATCATAGCAATGCTCTTTTTAATAGAAGAGTCTTCATATGCTTCCTTGCACTGACGAACTATCATACAATCTGCGCTGTCGAAGTCATTTACTACACCTTTAATGGCATCGAAATGTTGATTGTAGAACAGTACAGCTTCAAGCCACGTTCCCCATCAAGTTACCACTGGTTCAGGTGGTAAAGGCACAGTAGGAAGTTTTTCTTTATAGGTCTTAATGCGAGCAGGTGACTTGAGGAATACTTTCTTTGTTGACGAAATCAATTTATTTACTTTTCCAAACGTGCATCGTACTTTTTCGGCGAGTCGATGGACTCCGTGAGCAAAGCAGGTGACGTGAATCAAGTTAGGATAAAATACTTGGAGGGCTTTGGCTGCCTTAATCATATAGGGTGCAGCATCTGAGAGAAATATGTACACTCTTTCATCTACAGAAGGATCAGGAAATATTTTTTTAATACCCTCATTCACAAATCTGGCGATGGTAGAATGATTTGTCTTTTCAAGTTCTTTGCAGCCTACCAAATAAGAAGAAGAAGGCTGAAGTTCTAATTTCCCGATGATCAGATTCGCAATATAACGGCCACAACTGCCTGTAGTTTCGTCAGCTGAAATCCATATAATGATATCATTAAGGTCATTCCGTATTTCGCCCAAGACATGTTGGTAAATTGTTGGTATGTAATTTTTACGTAATGTTGATTCATCTGGTATATTTTGATTCAAACAATATTTTCCTAGAAAACGTCTGAAGGTAGGATTTGAAAGTTTGTAAACCGGAATGTTACTTGCAAGGAATGCTTCACATAAATCCATGCAAAACTTATTTTTTTGTTTGTCTTTAGAAGTAGAGACACTGGTACTTGCCTGTGTTAAAAGTTGTTGTCGCGGACCTTTGTTGTTCAACGCTGCGATATGATGACTTGTCTTAACATGCTGGTCTATTTGAAATTTTTTCGCGCACGAAACACTTTTCTCGCAAACTTGACAATATAAAATGTTTCCGTCATAAGTAAATATTCCAGGATAGTCTACTATCCACGTTGAGACACTTTTTTTCACCGGAGGCATCGTACACTTTAAAATTGGCACAAATATAAGAAAGACGATCGAACTAACAAAACGTGCGCAGCCTAGCCAGTTAATCTCGAAACTAACGTAAAACGTGCAGAGCCTAGCAAGTTATAATCAACAACAACGCGCAAGCATTTTGTTTTGACTGTCGTGTTGGAGTAGTGCGGTAGGCATGTCGCCCGTCCTTGTCTTACGCTGTTCTGTCACTGTGTTTAATTGTATAGACAAAAGACGCGCGGCTGCTAAGAGCGGTAGAGGGCTCGCTCATACGAGCCATGCGTTTCATTGTTTAGGTCGGCTACAACTATTAGGATCTGTAAAAAAAGCGCAAATATGCCCCATCAGCAGGTTTTCAGTAAAATATGCTAAAACCTGTAAAAATAGCCAAAATATGCTAAAAATAGCCATTTGCATATAATCCGGTCTCTAGTAATAACTGTGATTGCCGTGACCTGTACGGCCGAACCGGTGGAATGGTGGTGAGCTTGTCAATTTGTTGGCTATTTTAGCTGCTTATTGTGAATTGAGTCGAGTGGGTATTATTGTGAACTGTGGTGGCACTGAACCGGTACGTAACTTGTGCGGGTAGCGGTGTGTAATAACTGTGATTGCCGTGACCTGTATGGCCGAACCGGTGGAACGGTGGTGAGCTTGTCAATTTGTTGGCTATTTTAGCTGCTTATTGTGAATTGAGTCGAGTGGGTATTATTGTGAACTGTGGTGGCACTGAACCGCTACGTAACTTGTGCGGGTAGCGGTGTGTAATAACTGTGATTGCCGTGACCTGTATGGCCGAACCGTTGCAACGGTGGTGAGCGTGTCAATTTGTTGGCTATTTTAGTGGCTTTTAATTTTAAACGAAATTAACCCTCACAAAATGGACAAATGGTTAAAACAATTGCTTGCAAAGAATCCGCGGGTTGAAGATTATTCTGATAGTGCTTCTACCTCGGGTAAACAACAAGAAAATCACAGTGTTG
The DNA here is from genome assembly GCA_034769895.1 of Magicicada septendecula. Lineage (NCBI taxonomy): Eukaryota > Metazoa > Arthropoda > Insecta > Hemiptera > Cicadidae > Magicicada > Magicicada septendecula. The sequence goes on from CM068370.1 coordinate 71,670,361, forward strand.
ATACTTCTAGTCATTCAAGATCGTTGTCAATCATGTCAAGAGATGAAAACATTGACGATCTGGCACCTAAGAAAAAGTTGCCCAATAAAGTACGAAATTATCAAGAAGCCTACTTGAAATTTGGGTTTACATCCAATATAGTCAACAATGAACCTCTATAACATCTTTACTTACGTTATAAAATAAGGAACCCGTATTAATTGACTCTGGCCAATTATACAGGCTGCCTTCGTTGTAACAAGCTGAAATTTAATCAAATCACCAAAACAATTAATATAAAAGGAATCTGGGGAGGGGAGACTGCTGATTTATGCACTCAATTTAGTATGTACTAAAGATGACATCTCTTTATTTATGACTGTTAGATTATACATAACATATCAAATTTTAACTTACAGTGAAATCGTAAGGGGTTTTCTACATTAAGATTTATAATACAGTTAGCGCATTTTTCCTCGGATCCGAGTTTATATATATTACTTAGGAATTTCAAGTTTACTCTACTCCATTACTGAATTACTTTATTACTCTTTATACCATTTGAGGAATGGTTTCATTTAGTAGTGCGATGTTCCAACGCTACATCACACGAGTTATTTTACAACTTATGGTTACTGAAATTACTTGTTACAACATTTATTCTTAAACTTTAGAGATTGTCATTTTAAAGTCTTTTAGTTTACAATTACTTCTATTTAAAAAAAAAAATACATATCCACGGAAGACCAGCTTCCGTGCTACCTCTTAGTTAAGTCTTTTAGTCCGTGTCGTCCACGCGTGATTCTTCCGCACACTCTAGGTAGAGGGTTGTCATCGTGGTCGTCTTCCTGGTGAAGGTCCTTGGAGTCAACTAATGATAGAGAGAGTTACGATGTCATGAAGTCGTCCTGTTCCTTGGTGGTTTGGGAAATACAGTTGAGGTCTTCGTCTTCACATTTTACATTTGGTAATAGAACGGTTGTATTTCACTTTACATATACAACCCTAAAATAACTTTAACTATCTTTCAAGATGTGAGATGTCATCTTTCGCACTTAATCTTCTACATTCTTCTTTACTGATACACACTACATACTCGTTACATAACTCTTCACACGGTTATTTAACTTAATAACAAAATAATAAAACATATTTTGTTGTAGCGCTCCGTTCTGAGCTGCTTACTGGCCGAACGACGCATCTCAAGTCTCTCTTACTATGTTAGGAAGGGTCAGTTAATCGCGCGGAGTTTACGCGTCGCAATAAAATAGTTCCACATTTATCCTCTATTTAAAGGGTTAAAGTTTGACCTTTTAATTATCCAAAGCTATTCTTAATTACAGACTTTATTATAGTACACTACTGTGGTCTTGTTTATTTATTTAATTAATTTCAAATTTACAAGTATTATTAGTTTGTTTAGGGGTCGGTATTCAAGTTAATTCCGGTTAGCGCATGTCTATGCAGGGTTAATTAACAAGGTTTACCCTATCTGTACACTCGTATTCCTTTTTATTTTATTATTAAAACTCTTTATTAAATATTTTTATAATTTTATGATAGCGATAAGATTTAGTTTAAATGTGCGATTTTATTAAAATTTAAAATTTCTCAGCTTTTACATTACCTATTTATTAATTATTTTATTTCTAATTAATGAAATCGTCACATACTCCGCCGCTTAAAAACAGACTCCGGCTTATTTGGTCAGCAATGTACCGGGAGTATGCTTGGGGATTACAGTGTGAAATTTCTCTCACTCGTTTCTCTGTACAAAATTATGAGCTGCATAAGTCACTCTCGACTTGCTTATTCTTACTATCAATATTGTAACGCAACAGAAATGCGGTCCCCGACGTTACATAGAGAAAACTATTAAAAATAGAATAGGGAAGTAAATATTTATATCCCACACTATTAAAAGGGTCAGATAAATAAATTTATCATGGTATAAAAGTAATAAGAATGCAAGGTAGTAATGATAATAAAAATTAAGAATGTAATAAAGATTATAGTGATAAGTCTCAATGTTCAGTGAGAGGTAAATGAATAAAAAACATTGATAAAAAGTTGTAAAAAAGAAAACTAATATTGACTATTTTAAAGTAATTGATATATGAAAATAGATAAGAATGAGTCAAAAATGTACGTTATAAGTTAATCTAAAGTACTTACTATGAATGGTATAATGTTATGTTGTTATCATAAATATGTTGTTATAATTTGTGTTAACATATGAAAGTTTACTTATTGATAGAATATCAAATAATGAAGTAATATGTATTATTTGTTTACTGTTGTAGAACTGTGATTGAACTCAGTTATTGAGTATTAATTAATTTCATTTTTCTTATGTGTGATCTATAGGTCAAGATAAAGTTATTGTTAGATATCATAAAGATAATTATTTGTGTACATGTACGTAGTTAAAAGTTGATTATGTTTGTATACTTGTATAAAAAGGCTATAGTTGTTAACAAGTTAAATTCAAAAATAGATCAAAGTATAATAAAAGGCCTAACAGCCAATAACACTGTATAATAACTCAGATCAGAAAGGTTAGGTAAAGAATTTAATAACAAATACTAAACATAATTCAATCAGTTAGTAGAAACCAATAATAATTAATAATAAATAATAAACAAACCCAAACTAAACAAATTATGATAATGCCATGGTGCAATGATATCGATAGATAATGTTTGATATCGGAAAAACAATATTTATTAAAAGAAACAGGCTAAGAGAGAAAAACCAGCCGAATAGATAGAAATTAGTAAACAAGCAATAAATAAGATTATATTCTGATATAATGGAAGTTTAGTAAGGAATTATTTTGATGATTGGAAGAATGTTATATGAAATTATCACTATATAACTAAATATTTAATAAGAATAAAAAAAGTTGATTTAAATGGAATAAATCCTATTGTAGTCCCAAGCCACGTGTTTGTTAACCAAATACACTGTACTCACCGTCTATGGCTTTTTTCCTTGATGTTTTTTCCAGTTTACATGTTTCAAGGCTCATCATCAGAACTTATAAAATCAATCTATGTCATAAATAATGACATTTGTCAAAATATTAAAAACACAATAGGCAATTAAACTATGTACATAAATTCGCTTTAAAAATGTTCGGTGTGCCTTGCAACACAACACGCGCCGTACTGACGTAATCTAAGCCTTATCTCGACTATATCTCATAGCGGTATCGTACAGTATATTTGATTTATACTGTAATTGGTCGTTCAACACATGTGGCTTGGTACTGGCGTCGTTGTATGCTTTGTAAATTTCATATTCTTCAAGGGCGTTCAAATAACTCCCTTTACTGCAGAAATGAAGGGGTCTTAAATTTGAGCTAAAATCCGTGTAACTGTGACTGTTGTCTATGAGGTGCTTGGCGAAATTTGACTTGATATTGTCGAAGTTGTAAACTCGTGTAGGGGGTCTATGTTCAGAAAATCTTTTCAAAAAACCTCGACCCGTCTGGCCCACATAAAAAGCCTCACAGTCGTTGCAGACTAGCTTATAAACACCCGTTTTATTTTCAAGACTGGTATGTTCACGGGTGCGGAGATTATTCAAGATGTTATTACTAGTCTTATAGGAAACGACTATGTTGTTAACTTTATTAATGGTTGACTTAAAAATCCCCGGCATGAAATGCGTATAAGGTGCCGCAATGTATTTGCGTGCCTTTGTTTCGAGGTTCTCATTTCTATTATTTATATCTTTAGTTTCATTTTTAATAGTGTTACTCTTCTTTTTCTTTTGTTTTTTTTAAAATATTATCTATTATTCTTTCATTGTACCCGTTGTTAAACGCAATGACTTTAATGGTATTTAACTCTTCGATATAATCCTCGATGCTAAGGGGTATAGACAACAAGCGATGTATCATGCTATGGAATGCACCTAATTTCTGTGAAATGGGGTGGAACGATGAGGCATGTATGACAGCGTCAGTCATCGTGGGCTTCCTAAATATATTAAAACATAGTTTTTTAGTAACAAAATTCTTAGTTACTGTCAAATCCAGAAAATGTAACCGACCTCCAACTTCATTCTCCAAAGTAAACTGTATCTTGTTGTTAATGCCATTCAAGTAATTGTGGAGCTTGTCAATTTGGCGATTTGTGCCTTTATACACCATAAAAGTGTCGTCGACATATCTACCATAGAACACCACATTGTAATTATATGTAGGATTTGCAAACAAGAAAGAATTTTCAAAGTAATTTAAGTATACTTCCGCTAGAATACTAGAGAGTGGGGAACCCATAGCTAACCCCTCCAGCTGTCTGAAAAACTGTTTGTCATGTGTGAAATAATTCTGGTCCAAAATTGTTGGAAGTGATTTTGGACCAGAATTATTTCACACATGACAAACAGTTTTTCAGACAGCTGGAGGGGTTAGCTATGGGTTCCCCACTCTCTAGTATTCTAGCGGAAGTATACTTAAATTACTTTGAAAACTCTTTCTTGTTTGCAAATCCTACATATAATTACAATGTGGTGTTCTATGGTAGATATGTCGACGACACTTTTATGGTGTATAAAGGCACAAATCGCCAAATTGACAAGCTCCACAATTACTTGAATGGCATTAACAACAAGATACAGTTTACTTTGGAGAATGAAGTTGGAGGTCGGTTACATTTTCTGGATTTGACAGTAACTAAGAATTTTGTTACTAAAAAACTATGTTTTAATATATTTAGGAAGCCCACGATGACTGACGCTGTCATACATGCCTCATCGTTCCACCCCATTTCACAGAAATTAGCTGCATTCCATAGCATGATACATCGCTTGTTGTCTATACCCCTTAGCATCGAGGATTATATCGAAGAGTTAAATACCATTAAAGTCATTGCGTTTAACAACGGGTACAATGAAAGAATAATAGATATTTTAAAAAAACAAAAGAAAAAGAAGAGTAACACTATTAAAAATGAAACTAAAGATATAAATAATAGAAATGAGAACCTCGAAACAAAGGCACGCAAATACATTGCGGCACCTTATACCCATTTCATGCCGGGGATTTTTAAGTCAACCATTAATAAAGTTAACAACATAGTCGTTTCCTATAAGACTAGTAATAACATCTTGAATAATCTCCGCACCCGTGAACATACCAGTCTTGAAAATAAAACGGGTGTTTATAAGCTAGTCTGCAACGACTGTGAGGCTTTTTATGTGGGCCAGACGGGTCGAGGTTTTTTGAAAAGATTTTCTGAACATAGACCCCCTACACGAGTTTACAACTTCGACAATATCAAGTCAAATTTCGCCAAGCACCTCATAGACAACAGTCACAGTTACACGGATTTTAGCTCAAATTTAATACCCCTTCATTTCTGCAGTAAAGGGAGTTATTTGAACGCCCTTGAAGAATATGAAATTTACAAAGCATACAACGACGCCAGTACCAAGCCACATGTGTTGAACGACCAATTACAGTATAAATCAAATATACTGTACGATACCGCTATGAGATATAGTCGAGATAAGGCTTAGATTACGTCAGTACGGCGCGTGTTGTGTTGCAAGGCACACCGAACATTTTTAAAGCGAATTTATGTACATAGTTTAATTGCCGTATTGTGTTTTTAATATTTTGACAAATGTCATTATTTATGACATAGATTGATTTTATAAGTTCTGATGATGAGGCAAGCGCCTTGAAACATGTAAACTGGAAAAAACATCAAGGAAAAAAGCCATAGACGGTGAGTACAGTGTATTTGGTTAAAAAAAGTTGTTACTAGGGACGACAAAATGAATATAATACGTTGATTTTGATTATTGAAATTTATGACATGAACGAGAAGAGATTAACATCGAGAGATGGTCAATAAATTACTAAATTAATATAAATTATTAAAGATATCAACATTGACAATAAATGAAGGACTAATTACCATAATTTGGGCCAACTAAACATTAACCAAATTGTCTAATTCTATAGTACAAAACGATAATAAGTAATTGAATTCAAAGGAATGACTTGGATTGCCCAATATCAGATCATGAAACGAATGTTAAATTAATGAAGTAATAAAACCAGATAAAGAACTACCTGAGTAAGGATTTAATCCTCTAAACCGAACGAAAATAGAATAACCATCAAATCACATTGGACATCGCAGTTTACATCATACAATAGAAAAACGTATTTGGATCCAGAGTTTGTCGAAGCACGTAATCACAAGTTTGGCCGTTGGTGAACAAAAGGAGTATTACTGCATCAACCAAGGACCAAGGATTCCACTTTATTACACCTTTGAAGACAAGACTGAAGAAAATCATCTCATCTGTGTTTGATACTGAACTACAACGAACAAGGTTAGATGCGAACAGCCATCCCGAGTCGCATGTCCAGAGAATGGTAACCTTCAATTATTTAAATAATATTAAATTAAATAAACTTTAATCTTGTAATATCTTGCATTCCTATTTATGTATTTTTAATCTTCCCTGCAGTTGAAAGAACCTTCACGCCCTGTATCTAAAAATAATTATAAAAACAATCATAACTGAATTTAATATAAAACATTGTACCGATCGATAATCGATTAACTCAGACTTATAGCCTTTTCGTATCTCAAGTAAGAACAATATTATTGGATGTTATATAATTGAACTAATAAAGAATCATTACATAAATTCAAGATCTTATCATTTATGTATTTTTTAATGAAGTGTGAACAGGAAACAAACCGATAAAGAGTTTAACCGCTAATCACCGTACGCGGTGGGTTAACCTCTAAATTTCTTTGTCTTGGTACTGCAGCGCTAGTTGCGGACTTCTCCGGTATTAAAGAGAGGAGAATTACATACTAAATTTCTCTTATTCTCTGCAAAGCAGAATAGGTTTGGGCGGAGTTTTTAAATAATACCCAATATATATAAGTTTCATTCACACCAACACTTTTAGATTAAATAGAGAGATGAGGTAGTCATAATTAACTATCCCACGACACCTAATAAATTAAGATATAGAAGGAATTGGTATATTAATAATTAAAGAGAGGAAGGAAAGAGAGGTACGTACGAGAGACAATACAAATTGGCGTCTAACAACGTGAGGCGTTAGAGAAACCTAAATTAAGATAGATTATCAAAATAAATCAACACACGACAAAAACGAGACAATAATATATATATATATATTGCGACAGTACAAATAAGTGATGTACTGAGCATGAAATATAAAAATTTAAATTTACTTAATAAACTGTAAATAATTAATAATATATTAGAAATAAGCATGTTATGGATTGCAAGCTTGACTCAGACAAAAATATGAACAGGTGTTTCGACCTGAATCAACGTGCACACACACACAAATGTAACTGAAAGTGTGTACACCAGTATTTTGCTAGTGTGTGTTAACGCAGGTCTCTGCAGGCAAGTTTGCCACCCCAGTATGAATAATTGCACAATGACGGTTTTTCCGTAATTATTCATAAACTAGAATTAAGAATTAAAATCCAAAAGCACCATAAAATGTAAATAAATTTAATAAATACTGTGTGCGAAAACCACGCGAAAGTGACACGCCGTACAAGTGCAATAGTGAAATAACTGTGTACAAATCAAAAGGGTTAAGTTGCAATGTCCAAAATTACAATGAACATGTGTTGTAAAATTAGTTATAAGATAAGTATAAAAAATACTTACAGGACTCTGCAATTCGCAGAAATATAAAAAATAGTGAATTTGACAAAGAGTGGGGGAAGTGACGCCAAAGACAGTTTCTAACATGTCGATTTTGTATCACTGAAGGGTGTCGACCAAGACATGGGTATAAATAGGACACGCAAGCTTCAGTGGTTCTCTTTCTTGAATCATCCACGATGCAGCGGGAGCTTATGCCCGTCAGCACGGCATATTTATTAATATTTTTATAAACAGTTTAAATTGCCAGTTATGTACAAATACGTAACCAAGCTATAAGACAAACAATTGTAATTAATAACAGCACTACTGAAGAAGTTCCATAGCGATACGACGCTGGACAAGAGAAGAAGTTCCATAGCGATACGACGCTGGACAAGAGAAGAAGTTCCATAGCGATACGACGCTGGACAAGAGAAGAAGTTCCATAGCGATACGACGCTGGACAAGAGAAGCAGTTCCATAGCGATACGACGCTGGACAAGAGGAGAGGACGAGAGAAGAGAGACAGCCGACGCTGGACAAGAGGAGAAGAGAGACAGCCGACGCTGGAGGCGAGACGAAGACGAACACCGATGGAAAAAAAATGATCGAGTATGATTGACGACAATAAGGTGATAGACAACTTATTTATATCTTAATCATACACAGTATACAAAGACAGTTAAAGACATTCATAAATTTATTTATAAATAAGAGTAATATTTCTTGTATCGTAAAGTTAAAAATCATAGATGTGTTAGAGATACGATTAACGTAACAAGAGCTCAAATTAATATGGTATAAAATAATTCCAAAGAATATAAATAAAAACAATTAGTATTTGAGAAAACAGTACTGAGAAGTAATAACTATTAATCTTTTGAGTGCGTACCATATATAGAAAAAAGATTTAAAAATTGATTTTGAAACATATTAATAGACTGAGTAGTCTAAAAATGAAATTTTTCTTTTAAATATTATTTAGTAGCATAGAATGTTTAGTTAGTAAGGATGTATATATCTCAAGCCTTACGGCATTATAACAAATAATAACTAATGTTTTTTAAATCGAAGTCAGTGCCATGTGCACATATTTTTTTATAGTATCAAATAAATTTTAATTACTGTTTCAAGTTCCGTAGAGTTCTTATTGCAGATACACCTGACCCCCTATTTGAATGTTATATGTTTAAAGAATTTGTCAATCTTGAACGTGAGACCGTTCACACCTATTTATGTATATGTAACGTTGTTTAAATTTGGTGCTCCAAGATCGAAGGACTCCACAAATTTAAATTAAATTAAATTTGCCAAATTGTCACGTTATATAAACTTGGCTCCCAAAGAACGTGGGGCTATACAAATTAAAATACATTTAAATTTGTTTAAATTCATAAATATATGTAACGTTGCATATATTTGGCTCCAAAAGAACGTGGGGCTATACAAATTAAAATACATTTAAATTTGTTTCAATTCATGTATATGTCACGTTATATAAAAATGTCGCCCTGCACGTGGGGCATGACATGACTAAAATTATGTACAAAAATTTGTGACATAAATTGTAGATCATGAATGTATGACCCGATACCCATCATTTGACTATTAAAATTTTTTATGTAGCTAAATGGTTGCTCTAAAATATATAAAGAGTGGTAAATGAAAAATGTATAATATGTAATTATTATTTGTAGTAAACAGTAACTGAATGTAATGTTAATTGTTGTGTAATCACACAGCTGGCGCCCACCACAAATAATATTTTTGTCTATGTAACAGGTGTAACTGTAATGAGTATTAATAATAACTATTAATAAAAATACAGAAATAAATAAATAAGTAGGGAACGGTTATCAATAATAATTTTTAAAGAATTACTATTAAATAAATATTTTAATAATACTTCGACATGGCAATATCAGGAAGTATTAGTATGGAGGCAATCATTAAGATGATGGGAAACCTTATGGACGAATATGGAATAAGACAGAATGTATGTGCTAGATTAGATAAACAAATTGAAGAGTTAACACCAAATAAAGAACAATTAGGTAAAACATTAAAAGAATATAATACAATACTAAGAGTAGGAGCAAAAGTAGAACAAGATATCGTAATTAATACTGCGCACTTAGTACCTACGGATATCGACAATAATACGAGTATAAAAACACGCAAAAGTAATGGTAAGATAGCACTTGATAAACAAGCTATTAAAATCAAGAAAGAACTTGAAGGAATGTTAATATTAATAATTATAATTCTAGTGAAATACTTAACACTAGGGAAGAATATAACGTAGGATATCGACAGGCATACCTTATTGATAGAAATATCCAACTCGCTGTGCAAACTCACAGTAAAACAATACGTGTGAAACAATTAAGTCGCAATATTTACGACGAGAACACACACACTAAGTGTCACTGTAACTATAACAAGAAACGTAGTAAGTTATCTAGACGAAACACTACGCAAAATTGTGGTACATATGATGTTAGATATACGCACGATAATTATAACTGTAAGTATGAAAACTACAGAGGTTATCGTAAACGACGTATGAAAAAACCGTCGACAACTGGTCAGGTAAGTTCACTCAACCAAACTAGGGACGAGAGAAGTGAGAAAGAGCGAAGCATTTGTAACGAGAGAAAGAGGGTAGATTTTGTGTGGCCGAGAGGCAAGATGAAAACATTGCTCAATGAACAGGTGACTTCTACGATAAACACAAACCTCGCAGCTATGCAACGGAAAGGTAACGAGGGGATAATACAATGGAACGCGGATGTTGTTTATACGAGGGTGAACACAATGAATTTCCTGTGTAGAACAATGCAATTGTATAATGAAGGGTGTCAGTTCTAACTACACACTGAACTCAATACCCGAATGGAATAAATAATTATTTTTAAATGAGAAAAATATTATAACTATTAATTATTAATAATAAGAAATAATATGTGTAATAATATAAGAGGGTTAATTAAGAAATGTATTATTGATGGTAAGGAATGCTATTGTAGAGAAATATTTAAGAAGGTAATGGTAAAAGATGTTATTGTTGTTATTAATATGAAGAAATGGTAAGGAATGTTGTTATTGATATGTTATAAATATGAAGAAATGATTAAGATGAGCAATAATTGCCATAATTATTAGAACGGCTGATCAAGCGAACACTTATCGAAGATACAAGGACACAGAAGAAAGCGAGAGTGAAAAGTCATAAGGGCAGAGACTACTTAGGATTAAGGACTTCGAGAAAAATATCGTTGTTTTCCAAGACAGTTCCTCTGTAACCGATCATACGACACACTACAAGCTAAAAGAGTATTCTGTTACGGAAGTGTATTTCAAGAAAGTTGTAGCGATCAGAAAGGTAATGTTAAAGAAATGTAATAAAAGGTAATGAATGTTAATGTAGTGTATAAGTAATGTATTAGATAAAGTAATGTCATGTTAAGAAAAGAGCTAAGGAAGATTAGAAGAGAAGGTAAGAATGTATGAGTAAGTTAATGTAAAATTAAGGACCGAATTTATACACATATGTAGGAATGCAGAGTATACAGAAGGAAAACAAAGGAGAGCTAATTGCAGTGGATTTTCTGGGACCATTACCACGATCAAGTCGAGGTGTGAAGCACATATTGGTATGTATCGATGTGTTTTCCAAGGCAGTCCGACTGTACCCAATTATGCGACCCACAACCAAAGTTGTTCTAAAGATACTACTGCAAAAATATATTCCGTTATATGGAAAAATGAAGAAGATGCTCAGTGATCAAGGTGTGCAATTCCAAAGTGAAAAATGGGAGAGGACGTTAAGGGAAAATGGAATACAACCAGTACTCACATCCATAAGACATCCTCAAGGAAACCTTGCTGAGAGAGTTAACAAAGAATTAGGTAAATATTTACGAATATATTGCCATAATCAACACAATAAATGGGCAGAATATTTACCATTTATTGAAAAAGCCATTAACGAAAATTATAGTGAAGCAACAGGATACACTCCAATGGAATTAGAAGAAGATAAGAAGCCAACCAGATTTTGGACTAAATATCTACACAAACCTAATAACCAAAATGTACCTGTACCAATAAGTGTGAAAATTGAATACGCAAGGCAACGAATAAGAGAGAGAGGTAACAAGAGAATAGAGAGATTTAATCTAACTCACAAGTTACAACAATTCAACGTGGGAGAAAGTATACTACTCAAAGCAAATCCAGTGGGAAAAAGGAGTGATAATACGGCGAAGAAATTCTTCAGACTTTATAATGGACCGTATACGTTAAGACAGCGAGTGGGACAGAACACTTTCATTGTATATGATGAGATACAGAAGAAAGAAATTGGTAAATTCCACGCAACGTCATTTAAGAAGTTCTACACATAAAACAGAGGTCATTGAAACCAGTCAAATCAGCTGTTTGTAAAGCCACCCTAATTCAAGGTCGCGAGCAGTGAGCGTACGAAAGAGGGGAGGTAAGACATTTATATACACTCCTATTAAGGGTGAAATGACGAATATTATTCTTTATTATTTGTTATATTTTTTTTTGCAAATAATAATAATGAATAAATAGATAAAAAAAAAATTTATAATAAATAAATTTATAAAAAAATTTTTTTTTGTTACCAAGCAGAGGAATAATGCGACAGTACAAATAAGTGATGTACTGAGCATGAAATATAAAAATTTAAATTTACTTAATAAACTGTAAATAATTAATAATATATTAGAAATAAGCATGTTATGGATTGCAAGCTTGACTCAGACAAAAATATGAACAGGTGTTTCGACCTGAATCAACGTGCACACACACACAAATGTAACTGAAAGTGTGTACACCAGTATTTTGCTAGTGTGTGTGAACGCAGGTCTCTGCAGGCAAGTTTGCCACCCCAGTATGAATAATTGCACAATGACGGTTTTTCCGTAATTATTCATAAACTAGAATTAAGAATTAAAATCCAAAAGCATCATAAAATGTAAATAAATTTAATAAATACTGTGTGCGAAAACCACGCGAAAGTGACACGCCGTACAAGTGCAATAGTGAAATAACTGTGTACAAATCAAAAGGGTTAAGTTGCAATGTCCAAAATTACAATGAACATGTGTTGTAAAATTAGTTATAAGATAAGTATAAAAAAATACTTGCAGGACTCTGCAATTCGCAGAAATATAAAAAATAGTGAATTTGACAAAGAGTGGGGGAAGTGACGCCAAAGACAGTTTCTAACATGTCGATTTTGTATCACTGAAGGGTGTCGACCAAGACATGGGTATAAATAGGACACGCAAGCTTCAGTGGTTCTCTTTCTTGAATCATCCACGATGCAGCGGGAGCTTATGCCCGTCAGCACGGCATATTTATTAATATTTTTATAAACAGTTTAAATTGCCAGTTATGTACAAATACGTAACCAAGCTATAAGACAAACAATTGTAATTAATAACAGCACTACTGAAGAAGTTCCATAGCGATACGACGCTGGACAAGAGAAGAAGTTCCATAGCGATACGACGCTGGACAAGAGAAGAAGTTCCATAGCGATACGACGCTGGACAAGAGAAGCAGTTCCATAGCGATACGACGCTGGACAAGAGAAGCAGTTCCATAGCGATACGACGCTGGACAAGAGGAGAGGACGAGAGAAGAGAGACAGCCGACGCTGGAGGCGAGACGAAGACGAACACCGATGGAAAAAAATGATCGAGTATGATTGACGACAATAAGGTGATAGACAACTTATTTATATCTTAATAATACACAGTATACAAAGACAGTTAAAGACATTCATAAATTTATTTATAAATAAGAGTAATATTTCTTGTATCGTAAAGTTAAAAATCATAGATGTGTTAGAGATACGATTAACGTAACAAGAGCTCAAATTAATATGGTATAAAATAATTCCAAAGAATATAAATAAAAACAATTAGTATTTGAGAAAACAGTACTGAGAAGTAATAACTATTAATCTTTTGAGTGCGTACCATATATAGAAAAAAGATTTAAAAATTGATTTTGAAACATATTAATAGACTGAGTAGTCTAAAAATGAGATTTTTCTTTTAAATATTATTTAGTAGCATAGAATGTTTAGTTAGTAAGGATGTATATATCTTAAGCCTTACGGCATTATAACAAATAATAACTAATGTTTTTTAAATCGAAGTCAGTGCCATGTGCACATATTTTTTTATAGTATCAAATAAATTTTAATTACTGTTTCAAGTTCCGTAGAGTTCTTATTGCAGATACACCTGACCCCCTATTTGAATGTTATATGTTTAAAGAATTTGTCAATCTTGAACGTGAGACCGTTCACACCTATTTATGTATATGTAACGTTGTTTAAATTTGGTGCTCCAAGATCGAAGGACTCCACAAATTTAAATTAAATTAAATTTGCCAAATTGTCACGTTATATAAACTTGGCTCCCAAAGAACGTGGGGCTATACAAATTAAAATACATTTAAATTTGTTTAAATTCATAAATATATGTAACGTTGCATATATTTGGCTCCAAAAGAACGTGGGGCTATACAAATTAAAATACATTTAAATTTGTTTCAATTCATGTATATGTCACGTTATATAAAAATGTCGCCCTGCACGTGGGGCATGACATGACTAAAATTATGTACAAAAATTTGTGACATAAATTGTAGATCATGAATGTATGACCCGATACCCATCATTTGACTATTAAAATTTTTTATGTAGCTAAATGGTTGCTCTAAAATATATAAAGAGTGGTAAATGAAAAATGTATAATATGTAATTATTATTTGTAGTAAACAGTACTACAAGTAATCTTTTGAGTGCGTACCATATATAGAAAAAAGATTTAAAAATTGATTTTGAAACATATTAATAGACTGAGTAGTCTAAAAATGAGATTTTTCTTTTAAATATTATTTAGTAGCATAGAATGTTTAGTTAGTAAGGATGTATATATCTTAAGCCTTACGGCATTATAACAAATAAAAACTAATGTTTTTTAATCGAAGTCAGTGCCATGTGCACATATTTTTTTATAGTATCAAATAAATTTTAATTACTGATTCAAGTTCCGTAGAGTTCTTATTGCAGATACACCTGACCCCCTATTTAAATTTTATATGTTTAAAGAATTTGTCAATCTTGAACGTGAGACCGTTCACACCTATTTATGTATATGTAACGTTGTTTAAATTTGGTGCTCCAAGATCGAAGGACTCCACAAATTTAAATTAAATTAAATTTGCCAAATTGTCACGTTGCAATATATATATATATATACAATACCTTAAAGACTAATTCTTATACTACATAAAATTCACACATTATAAAATATATCGTAAATATACTAAATTCTTCTTAACTCTACTACTTACGACTACTACCGGATTTTTCTTTAGTTTGTGAGTTACTCTTGTTATAGAATTACTCCTTAAGTAATTTATTACTTAATTATTACTTATATTCGATGTCAGCTGACTTCTCACTTTGCTCTACTTTCGATGAATAGGATCCAAGGTTGATCAGGCCTCGTACCTATTTATACGATTAGGTGGCCAATTGTTACTCAAGTACTCTTTAGCAGTTGAGTACAAAACATATACCTTTTTACTACATTTATTTTGCTTGAACTCTACCATTTCCTTCTTTGTGATAACGTTTTATCTGCGAAATATGTGTTCTTCGTACATATTTTTGAGTAGAGGGTTCGTACAGAGCTACAGTTACTGGAGTTAAGTATTTGTGAATTTGATAAGGACCGCACCATCGGTATGATAGCTTGGAGGTTGTCTTATCGATTGCACTACTCGTAGGGTGTGTTTTATACATTACTAAGTCACCGATGTGGTACTTTACTTCATTGTTATTATTATTTCGCTCGTGATATTTCCTTGATTTCGCTAAGTTAGCTCGTAAATTAGCGCGAGCTTCATTCCAGATTTTCTTTATATTTTTATCCCTAATTTCAAGGGGTAGCAACTCATGTATTTTCCACTTAGTGGATAATGGGTGGTTAGGTTTGTATTTGAACGATAATTCGAATGGGGTAGACTTATGTCCTTCATGATAGGCTGAATTAAAGGCGAATTGTATCCAGGATAGGTTCTGGTCGCAAGACGTATGATCGTTTGCATGGTAGGCTATTAAAGCAGATTTTAGGTTTCGCAAATACCTTTCAGCTATATTACCTTGCGGACGATACTCTGTAGTGGTAATGTGGTCTATTCCTAATTTGAAACACATGTTCCTGAATTCCTTTGACTTAAACTGTGGTCCGTTATCCGACACTAGATGTACGGGTGTACCGAATTCTTTAAATAATCTATTCTGTAATATACTTACTGTGGTTGAAGCTAATGCTCGCCGCATGGGGTACATCCAGACAAATTTGCTGAAAGAATCTACGCAAATTAGTAGCATGGTATTTCCTGATTTAGAACGCGGGTAGGGTCCTGAAAAGTCTAAATAGATTTTGGAGAACGGGGTAGCAGGAATCTCTGAGATTAATTGACTTATTTGGCTGTTTCTCGCTGGTTTGCTGAGTGCACACAACTTACACCTTTTCACGAAATTAGCGATCTCACTGTTCATATTTTCCCAGTGATATTCTTTACGAATTCGATGTATGGTTTTATTTATTCCCATATGTGCTCCAATGGTGGAAGAGTGATAGTATTCCATCAGCATAGGTTTAATAATTTCAGGGGCGATTATTCGTAAATATTTTCCGTTCGCTATTCTATAACATAATACTCTCTTACTCAATATGTATTTTTCTGACTTATTTCCTTTGTCAAGTTGTTCTATAATTGGTCTTAAACGGGGGTCTTGTTGTTGATACTGGGTTAAGTCCGTAAATGCAAGAGGAAATTCGGTAATTAAAGTATTGATAATCGGCATTTCTCTACTCTCCTTGTTTTCGTATGTTTTACTACTCGGCTGGAACATACGTGACAGTGTATCGGCAACTACGTTTTGGGTGCCTCTAATATGTTGTACTTTAAATTTAAAACAATTTAACCTTAATACCCATCTTCCAATACGACCTAACTGTTTTGGGTGATTTAGTAGCCAAGATAATGCTTGATTATCTGTTTCTAACAGAAACTCTTTATGTTCTAAAAAGGGTTTGAACTTCTCAAAAGCGAAAACGATAGCTAAACATTCTAATTCGTATGCGGAGTATTTCTTTTCTTGGTCTGTCAGGGTGCGTGAAGCGTAACTAATAGGTAGTCTAGAGTTATCTACTTCCTGATATATTACTGCACCTAGGGCTACACTTGAACTGTCTGTCTGCACTACAAACGGTTTTGTAAAATCGGCTAATTGTAGTACTGGGGGTGATATGATGCTTTCTTTCAATTTCTCGAATGCGGTTTGGTGTTGCACATTCCACTCAAATTTAACTCCCTTCCTTCTTAAAGCATTCAGAGGTGCTGCAATTTCGGCTAGATGTGGGATATACTTGTGGAAATAATTTATCATTACCAAAAATCGGGCTATTCCTTTCGCATCCCGGGGTGGTAAAAATTCTCTGATAGCACGGGTTCGCTCGGGAGTCTATGCTTACCTTTCCGTTGGCTTTTACGATGTGACCTAAAAATGAGAATTGTGTGACAGCAAAATTTACTTTACTGGGGTTTACGGTTAATCCAGCTTTCTCCAATCGGGATAGTACTTCACGTAGATGTTTAAGATGTTGGTCAATTGATTCGCTGTAGATAACGATGTCATCTAAGTAGTGATACACATATTTAAATTTTATATCATGAAATAATTTTTCTAATAATCTGCTACATACAGAACTACCTTGGGATATACCAAAGGGTACCCTCGTAAATTGGTACAGGTGGAAAGGGACAGCAAATGCGGTTAGACGTTTTGATTCATCCGAGAGGGGTATCTGGTGAAATGCCTGGTTTAGATCCATGATGGTAAAAATTTTTGCTTTCGTAAAATAATGAAAAGCACTGTGGATGTCGGGAAGCGGTATAGATTCAAATTCTATCCGTTTATTTAGTTGCCTGTAGTCTACAACTAGTCTATGTTTGTCGCTACTTTTGGGTACTAAAAACGCGGGTGATGAATAAGATGAAGTAGAGGGTTCGATGACGCCTTGTTCTAACAATTTGTTAATTTGGTTCCTCATTACTTCCATTTTTGGAGGTGATAACTTATATGGGGCTAAACTTATTACTTTATTTTCGCTCAAATTGATTTTGTACTCTATTAGGTCCGTCAGTCCTAACTTTGGGGTGAGGACGTTGGAGAACTGTTCTATTAATGTCTGCATGTTCCGTCTATCTTTACTTTCCAGATGACCTAATTCAGATTCGTGATGTTCTAGATGTGTAGAAGTAGTTCCAGTACCTTTTCTGTTATTTGCATAATCATCTAAATTATATTTTGTTAACGATCGAATCCTATCATGAATATCTAGAATTATTCCTGTTTTACTGATAAAATCAGCTCCCAATATTAACTCGGGTCCTAACTCGTCGCATACCAACATTGGAAAATACCACGTTAGATTTTTAATTTTAACTTTAAACGTGATGATAAGTTTTATCATTAAATTTTGTTTATTAGCTGTTGCGGATCTAATATTCACTGATTGACGGCGTTTAACTAAGTTTTGTTTAAATAATTTATTGGCTAGCTCTTGACTAATTAAACTTCGCGTTGATCCGGAATCAATTAATCCGAGGGTGGATGTAACACCGAGGTCAACTTGTATATACGGTAATTGACACTTACTGAAATTACATTTATTAATAGCGTTACATTTATCAATAAATTTTCTAACATAGGGGTCTAATTTTCTTTTGTTATTATTATTTTTTTTAAATTTGTTGTCTCTCAGGGGTTTACCTGTTTTCACGGTGCTGCGGAAGACACAAGATTTCGGATCTCCCTGCCTTACATGTTTTTTGGATAATGGGTTTTCTGATTGTACTGTTTTCGTTTACAGTTTCTACTGATGTGTCCAGGTTTCCCCCAGTTATAGCATACATTTTCTTTACGTGGGGTCTCACTGGTTTCCTGTCGAGGTTGAGGCTCCTTGGACTTACCATGGCCATGAAAATTGGTTGGTCGCCGAAATGGTCGTCTTTCTCGTTTAGTTCTTGCATCTGTGACTAGGGCTTGCGTTTCCTTTCTATGTTGTGTTGTGGATAGCGATGCATATCTGTTCTGATCTGCGTACCATACATTTGAAGAGTGAATACTACATTGTTCTAGATCAGCGAAAGTGTGGGGCCTATTTATTAGTGCTAATCGGGAGCGTTCTTCAGGAGATAAGCCTACTAGAATAGTATCGACCAATTGTTTCTCACTCCAGTCGACTTGCAGTAGTCGTGAAGATTCTCTGATGTCTGCAATATAGTGGGCCAGTCTTTCATGGGCTCCTTGTACTCTAAGTACGGTATTTCTTTTAATCTCCTCGTAAATTCCCGTGGGGATAAAATGTTTTATTATGGTAGTATGAAGTTCTTCTACTGGAAGAGTCGAGTTTAATGATTCCAGTACACGATCTCGTAATGGCGGTTTACATTTGGGTAGGATTACTTGCAGGATTTGCCAATCGTTCAGTTGCTGTAGATCTTTTATTTGCAGGAGGTATCTGATGAATTTTAACAGTTTCGTAATACTTAAGCCATCGGTGTAGGGAATTTCTGTAATAATTTTTTCTACTGGGTGTGTGATCTTTCCGTAGAGGTCTACATTAAAATTTACATTTGGTATACATTTCGAAGGATTCGTTGCTGCGTTAGGCGTCGTAATCGCATATCTACTGGTGAGAGTATGGTGACCACTAGGCTGTGGGGGTTCTGATATCGTGAGGGTATGTAATTCTCTACTAGGTAGCTGTTCATGAGTCGGTTGTATCTTCGATACGATGGGTGATTCGTGGTTCGAGGTGGAGGGAGGGTTTTCTAAAGTAGGGGATTGAACCGGGGAAATATATAATTTTTGTAAATATAGCTCTATTCCTTCCATTCTAGATGAGTCTGACTTTCGTCGCAATTCGTTGATAATTATGGGTAATTGGCGTAATGCCTCATCCGCAAATTTCTTCACATCGGGAGGGGTTACGGTGACGTCGGGCCAGTTCAATAAATTGTTCAACCGGTGGGTTAAATGTTCTATTCGTTGCGTGACACGCAATATTACAGTAGGTGATTTTTCGTCGTGAATGTTTTGAGATAATAACGTCAGTTCCCTATACTTCGCATAACAGGTTTCTCGTTCGCTGTCATAATCGAGTTCACGTAATCTATCTAACTGCGAGGGTATATCTGATCTGCTTTCGCGTAATGTCTTGCGCAATTCAGACACTGTTATGTTCGCGTGAGATAAACCGCGTAAAATAGCTTCGTAGCACAGTTCATCTTTTAATAATAGATCGGGGTTAAATACAGCCATATTGAAATGTGAGTGGCTATAAGTACTTATTCTACTATTCGCATTAAATTCTATACTACTCTTTCTTGTTTTCACACATAAACGATTAAAGTTCACATTTAAAATTTACATTGGTAGTGAGAGAGATAAATTTCAGAGAAAGAGAAATCTCACACAGGCGTCAATATACATTCAACGAAGGGGGAATTCACGGTTACTCAACACAGGATGATACACTCTTCTTATAAAAATAGAACAATCGACGAGGGTTGCGTATTGTCTAACTCAACTTTGCGGGAGGTAACTATGACAGTTTTACACAGGCGTGGACAAGAATTTAACCGGTCAGATTTTGTTTACAAACCGACACGTTGATGAATGAAATTTTTGACAAGCACGTACCTGATGTTGTTTCGTATACCTGTGGCGCTAAGTTAACATGGTGTAAATTCCTATATCTAATTCACAATTAAAGTTTTCTATTTACTATACCACTATAATAATAATTATCATTTTTATTTTATTTAAAATTTTAGACACATACTAAAGTACATGAGTGAATAGATCAACAGGGTCTCACAATATTACACAATTACTTATTAGACAAAACAAAGTGGCGCATGTTAATAATAAAATTATTTACTTTTTTTTTTTTACAAAGAAGCAGAGTAGCAGAGTGGCGCATTTTATAACATCTTTACTTACGTTATAAAATAGGAAACCCGTATTAATTGACTCTGGCCAATTATACAGGCTACCTTCGTTGTAACAAGCTGAAATTTAATCAAATCACCAAAACAATTAATATAAAAGGAATCTGGGGAGGGGAGACTGCTGATTTATGCACTCAATTTAGTATGTACTAAAGATGACATCTCTTTATTTATGACTGTTAGATTATACATAACATATCAAATTTTAACTTACAGTGAAATCGTAAGGGGTTTTCTACATTAAGATTTATAATACAGTTAGCGCATTTTTCCTCGGATCCGAGTTTATATATATTACTTAGGAATTTCAAGTTTACTCTACTCCATTACTGAATTACTTTATTACTCTTTATACCATTTGAGGAATGGTTTCATTTAGTAGTGCGATGTTCCAACGCTACATCACACGAGTTATTTTACAACTTATGGTTACTGAAATTACTTGTTACAACATTTATTCTTAAACTTTAG
The DNA here is from genome assembly GCA_034769895.1 of Magicicada septendecula. Classification (NCBI taxonomy): domain Eukaryota; kingdom Metazoa; phylum Arthropoda; class Insecta; order Hemiptera; family Cicadidae; genus Magicicada; species Magicicada septendecula. The sequence continues at coordinate 71,691,631 of CM068370.1, forward strand.
AGATTGTCATTTTAAAGTCTTTTAGTTTACAATTACTTCTATTTAAAAAAAAAAAAAATACATATCCACGGAAGACCAGCTTCCGTGCTACCTCTTAGTTAAGTCTTTTAGTCCGTGTCGTCCACGCGTGATTCTTCCGCACACTCTAGGTAGAGGGTTGTCATCGTGGTCGTCTTCCTGGTGAAGGTCCTTGGAGTCAACTAATGATAGAGAGAGTTACGATGTCATGAAGTCGTCCTGTTCCTTGGTGGTTTGGGAAATACAGTTGAGGTCTTCGTCTTCACATTTTACATTTGGTAATAGAACGGTTGTATTTCACTTTACATATACAACCCTAAAATAACTTTAACTATCTTTCAAGATGTGAGATGTCACCTTTCGCACTTAATCTTCTACATTCTTCTTTACTGATACACACTACATACTCGTTACATAACTCTTCACACGGTTATTTAACTTAATAACAAAATAATAAAACATATTTTGTTGTAGCGCTCCGTTCTGAGCTGCTTACTGGCCGAACGACGCATCTCAAGTCTCTCTTACTATGTTAGGAAGGGTCAGTTAATCGCGCGGAGTTTACGCGTCGCAATAAAATAGTTCCACATTTATCCTCTATTTAAAGGGTTAAAGTTTGACCTTTTAATTATCCAAAGCTATTCTTAATTACAGACTTTATTATAGTACACTACTGTGGTCTTGTTTATTTATTTAATTAATTTCAAATTTACAAGTATTATTAGTTTGTTTAGGGGTCGGTATTCAAGTTAATTCCGGTTAGCGCATGTCTATGCAGGGTTAATTAACAAGGTTTACCCTATCTGTACACTCGTATTCCTTTTTATTTTATTATTAAAACTCTTTATTAAATATTTTTATAATTTTATGATAGCGATAAGATTTAGTTTAAATGTGCGATTTTATTAAAATTTAAAATTTCTCAGCTTTTACATTACCTATTTATTAATTATTTTATTTTTAATTAATGAAATCGTTACACCTCGTCCTACATGTATATTGTGTCATGAGATGCTGTCTAATGGTAGTATGAAGCCATCATTGTTGGTAAGACATTTAAAAACTAAACGTCTTGAACATGAACACAAACCACTACAATTTTTTGAACGATGTTTAAAAACATGCAATACTCAATCCAGCAATTTTAAAAAAATCATTAAACTTAACGATAAATGTTTGGAAGCCTCTCTTGAGGTTTCTTACTTAATTGCGAAAGACAAAAAGCCACACACCATTGGGGAAACACTTGTTCTCCCTGCCGTAGTAAAAATGGTGGAAATAATTCACGGAAAAGAATATGCTGACAAACTAAAATATATTCCCTTGTCAGAAAATACTATTGGAAGGCGTATAGAAATTATTGCTGATAATTTAAAGAAATAATTATTAAAACAAATTACTCAATGTGGGAAATTTGCTATACAGCTGGATGAAAGCACAGATGTTGCCAACTTGTCTCAGCTAATGGTATTTATTAGATATTGTTTTAATAATGAATTACACGAAGAACTACTTTTTTGTGAGCCACTCAAAGAAAGATGTACAGGGGAAGACATATTCTCAACAGTAAATCATTTCTTTGTTACAAACAACATTTTATGGGAAAACTGTTTAAGTGTGACTAGTGATGGAGCAGCTGCTTTAACTGGAACAAAAAAAGGATTCAAGGGAAAGGTAACTGAAATAGCACCACACGTGAAATTCGTTCACTGTATTATCCATAGGCAAGCTATTGCGGCAAAGAAATTGGAGCCAGAAATACACAGAGTGCTGCAGGATGTTATCAGCGTAGTTAATTTTATAAAAAGGAGACCTTTGAATAGTAGAATATTTACAATACTATGTAATGAGATGGGCAGTAACCACGAAAATCTTCTGTATCACACAGAAGTTCGTTGGTTATCTCGTGGAAAAGTGCTTAAGAGTTGTAGAACTGAAAGATGAGTTACGCATTTTTCTTTTGGGCAAAGATAAGTGTTTGAACTTTGCCAGCCTTTTCAGTGACGATAAGTGGCTGTTGATAGTATGCTACCTAGCTGATATTTTTGAAAAAGTAAACATACTTAATTTGTCTCTTCAAGGAAAAGGTAACATTTTAACAATGAGAGAGAAGGTAACTGCATTTCGAAAGAAAATCGTGATGTGGAGGGAGAATTTTGAAAAGGGATGTTTGGAAATGTTTCCATCCTTGTGTGATTTTGTTTCTGAAAATGATGTAAATGTGGAACAAACAAAAAGTCTTATATCTACACATTTAAAAAATTTAGAGATAGAATTTTGTAACCTATTTACAGATCTTCCTACCGAAAAATTTCAATGGATGTTGAACCCATTTGCTGAAAATGTAAAAATGGATCACCTTCCGATCATTTCTCAAGAACAGTTAATTGACATTAGAGAAAATACAACATTACAACACGAATTTCAACAAAAATCTCTTCATAATTGGTGGATGGGACTGAAAACTGAGTATCCCAATTTAGTAAGCACAGCAACCGATGCACTCCTACCGTTTGGTTCTACGTACCTTTGTGAGGTATCATTTTCTGCGATGACAGGAATTAAAAGCAAGTGCCGAAATAAATTAAACTTGGAACCGGACCTTCGTATCGCAGCATCAGAGAGCATCAAACCAGAGTTTATCGATATTATGAAACAAATGCAGTCACATTGTTCACATTAAATTGTAATGAGAAAAATTAATACGTATGTGTGTAAACTGTTTATAAAATAAATAATATGTAATAAAATAAATATATTTATTTTATTTAAGGCTGCCAACCCATGAAATTTTTACGTATGTATATATATATTCATGGGTCCGCACTATAAATTTTTTCTGTCTTAGGAGTACGCGATCAAAAAAGTTTGGAGACCACTGGTCTAAACGGGGTCATCCTCTGTGATTCTTTCTTCCCTTCAATTGTTCCTTCTATTATTCTCTTAACCAACCCATTGTGTCGTAGTATATGCCCTACAAACTTAGCTCTCCTGGCTTTTAAATTTCGTAGAAAGCTCGTCTCCTCCTGAGCTCTTCTAAAAACTTTCTCATTCGTTATCTTCTCCCTCCAGCTTATCCTGAATATTCTTCTGTGGCACCAGGTCTCAAATGCTAGGAGTCTTTTCTTGTCACTTTCTCCAATTGTCTAAGATTCACTTCCGTATAGGGCAACACTCCACATGTATGTCTTTACTAAATTCTTTCTTATTTTTAGGCTGGTAGTGTTTGAAGTGAAGAGGTTTTTCTGTTTGTTGAAACCAATATTAGCCTGGTTAATTCTGTTTATAATTTCCTTACTGCTACGTCCATCAAGTGACTTTACTTCCTAGATAGTTATATTCTTTAACTGCCTGGGGAACATTATTTCCAAGAGTTATTCTGACTGGATCTTCTTCCTTCCCCCTACAGACTAGGATATTTGTCTTTTGTTCATTTATTTTCATATTGAATTCATTCTTCATTACTTGATCCATTGTATCAAGAATCTTTTGTAGATCTTTGTTGCCCTCTGCACTCACTGCTGTCATCTGCGAACCTAAGCATGTCCATTTTTTCCCTGTGTATGTCATCTCTTACTCTATCGATCGCTTCTTGGATGTACAATTTAAACAAGCATGGAGATATAGAACATCCTTGTCTTACTCCTTTCTCAATGTTCGCCTCCTCTCGATGGTTTCCACATCGAACTATGCCTGTCTCATGCTTTTAAAGATTCTGGATCAATCTTCGTTCTTTGTAGGACACTCCTGTTTTGTGTAGAATACTGAACAGCTTGTTCCACCTAACGTTATCGAAGGGCTTTTCTAAGTCAACAAAATCTATAACTGACGCTTTGTCTTTCCTCAGTCGTTTTCCTATTATCTGTCTTAATGCCAAAATTGCCTCCCTTATTGTCTTACAAAACAAATATATAGGAATAATATTAACATCAGACGGTTTCGATGAAATGTCTGTACGGAATAACAGGTCAATGTTAAGAAAACAAAACCTACTCCCTGTAATGAAGCATCAGATAAAAAAATACACAAAATTGGATATACAGGGCGACAGTTATATTGAAAGATGTAAAAACTATTCTAAATTTGCACTGCTCAATGCAAACAGATTCAAGAAAGAACAAAACTTTCGTATAATTATTATATAATACATTTATTGATAGAATGCACATAATATTTTGTTACATTACAGATAGTTTGAACATACAGTACTAAAACGTAACGTCTCCTCTTTGGTACAATTCACAGTCACAATCCTCTTTGGTACAATTCACAGTCACAGTCCTCTTTGGTACAATTCACAGTCACAGCCCTATTTGGTACAATTCACAGTCACAGTCCTATTTGGTACAATTCACAGTCACAGTCCTCTTTGGTACAATTTAGCACGTACTAAGTTTGAACCTGAAACAAAAATTACGTGATTCTTTAAACAAAAACAAAAGGTAATTTTTTTACACACATTTGTTTAATAAAGTCATACGTTTACAAATAACACTATCCTTTTTGTATTAGAAATATCTACCGGCATGTTTGGCCGTGGTCAGCTTTAACCACAGTACTGTGGTACAACAACCCGCGTTACGTTGACTCGAATATCCACTGAAGATGGCAGCCAGTGGTGCTGCTGAAACGTTCAGCCTTAATCACAGTACTGTGGGCCTGACGTACAACAATCCGCGTTATCTTGACTCGAATATCCACTGAAGATGGCAGGCAGTGGTGTTGTTGAAACATTGGTTTGAATGTGAACCTTAGACCACGGTCAAACAGCCCGGTAGATATTTTAAATATATCTGACAATGGCCGTGAAAACCTTAGAACAATATTACTATCATTTTTGTTCACATTAACTATTTTTGCTATTACAAAGATTTTCTTTTTTTTCACAAGGATTATCCCCTCATACTTATTTTAAAAGTGTTAAATTTTCGCGTCAGAATCGTAAAAAATTGTTTAAACTTTAAAATAAAGTATATTCTATGTATGAGAGGAGATAGATAGATAGATAGATAGATAGAAAAAGAGAAAGAGAGACTTTCCCATGGTCCAGTTCTAACGTTTCCTCTTTCTGTCTTTCTGTGCTAGAGGTTGCCAGTACGAGTTACGCCGGAGATCTGTGTGGTATATACACTTAGCATACGAGAACAACTGTGTTATTTTGATACGCCACGCCTAATGGCAGTGAAAAGTCAGAACTGCGACAGATGTCTTAGCAGCGTCTTGCCTCCCTCTCTCCCGGGATAAATAAAAACACCATCTTGCAAATCAAGCCCCACAACGGCTATCGCGCGAAATAAATTTGTTTAGACGCGCGCGCGCGTGTGTGTGTTTTAGTCGTTAATACAGCGAAGTAAAATTTCATGTTTACCTTAAAACTTTCAGTCATTCCCTGGTATGCAGTTAAGTTGCCGTTCATACTCTTGTGGTAACCAAAGTGACGGATTCTGTAGACTCCTGGTGCGGTCGTCTCTGGAACGTCCCACAGGATTTCCACTTCACTCATTCCAAATATTACATTGGTACGGGTCCACTTAAATCTGTAAGCATAAGGAAAAATATTTTAACTTAACATGACTTTAATCAATACGCAGAGGAACGAGTAGACCATTACTTAAAGTCAGGAGTAAGTGTAAACCATTTTGACGTAGACATTAAGAACACTGTGATCCACTAATAACAAATCACACAATTGACATACTATCAGCAGTTCGCCTTTGCAACCGAACAAGGAATGTGATGACGTATGCCATTCCACTGCACGCATCACTGTAATACTACTACACACTTAAAATACGTTTAACACAGTTTTGGTGTGACTGTTCTGTCTCTCACGAGGTATTTCTGGTAGTGAGTAAAAAAAGACACTTCAACAAACTATTCAATAAATTACACTTACATATAATGTACGAACATTCGATCTAATACGCACACAAAATTACAACTAAATACGTATGAACAATGTTTCTAGAACCAGTAATACCCCACCAACACAAGCACACACTATCATTCAGTAGACCCCCCGCTCCTCAGGCGTCTCGTCAGCAAAACTGGTGTGCATTACCTAATGCTCTGCCACTGCAAACACTAATCAGATCAAACACATGCCATTAACACCTACACAGTACAACGCTTGCTCCAAACAGAATGTGTGGCATTCTTAATTATTTCTTCTTCTTCTTCTTCTTCTTCTTCTTCTTCTTCTTCTTCTTCTTCTTCTTCTTCTTCTATCACATTCTCCTCCTTTTTGTTGTTTTCCTGGGTCTTCTGTTTCGTCTTCTCTTTCTCCTTTCCCTTTATCTTCTTTTCTTCTTTTTTTCTTCGTATTTTCTTCTATCTGCTTCTCCTCGCCTTCCCCTTCTCTCCTGTCCTTCATCCTTTCCTAATTATTCCCTCCTTATTCTTCTTTTCTTATTCTTCATCACCATCATCATTATTATCATCATCATCATCTTCTTCTTCTTCATCTTCTTCTTTCCTTCTCTTCGTTCTTCTACGGTCGTTATACCTTCTGACACGGGGGTTGCATAATCACTGCGTCTAGCAGTGATGCGCCTTGCCACCGCCTCCGGAATAACTTGCGTACTTCCTGAAGCAGCCACATCGTTCTTCCTGTTTAAGTCTACATGTCGCCTTGTTATTTGTTAATTACGGTTGCCCGACGAAGATTGTACAATCTATCCCTGTTTGAAATTGATACCAAGCCCATCCAAGACGTATAATTTTATTTTCATTTTTGTTTCATACTTTTGATTATCTTAACTTTAATTTTTAACTTTGCTTTTTAATTTATAATTTTATCGTGCTTATTTGCTAAACTGCTAAGTGTCATGTTCTGGACGAGGCCTTTCGGTGTTTCCACCATTCAGAGTTACGGAGACTGCTAATTTAAATAACAGGTCGTGATTTAGGACTTGAAAATGGTGGAAACACTGAAAGGCCCCGTCCAGAACATGGCACTTAGCTAATTTAAATAACAAGATTAATTACAATTTTATAATTTACAGTCTTTATAATTTAGCTGGTGCATGGCGTATAACATCTCCATAAACCACAAAATTGATGTTTCTTACACAACAAAACAGTAGTGTAGCCAAGGGTTGTGGGGGGGGGGGTTATAACCGCCCCATTGGTCGGGCGCCAATGGAGTCTTATGGGTAAAATTATCAGACAACTCGTTGACAGCTATAATATAAAAAGCTAGAACGGGCTAATCACCTTCTACTGCCACGACAGTCCCTCCTCTGTTTATCTTCACTAACTCGTTACGATGGAAAAATCTTGAGCTATAACCCCCTCTCCATTTAAAAATATTGTTCAACAAAGGCCCTTATATAAAACGCCCCCTTCTGCCTACCTCACTGCAACCAAATATCTTATTCGTTTATATTCTAGACTTTCTGGAGCCTACACGTAACGAGTCGCTTTTGTTTCTTCACACCATTTGATTAAAAAATTTAATAAAATTAACTTTTGGACTAAACCGTTTGACTAACAGTACAAAAACGACTGTTATATGTCATGATGAAAAATATACTATTTTCAAGTTCAACGTGGTTTTTGTTCTTTTTAACCACGAACATTACGTTCATTCTATGATTGAAACTGAGTGGCACGCAGGACGCAACTCTTGTTTGCATATCAGTCCATGCTAAAAAATTACCGGATATTTGGGAACTGCTTATAAATAAAAATACTTAATAAGTGAAGCCAGAATGCCTATGTGCAAGTGAATGTCTAGCATTGAATTATAATTTAGACAAACTAGAAATATTGGAAAGACGAATTATTAGAAAAATATTAGGCCCACGAAAAACTTCAGAAGGTTGGAGATTACCAAGTAATGATATAATATATATCAGAATATAGAAAATGTAACAGAAACAATGAGAAAAAGAAGACTATTATTTTTTGGACATTTATATAGAATGGACGACAATAGGTTAACAAAGCAGATCTTCAAATATCTGTGGGGGATAAAGTCAACATCAAGTTTGGATTAAAGAAGTCTAAAAGGATTTAGAAAAAAATAATATAAACGCAGAAGAAGCAATTGAAAGAGACGTTTTTCGGGCAAAAGTGTTAAAAATGGACGGACTTCAGTGTAGGAGAGAGAAAAACGCAGGATCAAAGTGGACTGAAGGCAGGAAGAAGAGACAGTGAAAAGATGAAAGAATATTGGAGAAAAAAAAAGAATAAAGAATTGAAATTAGCATGTAATCCTTAGACGGCCGATACAAAAAAACTTAATAATTGTTATAATTATGATAAAATGTAACTTAATTTGGTTGCGTAATTGTTACCCAACCAGTAATATTGTGTCGCGCCATTATGTTGTGATTCATTGGCCGTGTGAGTAACGGTTTTGACAAGGGATTTAGTCTGGCGGGCTTGTTTCTAACGATTGTAAGTGGATGTGACTGAAAGGGCAGCCTGGATCATATACACACACATACGCGCGCGCGCGTGTGTGTGTACATATGACATCTCAAGGTTTTCCAGTTGAGTCTCGTGTTGCATTTTGCTGTTTCCACAACGTCTCAGCAGGATCCCCATCTCTGTCATCGTCGGACAGATTCATCCTCGATGACTTGTTATATTAAATTACTTCCTAAGTAATCGAGGATGAATCTGCCTGAGGATGGCAGAGATGCGAAACGTTACCCACAATAGCAAAATACAACGTGGGAACCAACCCAGAGACGGACATATTATTATATGTGTATAAATATCGATCTCAATTTATGATGAGGATGGCAAGGGAAGTCAGTAGCAGTTAGGTGGACTCCCCTCATGATACGTACTGAGTCTCCCAGTTGGTGTCCGTCGCTATCACTGTCCACTTTGGCATGTCGAACCGTTCCACAATCAAATAGGAAGACTCGTGCATCAAGTTGTTACGAGGATTGGCTGCAACCTGCGAACAGTTATGAGATTAGCACATCAGCAAAACTTAGTGAACGTGTGTGTGTGTGTGTGTGTGTGTGTGTGTGTGTGTGTGCGCGCGCGCGCGTGCGTGCAGTGCCGGATTTACCAATGGGCTCAGAGGGGCCCGCAAGCTACAGATATTTTTTTTACAGAAGTATTTGTATAAAAGTAGGAGGCACTTTGATTTATTTAAGTATGATTTTTTTGAATCAGTTTTTGTTAATATAATACAAATGGAAGACAGTTCTACTTAAATATTGCGCGCTTATTTTTAACACGTTGGCATCCTTGAAAACTAATCTGCGCATGCGAATTTTGAATGTCCCATTAATTCCATTAATGTACATAGTCAGTGAATATTAGTTTACCATTAGCTTGTTGAGTCTTTAGGCAAAGAATAAAAAAATCTAGACCTATTTTTTTAATTTCATAAAAATTATAAGAAAAAAATTAATGTGTTATACCTAGACAATAAAAAAGAAATTTTAACATTGAAAATGTTTATAAGGACGTGTCGCACATTTGCGGCCGATCGCTGGTGTGTTATCGAAAATGGGAACCGGTGAGTTTCCATAGAAACTACTTCTTTGTTGTCAATAACGTAGTACACATATAAAACTTCGCTTATGAATGCGACTACATTTAACTTATAATCTGTACATTGGTAAATGAAGAATGAATTCATTCATTGGTGAATGAAGAATGAATTCATTGATTGGTGAATGAACATAAATATATATATTTTTTAGATTTATTGAAGCATTTTCAATGCCCTTTTCTGTGCATTGCATTTGTACAATGCCTGTAAATTTTTTATGTTAAATTTCTGAATAAGCTTAGTTAAGTTAATCTACTTAAAAAATAAATTAATTTGCTCACTTCTTTTCCATGGTTCTTAATATTTTGAAAAAGTATGCTAAATGAAAGCACGCTTTTTAATAGCAGCCTACTGACAAATTACTTCTGCAGTATATATTACTTCAAAGTCACAGCGGGGGGGGGGCGCTCAGGAAACTTGGCCTAGGGCCTCAAAAGTCTTAAATCCTGCACTGTGTGTGTGTGTGTGTGTGTGTGTGTGTGTGTGTGTGTGTGTGTGTGTGTGTGTGTGTGTGTGTGTGTGTGTGTGTGTGTGTGTGTGTGTGTGTGTGTGTGTGTGTGTGTGTGTGTGTGTGTGTGTGTGTGTGTGTGTGGACGCGACAAGCGCGTCTCAAGTGTTGTTTCCGCAACAGGTGTCGGGTATCATCGTGACAATAACTTTATCCATCGCTGCACTAAACAGGATACGCGTCGTCTTTTTCCTGGACCTTGTTTTCTCTCGATCTTTACTTCTTTCATGAAAAATGTACTGTACTTACTGTGTGTCATAATATGGCCAAACTAAATCAAATTCACGTCTTTATAGTTTTTGCGACTTAAATATATTTGTTTCATTAGTCTCAGCTCTTAAACACTGGTAATGTTGTCTGTCCATCCAAACTTGAATGCACACAGGTAGGCCTACATCTACTCTCTTCTCTTGACTGTGTTTTCGTACCGCAAAGTAGTGCCGACAATATATGAATATAACGTATTAACGTTTTTATAAAAAATCTGAGACTTAAACAATGGCTTGAGAATATTCTTCTCGTCCTTACCAACACTCTTCTCGCTATATTGATAGATGTGTAGGCCTATACTGTGTGGTGTAGTTGCACTCTTCATTCAAGAGACATCCAACATATTCCAGTTGTTCGATCTTTTCCAGCTTTTTACTATTAACATTCTTCATCAACCTCCAACAATTGATTCAACAACCTGTGTATGCGGATCCAACAACACCCAGGGGATCCTGAATATGACTGAAAATGATTGTATCGTCAGTATCCCTAATTAGAGGCAGTTCATGAAGCCAGTCAGCACACTCGCTTCCAAAGCGCATCTCTATTTTCTTTGGCTGTCTGGATTTCCCATCGAAAATTCCTTTTAATAATAAGAACTACTTCCCGGCTATCAGGGTATGGGACGTCTTCTGTTGTTTAGGACAGACGTTTCAACCTCGCCATTGTGGCGTTACTGACGGACACCGTGTCAGTAAAAAGTTAAGTACTTTAGACACTGAAGATGGTCTCCAATGGCGAGGTTGAAACGTCTGTCCTAAACAACAGGAGATCGCGGCCTGATAGCCGGGAAGTAGTTACGACGCCCGCCGTGGAAGCTTAAGAAATCAATTCCTTTTAATGATTGTTTTTCCTGCACACGCGCTATGAGACCAACCCGTGTCAGTCTCTTTACTTCACCCTATTTACTGGTGGCTCTTTATACACCTCACAAAGTCCATGGTAAAAAAACGTATTCTCAGTTGTCTGGTCTCTCAGGTAGTTCTCGAATTCTTCCTTTCATCTTGTGATCTAACTGTTCAACAAGTTTTGATAGTTTTCATCTTTACCTGACATTGATCAGGGATAAGTCAATACATGACTTACCACAGTTTTGTAGAACGTATGTTTGGTGGCTTCTATTAGCTTCTATTTTCTAAGTGCATTATAAAACATAATTATTCCATATTATGTTGCGATAAGACTAATTTCTTCTGATTCACTATGTCAGCTTAAAAAAAAAAAAAAATATATGTTCACATTTATAAAAGCAAGTAATTACTTTGGCGTGAGAATACAATGTTCTTTATCAATTTGGACTTTTAGTACTGTGTCCATATTTTTGTATCCGCCATATCCGATAGATCAACTAGCTTCACGCCTCTCTAAAAGGACTTACCTAAACGTATAAACAATTTCTTCAGTTACTACCGGTAGGAATTGTATACTTAATGTACTTACATATCCTAACAAATATTTACATTCTTCATTCTTTTAAAGCAATCTATCTATACTAATCGCCTTTCTGACTTTTATTAAGTTACATATTTGATATTTTTCTATAAATTGGAAACAAAGCCCACAGTAATGTAACATAATATCTGAAAATACGTATAACTACGTTTTCAGTTTAACAGAATATTTAAAACTTGTAATTGCATTGGTTTATTACCTAATGTTTCTTATGTAGAGATAACATGACGTAATGTGAGTTATAGACACAATAATAATGTAATAATCTTTTTCTTCAGCGGCGCGACAACCCGTTACTGAAGTCAAGGTCTCCTTTTTAGGTTTCTACACATAAAAGAGTTTGACAGATAGGATATGTAGATTCTCCCATCCAACCCCTAACCTCGAGGACCAGTAACTTTGATTTCGGGGTGCTCTTTACCTAGAGAGTTGCTTTCACCTGAGCTGACGAGCTGTCTCTGCGCGATCGCAGTAGGCTATAAGATCAGTTATGACTCAGCCCATGTGTGCAGACGTTGGGCTACTACAGTCTCCTCCGCCTCCACACTAGATGCACACCCTGCTGCCGATGTGCACCATCCTGCCAGGCCAGGGCCCAGGATACCCCCAGACTGCCTTGACAGAACCCCCATCTCTCGTTTGCTTACCGATCCACTCCGCCGAAGGGATTGGTTACCACAACGTTGGAGTGGATTGCTCGGCGTAGCAGGGCCCACCGACATGTAGGTAAGAGTGGAGAGGCTAATGCATTCCTCTTCTATGAAAGCATATGTTCGCTTCACACCCCTTTTAGGCCCCCAATAATAATAATAATATAGTTTTTATAGACATAAAGATTATTAACAGAATTATCATCCTTGAACACCACTACAGAAAAATTATTCCGATTAGCGCTTTCAAGCTTCACAGCTCATCGTCAGATCGGAAATAAATATCACTAGTGGTGTGCAGCACTGATAATTCTGTTTGTGATTATAATCACTAACACAACTTTCTTAATTAAATAGAGATTATTTCAAAAATTGTTTTTACATAACAAGATTTAAGACCACATATCGATTTAAAAGACACATATTCTAGAAAGTAGCTATGTTGGGTACGTACAAATCTGACGGCGACCCGTTCTCCTGGCCTAACCACGCTCGGTGGTTGCTGAAGCACATCGCCGAACTCCCTGATGGGGCCGGCCGTATCCACGATGACTGGTGTCAACAGTGATAACACTTTGTTGTAGAACTCCGGCGGCTTTGGTCCGCCGTCCGGCTCAACACCCTGTCAATACAGTGTTTATATGTAAGTGACTATAAGGCAACATCGTTACGAATAACACTTCTGACTCATTAATTAGAATCTTCTTTAACTCGGAATTGTTGTTTTATTAAACTTGTGGGTCACGTTCTTTGGAATTTGTGTATCTTTTAAATTTGTGTTTTGTACTTTCTTATATGTCTTACAAGCCTGGACGGTTAGAGTATACGTTTAATGTGAAATGTAATTTATAATCATGGATATCAGAAAAGAAAACACGGTACGACTTTTGAGCATGATACTGGAGAAGATGCAGAATGTTCTACGAAAGTATAAAGTGAGCAACAGTAAAGTGTTTAAGCGGATACATATGAAATGAAGAGTGCAGAAAAGCCTGTTAAAGGTAATACAGATGTTTTGGAACTTAATTACGCAACCTCGCTATAGAAACGTTGAGGAAGACAAATTGCCAGGGAAAGGCCTAGAATTATATGTTCCGGAATTAATTAGTTGCTGAAATATTTTCAGAACATACAGAACACAGGACATTCTTATATCCTGTACCATTTGATACAGACAACATTCAATAGTACAGCATGATGACTTGAGAATGTGATCACTGAGCAGTTTTCAGATTCAAGTTACTAGAAGAATTCGTATACAATTTCATATAAATCATTCTTTATTATATGCAAGACACACATTATCGTCTAGATGCTCTAAATTCAGTAACCTTTGTTTTCTTTACTGAACTTTTTTTATATTGTATTCTTGTCCTAAATGTAAAATTTGACATGAAAAATATATACGAGAGAAGAGGTATTCCAAGAAAGTGGCAATAAACAAGCTGCCAGTTACTTACGATTCCTAATGACAACAGGCAAACAATAGATAAGGTATGTTACGTTTGTTGGTTAGTGGCTTCAATTATATTTAAATATTAAAGTAGATTCACACCGGTTAGTAATTAACAACTTGTAAGTAAGAAGGAGTTTCTTTTTTATTGTCACAGTAAACTTACAAAATGAAAAATAATACTGCGTACTCTTAAATGTGGTATCAGAAAACGCATACATTTTATGAGAAAACCTGCCCAGTGACAGTATTATAAATTTAGTTCTTCTTCTTCGATCATGGAAAGAAGAGATAAAGAAGTGGTAGTGGTGGTGATGATGATGATGATGATGACGGATACTATTCGCTCAGACTGTCTATTCAGCCGTCTCATCCCAGGAGAGAGGTTAATTTATATAGCCTACGTATGTTCTTAGAATTTACAGATAGTTTTTGGTAATTATTTTGATTCATTTTCTACGAAAGACACACCTGAGTGGTCGTTAAATGTTTTGTTAATGATATAGCAAGCAATATTAAAACACCGTCTTTAGTATCTTTGACTGTAGTAGTCTTTTGTCGAAAAGTTTTGTATCAGATAACAGTTGAAACCTGTGTGTTCTGATCGGTTTTCTATGAAAATGTACAGAAGTGTATTGTCTGTGCTAATCCAAGATTGGTGTCCAGTGATGAGCTTGCAGGTTCACGTGTATTTGTTTTCTTTCGTGGCTACATGAGGTTTCTATCCCAGTTTTAGGGTAGGTGTTAATTATATATCATTTTCTATATAAGTAACTCGATCGATGTTTCTTGCAGTAATTATATAATTTGTGATGTTTTCAATTTGTTTCTTCTGCAAGTAGTATAAATTTCGTATATTCTTTTTAACACCTGACACACGTTTCACTGAAAAATATCAGTATCATCAGAGGTTTCTAAGTCAAAAATAAGACTTAGAAACCTCTGACGATACTGATATTTTTCAGTGAAACGTGCGTCAGGTGTTAAAAAGAATATACGAAATTTATACTACTTGCAGAAGAAACAAATTGAAAACATCACAAATTATATATATATATATATATATATATATTGCAAGAAAGATGAGTGATATTTACAACAGTGACTTTACCATTAGCGTATGGTGAAAAGTATTTCCTGAAAAATATTGTAAAAATAATAAGAAAACAAATCTTGAATTTATTTTACTGAACGTGAAAGTGTATATGTGCAAACTGGTGTTTGTTAAAATTTTCAGTTGGTAAATGGGTCAACATCCCCCCCCACACACACACACACAAGCACGCGCGCTCGCGCGTGTTGTTGGCTTTAAAAGTTACCTCAATAATATTTTCCGCTAGTCTTCTGAAAATGTCCAAGTACAAAGTTAAAGTATGAGGACCGAATATGGTCGAAGCTCCTTCATATCTTTGTACCTGCAACACGCAAAATTAGATTAATTCACTAATACTGTACAAGCAACATTCTACAGTCTTCAATCTCAGCTATAAACGATAATCTCAAATAATTTCATGTTTATGTGTTTCTTTGTAATTTTTATTGCATGAAAACACTAGTTTCGTGAATTAAAAAATAAATAAGTCAATATTACAAGTATATAAGATTTTAGAATTTATTAAACTACAAAGTGTAGGTTTTGTAAATAATTTAATCAAATTACATTTGTGCGTCTAATAAAATGTTTAATTTGTTTCATTAAACATATTAATTATTTTATTGTAGTTATTTTACTTTATTTTATTGCAGCTGGCATTCCTCCTTTTATTTTCAAAGGTCTCTTGCTGAACTTATTGCTCCAGTTCTAGTGTAGCTATATAATTTGAACCTACAATGTGGTAGTTTTTCCAGAGTGGTGGAAGGTTGCTTTGGTGTCACCAATTTCTAAAAAGGGTGATCTGCACGAGATTAAGAGTTATAGGCCTGCGTCAGTGCTTAATACAATTTGCAAAGACTTTTGAAAAATGTATTCATGATTATTATCTTTATAAGATACTGAAGAGAGTAACTGATTCACGTCAAAGTAGTTTCATGACTAGAAGATCCACAGTCGCAAACTTAAAAAAAACGTGATGGCCTTTGTGGCGCCAAAGGTGGAGAATAGAAAACAGATGGATATCTTATATTTTGATTTTACAAAGACTTTTGATATGGTTCCTCGTGATATTCAGCTAAGGGAACTCGCCTGCTATGGTATTACGAAATCCATGTTAGCGTGGACGCAGTCTTACCTCGCCAGTAGGCCCTTTCATGTTAAGGTAGATGGGGAGATTTCCAAACAGGTTAAAGATATCTCAGGTGTTCCACAGGGCTCTTCAAATTCGGAGCCACTACAGTTTATCTTGTTTAGTAATGATATTGGAAAGGCATTCATTTAAAGATTTTAATGTTTTATCATTATTTAAAGCTGTGTACGAAGGTGAACAAATATGAGGACTTTGTTAACCTTAAAAATGGTGCGGAACAATCTATAAGTGATCAGTTGCAAATCACGTGCCGCTGAACCTGGACGAGACAGTGGTCATGTCTTTTTCTCGGAAGACAATGTTAATGAAATGTGACTAACAAATTGCTCGCAGTAGTATATGCCACGAAATTAAGTTTGTGATTTATTGTAAAGTTTGACACCAAATTACTTTTCACTAATCATGTAGATATAATAACTTCTAAAGCAAGAAGGAAGTTAGGTATGCTTCTGTGGGTGAGTCGTAATTTCCAGTAACCTGACACCATTCTGCGGCTATAACAAATCATTGTTCGACCGATACTGCAGTACTGTTCCGTGATTTGAGGATATGTAAAGGACGACACAGATCGGAAGATCGAGGCAGTCGTTCCAATATCGTGCCATCAGTCAGCATTTTACGTCATATGAGGTCAAGTGTAAACATTATGATCCTTAAAACAAGAAGAGCACTACAAGACGTGTTATTTATCTATAAGAGTATTTACAGCGTTATTAAGGTAGATGCCTCGGGGATCGGATACAGAAGGCATGACTTTTTCAGTATTTGCGGCAGTGTGTGTTTCCCTGACAGACTATACGTAGGTAACACACCGCTGCCCTGGTCTCGAGAGGTTAAGTACCTCGGGCTTCACCTCGATTGACGTCTCACCTGGCGGACACACTCCGAGCAAGACCACCAATCGACTCCGTCCACTGCTATTCAGAAATTCTATGACCCGCCCCCTAGGGAAACGTATCGTCTCCACCTATGTGGATCCCCGTATGGGGCTACTTGGCAAAGACCCATAAGCGAAAGCTTCAGTCTCTTCTGGACCGAGGAATGCGCTGGGCGTGCAAATGATTATCCGTGAATCCCTTCGTGCACGTTCCCTGGACGCCACTATACGGACACTGTCCCGAAAATTCTATCGTCGCACCGCCCGATTTCAGAGCGCCTTCGGTCGCTACCAATCTGTGTCAGGCGAATCTTGGACCCGGCCTCGGCGTACACTCACCCTTAATTAATTAATTAATTGAAAACCCACGGCCAGTAGCAGGCCACACCCTCAAAATCCAGCCTATCTATGGTCCCTGCGGCAGGAGCTCTATCTGAAGCTCGGGACGCAGCACACGAGCGGGCGACGCGCATGCCACGTTGGTTGGCAGTGTGTGTTGGCTTCATTGGTAAGATCCATCAAAATGACAAATAGTGTTTGTGACAGTGGAGGCGTTAACTGTGGCAGTCAGAATATTAATGCCTTTAGGAAGCATGTTATGAAGACACAGACGTTGACTGGGACATCCAATAATTTCAGAAATGTATGCTGTGTAGAAATTCATGTTACTTGTTGTTTGTTTTATGTATGTGTAGTAGCCTATATTTCTCTTTCTTCTATGGCATATTGACGTTTCCCCTGAAATACATCCCAGTTAGGAGTGCATACACCAAAATATTCATACTGTTCAATGCACTCTCTTCACATCAGAATACTGTTCTGTTCTTTCCCTGTTAGATAGAAACCTTCAAGGAGACTGAGACGGCTGTAAGGAAAAATATGGAGGCTATCACTGAAAAAATGTATTAAAGTATTATTATTTATGTATGCAAGTGTAAAAATAGTGGAGAATACGTCACACATTAGGCTTTGTATACTTGCAAACAAAAACATTTTTTTATAATATATTTTTAAATATTAGGCCTATAATACAATAAGATACTATAATGGAGTAATATAGTATAATTAAATAAAACTAAAATTTTAAATATTCAACAAATATATACAAGAAAATTATTGAAAATAAATTAGTAGTACTTGAAAAATAAGTCTTAAGATAAAAATATTTAAAGTTAAAAATTACAGAATAAATCCGTGTAAATGTTTCAGTTTTTGTAATGTATAATTCTGTTACACACCTGGTCGAGTAAAATGTTAGAAATGTATACACTACACCATGTCCTTCACTGCACGTGAAATGGCGAAGCGAAAACCAAGAAACATTGAAATGGGTTAAGTTTCAAATGAAAACCACTACCTGTGATTGAATACAGTATAGTTGTTTATCTCTTTAATAATATTTTTTTAGTACTACACGAAAGTAGGTAAGGCAAGGTATTTTAATTCGTGTTGTCTAGAGGCAGGTTTATACACAACACACATTAATTACTAGCGGAATCTGTGACCTGTATTACTTGCATACAATAATACTTGCGGATGATAAGGTAATCATTAAAAACCATAAATACGACCTCCAGAGATCGCTGTTTAATAATAGCAAGTTTGTTCAAATTATGACAAGAACATAAGACAAAAATTATGACATCTCTATGGAGAAGACAAAAACTATGGCTTTTGTGGGAAGCGGGTGTCACATTTTCGCTATTTTGGTTGTGACATCACTTATGATGCAGATCGTGAGTTGATCATAACTTGGCTAAGGTACAGTGGTTCAGTCATATGTGGAATACAAAGAAATACAAAAGAAATAGAAAGAAATCAGTCAAGCCTTGTCAAGGAATACAAAAAAAAAAAGGCTCGACTAAACTTTGTGTTGTGTGCTTCTGAAACATGGGCTCCGATGAAAGAATATCTTATTAGAATACAAACATCGGTCATGAGATTCTTGCGGTCTCTTAAAGGCTGCTCACGAAGAGATAGACTTTATAATGACTTTATAACTCAAAGAATTAAAATTTTCACTTTAATATCCAAGATCGCATTGCGGAAAACAAAGACAGGTTGGCCAAGAAGTTTTGGCAATACGAGCCTATCAGACAAAGAAGAACAGAAAAACCTAGGAAGCGTTGGTAAAGTGGACGTATTTTCTTTGCATCCTGAGGTGATTCGCCTATTCCCTAATGGAAAACTAAGACCTGTGAACCTGTAACAGAATATGTGAACGCACCACCCCGAGGCAATGTTATGTTAGATTATAACACGACATTGGGGGCTGTGATTACAACTCACATTGTACTCCTCCGGAGTGACTATGTAGTCGCTGTACGAGTTGCATAGGCCGGATATGAGCACCTGTTTGTCGGAAGTGTATCGAAACGACTCTTGCAGCGTATCCCTGAGCCGGCGTCCAGACATAGTGGTGAACTCACCGGGAACACAGGCAATGGCGACGTCTCCCACTGTTGCCAAATGTGTCGACACTATGCTCGGTTGCCATTCATACGGGAACGTGTACTGTGAACAATGAGATAACCAGAACCGGAAGAGATGAATTCGCTAATTCTAGTTTCAAGAAAAACTTATACAAACTGAAAAAATAAGCTAGTATAATAATTTTTAACGTATTCACTGTTTATATATACTTCATTTTAGGGTTTCAAGTGAATATCGAGTTTCGGTCTAATAAAAATGCAGGTTTTATGCGACGTTTCGAAATTTATTTTATCTCGTATTCATGCCTACAACATAAAATATAAGCAATATAATTGTAATGAGAGTTAATTATAATATAAAAGTTGTATGGTATTAACAGTGGCGTTGTTTTATACAGAATAACTAATAGTACTTACATATATTGTTGAGTCATAGATACACACATACACAAGCTATACACTACACTACGATACAAAAACATGATACATACTGCATAATGGCAATGTGTGAATCTATTTCGTGACTGGAGAAAGAGCGGAAGCACAAAGTAAAGGATTGTCGGGTATTAACGGTACCAGTGGAGGAGGGGGTTGATGGGGTTGTTGACCTGTTAGATATCTGTTGTATGTTTGTTTTCTGGGAACCTATAAGGTTGAATAACACTTACTGAGGCTCTGTACGTCGGTATTTTTGTTTTGAAATGATTGGTTTCTGTATGTATTATTTTTACTTTGTCGAACTGGAAGGTGTGACCATGTATGCGAGCGTGTTGTGTTAAGGCTGTTGGGTCATGTTTATTAGTTTTTATTTTATCGCAGCCGTATTTGTGTGTGTGTGTGTGTGTGTGTGTGTGTGTGTATATATATACTTCATTTTATTTCTGTGTGTGTGTGTGATTACTTATCTATTCTGTGTGTGTGTGTGTGTGCGCGCGCGCGCGCGCGCGCGGTTTGTAAACTACCATGAACTATTGAATATACAAATGTGAGGTCATATTCAATCAGTGTATTTTGAAATGAGCAGACTGCAATAGATAAAAGTATTCTGATACTTTGCTTTTTCGATTGATATTTCAGGAAATACTTGCCTCTCCGGTGGAAAGCAGTATCGGTTTCGGGTAGTGGCATTCCTGCTGCTCTCTGGAGGCGGGTAGCACAAAGTTCTTGACGGCGTTCCACAGAGGGTTGACAACGACAGTACCTTGCTGGAACAGGGGTGAGCCGACGCCGTCCGTGGTGCCGGCAGCAAAACTGTACCCCATAGCCGGCTTACAGCCTCTCACCTGCACAAACGTCACGATTATGCACTTGGTAAACCTAAATTTAATCATACTGCAGTAACAAGTCGGTTATACGTCACGAATTTACTATTAACCAGGGCTTGATTTCAGGGGGAAAGCCCTGGAACGGCGTTCCGGAACCTCTTGGATCAAAAAATAAATTACCGAAAAAATTTATACGAAAACCAAAACCTAATTATTACAAAAATTTACTATTACTTTTTAAATTATGTCCCTCATCAGCCCCACTACAAAACTAAACATTTGTCAAAATCAAACACCAGCACTCATCTTTATCTTAACTACTATCGTTCAAAAAATGTCCAAATAAGATATGGAGAAAATGATATAAAAAAACTTACTTCAAAATTAAAACTAATTACATGAAAGCAACTGATTGGGAGCTTCCAAGAATATGTGCATTCCAGAATTTTTGCGGAGAGTGTTTCTACCTTGAAATATGCTATTGAATCAATAGCGATATCTTCAATTGAATGCGAGAGGGCTGACGTCTGGCCATCATACAGCATTGGACACAAAGAGTAAGGAGAGGAAACAAACAATATGACGACACAATGATGAAACTATGGAAACTTTTTTAAATGTCCGAACCACCGAAACCATTACTTAGAGTATGATTGAGGCTCCGGGATGAAGTCATCATGAGTGACATGTTTTCTATTGCCATGCGGCTAGCCTGACGATGAAGCTCTTTAGAAATATCAGTAAACTATTGCAACAGTACAATTATATTGAGTACTGTGCATTGAGTATTTTAAATAAGCAATTAGAAGATATAAATAACGCATTTAAATAATATTAATCATTCAGACTGCAATATAAATTGCAATGGAAACACCTGACTTGCGTGTTAGGACAGGGAGCAAAGCAGCTGCTCTCTGCATGTGAGTACACAAGTAAGTGTATGTGTGTGTGACGACCGGTTCATTCATGAAAGGCGCCACCCTTTCGATAACGATATAAATTAATTGTATTTAATTAATTTACTAGGCTTATGTGCACAGTAGCGAAAAACTGAAGACACCGTTAAAATAACACAAACACATAGATAAAAAATAGTGCGAAACGAACAAAAAGTGAAATGATAAGAAGATAAAATTTAATAGTAATTAGAGTAATTAAGATAAAGAAAAACGGTTTTGTGCATGATGAACGCCTAAAAATTAACGATCGAAAGAATATCGTATAATGTGTCAAAGACTTCGCAATTCGCGAAGACGAGCAAATGAAGTGTCATTAGAAAGCGGGATTAAAAGTGACGCGCTCGACAATTGCGAACAGGCAGAATATTATCAAGACATGATTTCGGCGCCTTGGGTATAAATAGGAGGACGCGCCATCATCGTCCCCTTACTCGTCAGATCATCATAGCAGCCGGAGGCGCTGTCCAAGGACTACAACTTTTTTTGGTTCAATCATCAGGACTGCCGGAGGCTGTGTCCAACTAGTAGAGCGTCTAGAGTTGATCGACAGCCAGAGCAGCTAATGCAGCAGAGTACGAGAATCCAGTGATCCATAGTACGAGCAGCCAATGCAGCAGAGTACGAGCATCCAATGAAGCAGAATACGAGAATCCAGTGACGAGGGACTACAAGACTCCAAGACTACCCAACTCCAGGATTTCCACGACAATAAGGGTCATTTGTATCCAGGACGAAGAGGACACGCTTCAGATGCACCACACAAATAACAAGGTGACAAATAACCATGTATTCATAAGAAACCGAGACTAAATCCAAAGACTGTAAATATCAAAGAAAAAATAAAAAAAGAATAGACAATTAGATTCTAAGATGATTCAAATAACTGTATAATTGTAAATGTGTTGTGTTTGTACATTAAGTACCATAATATGAGAAGACTGTTAAACAATAAAAGTTAGTAGAAACTGTAAATTCAAAATCTATAATTATTAATAATAAATGTCAACCTCGTTAGAGGAAGTAACAGTAAATAACGCAGATGCAGTTATGAAGAGAATTTAGTAGTTATAAAGAAAAAAAAGAATTAGATAATTAAAAGATTAAATAAAATAATAATTGAGCTAGCTGAGAGCAGGAGACAAATTGATAATAATGTATTAGATTAAAACATTATATAATATGTTTGTGTGTAAGGTAGTATTAAGAATTATGCGTAATAAGCACATAAAAATTATGACAATTTGGGATCGTAAGATAGATAAGAGAATTATTTGTAATATAAAAGTGCAAATTGCACGTAATAAGCAAGTAAAAATAATAATGAGTTTAAAACTGAAAATCAAATAAGAAATTGTTAATAAAAAATTACATGAATTTTAATAAAACTTTATAGTGTTATTTATTACGAGTACACGCTCATTAAAATATAACATAAGAACATTAAGAGAGGTTCTTACCGTTATATAAATGTCGCCCAACAACGTGTGGCCTCGAACATAATCATTTAACGATTAAAAAAAAAATTGTTTTGTTAAATGAATGCTCTAAAGAAAAATGTGTTAAAAGCAAAGATATATTGAAATGAATAACTAGTAGTATAGTAAATGTTATTACGTATTGTTGTGTAGTATAAAAGCTCAACTGGCGCTCAACAGGTAATAAATTTGTAAATGAAGTGTAATCGTAATATTAATATAATAATATATCAATAATAATAATTAAAGTAATAAATAAAGCGTAGCATAACCGGGTATCACCAATAATAATTATTTTAAAATATAATATAATAAATACGAAATATTTTAACATGGCAGCACCAGGAGGTTTTGATATGGAAGCACTTCAAAATATGATGCGTGCCTGGGTAGATGAAGTAAGTATAAAACAAAAAGAAGATAATAGAAAACAAATAGAAGAATTAAATCAGAATATGAATATATGAATAAACAAACCGAAAGTTTAAATGATAAACTAGAAAGTATCAATGATAAACTAAATAAACAAACGGAGGATTTAAAAGAAGATTTAAATAATACACTGAGCGAATTAAAACAAGAAATCACAGATAGTACGATGCAGTTAACTGATAAAATTAGCAACACAGATATGCGCATAAGTGAATTAGACAATAAGTTTAGGAAAGCCCTGCATGAACACACTGTTAGGTTAGAGAATAAGCATAAAGAATTACGTATAGAATGGAGGAAAGATTTAACAGACATTCATAAACAAATAAATGACAGGGTAAATGAACAAATGAATGTGATAAAGCATGAACAAGACAGTAAATACAGGATGTTCATGATCTATTACAAGTGACCACTAGTAAAACAAATGAAATAGAATCGCCCACACTTGTAATAGAGAACAAGATAGAAGAAACTTCCAAGACTGCGAAAGATTGTTCTGGAGAGGTGTCCAATATAAAAGATCACGTGAAGAGTGAAATGGATCAACTTCGGGAGGAATTACGGAAACGTCCGGCGCCGATGATGATGTATCCAGCACCCGTAGAAGATAGAATCTAGCTAATTTTTTCAGGTAATAAATGGGAGAAGAGTATGGAGTTTTTGGTCAACTGCGAGAAGGAAATGGAAAGGATTGGTAGTGCCATTAGTGATAACGATAAAATAGCCTTTGTT
This sequence comes from Magicicada septendecula, assembly GCA_034769895.1. Lineage (NCBI taxonomy): Eukaryota > Metazoa > Arthropoda > Insecta > Hemiptera > Cicadidae > Magicicada > Magicicada septendecula. The sequence goes on from CM068370.1 coordinate 71,715,923, forward strand.
ACTCGACATTTTAAAGAGTCAGCAGCACAATGGTATACCATAATACGTGATAACGTTACAAATTATCAACAATTCCGAGATGCATTCGAAAATAGATATTGGAATATTCATACACAACGGCAAATACGTGATCAACTAGAATATGAGAGATATAATGTTCACGGTCGTCAAAGTACGGAACAATATACAATCGCACAGATTGAACGAATGAAACATCTGGGTATTAAAACAATAGAAGAATTTTTAATACTTGTAACTCAATCCGAGAATATCACTCGCGGAGAAAACACTCAGCACACTTACCAACCATAAGGTAATTATAACCGTAATTACAGCCGTGATGACAATAAACCCACAGCATCACACACAGTAAATAGATCACCAATACAGCACATGGTAAATAAGTCCACTGTAAATTACGCGCGCCAGACGACACCACGAGCGGAATGCGATGAACAGGTGGAACGGCGAACGCAACAAAATAACAGAAGCGAAAAGGGAGGTTGCCTTTGGCCGAATACAAACAAACGGTTTCCCAAGCCGTATGAAAGGGGAGTAAACGCGGTAAAAATAAACAATGCATCAAAGAAACAATGTATCGGTACAGAGGAAGTGGCGAGTTCACCCTCGACTTCAAAACAATGACTTAGAAAATACAAAATGCGATATACAATAAACAATATCTATCCAGTCGACCTAAGAGACGAATTGCTTAGTACAGACCAGGATATAACCCGAGAGGAGCATGCTCACACAAAGTGCCCTATTGTTAATGTGTATATCAAAGATTGTCTAATTAAAATGTTAGGAGACACCGGTAGTCAGCTGTCAGTTCTAAACGCTACTTGGGTTCATGAAAATAAAAATCATTTTAAAAACACTGCGATGTTACCTGTAAATAACATGAATATTACAACTGCTACAAATAAACGAGAAAAAGTTAAACAACAAGCATATGTAACCCTGACATATGAAAAATTAGCTGTAGAATGTCCAATGATTATCATGAATAAGTTGATATATGATGGTATCATAGGAATTGATTTATTGAATGTGCTAGATGCTAAGATTGATATCAGTAATAATAAGATAATATGTAATTATAAGGGTGTTCAACATAATGTAAAAATGAATGAAGAAGAAAGACAGTATAAGGTAAGTAAGACACCTATTGTCTTAACTAAACCGAAGGTTCAATATGCACTAACTCTCGTTTGTTAAGGTGGATTTTAGCCATCGGGGAGTACTCATGCACCATCAAATACTGCAAAGGGAAGGATAAGAGCGTTGCAGATATTTTTATTTTAAGTCGTTATGTTCCAGAAGAATACGAAGAGAGATACGATAAGGAGGACAATGAAATACGTCTTTTACCTATTAAATTCAAAGCTAGCAATGAAGTAAAAGGAATGCTACAAAATTTAGCAGACGAACAAAATCGGGATGTTACAGTGAGGAATTTAAAAAATCAATCTCAACTACAAGCTCAGTATAAAATACATAACAACATTCTTTTCAGACTATATTACCTTTTTAGATACAAGTTTATACGTATGTTACATACTTTATATGGCTTTAAGAATGTAGAACTCCTTTGTAAAAACCCGATGTAAACTTATACGCTAATATAAAAAATAAGTATATTTGTGTCTGTACAACTTTTGAATTGGTGCGTTCCGGCAACTATAATTTTAGAAATCAACCACTTCCTTTAACCGTCTACCAGATAGCCTGCGACAAGTAACAACTCGAATGTTACAAGTTGTATAATCCTCTTCACTCAGAGACGTCCGTCCATTAGTGGATAATAATGAACAAAATTAACAAGAACAATGCTCACTCACAAAAATATTTTTAAATCACAGTGAAGTGAATTAATGCTATAGGGGATGCCTAATCGCGACACGGAGAAGTAAAACGTCACACTATTGTTGCTGCTAACCAAGTCCTGTAACGTTGTTGGTGAATAGCAGTGGCGGCTGATGGTTGAAAAATTTGGGGGTTGCAGATCGGTTTCATGGAATTAAATTGTTTTATTCTCTGAATAGAAACTGCCCAAGTCTCCTCCCCTCCAAAAAATACACAAAGAAAGCAAAATACTGCAATTTTAGTGTCACACCCACGTAACCACAAATATTTATTGTATGAATCTTTTTGACATTTACAATTAAATATTCTGTTACCTGATTTTATACTTTGATTAAAATCTGAAAGGTCTGCTGTAGGCCTACCTACTCTCTGAATTTCAATTTTTTCCTCAGTAGGACCTACACTGAACGCTGTTCTCGTTAATTTTTCGACAGAATTCGTTGCGTCCTACCAGTTAAATATAATAAATATCTTACACTATGTCACCTCAATCCTTTACATGTACTATTATTTAGATTTAACGATGAACAGGATTGACGCTTATGCTCTGTATGACGGTGGTTGGCGTGTGGACCCTTGGCCTACCTGCTGCCTCTCCCCCATTGTAATACTTCCGCCCGGGCTCGACAGCAGCTAATTGCTGCGTGAGTCACCTCACTGTGCGTCCAGTATGAAACAATTTTTTTTTTGCCTCGCCCAATACTGGTAAAATTTTGTTATATTTGAAATCAGCGAAATAATACGATGAAAATTACACCAAACACGACTAAGGAATATTAAAAATTGGGCGTTATAAAGTAACAATGACTGAATAATTACAATTACTTTATTTGTATTATTTATTAATATTTTTTAGTCGTGTTTGGTGTAATTTTCATCGTATTATTTCGCTGATTTCAAATATAACAAAATTTTACCAGTATTGGGCGAGGCAAAAAAAAAATTGTTTCATACTGGATGCACAGTGAGGTGACTCACGCAGCAATTAGCTGCTGTCGAGCCCGGGCGGAAGTATTACAATGGGGGAGAGGCAGCAGGTAGGCCAAGGGTCCACACGCCAACCACCGTCATACAGAGCATAACTGACACTAACAACGAACTTCCAACCTGGCGCACCACGTGTTATTTACCAACAAACAGACTGATGGCGCCGTGACGTACAAGCGGGGTTTGCAGTCCCTAATCACACCAAGCGAGGCTGTACCGCTGTAATAGGAACAACCAAGTTTAGCCAGCTAGAGCACTACTCCATTGTATTTCCCCGTATACAAAGCGCGGCACAGTTGGTGCATACACCGCGGCAAGAGCGTGTACGGTTTTTAGTGTTCCTCTGCGCTTTTCAAACAGCAAATGATTAATTACGATGATTTAGCTTCAAAACACTATTATTAGTTATTGTTTTATTCATTATTTTACAATTAAAAATACAATTCGGGAATTATTGGTGGTTGTACAACCGTGCAACATAAGCACGGGCCGCCACTGGTGAATAGTAAATCAAAGAAAATAACAAGCGTTTAAACAATAAACGTAACCTAAGCTTTACTACCGGTGATTTTCTCTTTCTGCGCTTTTTCATAATGGACTACGGTATTTCATGTATACGCTTAATTTCTGTTCGTTAATTATGCAAAACGGTATTTCGTTATTAATCTTTACAAAAGTTATACAATATACAGTAATTACTTTTTATTTTCAAGTCAGATATTTGGGATTCCTATCTGCGGAGAGGAGGATATTCTACCAACCGTAGGTTACGGGTTTGGTCCCAACCACTGACGGATAATCAAATTTCTACCATAGACGGTGTTCAGAATTCCTATATATTTTCAAAATCGTTTCTTAGCAGATTAATAAAGAAAGTTGTGTTAGTGGTTAAAATCACAAGCTGAATTATCACTGTCACACCACTATATAAATAATCGGAATATTTTTATACAGTGGTGTGCAACAGTGATAATTCTGCTTGAAAATCGTTTCTAGTGACGCCATTACACGGACCGCAGTCCTTGGAAAACCTGCAGATTATTGATGCAGCGGGTTTTCTGCACCCTATAACGCTGGTTTTCTTATCCGTAGGGTAATGCCCTGATCCTCTGCTCACTCGTACGTCCTGCGAGGATTCTGTTGGTTTTTGGTGCTGGTAGGGAGACTGTTTATTTCGGAAGTCAGACAACTTTCCTGGATAAACAGCTGCATCCTTATAGGTGCGATTGGGATTTATATAGTAGATCCTGTTGGAGTCGGATCGCATACATCCGTACGCTACAATAATAACTGTTACTAAATTTGTTTGTACCGCCAAAGCAGTTTGGAAAAAATAAAGACAGTTAATACTCTACCTACCTCGATACCTAGAAACCTCCTCTACCAAGATAAAAGGTAGGGTACAAACAAGATAGTGTGGCTAGCACTATAATCCAGCACTGTGATAGGCCTACTCATTTCTCTAGGTTAAGGATAAATAGACCTTGACAGCATTTGGTACTCTGGAAATGAATGCGAGATATCCAATAATGGTGGCCAAGCACCACATTCGCTGATTTGCCAGCTTTCTGGACTTGAAAAGTAAAACTACATACACTCTGTTTCAACAAAATTCCAGTTCGACGAAATTCTCCTGTTAGCACCCTGTAGCGCGAATGTGCTTACAGCATACAAGTAACTATATAGCCTACTACAGTGTAATAAGCATTTACAATGAAAAACATAGGCACAGTAAACCGCACGATATAACAGTTACAGTATATGAGACAGACGTTTCGGAAAAAATTGTACAGACAGATTTATATTGGCCAGTTTACAAGATTATACTGATCAATATTGGGTTAATTGCAATATTGGGTTAATTTTTACAATAAGCTAACCCGGTCCACATCATAACGCAAACTTCGTTGTAAATATCTTTTTTTTTTGTTAATGTTAATTCGCCACTGCAATCTTTAAAAGCTAGAATAATACCAGGGAACCTGTTATTAAAACCGTACGTAACATTAAAGTTATGTGCAGAGCCTGTCTCGAGCCAGGCTGAAAAAGGGGTGAGAAGGCTTAACAGTCTCTTCAAAACCAGGATTCATCTGTCCAGGATAGTAGGTCCCTATAAGGGCTTTAGACGGATACGGTGTTGTTTTAGTTACACATTGGTTTATCAAAGGCTACGGAAGGAAATCCCGGCAAAAAACTATCCGTTCCTCCAGGTTATGGTTGTAACCGTACGTCATGTAAAAATTTCTCCAAAACAAGTTCCAGAAACCACGTTGAACGAAAACCAAAGCAGAAGATATACGGCTAAAACAATATTATACTGGGCCTAAAGAGGACCGGACTTAACCTGACCTAACCCAACCTAGCCTAAACTAACCTAACCTATAGAGGAAGACCCCGCCCGCTCTCTTATGAGGATTTTATAGTGCCTGAGCAATGGATAAGAAAAGTTTAAAACAAGACGAATGGATGAACTGAGGTATATAGAAATAAAGAACAAATAATGACTTCTCTCCTCTAAGGCGAAAAGTTAAAAAAGAAAACGTAAACTCTAATAGTCATGCGGAGTGGACATTGTGTTTACTGCAGAATATAATGACGATACGATTCTGCTTTCCCTAAAACACACTGCTGTCTTTTCAAAGCGTTGCTGTTGAGGGAAGGCACCAGATTATCCGGTAGACGTTTCACAGATGGTACACACTCTACCAGCGAGGCGCTTCGATACCTACTTTCTGTTACTTACATTGTTTATTTTTATTATTAATATTTGGTATATCTTACGTAAATAAGCTCGTATACTTATTATCTCGTGTACATTCGTTTGATTATCTATTGACTGAAATCATGTCCCATCGAAAACGGAGTTACATCATTCGTTACTTTTATAAAGTAGCCTAAATATAATATAACATTTTCTTTGTGTATAATAATGGCTGCAGACGTAGCTACCGTTGAAATGTTTTATGAAATACTTTTGTGAAACTAATGTAAATCTATTCTCATTGGCTTATATAGAGGAAGAAAGGTCAATGTGGTATGGATATGTATGAAGAGCCTAACAGTCCCATTGAAAGAGGCGATGAGAAAAATGAAATTGGATCAGTAGCGATCAGAGGTAGCCCCCTCCCAACTGTAAATTAATATATTAATAGGAAAAATAATATATTTTATATTACAAACTTTGTACATAACGCTGAAAATTCTGAAAATAAATCGTTCATTTTTATGACTCGGTAGTTTTTTATGAAAGCTAAGTAGACACTGTTTTAAAAAATAAAAATCTTAACCGCCATGTTGTGGTTTCATAAAAGTCCAACAGCCACTGTAGCTGCCGTGGTCGTAAATAAGGATCTACCGTAATGGATTTTGGAGACGTTAGTTACTCCAAAAAAACTCGTTACTAATACTGATAAGCGAATCGGGTACGATAACAGTTGCGCTCAGTAAAATCCTGGATCCGCCTGTGATTGGAGAACGAACCCTAAAGGAACCGAGCTGATCGGAGAAGTCGCTAGAGTGAAGGGAAGCGGCGGCCGCCGCCATAGTGATCCTCATTTGATGACGGTGTAAAACCAGAATTACGGATAGGAATTTGTCTTTCTGTTCATAACTTTCCCTCTTAATCTTCTAGTAAATTCGTTCCTTCGTATGTTCACCACTTACCTCTCTGACAATTCTAGTGTATTCGTTCTCGTAATTAGTGGAGTAAGAAGGCATGTCCACATACTGGTGAGCGTACTTCACCGGTCCCGTCACATTCTGACCTCCTTCGGACTGCAGTAGCTTCTGTAAAATTTACGAAACTTCTTGTAGATATTATCTCAGTGTTACTAAAATCACAAAAAAATGCTTTTAAGCATTAAGAACTGAGGTAGCCATAAACCATCTATGTGAGGAACAAATATATTTATATAAAAAATCACATGAATTGTAATACTGGAAGCTTTATGGTATTCGTTTTTATACGCTGTATTCATCACAATAAATGGAATTACTGATAGATAAAACTTACGCGGTAAAAAAACATAGGGTACGTGTTACAGAAGTTTTTATCTGTGCATACTGTCTACGGATGGGTATTACCCGCCTACATATATTTTGAAAGAATTTTCATAAATTATGGAGATTGTACACACACACAAATACTCTCGTGTTTTCAATATTTTCTTTATCGTCTTTTTTTGAGCTATGTGGAACTATAAATAGAACACTAAAAAGTAAAACAAGGCGTGAGGCAAAATTAAAATTCTACAAAACAATGGCTGTTCCAGTGCTATTATATGGCAGTGAATCGTGGATTACAAAACAAAGAGATAAAAGCAACATACAATCAGCAGAGTTGAGATTTTTAAGAAGGGTTAAAGGATGCACAAGAAGGGTTCATATAAGAAATTACGACATACTGAAAGAATTAAATATATATAATCTAAATGAGAAAATTTAGGTCGCATAGATGAAGACAGATTACCGGTAATTGTAAACAAGTACAAGCCTTCTGGAAGAAGGGATGTAGGGAGACCAAGAAAGAAATGGATCTGATAATGTGGAGTCGGAACGGGCACATTGCCTAATCCCTGAAGTGTAGAGGAAGAAGATTTTGTAAGCAGAATACAACGTTTCTGTAATGAGCATTTCTGTGCTTGGCGTGTGTTGTTTGCTGCTTAAAAAAATAATGCTTAACAAACAGAATCACGGGAGTGATGTGTGTTTAAGCAGGTTTTCCATACCTCGAGTCATATGTGGACTCTGGAAATGACTCCTCTAGAGACATTGAAAAACGAGTATTATCTGCTAATAGGTGTTACTACGGACTGGTAAAACATTTTAAATAAAAATTAATAAGTAAAGAGACATAAGCCACGCTCTACGAGACCTTGATCAGACCGGTTCTGATGTATGGCTCGGACTGCTGGGTGCCAAAAAAACTAGAGGAGCAGAAACTAGCCGTGTTTGAGAGGAAGGTACTGAGGAGAATCTATGGCCCTGTGAAGGAAAACGAGATTTGGAGGCGACTGCATAATCGAGAGTTGTACGAAAGGTTTAAAGATCTTCCGATCGTGCAATTCACACAAATTAACAGATTGCATTGGGCCGGATATGTGCAGAGAATGGCGGAGGATAGAATCCCAAAAAAAATCATGAATTATTTACCGATGGGAAGGAGAAGGAGGGGAAGACCACGTACAAGATGGCTGGACCAGGTTGGTAAGGAGGCAGTGAGGCTGGGTGCAGCAAACTGGTGGACATTGGCCGGGAGTAGAGACCAGTGGGGAAGATTTCTTTTGGAGACCACGGCCCGGACTGGGCTGTATCGCCGAGGATGTATGTATGTAATGTTAGTTACAGTATAGGACTTACCAAAGCGGCTTCAGCGAGTCTTTGTCCTATGATTTTTGTGCTTTCAAACATGTCTTTGCCGGGTCCCACAGCGATGCAATAATCTCTACGACACGTGCTTGAGTGAACGTCACACTCCTCGCCACTGATGTGACAACGTGCTCCTCGGATGTTGGGAGAAACGTCTCCCAGGTTGCTGCCGATAAACGCTGCTACATACGGACCCTGCAATACAAATGTAATAAATATACAGGGTTCCATCCCAGTCTCCATCACAATCCATTCCTGTCATCATGTCTGTAAACAAACTCTAAGCAAGATTATCTCACTAGTAGTTTTAATAGAGAACGCTTGACAGCAAGAAATAAGTAAATCCTCATCAAGTAGAGCTTAAGAGGAAGTTGTCCCAACCTTTTGCTGTTAACTCGGGAGTAAGACAGGGATGTTTTCTATCCCCTATCTTGTTTATCGTAGCGCTGGACGGCATGTTGGGAGAGGCAATAAATAGAAAACGGGGGATTCAGTGGGGCTTAAATAGCCGTTTGGAGGAACTGGATTATGCGGATGACCTATGCCTTCTTGCGGAAAGCCTACGAGATATGGAAATTAAATTGAACCATCTGAAAATAGAAGCCAAATAAGGAGGCTTAAAGATAAATACAAAAAAAAACAAGGAAATATGTATTAACCATAGAAATATTTCTGATTTGATACTAGACGGCAGAGTTATAGAAAGGGTTGAGGAATTTTGCTATCTGGGTAGCATGGTTAGTCAGGATGGAGGTGCACCCACATAAGTCGTATAAATAAAGCAAAAGGAGCATTTGCACAGTTACGACCAGTATGGAGATCAGCCCATATACGCAGGAAGACAAAACTCAGCATATTTAGCTCAAATGTCAAATCGGTATTGCTGTATGAGGATGTGAGACGACCTGGAAAGTGACAAAGGACATCACCACAAAGTTACAAATTTTCATAAACCGTTGCCTGGGGTACATGATGAGAATTTGGTGGCCCAAGACCATCTCAAACAGAGCTCTATGGGAGGCCAAAATTCAGAGTACCATCCAACTACAGACAAAGAGAAGAAAATGGAGGTGGATCGGTCACACCCTGAGAAGACCACCAGAAAATATCGCTAGACAGGCACTGAATTGGAATCCGCAAGGTAGCCGCAGACGTGGAAGACCGAGGAACACCTGGAAGAGGACTATGGAAAGAGAGCTGGCTGGTGTTAACAAGACATGGAAGGAGGTGAAGGCCCTGGCAATGGACAGAACACGCTGGAGAAATTTCGTCGAGGCCTTATGTTCCACCTAGGAATTTAAGAACTTAAGTCAGTCATCAAGCAATATTTAGAAACAACTTCAGTACAATTTTCCGTCTGCTAACAATAACAGAAATTCGGAAATTGCGTACGAATGTTGTAAATATTACAAAAAACCGTTTTGTGCTAGTATTTGTCGATTACGGTAACATGCTGAAGCTACACGAAGATTGCACTGGAAAAGTTAGAAGATGTGAGATGTTAGAAGGCTAGGAAAAACTATATATAGATTCTGTCTACAATAAGTGAAAAACTAACAGGTAAGTTTAAACTGCTCATCTTACAGGTTTGAAATTATATGCAGTTCTACTAATGTAAATTGGATCATTTCAATTAAATTTGAGATTTGCGAGTACTCCAAGTGTTCAACTATGCCTAACCTGCACTTTGTCGTAGAGTATTTCAAGGAACGAATAATCCCTACAAAAAAAGCGTACTTCTTCGAGAGAAAATATCACCTTCTGATACAGTGGATTTTTGCTCAGCTCTCCGTCTATGTTATAATCATAACTTAACCAGACCATTCTCTGAAACCACTCAGTGACTGAAACTCACAAATATCAAGAATGTTTTAAAGTCCTGACTATGTACACTGACAGACGATGAACTATCATTTCTAGTTCTGACTGCAATAAATGTTGCTCCAGAGTATCCAACTATTAGCTTATGGATTTCCATATTGTCTGCCTTATAATGCAAGCAACGACGTTGTGAATAAGCTGCATAAGTTCAACCCTATGTGCGGGACCAATAGGCGAACCCTTAAGTCAGCAAGTAAAGGAACACGCCTAAAATTCTACAAGGTGATGATGGCTCTTCCCACACTTCTTTATGGGCCTGAGAATTGGACTTTAACGAAAGGCCAGGCCAGTCGCATCCAAACGGCTGAAACGAGATTTCTCAGGCACGTGATAGGGTATACTCTGCATGATCATAGAAGAAACGCAGATGTACGGCAGGAACTGAATATTATGAGTATACTCGACAGGATCGCCCAGTATCGGCTGGATTGGTGGGAACATCTTTGCCGAATGCATGACTGCCGCATCCCCAAACAACTATGGAACTACAAGCCGAGGAGACAGAGGGGTGTGGGACGTCCGAGGAAGCGCTGGAGTGACCAGGTCTAATCTTTGCCTATTTGAGACCGGAACAAACCATTCTTGGTTTAATCCTTGAAGATGATGATGATAATTTGCAGATTCCATCGGACCTATTTCAATACCGGCATAAACAGAAATTATTAGCTTGTGACACTCTGCTGTCACTCAGCCACGATCAATGAGGTACTCCTATATATGTTATCAAGGGTGCTTCTGTATTTACCCCTGTCAGGCCTATAGAAACCCGAGCTTTGTCATCGTGAGCAAGAAAACCTACTTGTATTGGTCCAAGAATTGAGGGTAGATTTTCCATACGACGTACAGATACTGTAAAAAAGTGACTGCCAAGTGAACTACGATGTTGATAAGACTGAGTCCAGGAACGTTTAACAGCGAGAGTTTAAACATGCTATCAACCACACACAGTAGTAAAATTTCTTGGGAATAAACGAAGGTATGTTCCGCTATGAATGATGTCGAAGCCCATTATCTTTTTTAAGTTTTGTGTTAGTTCACTCCGAGTTTTTATACTAGGAATTCATCTGCCTTTTGCCTAGCATCGTTTCATCTCATGTGTATGTCTATCTGACATAAGCATTTCTTTGATCCTCCCGTCCCTTTATCAGCAAAAGTAAGCAAAACTTGAACCCCCCTTGAATGCCCGTTATACTTGAACGGACCCGAAGTGTAACATAAAATTTACCCAATCCTTATACAGATGAAAAATAATCTCAAAGTAAAAAAAAAATTAGTAACAAAACGAAAAAAGTATTTTTTACAAAAAAAGATTTTACTCCGCGGATGAATTAGGCAGAGGACACTACCAAAAGCGAATGATCTACTGTTAGGGCAACGTATAAGGTACAAATGGAAGGAGGGACGACGGCATTAAATATCCTTAGGTTATTTTTAATTCTATTGGTGTTTCAAAGTAAACAGAGTCTAAACAGTCTAAAAAAAAACGGAAATACGTAAAGGGGCTACTTAGTCAATATCGTAATTCAAACTATTTAAAAAAGTTGACGAAAATGTCAAACAGGTGTGATAAAGGATTGTCAAAGTTGTAGTGGTGATGATAGCGTCAAACTTACTTTACCGATCAAGGCGCCTGGAGGGTTCATCTGTTGCTCCACCAGGATCTCTGCGTATCCCAGATTGTCGGACGAGACCAGGGTGTTACTGTTGTTCATGCTGGTAGCGTGGACCGCGTACCAAGTTATAGAACCCAGTGGTATACCGTCCACGCTCTCGAATTTTAGCTGCACCATCCTACTGTCTACATCGTACTCGTACCTGTAACATACGCACAAACATTACAACGGACGCAACAAATTTATAAGAAAATTTGCCTTGTTGTGACGCAAAAGCTTTCTCGATTCTTTATCATTGATCAAGGATCTTATTGTATCTAATATTTTTAATTTTAGAAATACTTGTGTAATTAATCAGATGTTTGGTTATTTGGTGTTCTGCTCTAAGGCAGGTCTTTAAATGGTAAAACCTCTCCAAGCTGTCCTATCGCGTGCCAGTCTTTTCGTTTCTTCGTAACACCCTCCGATGTTAATGCTATCTATTAACTTCATTCTTGTACGCCCTCTTCTTTTTTCTCCTTCTATGACACCCCCATGGCCGTTGTAAGCAAGCAGTCTCTTCTTAAACAATGACCCAACCAATTCCTTTTCCCATTTTCTATTTCCTTCAGACTCTTCTCTCTTCCCCTATTCTTCTTAAAACTTCATCATTTCTTACTTTATCAACACACCTAACTTTTTCCATTGCTCGCCAAACTCACATCTCAAATGCTTCTAATCTTTTCTCATCCTCCTTCCTCAGTGTCCATGTCTCTGCACCATATAAAGCAACGCTCCACACACAACATTTGGCCAACCTTTTTCTTAAATTCTTATTAATTTTGCCACACAGCAGTCTTTTCTTCCCATTAAATGCCTCTTTCGCTATAGCAATTCTTGTTTTAATTTCATGAGTGCAGGACATACCTTCACTTATCAAGCTTCCAAGATATTTAAACAACTCCACCTGTTGTATTTTGTCTAGAAAACATGTCTAGAAAGTTGTTTAGAAAGCATGATATTTGTAGACTTAGATGTAAGGAATAGTATGTGTCTCTAAATATCTTTCCATTCTAAAAAATGTCAACATCGCCTACAATTGGTGTATCTTGTACACACAAAATGACGACTCCGGAATACGACCCCCTGTCCCAACGAAGAACTTGGACAGCTGATGAATTAGTCAGAGGACACTAGCAAAAGCGGATGATCTACTTTTAGGACAACGGTATAAAGTACAAAGGGAAGGAGGGACGACTGCATTATATGTCCTCGGGTTATTTTTAATTCTATTGGTGTTTCAAAGTATACAGAGATTTTGAACAGAGAACGATCAAAGAAGGTCTGGAAACTTCACGTTTGGCCACACGGCGACTTGCAACGTCTCCGAAATGAGGTTGCAAGAACAAGGTTCAGACACTGTAAAATCTAGCTTCTGTTTCTGTCTAATCGCCTTAGTTCCGTTGTACACTATGTAAACATCTAAACCGCATATATTAATATATATGCCGCATATGCAGAGCACCGTCGACGTTGCGTTTCCTGATATAACCAACGCGAGCCTACGATACTCTTCAGTATTTCATTTTTGTATATATTAAATCTCTATTTGACGAAACTATACTATTTAATACCATACATCATTAGGGGTTTTGAAAGCTATGTACACAGTAGAAGTTTTCCGAGGTGAAAAGGAGGAATTTGTCTTCATCGGGTAATAACATTTTTATAACTTATTTCATTCTCAGTTAATTTTGAATATTGATTATAAACGTAAGTTTTATGAACGTAAGCAAAAGTTGTATATAAAAAACGATACACCATGAGAAAGCACTATAGTACCTGGCCCTCTCGCTGTGTGGATTCGCCATGTACGCTGTAGGACTCCTGTTAATGCTGACGTCGAAAACCATAGCGTCCGACATTGATATCCTTCCCTCGACCATGTTGCTGTGAGCTCTCTTTATACTCTGCAAAACACGAGAATAATATAGGCTACGTTATATAGTGATATAATAAAATTGTAGAATTTACACATACCAATAGCCTGTATTACTATATGTGCAAATGTAGGTGTTCATTCTTCGCTTACCAGTTTATGTAACGTGCATTGTTAACTTTCTGAAGACAAGATAAATACGGCGTTTTAGATATTGTTAAACAATTACGGAACGTTCTCGAACAATGGCTCCCAACAGATGCGCGTTTCTGCCAACTTAAGTACCCTCTAGAGTTTTCGAGTATAAGTTAGGGACGCATATTATGAAACCCTGCAGGCTATAAACAGCCAACACCTGCTGTTTCGTTTCAGTTTACGACGGGCGATTTACTCCGTGCGTCTCAAGTGGTTATCAGTGGAAAATGTGCGGGACTCTATTAGTAGATATTATTATTACATGTGGACAAATTTAATTTCAGTTATTGTACGAGTATAATCTTGTCGAATAACTTGTTGATTACAACTGCTGTTTGTGATTAATTAAAGCTGGTAATTACTGTTCATTGGTGTCTATATTTTGTTTCCCACTGTACCATACGACGATCAGTTAGATCGTCGTAATAATATGGTTTAGTTACGTAATATTCGTCCGGTTACGGAATAATGTTTGGTAAACACAACGTGTTCTGTTTGTATACGTTTGAATACAATTGAAACGGTTCGGGCACACGGTAAAAACGGAAAAGAAAAAACGTCTTAAGTGAAATCGAAATTGAAACGAGAAGCAAATCAAAGAGTAAACGACATGTGGAACAGCGGGATGTATAATGTACAGGCCCGGCTCCAGGCAGGGGCGAACCGTGCCACCGCCCAGGGCGGCAGATTCCGGGATGTTAAGTTTTGAAATTGAGGGAAAAAATAAAATTACGCCTGTCGAGACTTTAAAATTTATTCAAGAGTATGGGTTCGCGCCAAATGTTGGTGTCGCTCTAAGAATTTTGCTAACATTATCTGTAACAGTGGCAAGCGGAGAAAGAACTTTTTCGAAGCTCAAACTTATTAAAACTTATCTAAGATCGAATATGTCCGAGACTCGCCTGAGTGGTCTGGCGAATATATCTATAGAACATCAGTTAGCTGAATCACTTGATTACAACGAAGTCATAAAGAGTTGTCAGTGTAAAAGCGAGACAAGTATTTTTTAACTAAGGTATATGGTAAATTACTTTTGTTATATTTCAATCATAATGAATTCTAGTTAGTATTTTAATTGTAAGTCATGATATAGGCACACTTTTTTATTGTCTCACGAATCCTTGTATTGTCTATAAAACTTTTATTGTAGCAGTTCGCTGCATCGTAAACGCGAAAAAGTTCTACTTATTTAATTAACACAACTATGCAAACATTCCTAGTCGTCATTTGAAGTCAATCGCCGTATCTTTAGAGTAGGTCTAGTGTGCGTGAATGTGTTCAGATTTAAAATGGGGGGGCACTCATAAATACTGCACAGGGCGGCAGAAGCGCTGGGGCTTGCCCTCTTAATGTACCAAGGAAGAGAGAATTCAACTGGACACGCGCTGCGAGAAGGATATAGCGGTATCATTGTCGTCATTTTTCGGCTAGACTAGATTAAGAAGGGATGAACAAGAGTAGGGGGAAACTGACAGTTCATTGCCGGAAGTGACGTCACACGGCGGGAAATTCAAAAATTGTGGTGGTGGGGGTAACCATGCGGTAGTTGGCTTTCGGCCATGTTGTCGTCGGCCAGCCTAAAGTGGGGTAATGTGTGCGTTGATTGGCGGAGGCGTGGCCTTGTTCGCCGTTCGCCGTTCGCCGTTGACGTCGTCGTTGACGTCGTCATCGTCGCTGGGCGGCGGCCTGGTGGTGGCTTGATGGCCGCCCGTCGTGGTGGGTCGGCGGCGGCCATGTTGGAAAAGCTGCGATGTTGTCGGGTTGTGGATGTGTGTAGTGGTTAAGGTACGGCCAGGTTGCCGATTCGTGCATGTGTTATAGTGTATGGGTATGTATATGTAAGGGGTTTTTCCGGAAGTTCGGCCATGTTGGAAAAGCGTCGTCGGTGTTGCCAACTTGTGCTGGGTTTAATCGACGTTGTCGGTTCGGTGTTATAGTGTACGGGTTGAATATATGTTTACACTGCCGCCATTGTTGCCAACTCGTGCGTGTGTTATAGTGTACTGGTTTCGTATATATTTACACTGCCGTGCCGATATCGTCGATGTTGTGTTTATGTGTTAAGTAAATATATAAACAGATTGAAAAAAACATGGTTACCCCCACCACCACAATTTTTGAATTTCCCGCCGTGTGACGTCCAGCAATGAACTGTCAGTTTCCCTGTAAGAAACACACATGATATGCAGTGTTCAATTCACTTATCTGAACAATTGCATTGTTGACAACTGTGTGTCTATGTGTTAAGTAAATTGTAGTATGCGAAAAGGATAGTTGAAAATAAACACTTATACAATGAAAAAATATGTACAAGTTAACAATTACTTGCTCGCTTGAAGAACAATTGAATACTGATACGAAGTTAGAAAATAAGCACTATTTTATATGCGACACGTGAAAGTTAGACTGCGCGAGACTTGAAGGTGAACGCTGGCAGTGATAGTCGCTCTACTTATACTATCTATGACAGTAGCGCGCGCAGCTATCCGCTCCCACTACCGAACTATTACCGCCGACAATCCCCCACTACCAACTCGGCGGCGGCCATGTTGGAAAAGGTGCGATGTTGTCGGGTTGTGGATGTGTGTTGTGGTTAAGGTACGGCCAGGTTGCCGATTCGTGCATGTGTTATAGTGTATGGGTATGTATATGTAAGGGGTTTTTCCAGAAGTTCGGCCATGTTGGAAAAGCGTCGTCGGTGTTGCCAACTTGTGCTGGGGTTAATCGACGTTGTCAACTCGGTGTTATAGTGTACGGGTTGAATATATGTTTACACTGCCGCCATTGTTGCCAACGCGTTGTCAACTCGGTGTTATAGTGTACTGGTTTCGGATATATTTACACTGCCACAATTGTCTCGATATCGTCGATGTTGTGTCTATGTGTTAAGTAATTGCATTGTTGCCAACTCAGTCAAGTAGTGTAAGAGTGTGCTGGTTAAGGTTTGGCCACGTTGGCAATTCGAGCGTGTGTTATAGTGTATGGGTTTGGATATATACTGTGTTTTCCGGAAGGGTGTCCACGTTGGAAAAGCGTCGACGTTGTCAACTTGTGCATGTGTGCTAGTTTAGCGTCGGCCACGTTGTCGGCTCGTGCATGTGTTATAGTGTACAGGTTTCAGATATATTTACACTGCCACCATTGTCCGGATATCGTCGATGTGAAGAGGTGAATTGCATTGTTGCCAACTCGAGAACTGTACTGGCGTTGGTCACGTTGTCAACTTGTGCATGTGTTATAGTGTATGGGTTTAGATATTTACACTGCTGCCGTTCGGATTTACTACTGCGGTGCAAAGTTGAATATCATTTCACTTGTAAAAATTGATTATCGTGCATTTGTGCAATTGTTCTGATTGACATTTCACTTATGAAACATGTATGATGGAAGGAAAAAAGGATAGTTGAAAATAAACAACTAAGCAAAGCAAAATTTACATATATTGTAATCAAACACACATAAAAATATACAATAAATTACACACACACACACACACACACACACACACACACAATAACAATATATGTAATCGTACGCGACAAATGAAGATGTCCATTCGGTCCTACTGTACAATTTCTACTATGTAAGCTCTATCCTTTTCTCCACGATAAATTAGTTGCAGCGAACACGGTACTAAATTTTTTAATTCCTCATCTTCGAAAATGCCTGCGTATCTCTTTGGTAGATATACACGATATTTGAGTTTAGGGTCTCTGTAATCTTGGAGAGTGACGAGTACAGCTTTCCCGTACTTTGCGTCTATATTCTGCATTTCTTCTATTGGATATTTTACGTCGATTATCAATTCCTTTATTTTTTTATACTCAATTGCGCTAATAGTTGCAAACTTTTCAGTGAATGACACCATTTTAAAATAAAGAATTTATAATTTTTCGTGCGTCTCTCAACGAATTAACGAATAACGCTCGTGCACAGCGAATAAATAGGGAGGTAGTTGTGGAGGTGGAAACCACTCAACGCACAGTAAGCGTTTATTTTTAACCGTGTGAACAGGATACGAGCTGATTTCTCACGGTTCAATGGGTAGGTGGGGAAGAGGGGAGTCGGTTATTTTTTATACGTCTAGACAGCACTCGTGCTTGTTCGAACATGACGTCGACGCTAATTTATTTTTAGACAGGTGATGTATTTAACTGTGTGAACAGGATACGACTTGATTTCTCACGGTTCGATGGGTAGGTGAGGAAGAGGGGTGGAAGTTATTTTTATACGACTAGACAGCACATGTGCTTGTTTGAACATGTCGTCGACGCTAATATATTTTTTGTCTAATCTAATTTATTTCTATGATGTAATCGATAGAAAGTCGACGACTGTTATTTTTTTACGTAAGCGCTAAACAATAATGTTAGTAATTTATCAGAAACATATTGATTCTTCTAAAATCTGATACAACCCACTCGCGTAAAGCGTGTACTCTAGTATTTGTACATGTTAAAAGGAAACGTGTACTTTACTAATATCGACACAAGATGTTCATCTCAAGGATGTACACGAAAGAGATGGTAACAACAAAAAAAAAAGCTCCCACACACAAAGTCACGGACGCGCACTTAGTTTGGCTTGCGTTCTGTTTCCCACACGCTGTGATAACAGATGGTGTCAGACAGCTTGTGTGTTCTGTTATTTAAAAAAATTTATGTACGACTACGTTCACACGCCGCGATAAACAGACGGCTAGACAGACGGAGTCGATTACATCATCATAACAACTAATGCACACTCATCAAAAAAAAATTAACAGCTGCCACACACACACACACACACACACACACACACACACACACACACACAAACACACACAAAATCAAAGACGCACACTTAGCTTGGATTGTGTTCTATTTCCCACAATAATTTATGTACGTCGCTAACTTTTCGTTCACACGCAACGATAACATATTTTCTGGAAATAAGCGGTACACGAGACAGGCTTTTCCGTGTATTGAACGTAATCGAGTTTAGGACAACAGAAAACTTCTAAATTTATAATAATAAAATGTACAATACGCTTCTCCAGAAATCTTTTTTTCTGTAATCCTTTTACGAACATAAAGTTAAAAGGAAACGAGTACATTACTAATATCGCCACAAGATGTTCGAACGATGTGTCCCCGTCCGTCCACTCTAATCTATAATAATGCTCCGTTAACCAACGGTTTGTCCTTACGTGATTTTGATTCGAAACGATTGTGTTTACTAGAGGTGAAAATATCAAATGCCTGCTGGCATATGCGATGATGTCCATAATGGCTAGTTACTTGCCGAGTTCGTTTCCATCGTCGTCAACAAAACTGTGAATGGTGGCGGGGGGCTTGGTCGAACAATGAAGGATTGTGGCGGTTGGCGGGTTCATAAAAGAAATAGTAAGGATGGCTGCTAATTTAAACAATACGAAGAATAAAAAATAAATTAAAATAATAAGAATAACACACTAAAAAATGACGAAATTTAAAAGGTTACAAAAAATTATAAGTCAAGAATGAAGAAATTAACGGAAAAGGTTGTTTAAGACCTGAAGATGTCAGTAATGACGAAAAGCTTAGTCGAACAATAAAAAAATTATAGCAGTTAGCAAATTCATAAAAGAAATAAAAAAAAAAACTGTGAAAGTCGTCAAGTTCATTGAAAGCTGTCAGACCAAGGTACAGCATGCCATAACCGATCGTAACGATATACCCATAACCGCAATGTCAACCTGCCTATCGTTGACGAAAACATTGCCAGCCATGTTCATTGAAAGCTGTCAGAGCAAGGTACTGCATGCTATGCCACGTTCATTGAAAGCTGTCAGACCAAGGTACTGCATTCCATAACTGATCGTAACGATACCCATAACCGCAATTTCAACATGCCTATCGTTAACGAAACCATTGCCACGTTCATTGGAAGCTGTTAGACCAAGGTACAGCATGCCCTAACCGATCGTAACGATATATCAACAACCGCAATGCCAACCTGTCTATCGTTAACGAAACCATTGCCAAGATAATTGAAATATGTCAGACCAAGGTACTACATGCCATTACCGATCGTAACGATATACCCATATAACCGTAATATCAACCTCCCTATCGTTAACGAAACCATTGCCAAGGTTATTGAAAGCTGTCAGACCAAGGTACTGCATGCTATATCCGATCGCAACGATATAACCATAACCGCAATATCAACCTGTCTATCGTTAACGAAACCATTGTCAAGTTCATTGAAAGCTGTCAGACCAAGGTACTGCATGCCATAACCGATCGTAACGATATACCCATAATAGCAATGTCAATCTGCATATCGTTAATGAAACCATTGCCAAGTTCATTGAAAGCTGTAAGAACAAGATACTGCATGCCATAACCGATCATAACGATATACCCATAACCGCAATATCAACCTGCCTATCGTTAACGAAACCATTGCCAAGTTCATTGAAAACTGTCAGCCCAAGGTACTGCATGACATAACCGATCGTAACCATATACCCATAACCGCAATATCAACCTGGCTTTCGTTAACGAAACCATTGCCACGTTCACTGAAAGCTGTCAGACCAAAGTACTGCATGCCATAACATGTCGTAACGATATACCCATAACCGCAATGTCAACCTGCCTATCGTTAGCGAAACCATTGCCAAGTTCATTGAAAGCTGTCAGACCAAGGTACTGCATGCCATAACCGATCGTAACGAAAAACCCATAACCGCAATGTCAACCTGCCTACCGTTAACGAAACCATTGTTACGTTCATTGAAAGCTGTCAGACCAAGGTACTGAATGCCATAACCGATCGTAACGATATACCCATAACCGCAATGTCAACCTGTCTAACGTTAACGAAACCATTGCCAAGTTCATTGAAATCTGTAAGACTAAGGTACTGCATGGCATAACCGATCGTAACGATATACCCATAACCGCAATCTCAACCTGCCTATCGTTAACGAAATCGTTGCCAAGTTCATTGAAAGCTGTCAGACCAAAGTATTGCATACATTAAGAGATCGTAACGATATACCCATAACCGCAAAGTCAACCTGCCTATCGTTAACGAAACCATTGCCAAGTTCATTGAAAGCTGTCAGACCAAGGTACTGCATGCCATAACCGATCATAACGATATACCCATAACCGCAATGTCAACCTGCCTATCGTTAACGAAACCATTGCCAAGTTCATTGAAAGCTGTCAGACCAAGGTACTGCATGCCATAACCGATCGTAACTATATACCCATAACCGCAATGTCAACCTGCCTATCGTTAACGAAACAATTGCTACATTCATTGAAAGCTGTCAGGCCAAGGTACTGCATGCCATAACCGAACGTAACGATATACCCATAAACGCAATGACAACCTGCCTATGGTTAACGAAACCATTGCCAAGTTCATTGAAAGCTGTCAGACCAAGGTACTGCATGCCATAACCGATCGTAACGATATACCCATAACCGCAATCTCAACTTGCCAATCGTTAACGAAACCATTGACAAGTTCATTGAAAGCTGTCAGACCAAGTTACTGCATGCCATAACCGATCGTAACGATATACCCATAACCGCAATCTCAACCAGCCTATCGTTAACGAAACCATTGCCACGTTCATTGAAAGCTCTCAGAACAAGGTACTGCATGCCATAACCGATAGTAACGATATACCCATAACCGCAATTTCAACCTGCCTATCGTTAACGAAACCATTGCCAAGTTCATTGAAAGCTGTCAGACCAAGGTACTACATGCCATAACCGATCGTAACGATATACCCATAAACGCAATGTCAACCTGCCTAACGTTAACGAAACCATTGCCAAGTTCATTGAAAGCTGTCAGACCAAGGTATTGCACGCCATAACCGATCGTAACGATATACCCATAACCGCAATATCAACCGGCCTATCTTAACGAAACCATTGCCACGTTCATTGAAAGCTCTCAGACCAAGGTACTGCATGCCATAACCGATAGTAACGATATACCCATAAGCGAAATCTCAACCTGCCTATCGTTAACGAAACCATTGCCAAGTTCATTGAAAGCCGTCAGAACAAGGTACTGCATGTCATAACCGATCGTAATGATATACCCATAACCGCAATGTCAACCTGGCTTTCGTTAACGAAACCATTGCCACTTTCATTGAAATCTGTCAGACCAAGTTACTGCATGCCATAACCAATCGTAACGACATACCCATAACCGCAATGTCAACCTGCCTATCGTTAACGAAACCATTGCCAATTTCATTGAAAGTCGTCAGACCAAGGTACTGCATGACATAACCGATTGTAACGATATACCCATAACCGCAATGTCAACATTCCTATCGTTAACGAAATCATAGCCAAGTTCATTGAAATCCGTCAGACCAAGTTACTGCATGCCGTAACCAATTGTAACGATATGCCCATAACCGCAAAGTCAACCTGCCTATCGTTAACGAAACCATTGCTCCGTTCATTAAAAGCTGCCAGACGAAGGTACTGCATGCCATAACCGATCGTAACGATATACCCACAACCGCAATGTCAACCTGCCTATCGTTAAAGATACCATTGCTAAATTCATTGAATGCCGCCAGACCATGTTACTGCATGCCATAACCGATCGTAACGAAATACCCATAACCGCAATGTCAACCTGCATATCGTTAACGAAACCATTGCCACGTTCATTGAAAGCTGTCAGACCAAGGTACTGCATGCCATAATCGATCTTAACGATATACCCATAACCGCAATGTCAACCTGCCTATCGTAAGCGAAACCATTGACACGTTCACTGAAATCTGTCAGACCAAGATATTGCATGTCATAACCGATCGTAACGATATACCCATATCCGCAATGTCAACCTGCCTATCGTTAAAGAAACAATTGCCAAGTTCATTGAAAGCTGTCAGACCAAGGTACTGCATTTCATAATCGATCGTAGCGATATACCCATAACCGCAACTTCAACCTGCCTATCGTTAACGAAACCATTGCCAAGTTCATTGAAAGCTGTCAGACCAAGTTACTGCATGCCATAACCGATCGTAACGATGTACCCATAACCGCAATGTCTACCTGCATATCGTTAAGGAAACCATTGCCACGTTCATTGAATTCTGACAGACCAAGGTACTGCATGTCATAACCGATCGTAATGATATACCCATATCCGCAATGTCAACCTGCTTATCGTTAACGAAACCATTGCCACGTTCATTGAAATCTGTCAGACCAAGGTACTGCATGTCATAACCGATCGTAACGATTTACCCATAACCGCAATCTCACCCTACCAATCGTTAACGAAACCATTGCCAAGTTCATTGAAAGCTGTCAGACCAAGGTACTGCATGGCATAACCGATCGTAACGATATATACATATCCGAACGATATACCCATAACCGCAATGTCAACCTGACTATCGTTAACGAAACCATTGCTACGTTCATAGAAAGCTGTCAGACCAAGGTGCTGCATGCCATAACCGATCGTAACGATATACCCATAACCGCAATGTCAACCTGCCTATCGTTAACGAAACCATTACCAAGTTCGTTGAAAGTCGCCAGTCCAAGGTACTGCAAGCTATAACCGATCGTAACGATACACCCATAACCGCAATGTCAACCTTCCTATCGCAAACGAAACCATTGCCAGTTCATGGAAAGCTATCAGACCAAGGTATTGCATGCCATAACCGATCGTAACGATATACCCATAAACGCAATGTCAACCGGCCTATCTTTAACGAAACGATTGACACGTTTATTGAAACCTGTCAGACCAAGGTACTGCATGTCACAACCGATCGTAACGATATACCCATAACCGCAATATCAACTTTCTTATCGTTAACGAAACCATTGCCAAGTTCATTGAAAGCTCTCAGACCAAGGTACTGCATGTCATAACCGATCGTAACGATATACCCATAACCTCAATCTCAACCTGCCTATCGTTAACGAAACCATTGCCAAGTTCATTGAAAGCTGCCAGACCAAGGTACTGCATGCACTGTCAGACCAATGTACTTCATGTCATAACAGATCGTAACGATATACCCATAACAGCAATGTCAACTTGCCTATCGTTAACGAAACCATTTCCACGTTCATTGAAAGCTGACAGACCAAGGTACTGCATGCCATAACCGATCGTAACGATATACCCATAACCGCAATGTCAACCTTCCTATCGCAAACGAAACCATTGCCAGTTCATGGAAAGCTGTCAGACCAATGTATTGCATGCCATAACCGATCGTAACGATATACCCATAAACGCAATGTCAACCGGCCTATCTTTAACGAAACGATTGACACGTTTATTGAAACCTGTCAGACCAAGGTACTGCATGTCATAACCGATCGTAACGATATACCCATAACCGCAATATCAACTTTCTTATCGTTAACGAAACCATTGCCAAGTTCATTGAAAGCTCTCAGACCAAGGTACTGCATGTCATAACCGATCGTAACGATATACCCATAACCTCAATCTCAACCTGCCTATCGCAAACGAAACCATTGCCAGTTCATGGAAAGCTGTCAGACCAAGGTATTGCATGCCATAACCGATCGTAACGATATACCCATAAACGCAATGTCAACCGGCCTATCTTTAACGAAACGATTGACACGTTTATTGAAACCTGTCAGACCAAGGTACTGCATGTCATAACCGATCGTAACGATATACCCATAACCGCAATATCAACTTTCTTCTCGTTAACGAAACCATTGCCAATTTCATTGAAAGCTCTCAGACCAAGGTACTGCATGTCATAACCGATCGTAACGATATACCCATAACCTCAATCTCAACCTGCCTATCGTTAACGAAACCATTGCCAAGTTCATTGAAAGCCGCCAGACCAAGGTACTGCATGCACTGTCAGACCAAGGTACTTCATGTCATAACAGATCGTAACGATATACCCATAACAGCAATGTCAACTTGCCTATCGTTAACGAAACCATTGCCACGTTCATTGAATGCTGTCAGAACAAGGTACTGCATGCGATAACCGATCGTAACGATATACCCATAACCGCAACCTAACGCTCGACGACTGTTTTAGTTAACAGTGAACAGTTGTTACGTGCATTTATGCGAGCAGTCGGGGGTTATGAGAGTTCGAATACACTATCTTCCACCATGTTAACGGACGGGAGGTGGGTGGGCGTAGTCACGGAGTTGGGGGATGTCGTCCATGTTGAAAAATTCTTCGACCAATCATCGATGACCTCCGGGCGGCGGTCAGGCGGTGGATGGCGAATACGACTACGACGTCAACGACGACGTCAACGTCAACGACGACGGCGACGTCAACCAATCCGTCAACAGAAGCGGCGGACCCGATCGATTCGACTCGAGTTATAATGTCCACAAAAATTTATTTTGCACAATATACAGGTGTCTGTTTATTATTAAAAATTGATTAAAGTTCTTTAGCCGACATAAATCCGTCGTCGTCCGAACGGTGTCGTTCGTTGACGGCGAAGTCAACCAATCCGTCAGCAGAAGCGGCGAACCCGATCGCTTCGACTCGAGATATAATGTCCACAAAGATTTATCGCGCACAATATACAGGTGTCTGTTTATTACTAAAAATTGATTAAAGTTCTTTAGCCGACATAAATCCGTCGTCGTCCGAACGGTGTCGTTCGTTGAAGGCGAAGTCAACCAATCCGTCAACAGAAGCGGCGGACCCGATCGCTTCGACTCGAGATATAATGTCCACAAAGATTTATCGCGCACAAAATACAGGTGTCTGTTTATTATTAAAAATTGATTAAAGTCCTTTAGCCGACATAAATCCATCATCGTCCGAACGGTGTCGTTCGTTGACGTTGCCGTCGTCGTTGACGTTGCCGTCGTCGTTGACGTTGACGTCGTCGTTGACGTCGTAGTCGTATTCGCCATCCGCCGCCAGACCGCCGCCCGGAGGTCATCGATGATTGGTCGAAGAATTTTTCAACATGGCCGACATCCCCCAACTCCGTGACTACGCCCACCCACCTCCCGACCGTTAACATGGTGGAAGATAGTGTACTCGAACTCTCATAACCCCCGACTGCTCGCATAAATGCACGTAACAACTGTTCACTGTTAACTAAAACAGTCGTCGAGCGTTAGGTTGCGGTTATGGGAATATCGTTACGATCGGTTATCGCATGCAGTACCTTGTTCTGACAGCATTCAATGAACGTGGCAATGGTTTCGTTAACGATAGGCAAGTTGACATTGCTGTTATGGGTATATCGTTACGATCTGTTATGACATGAAGTACCTTGGTCTGACAGTGCATGCAGTACCTTGGTCTGGCGGCTTTCAATGAACTTGGCAATGGTTTCGTTAACGATAGGCAGGTTGAGATTGAGGTTATGGGTATATCGTTACGATCGGTTATGACATGCAGTACCTTGGTCTGAGAGCTTTCAATGAAATTGGCAATGGTTTCGTTAACGAGAAGAAAGTTGATATTGCGGTTATGGGTATATCGTTACGATCGGTTATGACATGCAGTACCTTGGTCTGACAGGTTTCAATAAACGTGTCAATCGTTTCGTTAAAGATAGGCCGGTTGACATTGCGTTTATGGGTATATCGTTACGATCGGTTATGGCATGCAATACCTTGGTCTGACAGCTTTCCATGAACTGGCAATGGTTTCGTTTGCGATAGGCAGGTTGACATTGCGGTTATGGGTGTATCGTTACGATCGGTTATAGCTTGCAGTACCTTGGACTGGCGACTTTCAACGAACTTGGTAATGGTTTCGTTAACGATAGGCAGGTTGACATTGCGGTTATGGGTATATCGTTAAGATCGGTTATGGCATGCAGCACCTTGGTCTGACAGCTTTCTATGAACGTAGCAATGGTTTCGTTAACGATAGACAGGTTGACATTGCGGTTATGGGTATATCGTTCGGATATGTGTATATCGTTACGATCGGTTATGCCATGCAGTACCTTGGTCTGACAGCTTTCAATGAACTTGGCAATGGTTTCGTTAACGATTGGTAGGGTGAGATTGCGGTTATGGGTAAATCGTTACGATCGGTTATGATATGCAGTACCTTGGTCTGACAGATTTCAATGAACGTGGCAATGGTTTCGTTAACGATAAGCAGGTTGACATTGCGGATATGGGTATATCATTACGATCGGTTATGACATGCAGTAACTTGGTCTGACAGCTTTCAATGAACTTGGCAATGGTTTCGTTAACGATAGGCAGGTTGACGTTGCGGTTATGGGTATATCGTTACGATCGATTACGAAATGCAGTACCTTGGTCTGACAACTTTCTATGAACGAGGCAATGGTTTCATTAGCGATAGGCAGGTTGACATTGCTGTTATGTGTATATCGTTACGATCGGTTATGACATGCAGTACATTGGTCTGACAGCTTTCAATGAACGTGGCAATGGTTTCGTTAACGATAAGCAGGTTGACATTGCGGATATGGGTATATCGTTACGATCGGTTATGACATGCAATATCTTGGTCTGACAGATTTCAGTGAACGTTTCAATGGTTTCGTTTACGATATGCAGGTTGACATTGCGGTTATGGGCATATCGTTAAGATCGATTATGGCATGCAGTACCTTGGTCTGACAGATTTCAATGAACTTGGTGTGGTTTTGTTAACGATAGGCAGGTTGATATTGCGATTATGGCTATATTCACACGATCGGCTATGGCATGCAGTACCTTGGTCTGACAACTTACAATGAATGTGGCAATGGTTTCGTTAACGATAGGTAGGTTGACATTGCGGTTGTGGATATATCGTGCGATCGGTTATGGCATGCAGTATCTTGGTCTGACACCTTTCAATGAACGTGGCAATGGTTTCGTTAAAGATAGGCAGGTTGACATTGCAGTTATGGGTATATCGTTACGATCGGTTATGGCATGCAGTAACTTGGTCTAACAGCTTTAAATGAACATGGCAATGTTTTCGTTAACGATAGGCAGGCTGACATTGCGGTTATGTGTATATCGTTACGATCGGTTATGGCATGCACTACCTTGGTCTGACAGCTTTCAATGAACTTGGCAATTGTTTCTTTAACGATAGGCAGGTTGACATTGCGGTTGTGGGTATATCGTTACGATTGGTTATGGCATGCAGTACCTTGGTCTGACAGTTTTCAATGAACGAGGCAATGGTTTCGTTACGCTAGGCTGGTTGACATTGCGGTTGTGGTTATATCGTTAAAATCGGTTATGCCATGCAGTACTTTGGTCTGACAGCTTTCAATGAACGTGTCAATGCTTTCGTTAACAATAGGCAGGATGACGTTGCGGTTATGGGTATATCGTTACGAACGGTTACGACATGCAGTAACTTGGTCTGGCGGCTTTCAATGAACTTGGCAATGGTTTCGTTAACGATAGGCTGGATGACATTGCGGTTTTGGGTATATCGTTACGATCGGTTATGGCATGCAGTAACATGGTCTGGCGGCATTCAATGAATTTAGCAATGGTATCTTTAACGATAGGCAGGTTGACATTGCGGTTGTGGGTATATCGTTACGATCGGTTATGGCATGCAGTACCTTCGTCTGGCAGCTTTTAATGAACGTACCAATGGTTTTGTTAACGATAGGCAGGTTGACATTGCGGTTATGGGCATATCGTTACAATTGGTTACGGCATGCAGTAACTTGTTCTGACGGCTTTCAATGAACTTGGCTATGATTTCGTTAACGATAGGAATGTTGACATTGCGGTTATGGGTATATCGTTACAATCGGTTATGTCATGCAGTACCTTGGTCTGACGGCTTACAAGGAAATTGGCAATGGTTTCGTTAACGATAGGCAGGTTGACATTGCGGTTATGGGTATATCGTTACGATCGGTTATGGCATGCTGTAACTTGGTCTGAAAGATTTCAATGAACGTGGCAATGCTTTCGTTAACGATAGGCAGGTTGACATTGCGGTTATGGGTATAGGTATATCGTTAGGATCGGTTATGGCATGCACTACCTTGGTCTGACAGGTTTCAATGAACGTGACAATGGTTTCGTTAACGATAGGCAGGTTGATATTGCGGTTATGGGTATATCGTTACGATCGGTTATGGCATGCAATACCTTGGTCTGACAGCTTTTCATGAACTGGCAATGGTTTCGTTAACGATAGGCATGTTGACATTGCGGTTATGGGTATATCATTACGATCGGTTATGACATGCAGTACCTTGTTCTGACGGCTTTCAATGAACTTGGCAATGGTTTCGTTAACGATAGGCAGGTTGAGATTTCGCTTATGGGTATATCGTTACTATTGGTTATGGCATGCAGTACCTTGGTCTGAGAGCTTTCAATGAACGTGGAAATGGTTTCGTTAAGATAGGCCAGTTGATATTGCGGTTATGGATATATCGTTACGATCGGTTATGGCGTGCAATACCTTGGTCTAACAGCTTTCAATGAACTTGGCAATGGTTTCGTTAACGTTAGGCAGGTTGACATTGCGGTTATGGGTATATCGTTACGATCGGTTATGGCATGTAGTACCTTGGTCTGACAGCTTTCAATGAACTTGGCAATGGTTTCGTTAACGATAGGTAGGTTGAAATGGCGGTTATGGGTATATCGTTACTATCGGTTATGGCATGCAGTACCTTGTTCTGAGAGCTTTCAATGAACGTGGCAATGATTTCGTTAACAATAGACTGGTTGAGATTGCGGTTATGGGTATATCGTTACGATCGGTTATGGCGTGCAATACCTTGGTTTGACAGCTTTCAATGAACTTGGCAATGGTTTCGTTAACGTTAGGCAGGTTGACATTGCGGTTATGGGTATATCGTTACGATCGGTTATGGCATGCAGTAACTTGGTCTGACAGCTATCAACGAACTTGGCAATGGTTTCGTTAACGATTGGCAAGTTGAGATTGCGGTTATGGGTATATAGTTACGATCGGTTATGGCATGCTGTACCTTGGTCTGACAGCTTTCAATGAACTTGGCAATGGTTTCGTTAACGATAGGCAAGTTGACATTGCGGTTATGGGTATATCGTTACGATCGGTTATGGCATGCAGTACCTTGGTCTGACAGCTTTCTATGAACTTGGCAATGGTTTCGTTAACGATAGGCAGGTTGACTTTGCGGTTATGGGTATATCGTTACGATCTCTTAATGTATGCAATACTTTGGTCTGACAGCTTTCAATGATCTTGGCAACGATTTCGTTTACGATAGGCAGGTTGAGATTGCGGTTATGGGTATATCGTTACGATCGGTTATGCCATGCAGTACCTTAGTCTTACAGATTTCAATGAACTTGGCAATGGTTTCGTTAACGTTAGACAGGTTGACATTGCGGTTATGGGTATATCGTTACGATCGGTTATGGCATGCAGTACCTTGGTCTGACAGCTTTCAATGAACGTAACAATGGTTTCGTTAACGGTAGGCAGGTTGAAATTGCGGTTATGGGTTTTTCGTTACGATCGGTTATGGCATACAGTACCTTGGTCTGACAGCTTTCAATGAACTTGGCAATGGTTTCGTTAACGATAGGCAGGTTGACATTGCGGTTATGGGTATATCGTTACGATCGGTTATGGCATGCAGTACTTTGGTCTGACAGCTTTCAGTGAACGTGGCAATGGTTTCCTTAACGATATGCAGGTTGATATTGCGGTTTTGGGTATATCGTTACGATCGGTTATGTTATGCAGTACCTTGGTCTGACAGCTTTCAATGAACGTTGCAATGGTTTCGTTAACGAAAGCCAGGTTGATATTGCGGTTATGGGTATATCGTTATGATCAGTTATGTCATGCAGTACCTTGGGCTGACAGCTTTCAATGAACTTGGCAATGATTTCGTTAACGATAGGCAGGTTGATATTGCGATTATGGGTATATCGTTATGATCGGTTATGGCATGCAGTATCTTGTTCTTACAGCTTTCAATGAACTTGGCAATGGTTTCATTAACGATAGGCAGGTTGATATTGCTATTATGGGTATATCGTTACGATCGGTTATGGCATGCAGTACCTTGGTCTGACAGCTTTCAATGAACTTGACAATGGTTTCGTTAACGATAGACAGGTTAATATTGCGGTTATGGTTATATCGTTGCGATCGGATATAGCATGCAGTACCTTGGTCTGACAGCTTTCAATAACCTTGGCAATGGTTTCGTTAACGATAGGCAGGTTGATATTACGGTTATATGGGTATATCGTTACGATCGGTTATGGCATGCAGTACCTTGGTCTGACATATTTCAATGATCTTGGCAATGGTTTCGTTAACGATAGGCAGGTTGGCATTGCGGTTGTTGGTATATCGTTACGATCGGTTATGGCATGCTGTACCTTGGTCTAACAGCTTCCAATGAACGTGGCAATGGTTTCCTTAACGATAGGCATCTTGAAATTGCGGTTATGGGTATCGTTACGATCAGTTATGGAATGCAGTACCTTGGTCTGACAGCTTTCAATGAACGTGGCAATGTTTTCGTCAACGATAGGCAGGTTGACACTGCGGTTATAGGTATATCGTTACGATCGGTACTGGCATGCTGTACCTTGGTCTGACAGCTTTCAATGAACTTGACGACTTTCACAGTTTTGTTGACGACGATGGAAACGAACTCGGCAAGTAACTAGCCATTATGGACATCATTGCATATGCCAGCAGGCATTTGATATTTTCACCTCTAGTAAACACAATCGTTTCGAATCACAATCACGTAAGGACAAACCGGTGGTTAACGGAGCATTATTATAGATTAGAGTGGACGGACGGGGACACATCGTTCGAACATCTTGTGGCGATATTAGTAATGTACACGTTTCCTTTTAACTTTATGTTCGTAAAAGGATTACAGAAAAAAAGATTTCTGGAGGAGCGTATTGTACATTTTATTATTATAAATTTAGAAGTTTTCTGTTGTCCTAAACTCGATTACGTTCAATACACGGAAAAGCCTGTCTCGTGTACCGCTTATTTCCAGAAAATATGTTATCGTTGCGTGTGAACGAAAAGTTAGCGACGTACATAAATTATTGTGTGAAATAGAACACAATCCAAGCTAAGTGTGCGTCTTTGATTTTGTGTGTGTGTGTGTGTGTGTGTGTGTGTGGCAGCTGTTACTTTTTTGTTGATGAGTGTGCATTAGTTGTTATGATGATGTAATCGACTCCGTCTGTCTGGCCGTCTGTTTATCGCGGCGTGTGAACTTAGTCGTACATAAATTTTTTTAAATAACAGAACACACAAGCTGTCTGACACCATCTGTTATCACAGCGTGTGGGAAACAGAACGCAAGCCAAACTAAGTGCGCGTCCGTGACTTTGTGTGTGGGAGCTTTTTTTTTTGTTGTTACCATCTCTTTCGTGTACATCCTTGAGATGAACATCTTGTGTCGATATTAGTAAAGTACACGTTTCCTTTTAACATGTACAAATACTAGAGTACACGCTTTACGCGAGTGGGTTGTATCAGATTTTAGAAGAATCAATATGTTTCTGATAAATTACTAACATTATTGTTTAGCGCTTACGTAAAAAAATAACAGTCGTCGCCTTTCTATCGATTACATCATCTGTCTAAAAATAACTTAGCGTCGACGACATGTTCAAACATGCACATGTGCTGTCTAGTCGTATAAAAATAACCTACACCCCTCTTCCTCACCTACCCATCGAACCGTGAGAAATCAAGTCGTATCCTGTTCACACAGTTAAATACATCACCTGTCTAAAAATAAATTAGCGTCGACGTCATGTTCGAACAAGCACGAGTGCTGTCTAGACGTATAAAAAATAACCGACTCCCCTCTTCCCCACCTACCCATTGAACCGTGAGAAATCAGCTCGTATCCTGTTCACACGGTTAAAAATAAACGCTTACTG
The DNA here is from genome assembly GCA_034769895.1 of Magicicada septendecula. Taxonomy (NCBI): domain Eukaryota; kingdom Metazoa; phylum Arthropoda; class Insecta; order Hemiptera; family Cicadidae; genus Magicicada; species Magicicada septendecula. Next base: position 71,748,671 of record CM068370.1, read on the forward strand.
TGCGTTGAGTGGTTTCCACCTCCACAACTACCTCCCTATTTATTCGCTGTGCACGAGCGTTATTCGTTCATTCATTGAGAGACGCACGAAAAATTATAAATTCTTTATTTTAAAATGGTGTCATTCACTGAAAAGTTTGCAACTATTAGCGCAATTGAGTATAAAAAAATAAAGGAATTGATAATCGACGTAAAATATCCAATAGAAGAAATGCAGAATATAGACGCAAAGTACGGGAAAGCTGTACTCGTCACTCTCCAAGATTACAGAGACCCTAAACTAAAATATCGTGTATATCTACCAAAGAGATACGCAGGCGTTTTCGAAGATGAGGAATTAAAAAATTTAGTACCGTGTTCGCTGCAACTAATTTATCGTGGAGAAAAGGATAGAGCTTACATAGTAGAAATTTTACAGTAGGACCGAATGGACATCTTCATTTGTCGCGTACGATTACATATATTGTTATTGTGGTGTGTGTGTGTGTGTGTGTGTGTGTGTGTGTGTGTGTGTGTGTGTGTGTGTGTGTGTGTGTGTGTGTGTGTGTGTGTGTGTGTGTGTGTGTGTGTGTGTGTGTGTAGTTTATTGTATATTTTTATGTGTGTTTGATTACAATATATGTAAATTTTGCTTTGCTTAGTTGTTTATTTTCAACTATCCTTTTTTCCTTCCATCATGCATGTTTCATAAGTGAAATGTCAATCAGAACAATTGCACAAATGCACGATAATCAATTTTTACAAGTGAAATGATATTCAATTTTGCACCGCAGTAGTAAATCCGAACGGCAGCAGTGTAAATATCTAAACCCATACACTATAACACATGCACAAGTTGACAACGTGACCAACGCCAGTACAGTTCTCGAGTTGGCAACAATGCAATTCACCTCTTCACATCGACGATATCCGGACAATGGGGTGGCAGTGTAAATATATCTGAAACCCGTACACTATAACACATGCATGAGTTGACAACGTGACCGATGCCAGTACAGTTCTCCAGTTGGCAACAATGCAATTCACCTCTTCACATCGACGATATCCGGACAATGGTGGCAGTGTAAATATATCTGAAACCTGTACACTATAACACATGCACGAGCAGACAACGTGGCCGACGCTAAACCAGCACACATGCACAAGTTGACAACGTCGACGCTTTTCCAACGTGGACACCCTTCCGGAAAACACAGTATATATCCAAACCCATACACTATAACACACGCTCGAATCGCCAACGTGGCCAAACCTTAACCAGCACACGCTTACACTACTTGACTGAGTTGGCAACAATGCAATTACTTAACACATAGACACAACATCGACGATATCGAGACAATTGTGGCAGTGTAAATATATCCGAAACCAGTACACTATAACACCGAGTTGACAACGCGTTGGCAACAATGGCGGCAGTGTAAACATATATTCAACCCGTACACTATAACACCGAGTTGACAACGTCGATTAACCCCAGCACAAGTTGGCAACACCGACGACGCTTTTCCAACATGGCCGAACTTCTGGAAAACCCCCTTACATATACATACCCATACACTATAACACATGCACGAATCGGCAACCTGGCCGTACCTTAACCACAACACACATCCACAACCCGACAACATCGCACCTTTTCCAACATGGCCGCCGCCGAGTTGGTAGTGGGGGATCGTCGGCGGTAATAGTTCGGTAGTGGGAGCGGATAGCTGCGCGCGCTACTGTCATAGATAGTATAAGTAGAGCGACGATCACTGCCAGCGTTCACCTTCAAGTCTCGCGCAGTCTAACTTTCACGTGTCGCATATAAAATAGTGCTTATTTTCTAACTTCGTATCAGTATTCAATTGTTCTTCAAGCGAGCAAGTAATTGTTAACTTGTACATATTTTTTCATTGTATAAGTGTTTATTTTCAACTATCCTTTTCGCATACTACAATTTACTTAACACATAGACACACAGTTGTCAACAATGCAATCGTTCAGATAAGTGAATTGAACACTGCATATCATGTGTGTTTCTTACAGGGAAACTGACAGTTCATTGCTGGACATCACACGGCGGGAAATTCAAAAATTGTGGTGGTGGGGGTAACCATGTTTTTTCAATCTGTTTATATATTTACTTAACACATAAACACAACATCGACGATATCGGCACGGCAGTGTAAATATATACGAAACCAGTACACTATAACACACGCACGAGTTGGCAACAATGGCGGCAGTGTAAACATATATTCAACCCGTACACTATAACACCGAACCGACAACGTCGATTAAACCCAGCACAAGTTGGCAACACCGACGACGCTTTTCCAACATGGCCGAACTTCCGGAAAAACCCCTTACATATACATACCCATACACTATAACACATGCACGAATCGGCAACCTGGCCGTACCTTAACCACTACACACATCCACAACCCGACAACATCGCAGCTTTTCCAACATGGCCGCCGCCGACCCACCACGACGGGCGGCCATCAAGCCACCACCAGGCCGCCGCCCAGCGACGATGACGACGTCAACGACGACGTCAACGGCGAACGGCGAACGGCGAACAAGGCCACGCCTCCGCCAATCAACGCACACATTACCCCACTTTAGGCTGGCCGACGACAACATGGCCGAAAGCCAACTACCGCATGGTTACCCCCACCACCACAATTTTTGAATTTCCCGCCGTGTGACGTCACTTCCGGCAATGAACTGTCAGTTTCCCCCTACTAACAAGTAAAAGTAAATTGCTGAAATTCCAATAAAAGTCACGTTAATCAAAGTAGTATATACTCCCATTTTTACAAAACATGGGTATAATCTTGACCAAAGTATTACAACATTGTTAAATTGTACATAGCCGGGCTGTTAGACCATGTTCGACTGTTGTTGGTGCCAAACGTTTCGGCCCCACCATTGGAGGCCACCTTCAGTGAGGTAGGTAGAGGTAAGTACTGCGGTGAACTGACGAATATATGAAGTAGGTAGAGTCAGTCTACTTCATTACTGGGGTGAATTGGCGAACAGCTGCCAAACTATTGCGATACTGAAGATGGCTTCCGATGATGGGCCGAAACGTTTGCCACCAACAACAGACGAACACGGCCTAACAGCCCGGCCGTGGATAACTTTAACAATGTTGACGGCGGCCGTTAAAGCTTAGGGGACGTCCATTAATTACGTGAGTTTTTTTTTAAAATTTGGACCCCCTCCTCCCCTTGGTGAGATTTGGTGAGATGTGGTGGGACCCCCTCCCCCTCACGTGAGGTTTACCCTATAATTTTTAAATAATTAAATTTATTTGATATGTTCATGATTTTGCTTCATACCACTAAAAAATATCGGTATGGAGAACCATACATGACTTCCATATTCTAAGATTTATAATCTGAAATATGCTTGCCTGCCAAGCACGATATATTTTCTAATATATACATAATTTACATTAAAATGAAAAAATTATAATTTTATTGCCTGGCAACAAAATTATTTTATTTTCAACAATTACCATTGTTTGAAAAAGTTTAAATGAATTTTCAAGTACTTTACTCTTGTTAAAACGTAAAAGGTTGCAGGTAAACTACCCCTTCCCCTTAACCGATCTTCACCAAAATCTAATGGCCTTGAGTCCTCTACAATTCACTGACGTATGCAAAAAATTATTTGATTCTGTTTGAATTTGCGGCAGTTATCGTTTGCCATAGAAAATACGCTTGATAAAAAACGTTGCAGGTAAACTACCCCTTCCCCTCAACCGATCTTCACCAAAAACAATAAGTCTTGAGTACTCTACAAATCAGGGCTGTATGCAGAAAATTATTTGATTCTGTTTGAATTTGCGGCTGTTATCGTTTACCATAGAAAATACGCTTGATAAAAAAACGTTGCAGGTAAACTACCCCTTCCCCTCAACCGATCTTCACCAAAAACAATAGGTCTTGAGAACTCTACAATTTAGGGCTGTATGCAAATAATCTTTTGATTCTGTTTGAATTTGCGGCTGTTATCGTTTGCCATAGGAAATACCCTTGTTAAAACATAAAACGTTGCAGGTAAACTACCCCTTTCCCTCAACCGATCTTCACCAAAAACAATAGGTCGTGAGTACTCTACAAATCAGAGCTGTATGCAAAACATTATTTGATTCTGTTTGAATTTGCGGCAGTTATCGTTTGCCATAGAAAAAAAATCTACAGACACACACACAGACACTTTTCGGAAAACGACTTTTTTTCATGTTTTGAGTGTAGTAGAATCAGAATCTGCAATAATCTCGAACACGATTTTTTTTGCCATCACCATACTTCCATTCCTTAAGGAATATGGAAGTAATAGACACGAATTAGTAGTTACGATTTTATTTGTAAGAATTACCTAAACGTATTTACATAGATAATGAATACATCGAATGACACCTATTGCCAAAATACGATATTAAAGTATTTAAAAGGGAGTTTAATGAGGGAACAGATGAACATAGCCACATACATACATACATAGACTGCTAAAATCATATTATAAACCCTCCGTCGGCTTTGCCGTAGTCGGGTAAAAATACGTAAAAATGAAAAGTTTTTTATTTGTTTTAAACATTGATTAAAACACTTTAATAAAAACATGTTTTATTTAGAAAGTGTATTAAACAGTGTTTTTAACACGTGATTAAAAACACTTTATTTTAAACATGCCAACCCTGAGTAGTATTCGGACGGACAGACAGACAAAGACAGACGGACAAAAAGGCTCCGCGAAAATAGTATTTTTAACCGTTTTGACGGATCCCTAAAAAATTGACCTTTTTTATTGATATATTATATACATTAAATGTCATTGAACCTTTACTTACTTTGCAGATGAAAGACAACATTGTTTGTACCTTCCTTTGAACCGTATGATTAGGTAGAATTTCAATCTCTTGATTTATATGATCACTAAGAGAATTCTTGTCTGTGAACTTCAGCTTAGCTTCCTTCCACAAACGATTAACTTCTTGCTGGCACGTTTGTTTCGACTTGTCTGCATGCCGCTTAACATACACATTGTAAAAGTTTTGATAAAAATTCATGTTGAACACTATAACATCGGCTTTATATGCGTTGCAGAATATCACGACTGACACGCAGTGATTTCGACCGGAGCGGCAGGGAACTCCCCGAATGAAATCTGACACTTGTGCGGCTCTTTGTTTCAAATCGAGGAATCCCGGGCATGCACACGTGTATTAAGCATTAGAGGTGGGTTAAACTGTTATTTTAAAATACTAGATATGAAAATACCATTCCAAAAAAATAACAGGTACAAATACCTGTTATTATATACTATATATACATAACCTATATTATCCTTTGTAAGTAACTCGTTTTGAGTTTCCTGCAGGTCTCTTATGTAATATCTTCAAATAATTACACTGCAAGTAGGTTTATTTTCACCTAGATAAACCTATTAATATATTAATAAACCTACTTGCTGTGTATTTATTTGAAGATATTATATAACCTATACTATATAATTTGTTATAAGAAATAAATTGAAACTAAAAGTATTAACAGTGTTACTTTACACTGTGACTTTATTAAACTATTACTGTTTAAATGAAAATAAGAAACAAGAGAATTTATAGGCCTATCTCCCTTTGGGAATACCAATTTAAGTTTTCACTAGTAGTAAACAAACTAACATTGGGTTAGACAAATCAGTTGCGAAACTCGGGGCAATTAAATAATTTAGAGTAGGCCTACACATAATACCACAAAAAATAATGTGAAAAAACATGAGAAACGTATAATAAAAACATAACAGTAAGCCACAAGAGTGAATGAGAATAAACAAAATTTTACAAATAAAAATAAAAAACAAATTGTAATAAAATAAATATAAATACATAAATAAAAACTTATAAATAATAAGCAACAACAAAAGTAAATTAAATGCATTACAGATATTTAAGGAACAGGACTAGATAAAGTGCATAAATATCCATTATAACAATCTCATCATTTACGTGAGATGTGTAGTGAAGTTAAAAATCACATTAATAAAAAGTATAATATAGCTTATCAACATCAGCCACTCTATAGGTTATAACTCAATATAATTAAATACAACTATTTCACTAACGACTCGGAACAAAGTTTTTTTGAGTAAAAACATAAAGTTTTACCAACCGATTTTAGTTACAAGTTGGTGACTAGTATAATATATAATTTATTAGCATATAATCTGTATTATATATCTGCATATCACACGAGAATAAATGTAACATCAGGATGAATTTTTTTCTTTATTAAAAACAGCTCGCTCTTTGCGCAGAATGAAGTATACAGGACGAAAAAGTGGCTCGTACTATTATAGTTCCTACTCGAAATATGCTTGATATACCTGTTCCTAAAATACTAGGTGTTCCTAAAATATTAGGTGTTACTAAAATACTACTGTTACTCTGGAACGCGTTGTTCCTTGTGTATCGGTGATACCACTAGTATTTGAAATATTTTAAGTACGCGTTACTGGCTGTTCCTTGCGTTCCAGCGATATTTTTGTACGCCTAGTATTTGGCCTTGGCATATTCGTTTACGTGATCTTGCGTACTTTTTGTGTGTGTGTCTGTGTAGGTGCGTAGGGGGTGTGCCTCGACTCGGAACAGCGAGGGCGGCGTGTCTCAACTCGGAACAGCGTCGCCGCGAATAACAGGTATTTCAACTTTTCAGTCACTGTTACATCCGTTCCACAAAAATATCGTTCCAAAATACCTATTACAGGTATATCGGCCCACCTCTATTAAGCATTCAGTTCAGTTCAGAGAGGCCATAAAGATTGGTGGGCACTTTAATATTGTCTATGCTCGGGATTAATTTTATATAACAAAATGATATCCGTTATAATAATGTATATTCTCTGAATTAAAAAGTTGACGTGAGATTTTCATTGGCCCCCCTCCCTTTAAATGAGATTTGGTGAGATTTTGCCGGACCCCTCCCCCCCCATTTTGAGCTCACGTAATTAATGGACGTCCCCTTACGAACTAGTCTAGAATATTGGCCTACAACTTTTCTATAATTATCAAATTCGTTAAAAGTTATGGAAATCCGAGGCACCATTATTAATATGATAAAACAAAATCGGTTTTGATAATATTATTCTTGAGGGTTCTACACTTATTTTTACGTATGTTTGCAAATCAACATGTAGAAGTGATAGTTCGGAACAAAAAAAAAATCACAATGTTTTGTTTAACATTATTGTAAATAAATATAATTATTTCACTACCGACTCGGAACACAAAGTTTTTTATGGGTAAAAACGTAAAATTTTTACCTTATAATCTAAACCGGTTTTCGCTTTTAAAAAGCTTCTTCAGGGGTTGCCGCTGAGAGCACTGTCCGTCTTGTTGTTGGCGACGGCATCGATTTTCGAAAGATCGATGTTGTGTGTGTGGGGTGTGATATGTTTGAATAATGCGTGTGATTTGAATTGTGTCTGTTCCTTTAGGATGTCGTTTTTATTTGTTTTCGTGTGTTTGTATATTTCCAATTGTTCTAGAGTGTCTAGTTTTCGGTTTTCGGTGTGTGTACGTGTAGAATGTCCATGTTATTGTCGATGTTTTTGTATGTGTGGTTTGCTTCAATGAGGTGGTTTGCAAAGGTGGATTCTGTAGTGGAGTGGAGTGCCTTTGTGTGTTCAATGTATCTTTGTTTAAAGCTACGTCCTGTCTGGCCTATGTAGAATTTGTTGCAATCTGAGCAATTTAGTTTGTAAACACCAGGTAAATCGAATTTGTTTTGTTCTTTGTGTGTGTGTGTTCTGTTTTGTTATTAGTTTTGTAAGCGATCCTGTATCCTCCTTTTTTGAATTTGTGGGCTATTTTTTCAGTTTGTTTGTTGATGTATGTTAGTGTTATGAATTTGTTGTTTTCTGTCTTTGTCTGTTGTTTGTTTTGTGTTTTGTGTAAGAGTTTATTGACTATTGTTCTGTCGTATCCGTTGGGTTGTGCTAGATATTTTACCGTGTTTAGTTCGTCTTTGTAGTCTTTTTCAGCTAGGGGGATGTTGTTAAGTCCAAGTATCATGGTTCTGAAGGTAGCTAATTTGTGTTGTATTGGGTATTTGGAGGAGTTGTGTATTAGTGTTTCAGTTGTAGTCGGTTTTCTGTATATACTAAATTTGTGCCTGTGTTCATGTTTTGTGATGGAAAGATCTAAGAATATTGTAAATATTTCCGTAAAACAACAACGCAGCAGCTACATTACGCTGTGCATACGATATTATAATGACATTGATAACGATTTGGCTGTACAGACAGAATTGCATGTTTTTACCCTTAAAATGCCCTTGACATAGGCACGAAACGTTTCCTGTACAAAGCCTAAGCTGGTAATGTCGAACAAGAGGTGCATGAGGAATCCTCCGGGCGTGGAGTGCGTATGGGTGGCACTCATCATCACGTTCTTCTCGGTGTACAGGTCGCCGTACTTTCTGGCCAGTACCCTTAGCACCTGCAACACAAAGTTGTAAACATAACGTAAAACAAGCAGCGACAGTAAGTGTAAACGTAAAATTCACAGTTTGGAGCATATCACACGCGTAAACACTAGTACACTTGTCAATATTAAACAAACATATATACTCTTTCCGTTCTTAGTTCAATCCTGATGTAAACAAATCCACGTGGAAAATCTGAAACGCTGTGAGATCAGGGGCGTTGACACTGTTCACAGTAATGTATTACGCGCACGTGCAGAATGTCTGTATAGTCATGTGAGAGTTGTCTTACTACTTAAATCGGGGCACGACGTTTTAAGACTTCCTCCTTATCACTGTACTCTGAATCGAATTGAATTAATATGGAGCCAGTTGAAAGAATATGTTGCCCGTTACAACACAACACTACACTAACTGTTTGATATAAAACAAGTTATAGAGAAGGCGGTAAATGAAACAACGGCAGACAAGTGGTGTCATTGTATGCAGCATATAATCAAGGAAAATGTTAGTCTATGGCAACTGGCCCACGTTACCGACGTCATTGTGGACAACGAACAAACTTATCAATAATAACGATGAGTCAAGTGATGACACAAGTTCAGACACGGAAGGCATTGAATTACTCTCTGACAGCAACTGATAGTATTCAGTACACTGGTAATTATCACAGTTTCTACTTTCGTTTTAAATGAATTTTACTTTTTTGTTTGTTGCGATATTTAAACGATTAATAAAACCAAGCTGTTAACTGTTGTTATAATATGTTTCACTGTCACTCAAATTTTACTTTGGCCAGGACAAATTATTACAATTTACGTGTGTTTATACAGTATCAACATTATAATGTACCCTGTCTGTACTGCTTCTGTCAGAGTGACACGCCTCTATTCAAGTAGCAAATAGCGTTTCAGATGTGCCACGCCTGTTTGTTTACATCAGGATTAAGAACGGAAACAGAATAAAAGGCATCATTTGGTGTACTAATATAGAGTACATTTTGCATTAATATAGAGGATGGGCAATACTTCGCTTGACACTAGTAGTTATAAACAAATACATTTTTGTCAAGCGACTTATGAGCAACTCTAACATTAAGAACTCTCGAAAATGTTGACAGAAGTATTTTAAATTGTGTCTTGTTAACTGACCAAAGACCGCTAAAACTTTCATCATTTATAACATAGAATGTTTAATATTTGTATAACAAAAATGTATAGTATAAAAAAATAATTAGAAAAGTACTAATACAAGCAAAAACCAAAAACAAGAAGGGAATGAAAGGAGGAAGATGAAAATGGAAGAAGAGAAGTAAATGAAAGAGGAGAGGTTGAAGAAAGAGAAAAACTGGAGGAGAGGAGAAGAAAGAGAAAACAAAGAAAGCTGGAGAAGAAAAAACAAAAGAGAATAAAAAAGAGAAACAAGAGAAGAAGTAGAAAAAAGGATACAAAGCAAAAGGATAGAGGAAGAAGGAGGAAATAAGAAGGATAGGAACAGGGTAAGAGGAGAATAAGGAGAGAGAAGCAAGTGTAAAAAAATTACACTGGAGGTGAAGGCAAAATTGTAAGAGGAAAGAGAATAAAAACAGAAGGTGGAGTTCCAATTGTTAGAAGATTGAGGAGGAGAAACGTTAAGAACCAGAGGAGAGAGACAAAAAGAAGCAAACGAAAACAAGGAGAAAAAATGAAAAAACAAGAGCATCACGGAGTAAGAGAATGAAAACGTGGACAGAAGAAGAGGGGAGATGACAAAGAAAATTAGCAGCCACCAACGGGGATGAAAAAAACGACAACGACAGTAGCGATGATGATCATCATGATCATGATTGTGATGGCGGTGATGGTGAAAAAGCTTAACTTAACATGGCTGAAAAAGCTCCGGAAGCAGACATCCTACTGAAAATGCAAGAGAGGACCCCCAAGAAGTTTGTGGGATGTTGACGTTGAAGAATTTGTGGTAAACTGAGGACTACAAGAAAACGAGTACGGCGAATAATGACTTACGCTACACTAAAAGTTAGTGTGGTTTACCTCCTTGCGCACGAAATGTCCTTGCATTCCGCAGTCGGTGCTGATTATCACCAGTCGTCGAGTACCGTCATCAATGATAAACGTCCTGGCGAATTGTCTCAAATGTATTCCTTGACCTCTCTGGTCCATGTTGGCGTATCCCATCTGCAGAGGACATACGAATACATAATACATAAAAGTGTATGTTATATAGATTCTGAAAATGTTACATCGAAGCACACATAAACTTGACTAGGAACATACGTCAGATACTCAGTTACTAAATTAATATTTAGTGCTCAGCACACAACAAATTATAAGCCACTATTTACTTTTTACCAACGTTGCAAGACAAAATTAAGTATTAAAGATAAAGGTTCATTTTTTTAATACGTCTAGGCTTAATACAAAGCTTGATGTTTATGATATTTGTTGAAGCTTTCACCAAACTATAGGGTTTCATAGCTTTTGAATGGAAAATAGTGGACCCATAACGCTTTTCAGTCACACGTTTAAGGTCTCCGTCCATCCCTGTGCGATACTTATACAGTTACTTACCTCCCCTCGCATCCTGCACACCAGATGCTTCTGATATTCCAATCATCACGTTCCGAGCTTCTTCTCTCCAAATCATCGTGTACGTCCTTCTCTGACTAATCTAACCCGCTTCCGTCGTCTAGTTGAAATCCATTTTAACAACTATTTTGGCTAACGATAATCAGGCATCCGTTCCGAGCGACCATACCACGAGGCGCTTTGTGTTTTAGTGCATAAAATTGTTTCCTCAAGGCGAAGTTGTCTCATGATGTCTTCATTTCTAATCCAATGGAGCTTGGACACCTCAAAAATCACTTCTGGAGAACTTCATTCCACTGCTTGGAGCTTTCGGGAGTTTCTTTGATTTGCCTTCCTTGAAGGTGACTATACCATTCAGAGATAATAGTAACTATTACAACAATACAAATTTGCTCTTAAATATTTATTTAAATTTGTGGAGCCCCACGATTTTTGGAGCGCCAATTACAACAATACAAATACATCGATTTAAGTTAATTTAACTTGTGTAGCCTCATGCTTTTGGGAGGCAATTATTTATACAACGCAAGTTAACCAATTTAAATGCATTTACATATTGTGTATTGAATTCATGGGTGTAATCGTAATAAGAAGATGATTCGTTATTTCAGTTTAAAATCGTTCCATTATTTATTTATTTAAACAACATCTCTCATATCGGATATTAAATGATACCTCATTATTAAATCGTTTGTACGAAGTTTTCGTACATAACTTATTGCTAACAAATTACATACATAAATTATATACAAATCTTATTATCTAATTGTAATTACTTTAAAATGTTTATTTTGCTCTCGGCTTACTCATGGTGTGTTCATATTTTTGCAATTGCTGATTCATTAGCTTCAAAAAAATTAATTTACTTCTATTCAGACTTCTTTTATGTTACTTTGTTTTACTTTCTACTGCATATGCATTTTTTTTCTTTATCATCAAAGACTTTACTAATTACGTTAATTCAAAAATTACTTATTTCTCTTATCATTTACGTTACTAATTTCTAAATTTGATACAAGAAATATTATTCTAATTTTTACTGCTTTTACATTTATGTATCATTTATTTATTTTAATATTGGTTGAATGTCTTCCATTCAAACTTTAATTAGTGTCTTTCAACTGTCTGTAATTAAATGTTTTTTTTTATCACCTCGTTTGACGTGGTTATTCATCTGTACGTCCTCCGTGTCCTTCTGGTCGTGTCCTCTGCATGTGCTTCTGGTCCTCTGGTCGTGTCTTCCGTGTGTGCTGATTACGTTATATGCTGCCAGTGCGTCGTCTCGTCTCACGTCATATGCTGCCGGTGCGTCCATAGACCTCATCGTATGTATTTTGCAGCTCTGGCTGTATAGCTAGTTGATCCTGTGACTCTTACGATAATTGTGAATTTGTGTCGTCGACTGACATAGCCACCTGCGGCAATGGTTGAATCGAGAAGAAGAAACTTTATTAGCGCGACCTGGTATTTATAGTCAGGTCGTGCAAAAATTCCTGTCTGAACACTTTTCAACTTGTCAGATTCTGTCGAGGCGTTACTACCCCCACTCTAGTTCAATTCACTATTTTCGCCTATTTTCGAGAATTACGAAGTTTGTTTCACCTCACTCGATGCTCAATCGATCACTAATTTTTATGTGATTACTATACGTAAATTGCACTTCTTTATGGTATTCACAAAAAGTTATTCATTTTTTTACGTATAGTAATTGCACTTTTCGTCACCTCTGTATGGTTTTTTAACATTTTATTTATCTATAATTTCTACACACTTTGGTGTCTTTTGTTTTATCCTATCGTACATAGTTTTCTTATAATTAACAATAAACATATAACTATTCTACTTGAAAAGGGTTGGTTACATTTCAGGAACGGACAGGTTTCACACACACTAACAAAATACGCGCGTACACAACACTAGCGACAGGTGTGTCGAAACTGCATGTCCATGCATGAATTCTGTACTCCCTATTTTTACTGCGATTCAGCTTATGCAATCTGAATCATGTTTATTAATTTATATTTATTCATTTTTATTATTTATTTTATTTATTTGGGCAATGCACAGTATCATTACTGTTTGTAGTGTTGCACTATACTTTGCAAGATGGGTGAGTAAGTCATCTTTTTGGGTTCCTTCCCCACACCAAAGCACATAGTTTACCTACCCATTACCCCCTTACCCCTTATTGTAATTTTACAGCTGATATCTCCGTCATGAAACATTAATAAAGTTTTCCCTGAATAAAATTTATGTTCGCGCTGTCTGGAACATATATAAGGACTCAAAGAGTTTGGTGAGAGTGGGAAATGTCCTGTCAGAATTGTTTCCTACCACAAAAGGGCTTAAACAAGGGTGCAGCTTGTCACCTACCCTGTTTAAAATATATATCCAAGAAGCCATCAGTAAATGGAGAAGGAAAACATCAGGAATGGGAATTCAAATGGATGAGCAGTGTTCAACAACTCTCCTATTTGCCGACGATCAGGTAATTATAGCGTGTGACGAGGACGACACAGACTATATGTTTAGAAAATTAAAAGAGGAGTACGAGAAATGAGGTTTAAACATAAACACTACTGAAACAGAATATCTGAAAATAGGAGACATGCAAGAAGAAGACCCAGATCTGCAAAACCATAGAATCGGAAAGTGTAGCGAATTCAAATATTTGGAAAGCATTATTTCAGAAGATGGAACAACAAAAAATGACATCAAAATAGGATACAACAGGGGAAAAAGGCTATTCGTTTGCTAAAGTCGTTACTTTGGTAGAACAAAATGGAACTTCAAACTAAACTGACAATCTACACAACTGTTGTGGAGCCCATTTTAACTTATGGCTGCGAATGCTGGCAACTTTCAGATAAAGAGAAAAAGATGATAGAAACTGTGGAAATGGGCTTCTTAAGAAGAGTGTGTAATATATCTAGAATGCAACATGTTAGAAACAAAGACATAAGTAGGAAAACAGGGCGCGTATTTACAATAGCAGAAAGAATAGAATCCAGACAGTTGCTATGGTATGGTCACGTAATGAGGATGGAGGAGAAGCAATGGCCAAAGAAAGCACTGACTTACACACCACAAAATAGGAGAAGAAAAGGAAGACTAACAACATAATGGAGAACAGGAATTAGGAAAAGCATGAGAGATTGAGCTATTGAAGAATAGGAAGGATAGGCAGAAATGGCGATCGAAATGCGGGATGCTGCATAGACTGTAGGACCCCCGCTAATAATAATAATAATAATAATATCTCCGTCATGTCTGCTGTCTTTAGTTATTGTCACCTTAAAATACTTAAGAAGCACTATTTTTTATAGTATGCAAATCTACTCTGTCATATTGCCTTCTTCACCTCCGATAACCAACTCTTCGGTTATGTCAAGCTCCAAAGATCTGTTATTCTTTACGGGGCCACATAATTGCAACCATGTTCGTCCGATGCTGCACGTCATTCCCGGGTAGAGACAGTCATCACTTATTAAGATCCGCATTTCACGATAGACACGATACGTTTAAGTTCTCAGTAGTCTATTTAGTGCCAACAGTGGTTGGTCGCATCGACTTGCCTCGGATTATTCGTCCAGCATGCAGTGTAATAATCAGTGAAGATCATTATTATCGTTGCAATAAAGTTTTGTGTTTGGATAAATTTTGTTGTCAATAATTTTTATTTAAGTTTTATCGTTTAACATTTTTATTGTGTACTTCCTCGTTTGACCACATAGCCTATATCGCGCTTGAATTCGTCACCAAGTGATAAGTTAGTGATAGTGTAATGTGATTTATCTGTCTATGTCTCATGTTACATTTATATTATTATGATGACGCCTGGAGTCGCTTTAAAAATTACAGGAATGGCTAATGGCCGTTGTGATAAATGTAATGTACCACTAACGCTTTTGTTTGTGATGCTCTTTCTTCAGCACAAATACTCATCTTCGATTGCATTATGTTCTTTGTTAGGTAATAAAAAAAACTCAGATTTTTCATTAGTCTCCTGCAACAACTTCTAGGAATAATTAGCAATAAAAACTTGAGAGAAGCATTTTACAGATGCGTTACCGCATATAACCACTACTAATATAATCAGAATCCAGAATGTGAGTAACACAGTATTTCTTGAAACGTCTGTCGACATAGTGACATCGGAAAATGGGTAGTCATTCTCAGTTTGTTCTTCCTATACTTCAGTGTCTATGCTTGTGAGTGCAACAATTCTCTATTCAAAGAGGCTAAATCATTGGCTCCTGTGTGACTAAAGAAAATAACACGAAAGAATATCATAATTTAGTCAAGCAATAATAAACACAAACCAACGTTGTCATTAGGAGTGAAATATGTATTTGCTTACTGTATACAGAGATATGGTTACAGAACTAGTAAAAATATAATTGTCGTTTTTTTAGTTTTTTTTTGGGTATTAAGACCATGGTTCGCTACTTGATATTTTCTTCAGCCACACACTTCCAGCTATAGTCCACAGCCTATAACACCCGCAAGAAGCAAAAAACGGAAGATTAGAATTAGATTGAAACGAAAAAGCAAAACTTTATTGAAATATCGGTATGGACAACCATACATGACTTCCATGTTCTAAGATTTATATTTAAAATAATTTTCGAAATGAAATATTTCAATAGAAACTGCTTCTTTCTACTTCTTTCTTCAGCCTTAACCCCAGTACTGTCGTCACTAACGTATACCACCTCACGTTAGCGCACTAGATATTCACTGATGATGCAGTCGATGGCACTGCTGAAACGTCTAGTTTTGCAGAAAACATTGGACCATAGCCAACATAGCCAAACAGCCCAGGAAGGAATGTTAACAACAAACTACCTCTTTGTTGCCGATAACGTAGTACATATAAATAAAATACCCTCCCCCTTAACCGATCTTCACCCAAATCAAAAGACCTCGAGTCCTCTACAATGCAGGCACATATGCAAAAAATTATTTGATTCTGTTTGAATATACGACAGTTATTGTTCGCCATAGAAAACAAGACATGACAAGTGCAGAATTTTACGTTTGTGTCTATAATATATATTTGACAAGAAGCAGAGCTAGTAATGGTGACAAAACATCAAATAAGTGGATGCTTGAGTTCTGAAGAAATTACGTATCAGCTAAAATGGTACCCCCATGTCAGGTGAGTGAAGACTATATATCCTCAACCAACGTGAGGAAGGACTGTACTTTTGGATAAAATGTTTGTAGGTCGAACGAAGAGCTGGCCAAAGGGAGCTGTGATCTGATTCCTGTAATGAAATTGAGCTCTCGCTGCGAGTTATCGACCGAGGGTGAATGATGTCTATAGTGTTATCAAAGTCTTTCCTACCAATACTACACTAGTCATTTTTCTTTTTTTAAATCGAGTCTTTCTTTCTTTCTATTCGTCTTCTGATTTCCTGATCGAAGATTCTGTTAACCCCTATAATCATAAATTTCTCAGCAAAACATTTCTACCTTACTACGTTTGTGTCTTCTATTTAACACCCACCATTCTGATCCATGTCATAACGCTATATTCCACGCAGGCTAGTAAATAACTATCCCATCAGGGAGGTCAAAATATTTTCCAGGTGGGGCAAAGAATTTTCCAGAGGAGAAAAATATTTATATATTTTTCATACATACACACATGCACATATTAGTTTGTAATTCTTATATCATAATAGAAATAAGTACACAGATTGTATTAATTTATTAAAACATTTATTGCTTCAAAATATGCATAAAATTAATGGCTTGTAAAAGTTAATGTTTGATCTTCAGTAAGTAGTGCTCAAGTTTCCAAAGTTTTAATATTATGATGTTCGTAATCAAAACATCAGAGCAGGTTTTAGTGTGTATGAGGGTACACCGTGGACAAAATTTTCAACATTCCCTATGGAGCGTTACTCAGAGTAAAGCTGCGAAGTGTACGTTTCACAGAATAAAGACGCGGAAAAGAAGGAGCGCTCCGAAGTCTCTCATGGACCCTGAGCATCTTACAGAGATTCCCTAAAGACGAAAAGTCTGTCTATGAACCGTTCCTCTGTAAACATGTGCAGTTACACTGGCCAGCGATCCACAGGAAGCAAATCGCTATCCACGCTGGACACCTTTTCGCCTTGCACGCGTTGTGTTGGTGTGGGTTTCGGCACTTTCCATTTAAAAAGCGTGCAAGAGTAAGAAAATAAACATGAGTGAGGTCAGAAACAACGTGAATTTTGTGTGTGTGTGTGTGTGTGTGTGTGTCCTGCCTGCCTTTTTGTTGCGGTAATCACAATAATAAAACTTTGGAAACGTAAACATTACATAATTCAGATATCCTTGCCTGCCAGGAACGATATATTTTCACTCATACATGATTTAAATTAATATGAAAAAATATAATTTTATTGCCTGGCAACAAAATTATTTTATTTTTAACAATTACCGTTGTTTGTAAAAGTTTAAATGAATTTTCAACTACTTTACTCTTGTTAAAACGTTGGTGGTAAACTACCCCTTCCCCTTAACAGATCTTCAGCAAAATCAATGCTTTAGTCCTTTACAACTCAGGCAGGTATGCAAAAAATTATTTGATTCTGTTTGAATTTGCGGCAGTTATCGTTTGCCATAGACGCACAGACACAGACACACACACACAGACACTTTTCGAAAATAACTTTTCTTCATGTTTTGAGGGTAGTACAATCAGAATCAGCCCTTATCTCGAACACGATTTATTTCGCCATCACCATACTTGCATCTCCTTATGGAACATGGAAGTAAAAATTAGGTTTTTCTATCAAAATCTATGTATGGTACAACACAGACGCGAGTATTTCCTCCACTCTCTTACTACTCTAAACAGAGCATGGCATCGTGCGACGAAAGCGCTGTTTCTCCAGAACTCTTGATCTTCTTCTGCCTGGATGGCTTTGTGCATACGTTGCCCAGTAAGCGGTTTGTGACAAAATTCACCTAGCGATTCGGACATCTTCCTCGTGGACGTTTAACATTAATCTTTCATTGCAAAATTAATATCTCTAAACTACAGTTTCTTCTAGTTATTTCAGGCACGATTGCTGTACTTACCTGGATATACGTCTAGAGAACTTCAGCTGTTATAAAATAGATTTGTTAGTTCGATGCTACGTTCACGAAATTCTTAATCTTCGTCGGTACACACACAATTCAAAGGTGTCAATTTTTTTGGCGATGTAATATTTAGGGCACAAGTTTCACAGGCGTAAGTGGCTATTGGAAATATAAGTATTCTTATTAACTTTAATTTTGGTGTAATGAGATACCTCTGTGTTCTTTTAGACTCTAGTTAGCTTGGTGGTTGAATTCTGAGTCACTTATTCTTCTTCTAATTTCTTTGTCGCACTTTCCTTAATTTGTTAGTAGTGAACCGAGGTAATTTGTTTACTACTTCTCTGACGTCAGTGGGGCCAATATCAATTATCAGTACTTTAGTTTCAGATCTATTAAGCGGCAGTAGATAAGCCTACTTCTTACTTTCTGTCTTCAGTTTTTTCGTGGTGTTCTGGAGTTCAATATCATGTATCGCAGCTTGCTGATTTTGATATGATGATGATGATGATGATGATGATGACGGACTTCCATGCTTTCAAGTAAAAACCATAATTTGGGCCATTTCACATTGTCAAAAGTTTTGAGGTAATGTACAAAGCACAAATAGTTTCAAACATTGAATTCGTATTGTTAAATCTTTGTATTTGTTTATTAGACCCGCGCGCAATCAGCCCACGCAATTACGTCATCCGCTTAAAGTACAGTTCGCTAACTGCGAGCTTCGACAGAAGTCAGTTAAACCTCAGCCTTCATTCGCTCAATACTCTTTTTCTATTTGCTAGCCTAGGCGATGTGAAATTTAATTATTTACTTAACTTCTTTATACAATTTTCATTCTTCTATCGTAATTTATCTTGGCAATGTACGCCATACGTAATTGCATGGGCCATGCGCTTTATTATGTAATTTGTTCAATAAACGGCTAGTTAACTCAAATTTATACAGTCCACTTCTTCTTTTAAAAAACATATATCGGATTCCGTAAACCAGCAGCACGTCGCATGAGAAATACAAAATCAAGAAATATTCGAGAGCGTTGATCATGCAACATTTGGTCCTCCGGGCCGGATCATTCATTTCATGGATGATTCATTTCACAAATAATTTATTTCACGGAGCATTCATTTCATGGATTCAGTTCAATTAGCAGGCCCTATCAGCATTTAACAACATAATTAAATCAACAGTTCTTTAATTATCAACCATAACTGGATCACGCATTGCACGACTTTTGGGGACGTCATACTTCGCCGACCGGATCGTTCGAAGCATTATTTCAGCATTTAAATACCATCACCACGTGGCATTCATCAATTGGTAAAAATCCAAAGCATCCAGCCTATGCAGAATTCGACCACTTCAGACATCACCTGACAGGCATCAACAGTGTCTACATCGTCAATTCATGGGTGCCGGATGGGACTGCCAAGGATTCGACACGCTCTGAGACCTTCTTGAACATGTCGATAAGTACCACATGCCAAGTGACTATAAATTTATGTTTCATATGATCCTTTCAATTTTACATAATTTTGTATACCTTTCAAGGGCATTCAACTAAAATAAGCAGTATTTAAAAAAAAAAATAATATAACTTTTTTTCTTATATCAGTTTCAATTTGACTATGAACTTGAATTTTTTGCGAACTCAGCAAGCTTATAAATTTTTTCTGTGAATCAATCACAAACTTAAATAACTCAACAAGCTTATATGCATATTTTTTTATTTAATTGTAATCACATTTCTAAATAGTGTTCATAGCAATAGGGATTATACTGTTATGTTGTATATGCTGTCTATATCAGTATTTAGTACAACATAGAATTAGTCTGAGATGTGTTAATCAATGGTTACCGCGTTGTAGCGTGACTTCATAAATTAGATAACCTGCATTGGTCTTGTTCATCTCTCTGCATTCACTCATTTTTTCTTATTATCGTTCAAATCTTCAAGTGATACACAATCATGACTGATATGAAGGCGCTGAACAAAAAGCGTGGCACGATCAAGGCCTCTATATCGCGCATAAACACCTACGCGGATAATTTTGATCACGATACGCATGACCACCATGCGCTAAAAATAAAGCTTCGTCATCTGATGGAGCTATCCGCAAAATATGACGAGATTCAAACGCAAATTGAGTCTGAGGACTCTGATTTTGCATCCGTTAGTGATAGAGTTCAGACGGAACTCTATTTGTGTAACATAGAATGCAAGTTGCAAAATTTATTAGATCATGCCGAAGAGATGAGCAAGAAAATACTAAATCAGCCCGAAGTCGTCACATTCAGTACGCCTCCTATTCAATTACAACCAATTAAACTACTCTGCTTCGCAGGTAACATAATTGACTGACAAAATTTTTACCATATGTTTGTGGAGTTGGTTCATGTCCGAACAGACCTGACCAGCATCCAAAAATTTCACTACTTGCACTCATCACTAAGGGATGAGGCGCTGAATGTTATAAAATCGCGCCCAATCACGCACGAAAACTACACGGTGGCCATTGAGTTGTTGAGAGCCAGGTATGACAGTAGATTGATTGTTACGGCGTATTATGTGGCTAATGTCTTGGGCATGAAGCACATGCAGCAGGACTCTATGGTTAGCATTTCCAAATTTATAGATGATCTTACTGCTAACATAAACGCTCTGAATTCATTAAATTTACCAGTGAACACATTCGAAATTATTTTTGTGCATTTTCTCGCCCAAAAACTTGACGATCGCACATCTAGATTATGGAAGGAAAGTTTAACTGACGAACAGCTTCCGAATTACAATAACTTCATTAAATTTTTAAATACTAGGCGCCAGCTGTTGCAAAATGTTAGCGTACCGACTGGTTCGTCATGCAGTAGGCAAGTTAGCGATAAAACGTCTTATCGCAAACTGGCTAAACGCGCGGAGTTCACTGGGTCACTAATACACACTCAAACAAGCAATAGACTTTGCCAGCTGTGTCGCGGCAATCATAAATTGTCCGAATGCCCACAATTCGTGGCTTTACATCCGAGTCAACGGAAAGACGTTTTAATAAATCACAAGCTCTGCCTAAATTGCACACGCTCAGGCCATGAAACCTCGCGTTGCCCTTCCGAATTTTCGTGCAGAGCATGTTCGAAAAGGCACCACACCATGATTCACTCTTCAACAAATAATTCTTCGAGCAGGAACAATAATCAATGTTCCCTAAAACTACAGACCAACAAATCAATTTTATTGTCTACCGCCATATGTACCACAACCGATCGAGCCGGAAACAAACACCCGGTAAGAATCCTGTTGGATTCAGGTTTACAAGCAAACTTTTGTACAGTGGGCTTCGCACGCCGCATGGGCTTAAAATTAAACAAGTCCGAACTGCCTATCACGGGATAAATAATTCTCTGTGCCAAGCCAATTTCAGTACAAGGGTGCGCCTAAACTCACGCTACAGGGATTTCAGTTTGAATGTACACTGCGCTGTTCTGCCCAGAATTACAAATAACCTCCCTACAGAATCTTTTAATATGTCATCATTAAACATTCCAAAAAACATATTTTTAGCTGACCCGCAACTTAATTTTTCGTCACAGATCGACATATTACTCGGGGCACAGTATTTTTTGCAATTGATTGAGCCGACTAAATTTATTCGCAGTCCGCACTTTCCGATAATACAGGAAACAAAACTAGGTTTCATCCTCGCCGGAAATTTACCCTTTAACGTAGACATGACAAAACCGGTTTCGTCGTTTATAGCTCGTGACGACAATAATGCCATCTCGTCACAGTTGAGGAATTTCTGGCAGTTGGAGGACGTTTCTTTCCGTACTCCCTCAGCTGAGGACTCGGAGTGTGAAAATCATTTCCTCACAAACACCTTTCGAAACACTAGTGGTAGGTTTGTTGTGTCACTACCCCGTAAGACAAGGCATCTCGGCGATTCACTCCCCGGAGCAGTTCGCAGTTTTCAGACACTCGAACTCAAATTCAGGCAAAACCAGTCTTTGTACAAAGACTATAGTAATTTTATGCAGGAATATTTAAACCTGGGTCATATGTGTCCACTCAAGTCATATGATTTATCAATCAATAAGTCGAATATTTTTTACTTACCACACCATGCTGTCGTCAAGTCCACTAGCACAACCACCAAACTTCGCGTTGTTTTCGATGGCTCAGCCAAAACATCAAATGATTTATCTTTAAACGACACACTCATGGTTGGTCCTACGGTCCAGCAGGATCTTTTCTCCATCATGGCCAGATTTAGAACGCACCGATACGCACTCATTGCCGACATCGAGAAAATGTATCGCCAAATCTTGGTGTCCCCAAGGGATTCTAACTTGCAAAGAATTGTCTGGCGTGACGCTCCCCACAAGGAACTTAAACACTATGCTCTGAGAACAATCACATATGGGACTGCAAGCGCTTCATTTTTGGCCACTAGATGTTTAAAACAAATCTCACAGGAAAATAGTACTCAACACCCCTTAGCCTGCTCTGTCATTGCAAACGATTTTTACGTCGACGAAATCATCACCGGATCTGATAGCTCACACGTCTTAGCCCGATTAAACTCTGACATTTCTGGTTTATTAAGCCGGTACGGCTTCACTCTGCATAAATGGTCTTCTAATGACCGGAATATCATATCTTCACATACTAACTCCTC
The DNA here is from genome assembly GCA_034769895.1 of Magicicada septendecula. Taxonomy (NCBI): domain Eukaryota; kingdom Metazoa; phylum Arthropoda; class Insecta; order Hemiptera; family Cicadidae; genus Magicicada; species Magicicada septendecula. Next base: position 71,771,488 of record CM068370.1, read on the forward strand.
CCTGGACTTCAACAAAGACCAAACCGTCCGCACTTTAGGTATTCAGTGGGACGTTCAGGCTGACAACTTCATATACAATTTCCAAAGAGATCTTAAAATCGATGTGTTTAATAAAAGAAGGGTATTATCCGTCATCGCTGGAATTTACGACCCATTAGGGCTCATTGGCCCTATTACATTTTGGTGTAAGCACTTTATGCAAACGCTATGGTCATCGGGTACCAATTGGGACGACCCACTGTCTGACTCATTATCAATTCAATGGGCAGAGCTTTACGCTCAATTAATTTCAGACTCTCATTTTAAGATCCCAAGACCTATAAAGGATTCATGTAATTTTCCAATCATTTCATTTCAATTACACGGGTTTGCCGACGCGTCAGTAAAGGGTTACGCATGCTGTATTTATGTGCGTACAGTATATTCTGACCGCAGTATATCATCTCATTTATTGTGTTCCAAATCTAGAGTCGCCCCTTTAAAGCAGATATCTTTACCTCGACTTGAACTTTGCGCCTGTCTATTATTGGCTCAGTTGGTTTATAAGGTTGTCAACGCTGTGACCTACAATTTCAGCGAGTTGTATTTTTATTCTGACCCTACGATTGCCTTACACTGGATTCACCAACAGTCGTCCAGGTGGAAGGTATTTGTTGCCAACCGCGTCTCACGGAGATACAGCAGCTCACTGCAAAGGGCACCTGGTATCATGTTGCTTCGCATGACAATCCCGCGGACATTCTATCCCGCGGCTGTTTACCCCGTTCTTTGCACCACCACCCGCAATGGTGGCATGCCCATACTGGTTGTCAAAGGAGCCATCATCATGGCCCACCAGTCCTTTCGAATCCAACTCTTCCTGCACACATCCAGATCTGGATAACGAAAAACGTAAACAGGGTCAACTCGCTCTGGTTACTACTTCATCCACTCCTAATTACATTGAAAATTATTCCTCGCTTTCAAGACTTATTCGTGTGTTTGCTTACTGCCTACGATTCATTCGGAACGCTAAGTCTCCCGTCGCTAACAGAAGCACTTCCTTTTTAACTTCACAAGAGCTACGCAGCACGCTTATGATTTTTATTCGTCAATCCCAGCTATCGCATTTCAAAACAGAGATAAAAGAACTTCAGGCACAACGCCCTGTACCTAAGACTAGTAAAACTCTCTCGCTTAATCCCTTTATAGACTACACGGGGATATTACGCGTGGCCGGACGCCTTCAACAGTCTCAGCTCAACTATAATACTAAACACCAGATCATACTTCACCCGCAGTCTCATCTCACTAGACTAATTATAGAAAACGAACATATTCGACTACTCCATGCCGGAGTACAATTAACGCAGTGCTCTCTACGTCAAAGATATTGGATCATCAATGACAAATCATACATACGCTCCGTGATACACAAATGCATCACTTGTTTTCGATTTCGCGCAATTGGCTCAAGCCAACTTTTAGGACAATTACCCTCTTCCAGAGTCACTACTTCTAAGCCACTTTCATAATGTGCCGTAGACTATGCCGGTCCCATATTTCTACGTGAGGGCGGGCAGCGGCCCAAATCATTCACAAAGGCTTACATTTCACTCTTCATTTGCATGGCCACTAAGGCAATTCACCTTGAATTGGTATCAGATTTGACTGCAGACGCCTTTATAGCTGCTTTTAAACGCTTCATAGCTCGCAGGGGCATCCCTGCACAAATATTTTCCGACAACGGTACAAATTTCCGTCGTGCTGGCACTATATTACACGATTTGTACAAACTTTTTCAACAAGACGAATTTCAACAAACCACTCAGGACTTCGCCAGTTCACAGGGAGTCAAGTGGTCTTTCATACCTCCGTCAGCACCTCATTTCGGTGGGTTATGGGAGAGCGGAGTCAAAAGCGTTAAATTTCATTTACGGCGCGTTATCGGCAGGACGCTTCTCAACTTTGAAGAGCATTACACTGTTTTGACTCAAATAGAGTCATGTCTGAATTCGCGTCCCTTGTTCGCCATTTCAAATGACTCTGGGGATCCCGAGCCTTTGACTCCAGCACATTTCTTAGTTGGTTCTCCACTTACTTCGCTCCCGGAACCCGACTATTCGGATATAAAAATGGGTCGCTTAGGGAGATGGCAGCTTCTGCAGAGATTCACCCACTCTATATGGAAGAGATGGAAGAGATTATTTGCATCAGTTGCAACAGCGAAATAAATGGCGCAAACATTCAAAAAATTTGTCTCCAGCACAACTCGTCCTCATTTTAGAAGACAATACCCCACCCCTGCAGTGGAAACGTGGTATTGTCACCCAAATCTACGTAGGTCAGGATTCATTGGTACGCGTAGCGGATGTCCGCACCACAAACGGCATCCTACGCAGGCCTATCCACAAACTGTGCCCACTTCCCGTGGCAACAGACTAATTTGTTTTTCAGTGCTTCATGCCCGGGACATTTCCGGATGAGCACATGCCTTACGTACTACTGTAAGTACAATGTTAAATGTAATAATATTAATGAGTTGTTTGATTTAATCCGCTAGTTGGCCGTACGAAAAAGACAGGCCATGACGCATACGACTTTTGAAGTCATGTGACGTTAGAAGTCGAACAGTTACAGTGATATCCTATGTACTCGCGTAATTAACGTGCCTTATTTGACCAAATTTACTTAAATATTTCGTTTTCTTTTTTAATGAAACATACAATAAACATATATAATTCACATATTTTTTAAAATATCAAGAAGAATAAATAAAACACTTATTTAACAAATTATATAGTAATAATTTTTCTTTGGGTTTTTTTACCTTTCTTTCTATTTCTGTTTTTTTCTTTTAAAAAAGGCTGACAATCATTATATTTTTTAACAAAATTATTTATCATTATTTTACGCGCTCTAAAATTTATATCCACAGCATTTATACACATGCTGTTAACCCTCTCTGTCTTAATTCTAACGTTCTCTTTAAGGTATTTATGTTCCATAGGAAGGTATTATTAGGCTTCCAAAACAACCTGGAAGCCTATCTGATGTATCTTTTTGATTGATTTTAATAAAATTAGTGAATTACAGCTATTATTTGCCCATTAGTTTTAATTTGTTGATACGATATTTATTGTAATACGAGAAAAACATTTTTTCAAGTATATGTGGCTGAAAAAATCTCCCCCCCCCCCGAAATTAAATCCTAGGTTTCCCCCTGGCACACTTATATTAGTGCTAGACACATTTTCATACAAAATATAACATATGAAAACGATTGCAATTGTCAACAAACTATTTTATGGCATACACACGTAAATGTTAACGAATTCTTTCATCTAACTAAAATTGTATGCAATATTCACTATATATCAATGCGAATAATAGCCTAAACCTGGCCTTATCGAAAATAAGTACAGGTATGGTTATTGAGACAGTACCCACACATGTTTAATTACAACACTAACGTTAGTATCTAAACCAACAAGGTCGAAAACTCAACACAACTGAACAATACGAAATATATAAACAAGGTCGAAAACTCAACACAACTGAACAATACGAAATATATAAACACCACACAACACAACCAAACAACATACTTAACGATCAATTACAATATAAATCACATACACTTTTTGACACAATTTTACAAAAAACAAACATCAAGTTGAATCCCCGCGCCAATCCCCTTTCTCCACACACCACCCCCAGTACACCTTCCACACAACAACCGTTACGAAATGATGGTAGTCTGACTCAAAGCTGAAGAAGGCGAATACGTACGCTGAAACGCGTCCAACGAAAAACAGTAAGTTTCACAAGAAAAAGTTCATTTTTAGATAAGTATATGAAAATATAAATAAAAAAATAAATAATTAATAAAAATAAATAAATAAATAATAATAAATAATTCACCCTGATATTTAACACTTACCTCAGAGAATGCAAAAAACACAACAGCGTATAGAAAACACTTAATAGTTTAGATTATGTATATACCTCAGAGAGTGCAAAAAACACAACAGTGTATAGAGAACACTTAATAGTTTAGATTATGTATATCAGACAGATTGTACAAAAATCGTTGTGCAGAAACCCACAATTGTATGTCTCAACTCTTAGTTTGTTTATTTACAGTCATAGCAACATCTTTTTATATTATTTATAAACATCGATACTGGACCGTTTAGGCCGCAGGTTAAAGACCTATAAAGACCCTACGGTATCGTTAGAGCCGTTTCCGAGAAAAAAAGGAAATACATAGATTAGATTGTATGTCTCAACTCTTAGTTTGTTTATTTACATTCATAACAACAGCTATTTATATTTATTTATAACCATCGATACTGGGATTGTATGTCTCAACTCTTAGTTTGTTTATTTACATTCATTGCAACAGCTATTTTATATTATTTATAAACATCGATAAGATCTATTCTTTATAAACAGAATTAAAATTAACGTTTTAATTTCAAAAAAAAATATTTGTTTAAAATATTTGTTGCTGGGTGACAGAGTTATTGTTAGCAATTGTGTGAATATTTAAACCTACATGAATTAAAATGTATACTTAAAAGACCCTACGGTTTAGGCCTTAGGCGATTTTTGCGGAAAATGAGACCTAGCCCAATCGATTTTTAGTGTCCAAATACGCTTAAGTACCAAATTTCGAGAAAATCGTTAGAGCCGTTTCCGAGAAAAAAAGGACATACATACATACAAAGATTGCTCGCTTAATAGTATAAGATAAGATAATTTGAAAACTTATGCAAGTTAAATTTTGTGAACCCGATATGTAAAAATCTAACTAATGCAAGAGGTAGAAATTGTATGTGCGAATAACGTATTATCTTTTAAGTATAATATCAAATACATATCCATTGTAAAACTATATTCGGTTTGTAACGTTTCTTTCTGTTTTTATTTTCTTATTTTCTTACCCTTGTTAGGTCCGTCTTGTGACTTTTATCTTTAGAACAAAATTAGTGTGACGTGTTTCAGGTCATCTGACCCATCCTCAGACACTTGCTCGAAAAGAGGTCGTCATATATTAAAATTCAATTAAAATAAAAACACATATACCGGTACGTAAAATCATTGTCAATAATTAAATGATCAAAAACTTGAATAACACTGTTGTCGTGGTGCACCACGCGCTTACCGATCGCTACAACGATGGCGATGAGTAGCGATCGGTAAACGCGTGGTGCACCACGACAACAGTGTTATTCAAGTTCTTGATCATTTAATTATTGACAATGATTTTACGTACCGGTATATGTGTTTTTATTTTAATTGAATTTTAATATATGACGACCTCTTTTCGAGCAAGTGTCTGAGGATGGGTCAGATGACCTGAAACGCGTCACACTAATTTTGTTCTAAAGATAAAAGTCACAAGACGGACCTAACAAGGGTAAGAAAATAAGAAATTAAAACACGTGACTTGGACCGTTAACAAACAAAAATGTTTCTTTCTGCATTATTTGGTTAGAGCTTTACTTCCATCATTTGCTACAGAAATTTGTTCGTATGGTTACCATGGTATAGACCGGCCAGCCTTTCCTGAACAGTAATCTGCGCCGACAAAATCCATGAATTACCCCCACTTTCAAGTGTACCTAAGTTACCTACAGAGAAGAGATGGGAGACGACGCTATAACGTTCACTGTCCCACTCCATATTATTTCCCTCTCTGTCACACACATGCTTCCGTTGTTCTCGCCAGTCTTGTTGCAACCGATGTTTACGCTATGAAAAACTCCACAAAACTGTTCTGCGCATGTGCAAAGTGAATGAAAATTTTGTTAGCCTCGCAACGAGGTGTATGTCTATTGCGCATCGAGACCCTAGTGTTAATTTACATCGTCCTGCCTCTATAACGTAATGTATTCGATTCTCGTTTTGTTATTAAAGTAGCAAACGAGAAAAAAGAAATTGTCGTGTTTAACTAATAACAAACAGTATACATCTTTTAGTTTACGTTTTGTACTTAAGTGTTAATGCGCATTTATAGCGTTATTGGCGTTTCTTGAGTCTACGGAAAGAAAACGCGAGGGTTGAACAATTCAACGATTACCAACACACGGCAAGTTTACAAGTCTTTTTTAGTTTCATCCTACTTTTGTGATGGCGACTTCCATTTATCATGATATATTTTTAATTTTGCCATATACTGTTATAATAAACATTAAGAATAATATTTGGTAATGTCCCAATAACCTTACCCGCACTCATTTTCGATATTTCGATTATGCGATTATTGGCATCGATGTGTAGTGAATATCGCACATAATTTAGTTGGTTAAAAGAAATCGTGAAAATTTATTTGTGTATGTTATAAAATAGCTTGGTGACGATTTCAATCGTGTTTTATTGTCACACTTTTTAAGAAAAATGTTTCTACCAATAATATAACTCCGATGTGTGCCTGTGACGTCAAAAGTTGGCGTTGTTAGGTTAACGTGCAAACTAAAAATACACATGGAAACCAATATGCCTTTAAAATCACACTCGCTTTTTGTGAAATCCACGTAAAAAGAAATCAACTCGAATTAAGGCGGGGCCACCCCTTGCCTGTTGCTACATGTCTCCCTTTCTTATGCCATAACTCGTTTTCCAACAGTACTCATTTTTATAATAATTCTCGTTTTTCGTGCGCATCGCAGACAACGCAACCAACTCAAAAGAAGGCGGGATGCTATGTCTCCATTTTTTTTTTTAATAAGTTTTCGAGATTTTACTAAATAACATAAACGAATAGTGACCACCTAACGAATAAAAAATATTGTTTTCATTGGTTAATACATTGTTTCCTTTTTGTTTTAATCTTACTATTCAGAAATAATTGTAATGTTCATTTTTATGTTGTTCTTTCTTGTTAAAATACGTTATTTTCTTTGTTTTTTATCCTTCTCTCTTTCACTCATTGTGTGGATACATAAAATGTCATATTTTTCCCAACCGTGGCTTTTATTTCTTTAAACAGTAAGCGAAAACCCTAAAACCATTATTACCTAACCTCACAAACGAAAACAACACGTAATTTTGCTTTACATTAAGAAACAGAATAATTTAAAATTAGTACACTTTTTCACAACGTAGTAGGCTATATCGATACGATCGTATATTCAAAACATCGATAATGTAGTGCAGGTAAGGATACTGGGACAGTTCCTAATATTTAAAGTTAAGTCAGGGTTTTTTTATTTAATAATATTATTATCTTTGCAGATTAACAGCGGCTCTTTTATAAAATTTTAAGTTTACTCTCCTCATACATTTTATAAACTATACCAGGGTTTGCATATGTTCAGCAGGTACAATGCTTCGACATGCGTTAAGTGGTCGAAGTGAATGCAACTGTAGGAGAGAAATGCGAGGCCTTTAGCTGATGTAAAATACGTTTGTTAGTTCAATGATGCGTCCACGAAATTGTCGTGGATATTCAACATTTATCACAATTCGTCAGTTGTTTTTCAACACTGAATGCTACTTCGTTATCACCAGGCCTATCAGCACCTGAAATGTAAATGACCACGGTTCTACCAACGTGTTTCAGACATTTCACACATCACATTACTACGCTTCTTCTGTTTAGTTCTCGTTCTACTGTGTATGGTTTTCCTGTCTGTAGACGAACTTTCATATCCCATATATCTGAGATTATACATATTATACTTACAGCTGCAAAACAGTGCATATATGCTGATTAATATACTGTATTTAGAAACGCGATTTTTTTTTTAATTTAAGTTCGAAAACGAATATGACAATACAATGGTCTATCAATATTCGATTTTAAAAATCCAAGATAAATCTCTTTTTATGTGTAGGACTAAGAGACCCCAAGTAGCCAAACTTAGTAGTCCGTACAGCTGAAATATAACTTGTACTGCACGAATTTATGTACGAATTGAATATGTATTGGTTTTTAATTAATGTTAGCCAGAAAAATTATATTAATTTTTTAGAGCAAATCTTCTTCATTTGTTGTTGTTTTTTTTAATTGCAAGTATTTATTTTCTTATGGAAGTTACAACACATTTTTCTCACAGTGGCGTACGCAGAAATCAATCTAAGGGGGGGGGGGGGGCTTGAACCTTAGCAGTTCGTATATTAGCCTACTCTTCTACAACTTATAGTATAAGATAGAGTACATATGTCAGTTAACGGTTAAAATTTATTAGTAGGCGTAGTATTTTCAGTAGGTTTTACATTTTCTTTATTAAAAATATATTATTCATGATTGAGATCAAATACGACGCAAGAAGTTCGTTACTAAATTAAGACGCAACTTGAACTTTAACGAAATTTAATACTTTTATCGTTACAAATTGACGACCACAAAGTGTAGCTTTAATACACGTACAGATTTGATTGGGGGACTTATGCCACGTTCTATTTTTTAATCAGTAATTTTAAAACATTACTTTTTTCTTTCAAAACAATACTTTTTAATTGATTTTTTTATATTTGTTGTAATATTTAACAATAGATTCATTTTACTTTAAAGGTAGCTTACTGAATGTCACACTCAGCGTAATACACCGCTCAATGAACTATAAATTATAACTGAAGTAATATTTGTTATTATAAACTACTTATTTTGTTAGTATTTATACCCCCGTCCGAATCGGCCGAAATATGCAATTTTGTTATTTTAAACGAAAGCCTAAGTAAATTAAGGAAGTGTACATTACATTTTTGTGGTTGAGGGGGTTTGAGCCCCCTGAGCCCCCCTGCGTACGCCATTGTTTTCTCATATTTATTTACATGCAATAAAACCTTGTTGCGCGCAGCACTTGCACTGACAGCAACGAAGAGATAACTGATTTTGCATGATTATAAGTCAGCACACGTTTAAGCTTACTTTTTATACGTTTCATAGGATAAAACTAACATGATTACAGAAAATACATTCAAATCAGAACTTTATTAATTGTCTGGAAACTTTAAGAAGTACGTGTTTATAAATGAACGTAATACAATAATAGTTACTATCGTCATTAGAGCTTGCCTGTGCAGTACCAAACGAAAACCCAATTATACTCCACAGTAAAAGTTATCGATTCAGACTATCATAATATGTAACGAGATTAACCGTCCATCTTGCAAAGCGCCGTTGGAGTGGTCTGTACTTATGCTTTATGGTCTCTAATTAGCAATTTTCCTTACCGTCTGCAATCTGTGTGTCTTATAACGCATGCAACGACGTTGTGAATAAGTTGCATAAGTTCAGCCTTATGTTCGGGACCATTAGGCAAACCCGTAAGTCAGCAAGTAAAGGAACATGCCTAAAATTCTACAATGTGATAGCTCTCCCCGCACTTCTTTATGGGTCTGACAATTGGACTTTAACAAAAGGCCAGGCCAAGGCCATTTCGCATCCAAGCAGCTGAAATGAGATTTCTCAGGCACGTGACAGGGTATACTCTCCATGATCATAGAAGAAACACAGGTATACGGTAGGAACTGAATATTATGAGTATACTCGACAGGATCGCCCAGTATCGGCTGAATTGGTGTGAACATCTTTGCCGAATGGATGACTGCCGCATCCCAAACAACTCTGGAACTATATAAGCCAAGAGGACGGAGAGGTGTGGGACGTCCGAGGGAGCGCTGGTGTGACCAGCTCTTATCTTTGCCTATTTGAGACTGGAACAAACCATCCTTGGTTTAATCCGTGAAGATGATGATGATCTGCAATCATCCCTTCTGATAAACCTCATGTTATCCACGCCATATTTCATAATACCCAGCTGCCCTAGGATCAGTATTTCATAATACTGATCGCTGCCACAATAGATGCTTCTTTTGCCTCCAGTCCTCTTATTCTCTGTCTTATCTTGCTCATGGCAGAGGTTATCATTTCAACCAAGCGCTTCTATTTTGCCTGATCCCAAACATCAGTATTCCACCGCTAACTACGTCTCTTCAAGGTCATCGAGCACACAGACTTTCCTCAAACCGTCCTCTGCCTTTCGTACCCTCCACTTCAAACTCATCTATTCTCATGTGTTCAAAAGTATCACCGTCTTTTTGTGATGTTCTGCAATTGCCCTCCATATAACGTTTATATCTGACATTATGATGATTTGAATACACTGTGATCTTACGAACTTAATTTGTACACAAATAATTTGAACATTATTATTTAAATACACAAAACCACCGGACATCTGTTTCCAGTTCATCCAACCAGCCTGCACTACAGCTATCCCCAAATTAAAACTGCCGTCATCAAATATAAATAATTTCATTCTGGGCATTAAATATATAAATGCGTATATGTGAGCGGGCAAGCATATAAATTATATAACTAGTCTTCTTAAATGGGGTCCAAAGGGGGTGTGATGCGAACATATGCTTTCATAGAAGAGAAATGCACCAGCCTCTCCACCCCAACTCCACTCTCACCTACAAGTCGGTGGGCCCTGTTACGCCGAGCAATCCACTCCAAGGTTGTGGTAACCAATCCCTTCGGCGGAGTGGATAGGTAAGCAAACGAGAGATGGGGGTTCTGTCAGGACAGTCTGGGGGTATCCTGGGTCTTGGCCTGGCAGGATGGTGCACATCGGCAGCAAGGTGTGCACCTAGAGTGGAGGCGGAGGAGGCTATATTAGCCCAACGGATGCACACATGGGATAAGTCAGTTAGCCTACTACTACTGCGACCGGGCAGAGAGAGCTCGTCAGCTGTGGTGAAAGCAACTCTCTAGGGGAAGAGCACCCCGAAATCAAAGTTCCTGGTCCTCCAGGTTGGGGGTTGGATCGGAGAATTCAAATATCCCATCTGTAAAACTTTTATGTGCAGAAACCTATCAGTTTCTTTCGCCAGGCAGTTTTTACCGGGACAACTGGCGGACACTGTTAAAGGAGGCCTTGACTCAGTAATGGGTTGTTGCGCCGCTAAAGAAGAAGAAGTCTTCTTACATTCATTCTACTGATCTAGATTTTTCATAGCCTCTCTATCCTTCAACGTTGGCCTTTGATATTCCAACTTGCGTTTCATCGGTACTGCTTAAGACTATAACTTTTACACAATAATAATAAACTCTGTACAAAGGTAGAATTACTCACAAAAGCAACTTCAACCGGAGGTCCCGTCATGTCGGCGATCCCGATTCCAATTTTGTAACCACTGCTCTGCGCGAAGCACGTTGACATTAGAATCGTAAACAAGCATAGCTTTACGGCTGAAAACATAAACAAACCATAGAATTTTTTATATGACACATTTGGAAGGTAAATTTTTATAGGTTAAAAGATTTAAGAATAATAATTAACGACAAAAACGAAAAGTTACGAAAGTTCCTCGAAGAATATATTTAGGCTACTGACACTATACTCAGTGCCGGACTTAAGATTTTTGAGGCCCTAGGCCAAGTTTTGCGAGCCCCCCCCCCCCGATTGGAACATTGAAGTCAGTTTCTGATACACATTTAATTGCAGGGTTATCATTAGAAACTGGCGTAGTTTAAAAAAATTTATATAGTTCTTGAGTTTTTTTTATTGTTTCCAAATGACCTTCCTTTCTAATTTTTTAGCTTATGTTGTAAGCTCCACTAGCCTGTGAATGTTGATGTTCATGTTCATGATGAATACTTTTAGTGTACGGATTCAATTTTATGTTCATACAGTTTTCACACTAATAAATATCAATGAAACAACACGCTGCCCACCATACGAAGCTAAAAACCTTCTTTACATTCAAAACAAAATAAAAACATAATCTCAAATCGCAAACCGTTCAGTCACAACGCAGATAAACAATGATGACAAACAAGGGTGGTGCCATGGTCGTGTAAATTCGGGGGCAATATAGCGGACGTTAAAAATTCGCATGCGCAGATTAGTTTTCAATTATGACAACGACTTAAAAATAAGCACGCAATATTTAAATAAGAACTGGCTTCCATTTGTATTCTTAACAAAAATTTATCATTTAATTTTGAAAAAATCATACTTAAATAAATCAAAATACTATAAAATAATTTCTATAAAATACTTCTGTTAAATAAAAATCCTGCAGCTTGCCGCCCATTCTGAGCCTAGTGGTAAATCCGGCACTGACTATACTAGGCCTATAAGCCCTATAATATTGCATATTATACACAGTACATATTATTGTATTATAAACCAATAATACCCACAGTAACTAATATTATAAATATTATAACATATTATTAAAAGTATTTTCAAAATCATTATCGATATAAAAAAGTTATTAAAAGCGAGAAGAAACGTTCATGAAATTATTAAACAAAAGAGCGAAATCAATACATAAAACAGCAGTAAAATCGGGTGATAACTTACACTTCCTAACAGAGTAAACTTATGAGGACGGCCCTACCACAGACTTGATAAAATGGAATGCATTATTCTGCTATTATTTTACAGAATATTTAGAATTTGAGAGAACAACTAGCAGGAAAATATATTAACCAAAGAATTTATACGAAAAAACCTGTAGAATGTTATAAGGTAAGTGATATTTTGGATGGACTATTATAAGTAAAGGTAAACAATAAGGTAAGTAAAATTTTGGATGAATAAGATACAGTAAAAAATTTAAAGTACAAATAATTAGGATGATTTTGGCATATTATAAATAGGATAAAAAGGAACAAAGAAATTTAGTGTTGAAAAAAAAAGTTATGAAATGAAAGCCATGGCTGTATATAAAAGGAAAACCTGAAATAATTTAAAAGATTATTATATAACGACGCAAGGAAGATAGTTTGCCCAAGAATACGCTTCAAACGCTCATTAATACCTTAGAATGTTACCCGATTTTCACTATTTAGTACTCATTTATACAGACTTAGGGTGACCTAGAGCACCTTGATCTAATTAATGATACAAAAATTATGTGAATAATTAGGTAGAAAGAAAAAATGGGTAGGAAGGGAATGGATGAGAAAAGCAGATTAAGTGAAGAACAAAACCAACTGTAAATACAAGAATTAAAGTGAATAAGGAGTGATTCACCACAGCCTGCTTAAGTTAAATGTGTAGGAAGAATTGAATCGAATCGCATGCTCAATTCCGCTTGGAATGTGTGTGTGTGTGTGTGTGTGTGTGTGTGTGTGTGTGTGTGTGTGTGTGTGTGTGTGTGTGTGTGTGTGTGTGTGTGTGTGTGTGTGTGTGTGTGTGTGTGTGTGTGTGTGTGTGTGTGTGTGTGTGTGTGTGTGTGTGTGTGTGTGTGTGTGTGTGTGTGTGTGTGTGTGTGTGTGTGTGTGTGTGTGTGTGTGTGTGTGTGTGTGTGTGTGTGTGTGTGTGTGTGTGTGTGTGTGTGTGTGTGTGTGTGTGTGTGTGTGTGTGTGTGTGTGTGTGATTTATGTATCGATTTATAATATCCTTGATTGTTTTTGTAGTATATTTAACAAAATTAAGAATACTACCTAGGTGTGTTCTTAGTATGAATAGAAATGTTTTTTTATTAAATACAACTGATCGAGTGAGTAAAAAAAGTAAGTGATCTTTAGCAATTGCAAATTTTCCGGTATGTCTTCAGACAGCAACACTGTACGGCCGTTCTAAATAATTACAGTCTGTACCCACAAGCGGTAAGCTCTCAACTGGCACTTACTAGCCACTTACTTTGTACACTGTTTTCGTATCACACATTCCAGGCACACTGCATTGCTAATAACCGACTAATCGCAGATTTTCGGTTTACATTAAAGTGTAAGTGCAAATAAAAATAAATTTACTTTAAATTACCATAAAGTGTTTACATTTTGTGGAAGCTTGGTTAGATTACATTAGGCAACGTATCTTTAGAAGAAAATAATTGTTGGAAACGAGAGAGAACGAGAATGCAGGACTGAAGTTGGATTAAGAGTCGTGTAAGTATACCATGCACGAGATTCGTGCAGATTCTGTATTAAAGAATAAGAGGGAAAATTGAAGCAGGGTAATTTTACAATTGGATATTAGCGACATAGGGCGGCTCAGTAGACCAGTGTGTATGCCACCTGGCTACTAATCTAGAGGTCCTGGATTCGATTCCCGGGCCCACACCATAAAATCAAGGCGCGTTTTTCAGCCCACATGTCGACTCAGCCTGTTGAAAATGAGTACCTGGGATAACATCCTGGGGATAATAATGGGCGGCTGAAGCGTAGTGCTGGCCACACTACCTTCCTTGTATGCCGTACGGCTCACATAAGGCAGCCTACCCTGCCTACTCCTAAGCTACTTCGGTGATACACATGGAAGCCATTATTATTATATTAACGACATACAGTATATATCCTCCGCAACAGCTTCTGTCACAATTTTATGTATGTGTAGCAAAAATCTCTGTCCTCGACTCATCAAAGATACATAAAATTGGAATAATTTTAACAGAGATGACAGTTGGGTACAGCTTGGAAACCAGTTATAAACTTAAATAATATTGAATTATTGTAATGCAACATTGTTCTCAGTTGTAATTAAAGTAAAATATAAACGTTTTATGTAATATTGGTACGTGTAATTATTTTACTATAACTATTTAGACCGTTGGAGTGATCAGCTCTAGTCTATCTCCTTGGAACCTGAACAAACCATTTTTGGTTTAATCCTTATTGAAGATGGTAATGACTATTTAGTTCACACTTCCAAGTTGATTGCCAAACTTTTTAGTGGAGATAGCAATCGACGAAGAAGAATTATTTAGTAAATTCACTGTCTGAGGTGGACAGTGGTTAATTGAAGGCCTATCTGTAACAATTGTGGTAAGAACGAATAAGAGTTAAGCTAGACATTTAATTAAGTCTTGACGGGTAAGAGGCGTCGCCTTCTCAACATCACCCTCGCTGGACTGTCCCGACAAGCCCTGGATCGCCAGAAGGAGATGGCCGAGATCCCAGACATGTGTTTCCAGCAACAGTCTTCAAACCCGCCCACGGGCTGGGACTCCGATGAAGAAGTCGAAAACAATATGGACAATCTCTTTTCCCGTTTTTGCCTCCAGCGTGTCCAAACCAATCTCTAAGGTTTCAGATCGGATCACTGTCCCAACCCCTGAAAGGCGCCTTTCTAACACCACCTTCGTAGTCAAGGAATGCTTTGTAGTCGAGCTGTTCAATGACAGCCCAAAAATAACATTCTTTCGCTAGAAACGGTAAAATGCTACTGTAATAGACATCCCAAAGCAGGCCAAGGATGCTTTTCATGCTGATGAATTCTGGCCCAAAGTCTACTGTAAGATAGATCAAAGATACTAGAGCGTCTCGTACAACGACCCATACCAGATTATTTACGATATTCAGGTCCCCGAAAAGTTTGCCAAGCCATTCCACCACTTATCAGCTGACGAGACTGGTGGAAGATATAACGGACGCCTACTGTTGGAGGAAGCAGATCGTAGATTGTTTAATCAATGTAGAAAAGACTTCTGACAGTGTCTGGCATGAAGGACTCCTCCTCTATTCAGGCTCCTAGACCTTCATCTGACTGCTACCTTATTGACGAAGAGGATCTTCTGCTTTAGAGTAGACGACTACGTATCTTCTTCCAAGAGACGAATAACTGCCAGTGTTACTTACGAGGGCTTCCTTGGCCTCTTCTCTTCTCCGTCTACGTCAACAAAAGTTATCTTGATCTAACCTTCAATGAAACAAATCCATCAGTAGACTTACCAAATGTTTTCACAGCAAAAGCAAATTTCCTAGATAGGTCAATACTTTTCGTAAAGATGGTATGGTATTACTTTTGGATGGTATTACCCTTCTACTGTATGGTATAAAAATTTTCCTTCCGCTTTTATCATCTTCACTACTATGAATCAGCATTCTCTACAATAAAAATTGCAAAGCTGAACTCAGAAAAGGAGTGCTGCATGCTGCAGATGGTGACATGTCTTAATCTATCGACTTAAGACCACGAGTTAAGAAATTGTTGACCACATGTTGAACTGAAGTACAGGTTGTCCATTAATAAGCAGATAATAATTTGTTTGACTTATTTGATACGTTACCATTTGATATATACAGTTGATATAAACGACCCTAAACGATATTGCATATTGCAAAGTGAAAAGATACGATCTGGTGGCCGTAAGAAAGTAGAAACAAGAAAACGTTTCTAGGAATGAAATGTAATAATGGAATGTACTGTAATACACAAAATGGGTACGAACCATGTATACAGCTGCATAATGTTGCATAATCCAATTGTATGATGTGCGTACGAGGAAGAAGATAAGAGTTGAGCCATTCGCATGTGGGCAGTTGGCTATAACGAGGGTTATAGGTAGTGTTGACCCTATTAAGTAACAGCTGATAGCGGTTAAAGTTATTATCAATTTATTATGCAGTCACTGATCCTTTTATGTCAATTTATTATGTCAGGGACGATATTTATGTCATTTATTATGTCAATACTCCACTTATTAAACGAGATCAATCAAGACATAAACCGGTATTATAAGAATTACAAGCACCTTGCTGACAGTGCCAAATCTCATATTTTGTAAATGTCTATTTCTTCCGTTATAATCTAAATTATTATATGCGCGCGGAAAGATTATCCTTACAATGAATAATACAGCTCTTCCTTTTTTCACCTTCTTTCTCCCTCTTCTTCTTCTACTTCTCTATTCACTTGCTTAGACCTTTTAGCTTCTATTGACTTTCAACACTATAATCGTTTTACCTCTTTCTAGCCTTATTTTTCTTTAGGAGTATAAGCAAACTTTGCGTCTAGAATTTTATTGTCTTTTTATTTTATTGTTTTCATTTTTATTTACTACATCGGTTATTACAAAAAGAAAATATTTCTTCCCTTACTAAGTGTACCGGAGTCTTATGTATATTTTATCACCTTAAAAATTTTATTTCTGCTGCTTGAATACGACTTTCGTCTGTTCCCGACAGGGGCGGATTAACCATTAGGCTGACTAGGCTGTAGCCTAGTGCGCGGCACTTTGGGGGCGCAAAATTGTATGTCAACAGTAATAAAATTTTACAGCTAAATGTAAAATTAGTAATAAATTACAAGGATACAAATTTGAGTTCATTTTGAACACAGACGCCTGTTTGTGATAAATTATGGTAAAACTGTACATAAATAATAGAAGTGCTTTCCAAACTGTTTTCTCCATTGAGTCAACGGCGGCCGGCGCTCATAGCACTATCCCACCGCCCGACTTTCGTGGAATCCACAAGATATTTAACTGATTGTCTTCTTTGTGTAAATGATGTTAAATGTACCCTTAATAAAACTGTTATAATCCTGTAAGTACTTAGTTAATTTTTTCCTTATGAAAGCCGTGGAAATACAAATGGTTGAAGGTGTGACTCTAAAACAATCTCTGAATAATAGCCTTAGTTTTCAATTCTTGAGATTATTTCCAAAAACAGTAAGATATTTGAAATATTCCTAAGAAATATATTGTAGGGTGTTTAAAGCTTCATTTAGCCCCTTGGAAATAAACGTAAGAGTAGCCTATGGGAGGTGAGGGGGGCTAAAATATAATTAGCCTAGGGCGCCAAGATATTATATCCGGCCCTGGTTCCCGACATAAACATACATAGGCTAATTTAAGTTGAATAAAATCAGTTGTTTTTCATTCAGTTTTCTTTAACGAATCCTCTAATTTTATTATAACATGTGATTTTGAAGCGATCTAGTTTCTATGTTTCTGACTGTAAAAAGTGTACCAGTGTAAATAGTATCTCTATCTCTGTGGCACGTCCTTGTCGTATGTCAGCTGATTAGAACCCTACAGATAGCTAAGATATGGTTTTATATATGTTCGTCAGTGTCTGCTTTTCCGCTGCAAGTCTCAGCTAATTACACGTTAATAAGTACAGCGTCCTATCTAACTGTCTCAGTCGTTATCACAATCTAAGTCAGAACTGTCCACTTATTAGTCCAAGAGGTGACGTTGCATATATTCACTCACACTCTATTTACCCAACTTATGCGTACATTCCTACAAATCTATCGCAGATAATAAAAACATATAGGCTACGCGCTCGCGCGACATCTACGTGCTCTAGACTCGGAAGCATGAATGAAGGCGACAGACAAAGATCTTACTGCGCAGAGAGAGACAGAGCGATTTACTGCGATGTTACCAGACTGTTTTCGTCAACGGTCACTTTCTTCTACCGCTAGGTGCTTCTTGGCTGGCATTTAGCAACGCTGGAACAAGTTCCGGGTTCTGACTCCGCCCCTCGCTTGATGAACTGATACACACTAAATACAATTTCCCGAGCTTGTTTGTACAACACTTAGCGTGTTTTCTCTTTTTGAGCCACATCTAGCAATAAACTAACTAATGAAACTCACAACACTAAAAAAATCGTCAGCCAATATCGCTAACGCGACATTAAGTGCACTCACACTGCAGAAACGAATGACTGACACCTATTGGGTCACACGATCACGTGATACTGTGCTGCTGGTGCGCAGCCGACCCTCATCGCCTTCCTTCGTGCCCAAAGATCTGTAAACCTATGGATTGCCGTCTCATATGGTGACTAGCGGCAAGGAGCGGTCCGTCTGCCAGCGCTACCCCCCACCACTACTCGGGCAACTTCCCGCGCACTGCCATATGATTTGTATTGACAGCTGATGTTTTTGCTCATTGTGGAGTGGCTTATAATCGCGACGTTTCGTATTTGTGTTTTTCCTGTCATTCTGATATTATGCCTGACTCGTGTGCGGCATATAACTGCACAAATCGTGCAAAGAATGGTTCTGGTGTGACATTTCACTGGTGAGTACCACATTGTTGCTTCCTTTTAATTCTTATATTTGTGATGATAACATAGCTGTAAGACTATTAAAAACCTCTAGTTTTCAAAATATTATGTAATAGGCTTATATCTAAAGAATATCGTTACCAAATATGCAAGCAAATTTTATTTGAAACTAACGCGCAAAGAGGCAAAATAGATTCAATATAATTTTAACAAATGTTATAGACCTACATTTACTTATAGCTCTAGTTTATAACACTGAATAGACTAACAATTAAATACAGTTCTTTTCATGGCAAGTTTATTATTAGGTACAATATTCATTCATTCAAGGTAAATTTACATTTTAGATTTATTTGGCTATAAAGGCCTACTTGTTACAATTTTAACATTACAAAATCTGTATGCTATTTTTTTCAGTTTCCCAAAAGACCCAGACCTACAAAAGAAATGGGTAATAGCCACAAAAAGGAAAGGGTTTTCTCCTTCTACATCATCGAAACTTTGCAGCCAGCATTTTGAGGAAAAGGATTTCGAAGTGGGCGGATTAAGAAGAATGCTGAAAAATGGTGCTATTCCCTCAATTTTTGATTTCCCTCCTCATCTCCAAAAACAACAAACGAAACGAAGGAAGATAATTGTAAGAAATAAGGTAAGAAAGCAATTAATATGGGGTAATATTATTATATTAATACCAAGTAAAACTACAACAAAAGTTAAAAATTGCTGAAACATTTTTCAAAATGATATTAGGTTAAATAATAACTATCCCACTGTGCTACTGATTGTTCTAAAAACCGCCATTATAAAGAATATTTAAATGTAAATGTTTAGCTTGGTCACTGATTTTGGATTTGTAAGTGTTTAGTTGAACAGGATGAAACCATTGTACTATGATTTTTCATGTCTTGTTGATTGTTAAATTCACCACCAAGCTTTACTGAAATTGGGAACTTTTAGGAAACAGAAGAAGACGGAAATGGGCGATTGAGAACGACGCAACGTGTCGTACTGCAACGGAAATCCACGTTCCTACCGATGATTTGGCAGATCTAAAAGATACCAACCAGATTCTTCCAGCAAGTCTGGAACCAAAACAGGTATGGATCGCAGACTACGTTGTCGTATCACCAGATCATTTCAACATTATTTCATAAATTAAAATGTATTTTTCTTTTTTCACAAGTTACAACATTATTTATTAAGGTCGACAACTTAATTATTGAGATATAATTTATACCGTAACGTTTTATCTAATACTGGATACTAATTTAAGCTATTTATTTTTAGTTACCTGCATCACCTACTAAAGCTCTTCTACGGCGAAAAATAAAAATTCTTCAACAGCGCCTCAAAAGAAGAGCTAAAAAAATAGCCTCAATGAAGGACATGATAAGACTGTTTAAGGAAAAGTTAAATGCTCCCGAAAGATTATTAGAAATATTACAAGAGAATTTTTCAGGATTCCCCTTACATTTAGTTGTCAATCAAATTAAAAATAATAGCAAAAGTAAGTTCAATTCTCATTACTCTGAAAAAATGAAGGAGTTTGCTCTAACACTTTATTTTTACTCCCCAAAAGCCTATAAGTATTTAAGAAATAATAACTTTTCGTTGCCAAACCAGTCAACATTGAGAAAATGGGTGTCTAGTTTTAAATGCAGTCCTGGATTTTTAGAAGAAGTTTTCCTTTTTTTAAAGAAAAATGTTCCAAATAAACCTGATTTAAAACAAGTAAACTTAGTTTTTGATGCTATGAGCATCAGAAAACAAATAATTTATGACCATCATCAGGGCAAAAACTATGGTTATGTAGATTTTGGAAATAATATGAAAACAGAAGGCCCTGAAACTCTAGCAAGTGAAGCCCTTGTGTTTCAAGTGGTATCACTTAAAGGGAATTTCAAATCAGCAGTAGGCTATTTTTTTATCAATAGTTTAAGTTCTGAAGTGCTATCTAAATTAGTTAAGATGTGTATAGTAAAATTGTATGATGTAGGGGTTATTGTTCACAATGTTACATTTGATGGGACAAATGTTAATGTAAATGCAATGAAAAAGTTAGGGTGTCAATTTCCAGAAAAACCATTTTTTACTTTAAAATTGGGTAATGTCAGCCAGAAAATATGTGTCATGCTTGATGCTTGTCACATGCTGAAATTGGCACGTAACACTTTAGCAGACAAGAAAACCATAACATCCATACATGGCATTGTAGATTTTAAATATATTCAGCGCCTGAACACTTTGCAAAAAGAACAAGGTTTAAATTTAGCCAATAAATTGTCAGACAAACACATTTTTTATAACAATAGAAAAATGAATGTTAAAATTGCCGCTCAAACATTGAGCTCAGGTGTGGCTGATGCTTTAGAATTTTTACAAAACAAAAATCATCCAGATTTTGATGGATGTGGGCCAACCATAAAATTTATCAGGGTAATAGACAGGTTATTTGATTTTTTAAATAGCAGAGATCCGTATGGGAAACATTTTAAAGGGCCAATCAACAAAAATAATTTGTTAAAAAGCATTGAGCAGCTTGAATACTGCTATGATTATTTGTCCCAATTAAAAATTGAAGAAATTCTAGTTCTTAAACATTCAAGAAAAACTTTTGCCCTTGATTTTATGTCAGACATAAATTCAATCAAAATTTTGGCAGAAAGATTGTTACAGCAACTTGATTTTAAGTACATTCTTACATATAAGTTTTCTCAGGACCACTTGGAATTGCTATTTGCTTGTATAAGATCTCGAGGTGGTTACAATAACAACCCAAATGTAAAGCATTTCCAATGGGCCTTGAGAAAACTTATGTTTCGAAATAGCGTCGAAGCACCTCAGGGCACAAATTGTATCAGCTTTGACAACAATCACCAACACTCTGTCATGAGCTTTGTTGAATCAGCTGCTTTGGCAGAAAATGAAAATGATGATGAAAATCATCTTAATGACATTGAAAATCTAAAATCATTAATTAATAACTGTCAAAGTTCCTACTACAAAGATAATGTACTATACTATCTGTGTGGCTTTATTGTGCGAAAAATAGATGCCAAACTAAATTGTGAGGAATGCTGTAGGCTACTGATAGATGATAATTCTAATTTAAGTTCTTGCACACATTTTACAGATTTTGTTTCTAAAGGAAAATTACTTAGAGCCTCTTCTGATGTTTTTAAATTAGTTAAGTTTATGCACAATCACTTACTTCTTTGTGAAAATAAAAATAATGATCTAGATGTAAAAAGAATGATTTTGTTAGCTTGTAGGATTTTTGGAGGAAATATTTTTAAAGGGCATTTGTCAAATAATGATTATTCTGAGGATAGTCATGAAATCAAATTAATTAAGCTAATAGGCCATTTATTTTACAAAGTGATGTGTTGTCACCACGCAAGAAACAAAACTTCCAATGAAACTTTTTCAAAACTTGGGATGCGCCAAAAGTTAAATAAGCTAATTCTGTTTAGTAATGTATAAGGTTATTTTAATAATAAAACCTATACCATTGTAAATGTAGTTGTTTGATTTACCCATTAACGTACTATTAAATAATTAACACTGCTTAAATCACTGGTGTACTTAGTAATGTATTAAGTTAATTATTTACACTACTATGAAACGATTAATTTTTTTTTCTAACCAGCACGTGTTCTATTATTTTAAATAAATAATATTTTAATATTAATAAATAATATTTTAAATACCAGTAATATATCGAAAACCATTCATAAGAACGTATCAATGTACCAATATGTGATAAATGTGTTAAGATGCCGAAAAAATCTACCGGCTAATTCACATTATTCCCGTAAGCGCCCGTGTAACGAGGCGCGGGTTGCCCGAGTAGTGGTGGGGGCAGTGGCGGACCGTTTTCCGAACACTGAGCCAGTGATCCATAAGTATTTAGATCTTTGTTCGTGCCCCAGAGTCTAGTACTCTTGAACATGTGCGCGTAAATGTAAATATTTTAACATAATCAAATGTTTTATTTTATTTTGGTTAAAATTAAATTAAATATTAGAATTACCTTGGTTCCTTCTTTGCAACTTCTTTGTGTTTTTTCCTCAATATACACTACGCGTTTCGGGACTTAAAGTCCCATCATCAGGTGGATAAACTTTTCACTCATGTAGAGTACGTCACTAGATAAAAAATATATAAAGGTCACGCACATCTCGCTACTCAGTCGATTTCCCCACTCGCGTTATCTCGCGATGCGCATCGCTACCGACCCCGCGAGCGACTGACAAATCTATTCGGCCTGTATTTATTTGTCGTGCTGTTTCAGCATGCGTATAGCAGTATCATACAGTTCATTTGACTTGAACGACAGTTTCTCGTTCAGAAGCTGATCATTGTGTGTTGTAGAGGCTCTGTAAATTTCAAACTCTTCCAGTGCGTCCATGAGTTTACCCTTTTTGCAAAAATGCAGTGGTTTGAAATTATTTCTAAAATTGGAATAGGCATGGTTGTGATCAATGATATGCATGGGAAAGTTTGATTTGACGTTCCTGATGTTGTCCCTAGGCAGGTGCTCTTTATATCTATCTAAACATTTTCTGCCTGTTTGTCCAATGTAGAAACTATTACATACTTCACATTCTATTTTATACACCCCTGAACAGCTTTCTACTGGTTTATTGGATGTTGGCCTTAAAGTTTTTAAAATGTTGTTATTCGTCTTAAAAGATACTGTATAGTCATACTTTCTAAAAACATTATAAATAGTATTGGGTAAAAGATTCGTATATTCAGTTGCTATGTATTTCTGAACCCTATTGTGTGTTTCATTGTTATTTCTATGCAGGTTCTTTTTTTGCTTTTTTACTAACCTATCCACAATCACGCTGTTATAACCGTTGGCCATCGCTATGTACTTTATACTATTAAGTTCTTCACGGTAGTCCTCCGGCTCCAATTGAATTTTCAATAGCCTGTTGACGAAGGAGTTAAAAGACTCCATTTTCTGAGCGAATGGATGAAATGAGGACGCATGGATAGTAATGTCCGTAGTGATCGGCTTTCTGTAGATTTTAAATTTAAGGTGGTTATTTATGTATTGTATCATCAGGTCGAGAAAATTTAAGCTATGTTCGTTCTCCAACTCGAGTGTAAACTTTATGTTTGGATGTATACTATTTATATATTTATTCAAAATGTCTGCCTGCCTACATGTGCCATCAAATACAAAAAATGTATCATCTACATACCGCGTGTATGAAATGATCTTTTTATAAAACCTATTCTTATTAGACAATACGTATTCATTTTCAAAGTGGTTAAGATAGAGGTCAGCCAAAAAACCACTAAGTGGCGAACCCATTGCAAGTCCATCGTCCTGGGCAAAAAACCTATTATCAAACGTAAAATAGTTCTGGCTTAGTATTACTCTTAATAGCATGAACGAGAAACTGTCGTTCAAGTCAAACGAACTGTATGATACTGCTATACGCATGCTGAAACAGCACGACAAATAAATACAGGCCGAATAGATTTGTCAGTCGCTCGCGGGGTCGGTAGCGATGCGCATCGCGAGATAACGCGAGTGGGGAAATCGACTGAGTAGCGAGATGTGCGGGACCTTTATATATTTTTTATCTAGTGACGTGCTCTACATGAGTGAAAAGTTTATCCACCTGATGATGGGACTTTAAGTCCCGAAACGCGTAGTGTAAATTGAGGAAAAAACACAAAGAAGTTGCAAGGAAGGAATTAAAGATTAATTCTAATATTTAATTATATAGGCAACTTAGAGACCACAACAATTATGTATAAAATTATATGATTCATGTTGTATTAAGAAAACACACATTTTATTTACTTAAAGTAGGAAAGTTATTTCGATTAAATAAGGTTCAGTACAGTATTTGCATTGTACTCATCCAGTACCTTCTTTAAATGTATGGGCTATCGTAATGTATAATAACAATCAGTCTTCTCTCTTCAATAAATCAAATATTTTCTAACAACGCATGTCTATAAGGCTACAAATCGACAAAATTAAAGCATAACGATTTATTATAATTACGATATTAATTGGCTGTATTTTCCATAAGCATATTTCTGTAACTGCCTACAAAATTCGACAAAAAATTCCTATGGGGCCCTGTCCTAACATTTGACAATAAATATACCAATCCACAGGAGACTGGTGACTCCTTCCAACTGACGACAGATGTTTGCTTTCGCCTTTGTTCTACTAAATTACAATTGCCCCTTTTATCTGTGTTTAATACAAAAACATATTACTCATTTGTAATCAGCATCGTTTCATAAACAATAACCTAAAAAATATCAAATGAGATAAGATAAGATACACGTAAACAGAGGTCTTGTAGACACGTCATCCGCGCTAGCCGCACACTCGTCATATCTTTATATCCACAGTCGTTCGGTTCTGTACACTAAACGAACCTATAGTTCACAAAACTCTGTAATGAAAGGCCTCCGTCCAGTGGTGTACGCAGGGAGGCTCAGTGGGCTAGTGGGCTCAAGCCCCCCACCCCCCCAACCGCGAAAATATAATATGCACTTCCTTAATTTAGGTCTACTTAGTCTCACGTTTAAAATTACAAAACTGCATATTTCGGCCGATTTGGACGGGGATATAAATACTAACAAAATAAGTAGTTTATAATAACAATTATTACTTCAGTCATAATTCATAATTCATTGAGCGGTGTATTACGCTGAATGTAACGTTAAGTAAGCAACCTGTTTTCTTTCTCTCTCGCTCTCATATGACAGCGCCACACCGCCCCGGCCACTACTAGGCCTACCAGGAAACCCTAAGAATTTTTACTTAAGTATTAAATAATATTTTTATGAAAAATAAATAAGTACATAAGCCTTTTCATAAAAATATTATTTAATACTTAAGTTGAATTCAGCACATTTTTTGCAGATATCAGTCGATAATTTTAATAATGTTCCTAATTTCATGTCTTGAATAATGCTGCTGTAATAATGAAAAAATTACTTTAAAACAACACTTCACATTTATACGAAATTTTTTGATAATTTTTTTTATTTTTGGATAAGTCCCCCAATTACGAATAATACATCTATATATATATATATATATATATATATATATATATATATATATATATAAAACTCAAAGTCTGAGGATTTATGGGTACTGAATACAAATCCACACCGTTACACCGACTGCCACCAAATTTTGCACAGGTAAACTTTGACACAAGGCGAAAAATACTATCTAACTAGGAATTTGATATTTTGCCCCGTTCGCACGATTTAGGCACTTTTAATTATGCCTTTTAGTTGACGCGTCATTAACACCATGGAGACCAGAATTAATTACCATAGTAACAAGTAAATAAACAAATGATATTTAGCGGCATCAGAACTGTACCTTTATCCGTTCCTGTAGTTTTTAATGTCTTTAATATGCGATTTGTATCGATATGTTTTGTAATTTTGTATACTGATACGTCTATATATTTTGTAAAATTGATTATAATTTATTATTTTGATTAATTGATTATAAAATGTATGTTTATACGTATTTTTGATGATGCAATAAATAAGTAATGAAATATATTAAATACTACTACTACAGATGTCAATAACACCATAGAGACTAGAATTAATTACCATAGTAACAAGTAAATAAACAAAACCTATTTAGCGGCATCGGAACTGTACATTTATCTATTCCTGCAGTAGATTTTCGATGTTTTATATAATATGCGATTGTATCGATATATTACGATGTGGAAAAAAAGAAGTGTACAAGTACTAATTGTAAATTGTCCTATAACTTAATGCAAAGCGAAAATACGTGTTGTTTTCATTTGTGAGGTTAGGTGACAACGGTTTTTGGTTTTCAGTTTACTGCTGAATTAAATAAAAGCCGTGGTTGAGGAAAACAACGTTCAATGTGTTGTACAATGCTTCTAGCACAGTAACACTTAAAATAAAGAATTTAGCGTTTTTGATTTAAGAGATACTTTATAAATATCTCCAAAGGCTTTATAAACGGGTACTTTTAAATCTCCAAAGGCTGTTGCACCAACATAATAAGTTAGTACAAGTTAAAATAGTACAAGTGTTGAAAACAGCTTTGGAGAGAATTTGACTAACGAGTACAAAATTGTTATACGAGCTGACAGAACACCACATAGACATAGATAATAAAAATTATATTAAAATACTTATTAAAAGTCCAATATTCGCGTGCAAAGCCGCGGGTAACAGCTAGTTTTTAATAAAGGAAATGTGAAACCTACTGAAAATACAATCAGAATGATCACTGTTGCACACCACTATATAAAAATTATTCCGATTAGCGCTTTCAAGCTTCACAGGTCATCGTCAGATCGGGAATAGACAGAAAATATGTGAAACCCAACCCTTCACCCCTCTCCCCCACCCTGCTCACCCACAACAAACTAAAAATTAATGCCCCTTCCCCACCCCCTAAACTCTGTCTCACCATCTGTACAGTTACATATTTTTCTAGTAAATTCCTTGTGTGTGTGTGTGTGTGTGTGTGTCTGTGCATCCTTTTAAACTACCCTCTTCCTCTCCACACACGTGGGTCAGTCACACACCCTTATTTTAAAACAACCAATTAGTACTATGAAATATAATTCTTAATCTTATCTATCTGCCCTCTCTCATTTACTTCTTAATCATGTTATAAAATATTTCTTCATTATCAAATTTAATTTTAATATTAATTAAATTGTCTAACCCTTTTTCTCTTTCTTTCAATATTTCTAACTCCTCTCTAAGCTTCCTTTCAACTGTGTTATTTACTACTTTTACAATTTCGTATTCTTCCAAAGGATTAACAAACTTGTGGTTGTCTTCTATGAAATGTCTTGCATATAACGAATTGGTTGTTCTATTACCTTCTCCACGTTTGTGGTCAGACAACCTGCATACGAATTTTCGTCCTGTCTCCCCTAGGTACACTTTGTTGCAGTCTTTACATTTTAATTTATAAATTCCGCTTTTCTGTAATACTGGAATTTTTTCTATATTCTTATTCCTTATCTTATCAAATACCGTTTCACATTTTTTAATAGCTATATCTACTCCATATTTATTAAAACATTTTATAATTTTTCTAGTATGTGAACCTATGTATGTCAATGACCCTGCATAATTCTTTTGTTCTGGTTCTGTTTTAGCTTTTTGTATGTTGACCCTTTTCATAACTTTATCCACTATGTTGGTGCTATAATTATTATTCCTTACAATTCCCTTTATCGTTTTTAACTCCCTATCTTTCGATTCGGTCTCTTTTAAACACTTCTGAGCTCTGTAACAAAAGGAATTGATTGCCGCCATTTTATATCTGTATGGGTGGTGGGGAAGGGGCATTAATTTTTAGTTTGTTGTGGGTGAGCAGGGTGGTGGAGAGGGGTGAAGGGTTTCACATATTTTCTGTCTATTCCCGATCTGACGATGAGCTGTGAAGCTTGAAAGCGCTAATCGGAATAATTTTTATATAGTGGTGTGCAACAGTGATCATTCTGATTGTGATTTCAACCACTAACACAAATTTCTTCATTAAACTACTGAAAATAATACGCCTACTAATAAATTGTAACCATTAATTGGCATATATACTCTATCTTATACTATAAGTTGTAGAAGAGTAGGCTGATATATGGACTGCTAAGGTTCAATCCCCCGCCCCAGATTGATTTCTGCATACTTAAAAACACACAGGAAAACGTTAAACGCAAAATGACGGGGACCGGGTGTTTTTTCGTGTTAACAAAATTTTGTGTTGAACGGCAAAAAAGTGAAACAAAATGAAATAAATGAACAAATACTGTACAGATTACTTGCTGTATTGTGTAGTAAAATAAAGCAATAAAGAATATACAGGAGGTACTTACATATAAATGTTTTTTTTTATCCTCCTGGATAATTTCTGGTTAATTTTTGGAAAAACTCTTTAATTTATCTTAAAATTTAGTATACACGCACTGTAGTGGTTCTTCACTTACTCTTACTGTTTAGGTATTCTTGTACAGTAATGTACTATATCTTTTAAAGTTCCTATAGTGACAATATTATTCCTATATTTTTAATTTTTTTTTAAAGACAGTCCGTTATTTTCTTTTGCACGCAATTCTGCACTTATTATCAACAAATTGTTCTAATTTATCAGTGTGGTCAAACATTTCAGCTTCCGAGCTGCCTTCTGAATATTGACGAACACGTCTCAACAACGAAAGCATATCGGTAGTGGTAAGAACTCGTAAATTTTCATTGCCATTTTCCGCGTCAAGTCTCTTCAGTCTCTTCAATCTAGCTCTTCAGTCTCTCGCCTGTGGCGCTAGTTGCCTCATTCACTGAACTATTAAAAACACGAATACTCACTTGTTTCTAGTTAATTTTTACAAATAAGTTAAATAATATTTTACAAGTTACAAGTCTGTATTAGTGTGTTTCTTGTTTCTTAAAATAGTTTATAGAACACAGAATGTGTGTGTGTGTGTGTGTGTGTGTGTGCGTGTGCGTGTGAGTGTGCGTGTGCGTGTGTGTGCGCGCGCGCGCACTTAATTTCACTGAAGCTGATTCAGGTTACGTTTCTTCTCTATTATTTGAATTACTAATACAAGATATTACTGATGGGTGAGCAAGGCCGTATCCAGCGGGGGGGGGTAACCTCCCCCGAAATTTTGAGGTAAAAATAGAAATTTTTTAGCATAAAAACAAACGTAAATAAAAATATAATGAAAAATGCTCTTATAAGAAAGGAACTGTGCAATAATTCAGTTATTTTGTGTTTCTGGTACTGCATCTACACAAAGCAAACTGTGCGTTTGTTTCCTTCCGTGAGTACATAGCTGCCTTTGTAGGAAGGAAACCACTAGTTTCTTGGAAAACCACGTGGCTAACACTTGACAGCCCTCATCATTGTTGGCCGCCGACCTTCAAACAATGGAAAGTGAAGGTGCCGAACTTACTCTGTTAATATCTTGACCACGTGGGTTACAGTTTGTGTGTTGCCATTTGGTAATGACGTGCTCTTCATCTTCAGTAAATTAGTGAATTATTGTGCTTGCTTTAGTTGTAGAGGGACGTACAAGAAAGGAAAGAGACATAAAGTAAGTAAAATGTTTGCATTTTTACGAGTCTTTCCATTATGTGTCTAGTCTACATGTCATACAGTTGTGCTAGAGATATCAATGTATAGGCCTAGTATTATATTTTTTGTATTATATTTAATTAGAACTGGGGTTATGACTATTAACTTTACGAATTTCCTCTGTAGGTTACAAAGATTTGTAATTATATAAAAAACGTTCTTGAATGCTTAATTTAATTAAGAATCTTATTTGATAGGATTTTTGATCCCGGAAATATAGTTAATTCATTAATTGATTACACTCTTAAGCAGTGGCGAGTTGTGACATGCAAAATATATCGACTGTGTTTTGGTAAAATGCTGTAACCCAAATTTATAAAATTTATTTTTCAGGAGAGACAAAAAGCATAGTGCACATAATATTTGAAACTTTTCAGGTTATTGCCTACGGTTCTATTACACACATTTGTTATGTTATTTCATACATAAAGTGTACTTAAAATGTTTAGAAATTACATTTAAGGTGAAAAATGTGGGTTACAGCATTTTACTAATCAGTACATAGGCAGCACTCCTTAGATGTAACCCACTTGATGCCTTTTTCTTAACCGAAACTACACACAGTTGAACCAGGTTTTCGGGCAATAATGCTGTAAGCCTCACTATTGACACCATACAAGACAATAAGGTACCTTACTAAACTTTTATAAAAAAAACGGAATTACTTTTATAACGATAATAATGCAGTATGGAAAGTTTTACATGATGGGAGTGTATGGAATTAGAATAAAAATCAGTAATGTCATATAATGACAGCAAAAATATAAGGGTTACAGCCTTTTACCAAAACACCGTCGATATAAAAAACAACTTTTACACCTTCGTGGAATACAAATACTATGCAATCATTTTCAACAATGCTCTCTACCATGCGAAATTATTTTTTCTAGTTTCTTTTATTTATTTTTAGGAGACGTTAAACTATAATGGCAAAAACGTCCAGGCTCACAACTGTCGATAAAGAACTTTCTCGCCAAGGCTAAGAAAACCAGTGACATAGAGCCCAAAGAACCTGCAGAGCCTGTTGCAAGTACTTCTACTGTAAATGAAAAAGTAATATCAGAATTCGACTTTTATCCTACTGTAAATTCACAAACAAATCCTGAGCATGATGATTGGCATAATGTTGACGTAGGAAAATATGTGCACACTCCCGGTGATAAAATTGATCGGGAAACCAAACTAAATGTTCTGAAAAATCCATGGGTTCCTAAAATGGAATTTGAATTTCCACCTAGTGGGAAAAGAAATCTAAGATTTCAAAGACAGTGGCTACATCGTTTTCCCTGGCTTGCCTACACAAAAACTGACGGGGCTCTGTGTAAATATTGTGTGCTATTTTCAAAAGATACAGCTGGTAAAGATGGTCATCAGAAATTGAAATCGTTAGTCAAAGAACCCTATAAAAATTGGAAAGATGCTTTAGAATTATTTAAAAGTCATGAATCCAATACATACCATAAAGAAGCAATGATTTCAGGGAGCAACTTCTTAAGTGTCTCCAAAGAGCCTAACCGTGACATAAGAAACATCATTGATTCAACAAGGAAGAAACAGGTAAAAGAAAATGGAGACGTTATTTTCCATAGTTGAAACTATCAAGTTTTGTGGTCGACAAGAACTTGCTCTCAGGGGAACTAAAGATTCAGGACCCATATCGCTAAAAGATGAAGAGCCTTTTGATAATGATGGCAATTTTAGGGCTTTATTAAGGATGAGATTACTATGTGGTGACCGAAAATTGATCAATCACACAGAGAGTATGTCTTTAAATGCCTCTTACATGAGTCCAACAGTCCAGAACGATCTTATTCAGATATGTGGAGAAATTATTCAGAAGCAAATTGTCAATGATATAACTGAAGCCAATATGTTCTCCATTTTAGTAGATGAAACTGCAGACATTGCTGGACATGAACAGCTATCTCTCTGTGTACGATATACAAAAAAAGAAGATAATTATTATGTGTCAAAAGAGGACTTCTTAGGCTTTGTTCGTCTTCATCATACTACCGGACAAGATATAGCTAGGAATATAACTTCATATTTGGAAGATCTTGGTTTGGATTGCAAAGTGATAGTTGGGCAAGGCTATGATGGTGCCTCTGTAATGAACGGATCATTCAAAGGCGTGCAAGCACTAATCAGAAAAGATTATCCAGAAGCTCTGTATGTCCATTGCTGTTCCCACTCGTTAAATCTAGCTTTATGCCACTCGTGCAATTTACAAAGTGTAAGAAACTGTGTTGGTACAGTTAAGACTACGATCACCTTTTTTGAAGAGCTCTCCTAAAAGAATGAGTGTATTGCAATAAAATAAATCTGACTCCCAGTGGAAAACTTTAACATCCATGTGCGAGGCCAGATGGGTTGAAAATCATAGCAGTCTTTTGAAATTCAAGGACCTTTTCAAACCCATTCTCACCACGTTATAAGATTTAAGCGATGATCCAGACATGGATACCTCATCCAAAGCCTCATCTTTAGTAACAGCTCTGCTTAATGGAGAGTTTGTTCTTAGTCTCTGTTTCTTAGACAAAGTGTTTTCTTATACCTTGACTTTGTGTAAGGTATTGCAGTCACCTCTCTGTGATTTTAAATCAGCAACTGATCACGTTCAAAATATTGTTGACCTCTTTCAGAATATTCGCATGAATATTGAGTGTGAATTCTCCATTATATACAAGTCTGCAAAATCCTTACTAGCTGATGTTGGCGGAGAAATCACGCTTCCCCGTTTAACTCCATCACAACGTAACCGTTGTAACAAACAAACGGAAGACCCAGCAAAGTATTTTCGCATCTCTATGGCCATTCCACTTCTCGATGATTTTAACAATCAGCTAAAAATAAGATTTCTTGATCACAAAGAAGTATTTGCAAATTTAAACTCTCTTTTACCATCCGTTTGCTGTAAGCCTACTACTTTTTTAGACACTGAAAGCTTGAAGTTGTACCAAAACAAAGTTAATTTGGATCTGTTACAATCAGAGTTTGACCTATGGAGAATTTTTTGGGAGAAGAGGGATGAGACTGACCGCCCATCCTGTGCTATCGAAGCTTTAGGAGAATGTAACGAGGAGTTTTACCCGAATATCTTCATTCTGTTAAATATATTCTCCACTTTGCCAGTTACCACTTGTACACCTGAACGTACCTTTTCCACATTAAGAAGACTGAAGACCTACTTCAGAAACTCTTGTGGACAGAATCGCCTCAGTGGATTAGCGTTGATGTCCATGCACAGAAACAGGGACATTTCAACAGATGAAGGCATAAATAAATTTGCATCGAAAAAAGATAGAAGATTGGACTTTGTTTTATAAGTTTGTCTCTTTGAAGATTTTGAGACTGTTGCAATGTATTAATGCCACTGCTGTAACAAATTTAATATAAACCTTTGAACAATAGCCTATACTCTGCAAATAAAATTAATGTTTTTGCTAAAAACACGAAAAGACGTACAACAAACTCGATTATCCGTGTGCTGATTATCCGGTTTGTTGGTTATCTGTGCATCCCCGAGGTTTATTGTATTATTTTATTTTCTTTATTTTCGTCACGGCATTTTGAATAATGTGAACTGCGCGCTTGGAATTCGAGCGCTCTCTCGTCTGCAAGTGACCTGGCGTCATGCTTTGTTCAAGAATTAAACACCAAACAATGTACTGTATAGCAGTTCTTTGTTGCTGTTCTGTGATAACAGTCATGTCTGATTGACGTCTTGTATAGTTTTTGTACCTCAAGTGTTTTACCAACAATAGTCGTAAACAATTTTTATTTCGGCTTACCTTATTGATAACAGTGATAATTGAATGTGTTAAATGTTTGACATTATTGCATTTTCAAACAGTATTGTATGTTCCCTATTATTAAAAGTTTCGTTGTGCATTAAAAAGCACAAACTCGCATTATCCGTGTTTTTAGCTATCCGTGCGCATTTGTCCGGTGATTAGCCTAGATAATCGAGAGTTTGCTGTATTTTTTTAATAATATACCTATTTCCAGTGGAAACTCCTGGGCATCTGGGAGGTCTGACTCCATACTCCCCAAACCTCTCGGTAACCAAACAACCCCCCCCCCGAAAATTTTTTCTAGCTACGGCGTTGTGGGTGAGTATAACAGTTCCATTAACGATTCATTTAATTTCTTCTTTATTTCTTTACAAGCGGGTCTATTTCTGGCGTCCCGGAGACAGAAACCTTTACGTTATTCCTTACAAACAATACTTTCGTCGGCATCCTCATCACTTTCACAGTTCCTAACTTGCACTGTTTTGGGACATCCATGTATAGTGCAATAGAACGTTGCAGTAAAGGAAAGTGTAGCAAGGACTACATGCTGTTATAGCAGGTTTATGACGTTGTAGACAAGATAAAGATTGATTTTTGTTTGAGTATGTAAATTAGATGTAAGTATTGAAATAAGAATTGGGTAAAAGACTATTATGTATCAAAATGCCCATAAATGTATTTGTGATCATGTCATGTGAGAGTACGCGAGTGCGCGTGTCATTCGTATTTTATGAATAACTCCATTATAAATGAACGTACCAAACGGAGATTTGGGCAGCGCAAGCATCTTAATTAGCGCTATACTTTCTGGGTGTCAGAGACTTGTTATGTAATATATTAATAGGGATTTGGTTAGTAAAAAGCAATTTCTATAAATTCCTTATCTTTTAGAAGTTAGAAAATTTATAGATAAAATCTATACCTGCTTCTGCAGAAATCTGCAATTTTTTTCAAGAAGTTGTCTATCAGTTTTATCCATCAATCACGTGATAGCTGTTTCGACCAATCAGCGCCCTCAATTTGCATTAAGATTGGGTCTCCGCCGACGAATATCTAGTTAGTTCCATCCTGCAGCTCGAATATTACGGACGTGCTCTCTGTGCGAGTTTTTCGTACAGAAACGTGCTTATGTAAGAGTGATTAAGAATAATTTAGCGACGAGTTACCCGTTAGCTAATACCTTGACTGGGTACGAACTCACTATTAATTCAAAAAAATAAACTATTTAAAATTTTAAACAGTGCTAGTCTCGCGTGAGTGAAGATTTCCGCATAGGAAAGGTTTATCCATCCGGGATACTCCTGTATTATCGCGAGGACACCTCAAGACGCGGGAAGGTGCACGCTTAAAGCACCAAAAATAAATAATATTAAATTACAGCCCAGTTTCTGTGCCCTGAGATAAGAGTAGCCTGGTTATCGGTGTGTCGGCGTGCGTGCGTACAAGAGGAGTGCCAGCGAAGCGGGAGTGTGCAGAAAGGAGGAGACGGAGAGGAGCAGATTGCGGCGAGTCACAGGACCAGCAGTGAGACGAATCAACATCTCGGAAACAACATTCAAGTAACAAGTTGACATTTGTTTAAACAGATCAGTCTGATATTCAGAGACAATTATAAAAAAAAAAATAAATTACTTTATGAATTACAGATCATTTAAAAAATTTTGTTTCAAAATATACAACCTTGCTCCAGATAACTGACTATATTGTTCCATTATTACTATGCCTAATATATGTGTTGTCGCAATAGATTTATTTGTCATACAGCTATTGAAAGCCAGTAAC
Source organism: Magicicada septendecula (assembly GCA_034769895.1). Lineage (NCBI taxonomy): Eukaryota > Metazoa > Arthropoda > Insecta > Hemiptera > Cicadidae > Magicicada > Magicicada septendecula. The sequence continues at coordinate 71,806,907 of CM068370.1, forward strand.
AAAATTACTACAACAAAATGTTTTCGTATTAACCGATATTTTGTAGGTAAAACTTTCGTTAACCGATATTTTGTAGGTAAAACTTTCGGGATATCCGTAAAAACTGTAATTGTAAAATAGAAGAAACAATCGGGACCCGAGCCATTCTATTCCCGTTTACCCGTTATTTTGTGTTAACCTGATATTTTTGTTTTTTGCATCCGGTTATTTTGTGTAGAGTTTCAAGTGAAGTGTACTTTTAAGTGATTGAGTTTACCCCCTCCCCTTTCGGAAAAAGACAACAACTTCCTAGCAATCCATCTCTTTTTCTCGCTAAACATCCTACTCGAAGGTCGCAACACATTCTACTCCTCCTCGATTACTAGGCTGACTCAATAACAACGACCACCGTTTCAGCCAAAATTGTATTCTAAAGACGTATCTGCGATTCCCTTTTTCTGTAATACGTAAACTCTGAAAATAATCAAATGGAGGAAAGTTGAAACAAGTTTACTAACTCTGTTAACTCGTGGTCGCGTTATGTCGTAAGACCATGGCTCCCAAACCTTTCAGTCCGCGGACCCCACCAAAAAAGAAAAAAAAAATTTCACGGACCTCGTCTGAAATAAAACAAACAGTAAATATAATACAAACTCTTATATTTTAATTAAAATGTATTAAAATCAAAATTCTTTTTACTTGCAAAATTATAATATTAATGATATCAAGCATAGTCTAATGTGAACGACGAAGCTGCTTTTGAACAATTAGCTCTGCAATATTAGGTTTAACGTCTGATAATTTCAATATTAAGTCACTCTCGACATCAAGTTTATTTCTTAACTTTGACTTCAAGTACTGGGCGTGAGCTGGGAGAATGCGGTTTCACACAAATAAGTAGAGGGAAACACAGTTAAACACTTCAAAGCTTTTTTTGCGAGTTCAGGATAGTAGTCGGTCATTACATATAACCCGAAGTCAGCTAGCTGTAATTGCGAAAACTGTAATTTTAATGAACTGTCAGTTGAAAGTTCTGCCAATGAATCTTCTTGTTGTAGTGTAAGAGAGAGGTTTGTAGACAGCCCATCAGTAAATGGATTCCTTATCCACATGTCACTATTATCCGTCACTGGAAAATATTCTCTTAGGCGCAAGTGCAGTTGCTGCAAATGAGATTTATTAACGGTGAGGATCTCCTTTGAAACATTTTCTCCTGACACCTGGACGAAATCTGCCACGGAAAGGAACTGTTCGAAGATTTCAAAGTCTATCTCTGAATCCACAGCTTCGATTTTTTTATCTACGGAAGCATCAATGGCTCCGACAGACCGAGAATGACCTGCCAGAGGCCACGAGACCGATTCAGTGCGTTGCACAGCCAGCGTTGCCAAACTCGGCTCTATCTTTCCAGCCACACGAGTCGAAATCCAGCTACTAACAGGCGCTCTACCAATAGTACTTAGGCGTTAAACCAGCTACACGGAAAAATATTTTGCTTAGACACAGTGCTTTTACGCGAGATACAGTGCATATGCGTGGACTAAAACAGCGCGATCACTTCTGCGTTAATGCGGCGCTCTAGTCAGTTCGGCTGACAGAACTGCTACACGACATGATTTAAAGACATTATTAAAGCCATTAGTTTGAAATTACTTTTACAATTATAATTAGTTTGAACTAAAAAAAATACTGCAATCTTCTATAATTGTTTTAAGATTTTAAATTTAGATTTTAGTGCAGAAAAATCGGAGAAAATTACGGTATATTCTATTTATCTTAAAAATGTCCGCGGACCCCCAGGGGTTCGCGGACCCTACTTTGGGAACCACTGTCGTAAGTTATTTAGTGGCCCTTTCACAACTACACCAAGCTTATACCCTTCATTCTACCCTGCCAGAATAATAACAAAATTGTTCTTGTCTGCCGTAACAAGAATCAAAGAACCGTCCTTCCAAAAACATTAGCTACCATGTCTTTGGTCACTTTATTTGACAGTAATACCGATAGGTAGGAGAAATGAAGTCGAACCAGAAAAGGTTAGCTATTTCTATTCTGTGCGTTCTAGATTGTGTAAAAGTCTCATTGGCTCCAAAATTAATTCTGAACCTGCTATTTAGTCCTATTGATATTTCATGTTGTTTATTGCCTCAATATCATTGCATAAGTATGTCAGTACCAGATATGTCACGCTAAATAATTCGAACGCATGCTTCATGCATATTTGATTTCGTATTATGCTGGATGACGCATTTTACCATTTTCATCCTTCTGGTCAACAGACTACAGGCTTGTTGGCAGCAGCTCCTCACTCTTCTCTATGCTTTGCCTTCCTTTCTAATGCGTAGGAAGAATCACCGTTCATGTCTTTTATGATTTGAGTTACAAATTCTAAACGTGGAAATCCCCTACGGTTCTTCTCTTCTTTGACTCTTTTGGTCAGGCTATCCTGTCTTAATATCTTCAATTAGCTGAGTTCTCCTTTTCAATTGCTTTAGGAAACTTCAATATGAAAATAAATGAACAAAAGACCAAAGTCCTAGCCTGTAGTCGGAAGGAAGAAGATCCAGTCAGAATAATGTTCTCCAGGCAGTTAAAAATATAACTACCTAGGAAGTAAAATCACAAGTGATGGACGTAGCAGTAAGGAAATTATAAGCAGGACTAACCAGGCTAAAATTGCTTTCAACAAACAGAAAAACCTCTTCACTTCAAACACTATCAGCCTAAAAATAAGGAAAAATCTAGTAAAGACATACGTGTGGAGTGTTGCCCTATACGGGAGTGAATCTTGGACAATTGGAGAAAGTGACAAGAAAAGACTCCAAGCATTTGATACCTGGTGCTACAGAAGAATTTTCAAGATAAGCTGGAGGGAGAAGATAACGAATGAGGAAGTCTTTAGAAGAGCTCAGGAGGAGAAGAGCATTCTACGAAATTTAAAAGGCAGAAGAGCTAAGTTTATATGGCATATACTACGACACAGTGGGTTGGTGAAGAGAATAATAGAAAGAACAATTGAAAGGAAGTATCACAGAGGACGACCCCGTTTAGACTACATGAAACAGCTTATGGTCGATATGAACTGCACATCATATTGTGAGTTGAAAAGAAAAGCAGAGAAGCGTGAAGAATGGCGAGCTGCTGCCAACCAGCCTATGGGCTGCTAACCTAGAAGAGAGGAAACTTCTATTTTCTCCACCCCTACGAAACACTTCCTCATCCGCCAGTTTCTCTACCCAACTTATCCTGAGTATCCTTCTGCAGTACCACTCCTCGAAATCTATAACTTTCTTCTTTTCTCTCTCCTCTATTTCAATGACTTGCCACCATACAGCGCGACACTCCACACACTGGTTTGCAAGAATTTCTTTCTCACCTTCAATTTGATCTTCTTTGAGGTGAAGAGTTTTTTCTTTTCATTTTAATTTTAACCAGAAGAAATTACTGACGCTCCACTGTTATAAAAGGGAAGCCACGATTACGGTGTTCACTGTAATCGGCACGAAAATTTAAATGGAACTGGGTCGGACGTCACACTCGGTTAGACTAAAGCATGATCATTGTATATTGTTCCAAGGCTTTCACGGCCGGTGTCAGTTGTATTTGAAATATCTACCGGGCTGTTTGGCCGTGGTCCAAGGTTTACATGCAAACCAAACGTTTCAGCAGCACCACTGGCTGCCATCTTCAGTGGATATTCGAGTCTACCTAACGCGGGGTGTCGTACGTCAGGTCCACAGTACTGTGGTGAAGGTTGAAACGTGTGGTGAAGACAGTACTGTGGGTCAGCCTTCACCACAGTACTGTGAGCCTGACGTACGACACCCCGCATTAGGTAGACTCGAATATCCACTGAAGATGGCAATAAGTGCTGCTGCTGAAACGTTTGGTTTGAATGTAAACCTTAGAACACGGGAAAACAGCCCGGTAGATATTTCAAATTATCATTGTACAGTTAGAACAACAGTTAGTACACACTGTAACGAAATATGTAAGGAAGGAACGTAGAGGAACCTCAAGAAATCTTAAATACATGTATATCGGGAAAGTAATTGCAAATTCCCCAGGACACAGTTAATCACCATATTAATGTAATTGGACACGTATTACGTTTTTCCAGGCTTGAGCCTTTGGGAGCGTATTATATTTTGTCAATAAATAAATAATAATACTAACTTAATATTAGAGCGTGTTCCGCATTTATTTGTGTTTGCACTGAGTAAAAGGGACAACACTTGCGTTAATAACTACAAAGTCATATAATCATAGTAGCAAACTAGTCACCCCCGCTGGCTGGAATCAGATAAAGAGTAATCGCTACAGTCATTGCTGGTGTGGCAGTTAGTAAAATAACAGATTAACGCGTTGAGTTCATTGTTCCTATTGCGGAACTGATAAGAACGGTCATTATCACGAAAGGAATGCTGTGCAGTTCTGCAGGCCAAGGTCATGCAAACATAACTACATCAAACTGCACACGGAGCTTTAGTCAATAAAAATCAGTCAAACGGTTTCCTTCGTGTAACCGCAATTGAAAATTTTTGTTAGTCTTGGATTGTTTCAGAGCATATTTTAAGGAATTTGCACTAGGCGGCACTAAACCAACCAATATATATAAATTATTTTTATATAATATTGAAAATTATGTAATTTGAATATAACTTGACCATGCCCGTGTTCATTCTTTACTCATCAATAGACACAAATGCTTTAGACATCAGGAAAATTAAAACAAAAACACCACAAACACTCAAACGGATTCATTATAATTGATTATGTAATATTCAATAAGTACATTACAGTGTGATGTGCACATTACTACTACATGGAGGCCTGTTACAAATTCAAAGTCTTTATCACTGGTCTACTTAAAAATATACAAAGTACTGTAATTATATAAACATAATATATACACAGACTGAGATTGGCAAAAGCTTAAACACTATAAATTTGTTTAATTTTAAGTAATTTTTTTAAATGGAAAATGCATAAACCTTTCATATTAAATCGCTTTACAACTAAACAAGTTAGTTAAGAAAGAAAAGGGAAAAAGTATGCTAGTAACAAAATATTTTCTTAATTCACATCAAAGGTACAAACTTAAAAAATAGAGTGTTTTGAAAAAACTTCTTGATGTAATCAAGTTGTTTGTATAGTTATTCATCAGGAAGTCTTCGCCTTCGTTCTTCAGCTTGTAAGAACATTGTCACTGCTGGCCTTATTAAAAATAAGCGCCCAATTCGCACACTGTACAGACAATGCTGAAAGCTAATATACACAAATGCAAACGCGCCTTCGTGATTTGCTGATTTCTCCCCTTTTTTCTCACTTTTCGGCACCGGCACTAATACCTGCCACTAGGCGGCACTAAGTCCACTAGTGCCGCCTAGTTTATTGCTTAAAATATGCTCTTGATTGTTTCCAAGATTCATGATGAGTTATTCGTATTCCCAGTCACATTGCATCATGATTTTGAAGTGAAAGCGACGAAACAAAACTTTCTTACCTGTTGTTCTCTCCAAGTCACTGTAACTCCCAAATAACACCTCCACTATTCGCGTCCTCCCACCCTGTCTATTATTTCTTTCCCAGTTTATTTCTTTCTCTTACTCGTATAATCGTTTCTGTTAATAGTGCTACAAACTCCTCCATAATAACTCACTTTTGTTCCGTCTTGTACGAAAGATTGAACGTTTTGTGCAATAGAGTATTTGCGTCTATTGTACGTAGGCTATACCTGAACCCAAGTTATTGGAATGTGTTATTTGCTCAATAATATTATCCTTTAAAGATACTGGACCTTACTAGATTTCGTTCAGAAAAGCGATCACTTCTGATTTAACACAAGATATTTTTAAATCATAACATTTGACCAAAACTATTAGCAGAAAATCTAAGTTAAGTTTATGTAGACCGGCAATAAGATCTGTAGCACTACACACCGCCGATATTGCATGGTTCATGATTAGCGAAGTTTTGAATTTCCTGAAGAGGTTTGAAAGAAAGATTCGAAGTCCGAGGAGAACTCTCGATAGTGAATACAAGAATTTAAGGAACCTTGAATTGAATAGAGGGAATATTGCATGAATAAAATATAATTAGACATATCACAACGCAGAGAATAATATAATCTGGCCACCTAGAGCCAAGGCGAGAAGACCGTAACCGTTAGTAAGGAAGATGACGGAGCGGAGAACAACAGCAGAACGAGAGGAAGATCAAAAATTTGATGAGAAGACAAGGTCTGAGAAGATTTTATAAAACTGGCTTAAAACTAAAAAGAAGTGATTGAAGACAGAAAAATACATTCATATTACAAAAAGTAATATTTTACAATAGATTTACATTGATTAGATAAATCCATCAACAAACAGTTAATTTATTTGACTTACAATTAATTAATGTAATTAGAATTAAATTAATTATTGTAACAAAGCATAATTTTTGCAATTATCGTTCTAGGAAAAACGAACATTTAATTAGTTTAATTCAATAAGTGAGCAGCACGGATGTATCGTATAATGTCTTTATTATAATTTACTGCAGCTAAAGATGAATGTCTCCAGTAATAAATAAATTAACTGGCGCTTTACATTCCCGTTTAAGATATTTGAGATACACATACATTTTTATTATGATTTTTCGATAGTAGGATTGCCACGATTGAAATAAAGGTATTTTCCTACCTCCGCAGGATCGGGAGCACGGCCTAGAAGAGTGTTGAGCGTAGTTAGGTATGATAAAAGGCGTAGGGTAAGAAGCGAAAGACAGAGACAGAGAGACGAAACTACTCTCTTACGGTTTAACAAGAATGGTTTAGAGAGTAGGGGATACTACTTTCACCTCTCCTCGCCCTTTCCGCACTTTACCATACTTAGAACTATTTCCATAGCCTGCTATTCTTAGCTTTCTGCAGCCTACTCTCAATCCTTACCAACTTCATCCACCTTCTACCACATCACTCTGTCACTACCTCTCTTTCTTAGCTCCTTACTATAGTCTTATGTACCTAATCCATTTTCCCACTCCCTCAGACTATTGTATTGTTCATTTTCATCCTACCTCGATCTTCTCTCGTTTTCAAACATACACACATTCATATTCCGTTTTGATGTTTCAATTGTGATAATCATAATATTAAAACTTAACCCCCCTAACTACTACTTTACAGGGGAAATAAATCCGTTCATTGTCGTCTGTTGCTGTCGATCACTCTATCCTGGTGTGTGTGTGTGTGTGTGTGTGTGTCTGTTTGTCTGTCTATCTGTCTCCTGTGTGGTCCAGTCTCGATAATGCCCGCAAAACACACAAGTTCACCATGGACGATCTGTTTCTGAGTATGAGAGAGAATGGTTTACCAGGGTTTACTTGGGTACATATAGACCTGGTATTCTATTCCTATCCAAGATTGATTAAACAGTTCCAATCCTACAGATTTGCGCATGTCACTTCGGGTTTGCATCATGTCTCGTATTTGCCTATCTTGGTGATTGCCATCGTATCGTTACGCGTTAGCATAGAACATGCTACGTGTTTCTCGGCTATTCCAGTGGAAGCCGGCTATAGTGTGTGTGTGCGCGCGCGCGTGCATATTGCTGCTACTTTGAGATGAAGGACAATTACGTGACTCTTGTCACGCTTCCGTAGCCGAGACTGATCCAGACTTCACCGGTCCGCGCACACTTTGTTCAAGGCGGCAAGCAATTACGCTCTAGTGTTTTCTAATAGCGTTCTTGACGCGTAGTATGGATTATTCTGGAAACTCAGCGGGGTATAAATACAACCATTCAGTGACGCTTAGTTCAGTTTTAGTGGCGATTTATTCCAGTGCGGTTCGAAGCATTGTGGCGAAGTGTTTTATAATTGTGCGAGACTATATTAGTTGACATTATTATTGCGTGTGAACAGTTTTTATTTGATTTCTTGTAAGAGACTACCTTGTTGATTACGAACTGTTTAATTATGATAATTAAAACTGGTTAGTGTGTCTTGTATTTTGTTTTTCCACTGTACCATACGACGATCAAGGAGACCGTCGTAACAGTACGGTATGCAGAACATTCTTGTCAAATACAATACTTTATCCCGATTTTACACTTCATCCGAATGTTTTCTGTTACTCCGTATAATTACTTGTTTAACGGAATAATAAACGAATAATTACTTTGTCAACACATACAGACGCGAACTCACACCATCATGAATGTACGGGCGCATTACAACCCGTTCATACACATCGTTTACGCGAGGCGTTGAAAACAGTTTTGAAAATTCTACGAAAATGTACAGCTTTAATCGAGTGCTAAATTCACGACAGTACCGGCATAACTCAAAGAAACGATTTACAAAATACACACCAATTTCACCCCTCATGATGTCCAGGGCCGGCGAGAGGGGGCAGGGGGGAAGAGCCCCGGGGCCCGGGGTCCCGAAGCGGGCCCGGCGCATATAAATATATGACAAGACTGTTTATTAACAGTGTAAAACCCATTTATTTACGATTAAAGTTAAGTATAACGAATTGTAGGGTCAATTAATAAATCCTAAACCATTAACAATCCAACAGTAATGATTTTGGTAAGTTTTTCTTTGGGGGGAGGCCCAAAAATGTTTAGCCCTGGGGCCCGTGATCGCTCTCGCCGGCCCTGATGATGTCATATACCTTGTCCAAGAGTGTTCAATTTCGTACAGGGGGTTCATAAACGTTTTACTACATTTTCTAGTTGTTATAACTTTACATATGCTCTTTAACCTTATTTACGCAACAAGTGTGTGTGTGTGTGTGTGTGTGTGTGTGTGTGTGTGTGTGTGTGTGTGTGTGTGTGTGTGTGTGTGTGTGTGTGTGTGTGTGTGTGTGTGTGTGTGTGTGTGTGTGTGTGTGTGTGTGTGTGTGTGTGTGTGTGTGTGTGTGTGTGTGTGTGTGTGTGTGTGTGTGTGTGTGTGTGTGTGTGTGTGTGTGTGTGTGTGTGTGTGTGTGTGTGTGTGTGTGTGTGTGTGTGTGTGTGTGTGTGTGAAGATAAGCGACAGTTATGGATATTATGCACCATAATTCACATGTAAACAAAAGCAAATCATTTGTTTTCTCGCAGACTCAGTTATGTCAACACACGACGCATGTACAGTACATCGACCAAAATTTAAGATATTCTGGTAAATGTTTTTTCAACCCATTGAGATATGACACGTCCTTTCCATTCACTTTCAGGAAGTAGGCCTAGACAAAGATAAAAACCAGCGGTTGCGCGAAAACAGCGATTAGTACTGTTACACTTAGCAGCCATTAAATCGTTGGCAGTAAAGTAAACCATGACGGATTCCGTTTTATGGTTGTGTAAATCGTTTCTGTCTGTGCCCACACACAGACAGTCTGTGTACTATATATATTGTACTGTTGTTTTTTACTGATAGAATACAATAGAATACACAGGTATTGTAATTATTTAATAGTATAATACAATTAATAAATGTACCTACTGTTATTATGTTTTTTTTATTTACTAGTACATGTAAAGAAACTCTTTCTCTCAGGGTTAATGATTATTAAGTTATTTGATCGTATTTACGATTGTATCTATTATTTTCTTTTCTTTAAACCAACCCAGATTCAGTTAATATGTAGTATTTTGATAATTAACCATGTAAGAAATAAATAACAAACTAATGTAACTTAACCGACTCTGAATTCTTCTAGCTGCCACGGGTTCACTTCTGGTTGTTGTTTACCTTTTTTTTGAAAGAAATATTAGGCTTGGCAATCTGTTACTTTACACAAATTTCTTATTGCTCTCACCGCTGAATGCCGCTCTCCAGGACTACTGCAACACAGATGTCTCCTCGGAACACTTAACTATCCTTTATGGCCACTTAAACTCTTCTTCAGTCCAAGGTTTTCCTCTTCTGTCGTCGTTCTATCAAGGATATTGTTATATTTCTCGTATTATTATTTATTTATTAAATATTATAATCAAAACTCTGGTATCACAATTTAAATTCCTTTACTGTATTTTCTTTTCCTTGTTACATTAACTTGATGATGTACAAATGTTATTTAATATAATTTAAGACTCTTCATGTAGTTACTATTAGATATATAATTAGACTCTTCATGTTACTCTTAATGAATTTAATTGAAGACTCATAACGTTACTCTTAATGAATTTAATTTAAGACTAATAACGTTACTCTTAATGCATTTAATTTTAGACTAATAAACATTTTCTTCCTCACTATACAATACAATTTTTTAACAATTTACAAAATTGCCCCTATGATAATTCCCTAATTTCTTTACATCTGTTTATCATATACCTATTAAAACATATATCATTATTCTATTTCTTATTAAACATCTTTATTTTACCTCTAATATTCGTAATTCTATTGGTTATTTATTAAATTATAATTTTATTACTCTTTACTCTTCTTATAACATTCATTTCTATTTCATATATTATTTTCTGAACATATAACTACATATGGTTTTATATCATATAGGAATCGACCTCTATGTTGACTGAGTAAGTCGATATTCCCAATGTTTTTTTGTTTACATTCAATACAAAATCTGCATCCTTTCTCTTTTAAATTTTATTATCTCCCTATTATGTACTGTGTGCATTTTAACAGCAGTACAATATATATATATATATATATATATATATATATATATATATATATTGCAACGGTACAAATTTAAAAATGCATAGGTTAATTGAAATTATCAATACAGAGTCTATATCTGGAGGTAGTATAGGGAAAATTTATTAATTAACATATTAATAATGATTATTGTCTTATTGAGTTATAACATAAAATTGTTTATTATTTAATTGTCTTTAAATAAAAGAGTCTATTTGGTTCGTTTTACACATATGGTTACTTGTTTGTAGAATTCCAATGGTTATGTAGACACCAGGCGCGCCGCTCTCGCTGCTACTCCAAGCGTCGCTCGATGACCTCTACGTCGAATATTCACGTCTCACACACACGCACTGGGTTATCGGACTATTGTTGTTTATAAATTTACTCTCAGGGTTCTAACTGGGTACAAATCGATCATATGTATTTGGCGTAGACAATTCCTGCTTCTTCAAGTGTTCTCGCGTTACATTCAGAAATACCACGGTCGGTATTACTGCCCCTAGACCGGAAATCTTCCACTGTACACGCAAAAGCACTAAATAAGATCTACTTAAATTTAATTGAGTTTCTCAATATGGCTACGACTACGATAAACTCGTACCGTCTACCAAACCACATATCTCATAGAACTAGACTTGTCCTGACACAAAAAACTCGCGACAGTCAGTACGTCCTTCTATGACAAGGCTTCGGAGTGAACTGCCGCATCCGTACTTGGCAGAGCACCGACTAAAATAAATTTTAGACCTTCTGATTGATGGAAAATTTAGCAACGTCACAGATGGGAACACAGATAGACTGAAATCAGGCTTAAACTCTGTCCGATTCCGCAAAGGCCTGTCTAGATTTAATCTACAAATTTTATTACCCTCTTGGAGATAACGAGTTAAAAGAAGAAACGATTTCATAAAAAAAAAATTATAGTTTTGGAGAATTGAGTATATGGAAAATGTAGCTTTCAACACTGAGAATACCCACTCCAAGTTTCAAAAAGAAATGTCAATTATTAAAAAGTTATCAAATAAAATGTGAATCACACGCGCACCCGCGCACCTACACACAAATATTTCGCTTGATATAAAAGAGTACAAAATTATGAATATTTTGACGTAACACACGTTTTTATCCATACCTTAATTCAAAACTTATGACTACTTTACAAAAAAAAGAACAAAATCAATTTATGACATGTCTATGGCCGTCAGAGAATCTGTTACAGCATTAGTATCCCTATCATATGAAATTTGTATCCTGTGTTCTGTTGCAATATATATACATAGTACAATTATATATTTATAAATTATAATTGTAATTATTTAATTATAATTATATGATAACTATATTATATTGTGTATATTATACTATATATTATCCTGTGTTATTTGAAGAAAAAATTTATTTTGCTAATACTATATAACATCCAATTTAGCTCAAAACATTAAGAAACACTCTCAAGAAAACCCATAATTGAAATCTCATGTGTATAAAATATACGCACTTAAATTTTCAGTTCCTTTCTATTTTTTTTTAATCTGTTCTTAAAGTTTTATTTTTGTCTGTTTTTAGGGTCGTTTTCACACATATAAAAAGTCAATAATCATTTAGTCAGATCGACAACTAACTTTATTAATGAATGGAAAACTCGACAGAACTTAACGTGTGACTTATGGGCGCGTACAGAAATTCATTTCGAGAAGAGTTCAACAGAAAATGGAGGGAGTGATTATTATGATCATCCATCAACCTAACAAAATTTTTATAGACGTGTATAAATAATACACATAATTATTATTGCTTACTACACTTAATATTTAGACCTGTTTTAAAGAACAATGAAAGGACGCAATATTACAGAGTTTTAGCTGAGTTTTGGGGGTCATTCAACCCCAACTTGATTCAACCCCCAAAACCTCTTCTATTTACGCCCATGACATAACTCTATCAGATCTTTCATGGACTTTTCCTTTTTGTAGCCGGCAATTACATAAACCAGTTTCAGGAATTCTTTGATATGTTTTAACAATTCTCCTAAATTCAACTTCCGTCATCGCGGTATTCTTGATACTTTATCAGAATAGAGTGTCAAGCCATTATGTCATAACTATGTTAGTAGCGTCGAAAAATAGCAATTGTTTTCCCTGTCAATGAATCGTTTGTGAAAAAACATTGACTTACGAGGGTCATTTGAAAAGTTCGCAGAGGGACGTCTATTGCTTACAGTTAGAACTAACAGTTTTCGTATGCTGTCAAATTCGTATTTCATGTAAACATGTAATTTTCAAATCTATCTGTCAATTTATTCACTGTTTATCAGCTATTTAAAATTTACGTGTCACGAGTGTTTTGAAAAGTGGACAGAATCAAAACTATGCTTTGATTCAATTGTTTGTTGAAACGTGCCTAGAACAAATAAAAGTTCACAACAAAATGCTAAATGTGTTAGGAGATGCTGCGCCTTCAAAAACGGTAGTTTTTAAGTAGGTAGTAGAGTTTAAATGCGGTCAATGAATTCATTGAACAGTGCTTCATAAAGTGAAATTAGAGAAGTACAAAATAATTTTAACGTAAAATTCGATGAATTAAAAAATGAAATTAAGAAAGGAATTTTAATGTTGACAAGAGAATTAATGAAATAGAATTAGAAAATGAGAAAGTAATAAACAAATTTGAATTGAACAAAGAGGACAAGGTAAGTAGTAGTGGAAATGACGATAAAATAAATAAAAATATAGTAATAGGAGATAATAGTGTGGATGTTGATAGTAATAGTGAGATTTTAATGAGAATAGAGGTTAATGGTGAGGTGACAGTTGTAGATGAGAGTGAAAGTGGGGGTAAGGAGAGTTTAAGTGAGTATAGTGAGCAGAGGGCAAATTTTCCCAGTGGTATAGTTGGAGTAAAGACTCCAAAATTGTTATTTGAGGAGGAAGGTTCCTCTAGAGTTTATGTGGGAGACGTGTGGTCTCCAAATGATCCCTTAGTTCTTTGTGTTAGTGTACCTGGTGAGGCCAGGGGGTGGTTTTATGGAGTAGTAGTGCCCGATGCAAATGTGGAAAGTGAGAGATATATTGAGAGAAACAGAGAAGTAGACATTTTTAAGATATGTAGAAATTATGAAGAGTTTATAGAAAGGTTAGGTGGAGAGAGAAGTGAAAATAATAGTAAGTACTTACCTTGGATTGAAGCTGATATAGCAGCAGTAGGAGATGATGTTGATAACAATAATGACTTGATAAAATACCTAATTATGACTTATTATACAGGAGGTGACAGGACAATGACCAATCATGACATGTTAAATGAGTTTGAGAATAATGATAAAAATTCGAATGGTATATATATGTATAATAATAAGATGAAATATCTAATATTAAACCATGTATATAGTTTCATTTAACTTCACTGTTCAATGACGTGCTGATCAAGGAGTTTGTTAATGTGGTTTCTCCTTATTTCCATCTTGGGCGGAGATAATTTGTATGGGTGGAGTCGTATTACCTTGTTGTCACTAAGATTTATTTTATATTCGATTAAATGGGTTAATCCTAACTTGGGAGTGAGTACAGTAGGAAATTCTTTTATTAACTTTTGGATTCTTAGTCTCTCATTTCCTTTTAAATGACTCAGACTCGATTCATGATGCTCTGAATTAATAGTTGCGGTTTCACAAATAGCGTCGTTACTTAATTCGGAGTCGAACTGATATTTTCGAGTACGATCAAATCTGAAGAAATATTGTTTTGCATGTATATCAAGGATTAAGGCAGTTTTTCTTATAAAATCCGCGCCTAATATTAAGTTTTGTCCTAACTCTTCAGCTACTAGTAGGGGAATATACCAAGTAAAATTCTTTATTTTTAATTTCACCGTAATACTGTGCGATATCTTTAGGTTTTGTTTATTTGCGGTGGTACACTTTATGTTCACCATTTGGCTACGTTTAATCAGATTATGATTAGCTAATAAGGTGGCTAACTGTTTACTAATTATACTACGGGTAGATCCGGAATCAATTAAACCAAGGGTATTCGTTGCTCCAAGGTCTATCTGTACATAGGGTAGTTGGCATATACTTGTTTTACATGCACCAATAGAGTTGCACTTCTCGATAAATCTCGTTAAGTAAGGGTCTATGCGTTTATTTTTATTTATTTTTATTTGATGCTTATTATTGTTGTTACCTTTCCTTCTGGTGCTTCGGAAGACGTAGGATTTTCCTTCTTCCAGCTTCACATGTTTTTTGATTGGTCGGTTTTCTGTTGATAGCGCTTTTGTTTACATAACTTGCTAATATGTCCGGCCTTTCCACAGTTATAACATCTTCTTTCCTCATTTACTTCGCTCGTAGGTTGTCGGGGTTTTGGTTTAGAGTATGAAACATGGGGATAGCTTTGGGTTTTATATGTACTTACGAATCGCTTATCGCGATAGTTTCGGGTATCAGTTCCAATTGGTCGAGTTTGGAATGAATCTCTGTGTTGACTCTGGGACACAGAAACGCGTCTATTCTGGTCAGAATACCAGACGTTGGATGAATGTATACAACATAGTTCTAGTTCGGTGAAAGTGGTAGGTCGCTTCATGAGTGCTAGGCGAGATCGCTCCTCGGGGGATAGTCCTACTAAGATAGTGTCTACTAACTGTTGTTCACTCCATTTAACTTGTAGCAATAAAGCAGATTCTCTTACCTCACATATATAATGAGCTAATCTCTCGTATGTGCCTTGTACACGAAGTACTAAGTTTCGCTTCAATTCTTCGTAGATACCGGTGGGAATGAAATGTCTTATTAGTGTGGTATGAAGTTCTTCTACCGGGTGATTATACCTTAGGGATTCTAACACTCTATCTTTTAATGGAGGTCTACACTTAGGTAAAATTACTTGCAAAATCTGGTTATCTCTTAGTTGTTGCAGGTCCTTTAATAGTAAAATGTGCTTGATAAAATCAAGGAGCTTTGTAATATTCAGCCCATCAGTGATTGGTATGTCAGACAAAATACTTTCTACAGGGTTGGTTATCTTTCCATAGAGCTCGGTAGTTAGATTTATTTGACTCATCATTCTAGGGTTTTCCGCAGATTGATTAGTCCGCAAGTGAGAAGGTAAATCGTAGGTACGGGTCATATTTTCTAGTTCATTAGGGAGTAACGTAACGTTTACTGGTTGGATATTTACTTGACTATCAGTTAACCGTTCCTTGAATGGATTTATATTTGATTCCTGCAGAATCTGAAGTTTTGCAGTACCGTTTGGCTGTTCTTGAGTCGGGGATTGGGTAGGTGAAATATTTAATTTCGTCATTGCTTCTTCAATTTCGTCTAATCTAAACGATTCGGATCGTCGACGTAATTCGCGCATTATCTCGGGTAATTGTTGTAATGCTTCCTCGGCGAATTTTTGTACATCATGAGGGGTATCTTTATCACCTGGCCAGTTCAACAAATTGGTGATACGGCGGGTCAGATGTTCGATTCTTTGGGTGGTGCGTAAAATTACTGAGGGGGATTTTTCATCACGCAGGGTTTGTGCGATCGTAGTTAGTTCTGTATACTTATGATAACATGTTTCTTTTTCGCTTTCAAAATCTAAAACACTCAAACGATTTAATAATGAGGGTTTGTCCGGTTTATTTTCACGTAACGTCTTGCGAAGTTCCGCGACAGTTACATTAGAGTAGGGAAGACCGCGCAATAATGCTTCATAGCTTAATTCGTCTTTCAACAACAAGTCGGGGTTAAATTGAGCCATTTTCGATAATAACAACTTTAAATACACGACGTATTACGAACGACAAATCTTATGTCACTTCCTTTAATTCGTTTTATCAATGTTTAAAATAGTTAACGTGAATTCATTTAAACACATACATATATATATCTTATTGCATATGAAATCTTATATTAATTAATCAACATAACTTATCTCACAACAATTCAATTTTCTGTACTGACATATATAATTAATCAAAACAAAAACTAATACCATCGTATAGAGGAGAGAAATTTCATATATGAAAAGTTCATTGCTTTAACAATGGCACAAAGGGTCAGCTGTTTTGGGGAGTCGTCTAGGGTGGTAACTTAGGACACTTCAAAACAGGAAAGAGCGTGTCTAAGGTGGTTTGTTTGGTTTAGCGAGGGGAGGTTATGAATGAGATGAGTGCACACAAAGGGGAGAGTTTACATTCCTCAACACGTATTTAACATGAACAGACTGGCTTCTACCGACAGGTTTGGAATGGAATACTTACCAGCGATGACTTGTTTAATACGGCAAAGTCGCGATACTAATATTATTATAACATAATTAAAATTTTACTCATTTATTTTTTGTTTATTTCTGAGTGAATAAATTTATGTTTGTCCAAGTTATTGTTAACGAATTATAAAATTACACAACAACAGCAACATAATTATTTCTTTTTTTCAAAGTAGCAGAGTGGCGCAATTTTGTGACGTCTCCCTTGTTAAGACAACACAAAAGTCGGGAACTAGTTCAATTCTTCACCAGTTAATTAAACTAGCTGGCGTTGTTAGTAAAACATCCTTACCAACAAATTACAACACAATTATGACACAGGAAATTGACAAGGATTGCACAAATTTATTCACTCACTTGGTGTTAGCGAAAACATCTCTTTATTACTATTCAAATATTATGTTTGACTTTGTTTCTTTTTAAAGAAAATTTACTTTAGTAAATTCTGCTTTTACTGCTTTAAAGGTATTAAGTTTATTATTCCTTTTATCTCAAAAAAATTACTCATCTAGATGTTAGTTTTAAATACCTCGGATCCGGGTCTGAACTTTCTCAAAATAATTAATTTATCACAAACTTCAACCAAAATATTGGAAGAATAATATTGGTGGTAATCTACATTATTATCTTACATTTATCTATATATTGCTGTTACTACTACTACATTACAAAAATTACAAATCTGATAATTTCTTCTTTACATTATTAAAGTTCTTTAGTGTTCTTTTGTTACTTCTCTTATTGAAACGAAAATTTACAAATGTTGTGTTTGGATATCACCTGAATTTAATATGAGGTTGTTGTTTGGTCCTTGGGTGTCATCTCCTGTCGTCTTCTAGGGTGGAGTACGTGGTTCCTCTTGAAGCTACATCGGGTTGATTATATCTCCTCTCGACGATCGGTTTTTTTACTTGAAGTTCATACTGTTGTAGTTGGAGTTTTCTTCGTCCAGATTTTGTAGTTCACATTTTACACCTTAATTATAGTTCTTACTTTGCAGTACTAAAGTCTGGTAGTTACATATCTTACAACTTACAGTTTTATATTTTTAAAAGAGATGTGTTGGCTAATTTTTCCTTTCTGTATATTCTTCCTAACTCTACACACACTACATTTTTCGAAATAAAATCATCTCACACTGGATATTCGTTTAACGGCATACACTTACGTGTATGTAGACAACACAAAACTCACATCTTTTCATGACGAAGTTCTACTGGCGACTGCGCGTATAGTTTAGGGGCGAGGGCTCAGTAAGCTGGTGCGTATTTACGCACTAAGAAAATAGTTCGTACTTTTATATATTATTAATTATTCATTAATTAGAATGTAAATACTTTATGTTAACTTTATTACGACTTAGAGATTTCTTTATTTATATAGTCGCATTTTTAATAATTAAAGTAATTATTATTATTATTCTTTACTTAATTCCTTTCTTGGCGTGTTGGTACTGGACAATTTCAAGTTGATTCAGGAATCTGGGTATAGATAAGGGTGGATAATACTCTTACTTATTAGAAATTAAAATTTTTTATTTGTGCGATTTTCGATATTTTTAAAATCGTCACAATGATTTCTGCTGTAGGCGCCCAAAAAAAATTAATAACTCCAAATATAATTTAAAAAATGTAATAAAGGATGTTGGAAGACCAGCAATTGAGAGCGGATGGCATTGCTGAGATCATAGACGTCTTACACGAGCGAGTGCATTATGTTTTAACTCAAGAACTTGGTGTGAAAAAAGTTCATGCCAGATCTGTGCCGCACTTGCAGTGTTGCTTTTTTGGAAGTCGGGCACCATTTTCAATGCTTGTTTGAATAAGTTTAAACTCGAGTCCCCACTTTCCAACCATTGTTTTTGAAGATGCAAACCATCTTCTAACACACTTACCATTTCATTGTGAATTTCCGTTAGCGTTAGACCATTTTTAACTAAGAATTCATTATTTTGTCCATTTTTCAATACACGCGTGACACGTAAATTTTGAATAGCTGATAAACAGTGAATAAATTGACAGATAGATTTGAAAATTGGCAGGCGTTTACATGAAATACGAATCTGACAGCATACGAAAATGTTAGTTCTAGCTGTAAGCAATAGACGTCGCTCCGCGAACTTTTCAAATGACCCTCGTAGCTACCTCGTTCCCAGTATATACACATAGTACGTACCTTATGTATGCCTAATTCTGTAGTTCAAAATAAAAATATACGGAGTGTTTATCTACACACACACACACACACACACACACACACACACACACACACACACACACACACACACACACACACACACACACACACACACACACACACACACACACACACACACACACACACACACACACACACACACACACACACACACACACACACACACACACACACACACACACACACACACAGAGAGAGAGAGAGAGACGGAGAGAGAGTGATAGAGAGAGGAACATGCAGAGTTCACGCGCGCGAGTGTGTAGAAAAATATTTAATCTAAAACTACTCTATTTCCGTCATTCTTGCACGTGTTGTATTAATCGTAGTTCTGACGTCTTCATAAAGTGTTTACAACTTAACCAGACACGTGAGCCATTTCAAAAAAAGTTTATAGATTATATATGTTTTATCATTTACTACAGCTGCAAGAACCCAGTAGCAACAGACAATATATATGAATTTACTGAAACCAAATTATTATCTTAAATGTTTTTGTTCCAATAATAGACTTTATAAACGTTTCGTTAATGATAGTAGTATGTTTACAATTATTGCGGAATTTGTATTTGAAATATCTACCGGGCTGTTTGGCCGTGGTCCAAGGTTTACATTCAAACCAAACGTTTCAGCAGCACCACTGGCTGCCATCTTCAGTGGATATTCGAGCCAACCTAACGCGGGGTGTCGTACGTCAGGCGCACAGTACTGTGGTACGTCAGCCTCCAGCACAGTACTGTGGGCCTGACGTACGACACCCCGCTTTAGGTTGACTCGAATATCCACTGAAGATGGCAGCCAGTGGTGCTGCTGAAACGTTTGGTTTGAATGTAAACCTTGGACCACGGCCAAACAACCCGGTAGATATTTCAGATACAACTGACACCGGCCATGAAACCCTTAGAACAATATTGCGGAATTTATTTGTATGAATTTGTCTTATCAAATGCAGTCGAATTACATTATTCCTTATGAAGACCTCAGCAAAGAAGTATTGCTACCGATATTGGTATAAAATGAATTTATTCAAAGGGCTTATTCATTGTTTAGTTTCAAAGTTTTTCCGGTTTAGAAAACCCCTTGACAATTTTTCTTAAACTTACGACAGAGAAAAATATGATTAATAATAAGACATATTCTATTCACCAATCAATATGTAATACGCTACAAAAATTGTTATTTTTTTAATAGAGAACACACACGCGCGCACGCACACACACGCACACACACACACATACATTCATGTATACACATTATTTGGAAATCTTTTTTCAACGTGTTAGAAATCGGTTACGTTCTGCAGGTATAAGCAACACCCTTTTTTATGTCATCACCGATATTTACATTTCCTACGGAACATGGAAGTAATTGTAAAAAACGTTACAGTCGTTTGCATAAGCTTTTATGTTTCTGAGTCCAAATAGTATGACCACACGATTTCATAATACTATCACAGGCAAATTCATGTCTGCAAGAAGACAGTTCCGGATTAGAGAGTTTATCGTTACAAGACTTCTTCCTGCAAATTTTAACTATTGAGATTCTTAAAACGGTCCAGTTTTCTAGATTCTTATAACAGTAATTATTTTTCCAATACGTTTAAAATTTCCATTTGTCTACGATTATGAGAGCATTCGTTAAACGTTTTATCAGAGCTTTCGTTTGGGAATTTATTTTTCGTTCTCGTTTCAATATTTCCATATTTTTACAGTAAAACTTATGGCTACTGAAAAGCTGCACAAAGTTTCAACAGTATCAGAAATTTACTACAACATGTAAAATAATGTAAAAAAAAGAAACCTGTATTTAAGTCGCATAAATGAAGTTTTGAAATACTAAGTGGAGGGACAGGGACTTGAGAGACTTCGTAATGAAAATGAAAGTCTAATTTTAAAGTTCAAAAATAATAATACTGTTTAAATAATAATAATAATAATTTCTGAAGAAAAAAAAAACAAATTTCTCACAAACAAAAAACGAGCCAAAATTCCTGGTAACAGATATTGGTCAAATAGAGAGGGTTCGAAAATTTAAGTACAGTATCTAGGAGACATAATTCAAGAGAATGGCTTGGAAAAATCTGTTATAGAAGAAAGGATTTATACGATAGAAAGGGCATGTGGTATAACTAAAAATATTTACAATGAGAAGAGCTTATCTAAAAATGCGAAAATAAGGCATTACAGTACAGTAGTGAATATATTCAAGTGAATGTCTAGTATTCAATTACAATTTAGACATACTAGAAATATTTGAAAGACGAATTATTAGGAAAATATTAGGCTCACAAAAAATTCAGAAGGTTGGAAATAAAGAAGTAATGATGAAATATATCAAAGTATAGAAAATATAACAGAAACAATGAGAAAAGAAGACTATTATTTTTTGGACATTTATATAGAATGGACGACAACAGGTTGACAAAGAAAATCTTCAGATATCTGTGGGGGAAGAAGTCAACATCAAGTTGAATTAAAGAAGTCCAAAAGGATTTGGAAAAAATAATACACACGCAGAAGAAGCAATTGAAAGAGAAGGACAGGAAGAAGAGACACAGTGAGAAGATGAAAGAATATTGAAAAAAAAGAACAAAGAGTAAAGAATTGGAATTGGCATGTGGTCCTTAGATGGGCGATACGGAAAAATAATAATAACAATAATAATAATAATAATAATAATAGCTCCTTTTTTTACCGCCTGAGCCGTTTGGCATGCAAGAAAGGCACTGTGACCAGCACTACGCTTCAGGTTGTTACCCCAAGTACCAATTTCCACAAGCTGAGTGGACTTGAGGAGCTGAAAAATGCAAACTTGATTATGGTGCGCCCGGAAATCGAATTCGGGACTTCTAGGCACATAGCCAAACACTATGCCACCGGTCCCACTACACAGCTCCACTACAAACACTACAAAGCTCCCAACTAAAAAGTAATAAAACAATCAAAATATAAACAATCTTTAAAAATTATGTTTTTGAAGTCTCCTTCCGGTATGGACCGCGTCAAAAATGTCTTGTATATTTTTCATAATAATATACCGGAAGAAGACTTCAAAAACATAATGGACACCGGCCGCGGAAGCCTACGTGAGAATATAATATTTGAAAATAGTTTAAAGGAATAGGACTCAGATCCCAAAGGTAGCATTCGTCTATCCTTCTAATAGAAGAAATTAAGTGGGACATAGAAAACGACTTCTGTAGCAGAATCAGCGCAGTCGAAGATATAAGCGTTGGTAGGTATGAAAAAGATAATATAATTTTTTTTAACTCTTAAGAAACTGTTGTTTTTAATGCAATTATCACTTAAAAACAAACTTTAATTTCCGTACAAGTAAAGTGATTTCGTACGTGCAATGTGAAAACTGCTTGCTCCTTACAATAGTTACCCGATTTTATAACTCGCCTATACAAGAGCGACAAAGGATGATGAAGACAAGAGACGAAATGTCTTGGTGAAAGTACGTAGCCGCTGTTGCGTAATGAATTTTTGAAAATTACAAACTTTCAGTAGCGATAAAAAACGATGCGTAATACTAATTACCTATTCGCCGCAGTAATAGGACATCGAAACCGCGGCGTTTTTACAATTTTTGAAAAATAGCGCTTCGTTAACTAAATTGTCATTCCATTGTCACGCGATGCAATCGTTTACTTCTTTGTCTTCTACAAAGACAACTTCAACGGACAATAAGATGGAATAATGTTTTCCGTTGACCAAACATTTTCCGTGCAGAATATTGAAAACGTAAATAGCTTACGCGTTCATTGGAATACGCACTAAAGTTGCAAAATTAGTTCTTATAAAATTTAGCATAGATTTACTGAAGTACCGATTAAAAATTACTACAAAAGCAATTGTGAATCATGAACAGTTTTTAACTACCGGTATTTGTGCCAACGTTTCGACGAACGTTGTCGTCTCCAGGATTTGTGCTCAAATGAAGTTTCATTTAATATTTTTAAATAGTTATTATTTAAAATTTAATATTTTTAAATAGTTTAATAACTAATGTATAATATTTAGTATTTATTATTATTCGGTAGGCCTACTTAATATTAAAATCCAACATTTAATATGTAATATTTCCATTTGTTGAATACACATAAATCTAACTGTTCCGTAATGGTGTGTGTGTGTGTGTGTGTGTGTGTGTGTGTGTGTGTGTGTGTGTGTGTGTGTGTGTGTGTGTGTGTGTGTGTGTGTGTGTGTGTGTGTGTGTGTGTGTGTGTGTGTGTGTGTGTGTGTGTGTGTGTGTGACAATGGGCTTATTATCGTATAATTGATTTCATTATTTTTTTACATTGAAGTTTACACATGTTTTAATTTTGTTTGGTAACTTGTAACACGCTAACAAGTGTATATATCCAAACACATTATCAGACATTAGTATTACACATTTTAACACCAGACGTTTAGTCCGTTCTACGATGTGGCATCTTCAATGGTTAGTCGGATACTGAGGATGCCCGATCGTAGAACTGGCGAAACGTTTTATGTTAATCGTTATTAAACTCGTATTGAAAAAAGAAAGTTATGTTAGTGGTTATAATCACAAACAGAATTATCACTTGTATTAAAAGTATGTACCGGGCTGTTTGGCCGTGGTCCATGGTTTACAGACTTTACAGACAAACCAAACGTTTCGACAGCACCACTGGCTGCTATCATCAGTGGAATTCGAGTCTACCTGAACGCGGGTTGTTAAACGTCAAGCCCACAGTACTGTGGTAAACATTTAACAACTGTAGTAGACGTTTAACAACCCGCGTTCAGGTAAACTCAAATTCCACTGATGATGGCAGCCAGTGGTGCTGTCGAAACGTTTGGTTTGTCTGTAAACCATGGACCACGGCCAAACAGCTCGGTACATACTTTTATACAAGTGACACAGGCCGTGAAAGCCTTGGAGAATTATCACTGTTGCACACCACTATAGAAAAATTATTCCGATTAGCGCTTTCAACCCATCTTGAAGATCTATTATTATTTCTATTATTATTATTATTATTATCTATTATTGTAAAAATCTATAATTATTATTGTTAGGCCTATAATAAAATCTATTATTAATAATTTTTATTTATTATTATTATTTCCGAACTGACGATGAGCTGCGAAGTTTGAAAGCGCTAATCGGAATAATTTTTCTATAATGGTATGCAACAGTGATAATTCTGTTCGAAAAAGCCAACAGTGCTGTTTGTAATGCTACGAACGTTTTTTTGTCTTGCTACGAGTTTTCCTTTCTGTTTGAAGATTATACACGCCGTAATCCTGATATCTTTATTGCACACACTTACCGCATAGCGACGACGACGGAGGCACAATTTCACACATTATCGCGTAGCTCACTCACTACTGGACCGTCGGGTCCAGACGATCCGCGAAGTTGTTCCCCCTCTCCGGTGTGTTGTTACTATTACCCGCTGTCGTTGTTACAGATGACGTAATGTGGAAGGCTGTGTGTCATACGCAACAGATATTGTATTGTGTTCGCACGTAACACGATTTTCTAAAATTTGTTTGTGCGTGTGTGTGAGTTACAGATACAACGTGTAGCTACTGTGACCGTCGATACAACGTGTTTAAAGTCTACGTAGAATAATTCTGTTTGACTTCCATGTTCCACAAGGAAATGGAAGTATGGTGATGGCAAAAAATCGTGTTCGGGATAAGGGCTGATTCTGGTTGTACTACCCTCAAAGCATGAAGAAAAGTCATTTTTCGAAAAGTGTCTGTGTGTGTGTCTGTGTGTCTATCTGTGTGTCTATGTGTAGAATTTTTTCTATGCCAAACGATAACTGCCGTAAATTCAAACAGAATCAAATAATTTTTTGTATACTTGCCTGAATTGTAGAGGACTCAATGCCTATTAATTTTAGTGAAGATCGGTTAAGGGGAAGGGATAGTTTACCAGCAATGTTTTATGTTTTAACAAGAGTAAAGTACTTAATTTTGTAAAATAAAGTATCCTGAAAAGAAGGTCATAATAAGCCACTGTAAAAAGGTAGATGAAATATCTATACCGTAAATGAATAGGGTAGTTGAAGGTGGAGGGGGTCAATTTTCTATAAATGAAAATGATAGTTGAAGAGGGAGGGGATAATTTTTTATATGTGTACTACGTTATCAGCAACAAAGAAGTAGTTTGTTGTTCAAATTCCTTCCCGGGCTGTTTGGCCGTGGTCCAATGTTTTCTACAAAACCAGACGTTTCAGCAGTGCCATCGATTGCCATCATCAGTGAAAATCAAGTGCGCTAACGTGAGGTGGTATACGTTAGTGACCACACCAGTACTGCGGTTAAGGCTGAAGAAAGAAGTAGAAAGAAATAGTTTCTATGGAAATATTTAATTTCGAAAATGATTTTAAATATAAATCTTAAAACATGGAAGTCATGTATGGTTCGTGCGCTCTGTGAGTTTCATTATTCCAAGTTCAAGGTCAGCTCCATGTTGATCCCCGTCTCTGCTCCAGTTTAACGATGCTTTACGCTGTTACCTTTCCCGACACCGCCTTGTCTTGTTTTATTCCTTCACACGTTTTTCATTTACGTTTTTACTTTATTATTTTCTTAGCAACCTGCGTTTAATCGTTCACCCAATTTGGCTTTCCATACGCCTCGTTGTAATCGCTTGTTCTTCTTGAAATCTCAAACCAGAAATTGTTGGATGATGACATGCTACGAAAGTCATCAGTTCATCCTGTTGATCGTCCTATGAGTCAAATCGCTGTATTCCTTTAAATCCAGGGACGTGCTCCAGCCGTCTGATTTAAGACCTTTTTTTGCCTGTCCCCTAGCACAGCTCATCGACCTTTCTCTTTAATACCGAGATTACATAGTTTTTGTCTAATTATTTGTTCTACCCTCGGTATTTCCTTGTAATTATTCAAATCCAACATTTTTTCATGACTCTTCTTAAACATTCAATAATTGCTCATCCCATTCTTTCCGGAATTCTCACTGAAATAATTATGCAGCCCAATTTATATAAACTATATGTCCACTTGTTCCCTTTTGTCCACATTTTTAACACTGAGTGAAAGTTTGATTTTCTTTGTAGTATCATAATTTCTATTTTTGTCCTCGATATTTCCTTTTCCTGTGGTAGTACGGCAGTACGTTGATTGCATTAAATTTCTTTTAAATCATAAAACACTATTTTCACTGAAATTGTCTTTTCAATCTTTCCCTCTTTTACCGTATAGTGGGCAAGAATTAACAGAGAAAATTAAATTATCCTCTTCATTGGATCCAATGTCTTACATCCGCTTAAAGTTAAACTCGTATCTCAAAGAGTTTCCTATATGTTAGTCTACCATTTGTTGTCTTCTCTCGCTTGGGTAAAAGAAACACTTCTTCCCCAATGATGAACAGGACATCATCGCTGTATGATGATTTTCTGTTCAATACCGATGTACTTAACTCATCACCACCACCATCATTAGAAATGTCCTGCCCCCGTTGAAGTGATTTCTCTGCAGAGCAAAACTTCCACAATTTACTCCATCACCGTCTAGAACAGCGGTTCCCAAACTTTTCAGTCCGCGGACCCCCAAAAAAATTAAAAATTTCACGGACTCCGTCTGAGTTCTGAAATAAAACAAACAGTAAATATAATACAAACTCTTATATTTTAATTAAAATGTATTAAAATCAAAATTCTCTTAACTTGAAAAATTATAATATTAATGATATCAATGATCAATGATAGTGTAATGTGATCAATGAAGCTGCTTTTGAATAATTAGCTCTGCAATATTAAGTTTAATGTCTGATAATTTCAATATTGAGTCACTCTCGACAACAAGTTTATTTCTTAACATTGACTTCAGGTACCTGGGAGAATACGGTTTCACACAAATAATAAGAGCGAAACACAGTTAAACACTTTAAAGCTTTTTTTTGCGAGTTCAGGGTAGTCAGTCATTACATACGTATAACCAAAAGTCAGCTAGCTGTAATTGTGAAAACTGTCATTTTAATGAACTGTCAGTGAATCAATAAAAGTCCTGCCAGTGAATCTTCTTCGTGTAGTGAAAGAGAGAGGTTAGTTGACAGCCTATCAGCAAATGGATTCCTTATCCACATGTCACCATCATCAGTCACTGGAAAATATTCCCTTAGCTGGAAGACCAGTTGCTCCAAATGAGCCTTAATAACAATGAGAATCTCTTTTGGAACATTTTCTCCTGACATCTGGACAAAATCTGCCATGGAAGGGAATTGTTCGAAGATTTCAGAGTCTAATCTCTGAATCCACAGCTTCGATTTTTTTATCATCCCCTCGGTTTTATCTTGAACCTGGAAAATAGTGAGGCTAGATACCTGCAGGCTTTAAGTGAGTCCACTCAGATGAATGAAGATATCAGCAAGGTATGACAGCTTCAAAATTCAATTATAGTCATGGAACCTGTTTTTTAATGTCGAAGTTGGAATCAAATAAAAAGAGCTTTACTTCATCCCTCAGTTCAATACCCTTCCACGCGAAAACCATCGTATTTCACAGTGGATCAACTATTGCTTGTGGTCACTAGCCATTTCTTCATATATTATAATAAATAATCGAAAATTCAAAAGACGCGATTTTATTCAGAATCCGAACTATCTCATCAAGGGAACTCTTCAGTTCTGGTGGCATCTGCTTTGTTGCTAACGCTTCTCTGTGGATACGACAACGAACCCACTCAACAAGTGGTGCAACATTGTAATCAGAGTCCACTGTTTCTTCCACCCATCGATATTGCTCCGTCACCGCTAACACCCACACATTTATTCCAATTAATACCATTGTCAACCATGAACTTATTCAAAATCGTAAATAATCCTGCTGAAGTTGTATGCGATGGTAGATGTTTACAAAAAAGAAAATCCTCGTGTAATTTATTCTCATAATAAAATCATAGCGGATGAAAGTAATTTTTGCGTTATTCACAATGTCAGTACTATCATATAACTGGATAGTAAAAAATGTACAGTTTTTAATTCTGTTTATCAATGTCTCCCTAACATTTTGTGCCATTTCATCTATACTTCTTCTTACTGTATTGTTTAACAATGAAATTGAATTCAAAGACTTACTAGCTTTCTCGCCCAGAACTGCCAGGCCATCAGTTTAGCAGCTGGTTTTATTATTTCCTCGCCAATGGTATGTGGCTTCCCATTTTCAGCGATGAGTAGAGACACTTCATATGGAGCATGAATTTCATTATAGCCACCACTTACTGTATACAGTTTGTTTTTCATTACGCTACTTAAGCGTAAAACCAGCTACACGCAAAAACGTTTTGCTTAGATACAGGTCTTATACGCGAGATACTGTGCTTACGGACTAAAACAGCGCGATCAGTTCTGCGTTGATGCGGCGCCCTAATCAGTTCGGCTGACAAACAGGTCTGCTAAATGACATGATTTAAAGACATTATTAAAGCCATTAGTTTGAAATTACTTTTACAATTACAATTAGTTTGAACAAAAAAGACATACTGGAATCTTCTACTAACTGTTATAAGATTCTCAAATTTAGATTTTAGAGAATAAAAAATCAGAAAAAATTACGGTATATTCTATCTTTTCTTAAAAGTGTCCGCGGACCCCCCTTTGGGAACCACTGGTCTAGAGTCTAGATTATACTTCCACCTTGTGGAGGGCTTCTTGACCGACAATGTACAACTCTTGGTACCCGTCACATTCTCGCCTACACAAATACACTATCCACCTCATTTCATTTTCTTAATTCTGTAAATGATGTCACTTATTCTATTTTAGTAACGACTTCTTCACGTCCAACAAATAGGCCCACCGTAACGTACCTACGTGCCTCTTCCTTCTGGTGTATGTTTTTAGTACTGCCCATTCTGGTAATCTATTCCATGGCATTCTTTGTAGAATGCCATATCTACACAAATACCTTTTATTGTTCCATTCAGATATATTCCATTTATTGTTTTCATTATATCAACGTTGTTTTTCCGTCTGAGAGCGGAGGACCGATACCGCCATAACCATTCACTCCCCGCCATTGTCGTCTCCCCTCCCCCGACACACACTGCTCCATCGCCTCATCGGGAGTGAAACTGGCACTTCGGCTGGATTGAAGCTAAGGTATGTTAGGCCGAAACTGTGTGCTTCACGAACGGAAATCAGGGTTGGCGTGTCCCTGGTAAATATCTGAACGAGGACCGGTAAGGCTGCGTGGCTGGGAACCATGGTTCTCTTTCCTAGCCAGTAGGCTCTCTGATTAACTAGACGGTGGCGAAGTTGTGACCCGCGTAACCTAGAGCGACCCCTATTGGGAGGCCGGGGATGGGTTCCAGGGCCTCTCGGTTAGCATTCACCTGCGAACCAAGGGATGCCTCTTCCTTCGTCGGCATCGAATCTGATGGTCGAAAACGTGCGTGTCACCTGCGTGAAAGAAGGCTGGGTTAAAATGGTATCTAATTAGCGCTGCGTGAACGGGACCCACGGTTGGGGACATTCTGGCTAGTAGCTGTGTCGATCCTCTCACGCCACTCCGTGATGTCCGTTGGAAACACAGGTGAGCCCTAGTAGTGCTCGGTCCCACCCGCTTGTGCTCCCCACCTTGGCGAACTGGCGTCCGGGGAATCGGTGACGTTACAGGTTAGCTGAAGTGAGGGAAAGGACAGGCTACTTGCTTGGCGGAGTAGTGGTCCTGTCTTCGCCAGAAGGTGGAGGGTAAGGGATAGATATTCGGGATAGAATCTGGGCGGCAGGAAGTTGGGCCCGTGACCATTTGGGCAGCGGGGATAGTCGTGAGCACATGCGATGTACCCAACAGTGGTACCACGGGATCGTGAACAGCCTGACCGAGGTCGTGTCCCCCGGCATTCACGAGTTGGTTTGTAGTTTCACTGCAAGCTAGAATAGAGTCGTGTTAGAGTAGAGGGGGATTCGAGTGGTATGCCGCTCTCGGGTCCATTGGGATCACCAGCATTTGCACGCTCTTCACGTGCACATATTCTGAAAACTGTCTGAGAGTACAGCCTAAGATACACCTAACGAATCTCGTCTCTGATAACTGTATGTTCTCATGTTTTTCCAAGAGGTGGGTGACTGTTGCCATTGGCTCCAAATTCCATCGTCTTCGACTTGTTGGCTGATGCCTGAAATCATTATTCCTCCTATATTATTAGACTATTCAACTAATTTTATATAATGTGTTTATAGAATTTATATTTAGCTTATCCATAATATATTGGAAAAATATAGAATGCATCGTCATCATCTTCACGGATTAAACAAAGGTTCGTTTGTTCCGGTCTCAAATAGGCAAAGATTACAGCTGATCACTCCAGCGCTTCCTCTGACGTCCCACACCTCTCCGTCCCCACGGCTTATAATTACAGAGTTGTTTGGAGTGGCGGCAGTAATCCATTCGGCAAAGATGTTCCCACCAACTCAGCCGATACTGGGCGATCCTGTTGAGTATACTCATAATACTCAGTTCCTGCCGTATATCTGTGTTTCTTCTACAATCATGGAGAGTATACCCTACCACGTGCCTGAGAAATCTCATTTCAGTCGCTTGGATGCAACTGGCCTGGCCTTTCGTTAAAGTCCAATTCTCAGGCCCATAAAGAAGTGTGGGAAGAGCCATCACCTTGTAGAATTTTAGGCGTGCTTCTTTACTTGCTGACTTAAGGGTTCGTCTAATGGTCCTGTACATAAGGTTGAACTTATTCACAACGTCGTTGCATGCATTATAAGACACACTGTAGCCCAGGTATTCAAAATTGCTAACATGTTCCAGGATCGTACCATCTATAATAATTTTTGCCCGTACGGGATCAGTTGCACGAAAAGCCATCACCTTGGTCTTAAGCGTGGATATCTGCAATCCAGAGTCTTTGCAGATTCGATTTAACAAATGTATCCCCATCTGCAATATTTTATGTGTTTATAGAATTTATATTTAGCCTATCCATAATATATTGGGAAATATATATAATTATAAATTAAAATATAAATTTTAACGTTTATTCACTTGTCTAGATGATCTCTTTATCATCTGCATAAAGTAAAGAATTCACGAATAAATTAAAGTAAACGATTGTTTACTAATTAATCCCAAAATCCACTTCTATATGCTAATCATGTCGTCAGTATTCTAAATATGTTTATTAACATATCCATTTGTATTCCTACCTCTCCTTGTTATACCCATCCGCTTTTTCTGTACAATCCGTTCCTTAGTTTTTGTATCATTATCTTGTTCGTTGTCCCGGTTGCGACCCACAGAAAGCGCACATTGATTAAAAACTATATTTTTTTAAACCTCAGGATACTACGTTAGCCTTTATAATATTGTTCATATTTCATTAATATTACCAATTCTGAACAAATTTCCTAGAACGGGTGACATTTAACCTGAGCGACAATTTCTAGCATTTCATTTTCATTGTGTCCACCGAAATATTTCACTTCGTTCACAACTGTCAGACTCTTTTCCTTAAGTTTCATTCCTTATATGGTCAATTTTGCTAAATATTAAATTTAGCTTTTCCATATTTATGGTATTCTCAGTCCAACCCATAGACTTTCCTAATTGACACCATTAATCATCTTCCCTGTCTTAACTACACTTCCCGCTATTCGTTATATGCCAGCAAAAGTTGATACTGTATTTTGAATGTCATAAGTCTCTCTCTCTCTCTCTTCTAGGTTAGCAGCCCATAGGCTGGTTGGCAGCGGCTCGCCCTTCTTCACGCTTCTCTGCTTTTCTTTTTAACTCACAATATATGATGTGCAGTTCATATCGACCATAAGCTGTTTCATGTAGCGCTATAAACTTAGCTCTTCTGCCTTTTAAATTTCGTAGAAAGTTCTTCTCCTCCTGAGCTCTTCTAAAGACTTCCTCTTCTCCCTCCAGCTTATCTTGAATATTCTTCTATAGCATCAGGTCTTAATGCTTGGAGCCTTTTTTTGTCACTTTCTCCAATTGTCCAAAATTCACTCCCGTATAGGGCGACACTCTACACGTATGTCTTACTAGATTCTTCCTTATTTTTAGGCTGATAGTGTTTTAAGTGAAAAGGTTTTCTCATAAGTAAAGAGAGTGTAAAATGTCTCCTTTTGAATTTTACGCGATCACACGCGTAGAAAGCGTACTAAAATGGCTAGATCCAAAATTGATTAAATGAAAACACGGAATCTTGTCTTTTGTAATGAATGAAAAAGGAGTTTGTTTTTTCACTACCATACCTCGTTACGTTGCAACCGGTTATGCGTACATTTTATCCAATGAGGCCAACGTTTCTGTCTCCATAAAATCAATGCATGACAACGACTCACCTCAGTTCAGCTCCGTAATGTATTCCAACTACACTGTAATTTATCGAAAGTAGCCGCTGCCTGCTATCGCGTATTATGTTTACTTCCATGTTCCGTAAGGAAATGGAAGTATGGTGATGGCGAAAAAAATCGTGTCCGAGAATAGGGCTGATTCTGATTGTACTACCCTCAAAACATGAAGAAGAATCATTTTCCGAAAAGTGTGTGTGTCTATCTGTATGTAGAATTTTTTCTATGTATGGCGAACGATAACTACCGCAAATTCAAACAAAATCAAATAATTATTTGCATATGTGCCCGAGCTGTAGAGGGCTTAAGGCCTATTGATTTTGGTGAAGATCCGTTGAGGGAAAGGGGTAGTTTACCTGTACCATTTTATGTTTTAACAAGAGTAATTTTTTCTATGACGAACGATAACTTCCGTAAACTCAAACAGAATAAATATTTTTTTGCATATGTGCCTGAGTTGTAGAGGACTCAAGGCCTATTGATTTTGGTGAAGATCGGTTAAGGGGAAGGGGTAGTTTACCTGCAACTTTGTATGTTTTAACAGAAGTAAAGTACTTAATTTTGATAAAGTATCCTGAAAAGAAGGTCATAATAATCCACTGTAGAAAGGTAGATGAAATATCTATAAATTAAAAGGGTAGTTGAAGGGGTAGGGGATAATTTTCTATAAATGAAAATGATAGTTGAAGGGGGAGGGGATAATTTTTTATATGTGTACTACGTTATCGCCAACAAAGAAGTATTTGTTGTTAAAATCCCCCCCGGACTGTTTGGCAGTGGTCCAATGTTTTCTGCAAACCCAGACGTTCATCGACTGCCATCATCAGTGAAAATCGAGTACACTAACGTGAGGTGGTACACGTTAGTGACCACAGTACTGTGGTTAAGGGTGAAGAAGGAAGGAGGAAGAAATAGTTTCTATGGAAATATTTCATTTCGAAAATGATTTTAAATATAAATCTTAGAACCTGGAAGTCATGTATGGTTCTCCATACCGATATTTACTATATTACGCAATATTACAAATTACTAAGTATGAAGATTTTACTGATAAATACATCCTCATATCATTATTGGATGTGTCCATGGTTTTTATATGTAGTGCGTTGACTCACTAAACCACGCAGATTGGGTTCGACTCGTAAATAATACGGCTTTCACACGCTTATTCTTTCTTCTCCTTCCCTCAGAAGGTAATAACAAACCAGTTAGTGTGGTAACAGTATTTAGTAATACCTCTGACTTTGATCTTTCGGACCCGGCGTTATTATATATAGGATCCACGTACCTGTGGAAGAATCTGCGAACTCGCTCGTCACGTGTTTATATCCAGAGAGGCGACCTATATTAGTTTCGAGCACAGCAGTTGAACGGCTGGATGTCTCTAGTAATTCTGCAATTGACCGTCATAATATTTTCCTCGTTATCACATTTTTCCTTAGTGCTTGACGTCTGACTGTGTGTGACTGAGATTGACACAAATTGAGATACGAATTCGAGGGAAATACACGCAGGGACCTGGTTTTCATGTTTTCACGCTGCTAGTAAGAATGTGAATTCTCTCCTTCTAAAAAAAAGGAGCCAAAGTATTGAGGACGTCGAAAGAAAAAATATGGTACAAATTTCCGAAGTCCTCTTCCTCTAGTGCCTGATTTTTATGGTCAGTATTCTTCACATTTTCTTATAGAAACCAGAATTTAATTTATACTCGCCATTACACTTACCGTTCGAAGCATCATTATCATATTGTTTATCAGTGTTCATGAGTTACTTTGTAGATCTTTGCCGGCTTTAAAGCAGTTCGTCGATCAACTTGGCAACGTCTTATTGTGGAGGGAGAGATGTCAGTGTCATCCAGCCGTACCTTATAGAACTAGCAAGTAGCAGATAACCCTCTCTTATGTATAGGTTTGTGAAAAGTGCCAGTTTTCCAAAAAAGTATACGGATCCCAGTCACTCAGTTCATAAATTTACTAAACCATAATTATAAGAAGTAAACGCCTGATGTCATTTATGACAACACTTAGCAATTGCTGTAAAACAGCTCAACAACTACCAGCCGCGTGCTCTTGCAAGGTCATAAGGAAGGTGAAGCATGGAAGGTACCATTTATGACAACACTTATCAATTGCTGTAAAACAGCTCAACAACTACCAGTCGCGTGCTCTTGCAAGGTCATAAGGAAGGTGAACTAAGATATAGAAGCATGGAAGGTACCATTTATGACAACACCTAGCAATTTCTGTAAAACAGCTCAACAACTACCAGTCGCGTGCTCTTGCAAGGTCATAAGGAAGGTGAACTAAGATATAGAAGCATGGAAGGGGTACCATTTATGACAACACTTAACAATTGCTGTAAAACAGCTCAACAACTACCAGCCGAGTGCTCTTGCAAGGTCATAAGGAAGGTGAAGCATGGAAGGTACCATTTCCTCCATTTTTCTATGATTTTCAAAAACATTACAGAATACATTGTATTGACTATCTAAGTCTTACAACATCCACCTTACAGTCCCGACTTGTCCCCGAGCGATTGTCATGTTTTAGGCCTATTAAAGAAATCACTAAAAGGACGGCGGTTCAAATCGGACGCTGAGGTAGAGTTTACTGTTAGCGAATGGTTTCGCAAACAACCCCAAGAATTTTGCCAGCAGGGAATCTACAGATTAGTGCAACAGTGAGACTCATTCCTGAATGTTCCTCATGCCAATTTCAATTCTTTATTCTTTTCTTTTTCTCCAATATTCTTTCGTCTTTTCACTGTGTCTCTTCTTCCTGTCTTCAGTCCACTTTGAACCTGCGTTTTTCTCTCTCCTACCCTGGATTTCCTCCATTGTTAACACTTTTGTCCGAAAAACGTCTCTTTCAATTGCTTCTTCTGCGTCTATATTATTTTTTTCTAAATCCTTTTGGGCTTCTTTAATCCAACTTGATGTTGACTTCTTCCCCCACAGATATTTGAAGATCTGCTTTGTTAACCTATTGTCGTCCATTCTATATAAATGCCCAAAAAATAATAGTCTTCTTTGTCTCATTGTTTCTGTTATATTTTCTATACTCTGATATATTTCATCATTACTTCTTAATTTCCAACCATCTGAACTTTTTCTTGGGCCTAATATTTTCCTAATAATTCGTCTTTCCAATATTTCTAGTTTGTCTAAATTATAATTCAATACTAGACAGTCACGTGCACATAGGCATTCTGGCTTCACTAATGTGCTGTAATGCCATATTTTCGCATTTTTATATATGCACTTTTATTGTAAATATCTTTAGTTATACCATATGCTCTTTCCATTTTATGAATCCTTTCTTCTATAGCAGATTTTTCTAAACCATTCTCTTAAATTATTTCCCCTAGATACTTAGATTTTCTAACACTCTCTATTCGACCAATATCTGTTAGCAACAATTTTGGCGCATTTTCTATCATTAACGGGGTCAAAAAGCTGGAATCAGGGCTTCCTCGCTTTATGATCGATTGATCGATATCGTACTATGTATCCTCTCACCGAAACGTTGGCGAATGTGGCGTTACCGACCAGAATCAGCACACGCACATAAGAGACATCGTCAGCAATACCAGGCCACAGCAGTGCCGGGGAGAAGGCGTCTTGATTGCCAGATAAGCGATGCTTCCCATCCACAACGGTTGATTCGCAATTAAGCCTTCTACAACAGCCAAAGTAAGCCAGCGATGTTACAGTGCCGAGCTCAACCACTTCAATCTTGGAACTCTAACAGTTGTAATTTAATTTGTTTGAAATCGACTTAGGGGTGCGAAGTAAGTAGCCTTTAGCCTATAGCCAGCGGTGTAAGCTAAAGAAGCTGTTTCCGTGAGCCACCTGGCGTAGAAAGACATTTATTCTAGTCTATCAGGACAGTGAAAGGTAATGAAAGGCATTAGAGCAGTGATTCCCAAACTTTTCAGTCCGCTGTCCCCCTAAATAATTAAAAATTTCACGGACCCCGTCTGAGTTATTAAATAAAACAAGCAGTAAATGTGATACACTCGTATTTTAATTAAAATGTATTAGACTCAAAATTCTGTTAACTTCCAAAATTATAATATTAGTTACATCAAACATAGTTTAATGTGAACAATGAATCTGCTTTTGAACAATTAGCTCTCAAATATTAGGTTTAAAATCTGATAATTTCAATAGTAATTAAGACATCACGTTTATTTCTTAACTTTGCCAACCTCGGCTCTATCTTTCCAGCCACACGTGTCAAAATCCAGCTACTACATAAAACCAGCTTCAAGGAAAAACGTTCAGCTTAGGTGCAGTGCTTATACGTGCAATAAAACAGCGCGATCTGTTCTGCGTTGATGCGGTCCTCTAGTCACTTCGACTGACAAACAGATTTGCTACACGACATGATTTAAAGGCATTATTAAATCCATTAATTTGAAATTACTTTACAGTTACAATTACTTTGAACAAAAACAAAGTAGCAATCTTCTGGAATCTTCTACTAATTGTTTTAAGATTTTAAAATTTACATTTTAGTGCATAAAAATCTGAGAAAATTACGATATATTAAAAGTGTACGCGGACCCCACTTTGGGAACCACTGCATTAGAGAATTACTAGGCAGACGCGTAGAACGTTCACAGTCGTCATTCAAACGTATCATCTAATGAACGACCGAGCAATCTTCTCAGAATACGATGACCTAGCAGCTAACTTAAGTGCCGGTCAAGCTGGTTTTTCAAAGAGTCTTTTATGAACAATTAACGTCTCATGAGAACAATGTAAGCGTTTACTGATAAAACGCTGTTGCCTACAATCTTAGCTTCCCCTTTGTTGTCATTTCCGGGTTCGAAAGATCGCGCCAAAGCTTATAGATTTCGGTCGGTCCTTGTGATTTTTTTTCTCACAGAATTGTTGTCTGACCATCAGCGTCGTCTTTCAGTTTCCTCGTAAGTAATTCCGTATGCCCATCTGACTCTACAACTTCCGTTGTAGAATTTCTGTTGCCTTAATTTTGCTTATTTAACACCCAACTTCCTGCATCCGTCTGTCACAACGCTACGTACCATACTCAGTGCCGGATTTAAGATTTCTGAGGCCCTAGGCCAAGTTTTCTGGGCGGCCCCTCCGAGTTTTTTTATTGTTTCCAAGTGAGCTTCCTCTTTAATTTTGTTAGCTTACGTTTGTAGGCTCCACTAGCCGTGCGAATGTTTATGTTCATGTTCATGATGAATATGTTTAGTGTACGGATTCAATTCTGTATTCATAAGGTTTTCACACTAATAAATATCAACGAAACAACACGCTGCCCACCACACAAAGCTAAAAACCTTCTTTACATTCAAAACAAAATAAAAACATAACCTCAAATCGCAAACCGTTCAGTCATAACGCAGATAAACAATGATAACAAACAAGGGTGGTACCACGGTCGTGTAAAATCGGGGGCAATATAGCGGACGTTCAAAATTCGCATGCGCAGATTAGTTTTCTTGGATGCCAAAGTGTTCAAAATAAGCGCGCAATATTTAAATAAGAACTGTCTTCCATTTGTATTATTAACAAAAATTGATGATTTAATTTCAAAAAATCATACTTAAATAAATCTTAAATAAATAAATTAAATTAAATAAATAAATACTTAAATAAAAGTGCCTCCTACTTTTATAAAAATACTTGTTAAAAAAAAAATATCTGTAGCTTGCGGCCCCCTCTGAGCCCGGAGCCCTAGAGGCCGCGGCCTAGTGGTATATCCGGCACTGACCATTCTTAGTCATGCAATGTAATTTCATCTTGAACAAACAATTAGACAACAACATAGTCGCAGTCGACGTAGCTAGATCGGTGCCCTATTCATACAGGAAATACAACATTTCCACAGTATATCGTGACAAGCAAATTTTGTCGAAGTCTACATGCGACCTTGAGAATGATAACCGTTGCGTTCACGTAATTGTTCTGTGTTCACCTTGTGACATATTGTTTCAGATATTTCAGTGTCAGTCCGCTTTCGTGTCCACACACGTTCCGGAAACAGACTCGCAACAGTTGATCTAGATGGCAACTATTTACAGGAAATAAATTTTTTACTTTTAATTTTATTATAGCCTATGACATATTACACAATCAGCGTTTTATGAGAAACTTGTAGCAAGTTTCTGAACTCGTAAAAAAAGGGGAAATTTTTAACAAATAATTTTATTTGGTTTACCTGGAAAAAACCAGAAGACATTTTCATTGTTCATCATCAATACGCGATTAAGTTTTCCCTTACTCAGGACGTACCGACTGTAAAGGCCATCAAACCGCTGACGCCTCTAAGCATAATTACAAAATCTACAACAGCTCGTAGATTAATTACAACCTTTTAAGTCAAATAACACCTGATTTTTAGTTAGTATGAGGAAACTAATCTCCAGCCGCTTGTTTACGAGATATGACCAACTTTTCACTGATAAAACTTTCATGTATCGTTTTTTAACAGAAAGATAAGATACAAATTTAAAAGCTAAGATATAGCATAAAAAGCAAAAAATTAAATATGATTCTGTAGACAGAGAAACTATAGATAAAATAATCCGAGAATTTGGTGTTAAATCTAAATTGGCAAATCTAATCCATGAAACCCTTATGGACACAGTCTCAAAAATAAAATTCATGGGAGAAATATCTCAACCGTTCAAAATAAATACAGGTGTAAGACAGGGTGATGGTTTATCCCCAATTCTTTTCAACTGTGTCCTGGAGAAAGTAGTGAGAATTTGGAAATAAAAATTAAAGGAATGTAAAATTATTAAAATATTACCAATCATGTTGGGAAGAAGGAACAAACGTATTGAAATAAACTATTTGGCATTTGCAGATGACTTTGCTATAGGCCTACTTTCTGAACATCTGGCATCTGCAGAAACACAAGTTAATTTTTTAGAGGACAGAACCACTAGAACAGGTTTAAGAATTTCTGCAGAAAAAACAAATTTCTCACAAACATTAAAAATGCGCCAAAATTCCTGGTAACAGACATGGGTCGAATAGAGAGGGTTCAAAAATTTAAGTATCTAGGAGAAATAATTCAAGAGAATGGTTTTAAAAAATCTGCTATAGAAGAAAGTATTCGTAAGATGGAAAGGGCATATGCTATAACTAAAGATATTTACAATAAAAAGAGCATATATAAAAATGTGAAAATAAGGCATTACAGTACAGTAGTGAAGCCTGAATGCCTATATGCAAGTGAATGTCTAGCATTGTATTATAATTTAGACAAAGTATAGAAAATATAACGAAACAATGAGAAAAAGAAGACTATTATTTTGTGGACATTTATATAGAATGGACGATAATAGGTTAACAAAGCAGATCTTCAGATATCTGTAAGGGAAGAAGTCAACATCAAGTTGGATTAAATAAGTCCAAAAGGATTTAGGAAAAAATAATATAAACGCAGAAGAAGCAATTGAAAGAGAATATTTTTTGGGGGGGGAAAGTGTTAAAAATGGAAGGAAATCCAGGGTACAAGAGAGAAAAACGCAGGTTCAAAGTGGACTGAAGACAGGAAGAAGAGACACAGTGAAAAGATGAAAGAATATTTGGAGAAAAAGAAAAGAACAAAGAATAAAAAAATCGAAATTGGCATGTGGTCCTTAGATGGCCGATACAAAAAAAAAAGATTAAAATTAATAATAACAGCAGAGTTAAAATTAAATATGTTCAATAGCCTTCCAAGGCTAAGGTGGCATCAGCAGGAGAAGTAGGTTACTAGCCAACTGACCAACTCCCCCCCCTTAGCTAACGTTTTCTAGTTTTTGGATGCCAACAACTTGAATTCAAACTACCATTTCTGTGTTTTCTCTTAGTCTATGTTTTGACACCCTAACCACTTCCAAAACCCATTATCAACTTTGATTGTAAACTCTTCGATTGGTGACTTGACTCTCTACCCCCCCTACCTCCCAAGAAGTGGCTGCTCAAGCATTTCAAAGTAGGGGGGGGCCAAGGGTGGGCCAGACTGACAACTGGGTGGACCATGCTGTAAGAATTTTTTGCATCAATAGGATTTCACAAATGAAATTAAAGCGACGTGATGTGTTTCTGCAATTAGAATGAGTTGTACACCCCTGCAACCACTCCACAGTATGTTATTACAGTGGATTCACTCTAATATATTGTTATGACATTACAGAACATGCTAAGTGCTTCTCGGACGTTCCAGTGGAATCCGGCTGTAATGTTGTGTGCGTACGTGATCTCAACAAGCATTAGCTAGACTTTTCTAGACCATGCCGGCCGTACACACTGTGTCAAGGCCGCAATCAATTACGCTCTAGTGTAGCGCTGATGCATAGTATGGACGATTCTAGAATTTCAGCGGGGTATAAATATAGGCATTCAGCAGTGCGTAGTCCAGTTTTAGTGGCGATTTATTTCAGTGCGGTTCGAAGTATTGTGGCAAAGTGTTATGTGTTTTATAATTGTGCGGGACAATTGTAATACAATTGTGTTTTATATTAGTTGACATTTTTATTGCGTGTGAACAATTTTTTTTATTCGATTTGTTGTAAGAGACTATCTTGTTGATTACAAACTGTTTAATTGTGATAATTAAAGCTGGTGATTAGTGACTTATTTGGTGTCTTCTATTTTGTTTTCCACTGTACCATACAACGATCAGTAGACCAGACCATTGTAACAATACTATTTCCATACACAATATTAATTCCATACATTTTTTAGTCCTGTACTCTTCTACCTCAAAATATGGATACATAATATCAAAGCAGTAAAATGCATAATATAAAAACACATCAAAATGTACACTTTTTACATTTGTGTCCAATAGAACCAGTTTTATTAAAACACATTAATTCTCTTATTATTATGGATGACACTTTTAGCCAAGTTAAGTTTTTGGCCAATTGCCTTTCAACTGCTACAATTGCAAGACTTGGTGTCAGCTTTCCAAAATTGATACACGTTACCTGTGTTGTGCATGCTCTACACAGAGTGTGTGAGACTATCCGATCCTTGTATTCTAATGTGGACAGATTAGTATGAAATGTAAAGAAAGTGTTTGTTAAATCCCCTACAAGAATTTTAGTCTTTTCGAAAACAAAAATCCTAACCTTCCATTACCACCAGCACCCATTGTCACTACCTGGGGGACTTGGCTTTCTGGACTGTTATATTATACAGAAATTTTAATAGTGTTAAATCAGTTGTTCACGAATTGGACAAAGATGATGGTTCATCAATTGAAATCCTTCAAAACTGTTAAAGAAATGAGTTGGCATATATTTCTGCAAACCCGAGTTTCTTGTGCGATTCCATAAAAAACAAACTCGAAAAAACAACAAACCTCTTGACAGAAACTGTTAATGAAATACGTTTTGTTGAAAACAAAATCAGTTATCTCACAGAATCAAAACTGGAAATCTTAAAATATAAATTCAAAGTTGTGTTTGGAAAAAACACTGGATTTTAAATTGTAAGTTAAGTTGCACAAGATCTAGGTCATCAAGTAAACACTGAAAAGGTAAGTGTAAGTGGTGCTCCTCTTTTTAAGTATGTCAGACTGACTTCGTGTGACGTAGAACGGCCCTTTTCTCAATACTGATCTTTGTTCCATGATAACCAGCAATTCCAATTATGATAACCGTGATATTCCATGATAATAGACAATTTAGAAATGGCATTTATTGTGCACTGCAACTCCAATTACACTTTCAAGAAGGAACTGACAATTTGATCAGGAAGTTTGTTGAGTAATTATAAACATATAAACATTTTTCCTGTTACAACCAATTTTAATTATGTTAAACTAATATAAAATACCATCAGCAGTTCACCTTTGCTACCGAACAAGGAATATGGTGACATATGCCATTCCACTTCACGCATCACTGTAATACTACACATTTAAAATACGTTTAACTTCGGTGTGACTTGACTGTCTCTCACAAGGTATTCCTTGTAGCGAATAAAAAAACACTTTAACAAAATATTCAATAAATTAGACTTAAATATAATGTACGAACGTTCAATCTAATACGCACACAAATTACAACTAAGTCTGAACGTCTGAACAATGTTTTCAGAACCAGTAATACCCCACCAACACAAGCATGCACTATCATTCAGAAAACCCCCCCCCCGCTCCTCAGGCATCTCGGCAGCAAAATTGGTACTTGTTTATTACTATTAGTTAAAACTATTTTTAACTTGTTAACACACTTTTTTCGTTTTTTAGCGCATAAAAAATATTTTTAGTTTTTAGCACCTACAAATCTGTTCCCTAATCATTACTAACATAATAATAATAATAATAATATTATAATTAGTAACGACTTATTTTATTAATTGTTTGCTTACTTATTCTCGCTACCTCCCCCTCTCACTTTGAAAACTATACCTGTTAATTTTCTTTACAATATTGAATTTTCTTTTCTTTTTTGGAAGTCACTTTGTTAATTTTAATAAATAATTATAATAAAATAAAAAACTACAAACTTACTAAGCACTAATAATATGAA
The DNA here is from genome assembly GCA_034769895.1 of Magicicada septendecula. NCBI lineage: Eukaryota > Metazoa > Arthropoda > Insecta > Hemiptera > Cicadidae > Magicicada > Magicicada septendecula. Next base: position 71,849,835 of record CM068370.1, read on the forward strand.
TTTGCATACAAGATAAAAAATTACAATACCGGTACTGTGCAGAAAATGTTATACAGTAGAGCACCGATTACCCAAACCTCTCGGGACGAGGGCCCATGGACAATCAATATTTCTGATAATAGATCGTAAATTGAAAACATTATTTCTCTTTACACAAACAAAGGTTTTTATTACAAAATAATTTCGAACATACTGTTATATAATTACGGCAACCTGTATACTGTACTGTAATGTATTACTAAGGCTAAAAATCACTGAATTAAAACTGAGTGTAGTTAATAAAAACCAGAAGTTAATTTAAGAAAAATTAGAGTTTAATGACAAACACTGTACTAAAAAATTAATTTAAAAACATAACAAAGCATACAGTACCATGGATTTACACTTTTTTGAAGAATTGTTCTACCACTGTCTGCTTCAAACCAATACCACGTTTTCTCGCTGACTAAAGACTGAAGTCATTTAAGATTCTTAAGCTGAATACAGTCTATCTCATGTTCTGTTTTGGCCCACTTTAGAATAGTCTCAAGTGCGTCAAAATCTTTGCTGCCGTCGATGGTTTTGGATTAGTACCATTGTCGCCGTCTTCATCTGAATCTGTTTCGTTTTTATTATGTTCATTTAATGACTCAACGATCTCTTCATCGGTTATTACTGTACAGTACTGTAATAATTTATATTATACAATTTTTAATGTTCAATAAACATCCCATACGCCTACACATGTCCAATACATTACTGTACTGTACAGTACATAACGTACTTTTTATTGAGTTTGGATAACAGATCGTTCGGTTAATGGTTGTTTGGATAATCGATGCTCTACTGTAACCTTCCTTCCAATTAACAGCCTACAGGCTAGTTGGCAAGCGTCTCTCCATCTTCTCTATTACATATTTTATTTCAAACACTTTTTGCTACACCGTTTCTTGATGTATGTAATATATTTAATATTTATAATGAAATTACCTCAAGATATTTTTTTTCCATATTAGGAACATGTTTCGGGAACCATCGTGTTCCCATCCTCAGCCTTCGTGATTTTGAGTCTGGTGAAGTACTTGTGTGTTGGCTGGTAGTTATTGTGGTTTCCTGTTGGCCTCTGGTACTTTAAATTGGTATTATTGTGTGTGATTGTGGTGTATGTATTAGTATTTTGTGTATTTTCGATGTTGAGTACTTTGAAAATTGTGTCATGTTTTGTATTGATTTGTATTTGTTCAGGTATTAGTTTGTTTTGTGTTTTATGAAAAAAAAAAAATATACGAAAGGAACTGAGGGAACAGAATTCTGGACTAAGTTTGATATTTAGCATTTCAGATATGTTTATTTTTCAAATATATTATTCCTTAACTACAATAAACCATATAAAAATGTTCATAAAAATAATCATATAAACATTATATACATTTTGATTCAAATAATAATAAGACAAATTATCACCAACACTTTTTTAATAAGATTAAATATAATGTGTATATTAAACATTGCTTTCAGTATTTAATTCCATGTTCAGGAATTCTTCTTTTGATCATGTCACAACTGATGTCCCACAGTTTCTTGGCAAGGTCAGGATCCTGGGCGGCTTTGCTAGGCACACACTGGTAACAGTTATTGAAATAAAGTCCTGAAACACCATCTAACTCTGCCGCCACGGCGCAGTATATAGAAGTACTAGCAGCTTGTTCCTGTCAGACAAATAAAGTGGATGGAATCATAGTACTGGTATTACATGTTGTTGCTTAATACATTTACTCTTTCTATAAATAATAGATAACACCATTAAAAATGCCAAACCAAGACCAAAATGTTTCTAATCTATATATATATATATATAGCAATAGAACATTGCAGTAAGGGAAGTGTAGCCAGGACTACATGCTGTTATAACAGGTTATGACGTTATAGACATGTTAAAATTTGATTTTTGTCTGTATGTAAATTAGATGTAAGTATTGAAATAAGAATTGGGTAAAAGACTATTATGTATTAAAATGCCCATAAATGTATTTGTGATCATGTCATGTGCGAGTTAAAGGTGTGAGTGCGCGAGTGCGCGTTGTGACGATTTAAATTGTACCAATAATCAAAATAATAAAATTTAAAAAAAAATTAAGGTTGCGAGCTCTTAAGCCATTTAAATCTCACTGTATTAATATAAAATACCTGTATGTACTCAGTATGAGAGGAAGCAGTAATTAATTAGTTATAAGATACTCTAATAAAAAGATAAATTGTAAAGAGTTATTAATATCGTATTTAACCCTTTGCTTGTAAGCAGGCGCTGTCCTGTTGATTCCAGACTCGACATGCTTTCAGAGTCTTGTGTAAGTTAGAATAAGAAAAAAAAATTAATGTTAATAATAAAAAAATCTGAAGACATAAATAGTCGCTAAAACAACTGATTTAAATTATGTATATTTGTTTAGGGATAGTTTGTATAAATAAAAAATGTTAACTTAAATATAGTTAGGAACTATATTCTCGCGCGGAAATTGCCCCACTAACTTTTGCCCAGTACCAGGCGAAGGGAGCGGAATTTCTCTCTTTTTAATGGTGACTTCGTACAGTATAGACGTAGGAGCTGTGCGCTTAAAATATATTAACGATATTTTGCTTCGTCTTAAGATGGTGTACCAGATGTCGCTGTTCAAAGCATCTGGATGTATTAATTAATGTAGTCATGTGAATAGACAATAAGTTTAAAGTAATGTAAAACAAAAAGTATCGAAACGTAACAAAGAGTGTAACACAAGATGACATCGTGCTTGAACAAATAACAACAATTCCAAAGTCATACCCGGACATGTGAATCATCAGAAGCCACAAATTCTACTGCACGTGACAGAAGATGCAGATCGGGACTTCCGATAATCTACAAGATCATCTGAGATATCTACTCTGCATATTGATCAACCTGCGAACTTTCGGAGCCCTTTACAGAGGAAGACCAGACCGAGATGACGACGTAGCTGTTCCTGTTTCCCAAGAAGGATACCCCAGGACGAGTCTTCTGCATATCAATTAAAAGGTGACTCGATAGCCTGTCTATCGAGGGTTACTAATATTTGTCACACAACACTTCTTGAAAGAGACTTTTCAGAAAATATTAATTTTGTAAAGACTTATAAATTAAATATAAGAATTTCATGTAACTATTCTAACTTCATACGTTGTAACAGTTTATATGCTAATGTAGAGTAATATAATTCAAGCAATAATACCATTCTTCCAATGGTTGTATAAAAGAAAGTCTTGCAAGCTAATCTCATGAAATGAGTATAATCAAAAGTCTTAATTACAGAAATATAGAAAGTTGACCCGGATCCGAGGTATAGCTATATAAAATCAAGTTTGATCTCAAAGTCTAAAGAAACCTTTCAAATAACTTAATAATTGAATTAGTAAAGTCATGGGATCTGTCAGTATATGTTTCTTTAATGTTAAATAAAGAGAAGTCTTCTTGTTACACACATATGAGGAGTGCTTAAATCAATTGTATACCTTGCCATTGTTTCCTTACACAGTTAGTAAGTAATTTGTTACATCAATTATTGGTGATCAATTCTGTTACAACGTAGGCAGCCCATCTAATTAATGGAGTTTAATTACGAGGGGTTCCCTGGATTTGTAACGCGGCGAAAAGACGTTACAGCGTGTCAGTCGTATTTTTTATGAATAGCTCAAGTATAAATGAACGTACCGAACTGAGATTTGGACAGCGCACGCATCTTAAATAGCGCTATATTTTCTGGATGTCAGAGACTTGCTATGTAGTATGTTAATAGGGATTGTGTGAGTAAAAAGCAGTTTCTATAAAGTCCTTATCTTTTAGAAGGCAGAAAAGTCATAGATAAAATCTATACCTGCTTCTGCAGAAATCTGCAAGTCGTTTCAAGAAATCGTCTATCAGTGGTAGCCATCAATCGCGTGATAGCTGTTTCGACCAATCAGCGGCCTCAATTTCCATTAAGATTGGGTCTCCGCCGACAAATATCTAGTTAGTTCCATCCTGCAGCTCGAATATTACAGACGTGCTCTCTGTGCGAGTTTTTCGAACAGAAACGTGCTTTTGTATGAGTGATCAGGGTAAATTTAGCGACAAGTTATCCGTTGCTGATACCTTGGCTGGGTACGAACTCATTATTACAAAACAATAAGCTATTTAATATTGTTAAACAGTGCTAGTATCGCGTGAGTCAAGATTTCCGCATAGGGAAGGTTTATCCATCCGGGATACTCCTATGTGATCGCGAGGACACCTCAAGACGCGGGAAGGTGCACGCTTAAAGCACCAAAAATAAGTAAGATTAAATTTGTAGCGGGTCAATTTTTGGGTGTTTTTATTTTAACCATTTGGGGCATTTATATATTTGTATTCATTTCATTTTCGGTCGGGAGCCTTATAAAATATGTCGAAATAACGGTATTATTGGGCAACGTATAACAGTCAGTGTAACAGAACAGTGAAACAAAGCAATAAGACGCAGGTTGTTGTTGAGTAATGCGGCAGAGGAATTCGCACCTCCACCAAAATTCTAAGAACTCTGTACATGTGTGTCAACGCTCAAGCGCAACTACACCCGCACGCGCTCAAAAGGACGCTCTCGACTAAAAACAAGATGGCTAGAGCGTAAAATTATTCATCGTCCCTTTGGCTTCACTTACACGTCCGGCCCACTTAAATGACGTCAGCCAATGCCTATAGAAGATCATATGCGACATTGACTCAAAAACAACATGCATAGCATGGGCCGAAGCTTCGGCGACGACACCCAAGGCAGTGAATTCCCGTATTGAAAACTGTAGAGAGGGAACAGAGAGAAAACTTCTCTCCAGTGCGTCTCACCTACCGACCGCTTGCGGTCTGGTTAAAATTTTTTTTACAAAATGTAATTACATCGGCCGACCTTACCGTTAAAAAATTTTGGAATGTAATCAACAGTGTCTAAAGGGATTAACAACAGTCAGGAGTGAGCATAAAAGAGTTAATAGTTTCGTATATCTTTCGGACACCTGAACGGGGACTTAGTACGGGCGCGATGACCACGTGGTCGATGTGGGGGCATTATTATATGAAAATGTGTTAAGGGGTTCTTGTTTCTTTAAAATATGAATGAATGGGAGAGTGTGCAAAGCTGGGCAGCTTTTGTGTATATTTGTGTTTTTATTTGATATTTGCATTTGTGTCTTGTGAAATAATAAGGTAAGCTGTAGTTCCTAAGTGTTATGTTGGTGTTGCATCACTTTGCAGCAATGTATCTCAATGAATTTTAATGAGTTTACAAGCAGTCAAGATTAAATAATAATAAATATTAATTCTCTTCCAAAATGAGTGGTGTCAGTACTTTGCGTAACCTATAGACCATGTTTGTATCTACGTACATGTGACCGAATCCTGTGACCCCGTAAGAATTATCGTAACGGTAAGTAACAATTAATTGGAAATTTAATAATAATAATATATGTGATCGATCAGTAAGTCACAATGGCGCCATGAAACAGGCACGAATTGAATTAATTATAATTAATTAATTGGATTCCGCATCGACATGGATACAAGCATGTTCTAGGTTAGCTTAGTAACCTAACAGTAGATTACAAAATTTAAATAATTACTGTATTTATTTAATTAATTATTCTGGTTTAAGCAATTTATATAATTTAATTTACATTAACAATACAAAATGTCAGAGAACGAGAATAAAATAAATGAAAATAGCGTCGAAAATTTCGACGACTCAGACATTAGTAACTTTGAAATACATTTGACTCCCAGTGCGAGTCAAGAGAAAGCAGAGATAAATTTGAGTGACCAGAGTAATGTAACTGAAGATTCGGGTGTGCAATTAACCCCGACTTCAACAAAATGTAACGCACAATTTAATAGTGAGGTAATGAGTATGTTGCAATTACTTTTAGAACAAAATAAAGAAATGAAGAGTGATACAAATATTAAATATAATGAACTGAAGAATGATTCTGACGCTAAATTCAAGGTATTAAAAAATCAGAATAATGAGTTGAAACATGAAATACAAGAAATTAATAAACATTTAGAAAGCACTAACGAAACAATAAAAACCAGTTTAAATAAGTTAGAACAGAAGTTTGAGAAATTAGGTGACAATGTTTTAAATATGACAAAATGTAAAAATGACGAAATGGTAGACAATTCTGAGAGTATAGTGGGGGTGAAGAATAATGTAGAAGCAAATGATGAAAATATAATAACAAATAGTACTGATGAAGTTTTAGAACGCGATAATGAAATGTTAATGAGTGTTTATGAGTTAGAGAGAGAGAGAAAAAATAATGTTGTAGTAGAGTGGGGACAGAGGGGAAATTTTCCTTTTATTATCTATGATGATTTAATGTGGTCACAAGAGTTTTTGAAGGGCAAGGGTCCCGTGTTAGTAGAAGATTTGAGTTTATTTTATTTGTATAAGTTTATACCCTCTGTCTGGAGTAATATTGAAGATATGAGATGGTGTTATGATGAGAGAGATTCAAATAGAGAATTGTGTGTTGAGAGAGAGATAGAAGTCTATAATTTAAAGAGAGATTATGATGAGTTGAAAGAAATATTAGAAGTGTATTTAAATAAGAATGATTTAATTGATAATATAAAAGTAACTAACCCGATATTGGAAATATTTACTAACGGAGACTTAACAGATATACTTAGTGTTGACTTGTTGCAAGATTATTTTGATAAGATGGATGACTTTGATTTTTGGGTTTATGACACACAAAGTATCAGTATGTGTGTCAATGAAATCGAAAAGTGTTATTTAGAACCAAGGTTGACCTTTGACGATGGAGGCTAGACTATAATCAATCAATCGACAATTTTATATATGTTGTTTTATGGTTTTGTGACCTCACAACCTTTGAACATTGAAGTGTGATATGACTAAATAAATAAGAATGCAGATTTGTAAATAAATGTTTAATAAGTTTATTTGTGTGTATTGTAGAATGTTAAGTAAACAATATGTGTGTAGATGATTGTTGTAATAATAATATTAATATTTGCAATTTAAACAAATAACCGAATTAATTTTGAAAACTAATTGGCTAATTGTAAATGTTTAATTAATTTAATTAAAATAATTTGAAATGTTTTAAATATTTTGATTAATGCAAAGATTATATAATTGAATTTTCTGATGAATTTAAAGGGTTTAACGAGAAGTGAAGTTGGTAATTAAATGATGAATTGTTGATTTGAAATAACTTTTTGTTAAATGTTTCATAGGTTACTTGGAGTAGTGGTGTATGGTGTATATAGTTGTGTATGTCAGTATATGAATTATGGACTGTAAGTATAAAATTTTTATGATACAAGTCAAAGATAACAAAATGTACACAAATGTTTAACTTAATGGAACGAATTTTAACTTCACTAATGAAAATAACTTGAGATAATGATTTAAAGGGTAATAATAACTGAGATATGATGAAAAATAAATATTAATAATGAATTTGAAAATTTTAAGTAATCTAATTGTAGAAAGTTATGAAGGATGATTAATAATTGATGATGGATGAAGATGTCACATTAGAATGTTGTATAAAAAAAAAAAAAATTCTAGTAATTAGTTAGTTATTAAGTGGCTATTAAGGGGGTGGCCTGTGCTCTCTTAGATAGCGAAATGGGTTGGGGGTAGCAGTGAGTGTTACCTCCATCGGAGGCCAAACTGGCGATAAATGTGCGGCACACCTTATCCGTGTAAAGTAAAAATTTTACACACAATACTAAATAACGTGTCGCACATAATAATATTGATGTGAAACAGGCAGTGAAATAAAAGTTTAGATTTCCTCGACTTTTTGGGCGGTTACTGTCTTACCAGCACTAACCGTGGTTTTGGCTAGCGGCCAGCTATGGTCATACCAAGTCCCTTGACCATAGCTGACTTGAAATTGGTGTATATTTGAAATTCAATGGGGGGAGACAATTAGAGGAAATCTCCCGGAAACTATGGAACAGCGGCTGCCACTCTGCCCGCGTGGGGGTAGCAAGACCGGTGGTAGAACCGTTTTAAGGGTGCATGATTATAGAACAAGAACATGTTGATGTTCACTAATTTTAAAACTTAACAGCGGAAGCAGAGACACGGAGAGGTAAAAAACCTGCTCCAAAATATACAGTCTCTGTGGAAGCGAAAGGGCGAGACAGTCCTCCATCATTTGAAATAGAGTGTGTGGCTGGGAGGTGACACAAAGGAGTCACGAATGTAAAATTTTATGACATAAAAATTTTTGCTTATTCAAGGTTTAATCCAATCAAAAATGCTTGTGCTCTGTTCAAATAATTATATGCTCAGACCCGTAATATAAGGTTCATACTATAATTTTAAAGGTATCATTCTATTGTTGTGTGTTAGATATAGTTGTTGACAAAATGTATTTTTATTATGTGTATTTTTTTTTCTAAGCCAATAATTAGCCGCCTGGCAGGCAATCAACATAATAGGAGTAAGTGTTGATAATGTATTACACGTAATTGTTCAATTTTGAATGGTATTCATGGTGTTTTAATTATGTCAGGAGATCAGCTGATCAGCAATGATGTCACTGGTAGGTTAGTTATAAAGGTTACAAGTTATTAATGTTCAATGCTATGTTTAATGTGCTACAGATATTTTGAAGTAAGGATAAAAAGAATATGAGAAATAAAATAAAAGATAATTCATGGGTGATAAATGTTTTATGGGACACATATATCTGTCCAAGTTAAATGCTAAGTTGAATTTGAAATGATAGAGATGAAGATGATGTAATGTTGTTTTGAAGTAAGGTATGTTGTAGAATTGTAAGTAGTATTGATGTTGACACAGTGGTAATGGAGACTTTATGTAGATTTTGAGTGGTATATTGTTGTTTGTAATTAATGAGGTTATTTTGTGTATTGTAGTAATGTAATGAGATTGAGAATTTTGGGGATGGCAATTTTGTATTAGGGGGTAGTGTCATGTAGGAGTCCGCAACAAGGGTTGGGACGGGATAGGGATAGATTTTTGTGGGGAAGGGGCCGCCTTAGGTAAAGACCAGGGGCCAAATAAGGGAAATGAGTTTTTGGGTAGGGGAAACACGTATCCTATGTACAAAGGGTTAGAGAGTATTTTTTCATATATGTAGAGAGGGTAGCGATCTGTGTTAAATGGTAAGTTGGGGTTTAGAGTGTCCTGATTAGTAGAGATTTTGATAGAGATGGGTGTCATGATAATTGAAGTTGATGAATATTAGAGTCAGGGGGCGAAAGTTTATATATGTATACAGATCTAGTAGTACAGTAAATGAGAATAAATAATTTATATCACCCATGGTAAAGTATAGCGAGATTGTTAAATGAAGAGTAGGATTGTTAAGCAAAAAGAGAGACTTATGATAAAGATATAAAAGCTTTTATTTTAAACCAGTGACAGAATTTTGATAAAATTTGAAAATAATGTAAAGTTAAGAATTGTTTATTTTAAATAATTTAAAGGTCAGTTTGATTATTTATATTAATATTTTGGTAATTTTAAATATTTTGTTTTATTATGTTTTGTATTTCAAGTTAGGATATTACAGATGTTCAGTGTATTTTCAGAAAGCATACATAACATATGTAGGTCAAGGATCTTGGACTTGACCTAGTTACGATCAGCTGATGAGGTCATACACCTACTAAGCTTGTATAGTAGGAATCCAATTTTAATTTGTTTGTTTGATTAATTCAAACCAATATTTGAATAATTTTAATAAATGTTATTTAATAAATAAATTTAATAAAATTTTTTAGTGAATAAATTTAAATTTTTTTTTTAATTTTGAAATTTTTGGAAATTTTAAATTTTTTTTGGGGGAAAAAAACTTGATTTTCGCCTGCCAGCGAATGAATATTTTGGATAATGATTGTTTTATTATGTGTGCATTAACCAGGTTTATTTTATTGTATTGTATTGTATTGGTAGACTATAAGTGGTTCTCATGTTAGAGTAAGGAAATGTGTTTAGATTAGTAGAAATGTCTAGGTTAATTCATTTGAAACAAAAAATTTAGAAAAAGAAGGAAGAGAATTTTTTGATAAAATATTGTTTTTTTTTAATTTTGAATTTTTTTAATTTTTAATAAATTTTAAAAGAAATTTTCTATTTTTAGTGTGTTATGGTAATATGTAATGTTAGTGTGTGTGAGCCCAGTATTTGCTAAAGGCAGCCCAGCTTGCAAAAAAGGGGAACATATCGGCGGAGGAGCTGGAATAATTCTAGCCAGGGATTGAGGATTTTTGGGGGTAGCATGTTATAAGGCGAGGTGCGCCGTGGTGCGAGTCTGTTCGATTTCTCGGTGTTGGGATCTCTTACGGAGAAGTCCAGTGATCTCGTTCAGATGAGTCCATGGTCGCTGAGCCAGGGGGGGGTCGTGTACCCATGAGATTAAGAACCAGGGGGTTGTTGGCACCAGTTCCTCACCGGTCCTCTTCGGGGTTATCGATGAGATTTCTTCTGTCGTGAACAGCAGAATTCTCATCGAGGGGGTATTGTAGCGGGTCAATTTTTGGGTGTTTTTATTTTAACCGTTTGGGGCATTTATATATTTGTATTCATTTCATTTTCGGTCGGGAGCCTTATAAAATATGTCGAAATAACGGTATTATTGGGCAACGTATAACAGTCAGTGTAACAGAACAGTGAAACAAAGCAATAAGACGCAGGTTGTTGTTGAGTAATGCGGCAGAGGAATTCGCACCTCCACCAAAATTCTAAGAACTCTGTACTTGTGTGTCAACGCTCAAGCGCAACTACACCCGCACGCGCTCAAAAGGACGCTCTCGACTAAAAACAAGATGGCTAGAGCGTAAAATTATTCATCGTCCCTTTGGCTTCACTTACACGTCCGGCCCACTTAAATGACGTCAGCCAATGCCTATAGAAGATCATATGCGACATTGACTCAAAAACAACATGCATAGCATGGGCCGAAGCTTCGGCGACGACGCCCAAGGCAGTGAATTCCCGTATTGAAAACTGTAGAGAGGGAACAGAGAGAAAACTTCTCCCCAGTGCGTCTCACCTACCGACCGCTTGCGGTCTGGTTAAAATTTTTTTTACAAAATGTAATTACATCGGCCGACCTTACCGTTAAAAAATTTTGGAATGTAATCAACAGTGTCTAAAGGGATTAACAACAGTCAGGAGTGAGCATAAAAGAGTTAATAGTTTCGTATATCTTTCGGACACCTGAACGGGGACTTAGTACGGGCGCGATGACCGCGTGGTCGATGTGGGGGCATTATTATATGAAAATGTGTTAAGGGGTTCTTGTTTCTTTAAAATATGAATGAATGGGAGAGTGTGCAAAGCTGGGCAGCTTTTGTGTATATTTGTGTTTTTATTTGATATTTGCATTTGTGTCTTGTGAAATAATAAGGTAAGCTGTAGTTCCTAAGTGTTATGTTGGTGTTGCATCACTTTGCAGCAATGTATCTCAATGAATTTTAATGAGTTTACAAGCAGTCAAGATTAAATAATAATAAATATTAATTCTCTTCCAAAATGAGTGGTGTCAGTACTTTGCGTAACCTATAGACCATGTTTGTATCTACGTACATGTGACCGAATCCTGTGACCCCGTAAGAATTATCGTAACGGTAAGTAACAATTAATTGGAAATTTAATAATAATAATATATGTGATCGATCAGTAAGTCACAAATTAATACCCAATTTGTGCCCTGAGATAAGATTTGACTGATTACCGGTGTGACGGCGTGCGTGCGTACGAGAGGAGCTCCAGCGAGGCGGGAGTATGCAGAAAGGAGGAGACGAGAGAGGAGCAGATTGCGGCGATTCACAGGACTGGCAGTAAGACGAATCAACCCACGAAAACAACATCCAAGTAACAAATTGACGTTTCTTTTTAAAATCAGATCAATCTGATTTCAGAGACAATTTTGCAATAAAATAAATATTTTGTAAACTACAAACCATATGAAATTTTGTCTTAAAATATACAACCTTGCTCCAGATAACTGACTATATTGTTCCATTATTACTATGCCTAACATATGTTTTGTCGCAATATATATATTCAATCACTTTCTGCTACAGTCTGTTTCTTGATGTATATAATACATTTAATATTTATAAATAAATTTACCTCAAGATATACTTTTTTCCTTATTAGGAACATGTTTCAAGAGCTCCCGTGCTCTCATCTTCAGCCTTCGCAATCTTGCGTCTGGTGAAGTATTTGTGTGTTGGCTGGATGCTATTAAGGTTGTTTGTTGGTCTCTGGTATGTTAAAGTTGTATTATTGTGTGTGATTGTGGTATATGTATTTGTATTTTGTGTATTTTCGATGTTGAGTGCTTTTAATATTGTGTCATGTTTTGTATTGATTTGTATTTGATCAGGTACAAAACAAACTAATACCTGAACAAATACAAATCAATACAAAACATGACACAATATTCAAAGCACTCAACTTCGAAAATACACAAAATACAAATACATATACCACAATCACACACAATAATACAACTTTAAAATACCAGAGACCAACAAACAACCTTAATAGCATCCAGCCAACACACAAATACTTCACCAGACGCAAGATCGCGAAGGCTGAAGATGAGAGCATGGGAGCGCTCGAAACATGTTCCTAATAAGGAAAAAAAGTATATCTTGAGGTAAATTTATTTATAAATATTAAATGTAATATATATATTGTGACAATACAAGCATAGGCTGTAATACGCATATTTAATATAAAATAAATATTTAAGTTAATTTCAGTAATATATAATAGACGAGCAGGTGTGAGATTGGAACCTGGCTTTCAAGCAGGAACCAACAGGTAAACATCACGCGATTACCACTGCATGTGTGTATACAAGTACATAGTGTGTGTGCGTGAAGCCTGTTTGATCCTGAAAGTTTGCAATCTCACCCCAAGTCAATGCTAAATTAAGAAGAATATATTTAATATTAAGCAAACCATAAATGTTAGCGAGAAGGTAAAAACTTCTAAAAATGTGTAACAATCAGACACAAGTGCAGTGCGAATTTTACGTAATTAGGACAATCAGTGCGAATCTAGTGCGATTTTTAAAGCATTATAATTACACTAGTGGTGTGAGCATCATGATAATTGCACATCACATAGGTCATTAAATTAGACAATATTTTATCACCATAAAATCTGCGTTAAATAGTGCGATTGGCAAAAAAGTGCAATTATGTGAAATGAGACGAGAGTGGGTGTTATCATGCCGTGGTTCAACTGTCGACAGGCTGATTCCTGAATCGACAGCTGCAGTTTTCTTGGTGAATTTTTAGAAGCCCAGGAGAGCTAATCTCTCTCTTCTAAAGTACCTCAGTCGCGGCGGTATGCTATGTCCGTCCGAGACGTGAATTTTTAACTACTTTGGACAAAGTTATAGACGCTAGGTCTAACATCAGTATGATTTTTTTTAAGCTTAACTTATAAAGTATTATGGCAAATGTTTTGATTTAAAGTATAAATTAAAACAATAATAAAAAAAAGTACCGTAGCAAAGAAATCGTCGGACGTCTACAAGCAGTCGACAACTAAGAACATCAACTCCTGACAGAGGGTGAGAGAACGACTAGCAGAGGAACGAGATGCAGAGGACGAGAGACGATTTGATCATAATAGCTACAGATCCAGAGCAACATGTCATCATAATCTACAGCAGCCAATGTACCATGAAGAACGAGAGAGAGAGAGAGAGAGAGGAGAGCAGTGAGGACAAGAGGACATCCAGGAGGATCGAACCGACGGAATCACTGGAGGACAAGGGACAACTCTGCAGAATTTAAGGTGACGAAAAACCAATATATAATTATCAAAGAGAAAGACATTGAAAGACTTTAATAAAAAAAAGAAAAACAAAAACAAAACATTTTTGTAAGAGTAAATAATAAGTATGTAGATAGAGATAAAACCAATGTAATTTATGTGTAATCAGAATATTCTTTAATTATTTTTCTTTAATGAATGAACAGTCAATGTAACGATAAGTTAAATCCTTGCTTGGAAAATGAACATGTAATTAATTTATAATTATCTTGTTGATCCATCCTCTTCATTCACTTTATAAAATATTATTATATATATAAACTTTCACATATGAACTTACTTTCTTTATCTTCCCCAAACGTTTCGAGGTGATGTGGCTCTTCCTCAGTGGGAGTAAATACTGAATGTCATTTTACAGAATAACGGTTATTGGTGGTTGTTTGTGGTGAGGGCTTTTAAATGTTTTTTGACGTTCAAAAAACATTTAAAAGCCCTCACTACAAACTACATACATTCCACATTTGCCACACATTTACAAAACGAAAATCACAGTTACACAAACATAGAACACAACATGGAAATATTACACTACTTACCTAAAAGTAGAAAACTAAACACAGCTGAACAATTTGAAATATACAGATATCATGCACTACAGCCAAACAACATATTAAATGAACAATTACATTATAGATCACATACACTATTCGATACACTGATCCAAACACACAATTTGAACCGCAGTGCCAATTCCCTCCCACCATCAACCCCCACCACACACACCTAAGTCCATAACCGTTATTCTGTAAAATGACATTCAGTACTTACTCCCACTGAGGAAGAGGCACATCACCTCGAAACGTTTGTGGAAGTGATAAAGAAAGTAAGTTCATATGTGAAAGTTTATATATATATAATAGTAATTAATTTATTTAACTTTTTCTTAGTAAAAGCACATAACGTAGAGTCATTGACAATAATCAATTAATTGTGTTAAAATGATTATAAAGCCGTAAAAAGGTATAAAGAAAATATAGAATAAGAATGTATTAACCATTTTTAAAAAAAGCACACATTTAGACTGAGAAGTCAAGAAATCATAGTATAATGAAGAAAAGTTTTTAAATAAAAATTGATAATATAATATCTAGAATATAAGATATATGTTTGTGATGATAAAACAGCAAGTAAAGAAACTTTGAAACCATAGATAATGGATATCGTATGGCGAATTGATCATTATTTTTATATTATTATTTTTTTATGTTTGTTTAAAGTAATAAATGAAAAATATTACGATTCCTAAAAAGAGTTACTCTTATTATAATTACACCTGAACCCCAATTATACACACACGTTGTTAGTAATATTATATATAAATGTTATATGAGTATAAACACAGCACTAATTCAAAATACATTAAATACAGCAACGTGTACTGTTGTAATATATATAACTCAAAGTATGAGGATTTATGTGTACTGAATACAAATCCACACCGTTACACCGATTGCCACCAAATTTTGCACAGGTAACCTTTGACACAAGGCGAAAAATACTGTCTAATTTGGAATTTGATATTTTGCCACGTTCGCACGATTTAGGCCGTTTTAATTATGCCTTTTCGTTGACACATATTGTCAGATATTTTGTTTTCATAACAATAGTTAAACTCACCCTATCTCTACTTCATTATCTCTAATAGAGTGCACTCCCATTACCTGTTTCAAAGTACAGTTCACATTGTAATCAGCAATCATAATTAGAGCGTTTTCTTTCCTGTAGTGTAAGGCATATCGTGCAGTTCAGTTCTTTTTGGTTTATAGGTTTATACACGCATACCGCAAGAATAGAAAGACTATTCACCGCTATTGTTATTTTACTTTGTGCTTATTTCATGTGTTTATTTTATGTGTTTAACGTTTATTAGAATATTATTGTGAAGTTTAGGACTACCTAAAAAATCACCAAAGTGTTGCTTACAACGGGACATTTACAACGCACAAGGACAAGGTCAGTAAACGCTTAATATTTATGCATTGTTGATTACATGAGAATAAATCCTTTTAACTATTTTAGTTTTACAATATACAGTCCACTGCTAATAAAAAAGAACCCCACATTTTTGGTCCTCCGGGCCGGATAGCATCTTTCATTCAGAATCCAGCACGTTGGAAAGGAAGATTTTTATTAATTATTATGCTCTTTATTATTATGTTTATTGAATTATTGTAACGCTTAAATATTAAAAAAAAAAACAATTATTTACTACTGGCAAGTATTGCCAATACTCAGTGCTCTTTTCATTTTGTTATGATTTTTTCATGTTTTTTCATGCAAGCATAGTTTTATTGATTCATTGTGCAGCCTGTGTTATTTCATGTTTTATCTAGCAAGCATAGTTCTAAAGTGGAGTGTGTTTCTTCAAAACCGACCTCTGTATTAGTTTCTATAAAATATGGCTAATATTCCTTTATTACCATATTACCATTATTACTGTCATCTACGCTACTGGTATTTTAGAGTGATAAAAAAAAAGTAAATTAAAATTATTTGGACTGGAAATTACTGAATACTGGAAGAACATTGTGAATTACAACTTTTACTTAGAACTCTTTTGTTATTTACATCTGAATCTGTTTTTTAAACCGAGTGTATTAATAAATTGCCAAAATGAGATTTTCTTCTTTTGTGAAGCAAAGTGAACTGATTGAGAGTAGGCTTCATAATATTAATAAGCAAGTTGTTGCTCTTGAGGTTATTGGTATAGGTAATTTAACTGAACAGCAAACACGAAAAGTTAGTTTGCTTAGTTCCACCGCAGAAAATAAATATGCTGAATTTGAAAGGCTTATAAATAAACTATTTAGTACAACACCTTTACCAGAAGATCTGGATAATGAACAGATTTCAAGATTACAAGATTCTATATCAGACTTAAATATATCTATACAAAGTTCATGTGCTCCTTTTCTACCATCGCTACCGCAGGAAACCTTGGATCAGTCTCACACTGGTGAATCACAACTAGTTGCGCCCACTCCCACCGTAAATTTACCTCGCTTAAACTTGGGAACATTTTCTGGACAACCTGAGAAATGGGTAGCCTTTCACAGTCTGTTTGAAAATGCAGTGCACAAAAATGAAACCATTTCTAATGTGGAGAATTTACATACTTGCTTTCTTGTTTGACTGATGAGCCGCTAAATTTAATTAAATCGTTGCCTGTCACTAATACAAACTATGCCATAGCCTGGCAAACTTTGCTAAAAAGACATCAAAATTCTAGATTGTTGATAACACTTCACGTAAACAATATATTTGAGTTACCACAATTGCATAATCCTTCAGTTAAACAAATGAGGAATTTTCTGTCGACCTACAATGAAAATTATCAAGCACTCAAAGCACTAGGACATGATATTGCTAGCGAAAGTTGACCTCACATATTTTGCGTAGATTTGACACGGAATTCAGGACCAAACTTGAACGTTCTCGAGATAATTTACAAAATGTTCCTACCATTACAGAAGTAATTACATTCTTAGAAAAATAAATGTTCTTGCAAAGAGGCAGCGGGTTTAACTAATATCATCTCAAAAAATGAACCTTCTCTTCAAACCTCTCAAAAAATCAGTGACTTTAAAATGAATACAAACCAGTTTAAACCACACAAAATAGCGATGGTCACTACTCACACTCAGCATTGTATCTTCTGTTCATCAAATTCACACAACATATATAGATGTGCAGATTTTTCCGCACTTACTGTACAAGACAGACAAGCTTTTGTTAAAAATAAGAACTTGTGTCAAAATTGTTTTGGAACACATAAGTTAGTCGGTGAGTAACAGGTAAGTTACAGGTGGTAAGTCCGTCCACACATGCAATGTATGTCATAGGCGTCACCATAGCCTACTACATTTTTTTGTTCAGAACCGCTCCGCACAACCGCAACAAAAATTGACTCCATCAAATAGACCTACCTTGTGCCCTTCTGTTGAAATGACGATGCATAAGCAAAACCACTCTGCAGAGTGTCACCAGGATACTACCTTGATAGGTGTTTCTTGCAACCAGAATAACACTGTGTTACTCGCAACCGCTTTGGTGCATATCACATCTGCCAATAGAAATGCAGCAGTTGTACGAGCTGTGCTTGATAGTGCATCCCAAACAACAATTATTTCAGAAAGTTGTGCAAAGACTTTGTGTTTGTACCGCTCTCAAACAGATGTTCCAGAACTTAGTGGCATCTCTACCACCCCAGTGAAAACAAAGGGACTTACCATTGTGACATTGTCTTCGCTCAGTGGGAATATTTTAGCAAAATCTCACCCAGTCATGATTCTTAATAAAATATCATGCAATCTGCCTCGTGTTCAGCTCCCTCCAGAAATTAAAGAGCGACTCAAAGGTTATCTGCTAGCGGATCCCACTTTTGATGTTCCGGGTCCAGTTGACCTTCTGATTGGAGCAGATTTATTTGCATTGACTCTTAATGGTACCTTTATCACTCTCGGCAAGAATATGCCATACACTGTCAATACAATCTTTGGCTATGTTGTGCCTGGTCCGACACCTGTTTCACTTAAGTCTAAGCCTTACTCAGGCTTAGTGACTCTTTTATCGACGAATGATCGTGATCTGCACGCAACATTGCAACGTTTTTGGTCCATAGAGGAACCACCTCACACTACAAAACTCCCTCCACAAGATGAAAAATGTGAAGCTCACTTCGTCTCTACTCATAAGAGAGATGCCTCCGGCAGATATGTTTGTCACTTGCCTTTCAGCGGAAACCCTGCTCAACTAGGTGACTCTACAACTTTGGCAAAATGCCTGTTTAATACACTTGAACGCAAACTTGAATCTCAACCTGAGTTTAAACAGAAGTATGTCAATTTTATGAATGAATACTTAGCATGTGGGCACATGAAACTGTGCACATCTGTGCCATCGCTGAACAAGCCGCATTACTTTTTGCCACATCATGGCGTTTTTAAAGATAGGAAAATCCGTATTGTTTTCAATGCATCAGCACCATCTTCTTCAGGTGTCTCACTGAACCACATTCTACATCAGGGTCCAAAGTTGCACAATGACATTACTGATATAATTCTTCGCTTTCGTCAACATAAATTTGTTTTCTCTTGTGATATCAAACAAATGTTTAGGCAGATATCCATCCATGAAAATGATCAGATCTTTCAGTTAATATACTGGAGAGAAGACACTTCAGTCCCGCTAAAGGTCTACCAATTGACTACTGTCACTTATGGTATGACGTCCTCGCCTTACCTTGCTAATACAGTAGTACAACAGCTCATTATGGACGAAGGAAAAAATCATTCACTTGCTGCTGAAGCACTCCAACAGCAAATATATGTTGATAATACTCTATTAGGGAGCAATTCTCTGGAAGAAGCTCTCCACCTTCAAGAGGATGTTGTTTTACTTTTGAAAAAGGGTGGATTCGAACTGAGCAAGTGGTCTTCAAACCATCCGAAACTCTTAGAAAATTTCATGCAAGATAATCATGAGACACCCCTCATGTTACGCACGTCGGAACAGCCATTTTCAAGTGTATTAGGGCTAAAATGGATCCCAGATATTGATGTCTTTTCATACTTGATGCACACACCTTCAAGTAATTACACAAAAAGAACTTTACTTTCATCAATTGCTCAGATCTATGACCCTTGTGGTTGGATATCCCCAATAGTTTTTTGGTCTAAAGTCTTAATGCAGCATGTATGGACCTTAGGCTTAGATTGGGATTCTCCATTACCTGATCATATTTCCGAGAAGTGGTCACGATTCGTGAAAGAACTTCCAGAAATAGAAAAGCTAAGGATACCACGTTTCATATCCTTAGCAACTGCAGTCAATATCCAGCTTCATGGATTTTCAGATGGAAGTGAATCCGGATATGCAGCTTGTGTCTTCCTGCGCACAGAAGATGCAGAAGGAGATGTCAACATACGACTGCTTATCGCAAAATCAAGAGTAGCTCCACTGAAGCGTGTGACTATTCCCCGCTTGGAACTTTGTGGTGCGCACATGTTAGCCAAATTGCTACATTACTGTACAGAACAGCTCTCACAACATCACAAGATTGACATTTCAGCATGGTGCGACTCTACAGTAGTTCTATCTTGGATACGCACTCTATCTTTTCGTCTCAAGGTGTATGTTGCTAATCGTGTGGCACAAATACAAGACTTAGTTTCACCACACGTCTGGAAATATGTTTCAACTGTTGACAATCCTGCTGATTGTGCTTCTCGAGTCTTGACACCCACGGCTCTGATGAAACATAGCCAGTGGTGGCTAGGACCACCATGGCTCGCTAAATCAATGCAGCTCTGGCCGCCACAATCTATCCTTCATCCAACATTTGGATTTCTTACAAAGTTTTCTTCTTGGAAGACTCTTCTTCATGTAATGGTTTATGTCCTTCGTTTTATAACCCGTTTGAAATTTAAAACCACCATAAGTGGATCATTTACAGTAACTGATAAATAATGCCTGTAACCGCATTTGCTGGCTCATTCAGAGACTTCACTTTGCAGAAGACATAGATCTACTCTCCAAGAAAAGGACATCCTCAAACCGCATCCAACGTCTAGCACCCTTTATTGATGATGCAGGAATAGTCTGTGTCGGAGGTCGACTGAAGAACTCTGCGCTTACTTACAATGCCAAACATCCTATTTTTCTGCCAAAAAATCATGTCGCTATTCATTTACTATCATCGCATGTACCTGCACGCTGGTCCCCAGTTCCTCCAAGCAACATTATCTCAACGCTTTTGGATCCTCTCCGCCCGCAGTGTTATACGCTCAAGAATATTTAAATGCGTACGATGTTTTTGTACAAAATCAACAAACACGTCTCCGCTCATGGGTGATCTACCAGCCGGTCGTGTTACCCCTACTCGTTGTTTCAACGCTTCTGGAGTTGATTATGCTGGCCCTTACACGGTCAAGTTTTTTACACTTCGCAGGATACAGCCTATAAAGGTGTACCTCTGCCTGTTCATCTGTTTTGCAACAAAAGCTGTACACTTGGAAGTGGTTACTGATTTAACTACAGACACCTTCATTGCAGCCCTTACGAGGTTCATCTCTAGGAGAGGTCTTGTATCAGACCTGTACTCTGATTGTGGGACTAATTTCATAGGAGCTGCTTCTTCGCTCAAAAGATGTTTTCAAGATTTCATGAAGCAACCAGAGATGCAAGATTTTGCTACGAACAACAGTATCACATTCCATTTCATTCCTCCGCGTGCACCTCACCAAGGTGGACTTTGGAAACGTGCCATTAAAGGTGCAAAATATCATCTCACCAGAGTCATAGGTGAACACATTTTAACGTATGAAGAATTTACCACCTTAGTTGTGCGTGTTGAAGCTATCTTTAATTCGAGGCCGATAGCTCCTCTCTCGAATGACCCTTCAGATCTTCAACCTCTTACACCAGGACATTTTCTAACTAGAGGACCTCTTAATGCCCTGATCGAACCTCAACTAACTAATGCACCACTTAATCACATAAAACGCTGGAAATTGGTTCAAGCCTTCACACAACATCTCTGGAAAAGATGGCAAATGGAGTACCTCCACACACTTCAAGAACGGTCCAAATGGATCAGACCTCCAGAAAATCTCAAAATAGGAGATTTAGTCATTATTCATGAAGCGAACCTGCCACCCCTCAAGTGGAAGCTCGGGAGAGTCATCTCCGTATCTCCAGGGAATGATGGAGTGGTACGTGTCATCAACATGAAGACTGCCGGTGGAACCTTGACCCATCCTTCTGTTAAGGTATCCCGTCTTCCCATTTACTAAAATCCTTGACCAGTCAACTGGCTACTGCCCCTTATAATTTAGTTTTATTATACTCTTCCAAAGGATCAAATTTGTTCTTCTGTTCTTTTAATGTTTCTTGTTGAACCAGTTGGTTCAAAGGGGCCGGTATGTCAGATATTTTGTTTTCATAACAATAGTTAAACTCACCCTATCTCTACTTCATTATCTCTAATAGAGTTCACTCCCATTACCTGTTTCAAAGTACAGTTCACATTGTAATCAGCAATCATAATTAGAGCGTTTTCTTTCCTGTAGTGTAAGGCATATCGTGCAGTTCAGTTCTTTTTGGTTTATACACGCATACTGCAAGAATAGAAAGACTATTCACCGCTATTGTTATTTTACTTTGTGCTTATTTTATGTGTTTAACGTTTATTAGAATATTATTGTGAAGTTTAGGACTGCCTAAAAAATCACCAAAGTGTTGCTTACAACGGGACATTTACAATGCACAAGGACAAGGTCAGTAAACGCTTAATATTTATGCATTGTTGATTACATGAGAATAAATCCTTTTAACTATTTTAGTTTTACAATATACAGTCCACTGCTAATAAAAAAGAACCCCACACATATAATGATGTCAACAATACCATGGAGACCAGAATTAATTACCATAGTAACAAGTAAATAAACAAAAGCTATTTAGCAGCATCAGAACTGTACATTTATCCATTCCTGCAGTACATTTTCGATGTTTTATATAATATGCGATTGTATCGATATATTACGATGTGGAAAAGACGAAGTGTACTAATTGTAAATTATCCTATTACTTAATGCAAAGAGAAAATATGTGTCGTTTTCATTTGTGAGTTTAGGTGACAACGGTTTTTATTTTTTAATTTACGCTAAAATAAATAAAAGCCATGGTTGAGGAAAACACAACGTTTAATGTGTTATACAATGCTTCTAACACAGTAACACTTAAAATAAAGAATTTAGCGTTTTTGATTTAACAGGTAGTTTATAAATATCTTCAAAGGCTTTATAAACGGGTATTTTTAAATCTCCAAAGGCTGTTCCACCAACATAATAATTTAGTGCAAGTTAAAATAGTACAAGTGTTGAAAACAGCATTGGAGAGAAATTGACTAGTGAGTACAAAATTGTTATACGAGATGACAGAACGCCATATAGACATAGACAATAAAAATTATATTAAAATACATATTAAAAGTCAAAAATTCCCATGCAAAGCAGCGGGTAACAGCTAGTAATAGACAATACCATTAAAATATGCCAAACCAAGATAAAGATTTTTCTAATAGAATATAAATCTCTGTAACCAATATACCTAGAGACACATCCTTTTGCTGATGACATGCTATTTGCTAACTTAAAAAATAAACTGGAAATAAATACGGGCAGAGACACTAGCAACATAGAACTTACTCATGAATACAGTTATTACTAAAACTATTGGTCACCAAAAGTAAAGAAAAGAAGTCGATGTTTAACTATGCAATAAATATATGAAACCAATGTAAATTCTACAAATACCGAAAATACACTAACAGCAAGAAAATCATAAACAATAAACTGAACAACTAATATCCTGGTAAACAGAATAAACTATGCAATGCAGAAAAGCTTTTTGAAACATAGACAGACATCCATAAGAAGAAACATCTCAATTCACTTCTTACCACTACTGCCATATGGAGACCGAATGGCTCTTGATGGAAAAGTAGTGAGATAGGTTCCAACAAGTCAAAATGAACTAATTCAGAAGAGGAAAAGGGTAGAAATGGAATAAAATAAAAAAATACACTAATTAAAAAACAAAAGATCAAAAATATAAGATAAATATAATGACGATATCGTCATCATCACCTCCTATAAGGATTAAACCAAAAATGGTTTGGCCCCACGCCGCAAGTCCCCAAAACCCCAAGCAGATAGACTAGGGCTGGTCACTCCAACACTTCTTCAGACATTCCACACATCTCCATCCTTTTGGCTTATAATTGAATAGCTGTTTGGGGATGCGGCTGTCATCCATTCAGTTAAGATGTTCCAACCATAGTCAATAATCCTATAGAGCATACTCGTAATATTTAGTTCCTGCTGTATATCTGCATTTCTTCTGTGATCTTGAAGAGTATATCCTGCTACATGCCTGAGAAATAATCACTACAGCCACCTGAATATGACTAGCCTGGAATTTCATTGAAGTTCAATTCTCAGACCCATAGAGAAGTATGGGGATGGCCATCACCTTACAGAATTTTAGGCATGTTTCTTTTCTCATTGATTTTAGAGTTCTCCTGATGGTCCTGCACATATCGTTGAACCTATGTAGTTTATTCAGCATGTCTTTGTTTATAATGTAAGGCACATTATAGCCCAGATATTCAAAATTACTGACCTGCTCTAGAACAGTATCATCTACAACATTTTTTGCTCGAATGGGATCAGCTCCAAGAAAAGCCATCACCTTGGTCTTACAGATTCCATCCAATGAGTTCTGAATTCTGAACCATCTGCAAGCCAATTTCTGAATTCGACAGGATAGCCTGGTCATCAGCAACAAAATGTCATAAATGCTCTGGAAGGTTCATGACATTGTGTATGGCACTGTTTATATATAAGTTAAAAAGAGAAGGTGATAATGGGCACCCTTGTCATACTCCACAACTGACAGGCCCACACTGTTATACTCTATCTTCTTGTCTCAATTATAATTTTGTTTTCCACATTAAGACTTTGTAGGACTCTAATGAGGTGTTGATAATGATAACATAAAGGATAAAAATAAAGAACATTAGGATAAAAAAGTGGAAAAGTGCTAAAGGATAAAAAAAAAAATCAAATCGTGATTCAGACACCTGGCACAAATGGAAAGCAACAGATTAAAAAAAAAAAATTGGAATAGAAAATCAATGGGGATGAACAGAAGAGGAAGGCAGTAAACTGCGAACAATGGAACCAAAACTACACTTGATTAAACAACAGAAACTATAACACAGAGAAAAAATTGGTAAAGGACGGAAAAATGGAAGGTTTCAAAAAAAAGGAGGCAGACACGAAAACCTCAACACCCTACAGCATCTACAAGCCGACTGGATTTATTTACTTAATAATGACTTGTTTTTGTACATCCAAAGCAGCTTACTAGAGTCAGACATACTATGCTTCCAACTTGGGCTATATGGTATGCAAGGAAGATAGTGTGGTCCTACACTTCAAAAGAAAAAATGCGTATGTTTTTAATAATAATTTCCTATAAGGAAATAATTAACTGAGATTCTGTCAATAACTCTCGGAAATATTTTTTATTTGTCACATAACTAAAAACAATGGGTAAGTTAATTCTCTATCAGTTATTTACTTTATTCTTTTTCAGAGGTACTGTACTATAAGAATAAAAACATAATATTAACTCCTGTTCTCAACATTTGTTAAATTTAATTTGTGTTGGACAAAACAACAGTAAAATGTTGAAACTAATTCGTCACATCTGTAACACGCAATATTTTTATAGAGCTTAATCAAAAGCAAAATTAAATTTTAAACAAATGTTGTGCTAAAAATAATCTTTATAAATAGAAAAGAAACATCATATTTCTGAACTAATTAACTAACAGAATTACAGAACAGAGAATAAGTTACAAAATTCTGTCACAGCCACAACATTTAGTATTCCCTTCTCAATTCTTAAACACACACAAAATAATTATGTTAACAATCACCCATTAAAAATCATGTACCAGTCATAAGTCATGTCTACCATGAACAAACACACACAAAAACTACAAGTAGGCCTACTTGTCCTTCAGTTACATCAACCCAATATTTGTAACTAAAGGAATAATACAGGAATTATCCGTAAGAATTTTACTGTTCTTATTACTTCAAGTTGTCTAACTTCATATGTTATATTACAACAATATGCAAATATGTAAATACGTGAAAGCGTAAATATACTCTGGACAGTACTTATTTTAGTTTGCGTCATATATATTGTAACATGACATAAGGTAGTGAAGATCCATGATAATTAACTATAAATTAAAGAAGCTGAAGACAAGAATAAACAGCAAGAACTTATAAACTCAGAGATTAATAACCCAATAACCCAAAGGACAAATGACTGATAAACTGACAATGACCTGACACAATAGATCGGATAAATACAAAAAGAACAACGGAACAAGGAAGAAGAAGCTAAGAACCAAATGTAATCAAGACATTGAGAATGAACATTGTAAATCCCTAATAATGACCTTTAAAATGTATGTTAATAAATGAACTAATGTAATTAGAGTGTAGATGAGATTTACCTAGGGTAACAATGACAAATAAGAAAGATAGTAATGTTATGTATATTTTATTGATGAAGGAATGTGTTTATAAATATAAGTTAGGGAATTAATAATACACACACCCTAATAAATAGTGATAAATATAATCAAAACTAGTAAACATACCCTAAGGCAAATAAAGGCCACAGTTAATTACCAAAAGTGATCATTAGTGAAGGGAAAATAAAATAAACACTTATAACCAGTAACCCCATGATGATATTAACATCAATAAAAAACCCAGTGAATGACCAAGTGAGTGGAAGAAGGAGTATATTAATATAAAGTGGTGACATGTAGTGATAGCATGTTGCATATAGTAAGTGAAAGTGTATAAGTCAAAAACCTTCTATGAAGGAAAAAGTGTAGTTGGTGAACTTCAAAAAGTATTCTAGTTAGTAAACTGTATTAGAATAACAGGAAGACCAGTGATAAACTTTGTACTAGTAAGTAAGAGGAACTCATTATAATGTGATTAAGGTACGCCATAGGTAATAAGGATTATAGGATAAGATAAAAATTAAGTCATTGGAATGAAGGGCAAACAGGAACTATAGACACTTTTTTCTAGTGAAGGAATGGGGGAATAGTATATACTGTGTAAAGTATAGTTTAATGTTAGTATAATAAGGATGTTATTATTCTTTAAAAAGGACCAATATAATGTAATGAATTATTAATTGAACCAGATAGTAGAAGGGAACAGAAAGGTAGTTAGAAGTTTTATTTCAGGCTTGAACCTATCAAGGAAACTGATTATTGTTATAATAAGAGGTGTAGTTAGGAACACCAATGTTTATTACTTATTTCTGTTAAAAAATTGTTTTAAAATACCAAATATAAAGGTAAGAATTTACGAAGGAAGGTTAGATAGTAGTATAGTAAAATCTAGGCTCTAGGCCTAACTGTTAATAAAGAATTTTGTAAATTTGAGAACAAATAATAGTCCAATATCAAAGCAGAGTATACCAAATGTTTAAACAAATTAAGTGGGTATTCCTAATACCAAAATGTATAAATAACGGCCAATTTTGACTAAAATATATATAAAATATAAATAAGAAAAATAACAAAAAATGTAATTAGCTACTCAAAAGTGACCATGAGGGGTATCAAAATGACCCTTATAAAAAATTATGAACAATGGTATTCATGTAATAAACCTAGCTATTAATATAAGAAAGAAATCTTCATTTGAAGATATTTTGTAAAATTAAACTAAAATAAGACGTTAAAATATAACAATGACATAAATTAATGACCAATGAGAATTAGCATAATTTATTAGGTAACCATAGCAACCGAAATTTATTGCCAAAAAACCGTTGGATTTTCATTAGTCCATTATTGACCGACGCCGAGGGCGGATTGATGTAGCTCTCACCCCAAATTTAATCCCAAATAAGTGAATTTTGACTAAAATCAAAGGAAAGGAAGATAGTAATAGCAGTCCAGGGATACCTGATAATATATTATTTATTAAATTTTGTCACAACCCATAATTACCCGAGGAAATTAAGAAGACGTCTGGAAGAACAGCTGACGACTCATCCCGAAGGAAGACCTACTTCAACCCAAGAAGACAGACGATCGCAGAACGAGTACGAAGCCGAAGTGTATGGAAAAAACCGTCTGGACGAGATTAATGAGATTCCAAAGAATAGAAGACGACTGGATCCATCCAGAAGAAGATCGCGGAAGCTCCATCGAAAATTGATGAGTATAAACAATAATCCCATTAAAACGAATTCCAAATTTTTCTATCAAAAATAACAAAACACAATTTTCACTTCACTGATCACTATTCTGATTTAGAACTGAAGGTATTTGTAATATCACTATTTGAACTTTAATCAATTGATAATTATTTAAACTGAGCTATAATAAGTAACTAACAAACATAACTAATTGACAAATCCTAACCAAAAATTTTACTAAATCTCATTGATGATTACTTACTCGAATGTATTAAAATATTAATTTTTGTATACCTAGTATTAAGAATTATTATAAATTTGTGTATTTTAGCCGTAGTCCAATATTTCTGTAGCCAAAAGGACTTATTAACACCCCTGAGTAAAACATTTTATTGTAAACCAACGGTAACCGCCAAGACGGCGTGTACCTGACACATTGAACTGAGCATGCCAACTGAGCAAATGTAAAAGCCGGTGCTAAGATAAAATAATGTACTTCTAACTAACTGAAAACTATCAAAGTGTTAATAAATATTATTATTCTGCAACACTGTATGTTTGATTCGAGCAAATTAAGATAATACATAAAAATTTATTGAAGTGAAACCAACAAAACAAGACGTTAGCGAAGTCGACACTGAAGGAAGGCGTGCGCCAATCAGGTGGTGAGGCGGCAATATTCAAACCAAACGCCGAGAGATACGGTTTACCCGTAAATGGTAAGAGAAGGTACAATTCGACTTGCTACACGCAAATAACAGTGACAGAATTCATTGAACTTATTAATAACATCAGTTATACACCCATACTATACCACGAACCCAACGAGCGAGTTAACAAACGCTCGACACGCACACATTTACTATACGAAGATAGAACAACTTACAGAATCACACTAAATTATAAACACCTAGTTACAGACTACGTTACAAAGTGACGCATCCAAAGTGGGGCAGAATAACACGCATGCTACAAAACAAATAAACAACACCCCCCACAAAAGGTTTTATTACAAAGTGGTGCTCACAACAGTGGGGCTTGTTGTATCTGTCAGAAGGACGATACTACGGGCGGACATTACACATAAGGACACCACAAAAACTATATTACAAAGTGGCGCCCAACGTGGGGCAGAATAACACGCATGCTACAAAATTAATAATTACCCGCACAACAGGTTATATTACAAAGTGACGCATCCAAAGTGGGGCAGAATAACACGCATTCTACAAATAAACAACCCCATACAAAGATATCGTTACAAAGTGATGCATCCAAAGTGGGGCAGAATAACACGCATGCTACAAAATTAATACTTACCCGCACAACAGGTTATATTACAAAGTATATAATCATATTTTTATTTACTATTATTAATGTAACAAGACATTGTTTGAACATGATTTTAATTTACAATTAAATTTATGCATCTTGATTGGTCAAAACCAATCACCCCATTAGGGGGGCTAAACAAAGTCTACAGGACAGAACAATTCAAATCAGTACTTACTCAAATCTCATGCGTGGAGGTTGTTAGGTCAAAGTATGCCTATACAATACATTTGTGGCATCGCCTTACTTCACGTTTTCATTGAATATATTATTTTTTACATTCAATTAACTTCAGTTGGCCGACAACAGTGTGCGTGAACATTTCATGAGTACAAATCGTACATGTCAATTCAGTGTTTTATAATACATCTAGTGGCCTCGTTAGTGAAGGATCTGCAGCAACATCCACAGCATCCCTTTGGGAAGGCCTTCCCTAACAACGCCCCTAACCACTTTCATCTCATCATCCAGCATCACGACCTCAGGCAACATACTGCGTGTACATGAGTTCAGCATTTAAAAGAAACTCTACCGACACAAGGTATGTGTTATACTTTATTCACTCATATAATGTAATTGACAATTTATTAACTGTATCTTTTGCAATCTACATAAAATTCCGGTGTTCACATTAGAGGGACTGGCAATTGCCCCAGAAGTGTATCACTGTGGGGTTACGAACCTATTCATATTTATGACAACAGTAAAACCTAAGAATGGCAGCATTTCTCTTACTGTACGGGTTATAAGTAACTAAAGTGAAAATCACAAAACATTACACAACATAATTATGGTCCTCCGGGCCGGCTTTCTCTACTGTGAGCAATACTGAACATGCTTAAAAGACAGTTAATTTGAGTCGGTTACGTTCATTATAAGCAATACTGAACATGTTACATAGAGTGCATGTTGGAAACAAATATCTATTGTGTTTTGAACAAAACTGGACCTGTGCGCGTAGACAGTGCAAGCATCGTTTCCTTGTCTTGATAACATTGTTAGGCTATTCATTTCAATAAGTAAACATTATAATCAGTGAAGCAAAATTTTATTATCTTTATTTAACAATTCAATCTCTATACCGAACAGTTCAGTAAATAAAAATGAAATACACTAGTTTCTCTCGACAAGGTAAATTACTCCTTAATCGCTTTAGTAAAATATCTCAACACACACAGACATTAATTGATATTTACGAATTAACAGAATCAGATAAACAAAGGGCGCTATCCCTATATGAGGAAACTTGTGAAAAACAAAAATTTTGAGAAAAACTTAATAGAGATTATTTAGTGACGCTACTGTGCTCGACGAAACAGAAGAATCGGATGTACAAGATTTAAGCAATCAAATCAATGATCTATTTATCAAAATAAGCAGTAAATTACGTCCAATTTTACCATCCAACGAACAAAACAACCACAATAGCACGACACAGTCAAACACGTTTTCCGGAAGCGGTATCAGATTACCTAAAATACAACTGAAAACGTTTAATGGCAATATCGCCCAATGGATTGCCTTTTTTAATTTGTTTGACACAACTGTGCATAAAAATCAAAGTTTAACCAACACTGAGAAATTTCTGTTTTTGCTTTCTTCACTTCAACATGAGCCATTGAATTTAATAAAATCATTACCTGTATACTAATGACAACTATCTTATTGCATATGATATTCTAGTTAAGAGATACCACAATCCACGAATATTACAATCATTACATTTAAATCATTTAATTGGCTTGCCTACTTATCACGATGTTAACCCTGGAATGGTATGATGTCGTGATTTTTACGAAACGAAACACAAATATGACTGTATAGAACAGGTTTATGCGCGGACTGTACCGGCCCTCCCAAAGTCTTCCCCCACTCAACTCACAAGGTCAGTGCACGTGCAGTCGTGCTGGCAGTACTTGTTTTTGAGCTATTGACGTCCGTTCGTGAATGTTACGATATCATACCGATGGTGTAACTATTTTACGTAGTGTTGTGTTTCAGTTTTAGTTTTATTCTTATATCAAATTTTCGTTGTTGTTGACTTAGTGTGTTGAAAATTAGTGCCATATATTAAGTGCATCTTTTTACTTGGTTTTGTCAAGTTTTATGCTGTTTTTGCTATACTACTCTTTTTTTTTAAATGGCTTTGTCACCATCGGAGATTGACAAAATTTTAAATGATGATAGGTTTTTTTGATACAGACGAAGATGAAGGAGCTAGCGGAAGTGAGTCAGAAAATAACATTTTAGCATACTCTGGGAGTGACAACTATAAACCGTCATCCTCAGATGAATCCTCAGATGATGAATTTCGTGAACAATTGAAGAGAATACATCGTGGTCATTCAGCAAATGAAAAGGATTCAATGTACACATCAGGAGTGGTTGGCCCACACAGCGCTATTACACAAGTTCTTCACACCCCTGGTCCCTCTGGTAGTTGTGGGACATAATCTGTTACAACTCTATCTGCTGAATCAAGACCTTATAGTAGTAATACATATACTACTCTTGCTACTACTACTGGTTCTTCAGGATCTGCAAGCTCGACTCCACAACAAACAACAATAATCAAAGGAAAAAACGGTTATTCCTGGACTGAAAATCCTCCAACCATAAGTACAAGAAATGCCCCTAGAAATATTGTAAATATCCGACAACGGCCTAAAGGTAGAGGTAAAGATGTTCTAACCCCTTTGGATGCGTTTCAATTGTTCTTTACTGACACTATGGTAAACTTAATCGTTACTCATACACATGAAGAAATAGTGAGAAAACAAGCCAATTACAAAACAATTCAGTTTTCAAACAGTCAAACCTCTCCCACAGAGATAAAGGCACTCTTGGGCATTATGATATTCTCTGCTCTCCACAAGGACAATAGCCTAAATACAGCAATAATGTTTGATCCTTCTGTAAGTGGTAATGTTTACAGAGCTTGCTTTAGTGAAAAGCGATTCCAATTTTTATTAGATTGTCTTAGATTCGATGACAAAACTACCCAAGCTGAGAGAGTAGCGACGGATCGCTTCGCACCTATAAGGGACCTTTGGGAAGCTTTCATGAAATCATGCACAGACAACTACGAGGCTGGCCCATATCTCACCATTGATGAGCAGCTGCTTGCATTTAGAGGCAGATCTGCATTCAAAATGTATATGCCTAAAAAGCCAGCTAAGTATGGTTTAAAAATTGTTATGGTTTGTGATGCTGGTTCTAAGTACATGTTAGTTGCTGAGCCATACTTAGGGAAACAAAACACAACTGTCCAAGGCCCTCTTTCCCAATACTATGTGAAAAAGTTAACGGCTCCATTTCACGGATCGGACCGCAACTTAACAATGGATAACTGGTTCACAACCGTTCCGTTGGCTGATGAATTGCTCAAGGATCCTTATAAGCTGACACTTTTACGAACGATCTGCTTAAACAAACCAGAGATACCTTTGAGTATGAGATCGACAAAGAACAGGGACATTGGTGATTCAAAATACCTTTTCAGCAACATGACAACACTTCTATCGCACAAGGCTAAGAAGAACAAGGTAGTTTGCCTTATTTCCACAATGCACCAAAACAAGGGAGTGAATCAAGATGGCAAACCAATTATGATTGACCATTACAACCAGACCAAAGGAGGAGTAGATACTCTTGACCAAATGGTTTCAGTCAGATCGTGCTCAAGGAAAACAAAAAGATGGCCACTCTGCATGTTTTATGACTTGATCAACATCGGAGGAGTTAACTCACTTATCATTTTGAACAGGGTCTTGAGTTCTAGAAAAGAACAAACCATGACAAGAACATCTTTTTTGAATCAGTTGTATCAGCAGTTGGTTTTTCCATGGCTAGAACAGCGCTTGACAATCAAAAATCTTCCGAGGGAGCTAAGAAGTATGGTCTTCAGTGTTCTTGGCCGAAAAGAAGCAGCAGATCCAGTTCTTCCTAGGGTGGATAAAAAGAGAACAACTTGTAAGATATGCCCAGCTGAAAAGCGAAGAATGACAGTCAACTACTGCAGCAAGTGCGACACTGCGTTCTGTGCGGAGCACCGCGGGGAAGTCTGCAAAAACTGCAGCGCCTGAATCAACTGCAGCATCATCAAGACATCACATCATTGCAAGTAAGATTTTTTTTGAGCTAATACCAAAACGTTTTTGATCATTAGCCCTCTGTTTTAACATACAACTCATTTTTTTTTTTAATAAATATAGTAATTTCAATTTTTTTTTAATTTTTCAGACGGACCTAACTGCTAGGTGACGTCGACGACTAAACAATGTTTGACATTTTACCTCAATAAACTTTTCTTTTATATTAAATGTATTTTCAACTCTTAAAAGTATGTAAAATTAAAATATGTTCTATAAATTTTGATTTTTCATTTCCATCTTACCAAAAAAATTTTTTTTCTCACGATCGTAAAAAATACGACATCATACCAATTATGTAAGTTTTAAGTATCATACCATTCCAGGGTTAATGCAACAAACTTTCGAGCTTTCATATGCCAATTTAACAAACACGCAACAGCTCTAAATAGCTTAGGATCGGATGTCCAAGACAATAATCCAATCTTAATAACATTACTTTTACGAACGTTCGACTTCTCACTGCGCACACGCTTTGAGCCTAAGCGAAACAATTCACATGAGTTACCAACACCAAAGGAATTCACTAAATTTTTAGAAGACGAGTGCTCCCATATGGAGAATGCGTGTTTAACGCAAGTGCCAAAACCAAAGTTTCAAAGACAACCTGTTAACAATGTTTTTAAATCAACCAATGTTAAAAATAAAAATGTAACAACACTTACAGTACAAACTAGTAAATTACAATGTTTGTATTGCAAGGGAGAACATTTAATTTTTCAGGGCCCTAATTTTCTCAAATTAAAACCTGAGCAAAGGTTTACTTATATTAAAACAAGTGGTTTGTGTATAAACTGTTTAAGTGACCATACTTATCAAGATTACAAATGTAAGAGTACACGCCGCCAGTGTAACAAACGTCATAATACGCTATTACATTTTACAAAAAAAAAACAGCGAACTCAGTATGTAACGATAACGGTGTGACGTCACAGTCAACATTGCCGGTTGCCGTATCACAAACAGCTGATTCACAAACAACATTGCACTCTGTTCAAGCAATGAAGAACCCTAGTTAAAACAAATACAATCATCACCCTTTTGGCCACAACTCTTGTAAAATTAATGTCTTCAAACAACAATACTGTTATAGCAAGAGCTCTTATTGATTCGGCTTCTAGTTGTTCCTTCATAAATGAGGATATAGCTAATAAACTCAAAATAAAACGTGAGTTCTCTAACAAGTTTGCAACGTCAATGGAATTTCGGGTGCTTCTGTTAAAACTAAGGGTAAAACATACATTGATTTACTCACTCTTGACAACAAACAAATATGCACGTCTCTTCCAGTCCTCATATTGGACAAAATCACTGGGGAACTGCCCTCTTGCACCATATCTCCAGAAATCAAGGGGAAACTACTTCATTTTAAATTAGCAGATCCTACTTTTGATAAGAAGGGTCCTATTCAAATGCTTATAGGTGCAGACATTCTAATGCAGGTAATTAAACCTGCAAAATACAGTTTAGGTGAAAACATGCCCTATGCTTTGGATACAGATTTTGGTTTCATCATAATAGGTAAAGCCTCAATTGTCAGCACAGACAACAATGACCATTGTGACACTAACATTACTACACTATTCAAAGTTCATGAAGATCCTCTTCACAAACTTATGACTCAATTCTGGCAAGTAGAACAACCACCTGAAGTAGACCATTTTACACCTGATGAAGTTGAATGTGAAAACCATTTTCAAAAAACACACTCTAGATGTCCTGTCACTGGGAAGTATACTGTCAGACTCCCATTCAAAGTTCAGAATTTCTTGGTGACTCATCAAGCATTGCTAAAAGAAGATTTTTTGCGTTAGAAAAGAAACTTCACTCTCAACCTGGGCTGAAAGAATTATACTGTGATTTTATGAATGATTATTTAAATACAGGACACATGAAACTGTGTACCAATGTAGTTACAGACAAACCACACTATTTTTTTAC
This sequence comes from Magicicada septendecula, assembly GCA_034769895.1. Lineage (NCBI taxonomy): Eukaryota > Metazoa > Arthropoda > Insecta > Hemiptera > Cicadidae > Magicicada > Magicicada septendecula. The sequence goes on from CM068370.1 coordinate 71,884,951, forward strand.
CTCATCATGGTGTTTTTAAACATAACAGCGCCACTACACGTCTTCGAGTTGTTTTTTATGCAAGCTGCAAGACGAGTAATAATGTATCGCTTAATCAGTTACTTCATGTTGGTCCTAAATTACATAATGACATTGCTACTATCATAATAAATTTCAGGCATTATAAATATGTATTCACTTCCGATGTAAAGCAGATGTTCCGCTCTATCGACCTTGACAAGCAGGATAGATGTTACCAACTAATCTTTTGGCGTGACAATCCACAAAGCCAACTACTAGTTTACCAACTCAACACTGTTACATATGGCATGGCTTCACGTCCATATTTAGCTAATAAGGTAATACAACTACTCACGGAAGATGAAGAACACAACCATCCTTTGGCTTCAACAGCCTTAAAGGGCCAAATTTATGTTGACGACTTAGCACTGGGACATGACAATCTTGAAGAAGCTTTAACGTTACAACATGACGTCATTCAACTACTTCAAAGTGGTAACTTTCACTTAAGAAAATAGACAGCTAATCATCCAAAATTACTGTGTGATATTCCAGCAGAACATCAAGAAACCCCTATCTACTTTCGTGATCCAGGTCGCCCACTAATAAGCATATTAGGTTTACAATGGTTACCAAACACAGATTGTTTTACCTACAAAATTAGCATAACTGACAATTCAATTGAAACCAAAAGAACAGTTCTATCTACAAATGCTAGGTTATATGACCCATGTGGTTTTTTGTCACCGGTCATATTTACTGCTAAATCTTTTATACAACTCTTGTGAACTTTAGGTTGTGAATGGGACACACCCCTTCCTAAAGAGACTGCCAACAAATGGAATACTTTTCTACAAGAGTTGCCTGTTTTGGGGAAATTATCAATACCTCATCATATAGGTGTCTCTGAGGCAACAAACATACAACTACATGGTTTTTGTGATGCTTCTGAGCATGGTTATTCAGGTTGTGTGTATTTACGTACGTGTGACAGTTTAAATAACATCAAAATCACTCTCATTTTAGCAAAATCCAAGGTACCCCTAAAGAACATTTCATTACCCACATTGGAGTTATGTGGCGCATACCTACTAGCACAACTTATGATATATTCTATAAGTATTCTTTCCAAAACAACTTCTATCAATTCTGTCCATGCATGGACTGATTCTAAAATAGTATTGTGTTGGATATCAACACCACCATACAAGCTACAAACATTTGTAGCAAACCATGTAGCTCAAATTCAGGAATATCTACACCCTACTTTCTGGTCTCTTGTACAATCTATGCAAAACCCTGCTGATTGTGCCTCTAGAGGCTTGCAACCAAGCCAACTTATTCATCATGATATTTGGTGGAGAGGTCCCTCATGGCTAAGTGCAGATATTACTAAATGGCCAAAGAAACCAGAAGATATACCAGTTTTTGATCAGCTTCCAGAAATTAAAAATACACATTTAAATGTTTTTATATCTGTGAAGAAGACGCAATCTATGTCTGACATCTTGCACAAATATTCCTCATGGAGTAAGCTTCAGAGAATAATATCATATCTCTTGTGATTTTGGAACAATTTAACTTCCAAAATTAAATATACAGGAAATCTAACGGCACATGAGATTCAACAAGCAACATATCGGATTTGTCTTTTAATACAACAATCTGAATTCCTTTCAGATATTAACAACATCAAGAGAGGACAGCAATGTAGTCTTAAATTACAGCGTTTATCCCCAATCATTGGAATGATGGATTGATAAGGGTAGGAAGCCGTCTTCAAGACTCCAGCTTAAATGAAGATGCGAAACATCCTATTTTAAGTCCAAAAAACATTTTGTTACAGATCTCCTTGTTGATTACTATCATTTTAAGTATCTTCATGCAGGCCCACAATTGCTTCAGTCGCTACTCAGCAAACAATACTGGATCTTATCTGCCAGGAGCCTTATACGATCATGTATTCACAAATGTATGCAATGTTTTCGAGCCAAACCAACCACCATATTTCCAAAAATGGCAAACTTGCCTGAAGCTCATATTCGTCCGGCGCCATCTTTTCAGAAAACAAGGTTGGACTATGCTGGTCCCATGGAAATAAAGGTACATACACTGAGAAGAGTACAAGTCATCAAGGCTTATCTTTGCATATTCGTTTGTTTTACAACAAAGGCAGTCCATATCGAGATTGCGACCGATCTCTCAACAGAAACTTTTGTAGCAGCATTATCACGCTTTATATCTCGTAGAGGACTTCCTTCCGATCTGTATTAGATAATGCGACCAATTTTGTTGGTGCACAAAATAAAATAGATAAGATCATTAAACATCTTTTGCGTCATGAGGATACAAAAAATAAATTAAATGAATTTTCAATTCACAACGCAACTAAATTTCATTTCATCCCACTCATACAGGTGGTTTGTGGGAAAGTGCTGTCAAAAGTGCTAAAACACATTTAAAAAGAGTAATTGGGAACCAATATTAACACTAGAGGAGCTTCAAACTCTCACTTGTTGAATAGAAGCAATATTGAATTCTCGACCATGAACGAGCTTATCAGCTGATCCTATGGAACTCTATGTACTTACTCCAGGACATTTTCTCATTGGAAGACCATTGGTATCAATGCCAGAAACTCAGTCAGAAAATATACCCGTTGGGCGCCTTAAGCGATGGCAAAGAATACAAGCCATGTCTCAAAATATATGGAGGCGATGGCAGACTGAATATCTACATACCCTTCAACAGAGGTCCAAATGGACAAAAGACAAGCCAAATTTGTCTGTTGGAGACTTAGTTATCATACATATACCTAATATACCCCCACAGTCATGGTGTTTAGGCAGAATAGTAAAGACATTCCTATGTAAGGATGGAGTAGTGCGGGTTGTAGAAGTCAAAACTGCTAAGGGGAACCTCATACGACCTATCGTCAAGGTTTCTCCTTTACCAAAACAAGAGTATTAATATCATGTATTGTACAACTTTCTATTTATCCATACATACTGCAAATATTTTTCTTTTCTTTGTTTTAATGTTACATAGCTTGTTTTTATTTTATTATTTACTTCTTGTTTTTCTAGTGAATCGCGGAGGATTCACGGGGGCCGGGATGGACAGTACTTATTTTAGTTAGTGTCATATAAATATATATATATATAATCATATTTTTATTTACTATTATTAATGTAACAAGACATTGTTTGAACATGATTTTAATTTACAATTAAATTTATGCATCCTGATTGTTACAATATACTTAATGAAAATTTTATGAGCAACATGTCTGTGTAAAATCGATTTATTGTTACATTAAAATCAAACTAAACTATATGTTCAAATATATGTGTAAAGAATTCCATACTTCTCCCACTTGATTAGTCTACTGTACTGGGTGATGCTTTTTATGTTGAATACAATTAATGTGAGGGTAATAAGAAAGACTTCATGTATTTGCTATATACATCCTTTCTAACATGATACAATATTAATAAAAGCAAACTTTAGCACAGATGTTCATTATAAAAATACTTTCTTAGAATGTTTTTGCTGAACACTTTAAGTCAAATTAGAGGTATACTGGACTCCTGCAGAAGGGAGAAATAAAGAAGACAAAAGTTGTGATATCACAACTCTACAAAAAATAACAACTACAATAGAAAATCTGAGGTTAAAGTAACTAGATAAAGAATAATAGAGTGAATGTGAAAAAATGCAATATAACCAAGCTTTTCTTAGGCATACACTAAACAACAACAGTAACTAATAAATTAAAATTTCATCACAACAATAACAAATTGTTAAGTTGAGAAAGTTTAGCAGATTTTTGGTAACATATGATGAAGAAAAAAGAACTGACACAATGGAATAGCCAGGATAATGAGTAGGGAGATGATCCACAAATAAAAAACAGCAAAATGCTTGTATGAGTAAAAGAGTTAGTTGTAGAAGTTGGATATAAAAAAGTATACCAGAGACACAAATGTTTAATAATAATGGTGGTGAATCAGTAAGTATAGTGGGTGGTTGTCAGAGATGCACGCATGGTGTTGTTTTGGAGTGAAACAGAATATGATTAAAGTAATAAATATGACAAGCTATGGTGCAGGCTAAATAGAAGAGGGCACCTACACAGCAGCAAGGCACCCGTAGAACTGAGCACCGTCAGACAAAACTCCTGAGATTAACTCGGAGACTGTATATAAACTAGAGACATGGAAATTATAAATACAAGAGAACTAGAAATGTACCAACTATTTCTGTTAAATTGTTAAATTAACTGTTATCATTAAATCACTCAATCAATCAGTGGAAGCTCAATTTCAGTACATATTAAAAATGCACATAATTAGAAGAAGTTTATGGTAATCCAAATTCATGTTTTTTATTATACTGTAGTTACACACACACACACACACACACACACACACACACACACACACACACACACACACACACACACACACACACACACACACACACACACACACACACACACACACACACACACACACACACACACACACACATTATAATTACTTGTTTGGGTGCTCTTAGAATATATTTTTGAATTCTACTAATGTATATTATTAATCTTTAGTTGTAAAACTGCAGCCGGAATATACCTTTAAAATTGATAACAGTAGCTACATACAGCAGAATAATTTTTAGCATAATGCTGTTACAAATAATGCTGAAATGAGGAAAAATTCTACTACGAATTTTTTTTAGTTTCATTTATTTAGTTAGTTATCACACAGTGTACGAGGTGTGTTCAAAAAAAGACCAAACTATTTGTGTAACATTATCTCCATCCCTTCATAATCATCAGTCTTCGAGCTACACATGCTGTAGTGGGCACCAGCACACACCATCTGTCGAATTTATGATGAAGTGAGAATGAAGATCTACACACAGTGTGTGTGTGTGTACAATAGTTTTTGCTGCTAACTTCGTAAAATCTTTACAGAGCAATTTCCATTGCATTCCGAAGTTGTCATTACCATTTGCATTGGTACGCAGTTGCTGACTGATCTGAAATCAGGTCTCTTCCTGATCGTCAGTCAACAAACGCAGCACGAACTTTTCAGTGATGCAACACACTTAAGCTTTTATATCAAAATCTAATTTTACGATCTTATATGGATGACCATTCTCTCAGGAAGTTAAACAACAATTTACAATTACCACATCACGGTCACGTTTCACGTGTCATCTCTTGCCATTATCTTTGACATCACTTTGATGTGCACTGGCCATTGTTTTGCCCTCTTTAAAAATGCTTAAAATAATCATTCAGCTCATGCAGGCCTCCGCGTATGCTTAATTGAACAACCAGAATGTCTCTGTAAAGTTTTAACCTAGTTTTGCCACAAAGTTTCATATGCACACATTGTTCTTCGAGGTCTTTCTTAATCACTCTGTCACTAATCTGGCGGCCAGCATGTGCAAGTCCCCACTCAATCTGATATACCTCAAAGACTAATGCTGATAGTGGAACAGAATAAATAGCAGTTTGTTGTCAAAAATTATCACTATACTATTATTAAAACTTGTTTGGTATTGACAGATGGAACTGTTGATTAAACAACTGACTGCTACGTGGTTCTTAACCAATCGCCGTACTCAAAACTGTAAACAGTAACCGTAGCAACGCACACTGTTGCCAATATGTCCCACACGTGCTGTTATGAAAACCAGTGTGGAATGTCGCGCCACAGAGTGAACTGTTAGTGTAGGTTCTATGTAACGAAGTCTGTTTGTTAAGAGTGCTGTGTTTTCGGTTACACTTGTTTGATTATTCGTGGGTGTACGTTAGTTTAATACTTAAATGTGTTGCAGATACAAGTTTATTGCTAACTAATTTCTAATTACTTAACTAATTTCTGACTAATTAACTAAGTGTAGTGAAAACGTGTGAATCTATTATTAACTAAATAAGCATAAGCATGTTTAAATAACATGTTTACCTAAGTATAAATTTACTTTATTTTGTCATTTTACGGAACTTTGTGCGTGCGATTTTTATTTTAAAACAATTTATATAAATATCTACATTCTTAAATTTTGAATTCTTTAAAATACGTAACAGCTTTAAACTATACGCGTTTACTTTCAAACAGAAGGTATGTTTGAAAGTGAGGAAACTGGGAAAAACCGTGGTCGACCGCGAATACACCCAGTAAAAGAGAAAACACGTATTTCCTGTCACGGAGTACCAATTAGAGGGCAGTCCAGAGAATTCGTTTGTTCTCTACGAGATTATTTGAGAAAGAGAAGGAACATGGTGGGCCTCTGATTTCAGTTAGTCCAGTTGTTGATAGAACAGCAGCTGCACTCTCTATAAGTAAAAATACGGTCATAACGATAGGTAAGGAGAAGTTTAAACAAAGCGAGGAAGTTTTCCCTTCTAAACTGGAAACACCAGGTAAAAAAATACGGATAGAAAATGTGTTACTAATCTGGATGTTTTTGCAGAAGATGGGATCCGTCGCCACGTAATTGAGTATACAGTCGTAAAGAGTATCCTACAATAAAAAAGCTACTAGTTACTCTTCATGATGCAGAGCTTTTCACTGGTAGCCACTCGTCTTTACGGTCCGTAATTAAAAATTTGGCATTTAAATTTACTACCGTTTCAGGTAGAAAAGTATTAATGGAGCAACAACACGTAGTTGCTTCTCGCTGTAGATTTCTTAGGGGTGTAATAAATGAAAATTTTAATAACATCGTCTGGGTTGACGAAACATGGGTGAACGCAGGACATTCTTTAAAAAAGTGTTGGTCGGATGATTCTACGGCGGGAACTATGCCAGTGCGAATTGGAAAAGGTGGAAGACTTATAATTATCCACGCCAGAAATTCTCAGGGGTTTATTCCCAATTGCCTCTATGTATTTAAATTGAAAGACTTCTGACAACACGAAGAAATGAATCACAACAAATTTAAAACATGGTTTGAAGAATTCCTGTTAAAGAATATTCCTCCCAATTCAGTGATCGTGATGGACAATGGCCTATATCATTCAGTGATTAAAGACAAGGCTCCAACAAAGGCTTCAAAAAAAGAAGAGATGGTTGAATGGTTAAAACGTCGAAACATTCTATTGACAGAGGATATGAAAAAGGCTGAGTTGATGGAATTAGTACTATTTAATAAACCAAAGTTTCCTGAGTATATTGTTGACGAGTTGGCTGAAAGTTATGGTCATTAAGTCATCTGGTTGCCTCCATATCATTGTCACTTTAACGCCATAGAACTAATATGGGCCAGGGTTAAAAAATATGTTGCCATAAATAATACAAAATTCGCGATGACTAAAGTCGAAAAATTAACAAATGAAGCCATACAAATGATTACTGGAGAAGGCTGGAAGAAGGTAGTCGAACACACCAAGTCAGTTATTGAAGACGCTTGGAAAAATGAAGGTATAGTGGAACAGCAAGTAGAAAATTTGATCATTTCTGTGAATTGTTAGAGTGACAGTGAATCAGTTGAATCTGAAAATAGAGATTCTACATTAAGCGGAGTTCACCCATTATAAACGTAAGTTTTTACTTTATTTAATGTTAGAAGTAATGTTAAATATAAAATTGCAATATAAAAGTAACTTATTTAATTTAATCTTTAACTAAACAAAAATTAACAAACGAAATATTATAGTCCAATATTACAATTTCTGTCAATTATAAATTAATATTTCACTATTTATAGGCAGTTTCATTTACGAAGAATTCGCAAATATTTATGCTTGCTTAATACCAAATTATCTGATATATCACGTTTTTCGAGTAAATTATTATGATATTAAATCCATACCAAAATATTATGTAAGATCTCATATTACCAGAGTTGGACTTAACTAGAATTTGCGTAACATGGTTCATGTCATTTCACAAAATAAAAGAATTTTTACGCGCTTGTGAACAGATTAGTGTGCACTATGATTAAGGTAATGTACAGTATAATACGTATGTTATTGCAACCATACATTAAATAATCGTATTCACTACTATATAAGCTATGCGACTTCACTACAAAAGCATCTCTGGATGTCTTACTGTACCGTAATTAAAAGTACATTAAGAGATATCATATCATGTTTTAAAAGTAAACTGTTTTGTCTTGAAAAGCCGTATTAAATGACCTTGAGCGTAAATGTGTTGTAAGTTGTTTGTATGTGAATTATTGTTTCGTGTTTATCAACTTGTAGAAGTCACATGGTCACAGTGTGGCAACGTTGTTTCCCTTTCAGTACAAACGTCAATACCAAAGAAGTTTTAATAATAGTACAGGTGCGTCCAAAGTCGCATCGCATTGTTTGTGCGTGTTGACAGGTTATTCAAAAAGTTCGGTCTTTTTTTGAACACACCTCATATACAGCCTGTCATAATTTTATTGTTCTCCTTTAATATAGTTAAAATTAGTCATTTTTGTAAAAAGCCTGATCAAACTGCAATACTTCATTAAAAAAGATTGCCATAATTCCAAATTTGTCCAAATATTTAAGGTTCAATTCTTAATTTGATGGAAGTGTGACGGTACGAAAGTCCATCTTAATGTTCATTGGTATGGAGAGGATAAATTTATTGTATTTTAATATATATAAATGGTTAGGTCGATTTCCCTTCCCCCCACGTATAAGAACAATGCAGTTTCATCTGTATAAGCCGAATCCAAGGTCGTGGCGTACGTGCGATTCTACACACATATTTGGGCGAACCCAGTTGAGAAAGCACTGGTAAGATGTCATCAATCGTAATACGTAACAATAGTGATGCAAAACAAGGGCGTCGCCTGCTTTAAAACAATAGGATTGTGACGAGGCTAATCCCCTCCACCTATACAATTTACACATATATTGTAATGGGACAGAAAGGGGTATTTTATTGTAATATAAATTTTATTCAATATTATTAAATACATTTGTAATCGACGCAGAAAGTCCACTACATAAAACGGTGTTATTCAGACAAAGGACAATAGAATGCAGTGTGTGTCCGACAACGCAGTATAATTCCAAGAACTTCAGTGCTGTGTGATGCACAAAAAACGCGCGAACACCAGTGGGGCGCACAGACGACGCTCACAGCCTCTGGCTAGGCGAACCAACATGGCTTTTTTGTGAAATTTGTTCACCATATGCTCGATAGAAGACGGAAGTACAATTAAGAACACGCCCAATTGAGTGACGTAACTAGTGGCCTCAAAATTTCGTCAACGTCTAACGCACATGAAGAACCCACAATTGAGTACAGTGACAAACCTTTTAACAGCAGAAGGCATTGATAATTTCCGTCTTATCCGATTTAGGAGGGGAGCATTTGGTTAACGCTCTGCGCAGTTACCCGCCAAAGCTACGTCTGGCCAGGCGTACACAAGACTCGCGAGTCAGAAAATTTATTAAAAAATCCTAAAAGTGAGTTTAACTAAACAGCAGATCAACATGAGCAAAGTGTGAGACATTAATTAACCAGTAATATCAAAATTAACAGTGAACCCTATTCGGACAAAAAAGTGAACAACAATGGACTAAATTCAACTCGTGGTTGTCATGGACACAATTCCAGGGAAGTAATCATTTAAAACATCCACTAACAAATTATAATCAATGAAAAGTGCTAAATCTAAATAATGGGGAGGGAAGTTGAATGAGTGTTGAGCGTGAGCATTACTGGGTCGTCTTTTATAGGTTAAGTAGTTAGTTTGATTATGTTAAAGTTTGCAACTAGTTATTAGCATATTGGTCATGTAAAAGTAACCCAAGGTTTTGTATTTTTTGAAGAAAAGATAATTGAGATGCAGAGTAGTAGTTTTGAGATGAAAATGAATACTGAATAAAGTTAAAAGAAAGTAAACAAAATTTTGAAATGAAATAATAAATAGAGCTGATTTGTATAGTCAAAGAGCATTGTTATTACGTATCGAAACCATTAGCTCCTTTTACAGATGGTGAGTTCGCATAAAAGGATCTTGGACCCGTTCAATGGTAAGAATTGCTGTTAAGAATTTTATTCTGTGTCTTTTATTAGTTGATATTGATATGTAATTGCACAGATGGCGCCCGAACAATTTGTAATAATGCAGTAAATGGACTTTTAAATATAATATTTTATAATAAATAATACGTAATTGTACAATATGGCGTTCTCAGTACCTCACAGCACATCAGACCGTCAACAACTAAAATCGCCATTGGCGGAGTTTTTGCCAAAAGTGTTTTAGTCAAATTACCAAATGTAACTACAATGTAACAGTGAACTTTTAAAAAATAAACACTAGCAAATTACTATCCAAGTATGTAAAGTAGAATCAGTGTTAACAGAGAAAATCGACGAGGGACATGCAGCGAACATCTGCCAACACATGGGGAAAATCTGACATTAACGGCAGCCCTACAAGTGCACACATTCAGGAAAGTCCAAATTAATAATAATATATCTACATATTACTGAACTCAAAATTATAATGAATTAAACAAAATGTATCTGTGCTAGCGAGCGTGTGGGCGAGAGCATGTGAGTGTGAACGAACTGGCCATTACGATAAGAGATCGGGGCATTGGTTTGTGCCATATAACAATAGTAAATTGAATCGATCAAATTTTATTAGAGCTGCAGCTATATTTAAATTTATAATAGGATTAAGTATAAAAGTAATTGAAAGGTAATGACTAATGAATATGGGCGTAAGGATATGTAGACGCCATTTTGTTTCTTGTGTTCATATGCAGCGCCATCTTTGGTTGCCGTTAAGATTTATAACTCTAATTCAGATTAATTAAAAACAAGTTTATGGCATCCAAATTGTAGTCAGTCATTATTTCGACAACCTCAATGTTTCTGAATCTCGCTGAGTACGAATCCTGGCCCTTAGAGATAAAAAATCATGTTGGGTATAAACCACGTGCTCGAACCGGGTGTGGTATGGAACAGTCGGTAAGTAAATGTATTTTACTTATTAGTAACAAATAAATATAAAAATAATAAGTGTGATAGTTAACAATTGACGACCCGAACTAGGGACTTAGTTTGATAGTTAACAATTGGCAGCCCAAACTAGTGACCTTATATAAAAATTATTTTATATAAAAATAACCCAGATTCAGAAACTGACGGGCAGCGAAATAAAATATAGCATAACACGCAAATAACATGTTACAGTTATAGGTTATGTTATTGTTGAGTTAAAATATAAAGCAACAATTGAAAATAAAGAAAGTTTGACAAAATATTTTATTCAATATGGCAAACAATAGTGAAAATAGCAGCTTCACTGCGAATGAAAGCCAAACGAGTATGACGGAATCAGTAATAATGAATGAAATCGCTGCAAACTCAACATCTGACGGTAGTAAAGTATCATTGGAGGACGTGTTCCAATTAATGAAAATGCAAAGTAATGAGTTGAACGAAAGATTTAACGAACTGAAAAAGCAAAATAGCGATTTAAAAAGTGATATTAATGAAATCAAAAGACAAAATTGTAATTTTGATGAAAGAATAAATGAGATAGAGATACGTTGTAATAATATTCAGAAACAAACAATAGAAACAGTTAATGAGAAATTTAACAGTAAAATAAATAATTTAGATAACAGAATCGACAAAATTAATGAGACAGTAAACGAGACAATACAAAACCAGATAGAATCACAAAGTAGAGAAATAAAAAAGAAATGTTTAACCACAGTAGAAATCAAATCGAAATTAAGACAAATTGTGAAGTAAACAAACAAATAGAATTGAAAACTAATGTTTTGCAAAATAAGCTAGAGAAATTTGAATCGAATGTAATAGACATAACCAAACATATTGAAACAATAGATCAAACAGTATCAGAGCATGAAAATAATACTAGTAATAGAATAAGTATGTTACAAAATAAGATTAAAGAGATAGATGACTTAGCTATACAAAATAACAATGACATGCATGATAAATATGATGTAATTGAGAATAGTTTAACAAGAGTGAAAAATGAGTTACGGGGGGAAATTCATAAAAAAGTTACCGGTGTTACTGAAAGGGTAATCGTAACTAGGGACTTATACAACGAAATAGAGCTAGAAACTTTTAGTCATGAAAACAAGGTGATACATCCCATGCGGTTTTTAAATCAAACACGGGAATATAATCGGTTCAGTAACAATAGCTGGGAAATACAACTAACTAAGATAATAAGATGTTTTAAGGGTAATTCAACGATATGGACGGAGGCGCACAGATTAGAATGGGACTGCTATGAAACTTTTGAAAGAGCATTCAAAGATAAATATTGGACGGAAGAAGAACAGGAAAGTTTAAGAAGCCGTATCATGGGAGCGGGTAATTTCATAGGACATAACAATAATAATAATATAACAATGTACGTGACAAAACTATACAACGAGGCTAAATACCTGGAGCCACCGATACCTTTCAAATCGTTTGTTAGATATATAAGTAAGCACCTGCCGAGAGAAGTGCAAATCATATTGATGACGAAAGAGATAGAAAATCTGAACGAATTGGAGCGAATATTAGATATATTACAGAGCATTAGGGATCGCGAGCGGGTAGGCGACCTATACAAAATAATAACAATAATAATAACAACACAGAGTTTAACCGACAAAGAAATAATTATCACGGAAATAATAACAATAATAATAATATGCATAGGACTAGTTTACAGCAATCAGGTGAGTGGAGTTGTTCTAGGTGCAGGAGTGAGAACTACACCTACAGACAGCAATGCTTCAAACGTAAATTACCGAAAGAAGATCAGAGGAGGCGAGAACACACGAAGCAGTATGGACCGACAGACAGAGGAGCACCGAGTACCAGCGGAACGCCCAATCACAAACAGGGACTGCCGAGTGGGCACCAACGACCAAACATGAACAACAGCGGACAACAGACGGAAAACTAAGACAAACAGTGGTAACCAGGACCCGACCACTGTTCAGAGAAGCGCATGAGGTCCAACCAGTAGAGGACGTCCAAAGCAACGTTATCAAAACGGACATAATAGCCGACTTATTGGAAGAAGAAAACAATACCACAACGGAGGTGAGAGCGGGACTGATGGAAATACAGGTAACAATAGAGAATAAACATTTTAGAACACTGGTAGATACAGGGAGCGAAATTTCAGTCATAGCAGAAAACATTTTAAACGAATTAAGAGAATTTAATAAGAATATTCCAGTTTTGCCTGTAGCAGGGGTTACAGTGATAGGAGTCACAGGAGTACGCAGCAAGCGTGTGACAAAACAGATACATTTGAGCTTTTTGATTAATGATGTAGATTTTGATATATTTTTGGTAGTTAAGGGATTGAGTTTAGACATTATATTAGGCAACGATTTTTTACCAAGAAATAGAGCTGTGATAAATTTTAAGGAGAAAGTGATAGAATTAGATGGGGATGATCGGTCTGTGAGAGATAATTTTGAAAGGGTGATAGATAAAGTTAAAATAACTGGTGTAAAGTTACTACAATAGCGAGTAGATGAGAATAATATAGATACTAAAATTAATTTGTGTAGGGAATGTGAGTATATTGATGATTTTGATATTGAAACGAGTAATATTAATGATGCAGTGTGGGAGATAAGGGCGGATGAATTTTGTAGTGGAGGTGAGGTGGTAAGGAGTGGCCAGCGTGCGGCGTTGTGGCAGGTAATAGAGCAGTTTAAGGGAGTGTTTGCCGATGTTCCAGGGAGGGCAAGAGATTATGAATGTATGTTACAGATAAGGGAACACACACCGTTCATGCAACGAAGTTATCCCGTGCCTTACTCCAAAAGACGAGCGGTGCAAGAGGAATTGGATAAGATGTTGGAAGGAGGAATTATAGAGAGGTCAGTATCGCACTACTCAAATCCATTGGTTGTAGTGATCAAGAAGGATGGCAGAGTCAGGTTGTGTTTAGATGCGAGACAAATAAACCAGATTATTATACCAGACTGGGAGTCACCAGAATCGATTAACGAAATATTCCAAAAATTTAGCGGGGTGAAATACATGACATCACTGGACCTTACCGCAGGATATTGGCAGGTACCATTGGCTGAGGTAAGTAGGAAGTACACCGCATTTCTGTTCAATGGAAAAAATTATCAGTTTCGGCGATTACCATTCGGATTAAATACCAGTGTGGCCAGTTTCATCAAATGTTTAGATAAAGTTTTATGCCCAAGGATTTGGATTTTCTGACAGTGTACGTAGACGATATTTTGATTGCATCCCGGACTTTCGAGGACCATTTAGATCATTTAAGGTATGTGTTAGCGAAGTTAGAGGCAGGAGGACTTACTGTGAATTGGAACAAGTCTAAAGTTTTGCAAACGGAAATTAACTTTTTAGGTTTTATCATCACGTCAGAAGGAATCTCAGCAAACCCGGACAAGGTCGAATCTATCATGCGCTTCCCTGAACCAAGGAACGTAAAGCAGCTTCAAAGTTTTCTAGGGCTGTGCAACTTTTACCTTAAATTTCAAAGGAACTATGCACACGTAACAGCAAGGTTAAGTGCAGTACTTCAAAAGAACAGACAATGGAAATGGGGAGACGTACAGCGTGGAGCTTTTGAGGAAATTAAAAAGAAATTTAGTAAGATGATAATGATGAACCATCCGGATTTTGAAAAAGTGTTTTACTTACAGACAGACGCCAGTAATGTAGCAGTAGGTGCAGAGCTTTACCAAGAGGATAACGAGAAGGAGCACCTAACCATCGCCTTCGCGAGTAGATCCTTGCTGCCCGCCGAAAAGAACTACACAACAACAGAAAAAGAACTACTCAGCATCGTATTCGCAGTAGGAAGATTCAGGACTTACATCCTAGGAAACAAGACGATAATACGAACGGATCATAAGGCATTATCCTTCCTGAACACTTGTAAGCTTGCTCACAGCCGTCTAACCAGGTGGGTGCTGGTTTTACAGGAGTACAACTTCAACTGGGAATACATCAAAGGGACGGAGAACAAGGTACCCGACACTCTTTCCAGGGTAGATTGTGTGGACAACAAAACAGGTAGGGACTTAAAGGAAATTGAAATTTTTAAAATTAGTAGAGAGGATAAGATCTTTGGAGAAGAGTTGAAGGATATCAGAACCATGCAGAGAGCAGATGGTAAGTTGGGTAAAATAATAAACAGCATAGAGACGGAATTAGAAAAATCAGAATATAACCAATTTTTCTAATTTACAAAGGATTGTTGTTTAAGAAAGTAGTAGGGGGTGAGCGTGACTAGAGATTAGTAGTACCAGAAGGATTAGAAGAGAAAATTATTTGGGATTGTCATATAAGATACGGCCATTTTGGGGCGAAGAAGTGTGTCAATGTGTTGAAGGAATCATGTGTTTTCAGGAATATGGAGAGACGAGTGAGAAAGTTGCTGAGAAGTTGTGATTTGTGTCAGAAGTCGAAGGTAGTAAATTATAGGGTTGAAGGGGAGTTGAATTTTATAAGGGTAGAAAGACCATTTGATTTAGTTGCGGTAGATTTGTTTGGACCATTGCCGAAGGGTAGAGGCGGAGTTGTGTATATTTTTGTAATGCTTGACACTTTTTCGAAATATGTGAAATTATATAGCGTAAAGAGAGCTACCAGCCAGGTATTGAGTGAAAAGGTGACTAAAGACTACATGATTCATGTGGATAAGCCGAAGGTGATTTTGTCAGACCATGGGCCACAGTTCATCAGTGGGAAATGGCGCCAGACCTCAGGATGGGAAGGAATCCTCACGAAGCATACGGCTGTGTACCATCTCCAGTCCAACCAGGCTGAGCGTGTAATGAGAGAGATAGGCAGGATCTTTAGAGCCTATTGTCACGCTAAACACAGTGAGTGGCCGTTATATGTAAAAAGGGTAGAAAGTTGGCTGAACAGTACCACCCATGAGTCCACCAGCTATACACCTCATGAATTAGTAAAGGGAAAACGCCCCCCAAGGATTTTGGAGCAGCTGTTCGACTACCCACCTGAGAGCAAGGGGACGGATGTGAGAATTAAAATCCGGTTGGCCAATGAGAATCTATTAAGCAAGGGTGAGCAGAGAAAGCGTAGACATGACGCAAAAGGTAAGTGGGTAAAATACGAAGTAGGACAGTTGGTATTAGTAAGGAGGCACGACTTATCGAGTGCTCAGGACAAGGAAATTAAGAAGTTCTTCCTGCTCTACGAAGGACCTTATGAGGTAGTAGAAATCAAGATGGAAAATTCATATGTGTTGCAGGACAGGGAGACTAGGGGGATAGTAGGAACACACAATGCAACAAACTTAAAGTTATATTGGTCATCTTAGGAATTAAATAATGGGTTTATATTAGAGTATGAATGAGTTTTAACTTGATGTTTATGTTTCCAGGAGGGACACTCCCCCATTTTCAGGCGATCACAGACTCATCACCTCTGATCGTGGATTTTGGCAATCTGGAGGCAGACCATGGTTGATGGTAGCCTCAGTAGCGGGGCGAAAGCAACGATGGTCTTACTCCACAAAAAGGTGTCAGTAGAAATTTTTAACTTACAAGAACGGGGAGGGGGACCCAGAGTTCGTGGAAAGGTAAAGTAGAGGCATATTTGAAAAAAAAAAAAGGGGGGAGAGAGAGAATTCAACTTGTTGATGATTATGTTTTCCATGAACTACCATAGTTTCGTTTAGAAATTGTGAAACGAAACGCTTAAAATTATTGTAATTTAAATAATTAAATTTTTCAAGTGCTTGTTTTCCCTCAGAAAACAATAGGATGTATTTTATCTTAGCGTAAACTTACCAGATGATCCATTGTTGTAGTTCCTATCTTGTCATAGAAGTGAAAATAATTATGGAAAGTGAAAGCTTGAACTTGCAAAAGTGTCTATGTGCAAATTTTTTAAATAATTAAAGAACTTGTCTTTGTGCAAGGTTAAAAGGTGTTTTTATAGTTGTTTGGTGTTAGTAAAAATGTAAGTCAATTATGGACTGTATGGACAGCATATGCAGGAGGAGTTAAGTTAGATGTAATTGGGCTAGTGCAGTAGTGGCATGTGGTACTGTAGTTAGCGAAGTGGGTTGATGAGTAACGCACAGACCGTTGCCATCATCGGAGGCCTCAAGAAGGCGTGCATGCACTGTACAATTTTGATATAATTTTTCATTATAGGTGATTCTTAACAGTACAGTGTATAGTAACGATATAGCGTAAAACATGCTAATGCAGATGATTTCCCCGCCTTTTCGGGCGATTACTGTCTTACCAGCAGTAATCGTGGTTTTGGACGACAGCCAGCTGTGGGCAGCAATTGTAAAACTGACCATGGTTGGTTGTCCTTGAAAATTGGTGAACTTTGAAATTAACGGGGGGCTACCTAGGGGAAATCCCCGGAACTATGGAACAGCGGCTATCACTTTGTTTGCGTGGGAACAATAAACCAGGTGATAGACCCACATTAAGGGCGTATAAATATGTAATTTGTAGATATTATATCTAGCTATTTTTATAATGTAACGCTGAAGCAAAGACAAGGAGATGACAAAATTCCTCCACCAGTTCAGTCTTTGTGAAAACACCTGGACGCCACAGTCCAGAAGGGGGTAATAGTGTGTGTGGCTGGGAGGTTGCTACAGGGGTAGCAATGGTAACTAAGTTCAAGTATTAAAGAAATAATATTGATATCGATATTAAACATACAAATATTGTTCTGATTCTGTTGCAAAGAAATATGAGTATCGTTAAAGCTGAGTAAAGAAAGTTTGAATAAGTTAGAGTGTCTGCCATAAATAAATTATGTTGAATTTTATATGATAGAGATAGTTGTTGTTGGTTGAAAATTAAAAAATTGTTTTATGTGTTATGCTTAGTATAAGAATATGTTTTCTTGTGGTGAGGGAAATAAGTTAATATTGACTGGAGTCAGAAAGCTTTAATAAATATAGGAATGTCAAAAGGGGAAATGGATTTTCTTTCCTAAATCTTGTTTGTTTTATTATTGAAGAATTTCTAGAGTTAAGCACATCAATGCCTCGGAACACAAACCAATGCAGCTAAAGGGAGACCATATCAGTTGTGGATATGGGAATAGATGAGGCCACTATTTTAAATTTTATATTCAATGTTTCAGAGTTAGATGGTGTTGTGACGGCGGTCCTGAGCTGGCCTACGCGTCAGAGCAGGAGCGTTAAGTGCCTATTGGCCTTATGGTGTTGGGATCTCGAGAGAGAAGTCCAGTAAGGCCAGGCAGGTACGATCATCATCATTGGGCCAAGGGTAAGTGATTAAAATTTTTTCTATATAAACACTACAGGGGGTTGTGGCGACATATCTGGGCTGATCCCTTTAGACAGTGTGAATGAGTCAATGAGAGTTTTTATGCTTCGGCATAAAACCTCTCATTGAGGGGGTTTTGTGACAGTACGAAAGTCCGTCTTAATGTTCATTGGTATGGAGAGGATAAATTTATTGTATTTTAATATATGTAAATGGTTAGGTCGATTTCCCTTCCCCCCACGTATAAGAACAATGCAGTTTCATCTGTATAAGCCGAATCCAAGGTCGTGGCGTACGTGCGATTCTACACACATATTTGGGCGAACCCAGTTGAGAAAGCACTGGTAAGACGTCATCAATCATAATGCATAACAATAGTGACGCAAAACAAGGGCGTCGCCTGCTTTAAAACAATAGAATTGTGACGAGGCTAATCCCCTCCACCTATAAAATTTACGCATATATGGCGTTCTCAGTACCTCACAGCACATCAGAGCGTCAACAGCTAAAATCGCCGTTGGCGGAGTTTTCGCCAAAAGTGTTTTAGTCAAATTACCAA
Source organism: Magicicada septendecula (assembly GCA_034769895.1). Lineage (NCBI taxonomy): Eukaryota > Metazoa > Arthropoda > Insecta > Hemiptera > Cicadidae > Magicicada > Magicicada septendecula. The sequence continues at coordinate 71,903,754 of CM068370.1, forward strand.
ATGTAACTAAAATGTAACAGTGAAGTTTTAAAAAACAAACACTAGCAAATTACTATCCAAGTAAGTAAAGTAGAATCAGTGTTAACAGAGAAAATCGATGAGGGACATGCAGTGAACATCTGCCAACACATGGGGAAAATCTGACATCAACGGTGGCCCTACAAGTGCACACATTCAGGAAAGTCCAAATTAATAATAATATATCTACATATTACTGAACTCAAAATTATAATGAATTAAACAAAATGTATCTGTGCTTGCGAGCGTGTGGGCGAGAGCATGTGAGTGTGAACGAATGGCCATTACGATAAGAGATCGGGGCATTGGTTTGTGCCATATAACAATAGTAAATTGAATCGATCAAATTTTATTAGAGCTGCAGCTATATTTAAATTTATAATAGGATTAAGTATAAAAGTAATTGAAAGGTAATGACTAATGAATATGGGCGTAAGGATATGTAAACGCCATTTTGTTTCTTGTGTTCATATGCGGCGCCATCTTTGGTTGCTGTTAAGATTTATAACTCTAATTCAGATTAATTAAAAACAAGTTTATGGCATCCAAACTGTAGTCAGAGTCATTATTTCGACAACCTCAATGTTTCTGAATCTCGCTGATTACGAATCCTGGCCCTTAGAGATAAAAAATCATGTTGGGTATAAACCATGTGCTCGAACTGGATGTGGTATGGAACAGTCGGTAAGTAAATGTATTTTACTTATTAGTAACAAATAAATATAAAAATAATACGTGTGATAGTTAACAGAAGTTAAATTACGAAAACTTGTGTTACATGGTTTGGAGACACATCCAATCTTTTCAATTTTCTATTTATAAATTTAAATTTTATTTGTATATATGAAAAATCAATAGGTCCACTTCTCCTCCATTCCAAGAGGTGATTGCACTCAATCTGGTCTCAGTGTTTGAGTTATCTTACGTGTGGCCTTTACACAGAATACATGTGATTCACGACTTACTACAGCACTCTAATTTTGTTATTTCTTATACATTCTTTTATGTGCATCAACAAATTAATATTTGCCCTTATATATGTCTCATTTTACCTGTTTTAGATAAAACATAGGTTTTGGATCACTATGAAAGAGAAAGGAACCTTACCCATTAGAAGATCATACAATTTCATCTGCGTTTAGTTTCTTGTGTTCCTCCTGAAATTCCTTTTAATTATTCCACAAACTGTCTGACATCTTATGAGAACTTCAGCTTGCCAGGCTGTCAGGCTGTGGTCCAAGGTTGTTTAGTGCAAACGTTTTGGGCGTGCCTTCGATAGCCATCTTCAGTGCAGAAGGCTGCAAAACACTGACAAAGGTTTTGTAGTCAGTGACCATTGAACTGTGGTTAAGGCTAGTGGCTGTGAGTAGAACACCCATATTTATTGTGGCCGTCGAAGGCATGGCCAAAACGTTTGCACTAAACAACCTTGGACCACTGCCTTATAGCTCAGCAAGCCAAAGTTCTTATAACATTGAAGCCGGCCGTGAAAGCCTCACACAGAGTTTGTCTGAAATTGGTCTATTTTACTTAAAGTTGTCATGAAATTGATATATATCAGATACCATTGATATTGTTACGATACCAAAAGCAGCCCAATACAAGGGAAGATATACTATAGAATACAAAGTAAAAAGCATGCGGAAAAAGGTAGATAAAAGAAGAAGAATTAACAATGTAACGGGACAATTAAGCCCGCCTAAGAATATTTTGGGGAACATAAACATAAATACATTATAATGGTAAATTTTATTTTGGAACAAGGAACGTAATATGCAGTGAGTGAATTCATGTCAAGGTGAATATCAGAACGCACGAGGAACAGTTATTTTTAGCTACATGACCTGTAACCTATGAAATCACGAGTCATACCATATGACGTCAGAGACAAACCCAACTTCATGTCGTCGCTGGAATGTAGATCCAAAATAATGATCCCGTCAAAATCGATTTCAAAACACGAAAGAACAATAGTTCAACATCACGTGATTCCCTCACCACTTCAGAAATTAAGACATTAAATTTCGCCCCAGTCGACAATCTTCCTTTGTGCTGTATGGCCGTAAAAGTTCCGGAACGAAATCGCAGGCGCCCGCACGTAAAAAATAAAAATGTGAATTTTTTTATATTTTATAAAATAAAACAGTGTTTTTATAAGCAAGGTAAATACAGTGACAAATTTAAGATGGATGGTAAATGACAGTTCAACCATGATAAAAGGGAAGTAACTTACAGTAAAGTCAGTAAAATCTTGCAATTTTAATATAAAATAAAATAACATAAAATGAGCTCTAAGGGGAAACTAAATTATGTACTGGGTAAGCGTGTGTGAGTGTATGGGCGAGTTAAAATTACGTAATTCAACAGCACAGGTTAGCGTTAAGAAAAATTTAGAATAATGTTTTTCAAAGTCTGTTTTCCTTGAGTTTCAATGTATTTTCAATTTTGTAACTTCATAAAGAAGGGTAAATTTTAAATAAAAAATGAAACAAATTAATGTTCACAGAGTAGATGCGTAGAAGAGGGAGAGAAAATATTGTTCGTAATAATTACCAACTACTGTCGGATTTTTTATTATGGATACTCGAGTTTAAGCAGTAATTACAAGGGAACCTGTAGGTCTACTTATAAACTAGTTACATCAAATTTTTGCGCATTTAATTTTGCGTTGATCTGTGTAAGAAACATATTTTTTGAAGGTTGATTTAAATTTTTTTTCGCGGTTAGAGTAAAAAAAGTCCATGGTTTTTTGTGTTTTTCAAGAAACCGCTCTCTTTGAAATTATATAAATTAAAAACCCTTGGTCCAATCATAACTAAATTTTTATACAGTATAGGCACAAGTGTTTTCAATACATTACTTAAGTTACAAAATTGTTTTGTGATCCAAAAAAAAGTTATCAGTTTTGTGAAACAACTTTTTCTCGGTACAGGATAGTCGTACAAAGGCAGACTTGGTCTTGTTTTGAAGCTCTTGATCGTGGTTATCAAAATCCACAACTGCTGCAAACATACATTGAGATGCCGATTTTATACAGAGTGATATTCATGCAAGGGTGTGTGTGTGCTGGACCGTGTGTAAGCGGGCCTTCTGGCATCGAAAGCGGGTGCCGTGTTGCCACATTCAATCACCCCCGGCCGCTTCACTGCAGTTGAACAGTTGCTGTTTGGATAATTTTAACACCTTATTAATGTTATAACATTGTTTTCTATTATCCATTTCCCATCACCTTTTCTCATGAAGGCCGTGTGGTAAGCGGGCCATACGGCAGTGAAGGCGGGTGCGGTGTTTCCGCGATGATTCACCCCAGACCCGGACTTTGCCCTGGCTTTTGTGGCCTACCCCCAGACACATATGATTTGCTCATTAAAAATTATTCATTTGAACATTGGTCAGTCTGAGTCATTAGTTCTTTAAATCTGCTTCGTCCGCATGCCACTTGTCATTCTGGCTGTGTTGGTCGTTGTGTCAAGATGCCTCCGAGACCTCCGCTCTCAGAGGGTGAAGTTGCGATGATTTTAAGTGCTATGTTTTTTTAAGAGTGAAGGAGAAAAGGTTGGCGACAAGAGGTTTCCTGTATACCAGAAAGTATCATAGTGTCTTGGAGTATCCTTAGCGTCTGTGAAGAGAGTGAGTGCCTCTACCAACGAGAACGAAGAAAATACGTCACCTGGATCAAGAAAGAAACAGTGTGTCAAGCGAGGACGTACGAAAATCCAACTTGATGACTTCACTTTGGGCACAATACGAAGGAGCATACATGATTTTTACATAAACAAGATTTTTCCCACAATAAAAATTTTCCCACAATCAAAAACCTCCACACGAAACTTGTTGAAAATATGGCAGATTTTCCTGAGATGTCAAGATCTACTCTCTTGAAGACTGTTAAAAGCTTGGGATTTAGATATAAGAAGCTTAATAAGAAGCCAGTCCTGATGGAATCTGTGACAGTAGAAAACATAATGTTATAACATTAATAAGGTGTTAAAATTATCCAAACAGCAACTGTTCAACTGCAGTGAAGCGGCCGGGGTGATTGAACGTGGCAACACGGCACCCGCTTTCGATGCTGGAAGGCCCGCTTACACACGGTCCAGCGCACACACACCCTTACATGAATATCACTCTGTATAAAATCGGCATCTCAATGTATGTTTGCAGCAGTTGTGGATTTTGATAACCATGATCAAGAGCTTCAAAACAAGACCAAGTCTGCCTTTGTACGACTATCATGTACCGAGAAAAAGTTGTTTCACAAAACTGATAACTTTTTTTTGGATCACAAAACAATTTTGTAACTTAAGTAATGTATTGAAAACACTTGTGCCTATACTGTACAAAAATTTAGTTATGATTGGACCAAGGGTTTTTAATTTATATAATTTCAAAGAGAGCGGTTTCTTGAAAAACACAAAAAAACATGGACTTTTTTACTCTAACCGCGAAAAAAAATTTAAATCAACCTTCAAAAAATACGTTTCTTACACAGATCAAAGCAAAATTAAATTTGATGTAACTAGTTTATAAGTAGACCTACAGTTTCACTTATAATTAACGCTTAAACTCGAGTATCCATAATAAAAAATCTGACAGTAAGTCAATTTGATGGCTATAGCTGATTATGCAAATCTAAAATACGGTGTTCAATAAAACAAACTCATTTAAAAATAAGTAGAATTGAAGCACTTATTTGAATAACCCATTCTGTTCTCCTGTTCGCTTATAAGAACCCTGGTGTGTAGCAATTTTTATATGTATAGTTGGCAATAGCAAGATTGCGTTCGGAATTCGAAGGTAAACATGCCTATTTGTTAAGGTAAGTTTGTTTTGGTTAAAGTAAAAAGTTAAACATTACAACAATTTTAAATAAATAGCACTAGAATGACTGTAACGTATACGAGACAAATGACTATGACCCAACCCAAGTGATTGGCCAAATGACAAATTCAATGAAATAAACCCATGAAATAAAAAACTAAAAAAAAGTAAATATAATTGAATGTACCATTGAATATAGAAAGTACAAACCAAAAGAAAATGTAATATTAGCTAAATAAGTACAGAATAATGATGAAATAAACAAATAATAAAATACACAAACAATGATACAGAAAATTGTAATGACAAAAATAAAATATAACAGAGACTAATAATAAAATGGTCATAGCCCAAAGTGAACCAAGAGTGCATGATATGGATAGGGAGTGAATTACAAATAAACACTAAATAATAAACAATCTGTGATAAGGGTGATAACACCAATGTGATTAATATAAAGGAACAAAATAAAAGTGTATAACACTATTGACAGTAAGTACAGTGAAGCAGTACAAGTGCAGGTGTGACACCAAATATAAACATAAAACACATCAAATATAAGCAAGAACTCATATAAAAGTGAGAGTGTGGAAGGAAAGTGATTAATTAAAAATAAAACACAAAATCTGTATAAAGACACCAACATAAGTGATCAATACAGTACTAGTGTTTAGTGGTGGAAAAAGACCAACAACAGTAGTAGATAAGATATCATTAGATTATATTATTATTCAGTATAAAATTACATTAATGTTATTCAAGGTATTACTGTTAACAGTTAGAGTTAATAGTTAAAGGGCCAGATCAAACTTTAAACCAATAATATGGGATAAAAAAATAGTAGGCCTAAAAAAGAAATGAATGTTACAATACTAAAATTATATAGTAAATGTTTGAAAGTATTATTAAGATGGCATAAAGAAAAGCAGAGAAGAAAATAGCAACATTATAGAAATGTGCAAATGTTATAATTGTTTAGATAATCTTACGAGTAAGTTGTATTATGTTGAATGGTGATGAAAGCCTAAAAAACAGTTAATGTTAAAGTTATAAATTTAGATATAAAAGGAATTAATATGTCGGAGAAGCAGTAATATTCATATATTAAGGAATGTAAATCCGTAATCAGTGTAAACTAGCTAAAACAAAACAATAAGAAACTAGTAATAAGAGTAAACTTAAAGTTTAAACAATGTCAAAAGGATAGGTAAAGTTAGGCCTAAAACTATGCGAACAAAAATTGTAAAATATAAACAAATAACAGTACACAGTGAGGGAAAAAGATAAGCAAACATAAAATAACAAACCAAGGAACAATACAAACCCAAAAGAAGTGCAATAAAACAACATAATAAACAAAATAAGTAAAAGAACAAAAATAGCCAAATGTTAGAACAACCCAGAGATAATAGAACATAATCATGTTTGATGTCAAATTAATCTACATCAGAAAAGCTATTCAATGATAATAATAAAAGTCATATTGATAATAATACAAGGAAATTATCCTAATTAGAAAATATTTATTCATTTTGGGCAAAAAACCCAAGCCATATATAACAATGAGTACAAAATTGGAACCAAAATGAGTCAATCAATGGAAGTAGGAGACTGGCTACCATGACAACACAACATTATTAGAAAAAACCGTTACAAACGAATTAGGAGTCCATTTTTAGCATCAGAAGAGGGCGGATGACATAATAGTCGCTCCATAAAAAATTAGAAAATAAACCAACCAGATGAATTAAAACCAATACTAAATGGAAATTAGAAAACAAAATTAACAGAACCTATTAGCAAGATCCATCCAATTTAATTGAGAATGACAGAAACTAAAACCAATATAAACTAATGAAATAAGAGAAGGACGACCTGAACACCAGAACTTGAGACACTATAAGTTACTTCAAATTCAAGATTTCAATATAGGTTTTTCAAATTAAATACACTCTTACCTTTGGTTGCATTTTCCCGGGTCTTATAGATGAAAATCCACTGCAGACAAGGTTATCTGGGTTCAAGTGCGAAATGATTACGCTAACGCATTTTCTATCTAAAATACATGCTTATTTTATTTATCGAAACTTGCACCCTTCTTTTACTTTCTACAAATGACAGTATCTTTGTTAAATTTTATTTTAAACTACTATTATAATTGACATTACTAAGTACATATAAGAAGACTGAAAATGAACCAGTATGTAACCTCTATATTACCACACACACACTCTTTCTTTTTTGTTAATATTTAAATAAACTCCCCTCTCTTAGAGATCTCTGTTTTCTTATTAAAGTGTCTATAAAAGTAAATTTTATAAAATAGTAATTAAAGTTAAAAGTGGTACTCATCCTAATAATGGTTTCACTCCAATGAACACCCATATTGTTCACATGTAATAACTGTGACACAAGTTCACTAGTTGACCGATTTCTGAGTTCTCTCGCACTCACGCACTGTTGGTACTGATTTTACGGTTTTTGTTTAATGGTTCTCACTGATCTACTGGTTCCACATTGTAAAATATGATAAAGTCGGCCGACGTAATTTTATTCGCACTGAGATATTGTTGTAGGTTGGCCGCGCTCTATACTGTTTATACCGTTAATTGTTAATGATAGGCCTACTTTACACTTTCGGCCTATCTTACACTCCCGAGACCACCGTTTAACTTGGTACTGCCCTGTATGCTATTTCTTACTACTGTTGGTTGTTCACTCTCTGATGACAATCTGCATACTGTGATTCAAAAGGACTGCTGCCGGAACAGTTACGTAATACGTCTAGTCTAGTTGTCTAGACATCATTGTTTATGCTAACATTGTGTTGTACTGAGGCACCTCACAGGTGGAAGCTGACAATTGAAAATTAGAACTGAATTGATATAAAATAAAATAGAAACTGGGTCGGCACACAATTCTGTACCGTTACAAACTTATGAAAATAATCCATCAAACATCGATGAAGTTCTAATGTATAATATTTAATTAATTTATTACATCCACGAGACTGAGCACAACACTTCAAAATAAATGCACAATGTCCAAAACTTGGTTCAAACACTAAAAACACTGAATGACTATTAAAATATGTAATAATCATTATTAAAAGATTATTCAAATTAATTATTAACACTTTGGGAAATAAGAAAATATTTGTACATGATATCTAACTTAACCTATAGTTGTAAAATGAACTCACTATTGTTTTAAATACTAAGAAAACTGTTGTAAAGAAGGATCATAATATTTAATTAACTTGATGTGAAGGATTGTACTTTCGAAAATCATTTTGTTATCTTTTTGCCGTAATCAAAAGAACTCTTGCACTGATCACACATTTGTATAATATAAATTCGACATTATAGTGTGGTCAGCCATTGACCCAAACCAACATAGCCAACCGCCGACTTGTAATTTCTTTAAAGCCGGAGCAAAAAAGTTATGTATTTTTATAATTTCATGTCTTGGTAACTATTAAAAGCAGAACCGACAATTAATAAACCAATACTCAAAAGTAATACCTGTTCATTATTTCAATTAATAATATTTAAGAGAAAGAAATAAAATTTTTTAATTGTTTTGAATTAAACAATTTGGCGCCTATAATCGGGAAAATAAAAACTACGTGGAAACAGGTAAACAGGTATTGGCGAGGTCACTAGAACGACGAGTATCGGGAAAGCTACGAGGTTATGGACATCGTAAAATACACACACGATAAATTGATGCAAACAACGCGAGTTTGATAGAAGAGTAAGGAACGACGAAAACATTATTGTTATAAATTGACGCCAACAACGTGGGGCTTCATTGGAAGACACACAGAGAAAACGAATATTGTTATAATATATATCATTCCTTTTTTAGGCATAGTTGTAAAGAAATTTGCTATACTATTCAAGTGTTCATTATAATTTTTGATATTATGAATAGAATTACAGTTACAGAACTTGTCTTCACACAACATGACTTACCAAAGATTTTGTGAAAGGCCGCACAAGGGCAAACAGCAAACGATATGGCCACCAGTACCTGCTCAAACTGGAACTGACCATGTTACCAGGATGCAGTGAAAACACGGCGATGCCCTTTTTGGCCCACAGACTGGCCAACTCAAAAGCTATAAGTATATTACACAGTTTGGAATCATTGTATGCCATCATGCTCCAATATTTACACGGCTTACTTGGCGACAACCATTCTTCACATATGTTATTTACATTCATTGTGCTTTGCCTATTTACATACACACAAACAAACAGAAAAATGTACAAATTCAAAAAAGATACATCTACAACACACTGAATAAGTTGTGTTCTAGTCAACTTAATCTACATATGCAACAAATATACGCAAAAGTAGGTTTTACTATACGCTTACTTAGTTTAAAAGAAACATACATTCCTTACCACATTTTTGGTTGAAAAGATATCAGCAACCATCACCAAAGTACTTAATTTTTAACAAAAATTAATGTAGTATTATTCCATAAGAAGATGTTCTTTATCTACAAAAATATTTTCTATACAAGGTATTTTATAATACTAGCTCAGTAAAACCTACTTAAAAAAAAAGAAAACTTTTCAAGGGACTGTATAATCACATACTGGTATACTCATATTTTTGTCATACACATTAAATTTTTATTGAATATATTCATGTATGCTCAAATTTTCCTTGTTATTTTATATTATTCTTAATAAAAAAACTTTTAACAAGAATATTTTTTTATTTTGTAAATTACAAAATAATTACAAAAAATTACAAAAATTATGAAACATTTGTAATTTACAAAATAAAAAATATATTCTTGTTAAACGGTTTTTTATTATTAATAATAATTTTTATTAAAACATTTAAATACAGTATTGTAAACAAAAAAGATTATATATTGTTCAATAATATTAATTCATCATTCAGCAGTAACTAATATACTTTGGAAGAAAGCAATAACAATATTTTCTGTACAATTTAAGAATAAATTCTCATTAACTGGTATCAAAAGAAGCACTAACAATCACTGCCGTTGCTGTGGCGGTGTCCTGTCATGTAGGAGGTGAACTGTCAACTAATTTGTCTTGTTTAACAAAAATTCAGTTTTCTACCGTGTATACATCTATAACACACTGAATAAGTTGTGTTCTAATGAATTTAATCTACTTACACAACAAAGATGTACAAAAGTAAATTTTATTATAACACTATAAGCTTACTTAGTTTCATAGAAACAGACATTCCTTACCACATTTTTGGTTGAAAAGATATCTGTAACCATCACCAAAGTACTTATTTTAAATAAAAATAAATGTAGTATTATTCCATAACAAGCTCTTCTTTATCTACAAAAATATTTTCTATACAAGTTATTTTAGACTTTAGACAGCAACCGGAAGTGTGACATTTTTGATTTCCCACTATCAATGTTTTGCAGGTGGTTACTGCAAGATGATTCACTTGTATTTTTTATTATTCTTTTATCCGTACGCTGAAGCTTGCGTGTACTCACTATTTTTTTACAATAATCTTATGAAATAGGGCACACATTCATGTATGACAGAATCTTGTCAGCTTTCGTCATTTTAATTCATAGAACTTTAACCATGTAACAAAAAAATCACCACATCCATTTGCTTTTAAAATATCTCATGTTTGTCAAACAAAAATCAAAACAGATTAAATAGTTTTTTAACATGCCATTTTTTAACATAACTTCTAGTTACAGATACTAACTCACTGGCAATCTGATAGTCTCTTCTCTTCTAGGTTAGCAGCCCATAGGCTGGTTGGCAGCAGCTCGCCATTCTTCACGCTTCTCTGTTTTTCTTTTCAACTCACAATATGATGTGGTTCATATCGATCATAAGCTGTTTCATGTAGTCAAAACAGGGTCGTCCTCTGTGATTCTTCCCTTCAATTGTTCCTTCTATTGGACCAAGGGTAAGTGATTGATTCTTTTTTTTTATATATAAACACTACAGGGGGTTGTGGCGACATATCCGGGCTGATCCCTTTGGAAAGTGTAAATGAGTCAATGAGAGTTTTTATGTTTCGACATAAAACCTCTAAATATACTGTAACTCACCGTCTATGGCCTTTCTGTGATGTCGTTATTTCGTTTACATGTTTCGAGGCACTTGCCTCATCATCAGAACTTTATAAAACTAATGCATGTCATCAATGATGACATGTGTCAAAATATTAAAACACAATATGGCAATAAACTATATACAAAACTTGTTTTAAAAATGAGCACGTCAATGTTAGATGTGTGTTGCAAGACAACACGCGCCGTAACATTCGTGTTGTTGTCTTGCAACACACATCTAACATTGACGTGCTCATTTTTAAAACAAGTTTTGTATATAGTTTATTGCCGTATTGTGTTTTAATATTTTGACACATGTCATCATTGATGACATGCATTAGTTTTATAAAGTTCTGATGATGAGGCAAGGGCCTCGAAACATGTAAACGAAATAACAACATCACAGAAAGGCCATAGACAGTGAGTTACAGTATATTTGGTTAACAAACACGTGGCTTGGGACTACAATAGGAGTTATTCCATTTAAATTAAAATAAATCCTCTCATTGAGGGGATTTTGTGACGGTACATAAGTCCGTCTAAGGATATAGCGGTACAGGAAAACCATTTTTATTGTGTTTTCATATATTTAAAAATGGTTAGGTTAACTTTCCCCAATGTATTACACACGACGCAGTTTGTCAGTACAACTCGACTCCAAGGTCATTGGCATACGTGATTTCCGGCACATATTTGGACAAAACAAGTTGCGAACTATGTTGAAACGTCATGAATAATAAAGAAAACGTAACGACTGTGACGCAAAACGATGTCGTCATCAGCTTTAAACAATAGAGTGATGACGGAATAACCCTTCCACATAGGTACATTGTACTAGTTGTTCGTTCTCAGTCTGCAACATACCCTCACGGCATTAGTACGCAAAAATATTCGCCGGCAGATTATTGCCATCAAAAGTGTTTTGGAGATATAAAAATGTAATTAAAATGTAACAGTCAGTGAAAATTCAAAATTAGTCAGTAACTAACAGTTCAAAATGTAAATTAGCGTCAGTGATCAAAGAGAAAAGAAACAAGGAACGTTCGGCCGGACATCTGCCAGACGATGTGGAACGCTTGACGGGGACTTTACTTCTACACCCTCAGGGAAGTCAAAATTCAGATCAATACACTTTAATATTCTTTTGAGCTCAAAATTACTACAAATTAAAAATGTACCTTTGTTAATGTGTGTGTGAGAGCATGGAAGCGTGTATGTGCCGGCATTTACAATAAAGATTGAGGCATTGGTTTATGTAATTTGAACGTAGTAAATCAACTTAAGAACTGCAGTTTATTAACATGTTCTTGTAAATGATCAAATACCAGAAATAACTAATTGAAATTAATGAATAATTAGTATGGGCGGAAGTATATCGCCGCCATTTTGTCTTTGGATGTACAAGACGCCATTTTGATTTTGGTAAATGTGAATAATGCAAATTCAGAATTATTAAACAAAAGTTTTATGTCACCACAATCGTTGTTAGTGTCATTATTTCGAGATCCCACACTGTCTCTGGTCTCGCTTAACATCGAATTTTGGACCCTAGGGAGAAAATTAATGGTGGTTATAACGCCACGTGTTCAAACTGGATATGTAGTGAATCATACGGTAAGTACCTACATATACCATATTATTATAAACAAATAAAATGTATAGAAAGAAAGAAGTTAACAGGTGTACTAGAGAATTTTCAGTTTGGTCAAAATTTGTTTTGTCCTTACAAGGACAGACATTTTCTTCTTTTCTTTTATGACTTGGGATATCAGACTTGCTAATGCTGTTCCTCATTCAACAACACCCAGGAGGCATGTACATCTTAACGAATGCTACGAACATGAGCAACATTGCCTTCCTCTTTCTCAGTGTATAATCTGCTTATTCACAAAATAGGAATAGTGAATGATTGTAGAAATGACAGGCTAATTACAAGATACAAAACTGGGCAGAGTGCTGTCACAGAGTAGTAAACCTAAATGTATGACAACTACTCCTTCATGAGTGTATATATGTTTATACATATGCACTTACTTATATGTGTGTTAGTTTGGGATGTAAATTACATATTTGTGTATAATGCACACGCCTACAGTTTTGAGGACAAATTTTGTGAAAAAGTGAGCATTATGTATATGAGGGGGTATCCACCAAAAAATGCGATTCATTTACAAAAAACAGTGTATTTATTTGTACACTTTACCTGAAGACAGACATTTTTGCATTATTCGGGAAGTTATACAAACCTTCACTTTGCTATGGTGTCTTCTGATCTGTACTAAAACAGCCAGAGAACAGTACTAGAAGACCTAGAAAGTGGCCATTGATCCACCCAATTATCCTCCTTTTAACAGTTCCAGCTAACAAACCAAACATCTGCACCATGTGGAATTTCAAAAAAGGAAAAACTGGAGTATACTCCAAGAACAAGTGGGAACAAAATAAGTACTATCAATACAAAAAAACGCCACTCACAAAATCCTCGAACCAATTTGTGAAATTATACAAGAAAGCGCAAAAGTACTCAGAGGCAAAGCACAAGCCATTTTGGACAAAAGAATATCCATATAAAAACCGATCAGAGATGAAGCCCAAAATAAAGCTGAGAAGTTAAAACTAAAGGAGAATGTAATAACATGGAGAAAACAACCAAACTAAAATACCAAATAATTCAATCAAAACTAAAAGCTTGGACCTGTTTTCTTTCAAAATTAAAGTATAAAACCAATGAACAAAAAGAAGCTAAATTTATGAACAAGTTAACAACAAACATGCTCAAAAACAAACAAACCTTTCAGAATAAATGATAAAGAAATTACTAAAACAGGAAAATTGCTAACTACTTTAATGTTCATTTTTGTGGCAGTCACAAATTATCATGTAACCTTAAAAAATAAGAAAAAATCTTAAAAAGGAATACCAAGAAGATCTGAGAAAAAAAAGTCTAAAGAAATTTTCCTCAAGAGCTTCTCTGAGGAAGAACTGAAAGAAGCAATCTGAAATAGCAAAGTCAAAAAGCAACCTAGTCCAAAAGCAACCTAAACCAGACATATCCCTGAACTCATTCACAACCTGAGCCCAAAAGCATTGGAAGTACTGCTACTGATCTACAACACACTTTGGAACTCTAGGGATAGTCATCCTGATGAATGGAAAAAAGCAGTAATTACCATACTGAAACCTGATGAAACTGCCTAACTTTTAAGCTCTTACCGACCTATAGCTTTAACTTCAATGCTAGCTATGATCCAAGAAAGAATGGTTTCAGCCAGACTGAACTAGTACCTAGAAAATCAAAACAACCTACTAGCAGAAGAACATGCACGCTTTTGATCACAGGAAACAACTGGCAAACCTCACACGGAGGACAAAAACAGCTTTCAACCAACAAGAAAGTGTCCTAGCAGTCTTCAAAAAATTCAGTGGAGCCTATGATTCTGTGTGGAGGAGCAAAGCACATCACGAAACTAAAAATTCTGAAGACTGAAGGAAACATGCTGTCATTGTTTTCTAGGTTTCTCAATCAAAAGTGGACTAAAGTTAAGTTGGTGGAACCTTTCCACACTTTAAACAAACAAAATAGGACTATAGTACAGTCACTGAAGCCGAAAAAAAAATAAAAATTTCAAATTACGTGGCTTCTACGAGATTTTTTTCATAGGGCTAGATAAAAAGGTAAGAAAGAATTTTAAAAAAAGTTTACAAAATTTCAATGGCGGGTTTTCAAAAAAAGTGAGGGGAAGGTACAAAAAATTCATTTTTCGTGATTATCTTAAAAAATATTAAATTTACGAGAAAAATACAAAAGGTCAAAAAGAAAGAAAATAAAATTCTGCATAAAAAGGATATTAACATTTTTTTGTCAGGGCGATAATTTTAGTAGAAAAATTAATTCAAAGTTGGCCAAATTTTTCACAAGGTGGATTTTCACATAAAATGCATGTTTATTTAATAGACATACAATTTTGTCAGGAATATAAGCTTAAAAACTCATTATTATTCATTTATGTATATATTATTATGTATAATTTTTTTCTTATTTATTACGCATTATAATAAAAATGTTATTAAAAAATGCACTTTACAAATATATTCAAAAATAGTTTTTCTTCCAATTATTGAAGATTTTGACAATAAAATAACTTTTAAAACACATTTCTTATTTATACAAATTATAAATTATTTACTTATAACTTATTATGATTTACAAAATTATTAAAATATAGTTTTTTCTTAGATTTTTCGGAATTTTTCATAATTATCAAGGTGGAAAATAACTTTATAGTACATTTATTATTTATTTATAAAATTTAATTATAAAAATTATTTTTATAATGATAAATATATTTAAAAATCGATTTCTTCTCCAATTTCTTGAAAAGATTCAGAAGTCAAGTCTTCTATTTCTATTTGTCCCTCATCATACACAATATCTGAAAAATTTGTGCACAAATTAAATTCACAGTTTCCACAGACCAATAAACAGTACAATCCACTTTTCTGCAACTGCATAATTTTCCACAATCTTTTTTGCAATTACAGAAGATCATTTGCAAAAGTGACTTTGGTGCGGGTAACTGTGACATTTGTATTGGAATTAACGTTTCATTTTTAACGCTCCAACCCCATATTCTTCAGGTAAAACATCGTTGCCAAGCCATTTTTGTGTCTGTAAGTATACTCTGAAAAAATATTTTGCGGCATCTGCAGTTGGTGGTAATGTTGCCAAATTCACTGCCCTTTTCTTAACTACTGCCTTTGTAAAAGAAATATATCTAGAATCATTAATATCTTTTCAATAAACATATATGTCCACTTTTGAGGATAATTTCATGTGACTGATTTGGCTGTGAAAAAACTTGTACAGCTACCATAAGTTCTGGGTTTTTCTTGCTTTTTATTTCAAAGGACTTAAAAATACTGTTTTTTCGTTTATTATGAAAACACGAAGTTAAAAGTTCTTAAATTATTCACATTTTGTTAAAAATAAGTCTTCAACTTGACGTTTTACTCGCATATATCACTTCTATCGTAGAAACTTTTTATTTTCAAAAATTAATTAAGAAGTTGCGATAATTTCAAAAAATACACACTACACGTGCTCCGAAATAAAATAACAGTCGATCCGGCAACGGTTTACACACTAACACTTACAACATACAAGCTTGTGCGTCGACTCACCGCGCATCTGTATGGCGCATGTAATGTGCCAGCTGTCCTCGCTCTCCTTAAAATTCTTCAACTTTCAGGGTCTGTTCTTTTTATGCCCATGCACAGATTTTGTAACGGGGAAAATAAACCTGAGGGTTTATTTTTCTATTTTTTATAATAATTGTAATAATCTGGGGGCAACTCGGCTGGGCAACATTTTTTTTATTACAAAAGCTTGATTTGTTTAACACCCTGTGGTTAGCTCGGTGTCAGGCCGAGCGAGGTACGAGAACAATTAAGCGTCTGGGAATGTGTAAGAGCGCGCGTGTGTGCTGCTTTTTTGGTGACATGTGCTCAGAGGACAAAAGGGCATGAGAAAATATGTATTCTCCAACCCAAAATGCATAACGGAAGGAAGACGAATTATTCCCGCTAAACGCCGTTAAACCAATCACGGAACGAGTAACAGTGACGCCTTACGCCTGGTGGGTAGGCAACCAAGGGCACACACAGTCAGTCATCGCAGAGCAGTGCAGTTCTCTACAACTCATCCCACGGTACAGTCGAAAATATAGTGGCCTCGGAAATTTCGGTAGACCAAAGCGAATTGAGTAGCCGAGGTCTACCGAAACTGATGTCTTTTAAACGTTAAACGAAGTTTTAAAGTTAAATGAAGTAAACAGTGTCAGTGACGATGGAAGTGAACGGGAAATACAAGTGATAGTGGACAAAGGAATGCACGTGCAGGTAAAACGTAAAAGCAATCGATTCGAATCAAAATGAAATAACGGTAATAAAAGAGCTCGATACAAAGGGGGTAAAAGGTATATATTTAAGGGGAGAAATCATTAAAGTACTGGTTACTAGAAAATAATTAGTTGATAAAACTTGTGTTTAAACAAATTCATGTTTTTTTTAGTTGTATTTAATAAAATAAAATCAAGTTTGTTTAGGGATATAAATATGTGTTAGCGTAGTTATTGCGTCGTTACCATTTCCTAGTGTTCTGTGCTGAAAAATTCGTCTAACGTTTCTGGGAATCTTCTGAATTGGGGGGAAGTCAGATGGCAAAATTGTCCAGTTTTAATTAAGGTAATGTATAAAGGTTTCCATATCTGTCCTTCAAAGATATTGGTGGCGACTCTGAACTTCTGTTGGTGTTTTTTAAAAGGTAAGTCAGCGAGAAAAGTTCGCAGGTAAGGTTCTGGCAGTTTTTATTTTATTTATTTATTTATTTATAATTTGGGTGTAACTTAACAATATAAATTCTCACTATGTAGAAGAGAAACCTCAAATATTGTAGTTTTATGTACAATAGTTACATTTTAATATTTTTTTTTTTAGTTTTTAACTATTAATATTAATACGTGCAATGGACATATTTTTAAATTTATTAATAAAAGTTACATTTATTTAAATTTAACTAAATTTTAACAATTCTTTATACCGCAGTCTTATAGAAGACACTTTGACCAATACTTGTTCATAATTTTGTTAAAAATATTTATTTCGAAAATTTCTGTAGAAATTTTAAGTTAAGAAAATGATGTATACTTGTGAACTCAAAAAAATGATAAATTTTAAAACTCGCTCATTTTATGCCAATAAATCAATACAAATTTTTATTATTTTTTTCGAAGACCTATATAATATGTAAAGTTCATATTGTGAAGTTTTTTTTAAATGTAAATACATTTGTAATAAATTGTTAATACGTTTATGCACTAGTTGAAAAAAATAAAAAACAAAAAAGTTATTACTTTATTTTAAGTATTTATTAATAATTTAATTATTTTATTTTCATTTTACGTAAAAGTACAAACATTTAGCTTTAAAATGCTTTTTGATTTTTGTCTCTACGACTATTATTAAAATTTGTATGTTGCAATGTCAGAAAAAAATTAGCCTTCCCGCTCTTCGGGGCGGACTCCGACAATCAATTTTTTCTAATATTTCAATTCCATTTTACTCACAAAGTATTGGCCTGACAAAAAAATGATAAATAGCTTTTTTGTAGAGAATTTAATGCTCTTTACTTGTTGTAATTTGTCTTTTTTTTTGTAAATTTGTTATTTTTCAAGATAATTGAAAAAAACTAATTTTTTGTACCCCCCTCTTTTTCGAAAACCGCGATGGAATTTATGTAAACTTTTTTTTAAATTGTTTCTCACCCTTTTATCTAGCCTTATACAAAAAATCTCGTAGAAGCCACTTAATTTGAATTTTTTTCCTTCAGTGACTGTACTACTACCTCAAGGAGCAGTAACAAGTACAGCACTACTCAATGCATATGCCGCCAATGACCTTCAAACATAGTGAAGGGTTTTTTAAAAATATTAAAACATATTAATATTGTTTTAATATCAAAATAGGAATGTTTGCAGATGACATGTAGTCATATGGACCTCATCCAAAAACAAAGCCAAATAGCATACAATCTAGGAGCAAACAATAAACACAGCTCTGAATTATATCAGTAAGTGGGCATCAGACTTCAACGACAGTTTATCACTTCTTCTCATTGTGTCACAAAAATTATGATTTCAACTTAAAAATCAACAGTTAGAATCTACCAAAAAGTGAGTGCACAAATTATCTAGGAGTACAATGATTAATAAATGGGTGTGAGAAAACCACACCCAGTACTTTTTCTTCAACTGTGTATAGGTCATTACCAATCACCTCCAAAATCAAACAACAAGCTGCTATTTCTCTGACAAAAATTAAAGCCCTCCCACAATCTAATTGGGTAAATGAGATTTGTGATCAGCAAAACATCTCAGGACTTGAGAATTACGAATTACACATCTTACAGCTGAAGATCCCAACCCAAGTAGAATCCATCTGCTCAACAACTCCTCCTACCATTTACCACTCATTTCACAGTAATCTTTCCTTGTTTGAAGTAAAGGAACATGATACTCTTCCTACAATGCTTGGAACTAATGACCATCAATGAAAAATACACTCCAAATGAATACCTGAGGATATAATTAACCATGGATGGAAAAGCAGGAGCAGAAATCCACAGCGAATACTCCTCCCTTTATATTTCAGTCACAGACACATCAACCAACTGCAACATAGAAATTCAAGCCAAAGTCATGGTATTCCAACTGCTATTCTCCAGACCATCAGCTTTCAAAAAGGCTGTTTTCTTGTGGATTATAAATCTGCCACCCAATCCATCACTTCCAATAAACAGATTATAACCAAAACAGCAAAAGGAGCAAGGGAGATGGCAATACTTCTTAACATACAAGGAAGGATAATCGCTTTCAAGTGGGATTTCTCACACGTAAGGATACAAGGAAACGAAATAGCCAACCTGCTGTAAAGAAGGGAACTACACTTCAAAGCAAAATTGTACTATCCAGCCTTGAGACAGTCAAAAGACTCATAAAATACAAAACACAAAAAGAAATTCTCAGAAAACACCATAACCTCACCCACTAGCAATCGATTTGAAGGCTACTCTGGCACAATTTTTACCATGACAAAAATCAAATTCTATTAACTATGTAACTTATACGTTGTTTAAATTTAAAACAACTGTGACAATTTTATTTGTGTGTTTCAAATAAATAGAAATGTTCATTTTCTTTATTCTTTCTTTAATGAAACACTTCTCTTTCTCAGTCAGCTTTACATTTAAACTGTACGTATTCATACATTTCTATCAAATACTTTCAACTATTTTTCTGTCATAATTTATTTTTATAATATACATTTTTTCATAAAATTCTTCTATAAAATATGGGTTCAAATTATACGTCCAAAAATTCACTTTTATCATATGTTCATCATTCCCCTCAAACAAAAATAAACAAAATCCTGGAAAAAACAGAGAGTAAGCACTGATAAAGAGTCGCAATCTTGAAGTATTGTGGAGAATATAGATGTGCATACGAACCCACAATAGATTTTACCACATTAAGCACAGCTCAGCTTCAACCCTTTACTCATGCAGGATACAAAACTACAAGGGTTGTTCAACAGAAACACATTTGATCTGTGCAGTCGTTACTTCTTCGCCATGGCAACGGAATTAATTTGTTTATATTGTCTGTTTAAGTACTAGTAATGTGTCTGTCAAAAAATATTTGCAGTTTTCTCTTTTCTAAGCATTGTGACTGGGTTGAAAAATGGCATCTGCCATAGAAAATCCGTCCAAAGATAATCTGCATGCTGTTATTCAGTTTGTAGCCGCTGAGGGGCATCAGCCAATGGAAATTTATACGAGAATGAAAGCTGTATATGGTGACTATAGTTATTCTCATATGGCAATGGTTGAATGGTGCAATAAATTTTGACAAGGAAGAGAATCCACTAAAGATTTGGCCCGTCCCGGACCTGCATTTGTTGCAGCATCAGATGAAAATGTGAGACAGCTAGAAACTGCTTTACGCGCAAATAGACGCATCAAAGTTAGAGAACTTTCTCAATTGTTGAGCATCAGCGTGGGAACTATTCATTCCATCATTCATAGTCTTGGCTATCACAAAGTTGCTGCTCAGTGGATTCCACGACTGCTTACTAATGAGCAGAAAAATTTGTGTTCGGCCTTATCATTACAGCATTTGATGCGCTATCAACAACAAGGTAATGCCTTTCTACTCCAAATTGTTGCCGGTGATGAGTCTTGGTGTTACCACTGTGAACCAGAATCCGAACATCAGAGTATGCAGTGGAAACATATACAATCTTCGAAGACGAAAAAATGTTGGTCCCAACCTTTGGCAGGAAAAGTAATGGTGAATTTTTTTTATCAGGGTGTGCTGCTCTTAGATTTTAAAGAACCTGGTGTCAACATCAATGCTGAATGATATGCAGACATCTTAAAATGCTTACAGGTCAGCGTCAAGAATAAACATCCCGGGAAGCTCACAAATGGTGTCATTCTTCTGCATGATAATTCTCGACCCCACGTAGCCCAGACGATTCAAGATCTGCTTGGTAGTATGAAGTCTTACAATATCCACCTTACAGTCCCAACTTGTCCCCGTGCGATTATCATGTTTTTGGCCCATTAAAGAATCACTAAAAGGACGGCGGTTAAAATCGGACACTGAGGTAGAGTTTGCTGTTAGCGAATGGTTCTGCAAACAGCCGCAAGAATTTTACCAGCAGGGAATCTACAGATTAGTTCAACAGTAGAACTCATGCCTTAATGTTAATGGAGACTTCTTTTAAAATCGTTGAATAGAAAATGCTTTACAGTCTCTAATCATGTTTCTATTGAACAATCCTTGTATAAAGCCCTGTCTATTTCTATTAAAAAGTTTTGCAACAGATTTTAATTTTAGTCTTTTGTGTGTAACTTCAACTACAAATGCTGAATGACAGTTCCGACTCATCTAAAATCTCAATTTCATCTTATACATCCTTCCTGGTATCTTACTTAGCACAGTATAAAAAACTGTACTGTCTGTCAAGTCTACAGAACTGCTGCAGTGTAAAGAAATGGATTGATCTACATTATACTGTTCATTTGAAACACATTATCTGCCTGCCCTTATATGTACACCTGCCCCATTAAGTCATCTGAATACATACATACATACAGAGATGACACAGGTTTCTAATATACTACATATAGTGAGACCTTGATATAACGCTCTTCTGCGGACTGACCAAAAAGTGCTTTATATCAAGGGTCGCTTTATATGAAGGTTTCAAGTTTCAAAAAGCTTAAAAAATTAAAAAAAAGCCCCAAGTCTAAAAAAAAATCGTTTACGTCATATGTAGTGTCTAGGTGACACTTGGTAATCTAAACTTCATAAATTATTAGAGTTAGTCTAGGATGATTTCTTCTAAGAATTCTTATAAAGCTGAGCTCCTTGTAAACTATGTTATGTAAAAAATAATAATAATGTTATATGTTGTAAATCGTACAGAATCTGTTATTCTAAAACGTTTGAGAACTAAATTTAGGGATGAAAATATGAAAAATGAAGAAAAAACTTGTCAACATTTATTCAGTATTCTTTAATTACAATATATAAACAGTGTACAGAGAATAACAAAATTGCCTTGAGCTTTATTCTACAGACTGTAGAAGCGGAAGGTTTTGAGATACTTAAAAAGTTAAGATTGGGTGGGTAAAAAAACATACGTGGTATGATGTGAAACATAAAATATATATGATGAATTATGTTATATGCCGCAATTGATTAGCAGTGCATACCTTGTACACAGCAGTGCCGCCTGTGTAGCAGTGCATACCTTGCACCACTGTTTACGACGGCCCTGGACTTTGGAACAATTGATCTGGACGTCCGTCCACTGGCAAAAAGAGCATTACATCAAAGGTGGATACTGAAACTGGAGTCCAATATCAAGGTTTATTTTACATTGTTTATATGGAGAATTTGCCAGGATCATGAAAAATGAGCGTTACATCAAGGGTCGCTTTATACCGCAGGGGCGCTATATCGAGGTTCCACTGTACATCAATAAAATGTAAAACAACAGACATAAAACATTGACAGTGACACTCTGTGTGACAGATACTACTGTAACATCTTTAAATATTAAAAAGTGGTAGAGAATTTATAGTAAAATTGTAAGTATACTCACTACCACCATCATGAACAACACAAACTATTTCATGAAACACAAACTACTTTGTGTAACTCAAACAACTACCTTGTGTTACTCAAACTGATGTTTATTACCTGTGACTTTCTGATGAAACAAATACAACTCGAGACATTGGTGCTGAAGCTAACAGACACTCCTCTAGCAACAATGTCAAGTAAAACTGGCTAACATGGTTCACCTGAAACAGTGTCTCCAGATCGTCTTGTGTTTTTGTGTACGGTAATGCAAATACTCCTGCATTTAGGATAAGACAATCCAGAAATCTATAAAAATACACATATAAATTATAAATTTACAGTCAACCACATATAATAAATTACAGTCACCTATTTTATTATTAAAAGAGGGTAAAACATGCACACACACACACACACACACACACACACACACACACACACACACACACACACATACACACGCGCGCGCGCGCGCGCCATGTATAATTTATTTATATAAAAATAGAAAATATTTATACATGCTCATAGTGTTCTTGTATTTTATGTCTTTTAATAATAACAAGATTTTTTACTACTATATGTAATTTACAAAATAAATTTTGTAATATAATCATTAAATCATTAATCATTATCTAAAATAAAATAGATAATCATCCAAAAAATATTCAGATGATAGTTAGATCTGTATTGAAACATATCTAATTTACAAAATAAAATATATTCTTGTTAACACTTTTTTATTACTAATAATACTAATATAATAATATAACTATAATATAATATACTATAATAATAATAATAATATAACTATATCTGATGTTGATAGTTACTAGTTGAATACTATCGAAACATGTGTAAATTTACAAAATAATAAAATATATATATACTTGTAAAAATCTTGTAATTATTAAAAAATAGAAAACAGTTCATAGTATAATACATGTATACTAAGTATATACAGTTCATATTATATAATACTTAATAAAATTTATGATACAGTAGACATAAGAAATATGTATTGTGACGTCTCCCTTGTTAAGACATCACAAAAGTCAGGAACTAGTTCAATTCGTTACCTGTTAATTAAACTAGCTGCCGTTGTTAGTAAAACTTACTTACTAACAAATTATAACACATTATTATATAGGAATTAGTCAAGGATTGCATAAATTTATTCACTCGCTAGGTGTTAGCAAAAACATCTCTTTATTATTATTCAAATCTCATGGTTTACTTTGTTTTTTAAAAGAATTACTCTAGTTAATTCTGCATTTAATGCTTTAAAAATATTAAATGTCTTTTTCCTTTTATCTCAAACGTATTTATCTAAATATTGTTTTAAGTACCTCGGATCCGGGTCTCAACTTTGTTATGTTTTAATTTATCACAACTTTAACCAAATTATTTGAAGAATAATGTTGGTTGTAAATTATAGAATTACCTTACATTTAGATATAGTGATGTTACTACTACTTCATTACAGAAATTACAAATCTTATAAGTTATTCTTTAGATTACCAAAAGTTCTTTACTGTTCTTTTGTTACTTTTCTTGTTGAAACAAATTTTTACAAATGTTATGTTTGGATATCACCTGATTTTAACATGAGGTTGTTGTGGGGTCCATGATGGTCATCTTCTGTCGTCTTCTAGGGTGCAATACATGGTTCCTCTTGATGGTCCATTAGGTTGATTGTATCTGTAGTCTCGACGATCGGATTTTTTTTTTACTGGAAGTTCATACTGTTGTAGTTTGAGCTTTCCACTTCTGGAGTTAGTTGTTCACATTTTACACCTTAATTACAGTTCTTATTTTGCAGTACTAAAGTCTGGTAA
This sequence comes from Magicicada septendecula, assembly GCA_034769895.1. NCBI lineage: Eukaryota > Metazoa > Arthropoda > Insecta > Hemiptera > Cicadidae > Magicicada > Magicicada septendecula. The sequence continues at coordinate 71,928,227 of CM068370.1, forward strand.
GTAACATATCTTACCACTTACAGTTTTATTTTTTAAGAGATGTGTCGGCTAAGTTTTCCTTTCTTTTTTTTTATAACTCTTCACACACTACATTATATATTTTTTATTATTATTTCCACGCTACATTTTTCAAAACGATATCACCACAAACTGGATATAATCTTTTAACGGCATACACCTACGTGTATGTGGACAACACAAAACTGACATCTTTACATGTCGAAGTTTCACTAGCGAATGCGTGCATAGTTTAGCGGCGAGGGGTCAGTAAGCTGGCGCGGTTTTACGCACTGAGAAAATAGTTCGTTCTTTTATTTAGTATTAATTATTCATTAATTAAATTGTAATACTTTATGTTACTTTTGTTATGAATTAGGAATTTCCTTATGTATTTAGTATGTATTTTAAATAATTAACGTAATTATTATTATTAGCTAAATAACACCGTTCTTTGCGTGTTGGTACGGGACAATTTCAAGTTGATGCAGGAATCTAGGTATAGGTAAGGGGTGGATAATACTCTTACTTGTTAGAAGCAAAATTTTTTTATTTGTGCGATTCAACGATTTTTTTAAAATCGTCACAGTATATTATTTATACATTTTAATATATATTTGTAAAAGATGAAATTTTATATCAACTTTTTGTGTTTCATGATATCTATAAAACGTTAGACGGTGGTTACATTGCATCAGAATTCATAAGAAAATGTGGTCGTACGAAATCGTGAGTTTGTGCGAATTCGTCAGAAGTGAAGTTTTGCCTCGACAGTCTGCAAAATGTAGTCGAATGTAGAGCATGTCATTCGGGTATATTCAAAGAACTTATCATTTCTTCTAAGCTCTTCATACAATCTTCCAGATTTCCCATTCTTCTTATCGATTCAAAATATTGTTCAACCCACTCATGTCTTTTCAACCTTTCCACTTCAAGAAACCTTATCACAGGAGAGTCCATCGTTATCGTTTTTGTGTTTCATGATATCTATAAAGCGTTAGACAGCAGTTACATTGCATCAGAATTCGTAAGAAAATGTGGTCGTACGAAATCGTGAGAGTTTGTGCGAATTCGTCAGAAGTGAACAAACCCATTGTTGTTCATAGACACAGTTATTTTGCTTCCGACCTCTGCGTACGGATACCCACGAACTCATATGTCTAGTCGTATGCGACCAAAATAATTTCATTTCATCAGTTTTCGTACAAAATTTGCTGTCTCTGGAAGTCCAGGAGTGTGACTTCTTCAGAAGTTTTGCCTCGACAGTCTGCAAAATGTAGTCGAATGTAGAGCATGTCATTCGGGTATATTCAAAGAACTTATCATTTCTTCTAAGCTCTTCATACAATCTTCCAGATTTCCCATTCTTCTTATCGATTCAAAATATTGTACAACCCACTCATGTCTTTTCAACCTTTCCACTTCAAGAAACCTTATCACAGGAGAGTCCATCGTTATCGTTTTTGTGTTTCATGATATCTATAAAGCGTTAGACAGCGGTTACATTGCATCAGAATTCGTAAGAAAATGTGGTCGTACGAAATCGTGAGAGTTTGTGCGAATTCGTCAGAAGTGAACAAACCCATTGTTGTTCATAGACACAGTTATTTTGCTTCCGACCTCTGCGTACGGATACCCACGAACTCATATGTCTAGTCGTATGCGACCAAAATAATTTCATTTCATCAGTTTTCGTACAAAATTTGCTGTCTCTGGAAGTCCAGGAGTGTGACTTCTTCAGAAGTTTTGCCCCGACAGTCTGCAAAATGTAGTCGAATGTAGAGCATGTCATTCGGGTATATTCAAAGAACTTATCATTTCTTCTACGTTCTTCATACAATCTTCCAGATTTCCCATTCTTCTTATCGATTCAAAATATTGTTCAACCCACTCATGTCTTTTCAACCTTTCCACATCAAGAAACCTTATCACAGGAGAGTCCATCGTTATCGTTTTTGTGTTTCATGATATCTATAAAGCGTTAGACAGCGGTTACATTGCATCAGAATTCGTAAGAAAATGTGGTCACACGAAATTGTGAGAGTTCGTGCGAATTCGTCAGACGTGAACAAACCCACTGTTGTTCATAGACGCAGTTATTTTGCTTCCGATCTCTGTGTACGGATACCCACGAACTCGTATGTCTAGTCGTATCCGACCAAAATAATTTGTTTTCATCAGTTTCGTACAAATTTGTCGTCTCTGGAAGTCCAGGAGTGTGACTTCTTCAGAAGTTTTGCCTCGACAGTCTGCAAAATGTAGTTGAATGTAGAGCATGTCATTCACCCGAACGACAAAGAACTTCAAAGAACTATCATTCAAAGAACTTATCATTTCTTCTAAGCTCTTCATACAATCTTCCAGATTTCCCATTCTTACTTATCGAGTCAAAATATTGTTGAACCCACTCATGTCTTTTCAACCTTTCCAGTTTTGAGAAACCTTATCGCAGGAGAGTCCAAAAATAAATCAAGTTCAGATGGCTCCACCTTTCCTTCTATTCCACTCAACACTCATACGATTTCGGAAAGTGTTTCCACGCTATTCTTACGATTTCGTACGAACCGTTACTCGCGAGTTCTCACGATTTCGCATTACCACAAATTCTAATGCAATGTAGCCTAAGACAGTATCCACTTTCCAGATTTGGTTAGATTCCTTCATGTCAAAGATGGAACTCATAGAATAATTCCTTCCTGCCCCTCTCTCTTTCCCATACTCCAAATTGCATATCTGTATAACAGAATGATCCATATTCAGCACTTCACCAGTTTCTTTGTAATTTCAATATTGATTCTGCTGCAAGACAGCCTCTTCTTCTCATTAAAGGCTTCCTCAACCAAGGATTAAAGGCTTGTTTTGGATCTCTAATTTCCTTCTTCAGTCCTCTATTAGCTTACTCTCTTAACATCTGCACTTTTCAACTTGTATTTTCTCATCCCTTGCACTAACTGTCTTATCCTCACTCTTATTAATAATTTGTTTTCCACCAGCACTTTAGTGTCATAAAATTACCATAGTGTCAGCAAGTCTAATACAATTTACTTTTCTTCCTCCTATATTTATATCTTCTTTCTGTAAAATCTTACTTAACAGTGCCCTCATTTAGAAGTTAATAGTGGTTGGTGACAGACAGCAGGACTCAGCTATAATGTTTGTGTGCGTATATCACTTATCATGCATCAACAATTGAGGCTATTCCAGACCACACCGGTCCGCGCACTGTGTTCAAGGCCAGACAGAACACTGTTTCTAGTGGATTCAAGAGCGCCTGTAAGAGGCAGCTGTTTAACACATCATCCAAAAAGTGACAGATTTTCTGGCATCTCAGTGGGGTATAAATATAGTACTACAATAGTACTTATTGTACAAGTTGATTATACACTGTATTGGTGATTATTTAAAGCTGGTGAACAGTAACTTGGTTGGTGTCTGCAATTTTGTTTTCCACTGTGCCATACAATGATCAGTGAAACCATCATAACAGTGGGCCAGAAGTGCGACAGAACTGTTAACAGTGGACTTGTACAAGACTAGTGTAATTTGTAATTAATCGGTAAATAATGGATGCCAGTCAGATGCTGGAAAATTTCCAGGCACTACTATTGCAGACAAAGAAACGACAGGATGAAAAACACATATGGGAAAGGGAAGAGGCTGAAGAATGGCAGAAAGCACTAATGCTGGAAACAGAAAAAAGACAAAAAGCACTGTTGTTTGAGTCGGAAGAATGGCAAGATGAGAAACGTAAGAAGGAAGTGGATAAAACAGAAGCTCTTTTTCAAGCTATGCATAAACAGAAGCAAGAACGTAGTAACGCAGAATTGGGTCTCCTACATGGTGACTTGAGTGAATTATGAGGTAAGCTTAATAAACAAGTTACTAGAATATCAGAGGTTCAAAAATCAATGACATTAAAAATAGCTGAAGTAGAAAAATCTGTCTTGAGTGTTGAAGAATTGATGTCTACAAAAATATATGTCATAGAAGAATCCATGTGTCAAATAAAATATCTGCAGTAGAAGACTCAACAGCAAACATAAAAGAACAAATTACAAGTGAAGTTGAGCAGTTAATGAAGATAGAACCAAAACAAATTTCTGAACAGACTGTACCAATGATAAAGACAGGAAAGGAAACTATGGGTGTCGAGGAAAGGCTCTTTCTTGTTCCTGAGTTAATGGAAGTGCCCGGAGGAAAAGTTGCTGAAGATGAAGTCACGCAAGAGGTTGTTAATAAGAACCAATCAGATTTGGACCAGCTAAAGGTGTATAGGTCATCAATACATGACACAACCGACATGACTCCAACAAAATTGGTGTTTGGGCAGGAGATTCGTCTTCCTGGGGACTTGATGTTCGGATCACCTGAGACTCAGTCCCAAGAGCCACAGAACTATTCCTCGCACTTAGAAAACCAACTATGAGAAATGAATCACTTGATAAGAGGACGGCTGAAGATAGCCAGTGATAAAATGAAAACTCGGTATGACTTGGTACAGCAATAGTGTGGGTTTCCAAGAAGGAGATCAGATTTTGTTGTTCAACCCAAAGCATCATCATGGTCACACACCTAAACTTCAGACCAACAGCGAATAACCTTACATTGTGAAAAAGAGAATCAATGATGTTGTCTATCAGATTCAACAGGAAGTACAGAGAAAATTCAAGGTCGTCCACTTAGATCGCCTGGCAAAGTATTACTTCCGAGATGGTTTGCCAGTTCGAGATGAACAGGCTTAAGGAGGGGGCAGTGTTATGTAACGGAACATTCTTGAACAATGGAGTGTGTTGTTCTACGTGTTTCTCGCCTATCCCACCAGAGCCTAGCTGTAATGTTTGTGTGCGTACATATTGCTGCTACTTTGAGATGAAAGACAATTACGTGACACTTCTCATGTGTCAACAATTGAGGCTATTCCAGATCGCACCGGTCGGCGCACTGTGTTTAAGGACAGACACAATACTGTTTCTAGTGAATTCGTGACCGCCTGTAAGAGGCACTTGTTTAACACGTTACCCAAAAAGTGACAGATTATTCTGGCATCTCAGTGGGGTATAAATATAAGCATCCAGTGATGGTCAGTTTCGTTTAAGTGGCAATTTATTTAAGTGAGGTTCGAAGTATTGTGGCAAAGTGTTAGTGTTATAATTATGCGGGACTCTATTGGTTGACATTATTATTGCTAGTGGACAAATTTTACTTGGCTTATTGTACAAGTTGATTAAAAACTCTATTAGTGATTAATTAAAGCTGCTGATTAGTAACATGTTGGTGTCTGTAATTTTCTTTTCCACTGAACCACGCGACGATCACTGAGACCATCGTAACAATATTGATTATTCTGGATAATCAGCACTCTACACTAATTTAAATTAATATGTATTTTACTCTTCATACAATTTTAATTTTTTACTCAATTTATTCACACAACCCAAAACATAATGCATTTTAATAAAAAGCTGGTAGAGATTACTGAAACTACAGCCCTCCTGGTTACTTGAATTCATAGAGCTTACTTTGTCATGTTTACATGCTGAACTGCTACTTGTCATGTTCATAGAGCTTAATTTTGTCTCCATGGTATAAAACTTACTTGTATTTCTTTTTATAATGATCTGCAAAATCTTTGACACTTTTCAGTGATGTCAAATCAATCTCCATCGCAGTACAGTTAACCTTAGGCCGTTCTTTCTTAAGTTTTGCTATTGCTTCATTAGCTCTTTCCAAGGAACGGCAGGCAAATATAACATTACAGCCATGCAATGCTAATGCCCTGGCTGTCTCATAACCTGTAATAAAAAACAAACATGATATAAACTGTTCATAGTAATATGTCAATGTAACACCTTACAGAGTGACACAACAATACTGTAACAATAAAGTGTGTAGTCACAAGAAACAAATTACTTAGCAGTTGCACTTTAATGTACGTTTTTATTTTATACTTTTTTAAATTATTTACTAAAAGCTTGGCTAATAATTTTGAAGTCCCAATTTTGATTCAGCACACAATATCATAGTCCATTTATCAGCTTCCAGTGTCTGGAGAAAATAAGTATAGCTTCCCAGAATAGTAGTGGGTGGCTGAAGCTAAAGGCTACACTACATTCTTTGTACACAAGCAAGTCAAGGATAGACAGATTACCCTGCCTCTTCTAGTAGTGTAAAAACAATCTACGCTTGTCCAGCATTACTTTAGAGACAAGTAAACAAAACTACTATATGAATTAATCCACCACGCATGTGCATTACTGCTGATATCACATAAGTAAGCCATTGTTACCTTCACAAGATGTCTGTTTCACGTTCTGTAAGTGCATTCTATAATTACTCCCAAACTGAACATCAGGTAATCAGTATTTCCCCTTCTTCCCTCTACAAACCCTTCTTCCCTCTACAAAGATTAGGTGAAGTCAACCGTTCTGGTCAGCAATTTCAAGCCATCTCTTCTTCAGTCTTCTGGGAGGTCACTTCTCTTAGGGCTTATCATTTTAGGCTTATGTTGATTGCTTCAATATTTGTTACTATATTTATTTATAACTAGGTCATGAACTTTTACAGAAATTACTTATATACTTTCTAAATAAAATACTTTTATATTTATAAATTAAGTATTACTAAAAATCTAACCACATTTTATTCTGAAGTAACCAAAAATAATTTGAGAAACTGGGCAATGAACAGTTACTTCCTCTCTCTCTCTCTCTCTCTCTCTCTCTCTCTCTCTCTCTCTCTCTCTCTCTCTCTCTCTCTCTCTCTCTCTCTCTCTCACACACACACACACACACACACACACACACACACAGGAGCACGCACGCGTGGACACAAAATTAAAAAATTGAAATGGTGGTAGCACATTAAAAATGAAATTTTGTTAGTTTGTGGGAAATTTAGGCACTATATCTGTATACCGTGATAAGAACAACACAATTACAGGGCATTATATATTTATGAAGGCCATTTGAAAAGTTTGCGGCTTACCATATAAACGAATGTGTGGTGTTTCTGTTCTTTACTGCATTGAGGCGCCACGTTCGCCCCACGAACAGCTGTGAAGTGTCAAGTTGGGTCAAGTCATTGTTGCAGAGAAACAGCTGTATAAATAAGGTTATCTCACAGCAACGGTGAAAATGGAGAACACTGAACATCAAATTTTTTGTTAAGAAAAGTTTAACGCCAACAGAAATTTTTAATGAGATAAAGAATGTGTTGGGTGACGCTGGACCTTAATTTACTATGGTGAAAGAATGGGCTACTGAATTTAAACGTAGTCGTGCAAGTTTGGAAAATGACCCGCGTACTGGGCATCCGAAAAGTGCCACTATACCAGAAATCATCAATAAAGTGCACGATATTGTTTTGGAAGATCGCCGTTTGAAGGTATCTGAAATTGTTAAGCCTGTGGCCATCTCAGATGAAAGGGTACATCACATTCGTACTGACGAATTAGGTATAAAAAAGCTGTCTGCTAGATGGGTGCCGCGTTTGTTGAGAAGTGACCAAAAACGCATGCGAATGCAAGCTTGTCAGGAATGTTTGGACCGTTTTAAGAAAAATCCAAAAGATTTTATTCGTAGATTTGTAACAACTGATAAACTTGGGTCCATTACTTCACTCTAGAAACAAAACAACAGTCAAAACAATGGATGGATAGTGATTTGCCGCCTCTAAAAACGGTAAAATCAATTTTGTTAGCTGGGAAGTGTATGGATCCATTTTTCTGGGATGCTAAGGGGATAATGTTACTAGATTGCCTTGAAAAGGGTCAAACGATAAATGGAGAGTATTACTCCCATCTAACATTTAATAACTACTACCACATACATTTACATTTACATTTTCTACATTTAATATCTAACAGTTTATCTAACATTTTTTTTGTAACTTCTGGGCCAATTAAATGTAAAAAATTTGAGAACAGGTTTAGCAGAGATCATTTTCTATCAGGATAAAGCACGGCCTCACATATGCGTTGTGTCTATGGCAGTTGCAGTATGATCTGTTGCACCACCCGCCTTATTCGACTGATTTAGCGCCATCTGACTTTCATCTATTCCCAAACCACAAAACATTTTCGGGGGGGGGGGGGGGGGGGAGCGATTTTCCTCAGATGACGAGCTGAAAGCGGCAGTAAACGGTTATTTTGAGGACCTAGAAGAATCGGACTTCCTCAACGGGGTAAGTGATGGAGTAATGACTTGATGCTTCACTGCTGTTTGTGGGGCCAACTTGGCGCCACGATGCGGTAAAAACAGAAATGTCACACATTCGTTTCTATGGTAGGTTGTGAACGTTTGAAATCGCCCTCATACTTACTATGAGCTGACTAACCTGAACCTGATAAGAGCTCTAAGTTTTCAAGATGCAAGTCAGCTGATTCACTTATACCGTCCGAGTTGGCATCAAGACCTCGAGCCTTACAGTCACTTTAATTAGTAAATACTGACTATCAAGTCATAAACTTCCTCAAATTAACATTTTTTTATAGTATTATATCTTACAACCACATAACACTATATAGTGTAAGATGTATGTAGGCTTATGCATACAACTATTCTAATAACAGTCTCCTTTGATATTTAATACCGAATGCTGGTATTTAATGCACAATGTTGCTGGAAGCTCACAATAGACGAACCCATAGCTGCCATTTAACTTGCATTAGTGAAAAAGAACTTAGCCGCTTAGATTCCATGCATTACGATTATGACACAAAGACAAGGGATCGTAATTGTTGTAGACAAGGGATCTTTTATGCTGAGCCCTTAGTCGTTGGCAGTGTGCTTCAACACATATGGGTAAAGTGTCACACTGTGAATTTATGTTTTCAGTTTGTTCTCTTTATTTAATTTCACTTGTGTTATATATACTATAACAAGAAAAGGTGTAAAGGTGTGTGTTTTTAATATAATAATAACACTTCTTATATCATATTGACTTTGTAAAAATTATTCAAAACTTTATGAAATAAAATTTCCAAAAATTACGAATTAAAAAATATTTTTGTTTTGTGTATGCTCATCATACACAACACAATTATTGTCACTATACAAATAACATTACACACATATTCATAAATATAATACACAAGATATAAATTTATATATACATATAAATAGAAATTTGTATAATATACAATGTGCTCTCGACTTGCTCAGATTGTATTTCTTTTTAAATTCCATATTTTTTTTATATTGTTACATATGAATATCGTATTCATGAAACATCAATCAATTTTAGAATTACTTAAACATTTATGCTACGTTATAATTTCAAAAAATAATTTCTTAAAATTTAAATATCATTATAAATTACTACAAACTAACCAAATAAATTTTACAATTATTATTTACACTATTAAAGTTACCATTGTCTCTTTACTCTTTTCTTTTTAATGTCTTTTATGACTCGTTGGTTGACAAGTAAGAATGGTTTTATGTAACCTTATTTCTGTGCGGTGATACTCAGTGATTCCTCGTCATGATCCTGAGTACTGTGTCCTGTGTTGATCCTCCGTTGTCGTCTGATCCTCCTGGAGTCCGTCGTCCAGTCCTCCTGGCCCACTCAGCATTCAGATGACTCGTACGGTACTGCTGGGATATCGACCTTGGATGCTCCACCGCTGGGCATAGCCTTCAGCTGCAGCGATGTTCCAACGGAAGAGATCGAGCCTGGTGCTGCTCGCTTATTTATACTGTCGGGCACAAAAATCATGTTTCAACCATTCTGTGCACGATTTATATTGTTGTAGTTTGTCGAGCGTCCCTTTACAGTTTCAATTATTTTTCATACTTATTTTAATTTTATTCGCAACATGCAAAGTTTATTACTCGATGTTCATATGATCGGTAATTTTTTTATGTATAATTGTATGTTAACAGTTTTTCTATACTTTAATTGTTCTTGGATCTATTCACTTTTATTTACACTGCATTAATATTGTAACTAACTATTTCTCCCTTATTATCGCCCCACTGTTGTTGGCGTCACTTTATAACTAACTAATTACTTATGTATCACTTTTTTTTTTTAAACTTCGTCACATGTTGATTATGTTTTATTTAACTTCGGTTGATAAATAATTTTTAATTATTATTTAATTTGTTTAATTTGTCTATTTGATTTTAATTAATTTTAATTAGTGAATTAATTAAATATTGTAATCTCTGTTAAACGAATGTGTTTCACTTCGGAGTTCACTAGAAGTTCAGTAGCACTTCCGTCGACCTAGATCGTCTGTGTACAGTAATGTGTTGTTTGACAAATTTATTAAATAGTTAAAACCTTCATGTACCTGTGGTGTAGTACTGGTAGTTTAGTTCTGTCTGTACTGGTCGTCAGATGATCTCAGTATTTTATTATACTGTTGGTTTGTCAAAACAGTATAATTGCACTGTTTGTAATTAAGTGAGCTAATTTGAGTTTACTTGGGCACCATATGGAATCGCAAGTTCTTATTCCATAAAAAGAATTTATTCAAATAATAAAAATAAATAAATTTACTTGACGTTAAATTATTTCTTTGATCTAGTAAATAAATAATTTATTTAATTATTTTCCTTATTGTTTGTTTATGTTTTTAAACTGTTGGCGCTTCACACGTTCAGGCCACCATCTTGATTGTTTGAGTACCTTTAAATCGCAACTCTTTTAATTGAGAAAAATAATTAATAACTGTTTCAATAGTTGTTGACAATGTTTGTTATTTGAACATTTACTTGTTTATTACTCACAAGGTGCTTATTTAGTTTCATACATTCGAATTAACAATACTAATTGATTACAATCTACCTGGCTTCAATTATTCCTAACCCAGAAGGTTGGCAATGATGACTATTGTTTTTGGTTTGTTTATTTACCAAAATATTTGTATCTCAAGGGTGAATTCTTTTAAACTACAGAATAAAATCCCTATGCCTTGATTTACGATGCTTTACAAGATTTGAAATAAAAATGTTAGACACTTTTAAAATATTTAAATTGATTTACGAAATGTTCGTTTAACCCCTACAAGATTGAGGTTAACTACGGTTAGTCTAGTACATGAATTATTATAGCGGAATCATATAATTCCTATAGAAAAACTATACACAGTGCTTATTACTTATGGTATTAAATGTTTTTACGTCAGTACAAGGGTGTATCATTTATTATACTAATCACATAATATTCGTACACTGTAATGATATATTGCACGGTACTCCCTGTATTATAATTGCTTGGATTATTTTTCAATTGCACTTTACGATCGGGTACACTGATCGTACACTTCACTTTCACTCGTATTAACGATTATTATTTCTTCAAACTGATACTGGGTTAGGTACTTCACCTAACCTTGTTCTTTAATACCGCACAACTAGTAAAAATGAATACTCCTTGTTGCGATGCACTTTTAAAGGTATTTACTTCTTCACTGCTTGTTGTTTAATTAGATTTGATGATATTTTCGATCTGTAGTCCTGTAGTAGCTAGGTTGCGACAATTAATTTTTGATGTAATTTTGTGATTGGCTAAAAATGACGTCATGATGCGGTCATTCTATTTTTAGCTATTACATTATTGTATTCAGCTTGAGTGTTGTCGTTGTTGATTGTATTCCTCGTAACCATCCAAAATTCACAAAATTTATTATATTTATGTTTATATCTCAGTTATATTAATTACAAAGTTGATTCTATTACTAGCATCGTATTGCTCATTCCTTTCTGGTTATTTTGATATGAATAGAGGCCAGTTTGGGTACATCTTTCATTCATTAAAATCTATCTTAAGGAAAGCCTAGCTTAAATATTGCATTGTTTTCAAACGTCTTCTGCTATATTTTTACAGCTTTTATCTTAATATTTTTTAACATTGACTCAACTTTCCTTAATTTCTATTTTGAACATAATAATCTTATTGAAATGACCATATTCTTATACAAAATTGCTGCATCCAGCTGAACATTAATAATCATTATAACATATTAGTTTATTATTATTTCAAGGCTTCTTTACTTCATTATTACTTATTCAACATTATTCTTAATTTCTATACTTATCATACTAGACATTGTATGGTGTCTTACACCTTCTTCATTATTATTATATTTATATTTTCCTATACTCTTTATCATATATGATTATGGTTTCATCATCTGTTTGGTCATCATTGTTTTGTCTAGCATTGCAAGTTTCTTTTCATTATGGACTCCACATAAGTAGTAGCGAGTCATTATTTGAGTGTTTATCATATTATATATTATTCATTGAGTTATCCTAATTCATCTTATGCCAGTCTCCTATTTTATACAATCCATAATAAGGTTTTGTTTACCTTTATTGAAATACATTTTTCTACAATCAATTACACTTTTATAACATTTTTAAAACACATATAGATTTTACATTGTTCACGATATTGATATTACATTATTATTAGAACATCTACAATTTGTTCTCTCATTATTTATTCTATTATCATGATTCATTATGCCTTAGCATACCCTTTTTTGAAGGTTGATCTAACATTGAGTCTACACTGTTAATCTTATTTGAATGGTTCATTTGTTACAATTTATGATTATCAATAATACATTTACTTTTGTTTGTCATTCAAATTAATACTTAGCAATTGCTCATCTAGTGTGCTGTTTACACTCTAATACATGTTATAAATATTATTTCTTTCACCTTATACTACTTATGGTGTTTTACTTTGTAGTTAATGGCTTGTTATGCTCACTTAAACATCTATTTGGGAACTAGTCTTTTGTCATTTCGTCTCTGTCAAATTGTCTTGTAACGGGGTGAATAGAGGGGTTTTTATTTTATTAAATTTGGGTTCATTTTATTAAATATTGTAAATTTAATTCCATCTGTGTGGCAAGTCCCCAGTTGAATCTAAAACGTAGTTCAAATAAAGAAACAGTACGCAATAGCTGTGGTAAAACAATTGGAAAGGAATGTCGTGTTGTCAACTGTAGCACAATTCTTAGAACTTTGCGGCTGTGGGACACCTGCGCTCAAACGCACTACACCAGCATGTGCGCAGATGATGCCAAGAAGCACAAAACCAAACATGGCTTGTAGGAGAATTTTGTCGTACATGTGCGTTTAAGACGGCGGATGTGAGTTTAAGTCCAGCCTACTTTGTGACGTCGGCCAGTGCACACCAAATATCATCCACGACTACAACACGAAAAAAACCATGTGTCGAATGTGTCACCGCTATGACTACCAAATAGAAGGCATTGCTTTCCGTCTTCTTCAACAAATAGATCGAGGAGTGGGGAACATATAGATGCTCGCAGTCCACCACCAATTTCAACCGGGGCAGGTTGCTCGGCAACCCGGGCTCAAAAAGTAACTTTTAAACATCAAATTACAGTGAGTGCTGTTTAACCGAAATTCAATAGTGAAATCCGTTTTACGGCAGAATGAATTAATAACTTATTTTTGGACAAAGTAACGGAGTTTGAAAGTGATGCAACGCAAAGACGGGGAGATGCCAACTTGCCGGCAGGGTAGATAATCACATTTTAATGGGGTTTTGTTAATAACGGGGTAAATTTTAAATTAGTGTGAATGTTGTGAGTGAGCAGACTGGGCTGTCTGTCTTAAAATAAGGTAAGATGTTAGAGTAATATTATAATTGTAATTGTCGTAATCATGGAGTGAATCACAGAAAAAATATTATGCATTTATTTCATTTTCTAATTTTGGAGAAATAGTCTGACATGAAGTTTTAAAAGTTAAAGAATAAAATTTAATTAATTTCTCTTCACCAAAAAATGAGTTGCGTAAGTTATTCACATAACCTGTAAACCATGCTTGCATTCTAACGCTCGTGTGACGAGACCCTGGTGGAAAACAGTTTAGAAGGTACGTGAAAATTAAATAAATTCATGTATTTGTAGTAACAGATAAAACTTCACAGTTGGTGCCCGAACAGGGACAGTTTTTGTAAATTAAAATTTAAATAGAAAAACCACATCTACAAGTAAAATGCAAGTTTGATTTGAAGGTTAAATAACGGTACGCAAAAATTACGTAAAGTACCCAAGACAATGAGTTAAGATTAGATCAAATATAAGATGTTGTAGATGTAAGTCCAAGAGCAGTATAACAAAAATCAGTAAATTTACAATTTAAAATGGCAGATAACGAAAGCAATATAAATGAAACGACTAGTGTCGAAAATTTAGATGAGTCAAATATTATGAATAATTTTGAGATACATTCGACTCCAAGTGCGAGTCAAGATAAAATAGAAATAAATGTAACAGATCGAAGCAATGTAACTGAAGATTCGGGCGTGCAATTAACCCCGACTTCAACAAAATGTAACAGTCAATTTAATAATGATGTAATGAATATGTTGCAATTAATCTTAGAGCAAAATAGTAATTTTGACACCAGATTTGACGTACAGAATAACAAATTTAACGAATTAAATAAACGTTTTGATAATAATGATATAAAATTGGATGAACAGAGCAGAAAGTTCAACGAGCTTAAAATCGATATTAATGAAGTAAAAATTAAATGCGAAAGTAGTTGTAACGAATTGAAACAAGATATTGAGAAAATAGTAGAGTCAGTAGGAGAACAGAGTAAAAGTAAAAATAATAATGATAATAAACAAGTAACTAGTGAGAAAAATAATGTCGAAAATGAGAATATAATTAAAAATGTGGTATTAGAGAATAAGGTAATAAATGATAACAATGATATTGAAAATGGTAATGTAATTGAAAAGATGGTATCAGAGAGTGATACATTGAAAATAGATAGTGAAATAGTAAGTGAGAGAGAGAGAATAATAGGTTGCAATGGAGTAGTAATTAGTGTTGATGAATTAGAGAATGAATGGAAAGAGAGAGTAGATGAATATGTCGGGCAGAGGGTAAATTTTCCCCATATGTATGATGAACCAGGGTGTTCACAAGTGTTATTGTTGCAGGCCAAGAGACCCTTATTAATGGAAGATTTGAGTTGTTTCCCTTTTTTGTATAAGTTTGTACCCTCTGTGTGGAATGGTGTTGAAAGTGTGAGATGGTGTTATGATGAGAGAGAGTTAGATGTAGAGTTATGTATTGATAGAGGGATAGAATTATATAAATTAAAGAGAGATTATAATGAGTTGAAAGAGATGTTAAATGATATGAAATACTTACCTGTTAAAATAGAGAGTGAAGATTATTTTGATGATACATGTTTAAATAATAATAATTTACCTTATGATGAAAAAATAACTGACCCGATATTGAATATAATTACTAATGGAGACTGGACAGAAATAAATAACGTTGACTTGGTTTATGATTATTGTGATAAAATGAATGAACTAAAATTTTATGGTTATTACACACAGGATAGCCATATGTGAAATGTAAATAAAATTGAAAATTGTTATGTGAAACCCAGACTAATTTTTGATGATGGAGGCTGAACATAAATTCATAAATGGACAATTTTAAATATTTTGGTTTATGGTTCTGACCTGGCAGACTTGGACAATGAAGTGTGATAAATTGAATACTAATGATGAAGAATTGTAAATAAATGGTTAGTGAAATTAATTGTGTGTATTGTAAAATGTTAGGTAAACAATGTGTGTATGTAATGGTAATTGTTGTGAGAATAACAATATTAATATTTTGCAGTCTAAATAAATAACAAAAATAATTTTGAAGAAGATAATAAATAAATTGTAATTATTGTAATTGGTGAGAGTAATTAAAATGTTATGTGTTTCAATAATTAATTTAATTAAACTAATTTGAAATGTTTAAATATTTTTGATTGATTTAAATGTTATATAATTGAATTGTTCTAACAAGTTTAAATTATTTTATGAGATGTGAAGTTGATAGTAATTAATAAATAAATGATAAATTGTTTTGTATGAAATAACACTGTTGTTAAATGTTTCAGAGGTTACGTGGAAGTATTGGTGTGTGTGGTGTGTATATTTTGTGTTTATTCCCGTAGGTGAATAATGTACTGTAAGTATAAATTTTATAACACAAGTCAGAGAGAATAAAATGTTTACAGGCGTTTAACGCAATAATGATAAAATAATTTGAGATAATTGTGCTGAATAGAAACTCATTAAAAAATAATAATAACTGAAAGGTAAGGTAAAATAAATGTTAATAATAAATTTGAAAATTTTAAGGAATCTAATTGTAGAAAGTGATGAATGATTTAAATGATGATGGATAAAAGAGTTAATGAAAATTTCAAATTATGTTTTATATAAAGTTTTAGTTTAGTTAGTAGTGTGCTATCGCTGTGGTGGCATGTGCCACAGTAGATAGTGGAAAGTGTTGGGGGTAATAGAGAGTGTTACCCCCACTGGAGGCGAAAATGGCGAAAATGCACGGCACACCCTTTTATACAACTTTATATTGTATACTGATAGATTTTTCGTGCCGTGCAGATTAATGATGATTGTAACATGCCTGAAAGTAAAGTTGATTTCCCCGACTTTTCAGGCGATTACTGCCTTACCAGCACTAATCGTGGTTTTGGCTAGCGGTCAGCTATGGCCATAAATTAAGTCCCTTGCTTGACCATAGCTGGCTTGAAATTGGTTGATATTAGAAATTAATGGGGGGTGAAACTAGGGGAAATCCCGGAAACTATGGAACAGCGGCTGCCACTCTGTTCGAGGAGGAACAGCAAAGCCAGGTGGTAGACCCGCATTAAGGGCGCATAATTATATAACAAAGATATGTTGATGTCTAAATAGTTCAAATGTAACGCTGAAGCAAGGACAAGGAGATGTGAAATTCCTCCAACTATGCCGTCCTTGTGGACGCACATGGGCGCCACAGTCCAACAGAAAAAAACAATAGTGTGTGTGGTTGGGGGGTTGCTCAGGTGAGCAACAAATTAAAATTTCATAACTCAAAGATGATAACTCGCTCTGGCACCAATTAAATGCTTGTACTATGATTTGATAAATAGATGTTTGTATGTTTATTCTGTCACATAAATGTATTATTTTATTATGTTAGAGATAAGTGTTGATAAAATGTGTAATTTGTATAATTTTGAAATGTGTTTGTAGTAAGGTCATTCACCTTGCTAAGAAAGTCAGCTGATCCGCTGTAGAATGTCACTTATAAATGTTTGTAAATTTCCAAGGTAATCAATGCTTGAATATAATGTTTTTAATGTGTTAAAGATTTCATTTTAATGATGAAAATAATTTGATATAGTTGAGAATTTTAAATGATTTGAAAAAGGTAGATCTTGGGTGATTAATATTTTGTTGGGACATGTAGATCAGTCCATGTTAAGTTTAAAGAGGTAATAGAGAGAATAATATTGTTATGAATTAATGTAATGTAGAATTTGAGAAGTATTGATAGTGACACAGTAGCTATGGGGAATATATGTAGAGTTTTGATTGATATATTGAGGTAATAAGTAAATGATGATATTTTGTTGTAGTTGATGTGGTGTAATGAGAATGGTAATTATAGCTGATGGGAATTTTGTAAAAGGGGATAGTGTAGTGTAGGAGTCCGCAACAAAAGGGTTGGGATGGGAAGGGACCGTTTAGCGCCGGAAAGGGTTGCCTTAGGTAGAATCCAGGGACCAAAATAAGGGAATGAGCTTTGGGGGGGGGGGGAACACACATCCTGAGTACAAAGGGTTAGAGAGTATTTTTTTTTATATATAAGAGTAGAAGTGATGCGAATTGAGTTGAGTAGTAAGTTGGGTTTAGATAGTGTTTGATAGATGTTTTTGATAGAGATGGGTGTCATGTTAGTTAAAGCTGTTAGTGATATTAGAGTCAAAGGGATTAAGACTATATATATATATATAAATGCCAAGTTGTAAATCACGTTAGTATAAATAATTAAATCACCCAAACTAATGGAGATTGAGAATAGTAAAGAAAAGAGAGTCATAGTAAACATATAGAATTTTAATTGAAACAAGTGACAAACTTTAAGAGAATTTGAGAATAAAGTAAAGTTGTAAAAATGTAATTTTGAGTAATTTAAATGTCAATTTCATTGTTAATTATAACAATACTATTTTAATTTTTAATGTTTTATTTTATTATATTTTATGGTGTTGGAAGATAGAATCTTTAAAAGATGTTTAATACATTTTCTGATGTAGCTTATGTATGACTTGTGTAGGTCAAGGTTGTTGACTTGACCCAGTTTGATCAGCTGATGGGTGATGTTCTATACTAGACCCGTTTTGGCAAGGAAGTAATGCCAATTTTGCTGTTTAAATTGATTTAAACAATTTTAAAATTTTGAATGTTGAGAAAAATATATTTTAATAAATTAAAATTTTTTTTGGAAAAAAAATTTGATTTTGTGCCTGCCATCTAATTGATGTTTTGAATTTTGATTATATTATTGTTTGTGTGTATTAATAGTGTTATTGAATTATATTGTTTAGGATATATGTATAAGCAACTGTTAGGATAAGGAAGTTCATGTTTCTAACAAATGTTCCATTTATTTGTTTTCTAAGTATTAATAGTAACGAAGAGAATTAATTACTTCTGATAAAAGATTTTATTTTTGATTTTAAAGAAAATAGCTGTTTGATTTTAACTTAAATAAATTTTTGAAGGTAAGAATGAAATTTTGGCTAGGATGTAGTTATAAGTGTGTGTACGAGCCCAGTAACTGCTAAAGGCAGCCCAGTGTGCATGATAAGGGGTAACATATCGGTTGAGGATCTGGCATGATATAAGACTAGGGATTTGGATTGTGGGGTGGCATGATAGAAGGTGAGGTGCGCTGTGGTGCGAGTCTGTTCGATTTTATGGTGTTGGGATCTCGTATAGAGAAGTCCAGTAATCTCGTTCAGATGCGGCCATAGTCGCCGAGCCAGGGGGGTTGTTTACCCATGAAGTATAAGAACAAATTGGGGGCTGTTGGCACCATATCCTCACCGGTCCTCTTAGGGGTTTAGCAATGAGATTTCTTCTGTTTCGGCAGAAGATATCTCATTGGGGGGGGTATTGTAACGGGGTGAATAGAGGGTTTTTATTTTATTAAATTTGGGTTCATTTTATTAAATATTGTAAATTTATTTCCATCTGTGTGGCAAGTCGCCAGTTGAATCTAAAACGTAGTTCAAACAAAGAAACAGTACGCAATAGCTGTGGTGAAACAATTGGAAAGGAATGTCGTGTTGTCAACTGTAGCACAATTCTTAGAACTTTGCGGCTGTGGGACACCTGCGCTCAAACGCACTACACCAGCATGTGCGCAGATGACGCCAAGAAGCACAAAACCAAACATGGCTTGTAGGAGAATTTTGTCGTACATGTGCGTTTAAGACGGCGGATGTGAGTTTAAGTCCAGCCTACTTTGTGACGTCGGCCAGTGCACACCAAATATCATCCATGACTACAACACGAAAAAACCATGTGTCGAATGTGTCACCGCTATGACTACCAAATAGAAGGCATTGCTTTCCGTCTTCTTCAACAAATAGATCGAGGAGTGGGGAACATATAGATGCTCGCAGTCCACCACCAATTTCAACCGGGGCAGGTTGCTCAGCAACCCGGGCTCAAAAAGTAACTTTTAAACATCAAATTACAGTGAGTGCTGTTTAACCGAAATTCAATAGTGAAATCCGTTATACGGCAGAATGAATTAATAACTTATTTTTGGACAAAGTAACGGAGTTTGAAAGTGATGCAACGCAAAGACGGGGAGACGCCAACTTGCCGGCAGGGCAGATAATCACATTTTAATGGGGTTTTGTTAATAACGGGGTAAATTTTAAATTAGTGTGAATGTTGTGAGTGAGCAGACTGGGCTGTCTGTCTTAAAATAAGGCAAGATGTTAGAGTAATATTATAATTGTAATTGTCGTAATCATGGAGTGAATCACAGAAAAAATATTATGCATTTATTTCATTTTCTTATTTTGGAGAAATAGTCTGACATGAAGTTTTAAAAGTTAAAGAATACAATTTAATTAATTTCTCTTCACCAAAAAATGAGTTGCGTAAGTTATTCACATAACCTGTAAACCATGCTTGCATTCTAATGTTCGTGTGACGAGACCCTGGTGGAAAACAGTTTAGAAGGTAGGTGAAAATTAAATAAATTCATGTATTTGTATTTGTAGTAATAGATAAAACTTCACAGTCTGGTTAGGTTGTATTATCTTCACTCTTCTGGTTGTTTTAAGAGTATGGAACGTTTTGTGACATTTCAATACGTATTATTTGTTTCGCACTAGATTTTGCACACGTGAGCGTCTTTATATTATTAACAATGTGGCGTAATTTGTTATGTCATATCTAATGCGCACTTACCATAATTTAAATAAATTACTTCTTTAATTCACATTAATTCAGGGGTGACGCTATGCCGGATTCAACTGGCTTACGCTCACACACATAAAATACACTGTAACACACTCTCAGTTTGTGTGTGGTGTGATATTCCAGTACCGACCTGTACGTTCGGTGTCCCCTTCGCTGGTTTCAATACCCATTTTTTTTTTTAAATACTGACAATATTAATCTTAGTACGTAGGCTTTCACGGCCGGTGTCATTATGATTAACTAAAGCTTCCGGGTGTTGCTTGTTCCCAATTCATTGGGAGACGTGTTCGGCGTGTCATCTATTTGAACACATTTTTTGCTACTGAAGATGGCCACCGGTGGTGTGACCAAAACGTTTGGCTACAGTATATCAAGCACTCGACCACGGCCCTTCAGCCCGGAAGTTTTAGTTAATCATACTGACAATACTCGTTATTTATTCTAATTTAGCAGTTATTTTTAACTAACTGCAACAATGCACAGTAACGTACGCAGACGTACTGTTGCAATACATTTCTATACTTTCAAAATGTTATGCCAAAATGACAGAGAACAGTATTAACAATATTCTAAAAATTAATTTTAAGACACTTATTTTTGGAAGAAAAATTAAGAAACCAGAAAGCCTACACCTATACCAAATTTAACCTAGCAAGATACGTAGGAAAACATACTTTTACTCAGCATCTTTCTAAAGAAATTCACAATAACTTCAAGTGGATTTCTGGATGTGAACATTAACCGTTTGTTTTGTTTCCTGTATGTTCTTTCTCGTTTTGATGGAACAGACAAAACATGGTCAGTGTTAGGCTTTATGGACGTAAAAGTCAGAGGGCAAGGAAGTACAAAGTTTCTGTACATCATTTAAATTTCTGTACTGAATTAGCTTTATTAGGTTCAACAAATACAGCCATTCAAGTAGATTTAATGCACAGGCAAAATATTATGCATAACAAGCAGATAGCTAAAAATTGGTACACATTAAAGACAACAATTAGTTTTGTGGAATGCTGAAAGTTAGCTTTAAGTGGGGCCAATGAAAACAGGATTATCACAACTGTGGAGTTTTTTGAGAATTAACTGATTTTTTGGGATACAATTTTGAAAGAACGTTTAAACAATGCAACAGCTGTTAAAGGTACATCTCAGACTGTGCAAAATAAAATTCTAGACAGAATGTTTGACATACGTGGAGAAGAAATTAAAGACCAAATAAATGTATCTATTTGTTGCTGATGAAGGAAAGTAGTAAGTTGTTGTTAGCAAAAGTGTATTGCAACACACAGGGGTGCCCACAGGGGGGGGATCATAGCACAAGTTGCGCACTGAGAAATTTTGGGGGGGATTTTTTCAAGAATAACATTTTAAATCCAAGATTGATGGAAATTTTTACCGTGTTTGTGCAACAAACTAAGCTATTAGTAAAAAACTAAAGCAATTGCATATCTTTATGATTGTTTTAACGAACTGGCGGCATAAATGTCTCTACCAGTACAACTAGTAGTAAATTTTGTTTTGGAATTTGGAAAACTGACCCTGGCAGCCTGCAGCAACATCCTGTCAATGAGCCAGAGAGTACGTGAATAATAAATCGTTAATGTAAAAATGTGTGCGTGTGCTAGGCTTGTAGACTGGCGGGCAGTGGGGGGGGACTTTTCAATTGGGGGGAGTGCTGAGACTTTTGGGGGGATTTGCGCATTAGGCCTTGGGGGGAATGGGCACCCCTGGCAACACACATAAAACTTTGTATCATTTCTCAGTTTATTTACCTATACCACAATTGGCTCCAGTAACAACAATTGTTTTTCCTGACAAGTCTCGACCATGTAGCACTTGCAATGCTGTACTTGATGCATCAAAGCGCTGACGTATATCCAGTGGAAACTCTTTTTCTTCAACTGCAAATGCTAACCTAGGATCAGTGTACGTCGTTCGTTTGTTTTCATGATCAACAAACAGAATCTTCCCATCATCTTCTACCACTTTCTCCCATCCAAATGGTAGTTCTAAAACAAATAAATTCAGATACAAAAACAAATTATTAAATGTCAACAGGTTCAAACTGTAATAGAATGGATACTCAAAAAAAAGATTATTTAATGCATACCCTGGGAAAAACTTTTAAATGTGCAAATTTGTACTCTTGGTACAACTCTTATGTGTCCTCACCACAACTGATTCTCTTCAGTCTTAATTAAAACTATAAATTTACTTAAACACCTACCTCCTGAGACTTTTTTCTTCTTTCCAGTTCGAGGATGTGTCCACTGAGTGCCCTTTGTAACGTGACTGAAACCAGAAACATGTATATAAGTTATCTGCGAATGTTTAGATAATGTGTTTATACCAGTGGCATAACTAGGAGCTGCTCCTGGAGGGGAGATGAGACTAATGGACCCCCTCCCCATTTTACTCAGGCCAAATGAGAAAGTCAGGATTCTCCCCATATAATTTTATAAATACATTTTATAAATTCCATAGCGAGTAGAAGAGAAAGTGAGATCACTTAGCTAGTTATTGTGGTTTGCCGCAACGTGGTGCTAGCATCGCCAGCTGTTGTGTACACGAGCATGAAGCACGCAGATAAGTTTTAATACAAACACAATTCTACTTATTTGAAACTGTCATGAAATATTTTTACATGTTGTAACAATTAAAATTATATTTACAATACACTGGAATGCGTACAAATACAAAAGGATATAAGATTTAAACAATGTACTCACCCTAGGATGAGAGCAGTTCGAAACCTTTGAAAATTTCTGAGAGGATTTAGCCGATTTTGTACTGGCTTTAGTCATTTCTCTACGTATTTCCTTCGTACAGAAAAATAATCGGCACAGGATATATTTGAAAATTAGCTTGCATACAATGTCTAGTGTGTGTTCTCAGCAACATCCTATGTTGTCCATTGCGGACACATTAATTTCTTTGATTTCATCCAAACATTTATAAAAAATATTCCCCCACATACTGTTTGGTGAACTAAGTTCTATTGTAACGGTTGTTTCTGCTTGCAATAGTACATGATAAACACCATTTGAAGGGTGCGTTAAATGAGATGTTTCTTTGATAGTTCCGTATTCTTTTATTTTTGTCCACACAGTAGCAGGTTAGGAGGACGATACTACATTTAATATTACTTATTTTCCCATAGATTCCTAAGTTCGTCCACGCCTTTGTATTAGATTGACTACCATCTGATGTAAATCCAATTATTCTTATACCTCGCTGCTCTAACTGCAAGATAATCTGTATCAGAATTTTTGCCAGAATATCACCCGAGGTTGCATTCCTGCTTGCGTACACTGCTACAGGCTGTACTCAGTTAAATAACAGAGGCACGAACATGAATACCTGGGCATGGTTCGCCAGAGAAGTTTTCATGTCCTCCATATGTGTATAATCACCAAAGTCTACAAAACCATCAACTTTTACAGAGGTTGCATTAAAGTGAATTTCCTCCCTTCGCTTCACTTTGTCGAATATTACTACTCCGAGACATCTATTTTCATCATTTTTTTCTCATACAACCTCTGATATGGCATTTACAGCATTAGTGTTTACCCCATTTGGGCATTTCAAACCTTTACACAGTCTCTTCAGGTGCCTTTCTGACAGAAATGGCAATAAATCATGTTGCAAGTGTTGTCTGTATCCCTTTGGGGACTTGATTTTAAGCAGCAAACTTTCCAGAATTAGCTCATTACATTACTTCATTCTTTTGGTATTTGACAAATTAGACTTTTTAATCTACACTCATGTTCTTCATTTTACTTAAATTCTTCATCCCTCTTTCATATGAGTCACATTCCTTCCTGGCAAGTTTCTTTTCTAGTAGAGCAACTTTTGCTTTCTCTCAATGCAGTTTATTCTTAGTTCGTATCAAAGTAAGTATTAGATTTTGTATTACCCATTTCAGCACCATGATTTGGTTTTGTTTATCCAATTGATCATCTTGGTGTGTTCTAGTCTGGGGGTGGTCTGAACTCACTGTTTTTGTCACAGAATAGTTTGTCGAATTGCTTTTTTCTTGGCCTGTTTGTACTTGCTGTATTTGCCTTCTTTCGGGTGACTTTCGGAGTTTTAGAGGTTTTGTCAAATATGTAGCCAAATTCGGAAAGATGTGAGGTACCGCGCCAGGTTTTAAGCTCCATCTCATTCTTGGAATTTCGACCATTTTATTATTTACAACAAATGAATCTACTTTCAAAATCAAATCATCAGAAAAATGTACTTGACAGATATAAGATTTATGGGTAAGACATTTGTCCTTCCTGGGAATTGCCCTCGCCCACTTTGCAAACTGATCTTCATCCCTGGGAGGTCTAAAGAAATAATTTCCTTTGTAAGAATCTTTTCCATATCCATTCCTACATCCAGGTACAAAATAGGACGGCATTTCTATTATATATTTTAACACACACCGTCTATATAACTGCACTACTACATAAATTTTTTACACGAACTCTTGACTGAAACTGAAAACTACCCGTATATGAAAAATAACACACACAAATCATTACTAATAATCATTCACACATTCTGAGAATTTCTAATATACATTATCACACGTTTATTACTCAGAGTGTTTGTAAATCACTCAAACCTATAATTAATTGCAACTGGACACAATATAAGTAATAAGATGCACAAACACAATTTTAACAACACATAAAACACAGCTCTTTTTTGCACATAGCTAATAGCAGTGACGGCGATAAGGCTCCCACAGACCTCGCGGCGTGGGGGGGGGCCTGACCCTCTGGGGGGCCCCGCCCCCTGGCCCCTAGAAAAAAATATGAAACGAGCTATAATAGGAAAAAAAGTTTTAATGGGATCCGACTACCGGTAAATTTGTATTTAAAATACGAAATATATGTTTTATTTAAGTGTATAGACATGCAAAAAAAACTATGTTTTCCGAAATGACATTACTGTTTGTAGTTTGTAAGCGAAGCTTATCTTATCTCTTGTGGTGCCCGTACGTCCGGTGCGATGAGTCACTCGGCACTGAGGAGACGTAAACAAACACAACACAATGTAGTTCAGTACTCAGTAGTGCGTCGCATCTCCTGCGCGATAGTACTGTATTGCATTCATTTCGTAATTTAGTGCCGTTTAAGTTTAATGACTTAATATTTGATTTTAGTTTTTGTATTCTGTGTAGAGTTAGAGTGTTAGAGACAGAGTTTATAAAATGGAAAATAAGCGTGAATATTTAAGTGGCGCTAAGAAAAGGAAACTGCAAAAACAACGAGAAGAATCTAAAAGTAAACTTTCAAAACTCGACCAGTTTTTAAAAAAATCATCAAAATGTGAAGTTGAACAACCCAAACCCGGGCCAAGTGCAAGTAATGAAAAAGAAACAAAAATCGGACTTGAAGTTGATTGTGACAGTGACAATACACCTGATTTAAACATTAGTCCGTCGGATACAAGTGATACAACTACGGAAACAAATAAGCAACTGCAACATGAACAAGAAGAACAACTTCTAGGCATTGAATGTGTTCGCCAGTCCAAAAACATACCTGGACCAGAAAATCAGTTTGAACCAACTGAAGTTGTAAGTAATCACGCAAATAAAACTAGTTTAGCAGGCCCTTCCGATCCAAACTGCCAAAGTTTTGAGACAGATATTGCATTCTATAAAAATCAAGCTACAATGACAGATGAGGTGAAAAAGTTAATAACGTTAAGTGAACCTTGTCAACCAAAGAGTCCTTTCCCGAAGGATTCCGTTTCTAAGCGGTCTTTCAGTACAGCATATTATTCTTTCAAAACTGCAGCAGGCCAAATTGTTCACAGGTTTTGGCTTTGTTACTCTCGTAATCTAGATGGAGTCTATTGTTTACCATGTTGGCTTTTCAGCCAAAGTGCTGATGCCCAAAGCTGGCGTGAAGGCGATATTAGAGATTGGAAAGGTCTCAGTAAAAAAATTAAAGTTCATGAAAGTAGCAATGCTCATTTACAATCTTGTCTCACGTATGCCACTTGGAAAAAGAGTAAAACGGTAGCTGATCAAATTTCCGATGAGCGGAAAAAATGGAAAGATATTTTCATACAGATTGTGGATGTCATTCGAACCATGGCACTGTGTTCATTGCCGTTTCATGGCCATAGAGAATCATTAATAAAAATTAAAATTAAACCCCCGCTCAACACTCCGTTAAGGATCAAGGCGTACCGCACGGCTTTCTGTGTTAGTGTGACGGTGTATGGCTAGTACTACGCGCCACCAGCCGCTAGTTGCGGTATTCACAGCCAGGAGGCGGCACTGTTATCTCAGCGCCTACTCAGTTTGCCTCACGATGCTGAGTGCATGCCGTACGGAACCTCCGCCGGGAATTGAACCCGGGACCACGAGCGCATCAATCGCCCGCGTTAGCCACTAGACCACCTGGAGGCTCATAGAGAATCATTACATGAAATAAATCCTGAAAGTGGAAATTTTTTGAACATACTATCTTTAGTTTCTCGCTACGATTCTCTTTTTAGTGCACACTTAGAAAATGAAAAAACCAGATCAAAATACCTCCACCATGACATTCAAAATGAAATCATTAATTTGCTAGGAAAATCAGTATTGACTGCCTTATTAAAACAGATTCACTCGTCTCCTTTTTTTCTATAATTATTGATAGCACACAAGACATTTCTAAGATTGACCAAATGAGTGTTGTAATCTGATACATTAACATAGTAGAAGAATCTCCTGGCAATTATAAAACTGTGATTAGTGAGTCCTTTTTGGGATTTCAAGAAATAAAGGATCCCAACAGTGAGGGGTTTCAAAGTAAGATTTTAGACTTTTTGAAAACAAATGAAATTGACATTAGTAAGTGTAGAGGTCACGGTTATGATGGTGCAGCAACAATGAGTGGGAAATACTCTGGGTTACAGAAAAGAATTATGGATATAGTCCCAAACGCGGATTACGTACACTGTGCTGCACATAACCTGAACTTGGTGATCAATGATTCAGTATCAAATATTTCTGAAATAAGACAATTTTATGACATAGTTAAGAAAACTTATGTGTTTTTCAGTGAAAGCTTACATAGATGGCAAGAACTTAACACTGCCGTTAAAGAAGACAGCTCTGCTAAAAATCTAACTTTAAAAAAGCTATGTCCAACAAGGTTGCTAACTTTTATTTTTTACTCATTTTTAAATTGTGCCTGTTCGGGCGAAACATTTGTTTACTTAACTCTTTTTACTTTTATATTTTTCGTTAACATTTTACACTGTTTACACTTTGTTTGTTCGGGTAGTCGCCATGTTGTTGTTACCAACATAATATTTACTTACGGGTCCAGGATTCTATAAACGAGTGAAGAAACACAATGGTTGTAGAGAAATAATAGACTTTGATTGCATTAGATAAAACTTGTGTTTATTAATTATCTGAATGTTTCATATTTTAATAACAAAATGGAATCATTCTCCTTCCACGCAAAATCCAATATGGCTGCGATACATTTCCTGTACATCAGCCTTTATGCATGATACATTTACGCAATATATATTTTGACTTCAAATTACTCTTGTTACATATTGAAGTAAATACAGCCAATTACTGCTGTTTTACTAATTCAAATTACTTACTTATTTAAAATCACATAACGTAAACCAATGCTTTGTGATTCATTCAGATAGGTACCTGTGCTCACTCACTCATACCCTCACACATACTATTTTACATGGTACATTTTATATCTTTTGATTGAGCTCAACATTAATAAGGGTTTGTAGTTTAAATTTTGTGAAAATGTCTACTTTCCTGCTTTGCTGTATCGAAGATCGAGTCAAGCGTCACTCATGTTTAAGCTGTTACTCTGCCGAACTATTAAATTTTTCTTTTTGTAACTGCACTCACTGTCTCTACTTTACACTTTATACTTTTAGATCTCAAACAGATTTAAATTCACATTTTTGGTTACATCGCTGGCCAGCAATTTAGGTAACGTGCAAGTCGCACGAAAGATGGTAGTAGACTGAGAACGACAGTATGCCACTCATTTCTGATGTGGAGAGGGGTTTTAGGGTTTTACGTCATCAATTCTATTGTGTTTGGTGATGACGTCTTAGTCTTTTAAGGCACAGCAATTACGTACGGCATTCTTTACGTGACGTTTTCACAGGATCGGCCGGTTGTTTTGGCAAAATCGCTGTCGTTCTGCACGTCACGACACCGACCTTGATGCAAACCCTGCACTGCTTACTACACCGTTTCACACTTTAGAAAACTTTACCCTCACACATACTAATTTTTAATTTACAATAAAATTTATACCTGTTATTTATATGGTTTTCCCAAAACACTATAGGGACATATTTGTACCATCACAAGACCCCCTCAATGAGAGGTTTTATGACGAAGCATAAAAACTCTCATTGACACATTCATACTTTCTAAAGGGATCAGCCAGGATATGTTGCCACAACCCCCTGTATTGTTTATATAAAAAGAATATCGATAACTTACCCCTTGGTCCAGTGATTGTGACAGCACCTGCATGACCTTACTGGAGTTCTCTTTCGAGATCCCAACACCGCAAGGCCAGTCAGGCACTTGACGCTCCTGCTCTGACGCGCTGGTCAGCTCAGGACCGCTGCCACAGCATCACCAAACTCTGAAACATCGAATAAAAAATCAAATAGTGGCCTTGTATAATACCATATCACTAACTGATCTGTTTCCCCTTAGCTGCGTACTGGTTTACGTTAATAAGCACTGGTTTTTTCCTTAACACCTAACACATATAATACATATATGAACACAAGATTTATTATATAGATGTACCCTTCTCTTATTTCACTCCAAAATATTTATGAAAATTTCAATTCCAATCGATAATATTTAACTCTTTTCCATTTCACAAGAAGAAATATAAATCTTTACACTAATGCAATAGTATTTAAAACAATTACTTAAATTTACGAGAACAAACAAAACAACTCATTTATATAATTTGTATATAGAACAAAACACAAGTTCACTACTTCAGAACAATCTATCTATTTAAAAATTATTAATCATCTTTCATGATCCTAGTACTTCTTACTTTACAAAATCATAATTATCTTTTATGATCAATCTCATCAACATTATATATTTAATATTCATTAAAACGTCACTACCAATCTAGTAACCTCCTTCCACACACACTATGGCCCCCCCTGGACTGTAGCGCCCAGTTGCTTCCACAAGGACTGAAGTTAGGGAGGAATTTTGTCATCTCCTGTCCTTGCTTCGGCCTTACATTTTTAAAACTCCAGACATAATAATGTCTGATTACATAGTTATAACCTTAAGACGGGTCTATCACCTTTTTTTACTGTTCCTACTCGAACAAGGTGATAGCCGCTGTTCCATAGTTCCGGGGATTTCCCCTAAGTCACCCCCCGTTAATTTCAATTTTCACCAATTTCAAGGGCAACCAACCATGGTCAGTTTTACAATTTCTGCTCACAGCTGGTTGTCGTCCAAAACCACGATTACTGCTGGTAAAACAGTAATCGCCCGAAAAGGCGGGGAAATCTTCTTTCATTAGCATGTTTACACTTCGTCATTTGTATACACTGTACGATAATAATTGATATATAATATAATATTATATAAAGTAGTTGTACAGTGTATTTTACGCCCAATTTAGGCCTCCGATGATGGTAACGTACCTTGATGTTACTCATCAACACTCACCGCTATCTACAGTGACACATGCCGCCACTGTAATAGCCTACTTATATCTACACTTATGTCCTTCTGCATTTGCTATTACTACATTCCACAATTGATTTTCTCTTCGAATGGCACCAAACAAACCCCCAAAATCACCCACTAACCTTGCATAATAACATAATAAACATTAACCTTGAGCATTAACATTGCTACATTTAACTAAACAATTCACCCTTAAATACTTTGTATAGAAAATTATAAACATTACAACTTGAACTTTCTATTAACTCTTTTTGTTTATACTCTTAATCATTTATCATTTACTACCATTAAATTCTCCACAAATTCAAACCTATTATCAACCTTCATTTTACATCACATTTCATTTATTATTACATTTCCACTGTGAATTTTCTTTTATTTAACATTTTGATCATCAATTAGTTTGGGTGATTCCCCGTCATTCACTATAATTTGATTTATTAAATGGGCATTTATACATATAACCTTACTCCCTTCCCACTAACATATTTGCATAGGGTGACACCAATCTCTCAATAATAACCCCCTTCAACAATAATTCCACTTAAATAATTTTCCTCTTAAAATAAAATATCTGATACCCTCTTTGTAACTAGGATGCATGTTCCCTAACTGGCAATTCCATTCATATCCTTTTTCCCTTCCCATAATCTAGGCAAACACTCTTCAACCCTTCTCAATTACCTGCCCAACGACGCATGTTGATCACTCCCTACAACATCGCCCTTACCTACAAAATATCACCATCTACTATTTACTCACCATTTACATTACTCACTTTCTCTACATATATGCATTCCCACTACTGTGTCCCTACTACTACCCTGTTTCTGTATTATTTTATTCCCAAATTCTTATTTTATCTAACACCCATTAAAATTAACTTTGATTGACTCAAATGCCTTATTGAAATACTCATCATTACCCAAACATTTTACAACATTTCACCTTAATATGATCACCGAAAACTACATTAGAAAATTCATCACTTACCTCATAATAACAATGGAACTCAACACCTAAACATGTTGTATGTTTAATCATTTACTATTCATTATAGAACCTAAATCTCAGAAAATCATTTATACAACATCATAACATTAATTAATTAATTACTCTTCAATTATTTAATTCAATCAGTTTAAAATTTCACAATTATTCTCATCACTTATTTAGTCTGAACAAACTGTTATAATTATTATTAAATCAATTCCTATTACCTACATACATTGTTTACATAACATAAAGAATACACCCTAATGCAATACACAAATACATATGACAATAACACACAAAAATATACAATCCAAATTGTTATCTGTTATCAATTACCATAAATCACTCCATAATACAATCCATGTCGAAACCACACTATTCACATAATTAAATGTTCATAAACAATACAACAATTACCCTCCATCATCGAATAACAATCTGATCTTACATCTACACAAATCATTTTTTATTAGATACATTCTATGATTACTATTAACATAATGATTATTTAATTTTTCATATCTTTCCACAATATCATTGTAATTAATGGGATTATTCCATATCATTATATCATATAACTGGTCACGATCGAGTATAGTCATGTCGCCTTTAGTATAATCTGTCACCACCAGGTAAGTTATAAATTCATCATCAATAACATCATCATCTGCTGTATCAGCTTCAACACAAGGTAAGATTTCAATATAATTCTCCACTCTCTCTATACCTAACCTTTTTACTGATTCTTTATAATTTCTATTCCCCTTAAATAATTCTATATCCTCATCAACACACAACTCTCTTTCTAAATATCTCTCATCATAACTCCATATCACACTTTCTCTACTAAACCATGCAGAAGGTACTACACTAAAACACCTCCTGGCTTTTCCAGGAACCTCATTAAAATTCAAAGGACAATTTGAAGACACCATGTCTTCCTCTAAGGGACTCTTGCCCTTCAACAACAACAATGAACGCCTTGGTTCACAATAAACCCGGGGAAAATTTACCTTCTGCCCCATATCCACAAAATAACTCTCTTTACACTCTCTCTCTAACTTATAAACATTTGTTTCTATCACTTCATTATCAAATTCTACTCCCACTATAACTTCATTAGTACTCTCAATATTCACACCCTTACTCTCTTAACACCATATTTGTAATTATATTATCATAATTCTCAACCCCACTTACCTTATCGTCTTTATTTTTGTGTAATTGGTCTGTCTCTCTACCATTTTCTACCCCCACTATAATCTCAGAATTGTCATCTACTTTATTCATTTTAAAGTTATTAATTATGTCATCTACTCTTGCATTTTGTTTATCAAACTTCTGACTGACTGATTCTATGATCTGTTCTTTCATATTCTCATAACGTGCATTCATTTGTTTATTAAAATTAAAATTTTGTTTCTTAATTTCATCTTTTACTTCATCAAACTTCTCATCAAATTTATTTAACTTTACTCTCTGTTCACTGAAATTAGTACACAACATTGTATTTTTCTCTAAAAGCAATTGCATTATTTTCATCATATCATGATCCTCAGACTTTTTAATCGGGACTGGCGTTGAATTAATTACTTCATCCATTAATTTTGATTCAGTCCCGCTTAACTCTATATTCATTTGACTCTCGGTTTCAATGTCAGTTAAGCTGACATTCTCATTATTATCTGCCATCTCGAAATTTTATATATATTTCTTTTTCAAAATATTACTATATATAACATATTCTTATTACACAGACTTACTATCAAAAAGATATTCTATTTCATTATGTTTTACTACTACCACTTATGGTTACCAAATAACCTTATTATTTATGTATATTAATTACATATCCATTCTCAACAACCATCCTGTTTCTGTATGCAGGTCTATTTTTATATAACATTTATTTATATAAACGTCCAGCTGTAAGGGCGCCATTTGTTTATTTTTCGTTAACATTTTACACTGTTTACACTTTGTTTGTTCGGGTAGTCGCCATGTTGTTGTTGTTACCAACATAATATTTACTTATGGGTCCAGGATTCTATAAACGAGTGAAGAAACACAATGGTTGTAGAGAAATAATAGACTTTGATTGCATTAGATAAAACTTGTGTTTATTAATTATCTGAATGTTTCATATTTTAATAACAAAATGGAATCATTCTCCTTCCACGCAAAATCCAATATGGCTGCGATACATTTCCTGTACATCAGCCTTTACGCATGATACATTTACGCAATATATATTTTGACTTCAAATTACTCTTGTTACATATTGAAGTAAATACAGCCAATTACTGCTGTTTTAATAATTCAAATTACTTACTTATTTAAAATCACATAACGTAAACCAATGCTTTGTGATTCATTCAGATAGATACCTGTGCTCACTCACTCATACCCTCACACATACTATTTTACATGGTACATTTTATACCTTTTGATTGAGCTCAACATTAATAAGGGTTTGTAGTTTAAATTTTGTGAAAATGTCTACTTTCCTGCTTTGCTGTATCGAAGATCGAGTCAAGCGTCACTCATGTTTAAGCTGTTACTCTGCCGAACTATTAAATTTTTCTTTTTGTAACTGCACTCACTGTCTCTACTTTACATTTTATACTTTTAGATCTCAAACAGATTTAAATTCACATTTTTGGTTACATCGCTGGCCAGCAATTTAGGTAATGTGCAAGTCGCACGAAAGATGGTAGTAGACTGAGAACGACAGTATGGCGCTCATTTCTGATGTGGAGAGGGGTTTTAGGGTTTTACGTCATCAATTCTATTGTGTTTGGTGATGACGTCTTAGTTTTTTAAGGCGTAGCAATTACGTACGGCATTCTTTAGGTGACGTTTTCACAGGATCGGCCGGTTGTTTTGGCAAAATCGCTGTCGTTTTGCACGTACACCGTTGACCTTGACGCAAACCCTGCACTGCTTACTACGCCGTTTCACACTTTAGAAAACTTTACCCTCACACATACTAATTTTTAATTTACAATAAAATTTATACCTATTATTTATATGGTTTTCCCAAAACACTATAGGGACATATTTGTACCATTACAAGGTGGTCTTCTAGACACGACTGTCTGTTAGCTTTAAGAAATGATTTCAAAAATGTGATTAAGTGTTTGACAGAAATTATTCTGTACAGCTCAAAAAACCCCGAGGCAGAAGAAGCATTAGCAATTAAAAACCACCTGGAAAACTTTGAATTTATTCTTGTGCTCTGCCTTGAAACTAAGATTTTAGAGAATGTAAATATAACTTCAAAAGCACTACAGAGGCCAATTGTTGACCTAGGCAGAGCGTGGCAGTTTCTAAGCCGCGCTTGTGATGAGTTAAAAGTTTTAAGAAAGGACTTTGCCGGCTTTCTTGCTGGTGCTAAACAGTTGGCCCAGTCATGGGACATAACTTGTAACATGAAAAATAAGCATAAGCGAGTTATAAAACGCTTCTTTGTTGAATTATCAGTTGACCATAGAATTGACGACCCAGTGAAATCATTTGAAGTACAAGTTTTCAATGCAACACTAGATATTGTAATAGCTCAGCTACAAATGAGATTCGAAGGATTGCGTTGCACTGATGATAGGTTTTCATTCCTGACGCCTCAGAATTTAGTAAACTTCTCACAAGAGACAATAGTGGAGAAAAGTAAGGCTCTGGTAAATGTGTATCCTGGTGACCTTTCCACATCACTGCCTGACCAAGTAATATCCTTCAAAGCTCTGATGGCCAAAGAAATTGTACACAAGAAAAGCATTCGAGAAATGATGAATTTACTGGTTGAAGAAAACAGCTGCCTTATGAGTTGTCTCCCAGACTTAACTACAGCTTTGCAGCTTTATTTAACCATACCTGTCACAACAGCTACAGCGGAAAGAAGCTCTTCAAAACTTAAATTAATTAAGTCACACTTAAGAAGTACCATGGTCCAAACTCGGTTGAGTGACTTGGCACTGTTAAGCATTGAGCATGAAGAGACACAGAAAACTAATATCAACGAAGTGGTTGAAAAGTTCTTAGCTGTTAAAAAAAGAAGACTAGGCTTAGGAAAACAGTGAACTTTGGTTGATCCTCATCTGTAAATATTGTACAGTACTTGAGTTCGAGTGTTATTGGATTGGATTAGACTTAAGGAGAACTTGTATAGAGTATATTCAAGAATTTTACAAATTCAGTTACAAACTAATTTAAATGTTTGAAAAAAGCTAGAATGTTACTTTGATATTCGTTTTTAAATAATAAATTTTTAACACTCTGTGTGCGGTACTGTTTCATAGTCTGAATTTAGATCTTTGACGTAAAAATAAATCATTCTTTTTATTTTGGTTTTTTATAGTTTGTATAGAACTTTGTCTATTTAGCAACAATGAATTTTAAGAGTTTGTACACGTGTAAAACGTCCTTTGCAAATTGTAAACGCTTTGTGATAGACGAGAAAGTATTCACAAACCATTGTTGTGAAACACATGTAAATAGAAACTCATTTGAGTGTTTTCCCCTATTATGTATACAAAATTTAACCATTTTTATAGGGCCCCCCTAATTAGTTTCGCAGGGGGGGCCCCGTTTCATTAGCGCCGCCACTGGCTAATAGGCTTTAGCCTCCAATTACAACAACAAGCGATCGCAGCGCCGACGTTTAACATGTTCACTGCTAGCCCTATTTACGACTATAGCGCGCACCCAGAGGAATCTCACTTTCTCTTCTACTCGCATGTAAATTCTTTGCGTCTTAAAGTTTTTGAGTAAACCAACATGAAGGGTTGAAATAAAAACGGAAAAGTACTTTTTTCAAAATATTTTACCTTCCCTTTTATTCACATTAAAGTTAATAAATCTAATGTCGTTAAGAATCACTTACATTCTAAATTTGTAGTCTGTGTAAATGCGTGTTCCTGAAGATGTTAAGATGTTTTGAAAAATCTGGTTTTATTACCTCCCTTATTTCTCTGTTCGCATATATCATATAAATACTTTAAAAATAATTAATATCCCCTTCCTAGCAAAAATTTCCTGCAGGTTTTGTAGTTAAAACTTTTTTGGTAGAACATTCTGGTCCACTGGCTGATATCATTCTGCTTTAACTATAAGAAAGTTAGTCCATTACCACTATATCGTGATCTCAGTCTAAAGACTGGATTATTCCACCATCAACTGCTCAAGCTCTGAACTATTATTTATTTACTTTGTTATTTATTAATATTTTATTTATGTTGAATTAATTGCCAGTACACTTATTTATGTAAAGTATCATCACTTCAGTTTAAAGCCTGCAAAGTCGAGTGTCACTCAGCATGACGGGACACATGATCACAAACAAAAACTGGACGGATAGATGGATGATCTATGGTTGGGGATATCTTGTAAGGCTAGACCGAGGATAGAGCAGGAGCGAATTTATAGGGGGGGGATATGAGACCGGACCTCCCCCCAATGGATTGAAAAAGTTGACAAAGAATTTTAATTTTTAGGTTTTTTGTATTATTTTTTCAGCTGTGTATGCTAATATAGTAATAACTCTTTTTTAAATATACAAACTTATAACTCAGCATTTGTGTATAGGCTACGAGGTCTGTAAACTATGTAATGAAGACTAGGGGAGAGTGTTGTACCTTGGACCAGACTGAATTTCTCTGCCATCTAGTGGAGAAACTTGACTTTAAGTATATGTAGTTGACAGTTGTGACACCAGGTGCTATTTACTGTGCTGGTGACCATTTTAGATTTTCAAGCCATGTGCTACTGAATGATTTTGGTTTTTCTACTTGCCGAGTAATTTTCTAGTGTGCGTTTGATTTGAATAATAGAACTACAGTGCTGTATTTGAAAGCAGAACTAAGGTAGGTAAGTACCACAATTTCATTCTCTATAAGATAAAAAAACAAGTTTTTAAGAAACATAACCTGAATTTGTTAACCTTGTAAGAGATCTTTTGTGCGGGGTATTTTTAGCTTTGTATATTCTTCGTAGTATCGTCCTTCTAACAGAAACGAAAAGCCCCACTGTTGTGAGCGTCACTTTGTAACGAAAATGTTTACGTGGGTTGTAATAATTAATAGTTAGTGTTATTTGTGTGTAGTAAGTCGAATTGTATCTACTCTTACCGTTTACGGGTAAACCGTATCTCTCTCCTTTTGATTTGAATGTTGCCGCCTCGCCACCTGATTGGCGCATGCCTTTCTGCAGTGTCGACTTGGCTAACGTCTTGTTTTAATGTTTCCACTTCAATAAACTCTTATTCATTACCTTAATTTACTTGAATCAAACATACAGTGTTGCAGAATGGGAATATTTATTAACGCTTTAGTAGATTTCAATTACTTTGTGATACATTAAATTTATTTTTAGCACCGGCTATTACAATTGTTCAGTTGGTAGTCAGTTCCAATGTTTGCACACAAGCCGTCTTAACGGTAACGTTATTTTACAATTAAAATGTTTTTACTCAGGGGTGTTAATAAGTCCTTTCGGCTACAGAAATATTTGACTACGGCTAAAACACACAAATTTATAACAATCCTTAATACTAGTTACACAAAACATTATATCTTAACACATTCAAGTAAGTAATTACCAGTGAGACTTAGTAAAAATTTTGGTTAGGATTTGTCTATTAGAAATGTTTGTTAATTATTTATTGTATTTTGATTTTAATAATTATCAACTGATTAAGGTTCAAATAGTGATATTACCAATGCATTCAGTTCTAAATCAGAATAGTGATCAGTGAAGTGAAATAGTTATTTAGTAATTTGATCAAAAAATTTGGAATTCGTTTAATGGGATTATGTTTATACTCATCAATTTTCTGCTGAAGCTCCTGCGATGCCTTCTTCTTCTTCCGGATAGATCCTGCGATGCCGTCTTCTTCTATTCTTCAGAATTTTATTTATCTCGTCCAGACGGTTTTTCTCGTAGACTTCGGCCTCGTACTCCTTCTGTGATCGTCCGTCTCCTTGAGTTGATATAGGTCCTTATGATCTTCCTTTGGGATCCGTCGTCATCTATTCTTCGCGGCGTCTTCTTGGCTTCCTTGGATAATTACGGTTTGTGGATAAATTAAATAAACAATATCTTATCCAGGATTCCCTGGGCTGTTATCCTACTCTTCTTTTTGTTTGATTTAAGTTAAAATTCCCTTATTTGTAATAAAATTTTGGTGTGAGAGCTACTCAATCCGCTCTCAGCATCAGTCAATAATGAACTCCCGAAAATCTAACGGTTTTTTGGCAATAAATTTCCGGTTGCTATGGTTACCTAATAAATTATGCTAATTCTCATTGGTCATTAATTTAAGTCATTGTTATGTTTTAACGTCTTTTTTAGTCTAATTTTACCAAAATATCTTCAAATGAAGATTTCTATCTTATATTAATAGCTAGGGTTATTACATGAGTACCATTGTTCATAATTTTTCATAAGGGTCATTTTGATATCCCTCATGGTCACTTTTGGGTAGCTAATTACATTTTTATTATTTTTCATATTTGTACTTTATATATATTTTATTCAAAATTGGTTGTTATTCATATATTTTGGTATTAGGAATACTCACTTAATTTGTTTAACCATTCCTATTCCTATTCCTTTGTTTGGTATACTGTGCTTCAATATTGGACTATTATTTGTTCTTAAATCTACTAAATTCTTATTTAACAGTTAGGCCTAGAGCCTAGATTTTACTCTACTACTATCTAACATTTCTTAGTAACATATTACCTTTACATTTGGTAGTTCTAACACAATTTTTTAAACAAAACAAGCAATAAACATCGGTGTTCCTAACTCCACCTCTTATTATAGTAATAAACATTTTTTTACAGGTTCAAGCCTGAAATAACTTCTAACTACCTTCCTGCTCCCTTCTACTATCTGGTTCAGTTAACAATTCATTACATTATATTGGTTTCTTTAAAACAGTAACAACATCCTTATTATACTAACATCAATTTATACTTTACACAATATATACTATTCCTCCATTCCTTCACTAGCAAAAGTGTCTATCGTTCTCGTCTGTCTTTCATTCCAATGCCTTAAACTCTATCTTATCCTATAATCCTTATTACCTATGGCTTACTCTAATTACATCATAATAAGTTCTGCTTACTTACTAATACAAAGTTTGTCATTGGTCTTACTGTCATTCTAACATAGTTCACTAATTAGAACACTTTTGAAGTTCACCAATTGCACTTTTTCCTTCCTAGAAGGTTTTTGACTTTTACACTTTCACTTGCTAAGTGTAACATGCTCTCACTACATGTTACCACTTTATTTTAGTATTCTCCTTCTTCCACTCACTTAATTATTCACTGGGTTGTTTTTGATATTAGTATCATCATGGGGTTTACTGATTACAATGGTTAATTTTATTTTCCCTTCACAAATGATCACTGTTTGGGTAATTAATTGTGGCCTTGATTTGCCTTAGGGTATGTTTACTAATTTTGGTTATATTCATCACTATTTATTAGGGTGTGTGGATTATTAATTCCCTAACTTATATTTATAAACACATTCCTTTATCAATAAAATATACATGACATTATTATTTTTCATTAACATTATTACCCTAGGTAAATCTCATCTACACTATAATTACATCAGTTCATTTGTTAAACTACAGAATAATGGTCATTATTTGGGATTTAAAATGTTCATTCTTGATGTCTTGATTACATTTAGGTCTTAGCTTCTTCTTCATGTTCCGTGGTTCCTTTGGTATTTATCCGATCTATTGTGTCAGGTCATTGTCAGTTTAACAGTCATTTGTCATTTGGGTTATTGATCTCTGAGTTTATAAGTTTTTGCCTCTTATTCTTGTCTTCAGCTTTTTATTTTTATAGTTAAATATCATTGGACCTTCACTACCTTATGTCATGTTACATAATGCATCGCCACCAAAATTGATTATTTTGAAACAAAGATTATTATATTTTTTCTGAAATCATCAATATAGTTTATTTTATCAAGTTGTTATTATTCAGGAATTCATCAATCGCTACTTTATTCTTTATTCATTTTTATTAAGTCATGGTTCATAATATGGTATTTGGTATTATTTTCTTTCTTTATTATTCCCTTTTATGTTCTATTTCCCTAAAATTTTTCTTTCTCTCCTTCATATAAATTGGTACTAGCCAGAGGGCACGTGTGGCTCTATTACTCTGCTATCCATTTATACACATTTTGAGTTCAGAGGCCTTGCCTATCTGCTCAATAACATAAATAATTGTTGGACGTATCTCAACATAATAATATTCACAATAATTATAATAATAGTAGTTCATTTCCGACTCACATAATATTAATACAATAAAACACTTTTGGGATTAATTATTCTCTCTTTTATACATCTCATGACTTTTTCATCTCAGTGACTTATTAGGATTCCTTCGTTTAAGCTTATGGCGATATTTAATAGGCATTTTGTATTGTTTCATGAGCTTATTTTATATGGTAGTGATTTTATTTATCACTTTATTGCTCATTTATATTTAAAATTAACATCGTAGCTGGTTTCTGGCTCACTTATATTTTTCCATTGATTGTTCAGTTAATATGTCAGTGTTATTTTTTTATTTGATTGTCTTGTCTTTTCTTTTGTGAAACATTAATTTTTATTATTATTCCCTTTTGTGATAGGGTTAGTTAATGATGTTATGTAGCATCATCATTATTTGTGTAACATTTTATTATTTTATATCAATTTTTTATGATATTTCATTATACATATTTTCAAAATTACATGGGTTTACACATTTTGTTTCACACTTGGTTGTAAGTTTGGCCTTACTTTGTTTTGAATTTAGCTTATCTTTCTTCTAAATTCCCTTTCATTCAGATAATAGTTCAATCAAATACTTGCTGTAAGTTGTGCTTACATTTATTTTGAATTTTGATAATTGTTACTTTCAAAATTCTCTTTAACTTTCTGACACTGGTTCATAATATTTTTTCAAAGAAGACTGGTTGTAAGTCCCTTTTATTTTCTTAGTTGTTATCTCACTTATGACATAGGTATTGTTTTGGTTGTCTTTTACAATGAGATAGGGTCCATTGTACAATAACAGCAATTTCTTTGTGATTCCCTCTCTGGAACTTGGTAACTCTCGGTTCCGTATTAGCACCTTTTCTCCTTCATTATACCGGATTGCCTTCGGTTGAATTTTGTGATATTTGGCCTTTTTCTTTTCTATTTGCTCCGCTATCTTACTATAGAATCTAGCGTTATCGAATTGGTATATTGGATTGGTGGGGAAATTGACAAGTTCTTCTATGGCTCGAGGTGGTGGTTTTCCGTACATGATGGTGTAAGGGGTATCCTTAATGGATTCGTGATAGGCGAGATTTATGAAATTTTCTGTGGCTTCGAGGTATTCACTCCACTTACGTTGCTGATCGTGGCAGTATGTACGAAGAATCCTCCCAACTTCACGGAGCACTCTTTCCGCTGGGTTGCTGTTCGGGTGGTAAATTGAAGTCTTGTATGTTCGGATGCCCAGATCCATTAAGGTGTCTTTCCATCGTCTTCCTCGGAATTGAGTACCATGGTCAGTGATAATATTCGTGGGACTCCCCACCTCTGTAATGTACTTCTGTGTGATAATGTTTAATACTTTGTTTGTAGTAGCACGGTTGATCGGGTATAATTTTATAAATTTTGAGTAATGGTCCATGATAATGACTATGAATTTGTGCTGCTTTCTACCTCCACTTCGTGGCATAGGTCCACATATGTCTAAGAAGACTCGTTCCATTTTATTAGTAGAGGTTATTGGTTGCATTACCCCTTCCTTCCTGTCGTTATGGCATTTAACAAGTTGACATATGTGACAGTTTCTTTTGGTCTTCCTTACCCTCCGGTTAATGTCTTTCAGATAGGTGTGCTCTTCTAACGCTTTTGTCACCTTGAGTGCTCCCATGTGTCCGTACCTGAGGTGGTATTCCATTATGATCTCAGCTGCGGTTTAAAGCTTTACGCGTTAATTAATAATTTTATTAAGTTGACATATTGATGTGTTAACTACTTTTCCAGGGTCTCGTCAGGTGTACTCATTAGCAGAGAGAAACAGGTGAACGCAAATGACCAACACACATTTATGGTTAACGAACCCTTTTTATTTTATTCCCATCTCAGTTTGTTTCTTTTATAATATTTTGAATGTATTGGGCCACGAGGCTCCATTGATAAAACAATTCATTAATTATGAACTTATCTAAAAACAAGAAATCAAATGAATTTAGCTACTATCTAAATAATTACGCAACCAGCACTTTCTTAATTTATCTAATTTTACTCACTCATACACACACACACATGTATCCAACCCCAGATTTTAAGAGCTCAATATAATTTATGAAAAACGTATTATATAGTATAATGTTGAAATGTCTACTTTCCTTGATTATGCTGCGTTGGCATAATGGTGTTGAATTTCGCCACATGGCATGCGTTGTTTTACTGTTTTCACTGTCACATTTTTTACGTGTTACTGCCGAACTGTTAATATGTTTTAATTAGTTACTTTTGATGAATATTTAACCAAATATGGTTTGCACTTTGAAATGTATAGAAAGATTCACATTTTTGTTGTATACGAGCCGGCGGGCGCACAGACTGATTGCGTCCGGTGTGTTGAGCTGTTATTGTCCGACTGCTTTGTTCTGTGAGTGTCTGATGAAACTAGTAGCGTTGACACTCCTACATTTTTGTTATGCAAGGCGCTGACGTAACGTTCGCCTGTTGTTCGGTCACATAACTTGTTGACGCTGTTGTGTGTGTCATTAGCTGACCTTGGCACAATTTGTCGGTTGTTGAATCTGTTCGCTTCAATAATTATTTGATTTAATTTTGTATTTAACGTCCCAAGCAGTGCTGCCACCGTTTCTATCGCCGCTACAACTGAATTTACCTTTTGTTTATAAGTTTTGTCCCAATAAAAATACAAATTTCCTTATTACCCCAGGTAGGCCAAAATGCCACATTACAATACCCCCCTCAATGAGAGATTTTATGCCGAAGCATAAAAAATCTCATTGACACATTCATACTTGCTAGAAGGATCAGCCAGGATATGTCGCCACAACCCCCTGTATGGTTTACAAAAAATATAATCAACTCACCCTTGGTCCGGTGACTGTGACCGCACCTGAATGACAATACTGGACTTCTCTCTCGAGATCCCAACACCGTAGAGTCAGACAGATACTTAACGCCCCTGCTCTGACGCGCTGGCCAGCTCAGGTCCGCCGCCACAGCATCACCAAACACTGAAACAACAAATCAAATATCAAATAGTGGCCTTACACAACACCATATCCCCAACTGATCTGTTTCCCCCTAGCGGTGCTGGTTTGCGCTAAGAAGCACTGGTTTTTTTTGTTTTTTTTTTATATTCTTACTTCTAACATATATATGAATACCTAACAACACAACATGACATCCATTTTTTAAAATTCCATAATCTCATTCTATCTACTTTCTCTTGTTAACTTTTATCACAAAATTCAAAATTACTACCCTGATTCCCATCAGAATTTAAATAAACATTTCCCATTACCATATTCTACATCTCTGTCATCCCCAATTTGCATTTAAAATATTTAAATTCATAAAATTGTCTTACAGTAACAAACACAACGTAACATAAGAAAACATAGTACATTCATAATTCACATTGTTATTATTATCTTAAAATAAACAATTTGTATTTAAAAATTACACACTTTACATCATTAAATTTGCATATAAAATCAGAAAATTACCTTTTAATCTCACTTTACTCTTATTAATTCGTTTCTCAAATTTTTTTTTTTTTAAATTCGTTTCATTTATTATTCCCTTTCATTAATTTGGGTGATTCTACGTTATTCATTATAATTCCCTTGGCATTTACTCATAATCTTCCCCTTATATTACTCTAACGCTCCCTTACAATATTTTTACCTAGTATGACACCCCTGATGTATTATTCAAAATACAACAAATTTTTTTAATTCGTTACCCCCCTGGATAACCTCCCTGCCACACACACTATGACCCCCCCCTTACATCTTGACATAACATAATAAACAAATATTACCTTGATTATTAGCATACATTAAACAAACAATTCTCTTTTAAATAATTCATACAAAACCTTATAAACATTCTTGTTTAAAAATTTTATTAACCTTTTTTTTTATATCAACATTCCATTACTTCATTATTTACCCTTGGCTGTAATTAGGTTCCTCAAAATTTCAAAATTTATTTTTAACCATTATGTTATTCCACAAACTAAACTATTTAACATTTA
The DNA here is from genome assembly GCA_034769895.1 of Magicicada septendecula. NCBI lineage: Eukaryota > Metazoa > Arthropoda > Insecta > Hemiptera > Cicadidae > Magicicada > Magicicada septendecula. The sequence goes on from CM068370.1 coordinate 71,972,591, forward strand.
TTTAGTTATTAATTATTATTAAATTGAAATCTCATCAAACAATTTAAATTCATTATAAAAACTCAAACATATAACATTCAATCACAATATTGAAACATCTCAAATTATTCACTTCAATTGATTATTAAAACACAACATATTTCCATTATTATCAAAATTTACAAAGCATCAATTATTGTCTTCATAATTATTTTTTATTATTTATGTAAACTGCAAAATATTAATAATATATATACACAAATGAATTCACTACATTATTTACAAATTATTCGTCAATAACTGTTCAATTGTTTCACACTTCATATGTCCAAATCAGCAAGGTCATTACCAAAATTTACAATATTTAATATTGTCTATACACTGATATTTTAGTTCAGCCTCCATCGTCATATATATATCTAATGTATTTGTAACATGCATAATTGTTATACACACTCAATTTGTTATTACTATCATTATAATAATTATCCATTACCTTTATTCCATTCATTATGTCATTATAATTGATAGGGTTATTCCCTATTAATATTTCATACAACTTGTCAACATAAGTTATTATTGTCCAGTCTCCATCGGTAAATACATTCATGATCGGGTTAATTACTTTTGTCAGATCATTATATTCATTATTCTTCAAGTATACTTTTAAACTTTCTCTCCATTCGTCATACTTTCGATTCACATTATATAATTCTGTTACTTTATTAGCATACCATTCTCCACTTCTATCTCTCTCACCACAATACCAAATCATACTTTCAACATCATTATTACAGACAGAGGGTACAACATTATACAACATCAATAAATAACTCAATTCAGCTATCAATACGGGACTCTTTCCCTTCTTAAACAACACTTGTGAACACCTTGGTTCAGAAAAATTAATAGGAAAATTTACCCTCTGCCCCACAGATCTCTCTTTCCACTTTCTCTCTGACTCATAATAATTTCTCTTTAACTTATATAATTCTATTTCTCTCTCTGCACACAACTCTCTATATAAATCTCTCTCACTCACATTAGTTAATATCTGATTAATAGTTACATTTAAGTCTTCTCTGACTTTAATTATTTCACGCTCATGTTCTGCTTGTTTATTCTTTAAACTAGTTACATTAATTTTAATTGTATCAACTGGTTCACAGTTACTTCTGAATTCATCATTTATAGTCTTATTCTGTTCTTCTAACTTATTGTCTATTTCTCTTAATTTTTGGTCTTGTTTGTTTATTTCTGTTTTCAACTCTATGTTACAAGCAATTATTTCTGATTTTATTTCATTCTTAAATTCATTCAAACTCATATTTACGATATTTATTTCTGATTTGATCTCATTTTTAACTTCAATTAAACATGTGTTCAAATTATTAATTTCTGATGTGATTTCAGTTTTCATTTCCGACATCATCTCCATTAATAACGCTAACTGATTAGATATCTTTACATTATCGCTTATTCTTGCGTCTACATCTGTTTCAACACTTTCGTCAACAAAATCATTGGTTGTTACCATATGATCTTGCGTAATATTTAAAATTGATTCTTCTACGCTAATTCTACCTAAGTCTGCGTTCTTACTTCCCTCTGCCATTTTTCAACCCGTTTGTAAACTAATTTAATTATTTAATTCACAAAGTCCCTGTTCGGGCGCCATTAAAGCTTTACGCGTTAATTAATAATTTTATTAAGTTGACATACTATTAAGTTGATGTGTTAACTACTTTTCCAGGGTCTCGTCAGGTGTACTCATTAGCAGAGAGAAACAGGTGAACGCAAATGACCAACACACATTTATGGTTAACGAACCCTTTTTATTTTATTCCCATCTCAGTTTGTTTCTTTTATAATATTTTGAATGTATTGGGCCACGAGGCTCCATTGATAAAACAATTCATTAATTATGAACTTATCTAAAAACAAGAAATCAAATGAATTTAGCTACTATCTAAATAATTACGCAACCAGCACTTTCTTAATTTATCTAATTTTACTCACTCATACACACACACACACATGTATCCAACCCCAGATTTTAAGAGCTCAATTTAATTTATGAAAAACGTATTATATAGTATAATGTTGAAATGTCTACTTTCCTTGATTATGCTGTGTTGGCATAATGGTGTTGAATTTTGCCACATGGCATGCGTTGTTTTACTGTTTTCACTGTCACATTTTTTACGTGTTACTGCCGAACTGTTAATATGTTTTAATTAGTTACTTTTGATGAATATTTAACCAAATACGGTTTGCACTTTGAAATGTATAGAAAGATTCACATTTTTGTTGTATGCGGGCGCGACGAAAACTACGCCGAGCCGGCGGGCGCACAGACTGATTGCGTCCGGTGTGTTGAGCTGTTATTGTCCGACTGCTTTGTTCTGTGAGTGTCTGATGAAACTAGTAGCGTCGACACTCCTACATTTTCGTTATGCAAGGCGCTGACGTAACGTTCGCCTGTTGTTCGGTCACATAACTTGTTGACGCTGTTGTGTGTGTCATTAGCTGACCTTGGCACAATTTGTCGGTTGTTGAATCTGTTCGCTTCAATAATTATTTGATTTAATTTTGTATTTAACGTCCCAAGCAGTGCTGCCACCGTTTCTATCGTCGCTACAACTGAATTTACCTTTTGTTTATAAGTTTTGTCCCAATAAAAATACAAATTTCCTTATTACCCCAGGTAGGCCAAAATGCCACATTACAGGTTTCTTTAGGTATTGTCAGTCTCCACGTATTCTGGTTGGGTTTAGTTTTAACAAATAAAATATCTTCATGTAAGCAATAGTAATGTGTGGCTTTTTCTTCTTGTCCATCTAGCCTCTCTCGGATTTGATTTAACTGCTTATCCTCTTTCTGGTGTTGTTTCACCTTATTCATTATCACTTTTAGGTCGGCGCTACTCTTCATAATGTTAAATACCTTTACTATGGTCTCCTTCTCTCCCTCGAAGGTTTGCTGTTCTGTGTTAATTCGTGATAGAACATCAGCTGCTGTGTTTTTACTGCCAGGGATATACTCCCAGTTGATGTGATATTCTTGGAGAGCAAGAATCCATCTGGCTAATTGACCATGGCTGAGTTTGCAGTTCTTCAAGAAGGAAATAGACTTATGGTCGGTGCGCACGGTGATAGGATATCCAAGAATGTAAGTTCAAAATTTTCCACAAGAAAAGACCACACTCAACAGTTCTTTTTCGGTTACATGATAATTGCGCTCACACTGGTTTAACGTTCGGCTGGCGAAACTTATTACTTGGTGGTTTCCATCTTTGTCCTCTTGGTAAAGCACCGATCCCAAGCTAATGTCGCTTGCGTCGCAGTTCATGTAAAAGGGTCTATTGAAATCGGGGTGGTTTAACATGATTGTGTCGAGGAAGTGTTTTTTAATAGTGTTGAAGATCGTTTCCTGTTCTGGGCCCCACATCCACTTGTTTTTGGATGACAGCTGTGGTGATAGTTTAGTAGTCAGCTCAGAATAATTTTGCTGAAATTTTCTGTAGTAGTTACAGATGCCCAGGAACGACTGTAACTGTTTCTTATTTTTAGGGGTAGGGAAACGTTGAATAGCATCTACTTTGTAGATTGATGGTGTTATTCCTTGTCGTGACAGGTTGAATCCAAGGAACTGGACTTCTGCTGCTATCAGCTTAGACTTCTCTAGTTTTAATGTTACATTGTTGATGGATAATTTTTCTAGTACTCTCTCTACTCTCATGCAATGCTCCTCCCAATTGGATGAAGTGATCAGCAGATCATCGACGTACACAGTGGTATAGTTCATAGTTTCAGGACCCAGTATCTGGTCCATGCAGCGGACAAATATTGCTACTGAGTTTACCAGCCCAAAAGGTAGTCGCTTGAACTGGTAGTTCCTGCCTTCAAATATGAACGCTACGTATTTTCGACTGGCTGGGTGCAATTCTACTTGCCAGTACCCGCAAACTGTATCCCAGGTACTGATAAATTGAGTTCCATGAAACTTTTTGAGGATCTCCTCAATCTCACTAGGAGATGTCCTGTCGTTGATTAGTATCTTATTTATTTCTCGGGCGTCGAGACACAGGCGTACCCTTCCATCCTTTTTGGTAACAGCTACTATAGGACTGGTGTACTGCGAACAACTATATTCGATTATATCTTCCTCCAGCATTTTACTAATTTCTGTGCGCACTGCTTCCTTTGCTGCATACGCTATGGGGTAGGATTTTTTATTAAAATTGGCCACTTCTTTGAATTTCAACTCGCACTGATACCCCCGTACCTTTCCTGGTTGGTCAGAAAATACATGTCGGTACTTGTTGTAAATTCTTATTAATTTCTCCACCTCTTGGTCCGTTAATGGATTCCCGTCTTGGGTTCCTCGAAACTCTCGGATTTCCTCCAATTTCCGATTCCATAGAATGTCATTGTTTATTTGACTGTCTGGCTTCACTTCCCACCTTCGGTCTGGTGAATCACAAATTGTTCTTATGTTATATATTGTACTTATTGGTATGACCCCCTTGCTGCCAGTTAATTCAGCTACCCATTCTCTGTCTTCATATTTCATGGTTACCTTTGATAGTTTCATATCGATAACAGCAGAGTACTTTCTCAGTATATCACAACCAATTAGAATTTCGAATGGTAAGTTGTGAGCAATTAAAAATATCATAGAGGCAGTGTCTCACCATTACTTATGACTTCTAGAGACACTTGTCTCTTAATGGTTTTGTTCTGCCTTCCAGTGGCTCCAATTAAAACAATGTTTGGTAACGTGGGTAAGCTGATCTTACTCTCTTTTTGAATTTTTTCATACATGTTTATATCAATTAAAGACACGTTTGCACCTGTGTCAATCATAAATTTTACATTTACGTTATATACCCTGGCGGTAACATAGGCAATTTCGTTATCCGGGTGCTTGATTAATGAGGAATTTTCTTCCATTAGCTCCTCTCGGATATTTTTCAGATAATGGTTCTGAATTATTATGATAGTGTCGTCATTAGTCTCGTTTGTCTGTCTAGTTAGTAACCCAATAGATCGGATCAGTGACGGGTCCTGTGGTATTCTCACTGCCGCTGCTCGTTTAAATGTTGGCCATTGCCTTCGGCGCGGTCCTCTGATCTGACGGGGTGATTATCCTCAGTGTTTTGCCTTCTCTCGATCGAGTGGTCATTGCGAGTTATTTATTCTCGACTCCTTCTGTTTTCTTCAGCACTCCGGCTCCTCGGTCTTCTATAACTAATTCTCCCGTCGTTTCTACCTTCTGCATTTATATAGTTTACCCGTCGCCTGTATGTTTGATTCTGTATCGACTGGTTATTATTGTGGTATTGATTATTGGGCCTGTTATAACCGCCTCCGTTTTGGTTATTTCCCCTGTTGTAAGGATGGTTTGCATTGTTATTGTTGTTGGGGTAATTCTGGTTATAGTTTCTCGGGTAATTATTGTTGTTATTATGGTTATTAAAACCTCGATAATTATTGGGGTTGGCTGGCGGATGATTGGCCGGCATGTGGTTTCCTTGCAGCCCACTTGGTCGATTTCGGTTATCATGATTTCTGTAGTTTGGTGTGTTCTTCTGTCGGTTCAACACATAATGTTTCTCCCGCTCATATTCTCCCAATAATGCGGCCATCTCTTGAATAGTCTTGATTTGTCCACTTAAACGGCTTTTTGTGATTTCCCCGTCGTAGTGGTATGCCAATTGTGTCACCAGGCACTCTTCAGGGATGTTAGGTTCGAGGTTCCTTGCTATGCTTACCTTACCTAAAAAGTAAGCGGTTGGGGACTGTCCTAGGTAAGGGTCGAATCGGCCGTTGCTGATGTTATTTCTTACCACGTGCTGTGTTGCCTCCGACCAGTATTTGTCCTTGAATAATTTTTTAAATTCACTAAAATTGTGTATATCTGGTCTCACAGCCGTCCACCAATTGTCGTGGACTTCTTTGAACATGTCGTCGATCATGCCCTTGATTACTGTCCACCGTGTCTCTCTGGTTCGGGCTAAGTTCTCCTCTACTCGTTCTATGAACTCAATTGGGTTGCGTTTATAATTTTTAAAGTTTATCGTTTCTCTATTTTCGCTACATGATATATGTGAGCTCATGATTGGTCGATCCTTCAATGCATTGATCTCTTCCTGTAGGCGTAGTTCTCTTGCCCTAAATTCAGCTATTTTCCCTTCTTGAGCGGTTGTGGTGTCCTTCACTTCACTCACTGATGCATCCAATTTTCTATAGTTCTCTTCGACTCTGGTCTGCATTTGTTCTAATTTGTTGTTGGTTTCTTTTTGGAGTCCTTCAACCCTCCTCTTACCTTCGCCTTCAACTTCATTCACCTTGATCAAAATTTCTTCTCGGACTTGCGTCACTACTTCGCTGGTTTTCTCTATCTTCTCCTCCGTTTCCATTACAGTTTGTTTCAGTTCCTCTCTGTATTCCGTCAACTGTTGCTGTAATGTATCCTGGTTATATTAAATTTTGTCGTTCAGCGTTTCAATGTCCTCTTTCATGAGTCTCAGGGTTTCGCTGGTTTTCTCATTACTCTTTTCTATTTTTTCTCCTATTAGCTTATTCTCCTCCTTCATTCTCCATTCTAAAATTTCGATATTATTTTTGTTACTCTCTTCATTCCTGTCGAATTTTTCGTTCAAGGACTCAAACTTCTTATTCAATTCTTCTTTGTCTTCTCTTCTCCTCCTCTCACTGTCCTCATTTATTTCTTCTTTATTTTTGTCCATTTTTTCTTCTATTGTTTTACTGAAATCGCCCATTAGCCTTATCATGTCCTGTAAGGTCAGTTTCTCCGGTGGTGCGGGTTTATCTATCTCCATAGGGGTCAACAATTCTTCTACATCTTCTACCGAAGTTATCTCCCTTTCCTCCATTCTGGCACCTTTCTCGATCTCCTTGCTTCCTCTTCCGCCTCCTTTTCGCGTATCATCGTCTGGTATCTCGTATCGTGCTTTGCCGGTTCCATTTCTGTAGTCGCCGCTAGAATTTGTAAGGTTTACAGGTATGATTTTTTGGTTATTCTAGCCCTACTAGTTGCCGTGCCACTTTGTAAGAGATCTTTTGTGCGGGGTATTTTTAGCTTTGTATATTCTTCGTAGTATCGTCCTTCTAACAGAAACGAAAAGCCCCACTGTTGTGAGCGTCACTTTGTAACGAAAATGTTTACGTGGGTTGTAATAATTAATAGTTAGTGTTATTTGTGTGTAGTAAGTCGAATTGTATCTGCTCTTACCATTTACGGGTAAACCGTATCTCTCTCCGTTTGATTTGAATGTTGCCGCCTCGCCACCTGATTGGCGCACGCCTTTCTGCAGTGTCGACTTGGCTAACATCTTGTTTTGATGTTTCCACTTCAATAAACTCTTATTTATTACCTTAATTTACTTGAATCAAACATACAGTGTTGCAGAATGAGAATATTTATTAACGCTTTAGGAGATTTCAATTACTTTGTGATACATTAAATTTATTTTTAGCACCGGCTATTACACTTGTTCAGTTGGTAGTCAGTTCCAATGTTTGTACACAAGCCGTCTTAACGGTAACGTTATTTTACAATTAAAATGTTTTTACTCAGGGGTGTTAATAAGTCCTTTCGGCTACAGAAATATTTGACTACGGCTAAAACACACAAATTTATAACAATCCTTAATACTAGTTACACAAAAAATTAATATCTTAACACATTCAAGTAAGTAATTACCAGTGAGACTTAGTAAAAATTTTGGTTAGGATTTGTCTATTAGAAATGTTTGTTAATTATTTATTGTATTTTGATTTTAATAATTATCAACTGATTAAGGTTCAAATAGTGATATTACCAATGCATTCAGTTCTAAATCAGAATAGTGATCAGTGAAGTGAAATAGTTATTTATTAATTTGATCAAAAAATTTGGAATTCGTTTAATGGGATTATGTTTATACTCATCAATTTTCTGCTGAAGCTCCTGCGATGCCGTCTTCTTCTTCCGGATAGATCCTGCGATGCCGTCTTCTTCTATTCTTCAGAATTTTATTTATCTCGTCCAGACGGTTTTTCTCGTAGACTTCGGCCTCGTACTCCTTCTGTGATCGTCCGTCTCCTTGAGTTGATATAGGTCCTTATGATCTTCCTTTGGGATCCGTCGTCATCTATTCTTCGCGGCGTCTTCTTGGCTTCCTTGGATAATTACGGTTTGTGGATAAATTAAATAAACAATATCTTATCCAGGATTCCCTGGGCTGTTATCCTTCTCTTCTTTTTGTTTGATTTAAGTTAAAATTCCCTTATTTGTAATAAAATTTTGGTGTGAGAGCTACTCAATCCGCTCTCGGCGTCAGTCAATAATGAACTCCCGAAAATCTAACGGTTTTTTGGCAATAAATTTCCGGTTGCTATGGTTACCTAATAAATTATGCTAATTCTCATTGGTCATTAATTTAAGTCATTGTTATGTTTTAACGTCTTTTTTAGTCTAATTTTACCAAAATATCTTCAAATGAAGATTTCTATCTTATATTAATAGCTAGGGTTATTACATGAGTACCATTGTTCATAATTTTTCATAAGGGTCATTTTGATATCCCTCATGGTCACTTTTGGGTAGCTAATTACATTTTTATTATTTTTCATATTTGTACTTTATATATATTTTATTCAAAATTGGTTGTTATTCATATATTTTGGTATTAGGAATACTCACTTAATTTGTTTAACCATTCCTATTCCTATTCCTTTGTTTGGTATACTGTGCTTCAATATTGGACTATTATTTGTTCTTAAATCTACTAAATTCTTATTTAACAGTTAGGCCTAGAGCCTAGATTTTACTCTACTACTATCTAACATTTCTTAGTAACATATTACCTTTACATTTGGTAGTTCTAACACAATTTTTTAAACAAAACAAGCAATAAACATCGGTGTTCCTAACTCCACCTCTTATTATAGTAATAAACATTTTTTTACAGGTTCAAGCCTGAAATAACTTCTAACTACCTTCCTGCTCCCTTCTACTATCTGGTTCAGTTAACAATTCATTACATTATATTGGTTTCTTTAAAACAGTAACAACATCCTTATTATACTAACATCAATTTATACTTTACACAATATATACTATTCCTCCATTCCTTCACTAGCAAAAGTGTCTATTGTTCTGGTCTGTCGTTCATTCCAATGCCTTAAACTCTATCTTATCCTATAATCCTTATTACCTATGGCTTACTCTAATTACATCATAATAAGTTCTGCTTACTTACTAATACAAAGTTTGTCATTGGTCTTACTGTCATTCTAACATAGTTCACTAATTAGAACACTTTTGAAGTTCACCAATTGCACTTTTTCCTTCCTAGAAGGTTTTTAACTTTTACACTTTCACTTGCTAAGTGTAACATGCTCTCACTACATGTTACCACTTTATTTTAGTATTCTCCTTCTTCCACTCACTTAATTATTCACTGGGTTGTTTTTGATATTAGTATCATCATGGGGTTTACTGATTACAATGGTTAATTTTATTTTCCCTTCACAAATGATCACTGTTTGGGTAATTAATTGTGGCCTTGATTTGCCTTAGGGTTGTTTACTAATTTTGGTTATATTCATCACTATTTATTAGGGTGTGTGGATTATTAATTCCCTAACTTATATTTATAAACACATTCCTTTATCAATAAAATATACATGACATTATTATTTTTCATTAACATTATTACCCTAGGTAAATCTCATCTACACTATAATTACATCAGTTCATTTGTTAAACTACAGAATAATGGTCATTATTTGGGATTTACAATGTTCATGCTTGATGTCTTGATTACATTTAGGTCTTAGCTTCTTCTTCATGTTCCGTGGTTCCTTTGGTATTTATCCGATCTATTGTGTCAGATCATTGTCAGTTTAACAGTCATTTGTCATTTGGGTTATTGGGTTATTGATCTCTGAGTTTATAAGTTTTTGCCTCTTATTCTTGTCTTCAGCTTTTTATTTTTATAGTTAAATATCATTGGACCTTCACTACCTTATGTCATGTTACAACCTTAACAAAATTACAAAAATGGACACTTGTTGTACCTTGGACCAGTGTCAGTGTTGTACCTTGGACTGTCCAAGGTACAACATTTTTAGTAGAATTTTTGTGACTTGTTTAAGATTTCATATGTAATTATTACTTACACATGAAATTATATATATCATATATATATTATATATATAATATAATAAAAACTATTATACTATACTATACTATACATTATACTATAACATTACATTACACATACATTATACATTATACTTATTATACTATATATTATATAGTATTATATTATATGTAATATAATATTTGTTTATTTTATTATTTATATTATATATATATATATATATATATATATATTGTAACGCCACATAAATGCAGTCCTCAATGTTACATAAATAGAATATTAGCAAAATAATAAGTAGATCTATATTTAACTCCCATGATAATACAAAGGTCTAATAACTACATTTATAATTATATATAAAAATGAATAAGGATGCAAGGTAGAGATAACAATAAAAAACAAACCTGTAAAATAGACAATAGTAAGAAATCCATGTTCAGTGAAACGTAAATAAATATATAATACTGATAAGAATTGTAAGAAAGAAACTAGTACAGAAAATGTCAAAGTAAATGACAATGAAATTAGATAAAAGTGAGACAATAATTTACATTATAGTAATAGTAAGTAAGGATTCTGAATTAAATGATGTTATTTTGTTACCATGAATGTTATGTTAAAGTTTATGTTATATTATACAAATTACTTGTTGAATTAATGGAAAGTAATGAAGCAAAATGTATTATTCAATTACTGTTATAGAAGGGTGTAGGAAAGCAGGTAATTAGTGTTAATGGATCTCAATTTTATTATATGTGATCCATAGATCAAGATAAAATTGTTATTAGTTATGAAAAGAATAATTATTTGAGTAAGTGTTAATAGTTAAGAGTTGATTATATGTATGAACTTATGTAAAAAGGCTATAGTTGTTCACCAGATATAATCAAAGGTAGGTCTATATACAATAAAAGGCCTAACAGCCAATAACACTATATAACCACTCATAACATAAAGGTTAGGTACGGAAGTTAATAATAATTAATGAATACAGTTCAAGGAGCTAGGAAAAACATTTGATAAGTAATAATATATAATAAACCAACTCAATTTAAACAAATAATGATAATGCCATAATGCCATGATATCGATTGATAACGTTTGATATCGAAAAAATAATAAATATAAAAGAAACAGACTAAGATAAAAAAACCAGCAGAATATATGTAGAAATTAGTAAACAAACTATAGATAAAGTTATATTCTGATATGATGGAAGTTTTAATAAGGAATGGAAGAAAAATATATGAAATAATCACTATATACAAAACATTGAAAAGGAAGAAAAATAAATGTGTTGCTAAGGACAACAGGAATGAATAGAAGTTGTTGATTTCAATTATTGCTTTTTATGATCTGAACGTGACGAGATTAAAAAACCAGAAAAATTGGTTAATATAACTAAAATATTATAATTTATTTCAATACCGTTACCCATCACGATATATAAATAATTATTTGGATTAATCAGGCCAACAACCCATAACCAGATTGTGTAATGGTATCATCTAATAATAATAATCAGCAATTGACTTACACAAGGAAGGACTTGAATTGTCCAATGTAAGAAAAAGAATTAATGAAATATTAATCCAATATAAAGAGTCAACTGTGTAACAACTAATAATACACACCACATTGGAACTCCTAACCTTTTAAATACATGGAACATCACTAGTTACTTCATACGATAGAAGAACGTATTTGGATCCAGAATTTGCAGAAGAACAACCACCAGTCTGGCCGTAAATAAACCAAGGGAGCTGTATTTCCGAGGTAACCAGGACAAGGATTCCACATTATTCAACCGAAGACAGGAATATCGAACATCATATCCATTCTGAGTGACGAGGTTGTCAACCAACTGCCTACCCGAGTTGCTTCGTTCTAGTCTGGTAAATTATAATTGTATAAATCATATTAACAACACAACACTTCAAATTTGTAATATCTTGCATTCTTATCTATGTATTTTTAATCTTCCCCACAGTTACAAGAACCTTCACACCCTGAACTAAATTAATTATAAAAAAAAAACAAATTATATAACTGAATATAAAATAAAGTATTGGACCGAACATTAATCGATTCACGCAACATATAGCCTTTTGTATGCCAAATAGAACCAATCCTATTTAATGTTAACGGAGTGAATAAATAAAGAAACCTTATATAATTTCAAAATCTTATTATTTGGGGTATTATTCAATGAGTTGGGAATAAAAAGTAACTGACTAAGTGTATAATAATTGGTTACCGTAAACAGTGAATTAACCTATAAGTTTCGTTGTCCGGGAACTACAGCGCTTGTTGCGGAATTCTCCGACACCAAAGAGAAGAGCATTAAATACAAAATTTACATAATTCTCTGCAAGGTATACTAGGGCTGAGCGAGATTATAAAATAAAACACTAATTATTTAAGTTACAGTCACACTAACATTGGTATTTTAATTAGAGAGATAAGTTAATATTAGTTAACGAGATTCCTATATTCCCCAACTCCAGATATCTCAGAAATTGAATTAAATTAACACAATCAAAGAGAGGAGAGACAGAGAAGCATACCCGTTCTTATTAACAAACTGGCTTACATTGCGTGACACGAACAAGACGCACGTACTCGTCTCAATACAAATTGACGCCGGCAACGTTGGGGTGGAAATAACGAGAATCCCGTAACCGTAAGAGACACGTCACAATACAAATTGGCGCTCAACTCATGTAGGGCTTAAGTTAAGTAACTATAATTATATTAATATTACTTAACCAGAGCAGGCAACTGTGGGAGAATAAACATGCATAATACCAGAGGTAGATCAAAGATGAGGGCAGAAGATACGGAGAAGGAAGAAGGTGAACAAGGACAAGAAATAGAAGTAATCACAGACAGCGAAATGGAACAACAGACAGACGAAATAACGGAAGCTGAAATAATTACGGACAAGGAAAAGGGAGTAATGGAAGAAGATGCCCAAGGGGACCAAACAGATAAAGCGGGAGCCAGAAAGGTACCAAGTTGGCAGGAGATGATGAAATTTATGGCAGAACAAAGCCGACAAAACAATGAAACTTTAATAAGACAAATGAAAGAGGAAATTAAGGAAAACTCAAGGAAAACAAATGAGGAAAATAAGGAAAACTTAAGGGAACAATTTAGGAAACAGGAGGAAAAATTCGATAAAACCAATGAGGAAATTAAAGAAACCCCAAAACAAATTAACGAAAGATTCGACAGGAATGAGGAGGATTTAAAATGAATGAAGGAAGACATCCTACAAATACATGAAGAAAATTTAAGGCAGATTAACGAAAGAATGGAAAATATCCACGTGACAATTAATCAAAAAGTAGACCAAAATAAAGAGGAAAGGAAATTAGAAATAGCCGAAACCAATGAAAGGTTAGAAAAAACTAACGAAACAATAATACAGGTTCGTGAGGAATTACAAAATAAAATTAATGACATACAAATTGAGAGTAAAACAATGGTCAAAGAAATCCAACAGGAAACTGTCGGAAAATATGAGCAAATTAAAAACGAAGTACATCAGGTACGGGAGGAGAATAAAGAAGGTATTACGCAAATACAGACAGACATGGGTGAACGACTCGAAAGAGTATATGGCAATTTAAACAATATGGAAGGTCAAATTAATACCAGTAAAAATAAAATAGAGGAAATTAGTAGACGCGAACTACAGTTACAAGAAAAAGTAGATTCATGGCGGGATAGGACATGCCAGCATAGTCATACAAATAACCACGATAACCGGGAGTCAATTAATTTTCGTAATTACAAGCGTAATCCGATGGAATTTTTAAAGAGATTGGAAGAGATGATCGCAAGAAATAGAGAAAATCGCTGGAGTATTATACGCGGTATGAATGATGAGACATTTAAGGATACCTATGATAATTGGTGGACAGCGGTGCGCCCGGATATACCGGACATGACCGAGTTCTATAAACAATTTAAAGAGAAATATTGGTCGGAGTCGACCCAGAACATGATTAGAAATAATTTAAGCAACGGCCGATACGAAACGAACATAGGACAGTCTCCTAATTCGTACTTCCTCGGAAAAGTATGTATGGCACGGAATTTAGAGCCCAGAATTCCCGAAGAATGTTTGGTGATACAACTATCCTACCATTATGAGGAAGGGATAAAGAATGGACGTATGTGTAGCCAAATCAAAACGATTTCAGCCATGGCCAAATTCCTTGAGAATTATGAGCATGAGAATCAATATCAAAGAAACAGAATGTTAAATTATAAATATCAGAAGTATAATAATAATGAGCCACAAACCAATTCTCATAATAATGATCACAATCGACCCGCTCAGAACGTTAACGCAAATAGGACACAGAACGATCACTCGAATAATAATACCAGGAATTATAACTATCGTGGCAATAATCCTTATAATTACTGCGACAGTCGCAATAATAGAGGAGATGGGGACAGACGACCCAATAATTATAGGCACAATGTTAATTATATTTATTCCAGGCCTCAAAACAATCAGCGACCAAGGAATCCCTTACCCAAGGAATCACCGATATGACAGTAATTATAATCAGTCCCGGCGTGAAGACAACTATCAACCTGAAAGAAATTATAGGATAGCGGAACCTAATGCAGAGGACCGCACCGAACCTGTACAAAATCAACCTAATAATTCAAATGAAAATAGAGAAGATGGAGGAAGCCCTCATTTAAACTAATAGAGGCAGTGAAAAATGACGAATACCCTTCACTGAACCGTAATCTAAGGGAACATACAATCAGGAGTCCATAAAGAAATATTATGAATAAATCCAATAAATTCTAAATTAAAATAAGAACAATTTATTACCAATTTTGAAGAGAAAACACTTGTAAATAAAAAGAATTTTTGAACAATATTATATAAATAGAAAACATATCATTCAAAAGGAAGTAAGTCTGAATTAAAATATAGTTATGAATAAGGTATTAAGAAGAGTTAATAACAAACCCCAAGATTACAGAAGAAAACCAGAATTATTACTACATGTCTACGAAGAAATATTATGAATAAGGAATAATGAAACCCCAAGATAAAATTTTTTTATATATCAAACATACCTATGCAAAATAATAAAAGAAGAATAATATGACCTAAAATACCTACCGCATTGCCAAGTGAAAAGAACAACCTCAATAAACGATTAATTGTGACCAATGTAATATTAAAAAGAACGAGAAAAATAATGATCAACATAATTCATTGAAATATAACCAGCCAAAGTAATGAAATCAGATAAGAAAAATAATAGTTGAGCTAATGACTGTAACTACACTGAAATTCAGTAATAGTAATAATAAAAACAATTACAAGTTAGAAAATATTGGGATCAGAAGAACAAATGAAGAGGATGCTTAGCGGTATTATCACAACAAGAAAGAAAAACAAAACTAATTGTGACGGTACGGATTTGTGAGCCACCCCAGTTTAATTTCATATTAATTCAAATCATCATTTTAAGCACTTTCCAAATTGACAGACTTTCACCTGTAAGGAGCCTCCAGTACAGCAATGCAACATACACACAGTCAGTCAAAACAATTGCCAGACGCATTGCGTAATCACATAGCAGCAGGCTTGTGTGAAACCCAGTCTGCTGTGGGTCATTAGTAAGCACACTTCTTCACCAGTGTTTGCATCGGACAGTAAAGAGCAGTTTGACAAGTTCGTTAAAACAGTGGCCTCGGGAGTACAAGATAGGCCGTAGAATAAATTCGGCCTATCTAGCTAAGTGTTAAAACATTTATAAAAAGTTTTACTGCAATTCATGGCCGCGTGGCTAGCCTATTTACCATCCAAGCGCTCGAGCAAATTTTAAAAGCCAGCCAGCTATATAAATATATACTTTACAGTGCATAAAGTTTAAAGTAATTAACAACAACTAAACTCAATGCAAACTAGTGTCGGAGTGCGTCGAAACCAAACAAGCGTCTCAACAGGCAGTGCTACGAATTGGACCATGGGCAGTTAAGTAAAAGCGAAAGCACATAATTAAATGGCCAAAACAAATTATAATTTTTCCATAATAAAAAAATCTATTATTTTCAATAAAAATGTCCAGTTTAAATGAGATCTCTAAGGGAACAGATAAATTATGTATTGGTTCATTAAATAGAATTCATTATAGTTAATTCTTTACTATACGTTACGGTACTATTTAGAAACAGTTAAGGAAAGTTTTTTTTGGATGTATACCCGTTCTGATTGATAATTACTTACAATTTATTGATAACAGCAAGAGAAGGTAGAGTCATAAAAATATAATAACCTGTTGTATTATGAGTGCTAAATAAAAAAGAAAGATAATTTGTTACAATTTGAAAATTTTGGTGTTAACATAATTATTGAATATATCAAATCCAAATAATCCCTTTTTGCAGCTGTTTTCGTCTGAAAGACTTTGGAATAAAACCCTAAGGTAAGAGAATTATAATTTTGTAAGTAATCGTAGAGTTACATTTGGCGCCCGAACAGGGACCCGAGTCATATAATTTGTCTGTAAGCAATAGTAGAGATACATTTGGCCCCCGTACAGCGACGCGAGTATAGGTTACAACCTATATTCGCCAGACCTAATTCAGCTGCAGAAAGGGTTATTTGAGAGGGAGGACGTTTTGGTAAATTATATAAACGTCGTGATATATTAAAAGGGTTAAGTTAATAGTGGATAAGGTTAAAATTCTTATGTAATTTTTTTAAACTTATAAAAAATGGCAGGGAATAGTGGCGATATCAATGAAATAGTTAACGTTGAAAATTTTGATGAGTCAAATATGAGTAATTTTGAGATACATTCGACTCCAAGCGCGAGTCAAGATAAAACAGAGTTAAACTTAACTGATCAGAGTAATGTAACTGAAGATTCGGGCGTGCAATTGACCCCGACTTCAACAAAATGTAATGTCCAATTCAATAGTGATGTAATGAGTATGTTACAATTACTCTTAGAACAAAATAAAGAACAGAAGAGTGATTCTGATATTAAATTTAATACAATTCATAGCAAATTCCATGAGTTAAAGGATGATATAAATAATATTTACCAAAAATTTGATAAGCGTTTATGTGATATGAAACAAAATTTGATGAGCGTTTATATGATATGAAACAACAGAGTGAAGTTAGAAGACAATATTCATAAACGTTTCAATGAGACGAATGAATGTTTCAATACATTGAAAGAACAAATAGTAGCGTCAGTAGCAGAACAGATTAAAAGTAAGAAATTAACAAATGTTAACAATGATATTGAAAATAGTAATGTGATTGAAAGGGCGGTATCAGAAAGTGATACGTTGAAAATAGATAGTGAAACAGTAAGTGAGAGTGAGAAAATTATAAGTTGTAATGAAGTAATAATTAGTGTTGTTGAATTGGAAAAAGAATGGAAAGAAAGAGTAGATGAATGTGTAGGGCAGAGAGTAAATTTTCCCCTTATTTGTGATGAACCAGAGTGTTCAAAAGTGTTATTTTTGGGCAAGAGACCCTTATTAGTGAAAGATTTGAATTGTTTAATTTTGCTGAATAATTTTGTACCCTCTGCGTGGAATGAGAAAAGTATATGTTGTTATGATGAGAGAATTTTAGATAGAGAATGGTGTATTGACAAAGAGACAGAATTGTATGAATTACAGAGAGATTATGGTGAGTGGAAGGAAATGTTAGAAGTATGTTTAAACAAGAGTAATTTACTGTATGATGAAAAAGTAACTGACCCGATATTGGAAATATTTACCGACGGAGACTTTACAAAGAATACTGATGTTGACTTAGTACATGATTATTATGGTAAAATGAATAAACTGAAATGTTATGGTTACAAAACCCAAGATAACCATATACGGAATGTAAATAAAATTCAAAATTGTTATTTGAAACCCCGATTAATTTTTGACGATGGAGGTTGAAATTCATAAATGAACATTTTAAATATGTTAATATATGGTAATGACCTAGCTGAATTTTGACATTGAAGTGTGATGTAACTGAATAATTATTGTTGAAGAGTTGTAAATACATGTGTAGTGAAAGTAATTGTATGTATTATAAAATGTTGAATTGTTTGTATGAAATAACATTGTTGTTAAATGTTTCAGAGGTTACACGGAGATATTGGTGTGTGTGTGTGGTGTGTATTTTGTATTCATGTCAATAAGTGGATTGTAAGTATAAAGTCTAGAATACTAATCAGATAGAATAAAATGCTTACAGGTGTGAAAAGAGTGTAATAATAATAATAATGGTATTGAGATAATAATATTAAATAGAAACTGTAATTGAAAGGTAATAATAATTGAAAGGTGAATTAAAAGTATATTTGGTTGAACTGTAAGAAATAGACATTGATAAATATGTTATCTAAAAAATTTATAAAGACTGAAAAGTACAGGTGTTAATATGATGTAACCAGGATGTTTATACTATGTGAGTCTTGCAGACTAGTGTTTATATAAACAGGTGTGGTATGTTGAGACTAAGGTTCACAGACATACTTGGTGACCATAACAAAAACTGTTGTAGTCTGCTGAATCAGTATCTTATTGTGACAGAAGAGAATTGAAATTAAATTTTTTTTTACAGACCAAATAATAATGAGGCAATTACTGTAACTTTTGAGAGTAATTGAATTAATTAAAGTAAATTAAATACAAGTAAACTAATGATTAATTAAATTATTTTATTATTAATAAAATAAATAAATTAAACAGAAACAATGATTTTAATAATGAACTTAACTTTATTTTCATTCAAATTCAACTTGGAATTATAAAGTAAATACTAATTGATGTAAATAAGGATTTAACTTATTAAAATATTCATTTAAACTGAAAACTGAATGAAATGTTGGAGCTGAAACGGTGTTTGGGAATTAAGATGTGTATATTACTGTCCATATAGATTTTTCATATGCTATGAATTTTTTGTCCTATTCATATATATAGTAGTTAAGGATACCTTGTATAATCTATGTGTCATTTTGGTTGGGCAATATTGTATGGGGAATATTATTTAATTTAACGGAAATTTATGTGTACCACTGTAAACCTATATTGTTTTACTAATACTATATTTTTTTTTTGGGTCCATTATATAAAATGAGCCAGTACGTTGTCAATGAACCAGTACGGCTAAGAGGAAACAAACCAGTTGTGGGATATGGAGTGATGGAAGGCCGTTTGTCAATGTTTAATTACATGTTTTAAAGTCAGGCGATACTGGGGCGGGTATCTGTCCGAGCTTATGGTGGTGGGATCTCGAGTAGAGAAGTCCCGTAAGATCGGATGGGTGTTGTCGCAGTCGCCAGACTAGGGGGGTAAGAACCCATGATGTAGTAGAGTGTTCAGGGGGGTTGCGGCGCCATATCCTCACTGATCCTCTTAGGTTTAGGCAATAAGAGTTTGAACGCTTCGGCCTTCAATCTCTTATTGGGGGGGTATTGTGACGGTACGGATTTGTGAGCCACCCCAGTTTAATTTCATATTAATTCAAATCATCATTTTAAGCACTTTCCAAATTGACAGACTTTCACCTGTAAGGAGCCTCCAGTACAGCAATGCAACATACACACAGTCAGTCAAAACAATTGCCAGACGCATTGCGTAATCACATAGCAGCAGGCTTGTGTGAAACCCAGTCTGCTGTGGGTCATTAGTAAGCACACTTCTTCACCAGTGTTTGCATCGGACAGTAAAGAGCAGTTTGACAAGTTCGTTAAAACAGTGGCCTCGGGAGTACAAGATAGGCCGTAGAATAAATTCGGCCTATCTAGCTAAGTGTTAAAACATTTATAAAAAGTTTTACTGCAATTCATGGCCGCGTGGCTAGCCTATTTACCATCCAAGCGCTCGAGCAAATTTTAAAAGCCAGCCAGCTATATAAATATATACTTTACAGTGCATAAAGTTTAAAGTAATTAACAACAACTAAACTCAATGCAAACTAGTGTCGGAGTGCGTCGAAACCAAACAAGCGTCTCAACAGGCAGTGCTACGAATTGGACCATGGGCAGTTAAGTAAAAGCGAAAGCACATAATTAAATGGCCAAAACAAATTATAATTTTTCCATAATAAAAAAATCTATTATTTTCAATAAAAATGTCCAGTTTAAATGAGATCTCTAAGGGAACAGATAAATTATGTATTGGTTCATTAAATAGAATTCATTATAGTTAATTCTTTACTATACGTTACGGTACTATTTAGAAACAGTTAAGGAAAGTTTTTTTTGGATGTATACCCGTTCTGATTGATAATTACTTACAATTTATTGATAACAGCAAGAGAAGGTAGAGTCATAAAAATATAATAACCTGTTGTATTATGAGTGCTAAATAAAAAAGAAAGATAATTTGTTACAATTTGAAAATTTTGGTGTTAACATAATTATTGAATATATCAAATCCAAATAATCCCTTTTTGCAGCTGTTTTCGTCTGAAAGACTTTGGAATAAAACCCTAAGGTAAGAGAATTATAATTTTGTAAGTAATCGTAGAGTTACAAATGATAACTGTCAGAATTATTATCAGAAAATGTTTAAGGAAAATAAAATGGAATCACAAAGTATGAAAGATAGGAATAAATAAATATAAAAGCAACAATGTAAAAAATTCCCAAATGTTTATTATTAATTAATTAAGAAGATTATTAGGAGATTATTATATTTTTATAGCTGACTGTAGATGAATTCCAGCAGTACTATATATTAAGGTGTAGTGTGGACAGCAGAGTATGAAGCCAAACAGTGCCTCTCTGAACTGTACCAACGCACATATTAGGGATTGTTAGGGAAATTAAATATTTAAGGAATATTAGAATCGTTGCAAGAATGACCTCAGATTCCAGAAAAGTATGACGAAGAAAACAGAAGGAAAATAGCTGACCGAAGAATAATTGAGAAATACAGTGATTGCAGTAATTAGAAGTAGAAGAGATGTGAGCCTAAAGTATCATTAAATATTGTAGCCAACTATCAACAAATACTGTTTACAGAAAATTATGTATGATCAAGAATGTTAATAGGAATAATGAAATGTTATTAAGTAAAGAATTATGAATACTAGTCTAACAAAGTTACATTGAGAATCCCATCGTTAACCATTAATGTTGATATGAAGAAAAGGCATGTGAAAAATACAAGTTTACTTGACCTAAACTTCATTCAGGTAAATTAAACTTTTTTAGGAGGGAGAGCATATGCAACGCCACAGAAATGCAGTCCTCAATATTACATAAATAGAATATTAGCAAAATAATAAGTAGATTAATATTTAACTCCCATGATAATACAAAGGTCTAATAACTACATTTATAATTATATATAAAAATGAATAAGGATGCAAGGTAGAGATAACAATAAAAAACAAACCTGTAAAATAGACAATAGTAAGAAATCCATGTTCAGTGAAACGTAAATAAATATATAATACTGATAAGAATTGTAAGAAAGAAACTAGTACAGAAAATGTCAAAGTAAATGACAATGAAATTAGATAAAAGCGAGACAATAATTTACATTATAGTAATAGTAAGTAAGGATTCTGAATTAAATGATGTTATTTTGTTACCATGAATGTTATGTTAAAGTTTATGTTATATTATACAAATTACTTGTTGAATTAATGGAAAGTAATGAAGCAAAATGTATTATTCAATTACTGTTATAGAAGGGTGTAGGAAAGCAGGTAATTAGTGTTAATGGATCTCAATTTTATTATATGTGATCCATAGATCAAGATAAAATTGTTATTAGTTATGAAAAGAATAATTATTTGAGTAAATGTTAATAGTTAAGATTTGATTATATGTATGAACTTATGTAAAAAGGCTATAGTTGTTCACCAGATATAATCAAAGGTAGGTCTATATACAATAAAAGGCCTAACAGCCAATAACACTATATAACCACTCATAACAAAGGTTAGGTACGGAAGTTAATAATAATTAATGAATACAGTTCAAGGAGCTAGGAAAAACATTTGATAAGTAATAATATATAATAAACCAACTCAATTTAAACAAATAATGATAATGCCATAATGCCATGATATCGATTGATAACGTTTGATATCGAAAAAATAATAAATATAAAAGAAACAGACTAAGATAAAAAAACCAGCAGAATATATGTAGAAATTAGTAAACAAACTATAGATAAAGTTATATTCCGATATGATGGAAGTTTTAATAAGGAATGGAAGAAAAATATATGAAATAATCACTATATACAAAACATTGAAAAGGAAGAAAAATAAATGTGTTGCTAAGGACAACAGGAATGAATAGAAGTTGTTGATTTCAATTATTGCTTTTTATGATCTGAACATGACGAGATTAAAAAACCAGAAAAATTGGTTAATATAACTAAAATATTATAATTTATTTCAATACCGTTACCCATCACGATATATAAATAATTATTTGGATTAATCAGGCCAACAACCCATAACCAGATTGTGTAATGGTATCATCTAATAATAATAATCAGCAATTGACTTACACAAGGAAGGACTTGAATTGTCCAATGTAAGAAAAAGAATTAATGAAATATTAATCCAATATAAAGAGTCAACTGTGTAACAACTAATAATACACACCACATTGGAACTCCCAACCTTTTAAATACATGGAACATCACTAGTTACTTCATACGATAGAAGAACGTATTTGGATCCAGAATTTGCAGAAGAACAACCACCAGTCTGACCGTAAATAAACCAAGGGAGCTGTATTTCCGAAGTAACCAGGACAAGGATTCCACATTATTGAACCGAAGAAAGGAATATCGAACATCATATCCATTCTGAGTGACGAGGTTATCAACCAACTGCCTACCCGAGTTGCTTCGTTCTAGTCTGGTAAATTATAATTGTATAAATCATATTAACAACACAACACTTCAAATTTGTAACATCTTGCATTCTTATCTATGTATTTTTAATCTTCCCCACAGTTACAAGAACCTTCACACCCTGAACTAAATTAATTATAAAAAAAAAACAAATTATATAACTGAATATAAAATAAAGTATTGGACCGAACATTAATCGATTCACGCAACATATAGCCTTTTGTATGCCAAATAGAACCAATCCTATTTAATGTTAACGGAGTGAATAAATAAAGAAACCTTATATAATTTCAAAATCTTATTATTTGGGGTATTATTTAATGAGTTGGGAATAAAAAGTAACTGACTAAGTGTATAATAATTGGTTACCATAAACAGTGAATTAACCTATAAGTTTCGTTGTCCGGGAACTACAGCGCTTGTTGCGGAATTCTCCGACACCAAAGAGAAGAGCATTAAATACAAAATTTACATAATTCTCTGCAAGGTATACTAGGGCTGAGCGAGATTATAAAATAAAACACTAATTATTTAAGTTACAGTCACACTAACATTGGTATTTTAATTAGAGAGATAAGTTAATATTAGTTAACGAGATTCCTATATTCCCCAACTACAGATATCTCAGAAATTGAATTAAATTAACACAATCAAAGAGAGGAGAGACAGAGAAGCATACCCGTTCTTATTAACAAATTGGCTTACATTGCGTGACACGAACAAGACGCACGTACTCGTCTCAATACAATATATATATTATGTAACGTAACAAAGTTAAGGTCCCTGACGTTACATAAAAACTTTGTCAAAATAACTGAAAACAATGCCCAAGGTATGCCATAATTAAGTACAAGAGGGTCAATCTCACCCAAAAAAATGTATTGGTGACACCTAGTAAGGTTACTAGGTAATAAAATAGTAAAAGTGTATCTAAATATAAAATATGGAGTGATCAGTGTAAGATGTAAACTATAAACACTGTGTCTAATGAGATGAGTTTACTGTGGATGAGTTTGAATATAATAGACTGTTTAATTAATATTTAATGTTTTATAAAGATGTACCTGTCGTTGTGCTTTATCATGATATTGTGTTTACATGATATTTATTTTGTGTTTTGTATGTAGCAGGTGTGAAGCCATTGCTTTAAGGAAGTACTAAGTAATGGGTACTCATTTCATTCATGTTAAACTTGTATTTAAGTAATTAAATACAAGTGTATTTATTATGTATGGTATCATGTTAAGTGTATTTACTTTAAATAATTTATGAAGATGTCTTAAAATAATATTTGTAAACTTGGCCAGGAAGACAATAATTGTTAATAAATTGTCAAGTGGTCATTATAATTATGTTAAAAGCCAATGAAGGGTTCAATGATAAACTAAATAATAATAATAAACTGAATTCAGGAATTTAAAATTAGAATAATTGGCCATAAGCCAGTGACTCTTTGTACAGTAGGTCAGGTCAGAAAAATTAAATTAAAAACAAAAAATTATAACACATGTAATAAAACCAATAGGCCTAAATTTAATATTTTGTAAAAGGAAAATAATACCTGTTAAAATAAGTTGATTAAGAAGACAATGTAGTAAAATGTATACGGTTTAATAAGGCAGATTAAGTGAAAGTTTTATGTGATTTAATGTAATTATAATAAGGGAGTATTTTATTAAATAAGTGTAAGAATATTTCCTAATTATGGCTCTAGGATAACAAATATTATCCAATAACATAAGAGGAAGATGGTTGTTAGGGCAACAAAATGCAAGATATCTTGTTGATTTCAACATTCAATTGTTATATGTAAATGAGGACAGTTCAGGTCCATGAATCGAGAAAAAAGAGAAATCTGAAGAATAAATTGCTTAGTAAATTCTAATAACTATTAATTAACAAAAAAGATAATATGCAAGGAATGTTGTTTATTCAATAACATTCAATTGTTATATATGAACGACGACAGTTCAGTCGTTATAAATCTCGAAAAAACCAAGAAACCTAATGAATAAAATTATTATCAATCCAAATTAATATATAATAACTGATTAAAAGGACGGATTGGACGACTTCCGAGACTATCACTTCGAGAATATAAAATACCTATCAACAAAATTCAAATCAAAAATCTAAAGAATAAATTAACTAAACCTACCATCAAATGAGTAATAATGGAAACCATAAATAACTGAAGATAACCCAGACCTGGAGAAGTCGAAGTGAATAAATACCATACAACAAAAAATAAAGAGAATTAAATTTACATACCGAACCTCACTTTTAACAACAGAGCAAGAACTTAATACTACACTAATTCCATCGGGACCTGTGACTACAAGAAACGAAAAATCAGCGAAGATCAAGAACTGAACTTTCCATTACATCCTGGGACACTAACACCAACTTTTATTGAGAAGCTGGAGGTGGATATATTCGAGCCATTCTTCATCACTCGGCTATCTGTCATCGTTAGTGGAACACTGCCTTAACGAGTATCTTGTAAACGATTGGTAAAAAAACCTGCTTATGTTAATACTTTATATAATAAGATTTTAAATTAAATTGTAATACCTAGTAACCTGAATTTGCATTACCTGACCTTACTAATAGTTAAAAGAACTACATGTACCCTGAGATAAAAGACAAACTGAAAATTATAATTAAATTGTAACATCTAAACACGAGTTCAATAACAAATCGATTCTGTATTGTGTGATCGATATGATGCGTTAATAGCAGGAGGAAGCAACTGTTGGAATTTTAAAATAATATAAAATAAAGAATCCTTCTTGTATTTGACGATTCTGTGTTATTGTAGAATAATTATTGTATTTCGAATAGGGTGTATTTTACAAAGAAAGTGATAAAAGCATCAAGTGGAACAACTTAACCTATAATAACGGGTCAATCGCCAATAACAGCGCTCATTTGCAGACAGCTGGTGAATACGGGAGAATAGAGAACTAACTTACTCTCTGCGCTACTCTCTTTCCAATTTAAATATTACATACTGACTAGGGTTGGAGAAAATTACTGAATTATTCACTATAATAACTGTAATATAGCGTTTTTTCTCTGGTAAAACACTTAATAACTACTTAACACAGGTCCATGGTCAATAACCGAATAATATCAACCCATTAATACATAATTTTATAAATAAATTAACATTGATTTACAGGAGTGATTATATTATACTTATAAGAGTATTTATATTACAAATATTTGGGCTTAATTAGGCGAGAGTTTCAAAGTAACAAATACACACACAGAAGAAATTTGTTACAAATTGATGCTCATAACGTGGGGCTGATATAACGATAAACCCGCAACCGTATTAGACTCGTAATAAATAATAACAACATTTAACATTTGTTACAAATTGGCGAACCCAACAGTGGGGCCTATGAACATAATATAATTCAATAAATACATCGAACATTTGTAAAATTTGTTACAATATATACACATACATTTAGTCTATATATGGGTCCCTTAACTGTGTAGAGCCTAACCTAGATAGTGAAGTATTATTCATTTTCACAGAAAGATGCCCAGAAGTACAGGAGGGGTGAAAAGGCCTGCTGTTGACGTTCAAAGTTTGAAAGAAGCTACAGAAGATGTTCATGTCAGGAAGTTATCCATTGGAGTAGCAGGAAAAAATCATGGGATCTCTAAAACAACACTGCTGCGCCACTTGAAAGCACATACTTCCTCAGGAGATAAGGATTTTCAGTACAAGTCGAATATAAATGTGAAACAAATCTTTACTGAAGAAGAAGAGGTGAGTCTTGTAAATTATTTAAAGGTAGCTTCGAGGCTACATTATGGCCTAACTAAAAGAGACATAAGAATATTAGCCTATCAGTTTGCAAGAGAAAACAAACAATCTATAACTGAAAAGTGGAATAACGAAGGCATTGCTGGTAAAGAGTGGTTGAGAGGGTTTTTACAGAGACATAAAACTTTGTCTTTAAGAAAGCCAGAAGCTACGAGCCTTGCTCGTTCAACTAGCTTCAATAAAAAAAATGTGGGAGACTTTTTTACTAATTTGAAGGCCTGTTTATCTCGTGATCAGTTTGATGCCAACAAAATTTATAATTTAGATGAGACAGGTAATTCAACTGTCCACGTTCCTCCCAAAATAATCGCACCTCGTGACAAGTGGGAAGTATGACATCAGGTGAACGAGGGATTAATGTAACCATGATAGCTACTATAAATGCGGTAGGTAATCATGTACCACCAATGCTGATATTCCCTCGCGTTCATTTCAAAAATCACATGCTGAAAGGGGCCCCACCTGGATCAATAGAAGGTGCTAATCCTTCTGGCTGGTCTAACGAAGATCTGTTTGTTGAGTATTTAAATCATTTTATAAAATATGTAAAACCTACAATTAATGAGAAAGTGTTATTGATTATTGATAATCATGATACTCATATTTCTATACCAGCTATAACGTTAGCAAAAAACAATGGCATCATTCTCCTAACGCTTCCACCACACACATCACACAAGTTACAGCCATTAGACAGAACAGTTTTTGGGCCATATAAAGCATTTTACAATCAAGCTGCATCAGAATGGATGCTTTCAAATCCGGGAAAGCCTATGGGAATTTATGATGTTGCTGAAATTGTAGGAAAAGCCTATGGCAAAGCTTTCACAATTGAAAACATTGTTAAAGGGTTTACAGTAACAGGAATATGCCCATTAAATGAAAACATATTTAGTGACAATGAGTTCTTGACATCTTATGTTACTGATCGACCATATGATGAATCCAATGGAGGTCAAAATGTTAACAATATAGATAACAGATCTTCATGTTCCACTGATTTGCCTTTCAACCATAATAGTGATGAGCCTAGGGCATCTGTTAGTTTTGTCCAGGAAAAATCATACGCAGCAGTGTCTCCTGAAATGGTTCGACCTTATCCCAAAGCTCTTCCAAGAAAAAGCCGAGGAGGAAGGCAAAAAGGAAGGACCAGAATATTAACAGACACTCCAGAGAAAGAAGATGTTGAAAAGAAAAAACAAAACCGTGTTAAACCAAAAGTATCTTATCCAAAGAGAAAAAAGTGCAGGCTTACATGTAGTTCTAAAGAAGACTTGGATGAAGAGTTGATCTTACAAGATTCAAGTGATGGAAGTGAATTTGCTGAAACTCTTTTTGAATTGCATAGAAGTGATGATGAAAAGGAAGAAGCTACTGCTTCAGAGGTGTCAATAGGGAATTTTGTCTTGTTTGAATTAGCAGGGAAATAAAACAAAAAGCATTATATTGCTGAAGTTTTAAATATTGTTAGTGATGGATATCAGGTTAAGTTTTACAAAAAAATGGTTAACTCAAACAAGTTTTTGCCAGATGAGCATGATGTTTCAGATATTTTTGAAAGTGATGTTGTAAAGAAACTACCTTGCCCATGTACAACAGGTGCTTCTGAGCGCCAGTTAGCACAAATATATTTTCCAGTGGACTTTGCCACTTACACCATGTAACAAATTATAAATTTTTCAAGTAACTTATTTCAATAAATTATTAATTTGTATTAAATTATTATTAATTTGGTTTGATTTATTTTAGTTAATGTACCTGAAAACTTTGCAAAAAAATGTGCCTTATTTGGATGAATATCTAGCATTAATCAACTAACAGGATAAGAAGATAAAAATAGCTCAAAAATAGTATTATACAAGGTAAAAAATAAATGGTCCAATGTACAACAACATGTTGTACCTTGGACCAATTGTTATTACTTTAAAACAATTTTTTTTTTTTGAAGTGAATGCTAAATATAATTCCAAGAAAAAATGCATATTAATAGGCAAAAGTATAATGTATTAGTGACAAAACTTTCAAGTTATTGAGAAAATTATATCTTGCACAAAAAAATATATAGTGAAAATTGGTCCAAGGTACAACACTCTCCCCTAATCATTTAGCAGTCAATATGGCAACACTGTAAGGTTTCCATTAACACTGATGGTTACATAAACAGGTGATTGATATTGAGTATAAATATTTATTGTCTATTGTAGCCATGTGAAACATAAACAATCTTTTCGTGAAGTGAGTTTTTGTTGTGCATTATAAAAATGAGTGACATCAATTACCTGCACTATTGTGGAATCAAGTTTTGTGTTAAACTTAGGCATAATGCTACTGAGTCTTTTACAAAATTGACAAAGGCGTATGGAGATTAAGCTTTGTCAAGAGCACAGGTTATCAGATGGTTTAAAGCACTTTCAGATGGCCTGGAATCAATTAAGGAAGACTGTCATAATCAAGAACTGATGACAATGTTGTCGAACATCCTTATTCAGAGACTTGGTGTGGTCTGACTGTCGATTAACCACCATAATCATCGCAGAACAATTAAATTTGAACTACACTACAGTGTATCAGATTTTGACAAACGAATTGGGAATGAGAAAACTTTGTGCGAAATTGGTCCAAAAACCTCAATCTTGAACAGAAAGACAACAGGATGGAAATGTGCCATGATCTTCTAGGACAAATTGAAAATGTTCTTACTGGTGACAAATCATGGATCTTTTCGTACGATCCAGAAACAAAATGCCAGAGCGAGGAGTGGGACACACCAAACTCAACACGTCCCAAAAAAGCAAAAATGAGCAAATCAAAAATATATGTTCATTTGTTTCTTTGATAGTAATGCCATTATCCATAAGGAGTTTTTGCCTACAGGACAGACTGTCAATCAACATGTTTACTGAGAAATTCTTGAAAGGCTGCGAAAAAGAATTACCTGCATGAGACCAGCCATCGTGAACATCTGCATGCTGTGTCATGATAATTCATCTTGTCATACAGCTCTCTCGGTGAATGAGTTTTTGGCAAAGAAAAATATTCTTGTTGTTCCTCAGCCCCCTTATTCACCTGACTCGAGTACCTGTGACTACTTTCTCTTACCGAGATTGAAAAAACATCTCAAAGGACACCATTTTGGGACGATAGACAACACTAAAAAAACTGTAACCGACCAGTCAAAGCAGATTCCAGTTTCTGAGTTCCAGCACTGCTATGAAGAGTGGAAGAACCCATCTAAAGCACTGTGTTGCTTCCCAAGGGATCTATTTTGAAGGTAATAGAGTCTAGATGTAGTTTAATTGTAAATAAAAGGTTTCAATGAATTATTCTCATTACTTAATTTACAGATCCCGTACGTTTGGAAATATGAAATATAGGAAAATCAATTCATTGACCCCAGAAGAAGTTGTTAATGAAATGGCCAAAAATCAAGGTGGCTTAAACTCTAAAACATTTTCAAACAGTGTATCTTTTTTGTGTATAAAACTTACTTGGTTTACCTTATATTTTTGTTTGTTAAAACTGTGGTTATTAGGTTATTAGTTTAAAATATAAAATGTTAACAAATATCTTGTAAACAATGTTCAATAGCACATATTTTTATTGTGTAACTACAGTTTACTTTAATGGGATTGATTTCCGGACGTTAGCACATGTTTTTCAGCCACATTATAAACTTGTCAATCCTACTGCTTTCAACAGGTCTTCTCCTGATTTCACAATGTCCAACTCTCATTTTCATAAAGCAACATATTCTATACCAATGATTTTGCCAAACTTTCCTTAGTTCTATGTTTATGAGCTAATCTGTTAATAAATTTTCGTTTTCAAAAATACCTGACATAAAATGTTGTAATTTTATAACATAATTTATAAAATAATGTTATAAAATAATGCAACCAGTAATTTTTAGTATAACACAACCAACTATTAATAAGGTACAAAAAATATTAATAAAATGAAAACTGGGAGATAACCATCCTTGTCAATCAAAATATTATATAAACAAGAATGGAATTAACATATTCTTTATGAGGCAGAACTTACTTCACATAATACACTGAGCCATCAACTGTTGCTCTCTCTTCCCAACCAGGTGGCAGTTCATCTTCACTATCTGAATCTGGCACAGCTGCTGCCATCTTCTTACTAAACAAACAATTAATTGTAACAATAAATAAAACACACACACACGCACACACATATTATAAAAATTCTTGGATTTTGTTGTCCATGACGTGTCCGTTGATTAACTAAATATAAGTATATCACTACCGACTCGGAACACAAAGTTTTTTGTTGGTAAAAATGTAAAAGTTTTAACTTATAGCCTGAACCAGTTTTTGCTTATTTAAGCTTCATTAGAGGCTGCCACTGGGAGCGCTCTGCATCTTGTTCTAGGCGACGACGCCAACTTTTGAAGGTTCGATGTTGTGTGTGTGTGTGGGGTGTGATATGTTCGAATAATATGTGTGATCTGACCTGTGTCTGTTCGTTTAGGATGTTGTTTTTCTGTGTTTTTGTGTGTTTGTATATTTCCAGTTGCTCAAGAGTGTCTAGTTTTTGGCCTTTTGTGTGTACATGTTTCAAACAAAGATATATTGAACACACAAAGGCAGTATACTCCACTACTGAATCCACTTTTGCAAACCACCTCATTGAAGCAAACCACACTGTAACGGGACAGAATTGGGTGATGGGTTTTAATTTAAATTGTGAATGCAACGCACAGGAGTTACCCACACAGGGCCTCAGTCTTTAACAATAGACATTCCTGTAGGGAACGCCCATTTGCACGTTTGTCCAGAAAATCTATCAACATGCACCGTTTTCAGGTGCTCTGGAATGTGCACGATTGCGCGGATACTTGCTCGCACATGTGAATAATCACGTACTAGGCTCGCTGGTCAGTTAGCGTGAATGTACTATACATAGTGGTAACTAATTATTGTGTCACGTGATTCCTCTTTAAGCCAATGAAAGAGCAAGTTGGCGTGCATGAAGAAGGCTTTGGCCATCTTGGACGCCTGGCGTTTGGCGTCTGTCGTTTTACAGCTGCGGCTCCGGCCGGTTCAGCATAAAGGCTCGCGAGCCGAAAAGTTATCAAAAGTATACAAATATAATGTAAACGAGGAACTAAAGCGATCTAAAACAGTGTAAACTCAACTAAATTCAGTGGTAACGAAATTGAACAGTACGAGAGTAATTCGACTAGTACCAAAAAAAAAAAAAATTGTGGAGATCAACAAGTGACCTGCAGGGATGCCGACAAGACGTAACCGTATACCAATAAATTAATTATGAGAATTTAAAAACAAAAAGCGCTTAATTAAATGGTGTATGTGTGTGAATGACAGAATGAGCAGATGCTGGGTTGCCTTTGTTATAAGTTAAGTTAAATAATTATTTGTGTTCAGTATAATAAAAAGAATATTAAATTTTGTTTGTACTTGTTAAATGAGGATATGGCCGCAATATTAAAATTTGTTTAGAATTAAATTCTGAAGGAAGTAATTCACGAAAAGAGAATACTGTACTAAAAAATATGTTTAATAAATTTTGAATGAGTTAACCAGTGATATGAGAGTAATTATTACAACACATAACCCTAAATCACGTTTATATATCACGAGTTCGTGTGACGAACCCTAGACGACACAAGGTAAGCAAGGATGAGTTTGTATTAATTATTATGTGGTAAGTAGAAAAGTATTATTACAACACATACACAAACATCGAAACAACATGGATATCCTACACGTACACACACACACATTAAATAATTACTTTTTCTTGCATATTTTATATATACTTTATTCATTTATATATTATTCTACTTGCAAGCATTTATTTGGTTTTACTGATGTATGTTTCATTGATGTTTTTTTTTTGTTTAACACCAGATTCAGGATGATTCTGCTCAACACAACTCGAGAGAAGTAAATACTTAAAATTACAGTTTAAAAATGTTACCACTTTGTTTCCATTAAATTTTCCTAGAGTGGTATTTTTTACTTTTAGAGATCTGTTTTAATAAAGTTATTTTTTCTGTATTTTGGAAAAGAATAATTATTACTAAGAGTAATAAATTAAATTACTAAGGTGGCTAAATTAGATATAAATTTTCTGGTTTTAAATAAGAATTTTGTGCTGAACAAATCTTTTTTTAAATATTTTTGTTTGCCATATATATAAAATTGTACCATTTAGATCATGAACAAAGATGTTTCAGGTTTACTCAGAACATAGTTTTTATAATCATATATATTTTAACAATTTTGAAATTGAAAAGTCTGAATTGGTTTTGGTTTGAAAAGTCTGAAATTGATTATTATAGGTCTACTAATGAAAGTGACATTATGATATTTAATATCACTACTATTTCGTGTGTATTCATTAATAGAATTACATAATGTTTTATTTAATATTTTCAAAATGCTATCACAATGTTCATTTATACAACAGAATTTGATTTGCTATTTAATCAATGGTTGTTGTACATATCCCACTGATATCAGAATATCATGCACAAATTTTTGTTTTTGTGTTTCTAATTCACTTAAAGGAAATTTCTATGTTCTGTATAATGAAAACTGTATGCAGCTGCTTCATATTATGCAAGATGAATTAATATTTGACAATAACTAATGAAGTCTATTTAGACTTTCTATATATGAGGGCCATTTTTTAAGTAAGAACCATTATGCTGCATAGTCAAGAAAGCTTTACTGATAAATAAAATTACAAATTTAAACATAAACTACAACATTACTCTACTTTTCTATATAGTAACCATTAAGATCCAAGCAAATGTTCAGACGTGGCACTAGTTTATTTATGCCATCAAAGAAATCTATCGCCTGTCTGTTCAACCAAGACAGTTTGTTTCAATTCATCGTCAGCCATTTCCTTCCCCCCTAAAAATTCCTTCAGCTTTGTGAAAACATGAAAGTCCTAAGGTGCAAGATCAGGACTATAAGACAGATGATTGAGGTGCAAGATCAGGACTATAAGACAGATGATTGAGCTTTTCAGATCCAAACTGGTCCAGTAGCACTGTTGTCCTTGCCGCAATGTGGGCCAAGTGTTGTCATGAAGGAAGCAGACACCACTTGAAAGTAGTTTTGAAGCTGAAGCTTAGTGAGTATTTCACAATAAACATTTATTGTCATTTCTTGTGGGAGGAAGTTAGCCAAAAGGATGTGTTTCTCATCCCAGCGGACTGTAGCCATGATTTTGTGGGTTTTTTTTTTGGGCTGATAGAGTCTGCTTGGATTTTTATGGTTTCGATGGTGATCGGGAATTATGCCACTCAGAAGACTGTCGTTTGGTCTCTGGTGTATAGTGACAGATCCAGGTTTCATCTCTAGTCACAATATGGTTCAAAATTTTGTGATACCGCTCCAAAAACATCAAATAGTGGGCCATATGCTTTTTCTTATGCTCTTCTGTCAGCTTTTTTGGTACCCATAGTGCACAAAATCTTTTTGTAGTGAAGCTTCTCAGTAACAATGTCATAAATGACAGATTGTGATATGTGAAGAAATGGCAGGTGTAATTCACCAATAGTGAATTGCCTGTTTTCAGAAATAAAGTCGACTTTTTTTATCAAATCTTCAGTGATGACAATAGGCCATCCAGACTGGTTCTTGCATGGACACTGGTCCTTCCTACACCACTTATGCACATTTCCATCATTTGTGACATTGTCCGCATATACTTCTACAAGCTGCCAATGAATTTCAGCAGGAGAAACATTTATCAGTCAACATGGTGATGAACAATGATGCATAACCAAACAACTAACGCATGCAGACACTTTAAACTTAGTGGCTGCATAATAGGGGAGGGGGCGACCTAGTATGACGTTACCACTACTGCTGCTATCAACCTGTGCGATCAAGATGTCCAAACGGTTCTTACTTTAAATAAGGAACATGGAAGTAAAAATGAGCCTCATGTAAAGTATTCAAATTTAATTATGGGCGTTATTTCTTGAATTAAAGATACAATTAATGTTATTATAGCTTAGAACACAACTGAACAATACGAAATATATAAACACCACACAACACAACCAAACAACATACTTAACGATCAATTACAATATAAATCACATACACTTTTTGACACAATTATACAAAAAACAAACATTAAGTTGAATCCCCGTGCCAATCCCCTTCCTCCACGCACCACCCCCACTACACCTTCCACACAACAACTGTTACTAAATGATGGCAGTCTGTCTCAAAGCTGAAGAAGGCGAATACGTACGCCGAAAAGCGTTCAACGAGAAGAGAATAAACAGTAAGTTTCACAAGAAAAAGTTTCATTTTTAGATAAGTGTTAGAATATTTACACAAAGCACTTTGATCTGATAATGTATTTTGGTAACAGTGATACTATCCGTATATGTTAATCAGATTGCTTTGTTAGTATTAGTTTGCACATATCAGTATATACAGGAAGATGTCTTGTCCACATAGACATAGACAATCCACAGTGCCACAATTAGCATTCAGCAACTGCAGCTTATCACCTTTTATGAAGCCGACATGTTATGTAATCATTATTCTGCTGTCAGTGAATGCCTTTATTCAAGTGATACAGGAATGTTTCAACACCACAAAATGTGGTGTTGTTCTTTTTCATAACAAAATCAACTATTTAGACATAACCATCACAAGAAACAACAACCACATACAATATGCAATATTCAGAAAACCAACTTCTACCAACATCATTATACCTCACCATTCTGACCACCCACCACAACATAAAATGGCATACAATTCTATTCGCTATTTAACAGAATGTACAAAATTCCCCTAAACAAACAAGAAACTGACAAAGAAAGAAATATAATATACCAAATTGGTTATGAAAATGGATACAATAAAAATACTGTAAACAAAATAGAAAATAAAATCAAATATAAAATAAAAACTGAACAATTAAGAATTAATCAAAATGAACAACACATAAATAATAACAACAACAACAAATGGGCCACATTCACATACATAAATAATAAAATGACAAAGGTAACAAAACTATTTAAAAACACAGATATAAAAATAGCATAAAAAACTAATAAAAATAATTTACAAAAACTAAATAACTAACACAACAAAGATAATATAACAACTAACGGTATATACAAAATTGAATGCCAAGATTGCAATAAATGTTACACAGGACAAACAAAAAAACAGCTGAAAAAACGATATTTTGAACATCTAAATGCATACAAAAAACCAGAAATATATAAATCCAATTTGGCCACACATGCAATAAACACAGGACATGAATTCCTAGACATAACCAATGTGACACTAATAAAACATATATCACACAAAGGCACCATAATGAACATTTCGGGAAAATTTACAAATATACAAACATAAAACACAAAACAAACTAATACCTGAACAAATACAAATCAATACAAAACATGACACAATATTCAAAGCACTCAACATCGAAAATACTAATACATACACCACAATCACACACAATAATACCGGTACTACTTTAAAATACCAGAGACCAACAGGAAACCAAAATAGCAGCCAGCCAACACACAAATACTTCACCAGACGCAAGATCACGAAGGCTGAGGATGAGAACACAGGAGTTCTCGAAACATGTTCCAAATAAGGGAAATATCGGTATGGAGAACCATACATGACTTCCATATTCTAAGATTTATATTTAAAATCATTTTCGAAATGAAATATTACCATAGAAACTACTTCTTTCTACTTACTGCTTCAGCCTTAACCACAGTACTGTGGTCACTAACGTATACCACCTCACGTTATCGCACTCGATTTTCACTGATGATGGAAGTCGATGGCATTGCCGAAACGTCTGGTTTTGTAGAAAACATTGGACTACGGCCAAATATCCCGGGAAGGAATTTTAACAAAAACTACTTCTTTGTTGCCGATAACGTTGTACACATATATATAAAATATATGCATAAAATTAATGGCTTGTATAAGTTAATGATTGATCTCCATTAAATAGTAATATTATGATGTCCGTAATTAAAACATCAGAGCAGGTTTAGTGTGAATGAGGGTACACTGTGGACAAAAATTTTCAACATTTCCTATTGAGCGTTGCTTAGAGTAAAGCTGCGAATCTACGGTGTATGTTTCACAGAACAAACACGCGAAAAAGAAGGAGCGCTCCGAAGTCACTCATGGACCCTCAGCATCTTGCAGAGGGTTCATTCCCTAAAGACGAAAAGTCTGTCTATGAATCATTCCTCTGTAAACACGTGCAGTTACATTGCCCAGCGATCCACAGGAAGCAAATTGATGTCCATTTTTTCGGCTTGCACGCATTATGTTGGTGTGGGTTTCGGCACTTTCCATTTAAAAAGTGTGCAAATGTAAGAAAATAAACATGAGTGAGGCCAGAAATAATGTGAATTGTGTGTGTGTGTGTCTTACCTGCCTTTTTATTGCTGTAGGCATAATAATAAAATGGAAACATAAACATTACATAACTGAGATATGCTTACCTGCCACGAACGATATATTATTTTATACATGGAGGAGTTCAGTGACATACACACGTACAGAAGAATTATATATATAAAGATATTAACTCATACATAATTTACATTAAAATGAAAAAATTATAATTTTATTGCCTGGCAACAAAATTATTTTATTTTTAACAATTACCATTGTTTGAAAAAGTTTAAATGAATTTTCAAGTACTTTACTGTTGTTAAAACGTAAAAGGTTGCAGGTAAACTACCCCTTCCCCTTAACCGATCTTCACCAAAATCGAAAGTCCTTGAGACCTCTACAATTCAGGGACGTATGCAAAAAATTATTTGATTCTGTTTGAATTTGCGGCTGTTATCGTTTGCCATAGAAAATACGCTTGATAAAAAAACGTTGCAGGTAAACTACCCCTTCCCCTTAACCGATCTTCACCAAAAACAATTGGTCTTGAGAACTCTACAATTTAGGGCTGTATGCAAATAATCTTTTGATTCTGTTTGAATTTGCGGCTGTTATCGTTTGCCATAGGAAATACCCTTGTTAAAACATAAAACGTTACAGGTAAACTACCCCTTTCCATTAACCGATCCTCACCAAAAACAATAGGTCTTAAGAACTCTACAATTCAGGGCTGTATGTGAAACATTATTTGATTCTGTTTTAATTTACGGCTGTTATCGTTTGCCAAAAAAAAAAATTTCCCTTGATAAAAAAAAACCGTTGCAGGTAAACTACCCCTTTCCCTCAACCGATCTTCACCAAAAACAATAGGTCATTAGTGCTCTACAAATCAGGACTGTATGCAAAAAATTATTTGATTCTGTTTGAATTTGGGGCAGTTATCGTTTGCCATAGAAAAAAAAATCTACACACAGACAGACACACAGACACTTTTTGGAAAACGACTTTTTTTCATGTTTTGAGTGTAGTACAATCAGAATCTGCAATAATCTCGAACACGATTTTTTTTGCCATCACCATACTTCCATTTCCTTAAGGAATATGGAAGTAAAAATAACATCTTGAGGTAAAATAAATGAAAAATTTAATATTTTATATACATCAAGAAACGAACTGTAGCAGAAAGTGATTGTATTATTATTTAATATTACAATTTTTTACAACCGTAGCCTAAGTTGGTTTATACTTCATGGTCATTTTGAGGTCTGTATGGTGTATGCCTTTCAATTATGAGATTCCCAAATATTTGTACCAATCTTCTTAAGTCAAGTCTTCTATTTTTCCTGATGATTCAATAAGCCTTCAGTTGATTCAATAAGCCGTCAAGCCTTCAGTTATACTGATTTTCCTTCTATTGGGATGGACGGATTTAGTTGTGTCAGTTCCTAGTTCCATGTAAATAGCACTGCTGAAGTGAACTGCAATATCTAGAAGATAATGAAGGTAGCATATCAGAACTTGCATAGAGTTTTGTCATCCAAATACGTAAGATGGTTCACAATATACATAACAAAAGCTCCATCAGTTGTTTAATTTGTCTACTTTAGTATATTGTGAGTGAATTTCACTTTTTATTAGGCTGATCATGTTGCTATTACAATACAGTGTAATCATACATGCCATCTTCTGGCTAAGAACATACTTAGGAGTTTCCAATGATATGAAGTTGTGGTGGAACAGCTGTCCTTAGACCATGGAGATGCGCAAGCAAAACCTGGTACATGGTACTGTGTTAAATCATAACATAAACAATCCTTTTCAGAACAAAAATATATTTATTGATAACCGCTAGTGTCAAGCAATCGCCTGTGAATGTATGTGTGTTTTTTGTACATTTCTGTGGCTCAGTTTACTATATTTCTTGTGCTTACAGATTTTATTGTGCTGACTGTTGTCTACATCCTGATATTTTAGCTTCCTTCTCTGAAATTTTCTTCAGGAGTGTGTTGGTTATGATGCCAACTCTGGGCTGTGCAGACTGGTTCACCTAAGATGTTCTGTAATTGGTAGCTGAGTACTGAACTTCCTTATCGAACTCCAAATGCGAAATTTGATTGGACATTTCATCTTTTTCTTAAAAGTGCCTGATGAGCTCTTGAGACCGTTCTCATTGTTTCTTAGTTCTTCTCACTGTTCTATTAGAGGTCAGTATGCAGGTGTAGAGGAGATGTTAACATGATAATGTTTTTAGGCTGGGGGTCATTCCACACAAATCGTCATCGAAAAACGTGATGCTTCCACACTTTCGATTCCCCACAGTCTAAAAATTTGATATGTAAACGCATCAAGAC
Source organism: Magicicada septendecula (assembly GCA_034769895.1). Taxonomy (NCBI): domain Eukaryota; kingdom Metazoa; phylum Arthropoda; class Insecta; order Hemiptera; family Cicadidae; genus Magicicada; species Magicicada septendecula. Next base: position 72,012,269 of record CM068370.1, read on the forward strand.
AGAAATATTCGCTGCTGACATTGAGTTTAGCAAACGTTTTAGTGAGAATAAATTTGGTTTTACATGCTCTGTTTGTGATCGTCTGTGGTTTGGAAATGATTTACATAATCCACCAAACGTAATCCACATTATACGTTTCAAAAGCCTAAAAACATTTATCATGCTTCGATGTTTCGGTTTCATCGTTTCCTAAAGTCTTTAATTAACCTCCTTGAAAGAGATCCGTACACATGTATAGAAAATTTTCATGTATGCTTTGTCCCATATGTTCAGCAGAGAGAGTGTTTTTCAATTTCCAGGGTGTATCTAATTCTTCATTTTGTATTGTTGATGACAGTGGTTATTGTGCCTTAAAATTTTCTGGTGTGTAAAGTCTCTGTGAGGTATTGTGATAGCAACAATTTATTGTAACCTTTCTTTATCAAACTGACACACGTCAAAAGGCAAAATGGATGTTAAAACATCAAAAGGACTACAACAAGCAATATAGTCAAATGTAGAACATAAGAAACTCGATGTGTGTGTTTGTGTGCTTTGTGGATCTCACATCAACTGAAAACTCAAACTATCTATGTGGTTGAGATGCTTAAAACTAAGACTTGAAGCGAATATTCTCAAAGTTTTGTTAAAGTGACTGTCCACAGCCCAATTCACAGTAACATATTCATCTGAATAGGACGTATTCAGGTCCGGAAAAAATAGATTTTCAACTTATCTACCAATTGCCAATCATTTCTTTCTGTAATAATTTAATTGAAACTTCAAATTTAAGAATAAAAATCTTTTGGGTACTATCATTCAGCATGTTTCTGACTAGTACTGAAAACCGTAAGTCATAAGAGTGAGAATTCTTACCGTCAATTCCAAATCAGTTCCACAGGTTACTTATAAAGAATGCAATAAAACTGACACCACGTAGGAAAAATTACACAATTTCGTTAACCCCATTCATGAAACATTAATTGTAAATAATACAATACGATAATGATAAGCTTAAGTTTGCCGAGTTACAAAAATGTGTCCAATAACAATTTTATTTACGGTATCATTTCTAATAAACCCTCATCAATTACACATTACTTTTCAACTTTTACAACTCACGTTTAAATCATATTCAACAGCACCGTAGTTGATGTTGATAACAGCTGTGTTGTAATCAGCTGTTGGTTGTTGCCTTCACTTCATGAAACAAATTGATCACTGTTTTACTTTTTTTCAACTTTTTGTTAATACAATTTATGTTATCAAAATTGGCAGAAAAATGTAACGCTGAAAAGATATTTTTCTAACACTATCATAATACTGTTTACATTTATAATAAAAAAAATAGTACTAGACCAATGACAACACACCGTCACATGTTTGGTGAAGAAGAAGGAAATTGTAATTAAATTTCGTCAGTAGGTTTTCGTAGTCATAAATCGTTTAATGTTTTGACTTGTTTTGTGTTGTGTTTATTACGTTTTTAATCCTTTTGTCCACTTTCAAGTGAATTTGAACTCTTTGCAATATGAATTGGACCGGTATGTGTGTATTATTCAATATGTGTGTGTTTTATACAAATTAAGCGCGAAGTTTTAACCTAAAAATCTTTATTAGTTTGCGGTGTCATCAAACTCGTAAACCTGTATTTTCATATTAAGTCTGGTTTTTAAATGAAATTATATGATTTGGTTGTGAAACGTGTTGCTTTAAACGGTTAAATGTTCATTTTGTGTTGTATATTGGCAAAATAATTAGGGCAGAAGTTTGGTAACAGAATTGTAAACTATCATAATCGACTGCTCAGGGTCCTTTAATATGTGTGTTTCCACAAAATTCCAGAGATCATGTATACATTTATATTATTAATGTAATATATCGAAGCATCATTTTTTTCCCAAGTTACATTACTATCATAAAAAACATAAATTACGGTAGTTTATGAGGTTACATGATGGAAATTTTCACCAGTCATGTTAGTATTTAGTGCAGTCACGTATCCCCATGTGTCCTGCGCCGTTTTGAGTACAGTGTTATATAGAAATAAGTGTTGCAGGAAAATTATGAAAAGTTTTTTTTAACTTGTGTTCTCATAGAATTTTTTATAATGGTGGAGAGTTTTTTTCTCATTATCACCTTATCAAAGCTAACACTGTTCTCCTTGTGATAGTGTTTACTTAGGCAAACTGTGAGTGTACGGATAGTGTTTATCCATAATAAAACTGTAAATTGTAGTAGGCTAATTATGAAATTTTAGTTTGTGTTAAACAGTGTGTGTGTGTGAGCCCTCTGCGATCTTGTGTACATAGTGTCAAAATAAAACTAGGCAGTTCCATCATGTACCCTTAAAGGAAATCCTACCCATACCCAGGGGCAGATTTAACATTTTGCTGCCCGTAGGCAGTATAAATTTTCCCCCTCCTACAAATCTCTGTTGGGGGGGGGGGACATCATTATATTCCCTCTTTGGTTTTACAGTCCGCACTAGTGTTCTGTTTAAATCCAAACTTTGCTACATAATCGCGTGTGCTCTCGTTCATTTGCCAATTAATAGGATCAGAATCTAAGACCTTCCCTACCTGATTTGATGACATTTCATCATGATTTTTGACGTGAACTGGCTCTTCGTTCTTAAAAAATGAAGGTTCCTCCACAACGGACCTCTCTGGCTGAACTGTGTGAACAGTATCTTCACCTTCACTGCTATCACAGTTATTGTCGGTATCACTAGAATGTCTCGATTCCTTAAATATTAGCTTGCCTCGGTTTCTGGAACCAACCTACAATTCGGTATTACGTTGACAGATCTACATTTCTCACTTTGATCTGGATTGCCAACATCTAAAATCTCTCGGATGATCAACGCCAAATATTTCAACGGTTGAAAACATAAACATTCGCCCGTATTACTTTTGGGTGAAAAACGATAACTGCGTTATAGTTACAAATTAAGTGAAGATAATTTTTATATTCGTGTGTGCTTAATTCAGCTGGCTTTTATACTTGTAAATTTGTTTGAATCTAAAAATATCATTTCTTAACTCAAATTTTGCCGCTCCCCAAAATTTGCCGCCCCAGGCAAGTACCTAGTCTGCCTGTGCGTAAATCCGCCCCTGCCCTACCAACCGTTATCTTCATGCATTGTTACGTCAACATCTGACCCACTTAGATCCATTTTAAATAGCTTAGTCCACAGATCCAGCCTCCTTACTAACTTGTACAATATCAATAACAGTATCAGAGAGAAGTCTACACACTCAAGCAAGCCTTACAAATGAGTGGATTTACACTAGGTAAAGCACAGCACTCAGCTACAGGACACACAGGATCCTGCAAATCAACATGCTATTCAGGAAACAAACCATACACTCCATATTTAACACACACAGGAAAACCAGCAACATGTTTAGATACCAAAACAGAAAATCTTAACAAAAAACATATGTGCCTATGAAAACCAACTGCAAGGTGAACAACACTGGGCAAGCCAACAGGAAAATCTAGGAGCACACAAAAAACATATAAGAATAGTGAAAAGTGTAATGTGGAAAATGTTTTGTATCTGACATATACAAATAGTATATAGGCTGGGAGCTATACTCCAGGCCACCTTTTGAACAGACTAAAGTGGAAGTGATGTCGTCGCCTCGTCACACTCGCCTTGGTTGCCAAATGAACCAGCGCGCAATTCAAAGTTGTGTTCTAGCACTACAATACAGCACAGCTGTCAACATGCTGTCAAGATATTCACAGAGTAAGTAAGTGCGGCAGCTCCGCCTTGGCAACAGCATTGCCATAACTCGTGCTGACAGGCGTGCGCCTCCCTGCCCCTCTCCTACCATCTGACAACACCATAGGCGCTGCCCCTTTCACCCGCACCTTCCCCTGGCCTACTCCCTCACTTCCACTTTAGTCTGCTCAAAAGGTGGCCCGGAGTATAGGTGCCAACAGCTGTGCTACAGCGAACCAGTCAGAGGCACTTTTACAACCCAAAGGGATATAAGCTGAAATAATTAATACACATCTGGGTTCAATTTATGGGTCCATCATAAGACCAAGATGAACCCTCCAGGTTGTCCCAACCAGTGGAAATGACTTACCCATTTTGGTAGCTGAAGTGTAGTGCTGGCCAGACTATCGTCCTTGTAGGCCAAATGGCTTGCATAAAGTAGTTTATGTTACTAACTTATACATTGCTTAGGTGTTAAAAAAGGAACCATTACTGTTATTGAACAGTTATTATTATTTTCAATGTTATATATATACGTACATAGTCTGCTGACTGTACACACACACACACACACACACATATATGATCTGCTGTATACACACTTTCACCCAATAATGCTAATTATATGTGTACACATACCAGTTATGTCCGTATTTGTCCATAATACAGGTTCTGATAATGACAATACATTAAAAAAAAAGGGATAGTTATATTTTAAAATGATGCGTGGGACGTTTAACGACCAAATCTCACAAAGTCTTTAAATATTTGTTAATTCACAGTCATTACATAACTGACAATAACTTATAGTGTCATGCGACTTATGGCCCACTGTGTGTGCGCACTATCAGATATTTATTATGTTTTAGAATAAATGTCTTCTTAGTACTGTTATATAGGTAATTTTAATTTATTAATACACCAATGAAAGGAAATGTACCAAGATAAAAAATTATGTATAATTGATACTTTAACCATTTTGCATGTCCGTAATTCATTGCATATCGGCCTATATCTACAAAAAGTTATGTTAATTGGGAAAAATAAAAAATTCTCGCTTGAACCTTTTTGAAGACCTATTAATAGATAATTGATGCAATTACAACAGATTTTTCTAAGGATGTATTTTTCCATCTGAATAATGCTTTATAGTTGACTTATCATATTCGCGTTCAATCTTTGTACATTTCCTTCACTTTTTGTTAAATCTTGGGCCATTATTTTACTTCATAAAGCTGTTCTTATATAAATGCACATTTAAATTTCACTTTACTTTATTAATTTCACAATAAATACAGTAGCATAAGTATACACTGATTATTTCCAACTAAATATCAAGCAAATGGGAATATTTATTTTTTCAAAATAATCCTTTTAATTTAAAATTGTAATATAAATATATAATTGTCTGTCATCTCAGTATACCATGACAAGTGTAGAGGTTCCTGGCTACTACCAAGTCAGCATGTGCTTATCTGTCCAAGATTTGGTAATTGATAGATATGACACTTGACATTGCAAAGAGAGCCACGATGCTTTAACCACACAACTGTATCACTGGGTGTAATTTGAAATTAGTAAGTGTACTTTCTGTTTTGTTTTTGCTTAATTATATTTATTTGGAATCCTGTTTCAAAACATACAAATACTAAATGTGTTAAACAGACAAAAACGTAAAAATAATTCACTACAGTCCTTTAAAGCTTGTATGCTTATAACAAACAGCAGGACTAAGGCATAGCCATCATGCATGGTTATTTTGTAGCCACCCATGAATACAAGCACGTAATATTAGGTTTTGCCTTATTTTCAATGGAAAATGTTTCTTTAAACATTAAAATAACGGCAGTAGAAAAATACAGGTAATGAAAACCAAAAATATTGTCTAATGTGAAGTGTAGTCGATTAAGGCAAAAAGAAAGGCTAATTACATTATTAGAAGCTTATGCTATCCAAAAATGCTTAATAGTATTGTGGTGTAGGTTATTCAGTGTATCCATCTTATGTCACTGCTATTCCGCATCCATTGTTGTAATTGTGAATGTGTGTTTTATGACTATTAGGCTAATGTAGGTCTCTTTATTGTACATTATTACAAATTAATTCACTTTTTCCCCTGATAATTTAAATTATATTTATATATTATAATACATTCCATAGTCATGGATGTTCTGCTTATTAAAAAATTGTGTTATTACTACTTTTTTTTTAATTACAGAAGCTCGAGACTTGTTTCGGACATGGCGTGAGGAAAATGTACGAAACAGCCGTAAAGTTTTGGAAATTTGGGAAGACATCCTAGAACCAAAAATCCATAAACTACGAGATGAAAGTAAGTAATTTCAAAGAATTGTTTTAAAAAGCAGTTTAACAAAAAGATAAACTGGGTTATTAATTGGGTGAAAACATGTTTTCACAAAATTTTGATAATTTGATAAAATATTTAGTTTATTGCAGATACCTTGAAAATAGGATATCTAAGCAATTTTCTTACAATGTCTTAATTGAAGCTAACAACATTTCTTTTACAGAATTATCACTGTTGCACACCACTATAGAAAAATTATTCCGATTAGCGCTTTCAAGCTTCTCAGATGAAGAGCTGAGAAGCTTGAAAGCACTAATCGGAATAATTTTTCTATAGTGGTGTGCAACAGTGATAATTCTGTTTGAGATTATAACCACTAGCACAACTTTCTTAATTAAAATTTCTTATCATTTTCCTTTTTGTTATTTTATTGTAAGAAAATATGGACAAAGCTACAATTGAATTTAGCTCCAAATGACTGTTATTATGCCTGACTGTTGTGTTATTTTTGAGAATTTTTTAGTTGTTTTATGAAGTAAAAACCTGCACAAGAAAATTAAAAAAAAAAAAAAACTGACCAAACCTCTGAGCTTACGAAACTAGTTATTAATAAGGGAGTGTCAAAACTGTTGTGGATGGCAGTTCTAGTGAAATAATAATTTGTGTGTATGGGGGGGGGGACAATTACAACAATGAGGTTAATTGTTAGGATTGATTAGAAATAATAAAATCGAAGGTTTTGTGTTAGGAACACAAAAGAATTACTTACTTTATGTATATTAGAAGTTGGTCAAAACGTTCAGAGGCCAGTACCTTCAATAATAGGGTTTGAAAGTGATTAAAACAGGTTTTTTTTTTAAATATGCGCTTTATAAAATTTTAGCATTGAATATCACTCTCAATTCTAAATTAATTTTTCTTAGATCCATATCTGTTTTTAACAAAATATGTTAATTGATTCTAGTTGTTTCATTTATTTCTTTGTTAATGTGTATTACTTAATTACATATGGCTTTAATATGAAAGTATGTTGTTCCAGAGTATCTGGTACTGGAACAAGTTTTCATTGCTGCATTGGATGCGTATGATATGAAAGTAGCCGATGATTGTTTAGACACACTGTCGGAGCAGTTTCCTAACAGTTTAAGGATACAGAGGCTTCAAGCTCTTAAATTAGAAGCACTGGAAAGGTAAGTGTGTAGTATGATGGTACGATTTTCTTACTGAAGTTCTATAGTTAACTGTAAAAACTGAGGTCAGTGCAGATGGTGCAGGATTCCACAATCCTGGAATGACAAAAGTATGTAAGTATGCACTTCAAGCATCAGTAAAATTTGATTGTGTTGTTGAAAAATTCAATCCTGATGACATGCTGGTTTTGTAACTAGTCATTTACATAAGCCATTAGGTTTACAACATATTGTTACGACGGCCTACTGATCATCGTATGGTACAGTGGAAAACAAAATACTAGACACCAATGAAGTCACTAAAAAGCAGCTTTAATTATCACACATAACAGTTTATAATCAACTCGTGCAATAATTCCAGTTAGATTTGTCCACACCGAATAACAGTGTCAGTTAATACAGTTCCACACAATTATTAACACAATAATTCTTCACTTCGACAAACACTCGATCCGTGGTAATGAAAATCGCTCACATAACTAAAATTAAGCGCCACTAAATGCCTATTTTATACCCCGCTGAAATTCCAGAATCATCCATACTATGCTTCAGCACTATACTAGAGCGTAATTGCTTGCAGCCTTGATAAAATGCGCACGGCCGGCGAAGTCTGGAATCACGCACACGTGGTGAGATTGAAGTATGACAAGTTAATTAGTTATTAAAATATATAAATTCGTCCCTGTTTAGGGCGTGATTTGAAGTATTACGAGTTAAGTAAAGGTTTAAAAATATTAAAATTTCGTATTACCTACCTTTATCTGTAATTTACCAAGGTGTCATCTGGTGTACTTTAGCAGAGAAGAACAGGTAATGCAATTGACAAACACATATTTATATATTCACCTAACACATTTTTTATTTCATCTTATTTTGCCATCAAATACTACCATAACTCCCACATTTACGTTACATTGAAAATAGATTGTCAAATATATTTTTTACGTTACATTGAAAATAAGTTGTGAAATATATTTCTTACGTTACATTGAAAATAGATTGTGAAATATATTTTTTACGTTACATTGACAATAGATTGTGAAACATACTTGACTCTATTTAATAAACTGGACTATATTTATTTCAAAACAACCCAGCTTGCTCTCTCACTCATTCATTCCTCATATTTTGTATCCCCTGAAGCGCTTTCTTATTGAATGTTATAATTTAATATCAGTGAATTGAAATTAATTAAAACTGAAATATATTGTCTGTTCAAATTGTGTAAATTATGTACTCATCCCTTCATCCACGTGGTTTCGCCATCACTGTTAATATTTGATTCTACGGGCACACTCCGAATTTAAGTTTAAAATGTGGTTATAACATCACTATAACACGGTTGACTGTTACTTTAAATTACACTAGTAAGATTTACTGGTCGGCCGACCCTAATTAGCTCAAGCGATATTTTACATGACCGTACGGTCAGGAGTTTTAAGTCGACTGCCCGGCAACTGCGAACCATGGCTCCCCACTTTTGCTGGTGGCTCAACAGGAAACGCACTGCCTTCAGGTTATGAATTTTTCGTCATCTTACAATATGTCTATAGATTGTCTGTAGGCCACCTGGGATAGTGTTGTTGAACGGCGACGATATAAGAGGCTGAGTTGGGTGGAGCTTCTACTGGATTTCCGCCATCTACAGAGCACGTGGCAAGGAAATCTTCATGCCTCACCATTTTTCGTGGCGTTGGTTTTGTATGTTATGCGTAGAAGCTGCGCTCCGTCGAGTGTATGTGCGTAGTTGTACATGACAAACATTCAGTTTATAAACAAGTATCGCATTCTTCAACTACACTCCACTCAAAAAGTTACGTCACGGTTCATTGTTTGAATAGAACCTTTTTACGTGGGACTTACAATGATGATACAGAATAAGTTTAATAAAAATAAAAACCCCCCTTTTTGACACATTACAAGATCACGCACACACACACAACATTGTTGCTGGGCGTCGCTGGAATAGCCGAGAAACACGTAGCATGTTCTGTAATGTCATAACAATATGTTGAATCATTAAATGCAATAAAACTACCAAATGAGGAATTTATCTGTATACAGTGAAACTTCGCTAATTCGGAATTTCTATAATTCGGACTGGGGTTCTCAGTACTACACATACACATACGTACATATGTAAAAATTCAAAATCAAGTGTAGATTTAGCCTACTTGAGAAGAGAAACGGCGGAAATACTGTACATAGTGTATTTCCATGAACTGGGATTATTAATTGGTAGGTCAGCGATAACGAAAAGCAGTGTCGTGTACATTTCCTGGAAATTCTGAACAGTAATGTACAATTCATAACAATGGATATGACTCATACAGATTTTCACATTTGTCATCATTGTGAACGTTCGTCCCATAGCCAGTCACTTTACATTTTGACTCCGTAGTCACAGTACCTTTTACTGTGTTCAAAAATGAGTAAACTTGGTTCGTATAAATCGCTCACGATAGAACAAAAAATAGAAGTTTTAAAATGTATTGACAAAGGTGATTCGGTTTAGAGTGTTTTACACGATTTCGGTATCAGTAAATCGACGTTTTATGATATTCAAAAAAGCAGATCAGCAATTACAGATTTTTCATTGAATAGAGACTTTGATAGTGCCAGTGAAATTAAGCAAAAACGGATGACTCCTGCCAAAACGTCTGACATTGACGAAGCTGTTTGGACATGGTATAAACAGCAATGAGCTGCTGGTGTACCAATCTGTGGGATAGAATTGCAGACTGCTGCTGAATGTTTTGCTACTCGATTTCAAAACCAAGATTTTAAGGCAAGTACAGGGTGGTTGTTTAGATTTAGAAATCGACATGGCATAGCAAACTGATCGATTTGTGGAGAACTTTAAGTGCAGATCATGAAGCTGTTCAACCATATAAGGATGAATTACAAAAGATTATTAATGATAATGAACTTGAATCATGGCAAATCTACAATGCTGATGAGACGGGACTGTTTTGGAAGGCAATGCCAAAAAATACACAATCGAGTAAAAAAGAAACCCATACACCTGGACATAAAATAAATAAAATGAGGCTGTCTGCATTACTGTGTGCCAATTCCGATGGTATGCATAAATTAAAATCTGTCGTTGTAGGAAAATCTAAAAACCCAAGAGCAATGAAGAACATAAACAAGGCTGATCTTCCTGTGATTTATAAAGCTCACAGAAACACGTGGTTCAGCTGTGAAATTTTCAGTTCTTGGTTTCATAACAATTTTATTCCATCAGTAATGACATTTCAGATGGAAGAAAAAAATGTTGCTAAGTTAAAGCAGTGTTGTTATTGGACAATGCTCCTGCACTGGAGAGGACATTTTACGAAGTGATAATGGAAAAATAAAATGTCTATTCATGCCTCCTAATACATCGGCACTAATACAACCAATGGACCAAGGAGTAATCTATAGTTGCAAATGGCTGTACAGAAAGAAACAGCTACAAGACTGTCTCGTATTTTGTGAAGATGAAGAGGGTTGCAGTACCAGTTTAGGTGAACAGACTTTAATCAATATGAAAAATTACAACATAAAAAATGCTTTATTTAACTGGGCTTCAAGTTGGAAGGAGGTGAAAGCCACGACGATTGCTAATTCTTGGAAAACCCTTCTTAACCCTGAAGATAACGAAGAAGAGGATTTTAATGGAATTGAAGAAGATGATTATAGAAATATTGTAGAAAATGCAGGAGAACATGAGACAAACATGGAAAATATTCGAGAGTGGCTGGATGAAGATGCTGGTGAGGTAGGGTACGTTGTGCAATCGGAAGAAGAAATAGCTGCTACTATAGAAGGTCGCCAAACTAAGGGACTGATGACAGACGATCAAAATGACGATGAGGAAGAAAACGGTCACGAAGAAAGTGAGAATGTTAAAATAAGTGATGCAATAAAAAACGTACAATCCTTGTTGAAGTTCGTAGAAATGCCTGCAAACTCTGACTTAAGCAAATATTGTTTTATTTCTTTTATGAATTTGCTAACTGCTATAATTTTTTATTGTTCGACTAAGCTTTTCGTCATTGCTGACATCTTCAGGTCTTAAATAATCTTGGTTGTTTAAGACCTGAAGATGTCAGCAATGACGAAAAGCTTAGTTGAACAATAAAAAATTATAGCAGTTAGCAAATTCATAAAAGAAATAGTAAGGATGGCTGCTAATTTAAACAATACGAAGAATAAAATATTGTTTTGTTTTAAGTGAAATGAAACAGGATTTTGTGAGGAAACAGCTAAAAACAAAATACATGCAGAAAAAAGTTAGTGATTTTTTTAAGAAGCTGTAGGCTTGCTAGAATACGTACTGTGCAGGGAAAATAGAGTGTTTTGTATGTAAGTTACGTACTACAGTATAAAACTGAATCGAATTTTTTTAGTAAACATCACATAAACAGGTACTGTACGTTATTTCTTATTTTATACCTCTTCTACTACTAATTAATAGAGTATTAAATACAGTATTTTTCACAAGAACATGCGGTAGACCTCTTGTAGATTCAAATTGGGTTTGAGAATGATTTCTTTTATATTGTCTGCTATCGGTAACCGATAGACACGCAAAAACTCGCAATCAGTTCGTATTGTTCTATAATTTGGACTTTCAGCAATTCGGACTGAAAATGGTCCGCATTAGTCCGAATTAGCGAAGTTTCACTGTATTTCTGTGTATCCCAATAATCAATAAAAGTAGTATATACTGTACAGACAAAAATTGTTTTATTTCCTTACTTTTACTTACTTAAAGTCATCTGTTCAATCTCTTCCCATTAAAAGTTAAGGTGACAAGGCATAACTCTGTCTTACCTCATTCCTTGTTTGAGCCTACATTTTAACACATTTATAGTAACATTTGTACTACTTTTATGTTTTGGCTTCTGTTGAACTCATGTCTCTTCCTTCTGTCACACATACATCAAGTCATACGTGCTTAAAGGACTTTAAAGCGTATTATGAGAAGTGACATTATCAAAGGTTTCATATATATATTGTTACATGATATTTTACCACTCATCTGGTTGATAGTAATATATTTTACTAATCCTACAAAAGTACCAAGAAACATGATGTAGCTTGTTTCAAGAACTACCTATTTAACTAATTATTTAAATACTATTTATTTAACTATTATTTAAATGTTTAATAATGTTCCAATAGTTATGTTTAAACTATTAAAGTTAGTAAGTAAGGAGGACAATGTTTTGGGAATTACTTACAGTGTTTTATTATGTTTATAAAAACTGGATTGTATACAGAAGGTATAAGAATTGTCATATGTTTACTAATAGTTATTAGTAATTAATTTTTCTATATTGATTAATATTATATGTTGTAATATTAATAATACAAATGTTAATGTTAATAGAAGATGTAACAGTACATAAAGGCCCAATACTTTAATTATGGGATCTGAGGTTAAATTTTATGTTTTATTGTATAACTGTTAAATACAGAATGGTTAGGTCCATTGTCCCTCTGTAAAAAGGAACAACGCAGATTCGGTGAGAGTAGTACAATGCCAAGGTCATCGTTGGACGAACGAAAGCCGGTAGAGGTAATGGCGGTGTATATGACGACGGACTATAAATAAGAATTGTGATTGGGTTATAAAGCTGTTTTGTCATAAACAAAAGACAATGACGCATGAACCACAACGTATGTAACTAGGCGTTGTCCCATCGAACAAAGCCTGATGACGTCAAATGCACACACACACAAGCACAAATTTGCATATGCCTCATTCTCAATTCAACGTAGTACTCCAAAGGGTCAGCAGCGATGTATCGCTGTCTGGTCAGTTTTGCCACAAAAGTTTAACATAATTATATTATAAAATAAAATTGTGATAGTGGAGCGGTAGAGGCTCAAGTTTGTTAACAGTCAGAAACATAAAATGTAGAATCAGTGCACAATATATATTAAAAAACAACGAAACATGAGGCGAACACCGGCCATACACCTGGAACACAGCCAACAACAGCGAGGGAGCAACTCAGACCACCGTTGAGAGAAGTTGAACCTTTATCACTTTTGTTTTCTTAATTAATGAGCTCATTAACCGAAATTAGCCAAATTTGATCAAATGTATTTGCAATAGGGAGAATGTATGTGAGTGTGAGTGAGTGAGCACATGGCCATGACTATCTATGCCGAGGGCATATTGGTTTGTGTATCAGTGAAGATACAATTCAGTAAATAATTAGAGCTGCAGCTAAAAAATAAAAGTTTATAATGATATTAACTAGAGTCACAAAAATGAGAATATTATGACTGAATAGGGTTGATTAAAATAGCCACCATTTTGTTTTGTAACATTGTATACGACGCCATTTTGAGACCTTGTTATATATTTATGTTCCTTTAGTTACGACAATTAAAATTCAGTAATTGCACTTAGTTAACTGTCAGTGTTATTCTTTCTATCACCTTCTTGTGCCTCGATCTCGCTGAGAATGAACCCTGGCCCCTTAGGAAGAAATTTACAATAGATAGAAAATCACGTGCTCTCACGTACCCGAATTTGGTAAGTACATGTGTACCATATAATAGTCATATTTATATGTACATAAATATAAATAAATGTGTGTATTAATACGTGAGTTAACAAAGAGTACCAAAATAATAATAATAGAGATTTGTAAAACTAGGCATGTTAGGCCTAGATAGTTAAGGGATTTGAAAAAGGAATTTATATTAAAATTAGAATAATCAATGTTAGGTTGAATTATGTTATTACTGATTGTATCCAATAGTTTTAGTATGGTGAAGAGTACAAGAAGAACTAATAATAAATAATTTTGGTACAAATATTTAAAAGTGTAAAATGGTAACTCAGAAAATATGTAATGGAAGATAATCAAAAGTGGTGTCAAAATAATCAGTGTTCCATCAGAAACTCAAAGATACTAGTATATTGAAGATCAAAGATCTTATAAAAAACTTATAACAGTTTAAAGAAAATGGAAGATAAAATATTAGAAATTTGTTTATGTTGAGGCTCAGAGAGAACCATAGTGACACCAAATGTTACAATTCACACCAATGAAAGCTAAGATAGGCCTTAGCAACTGAGATGTTATAAATTGAATAAAAGAAGAGTCCATTATTAGATCTAAACGAGAAAGGTTGATATAAAAATAAGAGAGACCAATCCAACATGTGAATTTCATATCAAGTGAACCTAAAGTAAAGTTAAATTATATTACTGAACTAAATAAATAGAAGAAAGAAGTACAACATTATTCAAAAGAAGGAAACCAAGTAACATATGAAGAAATAAAATCAACCTATCCAGGAAGGGAAGTATTTTTGATAAATAACTAAACTGAAGAAATTTCCTTAATGGCCTAAGTTACACTTTTCAAAGACACTGTTTACACTTTTGATTAAAACTATTTTGAACCTTCACTGTGAAAATAATTAATGAATAATCTTATTTTCAGTATAAACAACTATTAATATAGGGTAATACAACCATTTAAAGTGTATTAGACATTAAAAACACATAAATCAACATAACCTAGACACTGAACATTGTATAATTCTTAAAATACTCTTGTTAAGACACTCTGTAATTTATTATAATCCCATGTATTTTGGTACTTTTCCTAAGATATTTGTCGTTTATACCGTAGTCAAAAGGACCTAACTTAAAAACATTCTATTTGTATTTTATTTAGCAGTTCTAAAAAATCTATAATATAACGCGCTAGGTAGTGTGTCCGTCATCGGTATGTTACCATAGTAACAAGTAAATAAACAAATGATATTTACCGGCATCGAATCCGTTCCTATAGTTTTTAATGTTTTTACTATGCGATTGTGTTGATATGTTTTGTAATTTTGTATACAGGTACGTCTATATATTTTGTAATTGTCCTGTATTTCTGTATAATATAACGCGGTAGGTAGTGTGTCAGTCATCGGTATGTTACCATAGTAACAAGTAAATAAACAAATGATATTTACCGGCATCGAATGTATACATTTATCCGTTCCTATAGTTTTTAAAGTTTTTACTATCTGATTGTGTTGATATGTTTTGTAATTTTGTATACAGGTACGTCTATATATTTTGTAATTGTCCTATATTTCTGTATATGTTTTAATTGTGATATTTATGTTTATACGTATTTCTGATGATCCAATGAATAAGTAATGAAATACGATCAAATATGCCTCCTAAACGCCAGCAACCACCAACTGCTGAAGAAATTGCAGCAAAAAAAGCACGTAATGCTGAAGCTCAAAGACGCCGTAGAGTGGCCATGTCAGAAGAGCAGCTTCAAGCAGAATGTGAAGCTAATGCTGTAAGTCACCGGCAACACAGAGAAAACATGCCACAAAATCAACTTCAACAAGAGCGTGGGGCAAACGCTGAAAGACAAAGGGTTGCACGCCAACATCAAAGAGGACGTCTGAGTAGATATGTCCGATCCCGCAACACCGCTTTGCTTCCCGAAAACTTCAATAAAGACGAAATTGAAGAAAGTTATCTTGGCCCAATGGACGCTAAATGTCCATTTTGCAATGCCACGCATTTCAAAAATGAATTTATGTCAAATTGCTGCCATAAAGGGACCATTGACCATTGCATTAGATGAAATACGAATGCATCCCTTCATTACAAAATTACATGAATGGATCTGATCCAAATTCCAAAAATTTCATGGAAAACATATGATCCTACAACAGTGCAATGGCCTTTGCCTCAATGGGAGCACAAGTTGACCAATCAGTGACCAGACGTTCAGGTCCTTTTTGTTACAGAATCCATGGGCAAATTTATCACGCTACATCTGCATTACACCCAAATCAAGGTGAATTACCAAAGTATGCCCAACTGTACATTTTGGATTCGGCCCAAGCCTTGACAGAAAGAATGAACAATCAAGCAAACAATGGATGCATTCGTGTCGTAATGGAGAACCTCCGAAAACTTCTTGGAGATATCAATCCGTTCTCTAGAGAATACAAGAACATGCTCAAATTTGAACAAGACAAAATGCTAAAGGCAAATCGGGAAAACCGAACGCCAATTGAATATAGCATGACTTTCTTGAGAGAAAGAGTAAATAATGTGCTCCCCGGCAGAACTAACGCTCCCACTACCAGAGGAGAAATTGCTGCCGTTTTTCACAGTGCAGATGGTGCACCCCCAGAAAATCGGGATATTACAATTTATCCGAAAAGCGGAATTTTACAAAATATATCCATTCTGAGTAGACTCTGTGACCCAATGTGCTACCCTTTGCTTTTCCCATATGGGGATTCAGGGTGGACCACAGATCTGAAGAAAGCTGTTGGTCAAGGAAATGTGTCCCAGCTTCAATGGTATTCATACCATTTTGCCATTCGTGATGGAAACTTAAACGAGTTCCTCAACGCAGAAAAGTTGACTCACCAATTCATGGTTGATGCCTACTGCAAGACCGAGGCAAACCGTTTGAATTAGTTTCGAAAAAATCAAAACACAGTAAGAGCTGAAGACTATGATGTTCTTCACCGATTTGTGAACAACCACAATTTTGAGGACGTTAACATATTGCCTGGAAAGAAAGTTATATTGCCTTCAACCTTCCAAGGGAGTCCAAGAAATATGGCTCAAAATTACCAAGATGCTATGGCCATGGTCAGGAAATATGGCAAACCTGACTTATTTGTAACATTCACGTGCAATCCTAAATGGAGGGAAATCAGGGAAAACTTACTTCCCGGTCAGCAACCATGCGACCGGCCTGATTTAGTAGCAAGAGTGTTTGAGTTGAAACTGAAATTGCTACTTGAAGACTTAACCAAACACCATAGATTTGGACGTGTTAGGGCTATGCTCCACGTGATCGAGTTCCAAAAACGTGGTCTACCACATGGGCACATATTGCTATTCATGGCCCCGGAAGACAAAGTCTGGGAGAATGAAAGAATTGACAAAATTGTCTGTGCAGAACTCCCTGATAAAGATGCCCACCTGAGGCTACATGAAATTGTAAAATCCTGTATGATACACGGCCCATGTGGTCCATTAAATCCAAACGCACCGTGTATGGAAAACGGCAAATGCACAAAAGAATTTCCAAAAGATTTCTGTGCCGAGACCAACAGCAATGTCAATGGTTACCCAAAATATCAACGCTGAGATGATGGTAACTTTGTTGAACTTGGGGGAAACAAAGTGGATAACAGATGAGTGGTGCCATACAACCCATACCTGTCTCTGAAATACAACGCCCACATTAACGTAGAGATTTGTAGCTCAATTCAAAGCGTTAAATACCTGTTCAAATACGTTTACAAGGGGCATGACTGTGCAAATATTCAATTCGTTACTGTTCCCACAGAACAGGAAGCTACTATTGAATGGGACGAAGTAAAAAATTACTTGGAGACCCGATATGTAAGTGCACCTGAAGCATGCTGGAGGCTCAGGGAATACAAAATGCACCACCAAACTGATCATGTGGAAAGATTAAATGTCCACCTTGAGGACAAGCATACAATTGTAACAGTACATAAAGGCCCAATACCTTAATTATGGGATTTGAGGATGTTTTATAATGTTTTATTGTATCACAGTTGAATAAAGTATGGTTAGGTCCATTGTCCCTGTGTAAAAAAGGAACAACGTATATTCAGGAAGAGGAGCATAATGCCAAGGTCACCGGTGGACGAGCAAAAGCAAGCAGAGATGATGGCGGTGTATGTGATGATGAACTCTTAATAATAATTGTGATTGGTTCACAAAGCTGTGTCGTCATGAATAAAAGACAATGACGCAGGAACAACAGCGTATGAAATGAGGCGTTGGCCGGGCAAACAAAAGACGGTGACATCAAATGCACTAATTTTCTTTTTCTAACTCTTTTATCCTTGTTAGTTTGGGTGACTCTCTTATTCATTATTATCGCTATATCTTATTTTGGCATTTGTCAATCTAACCTTACTCACCTCTTTTTTACTACTAACAACTGCTTCTAACCATTAACATATTATGACACCAATATCTCTATAATAACCCCCTTCACTAATCCAATTTAAAACCTCTGGCACCGCTCATTTTTGTACATGGATGTGTGTACCCGAACTCTAACCAACTCATTCCCTTATCGGTTCCTGACCCTTTCAGGTAACCCTTTCCGGCACTAAACGATCTCTTCCTGTCCCAACACCTTTCATTGCGGACTCCCTACACCACTACCCTTACTACAAAATATCACCATCAACAAATATAATTCCCATTCACATTACTCACTCTACATATAATCACTAACTACTGTGTCCCTGAAATATCTAACACCTCTTTATATATTATCTGTATCTCAACATCTTATTTTCACTAATTCCCAATAACTCTATTTATCACTATTACCCAAACTCTTTTACAACATTTCACCTTAATATACCACTAGAAAATTCATCACTTATCTTACAATCCTAAAACAACAATACCTCTCAATATCCAAATATATAACATGCTTAATCATTTACTAACCATTAGAATCTAAATCTCATAATTGTTTAAATTCCTTATCAATTATTTAAAATTTCACAGTACATTGTTTACATAAAAAATATATAAAATACACATCAAAAATACACAAATACATTGACATTAAAACATACAAAATATACAATCCAAATTACCAATTAATCGTTTACCATAAATCAGTCATAAGCAGTCCGTTTCACAACACTGTCCACATAATTAAATGTTCATAATACAATAAAATAATTAACCTCCATCGCCAAATAATAGTCGAATCTTAAAACTATATACATTGTTTAATATTGAATATCTTATCTTATCATTATACATGTACCAACTATTCAAATTTTTATCCTTTTCCACAAATTCATATAACTCATGATCGGGTATGGTTCTGTCACCTTCAGTATAATCAGTCATAATTAGGTAATTTGCAAAGTCATTATTTTCATTATCTCCTACTATTTCAGTTTTATTACAAGGTAAGTACTTACTATATTATATATAATCTCTCCTCCTAACCTTTCCATAAACTCTTCATAATCTCTACTTATCTTAAAAATCTCTACTTCTCTTTTTCTCTCATAATACCTCTCACTTTTAAAACATCTTGTACGGTACAGAATTGTGTGCCGCCCCAGTTTTAATTTTATTTTATATCGATTCAGAATTTTCAAATTGTCAGACTTCACCTGTGGGGAGCCCCAGTACAACATATACTGTTAGTCTAAACAGCAGTCTAGACGCATTGCGCAATTGCCCCAGCAGCAGGCTTCTTGTGAATTACAGTATGCAGGTGAACAGCAGCCAGTAAGCAGCAGCATACAGTGCAGCTGGTTAAATAAAACGGTGGCCTCGGGTGTAAGATAGGCCGAAAATACTGTAATCGGCCTATCCAGTAAAACAACTAGTAAAGTGTGAACAATGTAGCAGGTTTAAAATATCTATAAAAGTGTACAAACAATAGAGCGCCCGAAAAACGAGTAAAACGGTCATCACGAGACGGCGCAACAAACCATATGGACATGCACGGTGGACGGGTAACTAACAACCTTACATATATATGTAAATCAATTTAAAACAAATGATGATAGCTGATAAACATGCAAACCTAAATAATTGAGAGCTCTAAGCGAAGGGATTTTGGTAAAAGCAAATAGCAAGGGGAAAAGAGATAAATATGTACTGGTTCATTTCAAATATAAACAATTTGTAATAGGTTAGAAGTAAAAAAAATTTCATTTGTAAATTTGTTTGATGTCATGTTATTCGTTAATAACACTTACGGATAATATAAAATAATATACCAGTTTTAATTGATGTCCAAGTAAAACGAAGTAATTAATGTGGTTAATAAACTAGAAGCGATTGGTTTTAAAACAAATTGTGTATTTATATGTGTACTGATAACCTTCAAATAATCCTTTCTGTAGCTGGTTTCGTCTGAACGACACTGGACCCGAACCCGAAGGTAAGAGTAAGATTTTAGTATTTGAAAGAAATTTATAGTGTTTCATTGGCGCCCGAACAGGGACTCGAACCCTGGACCCTTAGGTATTGTAACGCCGAAGCAGGGATGGGGGTGGAATAAAAGAAAAAATGTCCACCCCTTCCGCATCAGTCCTTGTGAAAGCAACTGGGCGCCACAGTCCAGGGGGGGAAATAGTGAGTGTGGATGGGGGGGTGACCTAGTTACAGGTCACGAGGGAGATGTGGTTTACGGCTAGGATGAGGCTGACAAGGGCCAAGAAGCCTAGCCCAGAACACATTAATATGTAACGGGTATCAGGGGTTAAGGGATAAAAAAAAAAAAAAAAAAAAAAAAAAAAAAAAAAAAAAAAAAAAAATTATATAAATATAGTAGGTAAGGACATATCTTGTATTTTAGAGATAATTATTGCGAGTTAATGCAATTT
This sequence comes from Magicicada septendecula, assembly GCA_034769895.1. NCBI lineage: Eukaryota > Metazoa > Arthropoda > Insecta > Hemiptera > Cicadidae > Magicicada > Magicicada septendecula. The sequence continues at coordinate 72,032,892 of CM068370.1, forward strand.
TGTATAATTCATATGTGTTATATTGTACGGGGATTATTATTCAATTTGACTGGAATTTATATGTACTACTGTAAACCTATATTGTTTTATTAACACTATTTTCTAGGGTTAAGAGATATTCTATAATATAAAATGAGCCAGTACGTTGCCAATGAACCAGTACGGCTAAGAGGAAACAAATCAGTTGTGGGATATGGAGTGATGGAAGCCGTTTATTAAATTTTAATTGAATGTTATAAAGTCAGGCGATACTGTTGCGGGTATCTGTCCGAGCTTATGGTGTTGGGATCTCGAACAGAGAAGTCCAGTAAGACCGGATGGGTGCTGCCACAGTCGCCGGACTAGGGGGGTAAGTACCCATGATTTTAGTAGAGAGTTCAGGGGGGTTGCAGCGCCATATCCTCACTGATCCTCTTAGGGTTTAGGCAATAAGAGTTTGAACACTTCAGCCTTCAACCTCTTATTGGGGGGGGGGGTATTGTAACGGTACAGAATTGTGTGCCGCCCCAGTTTTAATTTTATTTTATATCAATTCAGAATTTTCAAATTGTCAGACTTCACCTGTGGGGAGCCCCAGTACAACATACACTGTTAGTCTAAACAACAGTCTAGACGCATTGCGCAATTGCCCCAGCAGCAGGCTTCTTGTGAATTACAGTATGCAGGTGAACAGCAGCCAGTAAGCAGCAGCATACAGTGCAGCTGGTTAAATAAAACGGTGGCCTTGGGTGTAAGATAGGCCGAAAATACTGTAATCAGCCTATCCAGTAAAACAACTAGTAAAGTGTGAACAATGTAGCGGGTTTAAAATATCTATAAAAGTGTACAAACAATATAGCGCTGCCAGCCTACAAAACATCAAGTGTTCGAACAAAGTTACGTCGGCCGACTATTAATTTACCACATGTGGGAACATTGAATTAAAACAGTGAGAACCTAAGTAAATACTGTAAACTAATAAATAATTGCGTGAGTGCGCCCGAAAAACGAGTAAAACGGTCATCACGAGACGGCGCAACAAACCATATGGACATGCACGGTGGACGGGTAACTAACAACCTTACATATATATGTAAATCAATTTAAAACAAATGATGGTAGCTGATAAACATGTAAACCTAAATAATTGAGAGTTCTAAGGGAAGGGATTTTGGTAAAAGCAAATAGCAAGGGGAAAAGAGATAAATATGTACTGGTTCATTTCAAATATAAACAATTTGTAATAGGTTAGAAGTAAAAAGGATTTCATTTGTAAATTTGTTTGATGTCATGTTATTCGTTAATAACACTTACGGATAATATAAAATAATATACCAGTTTTAATTGATGTCCAAGTAAAACGAAGTAATTAATGTGGTTAATAAACTAGAAGCGATTGGTTTAAAACAAATTGTGTATTTATATGTGTACTGATAACCTTCAAATAATCCTTTCTGTAGCTGGTTTCGTCTGAACGACTCTGGACCCGAACCCGAAGGTAAGAGTAAGATTTTAGTATTTGAAAGAAATTTATAGTGTTTCAATCTCTCTCTATCACACCAAGCTACATTCTCTCTCTCTATATTTGCATAGGGCACTACTATTTCATAAAAACACCCCCTGGCCTCACCAGGTACACTAACACAAAAAACTAAGGGATCATTTGGAGACCACACGTCTCCCACATAAACTCTAGAGGAACCTTCATCCTCAAATAATAATTTCGGAGTCTTTACTCCAACTATACCACTGGGAAAATTTGCCCTCTGCTCACTATACTCACTTAAACTCTCCTTACCCCCACTTTCACTCTCATCTACAACTGTCACCTCACCATTAACCTCTACTCTCATTAAAATCTCATTATTACTACCAACATCCACACTATTATCTCCTATTACCATATTTTTATTTATTTTATCATAATTTCCACTACTACTTACCTTGTCTTTGTTTATATCTAATTTGTCTATTTCTCTACTCTTATTTTCTAACTCTATCTCATTAATTCTCTTGTCAACATTAAAATTTCGTTTGTGCATTTCATTTTTTAATTCTTCTAATTTCTCCTCTAATTGATTCAATTTTACATTTCGCAAGTTATTTTGTTTCTTTAGTTCGTTTTCAAAACTGTCAAACTTTACATTAAATTTACTATTCATCTGGTTAAATTTGTCATCGAATTTAAGATGTGAAGTTATTAATCTATTAATACAAATACAAATACATTATTTATTTATTTCCACCTACCTTCTAACTGTTTTCTCGGGCCAGGATCTTGTCACACGAACGTAGAATGCAAGCATGGTTCACGGGTTATGTAAATAACTTACGCAAACCATTTTTTGAAGAGAATTAAAATTTTTTAATATGTACTTATTTCAGTTTTGTATTGTTATTCTTTTCCAATAAAAAAATCAAGACAAATTCAAATTTCCTTACATTTTTTGGCAAAACATCTTATGACGACAAAGTTAAAATCTACATCTTATATTAACACATTAACTATTCATCTATTACTCACATAAACAGCCCAGTCTGCCCGCATTCTCACATTCACTCTTAAAACCCCTTTTTAATATAAAAACGCCCATTTTATGTAAAATTAATGACCATAATGTTTTCAATGTGAAACGTTACGTGTGTGGCGTCCTCTTCCCCGACCACGTGGTGCGTCTCCCAAAGTCTTTCATTCTCCGGATGTTCACAAAGTTTATAATATTTAATAACATTCAATATTCACTCTTCGTCACTGGAGGCACTGTTATACATGTTTTTGTAGAATCACATAGATATTTTGTCGGCCGACTTAAGAAAAAATATGAAGATTTGCCCGGGCAGAAAACTGATAGTTGCCACGCGTGGCCTATGTTGCTAGTCGACTGGGAAGAAAATTATCAATCTGCCTCCCTCCAAACACTCGGACAGAGCGGAAGTTTCAATGCCTCATGATCGGACCGTCCGTTGCTGTTCATTAAACACATTGTTTTCTCGTGGGGTAACCGTGGACGATATTTGTTGTGCACTGGCCGACGTCACAAAGTAGGTTGGACTTACACTTTATTTCCTCCAGCTTAAACGCACATTGCTGAATCAAATTCGTCCAAGCCATTTTGCCCTAACCAACTCGGCATCATTCTGCGCACATGCTGGTGTAGTGCGTTTGGGCGCAGGTGTTACACAAACGTAAAGTTCTTAGAATTGACGTCTGGCACATTCTTTGGCGATTGTTTCACAACAGTTATTGCGTACAGTTCCTTTGTTCGCACAATGCTTTTATTGAACACGTGGCCGTATACACAGATGGAAAATGAATTTTAAATATTTTATAATAAATCCCCAAATTTAATAAAATAAAAGCCCCTCAAAATTCGTCCCGTTACAATACCCCCCCAATGAGAGGTCTTCTGTCGAAACAGAAGAAATCTCATTGCTAAGACCCCTAAGAGGACCGGTGAGGATATGGTGCCAACAACCCCCTTTAGCTCTTATACTTCATGGGTAAACAACCCTCCTGGCTCGGCGACTATGGTCGCTTCTGAACGAGATTACTGGACTTCCCTACACGAGATCCCAACACCATAAAATCGAACAGATACGCACCACAGCGCACCTCACCTTCTAACATGCCGCCCCAAAATCCAAATCCCTTGTCTTATATCATGCCAGATCCTCAACCGATATGTTCCCCCTTATCATGCACACTGGGCTGCCTTTAGCAGTTACTGGGCTTGTACACACACTTATAACTACATCCTATCACATCTTGTTATCAAATTTAGGAGTTTCCTTTAAATTGAAACCAAATCTATATTACCATTAATCTCAAAAATCAAAATACAAATCTTTTATCTGAATTGAATAATTCTCTTCGTTATTAGTGATAATTCGAAAAACAAATAAATGGAACATTTATTAAAACATGAACTTCCTTATCCTAACAGTTGCTTATACATATATCCTAAACAATACGATTCAATAAAACACATTTAATACACACAAACAATAATATAATCACAATCCAAAAACATTAATTAGATGGCAGGCACAAAAATCAAAACAAATTTTTTTTTCCAAAAAAAAATTTTAATTTTTTAAAATATATTTTTTCTCAATATTAAAATTATTTAAATTTATTTAAATTAATTAAGAAACAAATTTGGCATCACTTCATTGCCAAAATGGGTCTAGTATAGAACATCACCCATCAGCTGATCAAACTGGGTCAAGTCAAGAACCTTGACCTACATAAGTTATACATAAGTTACATCAGAAAATACGTTGAACATCTTTAAAATTTCTATCTTCAATCATAATAAAACATAATAAAATAAGACATTTAAAATTAACTAAATATTATTATAATTAACAATAAAATTGATATTTAAATTACTCAAGATTACACCTTTTACAACTTTACTTTATCCTCAAATTCTATTAAAATTGTCACTTGTTTCAATCAAAATTTTATATTTTTACTATGAATCTCTTTTCTTTACTATTCTCAATCTACATTAATTTGGGTGATTTAATTATTTAAACTAACTTGATTTACCACTTGATATGCATACATTTATAATCTTTACCTCTTCTGACTTCAATACCACTAACAGCTTTAACTAACATGACACCCATCTCTATCAAAACATCTATCAAACAATCTCTAAACCCAACTTACTACTCAACTCAATTCGCATCATTCTACCATTATATAAAAAAATACTCTCTAACCCTTTGTACTCAGGATGTGTGTTCCCCCCCCCCCCAAAAAGCTCATTCCCTTATGTTGGTCCCTGGATTCTACCTAGGCAACCCTTTCCGGCGCTAAACGGTCCCTTCCCGTCCCAACCCTCTTGTTGCGGACTCCTACCACCCCATCCCCTCTTACAAAACTCCCATCAACTAATTACCATTCTCATTACATCACTTCAATTACAACAAAATATCATCATTTACTTATTACATCAATATATCAATCAATACTCTACATATATTCCCCATAACTACTGTGTCACTATCAATACTTCTCAAATTCTACATTACATTAATTCACAACAACATTATTCTCTCTATTACCACTTTAAACTCAACTTGGACTGATCTACCTGTCCCAACAAAATATTAATCACCCAAAATCTACCTTTTACTATCTTTCACAAATCATTTAAAAATCTTAACTATATCAAATTATTCTCCTCATTTAAAATACACTCTTTAACACATTAAAAACATTATTCAACCATTGATCACCTTGGAAATTTACAAACAATTAATAAGTGACATTCTGCAGCGGATCAGCTGATTTTCTTAGCAAGGTGAATGACCTTACTACAAATGCATTCTACAATTTTCTGAAATACATATTTTTACAATCCTTATATCTAACATACTACACATCATTGTTTCCCCCTTATCTGACTCTGGTACAATTAGGTAAACAACCTGCTGGTCGGTCTAGGTTATAACTTACTTGATTATAACCACATTTCAAAATTATATAGATTACATATTTCTTCAATCCCTATATCCCTAACACAATAAAATAAAACATTCATGAGACAGAATAAACATAGTATAATAAACATACGAACACCCATTTATCAAATCATAATACAAGCATTTAACTAGTGCAAAAGTGAGTTATCATCTTTAAGTTATAAAATTTGAATTCGTTGCTCACCTGAGCAACCCCCCAACCACACACTTGTTTTTTCTGTTGGACTGTGGTGCCCATTGGCCTCCACAAGGACGGCATAGGTGGAGGAATTAAACATCTCCTTGTCCTTGCTTCAGCGTTACATTTGAAAGGTTTAGATATCAACATATCTTTGTTATATAGTTATGCGCCCTTAATGCGGGTCTACCACTTGGCTATGCTGTCCCTACTCGGACAGAGTGGCAGCCGCTGTTCCATAGTTTCCGGGATTTCCCCTAGTTTCACCCCCCATTAATTTCTAATATAAACCAATTTCAAGCCAGCTATGGTCAAGGGACTTAAATTATGGCCATAGCTGACCACTAGCCAAAACCACGATTAGTGCTGGTAAGGCAGTAATCGCCCGAAAAGTCGGGGAAATCATCTTTACCTTCAGGCATGTTACACTCATCATTAATCTGCACGGCACGGCTGTCTATCAAGGTACAATATGAAATTGTACAAAAAAGGTGTGCCGTGCATTTTCGCCATTTTCGCCTCTGATGGAGGTAACACTCTCTATTACCCCCAACACTCCGCTATCTACTGTGGCACATGCCACCACAGTGATAGTACACTAATAGCTAAATTAAAACTTTATATAAAACATAATGTGAAATTTTCATTAACTCTTTTATCCATCATCATTTAAATCATTCATCGCTTTCTACAATTAGATTTCTTAAAATTTTCAAATTCATTATTAACATTTATTTTACATCACATTTCAGTTATTATTGCTTTTTAAATTATAGGCAAATTATTTTCATTATTGAAGTTAAAATTCTTTCATTTGAGTTAAACACCTGTAAACATTTTATTCTGTATAATTGGTATCATAAAATTTATACTTACAGTACATTATTCACCTACTGACATAAACACAAAATATACACACCATACACACCAATATCTCCACGTAACCTCTGAAACATTTAACAACAGTGTTATTTCATACCAAACAATTTATCATTTATTTATTAATTACTATCAAATCCACATCAATAAAATAATTTAAATTCATTAGAAAAATTCAATTATATAACATTTAAATCAATCAAATATATTTAAACATTTCAAATTATTTTAATTAAATTAATTATTGAACACACAACCATTTTAATTACTCTCACCAATTACAATAATTACAATCTGTTTATTATCTTCTTCAAAATTATTTTGTTGTTTATTTAAATTGCAAAATATTAATATTATTATTATCGCAACAAGTTCCATTACATGCACATATTGTTTACCTAACATTTTACAATATACACAATTAATTTCACTATCAGTTTATTTACAATTCTTCATCATTAATTATTCAGTTATATCACACTTCATTGTCCAAGGTTGCGAGGTCTGAACCATAAAACAAAATATTTAAATGTCCATCTATTAAGTTTATATTCAGCCTCCATCGTCAAAAATTAGTCTTGGTTTCAAATAACAATTTTCAATTTTATTTACATTCCACATATCTTGTGTGTAATAACCATAAAATTTTAGTTCATTTATTTTACCATAATAACCATATACCAAGTCAACATTATTTATTTCTGTCCAGTCTCCATTAGTAATTATATTCATTATCAAGTCGGTTATTTTTTCATCATAAGGCAAATTGTTATTATTTAAACACGTATAATTAAAACAATTCTCACTCTCTATTTTAACAGGTAAGTATTTAATACCATTTATCTCTATCACTTCCAACAGTTCTTTCAACTCACTACAATCTCTCTTTAATTTATATAATTCTATCTCTCTACCAATACACCACTCTCCATCTAAATTTCTCTCATCATAACACCATCTCTCACTTTCAACATCATTCCACACAGAGGGTACAAACTTATACAAAAAAGGGAAACAACTCAAATCTTCCAATAACATGGGACTCTTGCCCTTCAAAAACAACACTTGTGAACACCCTGGTTCATCATAAATATGGGGAAAATTTATCCTCTGCCACCATTCTACCTCTATACTATCTTTCCACTTTCTCTCTGACTCATAAACACACATTAACATCTCATTATTACATTCTACAACTTCATCAGTACTCTCACTATTTATTTTCAACGTATCACTCTCTGATATTACATTCTTAATTATATTATCATTTTCAATATCATTGTTATCATTTGTTACCTTATTCTCTAACACCACATTTTTATACATTTGTTTTTCTACTGACTCTACCATTTTCTCTATACTCTGTTCTAATCTGTTACAGCTAGTTTCTATTATCTCATTGGTATTCTCAAAACGTTTATTAATTTCGTTAATTTGGTTTTTTAACTCAACAAAACTGTTCTTTTGAACATCGAATTTCTCATTAAAATCCCTACTTTGTCTGTCAAATTTGTCATTTATTTTCGTGTCACTAACATCAAGTCTAGCATTTATTTTATTATATTTAATATTGGAACACTTTGTTGTTCATCGAACTTATTATTCATGCTACACATCATGCTATATAAACGTGTTAACATCTCATCTGTATCAGATTTTTTACTTTGGACTGGTGTTGAATGAATTCCTTCATCCATAATTTTCGACTCAGTCCCACTTAATTCAATATTCATTTGGCTTTCGTTTTCAATGTCAGTTAAGCTGACATTCTCGTTATTATCTGCCGTTTTTGTATTGTAAATTTACTAATTTTCTTAGTTTACATATACTGCTCTTAGACTTACGTACCTTATATAATTGTTACGTACCGTTATTTAACCTTCAAACCATACTTGCATCTTATTTGTAGGTGTGGTTTTTATATTAAATTTTAATTTATAAAAACTGTCCCTGTTCAGAAGCCAACTGTGAAGTTATTAATCTATTAATACAAATACAAATACATTATTTATTTATTTCCACCTACCTTCTAACTGTTTTCTCGGGCCAGGATCTTGTCACACGAACGTAGAATGCAAGCATGGTTCACGTGTTATGTAAATAACTTACGCAAACCATTTTTTGAAGAGAATTAAAATTTTTTAATATGTACTTATTTCAGTTTTGTATTGTTATTCTTTTCCAATAAAAAAATCAAGACAAATTAAAATTTCCTTACATTTTTTGGCAAAACATCTTATGTCGACAAAGTTAAAATCTACATCTTATATTAACACATTAACTATTCATCTATTACTCACATAAACAGCCCAGTCTGCCCGCATTCTCACATTCACTCTTAAAACCCCTTTTTAATATAAAAACGCCCCATTTTATATAAAATTAATGACCATAATGTTTTCAATGTGAAACGTTACGTATGTAGCGTCCTCTTCCCCGACCATGTAGTGCGTCTCCCAAAGTCTTTCATTCTCCGGATGTTCACAAAGTTTATAATATTTAATAACGTTCAATATTCACTCTTCATCACTGGAGGCACTGTTATACATGTTTTTGTAGAATCACATAGATATTTTGTCGGCCGACTTAAGAAAAAATATGAAGTTTTGCCCGGGCAGAAAACTGATAGTTGCCACGCGTGGCCTATGTTGCTAGTCGACTGGGAAGAAAATTATCAATCTGCCTCCCTCCAAACACTCGGACAGAGCGGAAGTTTCAATGCCTCATGATTGGACCGTCCGTCGCTGTTCATTAAACACATTGTTTTCTCGTGGGGTAACCGTGGACGATATTTGTTGTGCACTGGCCGACGTCACAAAGTAGGTTGGACTTACACTTTATTTCCTCCAGCTTAAATGCACATTGCTGAATCAAATTCGTCCAAGCCATTTTGCCCTAACCAACTCGGCGTCGTTCTGCGCACATGCTGGTGTAGTGCGTTTGGACGCAGGTGTTACACAAACGTAAAGTTCTTAGAATTGACGTCTGGCACATTCTTTGGCGATTGTTTCATAACAGTTATTGCGTACAGTTCCTTTGTTCGCACATTGCTTTTATTCAACACGTGGCCGTATACACAGATGGAAAATGAATTTTAAATATTTTATAATAAATCCCCAAATTTAATAAAATAAAAACCCCTCAAAATTCGTCCCGTTACAAAGATTCTGCTGTTCAAATTTGTCATCGAATTTAATATTCTCCTGTTCAAATTTTTCGTCAATTTGTTCTCTTAATACACTATTTTGTGTTTTAATTAATATAAATAAATCTTCTAATGATACCTTATTATCGATTGCCCTAGGTGTTGAATTGGCACTTATTTCGTTTAATATAATTGATTCTGTAGCTGTGTTATTTATTTCTATGCTGTCATTATTTTCTCCCATTTTGACAAGCTTTTATTTTTTTTCTCTTTCTTTAATATTAAAATAACTATTTGATTACATTTGTCTTTGCTATGTTTTTGTCAATATAACCTACATAACCTCTTGCGTATTAGGTTATGCACTCTTTTATCACTCTCTTTGTCTCTGAATCTGGCTTATATTTTATATAAAATAGTTTTATATAAAGTCCGCTGTTCGGGGGCCAATTGTTAACCTACACACTCTATACACACATTTATTTATATATATATTTACTTTTACTGATATAAAGTAAACACGTGTACTTACCATGTCACTGTATGTGTGAGCACGTAGTTCCTTTCCAATATAAATCTCTCTTTAAGGGGCCAGGGTTCACTCTCGGCGAGATTCAGATACAAAGAGGTAATAGAAATGACAACACTGATTTTCATTTGAATGTAATCACTTGCTTTTAATTGCCAGAATTAAAAAATATATATTGAAGCATAACCAAAAATGGCGTCACATACAATTGCCAAAAACAAAATGGCGTCTACATTTTCTTAAGCCCTATTCAGTCATTGTTACATTATATTATGTTGAATCTTGTTAATATTTTATATTTACTTCAGGCTGCAGCTCTAGTAATATGTGATTAATTATATACTGGTATGTTACACAAACCAATGCCCTATTTAGTCATGATCATGGCTTTATGGTGTTGGGATCTCACCAGAGAAGTCCAGTAAGGTCAGAGGGTGCGATCAGCATCATTGGACCAAGGGTAAGTGATTATAAATTTTTTATATATTAACATTACTGGGGGTTGTGGCGACATATCTAGGCTGATCCTTTTAGAACCGTATGAATGAGTCAATGAAAGTTTTCGTGTCTCGACACAAAATCTTTCATAGAGGGGGTTTGTAACAGTACATAAAGGCCCAATACCTTAATTATGGGATTTGAGGATGTTTTATAATGTTTTATTGTATCACAGTTGAATAAAGTATGGTTAGGTCCATTGTCCCTGTGTAAAAAAGGAACAACGTATATTCAGGAAGAGGAGCATAATGCCAAGGTCACCGGTGGACGAGCAAAAGCAAGCAGAGATGATGGCGGTGTATGTGATGACGAACTCTTAATAATAATTGTGATTGGTTCACAAAGCTGTGTCGTCATGAATAAAAGACAATGACGCAGGAACAACAGCGTATGAAATGAGGCGTTGGCCGGGCAAACAAAAGACGGTGACGTCAAATGCACTAACACATACGCAAATTTGCATATTACTCGTTCTCAGTTCCGCACAGCACACCAAAGGGTCAGCAGCGATGTATCGCTGTTGACTTAGTTTTCAGCAGAAGTTTTAAGAAAATTATTATTCAACATTAAAAATGTAACAGTGGCGTTTTAAAAGACTCAATTAATAGTAAACAGTTAAATATCAGATGTAAAATCAGTGCAAACCAACAGATAGACGAGAAACCTGAGGCGACCACCTGCCATCCAAATGCGTAACATCTAACACCAGCGAGGGAGCCACTCTGGTCCACTTACAGAGAAGTCAAACAATTATCATATTTTTTACATATCAATGAGCTCAAATAAAAGATAAATCTGATGAAATGTATTTGTGATAGTGTGTGTGAGTGAGCGTATGAGGGAGTGAACGCATGGCCATGATCATGACTAAATAGGGCATTGGTTTGTGTAACATACCAGTATATAATTAATCACATGTTACTAGAGCTGCAGCCAGAAGTAAATATAAAATATTAACAAGATTCACCATAATATAAAGTAACAATGACTGAATAGGGCTTAAGAAAATGTAGACGCCATTTTGTTTTGGCAATTGTATGTGACGCCATTTTTGGTTATGCTTCAATATATATTTTTTAATTCTGGCAATTAAAAGCAAGTGATTACATTCAAATGAAAATCAGTGTTGTCATTTCTATTACCTCTTTGTATCTGAATCTCGCCGAGAGTGAACCCTGGCCCCTTAAAGAGAGATTTATATTGGAAAGGAACCACGTGCTCACACATACAGTGACATGGTAAGTACACGTGTTTACTTTATATCAGTAAAAGTAAATATATATATATATATAAATAAATGTGTGTATGAGTGTGTAGGTTAACACAATATGTTTTATACCAGGCAAGGAAGCTGAAGCTGTACAGCAAAAAGCCACCAAGTCCAAACTTCTGGCTTGGTTTAAACTTAATCAGGAAGACCCTAATGCCCGAGAGTATTTATATATTGAAATTCCCGAACACTATACCTGGGATGACAAAAATTCTAAATGGAAACCACGTCTTAGAGGACATGAAACTACAATTGGCAGAATGTTTGCCGTAAGTCCCACGGATAGAGAAAAATGGTTCCTCCGAATTCTCCTTCTCAGTGTTAGAGGAGCAACATCTTTCGAGGACCTAAGAACGGTCGAAGGAAATCCTATCCCCTTTGCAACTTTCCAAGAAGCATGCATTGCAAGGGGATTAACTGATGATGACTCAGAATGGGATACTTGCCTAACAGAAGCTGCAACCCATCAAATGCCAGTACAACTTGGGCAGTTGTTTGCATTTATTTGTATCATGTGTGAGCCGTCGGATGCAGCAGCATTATTCGACAGACATAAGGACAATCTTATGCAAGACTATAAGAGACGCTTTCCTGATGGAGAAAAAGCTCTCTATTTGACGCTTAAAGAAATTGAATCTGTCCTTCGAACACATGGAAAGTCATTGGTAGATTTTGGCCTAGAACTTCCAGTCGGCAGCTATGACGAGCCAATCCATTCTGGAAAATATTACGATCCAATTGCCGAAAAAACATGTTCGAAGAAAAGTTTCAAATGCTCAACCCAGGGCAAAGAAGGGCTTTCAACAAAATTAGGGAAGCAATTGAAAACCCTAACTTACCCAAACGTCTATTCTTTATTGATGGACCTGGCGGAAGTGGTAAAACCTTCCTTTACAACACAATCATGTACTATGTGCGTAGCAAAAATGAATTAGTCTTGCCATGTGCATTTACAGGCATAGCAGCAACTTTGCTTGAGGGAGACAGAACTTCCCACAGTCGTTTCAAGCTGCCTATTCCAATAAATGAAACATCAACCTGTAATGTTCGACATGGGACTAATACGGCAAATGAACTGGAAAAGGCCAAAGTGATAATCTGGGATGAAGCTTCAATGGCCCCAGCACATGGAGTAAATGCAGTTGACACACTGTATAAAGAACTCTTAGCTGAAGATCCAAAAGTTCCTTCTAAAAAACCATTTGGAGGTGCGGTCTTTCTTTTCGGTGGAGATTTTAGACAAATTATCCCTGTTGTTCCACATGGCATCAGAACCGAAATACTTTCTTCATGCATGAAGAATAGTAAGTGTTGGAAAAATATTCAGGTCCTAAAGTTAGACCAAAACATGCGTGCCAATGAGGACAATGTCCCATCAGAACACCGAAGCTTTTCCGATTGGCTTTTAAAACTTGGGAATGGAAAACTCCAAGAGCCTGGATTAGAGGAAGGCATCTTCGAAATTCCTCCAGTCTGCATTGAAAATGGATGTATTGTTGCTGCTGTCTTTCCTGAGGTCATCCAATCAGGAGATGACAGCATTGCTAACCGTGCAATCCTGACTCCAAAAAACCACGAGTCACTTGAACTTAATGAAAATGTCCTTAGACGAATTCAATCTGAATTGAAATGCTATTCCAGCATAGATGCTATTCAGCAAGACAGTGCAAATGCAGAGGAGGCAGCAAACTATCCAATGGAGTTTTTGAACAGCTTAACACCTGGAGGTATGCCTCCTCATAGACTTAACTTGAAAGTTGGTGCAGTAGTAATGTTGCTACAAAACCTTGACTCAACAAGAGGTCTTTGCAATGGCACCAGAATGGTCGTCAAGTAAATGATGTCAAAAGTCATTGACTGTGAAATCTTGACTGGATCTTTTAAAGGTACCAGGGTATTTATTCCAAGAGTTATTCTTGCACCCAGTGACCCTGACCTTCCTTTTACATTAAGATGAAAACAGTTTCCATTTAGACTTGCTTTTGCTATGACCATCAACAAAAGCCAAGGGCAACCACTGGATTCAGTTGGTATTTATTTGCCATCTCCAGTATTCAGTCACGGACAACTTTATGTTGCATTTTCAAGAACAAAGTCCTTTCAGCAAGTCAAGGTAAAAGTCTTAGGAACTGATCAACAAGGCAACTTAAAGAAAGACCACAGAGTTTACACCAAAAATGTGGTCTGCAAAGAAGTTTTCACCCAATAATTAAATTTCATAGCCAATATGTAATTAAATGTATTTAATATATGCCAATAAATAATTAAATATGTGCTAATAAAGATGCTCGCCACCCGGGCGTAGAACGGGTACTTCAGCTAGTGCAAATATGTTTGCCTTGAGATATAAGAGCTACTGCTGCCATTCTGAGCATATTTAAAGAACAGCCGGTCAGACTTTGTTAATAATTATAAAGAATTAAAAAAAAAGGATAATAAAGGATTTGAGTTCTATAACAACAGATAAAAGGTTTTCTTTTCTTTATTTAATGGATAAATAAATGTATATGATATTATATACACCATATCAATGAATGTTAATTTTTTCATCAACTAGCATAGGTTGGCAACACTCTCAACAAGGAAAGTATGGCACCCGATTTGAATCTGCCTTGCTGAGCTTTAGTAGTCACAATCTTCTGTTAAATAAAAATTAAGATAGATAGAATTATAGCAGAAAAAAGAAACCTTTATGCTATTTGAAATATTACTTAACCATTTACAAATACATTTTATTTGCAGCATTTGATTGCAAATTGGCGCTCAACTAATATTACCCTGACAACATACTTATCTTTAAAATATAAACAAAGTACACTTTAAATAACCAGAAGAAACTGAACGTTATAGAATAGGCGATCCCAATAGTGAGGCTTTAAACTTCATGTAACAAATTAACGCCAACAACGTGTGGCTAAATAACCAGTATTAATTCACTTAGTGTAACAAATTGGCGATCCCAACAGTGAGGCTTAAGATTGATAAGAGAGAGATAAACTTTATGTTACAATATATATCCACAAAAGTTAAAACAGTTATCACTTCTGTTGTCTCCGTTTTTCAGCAGTCACGTGCAGTCCTTGTGCCTCCATTTTTATTAAAATTAAACTGGTCTTTTATGAAATATTGTTTATTTTATTGTGTATTCTGCCATTCACTTTTTCTGGAATTTTGGCTGCATTTTTTAATAAACTACTGGTAACCGAGGAAGTTATAATGTTATGGAAATTGTAGCACCATAGAAAGTTATGGAGAAGAAGGAGGGTTAGTAAACTTAGGCACAATTCTCTTGGCAAAAAGACAAAACTTATCAGGTGGGACTGTATTTTTGTACATTCTACATTCATATATTTACTCTTATACATATAACAAATTCCACTTTTCTCCACATATGATTCTAAATTTAAGCAACTGCAATTTCAGTATTGTACAGTGTATTACAATTTATAGAACTGATCGTAGGAATTTACATGCACAGTAGAACAGTACAGTAAATAAAAATATTCAAAGTACTTTACAATAGTTTGACTTACAAACAATTTGCATTTCATATTCATT
This sequence comes from Magicicada septendecula, assembly GCA_034769895.1. NCBI lineage: Eukaryota > Metazoa > Arthropoda > Insecta > Hemiptera > Cicadidae > Magicicada > Magicicada septendecula. The sequence continues at coordinate 72,048,424 of CM068370.1, forward strand.
ATGTTATAGTCTCCAAGTCACGTGTATAAGTATTTAATTGTAGTATTTGTAAACACTTGGTTACTCACCGTCTTGTGACTTCTTTAAAACTTCCAATAACAACGTGTTTCAAGGATAAATCCTCATCATCAGGTTATAAAAACACCAATGCTTCTGGAGAAGTCGTAAAAAAATAAAATTATTACCAAACATCACAAAGCACTTCACGTCACGTCGTGACCTGGTGCGCACCACTACACGCGATCGACTGCATTGTTATCGCCCGAGATTATTACTGCACCGAAATTCCCCGTATGTATTTCAATATCAATGGCAGTATTATATAGACGGTAGGATTTGAAAGAGAGTTTATCATTAAGTAGCTTCTCTGCTGACAATTTTGAGGCTTTGTATATCTCGTACTCCTCTATGGCATCCATGTACACTCCTTTTTTACAATTATGGAGCAATTTAAAATTAGTTGGGAAATCCGTATAGTTGTGATTGTATTGCATCAGGTGGTGACCAAAATTAGATTTGGTCTTCGAAATGTCCCTCTTCGGTAGATGTTCTTTGAAATGTTCGACCGACCGTCTGCCGGTCTGTCCTATATAGAATCTGTCACAGTCGTCACATGTAATTTTGTAAACATGGTTTTTCTCTTCATCAGGGATATGAATAGTTTGTCCCAGTATTTTACAAAGGGTATTCATGGTTTTAAAGGCCACTGTGATGTTTTGTTTTTTCAACTCGTTTTTAATTATTAGCGGCATTATGTTCATGTACTCTGTGGTTATAAACTTATTATCCCTCTTAGTTGTATTAACCAACTTGCATTTATTATCAATTTTCCATGAATTTTTTCTTATTAGTCTATCTATGAGTTCTCCGTTATATCCATTAGCATTGGCTATGCTTTTTATAATATTAATTTCTTCCATTTGGTTTCCTGCTCGAGGGGTATTGCAAGCATTTTGTATACAAATGCGTTAAAAGCAGCAATTTTTTGAGAGTAGGAGTGGTGTGAATGTGCGTGGATGGTGATGTCTGTGGTGGTAGGCTTCCTATAAATTTTCTATTCTATCTGGTTATTATTCTTTCTGATTGTGAGATCCAGAAAATTTATGCTATTGTTATCTTTGAGTTCTAGTGTAAAACGGATCTTATTGTTTATACTATTCATATAATCCTGTAGGTTTCCTAGTTGTCTGCAAGTTCCATTGAAAAACAAAAACGTATCGTCGACATAAAATTGGTAATAATTTTATTTTTTGACGACTTCTCCAGAATGGTTGTTGTTTTTATAACCTGATGATGAGGATTTATTCTTGAAACGTGTTGTTATTGGAAGTTTTAAAGAAGTCACAAAACGGAGCGTAACCAAGTGTTTACAAATACCACTATTAAATGCAGATTTCATACGCGTTTTCATGAATTCATTATGTACAAAAGTTGCGACTTGCTATTTTCAAACGGTTTATTATTGTGTTTTCTGTTTAAAAATCTCTCTACCAATTGTCCCTTCTTGTAAATAACTGTGATTAGTGACAACATTTTTCAAAGTTTGTAATAAACCTTACAATATTCTAAGTCTGTACTCTTCTGCAGACCATTTAAAGCACTGACCTTGTTATATAAGGCCTCAAGTTATTCTCCTTTACTTTTATAACTTTCAGTAGCACTTCAGAGCGGTAGCTCCTCCTCGTATTGTAATGAAACTTCTGTAACATAGGACTGTATGGAATTTGTCTACATGACCTGAAGCATCTTAGATAATGTGTACATGCTGAAAGCAGAAATTTGCATGCTTTGGAGTGGTGATTCATACAAATTGGTGCCAAAGTCACTTGTGTGTGTATGCCATGTATGCCTGTAACTGGAAAAATCGAGTTAAAAAAAGTTGTTATAGGAGTCTGATGTATGGGACACAAAAGTTACAAACGCTAGTTGCTGTTCTGCGTACACACAGTACAGGTGTTGGGCCTTGTTCCTAGTGGCTGACCCTGCACAGCTACTAACCACAAAAAAGTGAACATATAAATACTAAACAAAACCATATCAGTGTTAAAAATCCTCAGTGCTGTGATAGTTCGGAGAAAGTCAACAAGCCTAAAATCTTTCTTAATGTAGGGAATATAGCATTAACATGTAGAGCTGATTACAAGAGTGGGATGCTGTAAAAAGGGCTCATTTGCTTTATTTTATAAAGAACATGACAAAAAATGAACATACTTGTATTGATTTAAACCATTTGATTCTCACTAATGTAGGTCTGTGCTAATTTGCACCCATATCTTGTATTCAGTAATTACATGTTATGGTTCAACATAGTTTACCTTCATTTGTATGAATAATAAGTTATCTACTGAATAATAAGTTTTGAAATGTAATTATGTTTGAAACAAGTCAGACAGATTACACACACACACACACACACACACACATTTAAATAAATTTACCAGTTGACAGTAATGCAGAATAGTGATACAAGCTGAATTAGTGTAGAAATAGGGTTAGAATTTTAAAATTGTATGATGTTAAGAACCAAAATTTTAAAAAGGTTTTTTTCACATGTGTAGTAGGCCCTCTGAAATTATGTCTTACCCTATTTTTAATAAGTAATAAAACCATTCTTTTTCTACCATATTTGGAGAGTTATGTTTGTGTACGTGAATATTTTTCATTAAATTTATGATAGAATAACCATGATTAAGTTATTTCAGAAGTTGCCCTGTCATATTCTATTCTGTGGTTCACCCAACGAGCTTGGGGGGGGGGGTGATTTCTTTTAATGGAGAGTAAAAAATTGTGAATAACAGGGATAGCAAATAGTTTCTGTATACTGACTATCAGGAACAGATAATGACCCTAGGCTTTTTTCTTAATGTTTTTCAGAGGATTTTGTGTAGTAGGTTCTGGAGCCTTAGGCTAGTAACCCACTGGCACGACACGTCGCGCGCGAATTGTAAGCATCACAGTTTATAATGGCCTCTGGGCTTTAGTGAACCCACTGACGCGATGGGGCCAGTTTGCCGCGCGCGGCTGTTTCTCGAGCTGCGACACACCAGCGACAATGCTGCCACACGCGGCAAATATTTACTTTGCTTTTAATGTGAGATAACCCATTCGTTCGGTCTGTCGCCCGCATTACGCGTGTCTGGTGTATTTTCTTGTACAATATTGTCTTGTGTAGGTGTGTATATTATACAGTGTTGACCACATACTTGTTGACCACATAACAGTATCAGTTTGTGCAGTTGTGTTTTTGTTACAAAATGGACAATATTGATGTAGAAGAATTAATTATAGAAATAGAAAGTAAGCCAGTTATTTGGAACACAGCTCTGGAAGAGCATTCTAACAAGCAGGCAAGGAAAAATGCTTGGGAAGAAATTGTTGCCAAGTTTGGAGAAGTCCTCACCGAGAATGGAAAAAAGGAATTAGGTAAGTAGTTTTCATCACTCAATAAAAAAACGAAAAACTTTATCAACAAGGTAGTCAATGTAATTAACATAATAAAATACAGTAATACATCAATAATAGAATTATAAACAATAGAATATTATATTATTCCATACATCTTTTCAAGCATATCTGTTTTGCCATGAAATTTGCCCTTCACCTACAAAATACTTTGTAAATAGTTCACGATATTCCGTGAATCTTTTAGTACCTCTTGACTGATAACAAGATATATCTTGTAACACGGAGCACGAGTACAAAGTACTTCAAATGTATAGCCATTTCGCTCCCGAACAAAGTTGTGTAATATGCAACAAGCTTTTACAATGTCAACAGCAAAATCATATTCCACATCGAGTGGTCGATGGAATATTCTCCATTTGTTGGTTAATATTCCAAAACAACATTCAATGTATCTTCTAGCTCTACTTAATCTGTAATTGAATATTCTTTTATGGGAATTTAAATTATTTCCTGGATAGGGCCGCATTAGATTTTCAGAAAGCAGAAAAGCTTTGTCTCCTACCAACACATTTTTTTTTTTAATTTAATTTTACATTCCAACTAATCTTAGATAGATTAACGAGCAATTTGACTCTATCAATATCTTAAAACTAAATGTCTATTTACTGGGTTTACCCACTGGTATCCCTCAGATTACTCTAATGGTGAAACATACACATACACAACACTTCACACTGTAGTCTGCTCTTACCAACACATGAGGTATTAATTTGGGGTCTGTGGTAGAAACTGAGCACTTTGGTGGTATATTGAATTTACCTGTTACCAGTTTTTCATACAATGCAAAGTTTTTGAACACCGTGGAATCGCTACATTTGCCATAAGTGCCTACGTCAATGCTTATAAATCTGTAATTTGTATCACAAATGCCAAGTAATATCAAAGAGAAATATCTTTTGTAATTATAAAACAGTGATCCACTACGAGATGGCTTGTTAATCCGCATGTGTTTTCCATCTATAGCACCTATACAGTTAGGAAAATTGGCATGAGTTTTGAATCCCTTTGTTATTTCTTTCCATTCTTCAGCTGTAGGCTCACGTAAACACTTATCCTTCATTTTAAACTATATTGCAGCACAGACTTTTCGCACTATTCTTCGAACAGTTGTCATTCCCAAACGGAATGTATAAGACAGTTCTCTGAACGAATTACCAGTTGCCAAGTATCTGAAACAAAGAATTTTTCTTTGTTACAGGTTTGAAGTTGCAGAAAAAGTGGAAGAATTTACATGAGTTTTTTCAGAGAACTGAGAAGAATAAAAAACATACACACTGGGTCCGCAGCACCAAAAAAATCTGCTTATGTGTATTACCAGCATCTGCTATTTTTACAAAGCGTAGCAGACACTAATGCTACGGTTTCCAACATAGACCGTGTGTCAGTTGATGATTATCCGGCAGTAACGACTCCTAGTCAGGAATCATCACACGAAAACTATCATCCACCCTTTAAAAAAAGTAAAGCACAGAACGACATTGGTATCGAAATGATCAACGTTTTAAAAATAAGTTTAGAAATGCGAGAGGAACGAGAAAGGGATGCTGATGGAGACAAGCTGTTTTTCTTGTCGTTAGTGGACGAATTCAAAAAAATACCAGACCATTTGAAAATGGCAACTAAAGTAGAAATTATTAAAACTATTCAAAATGCCCAGTTGTTTTCTCGCCCCACATTTTATTTAAACGTTAATCAGTACCCTACAGTGGAGTGGGTCTCTAAGTTCCAATCGCCTCGTCCATGCATCAGGTTATCAACGAGGGTATTCTACTCCCAGATGCGATACACTACAGCAAACAAATTGTGACGCTGGGACTTCTGCAAGTGGAGTTTTTCAGTACTCTAATACCATTCCACAAAGAAATTCTCATGCACGCGACCTATCTTCAAATTATTGTGATCAGTCACCAAGCAATACGATTTCATTGGAATCTGAATGTTTGAATTTATTTGAAAATAATTAAGTAATGTTTACTTAATATTAAGTTTGTTATTATAAATATATCGTGTATAAATAAAATAAATATTATTTATTATTTTGTATTCTTGTATCTGGTGTACATTTTACTTCTTCTACCTTGTAACGGTACAGATAATACAGTTCAAGTACATATTGGGAATATTCATAATTTTATTGTTAATTTTATTGGGGAAAAGTTACTATGTAAATTAGCTACAGAATCTGCAATCGAGCGGTAGAAGACATCTAGTTTTAGCGATCTGACCTTCGAACTTTGTGCATTTGGAATCAGGTCACACTACATCATGGGCCGCACCTTTGATGATCTAACTCTGAAATGTGTGTCGGGTTCAGCCATGCCTTAAATTTTGCATGCGTTACAGAGGCGAAACAATAGGACGAGATCACGTGACCGCCCCTCCAACTAAGAATGTTCACAAACTTTGCTTGTCCCAGTTAAATTCATACTCTTGTGCTGTACAGTCACAAAAGGTCCGCGGACAAAATTTCGGGCACGCCCAAGCAAACAAAAATGTAAAAGTGTGAAAGAAATCAGTTTTAAATAGTACAAAATGAATTAACAGTTATGGTTTAAATGGTGAATAAATGAAAAACGGTGAAAGTAAGAAAATGTGCGGAGTGACGGAAAGTACGTCAGGAAGTTGGACTATTTCGTACAAATTCTTAGATAAGTAACATTCGATATCTTTTTTTTTTATTGAAAGAAATGTTTTAATTACCAAAATTGAGATCTCATAAAGGCATGGGGTGCGTGTGTGTGTGTGTGTGTGGGGGGGGTGAAAATTATGTAATAAATTTAAGAAGTGCTGGTTTGTGGAAATTAAGTTTATATTTGCTTCTGTTTAATATTATTCTTCTTAATATGTATTAATAAGATGTAATCATGTAAATTAAAAGGAAAAAGGTAGAGATCAATTCATAATTATATCACATGTATGTTGTGCACATTTTTTTGTGGCAAAATGTAAAATGTAGTTAAAGAGGTGGAGAAAAGATTTTATATCAATTGAAATAAAAGTTAGACTACTTGGAAACAGAAAATTAAATATTGAAAATTTAATCAATAAAAGTATAACTAAAACTGGGTTAGACTAACCCAAACAGGGACGTTTACATAAAATGTATGTAAACGGGGCCTACCGTGGAGAGCAGAGTGTGTTATTTGAGGTAAATGATTAAAATATAAATAGATATGTTAAAAGGTTACGTTGTGATAATGTAAAACTGGGGAGGTTATTATTTGTTTATGTTTATATATTAGTGACGATTTTATGTAGTGGGTATTTGAAGTTAATGTGAATAATTATTGAGTAATATAAAGGGTATTATATAAAAATTTTGTAAGCATGGCCGAGGTACAGTAAAACGAAATAGGTCCATCATGGGCTGATATAATGAATTATATGAAAAAACATTTTGATGAGTTAATAAATTCACAAAAACATGATTAATGAATGAAAGAACGAAATGAAAGGTGGAAACTAGAGACAGATAAATTAAAAGAGAATACAGAAAGCGAACTAAACCAGGTAAGTAGTTCTATTGTTCTACTTGTGTTTTGTAGCCAGATTTGATATTGTCGTTAATTTGGATCGACATTCTAAGTGACGTATTCAGAGGTTTGGCTCTGACATCATCTGGCGTGACTTCTGTTTACAAAGTTCAAATGTCATACGGCTAAAAATAACTGCTTCTCTTGCGTTCTGATGATGACATTAACTCGTTCACATTGCATACGTCGTTATGATTTCCAAATAAAATTTACAATTATTATTATTTTGTCTACTTTCCCCAAATTACCCCTGGGTGGGCTTAACTGTACTGTTACAAAAGATAGTTGTATCTTTAAACACTTTTTAAAGATAGTAATGCTGGCTAATACTTTTATTTTTTCAACATTCACTTATATACTTGAAACTTGGACACTGAGACAGACTGACAGCAAAAGAATTAGTTTCTAAATTGTGGATCCACAGTTGTATTCTCAGTTGTTCATGGATAGAAATTAGACAACATGCTCAAGGTTTAACAATATGCTTAAGGTAGACAATCTTAAGGAAGCAACAACACATATAGTATATGAAACAAAAGTTACTCTACAATAGAGAATTCTGTATGAGCAAATACATACTGAAACCTAATGGTAATTTCATCACAAGGATAAAAAAAAGAAAAAGAAGAGAGTAATTAAAAAAATTTTAATTGGAACACTAAGAATTTAACAGTAAGGCTAGTAACCCACTGCCGCGACGTGTCGCGCGCAACATGCCGCACGCGAATAACCCACTGGTGCGACAAGCCACATTCGGCAACTGACGAGACATTATAAACACGACTATGCTTACATCCAGTCAGTGCTGCGTTGAGGAAATAGCATGTTGTGTTTATGTTTTTAATAAATATGTGTATCGTCAGAAGAAGAAACCAAGATATTGGATTCATCCCATGCTTCGAGAACGAAATACGAAGGGACTTTTCTATTCGCTGTATAATGATTTACGAAAATATGGTGATAAATTTTTTAATTTTACAAGAATGAGTACAAATTCGTTTGACGAACTGTTACATTACACTGAAAATGACATTCAAGGACAGAATACGAATTTTCGTGAAAGTATAGTGCCGGAGGAAAAACTGTTAGTAACTTTAAGGTATGAAACTATCTTACAATTTTTTGTTAATTGTGAATGTGCTGTGTTAACATTACTGTGTATAGTCTTGGTAGTTTGCATAAGGTTGTAACGTTATTTACTATTTACTTATATTTATGTTGCTACACAAAATCAGCTGTGCTTGGGTATACTTATTCGGACGCCATTGTTAAGTGTTAACTTACTTACCATGGTCCAAAGTTCTTTTGGGCGAGCTAGCGAGGGCAGAATGAGGTCATTCGAAATAAATAATTAGTCTAACCCAGTTTTAGTTCAAAATTTCAATACTTTTATTGATTAAATTTTCAATATTTAATTTTATGTTTCCAAGTACAGTCTGGCAACTTTATCCGAGTCCCCGGACAAAATTCGAAGCTGAAGAGCCTCCCTTCGCCCTTCCAGTCCACATGTTACTTGAGCCACTCTATTTGTTGCCGCACGAGCCAATAGGAGCTCGTTTCGTGTGCTGTTCATGCAGCGCTGTCAGATACTACAATATGTTCGTTCCATTCCAAGTCGTCCCACGGTAAAGGTCCGTAAGGCGAGCATTGTGGCATTCTTGTGGCTAAATCACGCTCTGGTGTTGATTTACGGCAGTCTGACAACACTGCAGGCCAGGCGCTGGGTGTGATGTGCTGATGTGTTTCCAACGATGTCAGTTGTATTGCATTCTTGCTTACTCTGCCTTAAAACCGAGTGTAATAGAAAGTGTATTTTCTTTAATGATTTATTTTAATATAATTAAGGAATATTTGGTTCATGAAAGTGTTCTTATTACAATGTCCACTGACAAGAATAAAGTCATTCATAGCCAGGGAAGAGAAATTGTGGCGAGTGTTATAGCTTTCTGCGATGCTGAGAAAGAAAGTAATTCGTTACCCAGTTACCCAAGCAACAAATAGAGCTGCTGAAGCAACTGGCAAGTCGGTTAGTTTCATTAAGAAACTTAGAAGAGAACTTAAAGTGTCCCAGGAGAGTGGAATGAAATTAAACACCCCTGGGAAGAAACGAAATGTCAGAAAACGCATTGCTTTGGATGGTATGAGCAAATGTATTATTTGTAGAAAAGTACAGGAGTTTTATTCGGTAAAGAAACAAGTTCTGACCTTATGGAACCTGCGCGCGGTTCTACAAGAAGCTATAAATTACGAAGGAAGCAAGGAACATCTTAGACAGACATTGCATGCAATCGGTTTTCGATTTAAGAAGTGTCAAAACAAAAGGAAACTTCTCATGGAACGAAATGACATTGTGTTCAAGCGATCGTGTTACCTAAGAAGTCTGCGGGCAAATGACAAATTAGGGGAGAAGAAAAGACCTGTCATATACCTCGACGAAACTTCCATCCATCCATCCTATACAGTTAAAAAGTGTTGGCAAGATGATGATACGGATGGCGTTTTAACATCTGATAGTGCCGGCCAAAGGTGGATTATTGTTCATGCTGGCAGTGAGGAAGGTTTTGTCCCTGGTGCACTCTGCATGTTCAAGTCAAAAACAAAATCAGGGGATTATCACGACGAAATGAACAGTGGAAACTTCACAAAGTGGCTCAAAATGCAGTTACTGCCGAACATTACAGAGGCTTCTATAATTGTTATGGACAATGCACCATATCACAGCCAACAGATAAATAAACCACCCACTTCGAACAGCAGAAAAGAAGAACTGAAGGCATGGCTGTCACAGAATAACATAGAATTTCCACTTGACGCCAAGAAGTGCGAATTACTTGACATTATACGCCGTAAAAAATCGACTCCTACATTCGCTGTGGACGAATTCCTGAAGTCTGCTGGACATACTGTTGCTAGATTACCCCCGTATCATTGCGACTTAAACCCCATAGAATACATCTGGAGTACTGTGAAAAGAAAGAGTCGCCGATAATAATATGGGCCAGTCAAATGCAGACATAGAACAGCTTACCAAAGAAGCGTTTGCCAGTGTAACAGGTGATGAATGGAAGAAAGTGTGTGGGCATGTGGATGAACTGCGGTCTAGTTATTGGGTGAACGATGCTTTGGTGGATGAAGTCCAGGAGCAGCTGATCATCCGACTTGGCAATGAGAGTGACAGCGATTCGGACAGCTGTACTGAGTTGGACGGAAATGACTCCAGCAGCGATTCAGTAGCTAGCGGAATCTCGGGAATTGAAGCTCTGGAATAGTGAAGGTACGGGGTTATTTTTTATTTTATTTTATTATTATTAATATTTATTTATTACTTATATAATTAACTGAATTTTGACTGTGACTGACATGTCTGTAACTCACTGTTGACTTGGCAACAGCGCTTTCGTATTGCCTTCTCTCTCACTCCAAAGTAGGGTTACTCCCTCCCCACAGACGCGGAGCTAGCGCTGCTAGCCAGGGCTTCAGAAAGAGTTGCCAAGCTGTAATCTAACTTTTGTAACAGTACAGAATTGGGTAATAAAGAATTTTAAGAAATATTTATTCAATCAGTGTACAACCTTTGGGGAACCCCTCTACTTTAACAAAGATGCATACAATGTTATGAAGACCAGTCTGTTTATGTCTAGACAGTTCGTCTAGACGTATTACGCAACTACCTGCAGCTTGTGCTGTCTGTGAATTACAGAAAAATACGTAATTGCCACAAGCCAGTTTCATCAGGAGGCAACAGCTGCAGGAGTGGTTGGCCCAGTTTAAACCGGCCAATCAGAGAACACGCCTTTAAACACCTACGTTGGCGCGCAGATGGAACAACGCAACACCTTGACACAGTTGAATAGCAGCAGTCGGCAATATGTCGTCAAACAGAGCGGACACAAAATTAACCGTAGCCTCGGACGATATTCTGGTAGATCGAAAAATTCTAAGTAGGTCTACCAAAATGCGATTTTAAACCGTATAACAGCAAACAGTTTATAATACCGCTGGAAAAAATGTTCAGAAAGTGAATGTAGATAGTTCTGTGAAGAATGCGAAAACAACATAGTGTACCGTAGTTTGAACCATGTGCCTCTAAATACAAGGAGGAGATAAATTTATAAGTTTTATAAGTTCGCTTATTTTTGGCCAGAAATGTCGGTAAAGGGAAATGGTAATGAGCTCAATAAATGGGGGGGGGGTAACAAGTGTAAAGAGAATGAGAGAGTGAGTGATGTAATAAAGGGGGAGAAAGAAAACGTTAAAGAGAATACTGGTTTGTATAATATATAGAATTTACATATTTTGGTATTGTAACATTATTAACAAAATTATAGAAAAAGTAAAGAAGGAAAAGAAAGAAGTTAGTTTTTATAGTAAATAAAATAGTATTTGAATTTTACATGAATATGTGTTAAGTGTAAGGTATTACGTCATAACCATTTCCTATTCTGTGCTGAAAACCTCGTCTAACGTTCCGGGGAATTTTCTGAAGTAAGGGGAAGTCAGATAGTGGGATTATTAAAGTTTTTATAAGGGAAAGAGTGTAAAGGTTTCGATATTGAACCATAAAATATCGTGGTGGCCCTGAAGTTTCTTTTTGGTGTTTAAAAGGTAAGTAACGGGATTATGACGGTAAGTAATATTCCGGCAGCAGTGAGTTTTATTATATTATTATTTTATAATCGTAAAAGGTGAAGACTGTTACAAGTGGCGACCCTGCCAGGATATTTGTATAAATATTATACGAATTAGACTTGTTTTGAGGCACAGAAAGTAGGATTTGGTAATGGCATATTTGTAAAATTTTGAATTATCGTACAGATTTACGTACATGTGGTTAGGTTATGTGTGGTAGCGTTATTGTGTGTTTACTTTTACTTATTGCTAACGAAAATATGTGTGGGGTATTTTGGAGTTAAATTGAATAATTAGTGTGTAATAGAAGGGTTATAGTGAGTGTTATATAAAGGGTATTATAATAAAAAATTGTTGCTTAACATGGCTGATGTAAGAGAAACCGAAGGAAAAGGGCGTTCAATAGCTGATGTGTACCATTTGTTCAAAATAATGTCTGATGATATGAATAAGTATATGAAGACCAAATTCGATAAAATAAATAGTCGTTTTGATATAAATGATCATAAATTTGATGTACAAAATGCAAAATTTAATGAACTGAGCAGTAGTGTCAGTGAAGTAAATATTAAGTTAAATGAACAGAATACTAAGATTGATAGTAATTTTAATGAACCGAAGAGTGATATTAATAACGTGAAGCTACAAAACTCTCTAACATTGATAAACGTATAAATAACATTGATGAACGTTTCCAGACAGTTATAAAACAAACGCAAGATGATGTAGATAATGTTACAAGAAATACCGGTAAGTGTAGTGAGAATGTAATTAATGAAGTAACTGAGAACAAAGTGAGTAATGTGGTTAAAATAAGTGATGATTCTAACGGTGAGACAATTACGAATCAAAATGGGGTTAGTTTAAATGCAAAACAGGTGGCAGTAAACAAGGTGAGTAATAATATTAATTATGATGATGAAATAATTAACAAGGGTGAAATAATGGTGAATAATAATAAAGTAGCTGAAAATGAAGTATCCAAGTATGATACGGTAAGTAATAGTGGTGGTAATGAGAATACGAGGTGCTATCAGAAAGTTCCCGGACTAGGTCTAATAAATTCTTTTTGCTTACCTAGGCCATTAATGGCTCCCATGTCCTTCATAGTAGTCTCCCTGTGAATTGATACAACAAATCCAGCGTTGTTTCCATGCCTGGAAAGTGTCAAAAAAAGTCTTTTGCTGAAGGCTGTCAAGCACCTCCTGCGTTTTTTTCTTAATGTCTTCTACAGTGTCAAAACGGTGACCTTTCATGTGAATTTTTATTTTCGGGAACAGAGAAAAATCACAGGGGGCTAAATCTGGTGAATATGGAGGGTGTGGGACGGTGGCCATATTGTTTTTGGTCAAAATCTCTGTTGTTTTCAGTGAAGCGTGAGCAGGTGCATTGTCGTGATGCAACAGCCAGTTTTGGTCTTCCCACAATTTGGGCCTTTTTCGTCGCACATTTTGTCTCAGCCGCCTCAAAACATCACAATAAAAATCTGAGTTCACTGTAACACCAGCTGGTACGAACTTGCGATGGACAATGCCTTTGATGTCGAAAAACACAATGAGCATGGTTTTTGTTGCACTTCTGACCGGCCATGCTTTTTTTGGTCTCGGTGATTGTGGACTTTTCCACTGTGACGACTGCTGTTTTGTTTCTGGATCATAACCATAAAACCAGCTTTCATCACCGGTTATGACCCTGGAGATGAAGGTAGGGTCATTTTCAGACGTTTCTCTGAGTACACTGCACACATCAACACGGCGCTGTTTCTGAACCACAGACAAAAGCCGAGGGACGAATTTCGCAGCAACACGACGCATGCCTAAATTTTCAGTTAGAATTTCTTGACAGCTTCCATAGCTTATTCCGGCACTTGTACACAACTCATGGATTGTTTGACGACGGTCTTCGTGAATGAGTTGTCGAATTTTTTCAACATTTTCATCCGTGTTGCTCGTGGAAGGTCGTCCTGAACGGTGATCATCTTCAAGTGACATTCTGCCGGCCTTGAAACGAGCGTACCACTCAAAAACCTGTGTTCTGTGTAGGGAATGTTCTTCAAAAGCTTCTCGAAGCATTGCAAAAGTTTCAGTAGGCGATTTACCAAGTTTAAAACAAAACTTAATGCACGCGCGTTGCTCGAATTTATCAGCCATCATAAAATTAGCAAATGAACGTTAACACATGATTAAAAAACACAACGCGTAGACCGAACACAACCTCACAATGCAACAAAACTCGGCAGACTGACTCATTACGTATTACGGAATCAGACACTGGGACGCCAGGTTGTACAGTCACGTCCAACAGCCGTGCCAAGTACAGTCCGGGAACTTTCCGATAGCACCTCGTGGAATGGGAGTTGAGGTTAAGCATGGAGTGTTAGTGAGTGTTATTGAGTTAGAAAGGGAATACGAAGAGAGTTTAAATGTAGAATGGGTACAGGGGGCAAATTTTTCTGGGGTTAAATGTGGAGTAAAGACTTCACAAGGGTTATTAGAGAATAAGATTCTCTCAGCAGGACATTTGGGCGATAATGGGTCGGCAAATGCTCCAATAGGTTATTTTTGTGTATCTGGTAAGGCCAAATGGAGGTTAAATAGTAGTGTATTGCCCTCTGAGTGGAGTGAGAATGTGAAATTGGGTTGGGAAAGTGATCATAAAGAGAGGGATAGAGTGATAGAGTTGTTTAAGTTAAAGAGAGGTTATAAAGAGTTAGTGGAGAGTTTACCTAGAGAGGAAGGGGATAAAAATACTCTACAAAATACTCTCGTGCTCTACAGCCGCTAAAAAGTTCCGGAACGAAAATGTGGGCGCCCGTACATAACAATGTAATTTTAAACGAAAATAGTATTCGGAGTCACAGTATAAATACAGAGTGATAAATGTAAATTAAAATGACAGTTTTCGGAAATATAAAACAGTGAAAGAGGCAGTGTGTAAAGTGACAACAAATTCATGAAGAGTCTGGACTATTACGAGTCACCAAGAAAGAAAATGAACAGCTAAGTACACAACGAAGAGACTAAACCTTGAGTTTGGTTTTTTCTCTTTTCAGAATTTAAAAAAAAAAAAATGAAAGCTTTCAAAATTAACATTATTATGAGCTCAAAAGGGAACTCTCAATTATGTACTGGGTGAGTGTGTGTGTGTGTGTGTGTGTGTGTGTCATAATAAAAATAAGGGGTGCTGGTTTGCGTAGAATAATAAGTCGATATATATATATATATATATATATATATATATAATTTTGATGGATTTTAGGTATAATTCACTGTTATCAAAATATAGTATTTTTATAAAAATAGGGAATTAAATGCCTTGAAATGATTTGTAATACAATAACTAAAGTAACTGACAGTATTGGGAAAAAAGAGGAAATACAGTAATTTGATTCGATTTAATAAAAAAAAAAAAAAGATTCTTTTGAGAAACAATTGTGTAAGTTATTTACCAAAAAATCAACCATTTCTGTTCTCCAAAATACGCTCAACGAACTCTGGACCTAGTAAGTATGTGATTACAAAATTTGGCAACAATTAAAAGATGACGTCCAAAAGCAGACATAGGCCACAACAGCTTCGTTGGTAAACAAGATAAAGTTTAAGGTAAAAAATTAAAGTTATTAGGTCAGATTGATGAATAGTGGTTTCATATGTGTTAGGCAAGTTACTAGCTATACCTGTACGTTTTCCTATCCAGAATGTGGAAGCAGCACAATGGTGGGGCAGACAACACCGTCATATCTTCTGACACTAGTGCCGTTTTGGCGCGCCTTGATATCAGTTTGGTTGAGCTATACAGTATACACTACTGTTGTAAACGTATCTTGCTGTTCAAATTTAACCTAACATAACAAATGTCAAAGCATTATTTGTTTTCCTTTGTGTAATAAACACCGCTAAGAGACGTTTTAAATTCTAATAATTCAAGATAAGGTGACGATAGGTTGCCTTTTTTGCTATATGTTAATTCGTTAAATTTGTTTAAAGTGCAATTTATTTTGTACAAAATAAGAGATACTGAAATGTTCAATCTGTGAAAGATGCATGGCCACCTGTGAAAATTTCGAATAGTTTATAAATAGATCCGTTTTGGCTGACTTAAAAATGGAACTTGAAGTAAATTAACTATTACTAATGTCTACTTATGTAATAAATATAAATACCTAAACACTTATAAGGTTAGTGAGGCGCTATGAAAAGCTATGCTGGATTCCAAATCCAAATAACTGTAATGCAATGATTTGCACATTAATGAAAAAATTACTACTAATAATATCACATTATCTAATGCAAGAAAACAAATAAAAAAACGAGTAGTTCTAATAAATACTTTGGTTATTTATCATTGTTTTTATAGTTCACTTAAGTTTTCCGTCAAAACCAGAATCGATTGCTAAATAATTTCATTTTGTAACAATTATTTCGAATTGCTGTTACAGATGATGATTGCTGATACAGATAATTGAGAATGCTGTTGCTTAGTCTTTTATGATTAAATAAAAATTTAATAAAGAAAGTTGTGTTAGTGGTTGTAATCACAAACAGAATTATCACTGTTGCACACCACTATAGAAAAATTATTCCGATTAGCGCTTTCAAGCTTTTCAGCTCATCGTCAGATCCCTGTCAGAGTAGATATAGTAATTAAAAAATTTAAAATGGTATTTGATAAGATCAATCAATCAATCAATAGGAAACAAAAATGAAAATATATAGGACTGTCATCAGACCGGTGCTATGCTACGGGTGTGAGGCATGGACAATCACACAGAAAACAGTTGACATAGTAGACACCTTTGAAAGGAAAATCCTCAGACGCATTATAGGCCCAATACAAGAAAATGGCTCATGGAGACTGAGATACAACAACAAACTGTATCAAATATATACCAGTCTCAAAATTTATAAGAATACAAAGATTGCGTTGGGCTGGACATGTTATGAGAATGGAGGATGGCAGGAACCCCAAGAGGGCTTTGCTGGGTACATGGGAGGGAACGAGACCTAGAGGTAGACCGAGGAAGAGGTGGGAAGATGGCGTTGCAGAGGACGCGAGAGACATGGGGATAAGAAACTGGAGGAGGGTTGCAGTGGATAGAGTGGATTGGAGGCGGAGATTGGTGGAGGCCAGGGACCGACTTGGGCTGTAGCGCCATAGGAGGAGGAGGATTTGATAAGATAAGGAATAAAAATTTAGAAAAAATCCCAGAATTACAGAGAAGCGGAGTTTATAAATTAAAATGTAAAGAATGCAACAAAGTGTACCTAGGTGAGACAGGACGGAAATTCGTATGTAGGTTGTCTGACCACAAACGTGGAGAAGGTAATAGAACAACGAATTCATTACATGCAAGACATTATGTACTCACTTGTTTTCCAAGAAATACTGTGGGGAAGGCTGCTGCTTTCCCGCGGTGCTACCTGTGCTAATTGGCACAGCTTGGTGCGAGCCAATCATACACCATCTCTATTGTGAGTGTTTGATAGTGTCGTTTTTACCTGTACGTGGGACTTTGCTGAATTTATATGTACAGGTAGCATGGCAGGACAGCTTTAGTCTATACCACAGTACTGTGGGTCTGCACGTAGACACCCAAGTGCAGAAAATTTTATACCACTGATGATGGCAGCCAGTGGAGCTGCCGAAACATTTGGTTTTGTTTTAAACCAGGGACCACGGCCAAACAGCCCGGATATCTTTCATAATTCAAATGACACCGGCCGTGAAAGCCTAAGGAATAATTTAAAGAGAGAAAGGGTTAGACAATTTAATGAATACTAAAACTAAGTTTGATAATGAAGAAATATTTTATAATATAATTGATAAGTAAAGGTAGAGGACGGATAGATAACATTAAGAATTAAATTGCACATATGGATGTTTTTGAAATAAGGGTGAGTGACCGCACCCAAAAGTGTGAATGAGAAAGACTTTACAACGTTAGGTTTTGAAAAGAATGTACACACACTACACACATACACATGGAATATGCTAGAAAAATATGTAATTTAACAGACGGGGGTGACAGGGCTTGGAGGTTGGGAAGGGACATTTGACTAATAGCTTGTTTGCAGGGGGGCGGTGTTGACAGTGAGGCGGGTGAGGGTGTGAAAAGTTAGTTTTATTCTGATTGTTATTTCCAATCTGACAATGAGCTGAGAAGCTTGAAAGCACTAAACGGAATAATTTTCCTATAGTGGTGTGCAACAGTGATAATTCTGTAAATAAAATATTATAATCATATACTTAAATTGCTAATAAACACGAGAGGACACTTGTAGGAACACCGCTAAACAAACCAAAAATAAGTTACGGGCTATAGGTTTACAAAATATCTCACTGTTGATGTAGTTGTTAGACTTGTCGATAGAGTGGTAGTGTTGTCCCCTGCTCTCTTCCCCCACAATTGTGCTTCACATTCTGGATAAGAAAACGTACAGGTAGATGCTAGTAACATAGTTTGCCACCAGTCTGAAATTTGGGCTGGATCTCCCTGCATATGTTTCCATAGTGTTTGTTTTTTAATTGCTGTTATCCCATGCATGTAGCACCTATACAATCACCTTACCCCTAGTAGCCTGTATATTTTTTATGTAGTACAAATCAAGGTTACTAAAAATTTTGGTGAAATAATTATCAGATTTATGAAATAGTTTTACAGTATATAAAAAAATGCCTGTTTGTTAAAGTAAATTGGTTATGGAAAGAATTACTGTTTGTAAAGTATAAATATTTGTTGTTGTGTTGGATAATGAAGGTATGATGAAGCATTGGAACAGCTGCAGCTGATAATAAAGCATGACAAAACTGCAGCAGCTCCAAGGAAACGACGGGTAGCCATCTTGATAGCTTGTGGACGCATTCCAGAAGCAATTAGAGAGCTTACAGAATATCTCAAGAAGTAAGATGTTATTAGCTGATATGATACCAGATAGAGTTTTTAGTACTGAATATGATAGTCAGACATTACATACAACAGTCAAATAATATTTATTTATGTTAGCATGATAATACAGTGAAACCTTGATATAACGCTCTTCTGCGGACCGGCCAAAAAGCACTTTATATCGAGGGTTGCTTTATATAAAGGTCCCAAGTTTAACTAGTTAATTTGCCGGGACCACAAAAAATGAGTGTTACATCAAGGGTCGCATTATATCACAGGAGCGTTATATTGAGGTTCAACTGTACATATATTTGATTGCTGTCCTTTATTGCCCCCGTTGAGAATTAAGCATTTCTCTGTCAAATGTATCCCAAGCTTTGCATTATCATAGAATTCAGTCCTTGTCAACCAATCCAAAACTGTGTTTTTCACCTCTTTCTCTTGCCATTCATTTACTGTTCAAAAACTCTCAACTTTGGAAGAAGTGGAAGTCTGAAACTAGAAGATCAAGGCTGTGTGGTGGAGATTAAGGGTTTCCAATAAAACTTCTCCAGTGGTGTTTTTGTTTGCTATCCATCCTCTCTGGCACAAATCTTTCTATATTGGAGTTAAACAGGAACAGTTTTTTAGATAACCAATAATTTTAATGATGGAAAGTTTAGTGAGGATCAGTCAATAAGTAACAAGAGTTTGTATTATTTGTGTCAACGTTTCAACAGTATTTATTGTCATCAGGATCTATGTATGGATACAAGAGAAAATATCAAACGCAACAGATCAATTAGTTGAGTGAATGTGTGTGTGTGTGGGGGGGGGGTAGTTGAAACAGTTTATTTTACATCATCAGAATAATATGTAATAAATGTAATTATTTTGATGATGTGAAAGAAACTGTTTCAACTCCCTCTCTCTCACACACACACACACAAACACTTTCACTCAAATAATTGATCAGTTGTGTTTGATATTTTCTCTTGTATCCATACACAGGACCTGATGATGACAATAAATATTGTCAAAACATCGACACAAATAATATAAAATTTGTGTTATACTTACTGACTGATCCTCGCTAAAGTTTTCCATCATTAAAATTTATTGATCAACGGTCACTACAAAAGTAAGGATTCATAACCGATAATGAAAATTGTGGGACAGTCTCACGAGTTCATTGTTAGCGAATCATCTGTTCTGAATTTGTCAGTGATTGTTTGCTGTGAAATGATGATTTCACTGGACATTAAATCACTCCCAGACATAGATCTGTACATACCAGGTTTACATTGGTTATTACTTTAACATTTTATTCTTGTCAATAGAAGTGTACTGTATTATATTGAAATGCATTTATTCTTGTAGTAATAGAAATGTTTTTCTGCAACATTGGCAGAAATTAATGTTGTTTAGATATTGTTTTTATTGTGTAAGCCGAAATACATGATAGCCTCACGTATAACCCAGAATTTTTAAAAATACCTCCCCTCCCAAGAAAGACTACAATTTGCACGCGGACGCATGTGTGTGTGTGTGTGTGTGTGTGTGTGTGTGTGTGTGTGTGTGTGTGTGTGTGTGTGTGTGTGTGTGTGTGTGTGTGTGTGTGTGTGTGTGTGTGTGTGTGTTAGAGGAGTTTAAAGCTAAAACTTTGTTACTCATTATCTTCACCCAAGTATAAGCCTCATGACCTGTTGCATTCTCTAGCCATGGTAGAAACCTGACGACCGCTTTTAAGAGTGAGTTTGAGTTGAGCGATGGACAAACACCTCATTGCAAGGCTAACAGAATGTTCATTCATTTCACACAAGCACAGAACAGTTTTTTACAGTGTTAAAACTTACTGGATCAGTGTTGTAGGTTGTGATCCAGAATTCCTATAATTAGTGTCAAACGTTTCAATCATACCCATGACAGACATCTGCAGTGCTGCAGGAACAGAGATCTCACACGTCCACACAGGACTGCAAGAAACGTCTAGTCTGTTGAGGCATTTATATTTATAAATTTGTGTTAGTTGTCAAACTACATGGATACTGGTTAGTCAATATTTGGCCAATCACATTGTTACCCTTTTTTGATTGGCTTGGCTATCTTACCATGCCTCAGTTCTGATAACCAGAATTTAGTACTAAGTACTCCTGCTGCTTACTTATACTGTGGTCAGTATGCATATGTATTTCAATAGCATACTTCTTCAAGTGAGTAAAATACTGCCAAGTTGAAGACAGGACTTGGATCTCTCCAAACAAGATAGTATGGCATGTACAGCGCATGTTCCGCTACAGCAGACTTCTACATTTAGGTGAGACACCAGTGTCACCTGTGTTCACCAATGTGAGAGTTGATGCTGCGCTTCGTGGTGCCAGTACATAGTTTTCCATAAGACCCCAGTACTCTGTATACCCCACACAAGGAAAACAGATCCATGGCATCCTTCACGGATCATAGGTTCTGTTGAATCTCCTGTGTTGGCAGAAGATCAGGCACCCATGTCACTCAGGCAACTTCCTGATGCAGTCTTTCACACTACCGACGTAGGGCAAGAATGGTATACCAACCACCTGATGGTCCTCTGACACATTTGTCCGGACAGATCTACATGGTTGCAAGGTTCTTCTCACCTCTGCAGAAGAGTAGCCATTTGACTGTAGCACTGCATAAAGATTTCCAGGCTTCCAACAAGGTTTTGAGGCTCACACAGTGCAAATCCCGGTTAACATCTATATCAAGGCGTGCTTCTGCATGGGATTGTGATTACAGTAAGTTTTGAACAGTGTTGCATAATGTCTACATTGGCTGTAACGAAGCTGGTGGGAACATTAGTACATTCAAGTGTCTAGAAGCGACAGTATGTGACAGAGAGAGAATAATGTGTGAGCGAGACAGCAAACTGTTAACACATAGTCTTCTCTCTAGCCACCATATGCTATGCTTTTAAGTGGGGTAATTCTTCCAGATATGCTTCCAGGGGTATGCTTTTAATGGTGTATGTGTTCACTTGTAGATGTTGTCACAATTGAACAACTATGTACTAATTTTTCTGACTAATTTAACGACTAATTTTTATCATCCCAGTCATATTGCTGTATTTCCACAAATGATAAGGATTAACTCAACCTTGAGTCCCACCATTTTGATACTCTTCCTCATATTTTTGTGTATTTTCACTTTGTGTATACTTCATAATGACTGATGAATGAAGTTGTTTTTATGACAGTGAAATATTTAAAACATGAATTTTTTGGATATATCAATTGAAAAACAATGAATGTGGAAAGTTTGCTATAATAATTTATATTGTTACAACATCACAGAACAATCTACGTGTTTGTCGAATGTGCCAGAAGAATCTCGATGTTACGCGTGTGGCGTACGTGCTTGTCGACGCATTCTCTAGACGGTGCGAGAATTGGCGCGGCCGATCTCACTGTGTCAAGGCCCCAAGTAATTACGTCATAACTATACTGGCGCTATCGTGCATTATAGAATAATCTAGTATTTTGGGGAGATATAAATACCAGTACTCAACGGTGTTCAGTTTCAGTATTAGTGCGATATATTGACAGTGCGGTTCGAGAGTTATAGTAGCGATATTACTGTGCGTCATGCCATTTGGACTCTCTAATGCACTGGCAACATTTCAGAGATTTATAGACCTGGTACTTCGAGGCCTGACATAGAAAACTTGCCTTCTTTACTTACACGATGTCATATTGATCGGGAAGACTTTCGAAGACCATTTGGAAAACCTTAAGGAAGTTCTAACTAGAATTCACAGTGCACAACTGAAGCTGAGCCTGAAGAAGTGTTCTCTATTCCAGAAGAAAGTACAGTATCTGGGCCATCTGGTTTCGGCATCGGGTGTTAGCATGGATCCTAATAAAGTAGACACCTTAAGAGACTGGCCAGTTCCGAAGAGTAAACACGAAGTTCAGGGTTTCCTGGGGTTATGCTCATATTACCGATGTTTTGTGAAAGGCTTCGCTACTGTTGCTAAACCACTACATGAGCTAATGGAAAATAAACGGAACTTCCAGTGGTCGAGAGAGTGTGACCAAGCATTAGGACTTTGAAGATTGCATTATGTTCGCAGCCAATTCTCACTTTTCCAGATTCCGAAGGGAAGTACATCGTAGACACAGACGCAACCAATACTGGTCTAGGAGCAGTTTTGTCTCAAGTGAAGAACGAGTAATAGCGTATTACATCAAGACGCTTTCTAAACAAGAGAGAAATTATTGTGATACAAGGAAAGAGTTGTTGGCAATTGTCAGAGCTTTGGAGCACTTCCATAAATACCTCTATGGGAGAGAGTTTTCACTACGTACTGACCATGCCGCGCTTGCATGGCTCTTGAGATTTAAAAATCCGGAAGGACAGTTGGTAAAGTGGTACGAACGTCTGCAAGAGTACAACTTCAAGGTACAACATCGGCGGGGGCGCCTGTATGGTAATGCAGATGGCTTATCATGAAGACCGTGCCCGGAAGACTGCCGACATTGCCACAAAAAGGAAGAACAAAACTCAAGCGAACATGTTCAAGCCATCACGGTAGATTTCCTGGCAGACGGTTGGACAACACAAGACTGTCGAAAAGAACAGATGACTGATGAAGACATTGGACCGATCTTGACAATGAAAGAGGAAGGTCGCCGCCCGGATGGCAAGATATCTGCCATGGTTCCGAAGTGCTGAAGGGCTACTGGGCACAATGGGAATCTCTCACCTTAGAAAACGGATTGCTGAAAAGGGCTTGGGAAAGTGCAGATGGACGAGACGTGGTCATGCAGTTGATAGTTCCCCGAAGTAAAGTGCAGTCTGTTTTGAAGGAGATGCATGATGGAACATCTGAAGCCCATCTTGGCGTTAACAAAATACGGAAGCGATTCTATTGGCTTCATCTTCGCCACGACATAGAGGAATGGGTTTGGACGTGTGAAATGTGTGCTGCAAGCAAGGGCCCACAAACAAGAAGTAGGGGAAAAATGAGACAGTATAACGTTGGACTGCCTTTCAAGAGAATTGCCATAGACATTGCTGGACCATTCCCAGTTACTGACGATGGAAACTGGTACATCATGGTTATAGGTGACTACTTTACTAAGTGGGTAGAAGCCTACGCGATTCCAAATCAGGAGGTTACCACTGTGGCAAAGCAGTTAGTTCACAACTTCTGTTGCCGTTATGGAGCCCCTATGGAAATCCATACGGATCAAGGGAGAAATTTTGAATCAGGAGTGTTTAAATAATTATGCTGTCTATTCTGAATTCGAAAGACCAGGACAACGCCTCTGCATCCTTAGTCGGACAGGATGGTTGAGAAATTCAACAGGACACATGAGCAGCATCTTTCGAAAGTTGTTGACGAGAACCAAACAGACTGGGACCAACGTATACCACTATTCCTTATGGCATATAGATCATCAGTACACAACACAACCGGCATGACTCCAGCAAAATTGGTGTTTGGGCGGGAGATTCGTCTTCCTGGGGACTTGATGTTTGGAACACCTGAGACTCAGTCCCAAGAGCCAAAGAACTATTCCTCGCAATTAGAAAACCAACTGCAAGAAATGAATTGCTTGATAAAAGGTCGGCTGAAGATAGCCAGTGATAAAATGAAAACTCGGTATGACATTCGCAGCAATAGTGTGTTAATAAACAAACTTAATCGAAATAAATAAATAAAATAAAACTGCCAGAAACTTACCTTTTATAAAACACCAATCAGAAGTCCAAGGTCGCCACGATGTTTTAGGTTATACATTGAAACCTTTACACTCTTCCTTAATAAAACAAAACGGGATAATTTTGCAATCTGACTTCCCCCCAATTCAGAAGATGCCCGGGAACGTTAGACGAATTTTTCAGCACAGAACACTAGGAAGTGGTAACGACGAAATGACTAAGCCTTAACACATTATTTATATCAAGAAACAAATAGGTTTTATTGCCACTAGACACATGAATTTATTTTAAACAAAAGATTTCTACCAACTACTTATTATCTAGTACCCAGTACTTCTATTAATGACTTCTCCCCTGTTAATTTTGTGCACACACACACTCTCTCATTCTAATATTCACTTTTAACCCCCGTTTTATTTCTGAGCTCATTATGGTTTATATTGTTTTGGCCAAATAAATTTCCCCTTTTTACTTTTTTACCTATTTGCGTAATCCAAATGCTGTCCGGAACAGTTTTCACTAAACACACAGTTTTCACTTCGATCACGTTTAGCGTCATTCAATCATTACTTTATCACTGAACACTGGCTGCACATTTTATACTCCTTAGTAGGCCTACTTTAATACTTTTTCGGCCTACCAAGAACTCATCCGAGACTACGTTTTAATTAACCACTGTACAGGCTGAAGGCTGGTAGAGAACTCTATGTGACGACTGCGTGACGATACGTAAGCATCGCTAGCAACTACATCCGCCAGCTCGCTCTCTGATTGGCTGATGCGCTCACGTGGCATGTTTAATGAGCCACGTGGCAATAACTTCCTCCATCCCAAAACCACATGGCGAACCAAATTTTATAATTTAGCCATTTTTGTTGGCTTCATTTCAGGCTGCATAGCGTCCTCTGCGCGCATGATGGTGTAGCGCATACTCTGGGTGTAACACAACACTGAATTCTCGGAATTGTACTGCGTTCCATTACAACACCTCACTCTCACAGCTATGTCGTTGTTCATTGTCCGAATAAAACCGTATTGCAGATGGGACTTGCTGCGTTGGGCACATATATATTTGAATACATTTAATAAAAAATAAAACAAAATAGAATACCCCTTTTCGCCCCATTACAAGTGTGGGTTTCCAAGAAGGAGATCAGGTCTGGTTGTTCAATCCAAAGCACTGTCATGGTCGCTCACCTAAGTTTCAGTCTAACTGGGAAGGACCCTACACTGTGAAAAAAAGAATCAACGGTGTTGTTTATCGGATTCAACAGTAAGGACAGCGAAAGTTCAAGGTTGTCCACCTAGATCGCCTGGCTAAGTACTACTTCAGAGACGGGTTGCCAGTTCAGGATGAACAGAAGAATCTGGATGTAACGCGTGTGGCAAACATGCTTGTCGACGCATTCTAGATGGTGCGAGAATTGGTGCAGCCGCTGTCACTGTGTCAAGGCCGCAAGTAATTATGTCGTAACTACTGGCGCTATCGCGCATTATGGAATAATCTAGTAATTTGGGGAGATATAAATACCAGTACTCAACGGTGTTCAGTTTCAGTATTAGTGCGATATATTGACAGTGCGGTTCAAGAGTTATAGTAGCGATATTACTGTGCCCGTTCAAGTGGTTATTAGTTAAGAGTGGTGTTTTATAATCGGACGGTATAATTGTAATACAATTATGTGTAAATTTAGTGGACATTTTATTGCGTGTGAACAATTTTCATTTGATTTGTTGTAGAGACTGTGTTGTTAATTACGAACTGTTTAACTGTAAAAATTAAAGGTGTGATTAGTGGCTTAATTGGTGTCTTTTACTTATTTTATTTCCACTGTACCTACGATGATCAAGTAGACCGTCGTAACAATATTATTACTGATAATAAATTTTTTTTTAGGTCTACAATAAGTTTTAAACAGTCAAGTTTAAAATCACAGCTGTCCTATAGGATAGTCCTTAGTTAAAAATATGATAAACATTGTAACATCGTATGATAAACTGACTGATTGGGAAAGCTAATGTATCGTTGGTATTATACATTTTGTTGATGTATAAACTTTTAAATTATGGAGTCTTCATCTTTTGTCAGAGAGAAGAGAAAGGAGAAGACAGAAATGTTCTTTTATATTGCACATTATTATGGGTACATTCACTATGATAGTTAGGGAATTTGTATAAACATTTTATATACTTAACATTGGAAGGCGTGACAGAATTTCCATTAGGATTGCACATTATTATAGTTCAGTCATTATTATTAGAATTCTACTGGCTTTTCATTCCAAATTTAAGTTTGCTACATAAGCCAACCTTTTTCAGTCCACTTTGTATGAGGGTCATCTCAAAAGTAAGTTTCTCTATTTTTGACGAAGGTTGGAGAACTTTTATTTGTGTGTAGTGGCAGTAGTACCAAAACCTCTTCTGTTCCATAGCAACATAACAACAACACAAAATTTAAAATCATGAATGTTCCATTTACCACCGTGTCCGATTGCAAAGTGCGTAGTGTGATTCGGCTTTTTGCTACAAAAAATGAATCAGCGGCTGAAATCCATCGTCACTTAGTTTCTATGTACGGATCTGAGTGCACGAGCATTCAAATGGCCTGTTGGTGACATACATTGTTCTGGAAAGGAAAAGATATGTTGAGCAACAAAGTTCTGCTCCACGACAACGCACGTCCTCATTCCTCGCGAGTCACGCAGAATTTGTTGGAGTCCTTTCGAAGGGAGATTTTCGACCGTCCCTCACATTTACGCGATTTGGCTCCGAGTGATTTCCATATTTTTCCCCATCTCAAAGGACACCTTCTGAGGACAACGTTTTGAAACCGGTAGGGAAAAGAAACAGGCGGTTGACGCCTGGCTCCGAAATCTGGGCACGCAGTGGTTCAAAGAAGGAATTAAAAAACTGTTTTTACCTACAGAAAGTGTATTGACAATGCTAGAGATTATGTTGAGTAACGACACATTTTTAAATAAAAGTATAGTTTTCATTTTAATTGTTACACGTGATTTTATTTTTACTAAATCAGGGAAACTTACTTTTGAGATGACCCTCGTAACTTGTTTATAGTTGATGATGTGTTTCAGATCATATGCTTCATCAAAAAATTCCTCATATGAGGTTGTCACTGGTTAAAATTCCAATTGCATTTGCACTGTACGTGTCAATAGATGCACATCTGCTCACATTGGCCCACCCAAGTCATGCTTAATTTTGCTTTCAAGTCCATCAAAATATGTAATACATGTCATGGTCTATAATTAGTTTAAGTGTAAAATTTCAATTATTTTTATTGTTTTCCGAAAATGTACAAATAAAACTAAAGTTAAACATCAAAATAAATAGTTTTCCATATGCTCTGGAATTTTAAATTTCAGTAACATCAAGAAGTAGGGCTATTTTTTGTCAATATTAGTATGGACTTATATGTATTAAACAGAAAATTTGTATTAAGGTTTTATAATTCGTGCCATGTGCTTTCCTTCAGGTTTATGATAGATCTTGAAGCATGGCAGGAACTATGTGATTTGTATTTGATGGAACAGGATTATGCACGAGCTGCATTCTGTATGGAAGAGCTGATACTCCATAACCCACACAGTCACCTGATACACCAACGTTTTGCTGAGATTAAGTATACTCAGGTTTGTATCCACTGTTTTCTCAAACTACTGTGAATTTATGACTGTGTAAGTTAGATCAATCCAGTTCACTCCATGCGATAAATTTGGGTTTATGGGAGTAAGTTCGCCACCTCACAAATGATGGTGAGGCACTGCTAGAGGCTACAGTATGTTGTGTTCAGAATTGAACAACATTTATAGTAAGCATATTAAATATATGAATAGAAAATATCTGTGAAATAGTTTCATCATACGTGTATTTGTGGTAGATGAGTTTTGTGTATATTTTTAATATACAAAATGTAACAGTGTAGTGTTCAGTTCAGTTTTGCTCAGAAATTCAGCATTGTTCTGTTTACAAGGTATTTTTTTACAGTATGGTGTATACCCAATCCAATGGGAATTCAAAGTTGATAAAAGTTTATGAAGATTGTACGTTTCCAGTTTCAACAATTGAAAAAAAAAATGGGAGCAGGATTTAAAATGGGATCATATTAACTTTGAAGTTGGTCATGTATGTTCATGACATCCAAAAAGTCCATCATCAGAAAAACTTTTTAAGCAAGATTGGATGACTGACAGATTAAAAAACATGAAATAAACAGAATTAACAGTGTTGCACACCACTATAGAAACATTATTCCGATTAGCGCCTTTCAAGCTTCACAGCTCATCATCAGACTGGAATCGAGAAGATTTTTAATCTGATGATGAGTTGTGAAGCTTGAAAGTGCTAATCGGAATATTTCTATAGTGGTGTGCAACAGTGTTAATTCTTCTTGTGATTATAACCACTAACACAAATTTATTAATAAACATGAAATGGTAGAAACCATAGGCATCTTAAAAGGTGCCTGACATAAATGACATTTCCCTTCAGTTAAATGACATAACTGAAGTTTTAGCTATAGAAAAACTGTGTACAGGGTGGGCAGTAGATTTGCTAACAGCCTATAAAAAATGTACATGTATTGCACTTGTACACAAGTCTGCCATGATGATAGGAAAAAATGAGGGATTTGAGTACAGATTGATGTAACATCCAGCCTATTATCTATACTTGACATGTTCAGACATTTGTCTCTCAACAAGTGATAGCTACTATAGAGGGGTATTTTCCAAGCCATATGGAAAGCCGCTATATCCATGATAATATTTTTTAGTATAAGAAAGATAAAGAAAGAAATGGAAGTTATTAACACAGTGAAGATAAGAAAGCTTCAGTATCTGGGACATCTCATGAGAAATGAACAGAGATTTTACTTATTGCAGTCCGTACTACAGGGAAAAGTACTTGGAAAGAGAGGAGTTGGGTGACCGAGAATCTCATGGCTGAGATATTCAAGGACTTGGTTTGGCATGAATACAACTGACTTATTCCATGCAGCAGTACAGAAAGTTAAAATAGTTTGTATGATATCCAACATCCGAAACAGATAGGAACTATCAGAAGAAGAAGATACGTGTAATAAACATACTGGTGAGAATGAGCTAATAACTTAATTGAGACGATATTGAAAAGTAAAATTTATTTGAAATTGAAACACAGACCATCTTTTATATTGTCAGCCAGAGAAAATATTGTGCAGTCCATATAACTGAGTAAGTATTGCTATCAGATTTCTGTTAGGAACTGAATACATAATGCAGATTAGTCAGTGCGTCAAGTTCCAACCCACCATAATTAATTATAACACAAGATTGCTCAAAAAATGAGATTATGACTCTCCATATTGTGAATCCCATAAAAGTTAATACATTGGAGTCACGCTTGTCTACACTTTTCTACGCTTGTACATCATACAGGACAAGATATATTCATCTCCAGGTAGCTGTGATATTTTCCCATAATACTCTTAGTTCACAAAAAAAATCTATAGTTAACATTAGTACTGACGAGAACATTACAAACTGTTTTACTAGTCACATTTTGAGATCATCTGATTGCTGTCTAATGTAGTAATATGAAACTGAAGGCAAACGCTAAAAACATTCACATCTATTTTTTAAACATTACCTTGTGATACACAGACATTTAGTCCAACTAAGTGAATATAATAATGTTTGTAATATTAAAATATGTTTTAATGTACTACAGTAATGCGTATATTGTAGTATTGAGCATTTATTAAAAGAATAACTTCCAGGTCTTAAGATCCAGTTCTCGTTAAAATGTCAATTGCTTTATATTTATTATATCGTTATGATGGTCTAACAATTCGTCATATGGTACAAAATGGAAAAACAAAATACAAGACACCAATTAATTCACTAATCACCAGCTTTAATTATCACAATTAAACAGTTTGTAATCAACAAGATAGTCTCTTACAACAAAGCAAATAAAAATTGTTCACACGCAATAAAAATGTCAACTAATAGAGTCCCGCACAATTATAAAACACATAACACTTCACTTTGACAAACACTCGATCCACGCTAACGAATATTGCTCGTGTAACTCAGCTGACAACCCGGCTGCTATGGGTTTATATAGGTCACGCAGAGGTCCAGTACAGCTTTCCCTCCTTACTGCACGCTGCTTAATGCATATCTCAAGTGTCCTTGAACACACTAGAACACCTACTTGAATGAGGCCACACTGGACGTGGGGAGTGGAGAACGTTCTCAGCTGTTCTATGCGGTTCGATACCATACTTGTTACAATATTAAATTTAACAATAAACCACTTCTTTCGTATTAGTCTGTTAACTCTTTTCTTGTGACAATAAGAATATTAACATTTTTTGGAAGTTCATGAAAGTAGTGATAGCTACTGTAGTGAATGACTGCATAATGCTACCTGCTACGAAACCAATGACCTTGGTTTCAAAAGCCACATGTAGTTGTTCTTGTTTTTAATAGAATTTAGTTATTCATTATTATGTCCCTGCTCAAATATCATCACTGTTTAGTTATGACAGAGTTAACACCAAAGAGGGTTATTTGTGACATTCAAATCAAGAGAATCAACACCATTGTAAATACATTCTCAAGATATGTTTGGCTGAAAACAAAATTGGGGAGAATGTTATTTTGTAACTAAAACATAAGATTAGACATACAGGTGAGATTATTATGTTGCTTTATTTATTACACTGTAAGAAGTAAATTACACTGTAAATTCTTGACTTTAAAAGTCACAGATTTAAAGAAACTAGGAGTTGATTAAAATATGATTTCATAGAAGAGAAATGCACCAGCCTCTCCACTCCAACTCCACTCTCACCTACAAGTCGGTGGGCCCTGTTATGCTGAGCAATCCACTCCAAGGTTGTGATAACCAATCCCTTCGGCGGACTGGATCGGTAATCAAACAAGAGATGGGGGTTCTGTCAGGACAGCCTGGGGGTATCCTGGGTCCTGGCCGGGCAGGTTGGTGCACATTGGCAGCAGGGTGTGCATCTAATGTGGAGGCGGAGGAGGCTATAGTAGCCCAACGGCTGCACACATGGGCTGAGTCAGTTAGCCTACTGCGACCGGACAGAGAGCAACTCTCTAGGGGAAGAGCACCCTGAAATCAAATTGGGGGTTGGATCGGAGAATTCACATAGCCCATCTGTAAAACTTTTATGTGCAGAAACCTGTCAGTTTCTTTCGCCAGCCCCGGAACTGGAGAGCAGCTGCACTTGACCGGGACAACTGGCGGAGGCTGTTAAAGGAGGCCTTGACTCAGTAATGGGTTGTTGCACCGCTGAAGAAGAAGAAGGAGTTGATTAAAAGTATTGAAGAATTCTGTGTTTGTCTTGGGGAGATCATATTATAAATTGTTAAAGGTTCTTCTCAGTAAAGAAGAGGATATAGAGTTGTCTGTAAAAATGATAAAATTGAAGAGCATTGCAATGAAAGGGAATGTTGCTCTATGTTACGATAAGAGGAAAAATAAGAGGCAAGAGTAGTATAGGAAGACAGCAAATCTCTTGGCTTAGGAACGTAAGGTATTAGTTTGCATTGAGTTCCAGCGAACTATTTGCTGCAAATAAAATTTGAATGGCTGTGATGATCTTCAGCTTCAAATAGGAGACAGAAATCTTAAGAATAAGAAGACTCGACTGAAGCGTGTATCCATTATTTATTGTACTGTTCCATATAATTATATTTTTTACCATTTGTACAATGCCTTTAGTATTTTAACTCTTTTGTAGGGTGGCTTTGAAAATATGGAAGTGGCTCGCGCTCATTATTCCATGGCGCTCAAGTTGCACCCAAGCAACATGCGAGCACTGTATGGTATATTTTTGGTAAGTGATCACCTTTACTTCACAGTCTAGTATTTACAATTACTTTTGGAGATAATGTATACAATCAATCCAGGGTGTATTTTTCAACCATCAGATCAACAGCCTGTAAAAATAAGTAAGCAGCTAAGGTTAACTTGGGCTGGGGGGGGGGTAATACTAGACTTGAGCCACTGAATAAGTGACTGACGTTTGATATATGTGATGGGAGTAAAACCATGTATAAGAATCTCTGCCAATCACATTACAGGAATTTGTTCACATCATCATAGTTATTATTATTATTTGGCGTTCTGCTCTAAGGCAGGTCTTCAAATGGTAAAAGCTCTCCAAGCTGTCCTGTCGCATGCCAGTCTTTTTATTTCTGTGTAACACCCTCTGATTTTAATGCTGTCTATTAACTTCATTCTTCTACTCCCTCTTATTTTTTTCTCCTTCTATGACACCCTCCATGGCAGTTGTAAGCAAGCAGTCTCTTCTTAAACAATGACCTAACAAATTCCTTTTCCTATTTTCTATTACCTTCAGGATTCTTCTCTCTTCCCCTATTCTTCTTAAAACTTCATCATTCCTTACTTTATCAACCCACCTCACTTTTTCCATTGCTTGCCAAACCCACATCTCAAATGCTTCTTATCTTTTCTCATCCTCCTTCCTCAGTGTCCATGTTTCTGCACCATATATAGCAACACTCCACACATAACATTTGGCCTACCTTTTTCTTAAATTCTTATTAATTTTGCCACATAGCAGTCTTATCTTCCCATTAAATGCCTCTTTCGCTGTAGCAATTCTTGCTCTAATTTCATCATAGTAATGGCCTGAAATGGTACTGTGTTGCCACATTCTTACCCAGATAAACAATGGTCAGTTGTCAGTCGCTTTTCGAGTAAAGGCAATTGAGTGTAAAAATGGCCACACTGCCTTTCTTGTGTTTCCCACATAGCTCAAGCTATGTGCCTCAAGCTACCTACTCTGTCTCTCCTACAGCACTTTATGGTAAAATACAGAGTTTATTCATATTTAAAATTATTTAATTGATTTTGTAGGTATAAAGGAACAGATTTCCTTTTTCTTTATTTCTTGCATTTATTATAATCATTAGCGTGTCTTCCCACTTCTGAAGTAGTAAATCGCCTCTCTCCAGTCATTGTACATTGATTTCTCTCATGCACTATTCGTTCACTATACACAATACATAATACAAACATCCATGAGTCATGCAAATGAACATTATCATGGCTCTTTATGTCCCCTATGTTTCAATCCAGCATCGTGTGTGACCATCTGCTATTTCTTACCTAGCCATCCCCGTTAAGTTTCTGAATTTTAAGTGATATCATCTGTTAATGGTGAACACACAAAAATAAATAGAATTATTGTTACTAAATTAATTTAAAAAATGACGCCATAAAAAATAATTTTATACTGGTAACGAATGAATTCATCTAATAAGCCAATGACTTTGTAGTTGATTGTTTTAATATTTATTTTAATTTTTGTTTTAGTGTTGTACAAACATAATCAGCTCACCAAAATGTACATCAACAAAGAAAAAGGAGGCCAACAAGATGGCTTCATGGGCTCTTAAACAAATCAATGACAGGTGTGTATTCATGTTGTAACGCATAAACTTTCTTAGCTAGAGTCATGTGGTGTTAAAACTTGCCTTGCAGAGTTATTGATAGTTGAATACATCAGACATTTTAACATCAATTGAGGAAGTTGAAATGACATTCATATGTTGTTTTGATACATTTGCAAATGTATTTATAATTGTAAGGTTTTTTAGTTACATAAAATTACAATTGCCTTAGTTAGATTCAGCTTACCTTATTACAAATTCCCCACATTTTGAAGAAGATTTTAACTTCTGACGTTTAAGAAGGAATTAAGCGCCGATACTACTTTTTTTTTTTTACTTACCTAAATTCAGTCTGAAGATTCCAAAAGCCCCAGGGTCACCACCACATTTTTATTGGAGGAAATGTGGAAACCTTATCACTTTCCCAATGAAAACAATTTAAAAAATAAACAAAACTCTCCCTCACATAAAAATACCAAGGCCGTTTAGTCGAACTTTTGGACACAGAGAATAGGTTATAGGTAGAGTGGCGTAATAAACTAACATAACACATAGTAATCAAAATTCTTATTTTGTTATAATGGAGAAATATTGCAATGTCTACAAATATAAACGAGAAAACAAAAACTAAAAAATAAATGTCAGCAAATCAGTACTTTGTTCTTTTGAATAATACCACCCATTTTTGTCTCACACTATCAATTTCCCTCTATTTTATTTCATACTTTTGTTTTTTTTTGACAATGTTACTTTTGTTACTTTAAAATCCAATTGACAAAATTTTGTAAACCCTTGTGCCTTCATTATTTAGTACTTATCTGTACTGTTGGGGAATCTCACTGTGGTTGCGCCATCCGGGTGAAATTACACACTTTCCCGACAAAAAAACGAAACAGAATGTTCCAAAACTCCAATTATTTACGGCACACTGTCTTCTTCGATAATTTAATAAGCTTACATTGCAAATTCAATTGAAAATTATTCTTCACAAATTTTGAACTCGGTAGGCCTACCTTGGCAGGCCGCGGACACTAACAAATACATCTGTACTGTTTGCTGGTGATTGTGAGACTGCGCTCTGCTCCCTTTGTTTTACACAACAGCATCCATTTACTTCACAATTAAAAAACCAGTTTTCTCCGGTTTCGGCCGCAGACAGCTGCTTTGGCTGATGTCACTTGTTTACAGTTTGATCATCCAAGACGCCACTCTGTCGGGCCTCGCCCAAACAACGATTCTGTTTGGTATGGTAAACAAAATTCCTTTTGGTGTGTGTAATTGTGACTCACTCGTCACCAGCTAAAAATAGGTTGTATTGCATAATGTACTGTTACAAACTGAGGAGTGCAGGTCCCTTTAGGACAAAAGGGTGGACGGAATAAAAGGGTTTACCTGCATTAATGAAGAATAAAATTTAGAGACAGTTGGGGGGGGGGGGAATGTAAAAAAAACCTTGTTCATTAAATTGCAAATGTGCAGTCAATGTGTTGGAGAGCCAGCTTCAGCTAGTTGCTACCCCTCCAGTAGTTGAAACAGAACTGAACTAGACATGCATAGCAGATCCCTGCACAAAGTGCTGGCAAAGCAGTCGCTATGGGCATATGAGTCGATCCACAAACACACAAGTTGATCTACGTACAAATGAGTCGAGTTCATGCACGCGAATATTTCATGTGCCAAAATACTGAACAATAATAAAACCCTATTTACATTATGAAAGAGAATACGTAAGTATTTTAATGGCTTCCATAAGTTTGTATTAAATGCCATCAGGGAAGAGAATTGTAATTGACAGTTTATGGAAGCCATTGAAATAAGCACATTGTAGTTATTTACTTTTTTACTTTTTACACAAAATCAGCTGTGCTTGCGTCTACTTATACGGACGCCATTGTTCATTGTTACCAACTTACTTACCGTGGTCTAAGGTTCTTTTGGGCGAGCTAGAGAGAGCAGAATGAGGTTATTCGAAATAAACAATTAGTCTAACCCAGTTTTAGTTCAAAATTTCAATACTTTTATTGATTAAATTTTCAATGTTTAATTTTCTATTTCCAAGTAATCTAACTTTTATTTCAGTTGATATAAAAATCTTTTCTCCATCTCTTAACTACATTTTACGTCCTGCCAAAAAAAAATGTGCACCACATACATGTGATGTAATTACAAATTGATCTCTACCTTTTTCTTTTTAATTTACATGATTACATCTTATTAATATATATTAAGAAGAACAATATTAAACAGAAACAAATATACACTTAATTTCCACAAACCAGCACTTCTTAAATTTATTACATGATATTCACCCCCATCCACACACACACACACACACACAAACAAACAAACAAACACACACCAGGCCTTTATGAGATCTCAATTTTGGTAACTAAAACAATTCTTTTGATACAGCTCTAAAATATTTGATTTTTGTTTAAACTTTTGAACATTTAGATTTGCTCCCAAATGTTACTTATCTGATAAATCCAAAAGAGTCCAACTGCATCACGCACTTTCGGTCACTCCATAGATTTTTACCTTTACCATATTTCTACTTATTCACCATTTAAGTCGGAACTGTTAATTACTTTTTTATGATTTAAAACTGATTTCATTTACACCTTTTTGAAATTTACATTTTGGAGAGTGGGCCCACTCGAATTTTGTCCGTGGACTTTTTCGACTGTACCGCACAAAACGAAGAGATCTGGGCAGAGCAATGTTAGTGAATAGTCCTATTAGGAGGGGCGATCACGTGGTCTCAATCCTTTGTTTAGCAGCTGCCACGTATACAAAATTTAAGGTTGGGCTCGACCGTACCCACATTCCATTATTACATCATCATGGGATGGGCTTGTGACGTATCAGGCTGCTTTGTTTGAAATACAAAGTTCACAGGTCAATTGGCTAAATAAAGACACATTCCACTGTTCAATTGCCGATTCTGTAGTTAATTTACCTAGTAACTTTTCCCCAATAAAATTATTAATATTCCCAAGATGTCCTTGGACTGTATTATCTGTACTGTTACAATGTATCTGTTTTAGCTAAACCTTAGCCAGAAATGTATTGTATACTCAGCACATTTGTTATTTGATCAATAATTTTCTTTAATTTGTAAAGAAAGATAATAGAAATATATTACTATTTCACCTAAGTTACGTTGATAGATTAGATGGGATTGGGTGTCATTGTATAAGGTGTGTCCATAAAATTCCCACACTTCGTAAATAAAAAATTTTCCAGTTAGGGGTATTCAACCTTGTCACGTTCAAAGTAGTTCCTCCACTTCGAATACACTGCTCCTAAAGTTTCTTCCATCCTCCAAAATATTTCTGGAACTCTTCATTCGGGAGTTTTGCTAGAAAATCCTCCTTTAATGAGTTAGTCAAC
The DNA here is from genome assembly GCA_034769895.1 of Magicicada septendecula. Lineage (NCBI taxonomy): Eukaryota > Metazoa > Arthropoda > Insecta > Hemiptera > Cicadidae > Magicicada > Magicicada septendecula. The sequence continues at coordinate 72,085,464 of CM068370.1, forward strand.
TGAAAACATTGTTGTTAAACCTTATTTTTAATTTGGAGAATACAAAAGTCATCCGGTACTACATCAGGCAAGTAAGGAGGATGTGGAGTGATTTGGTGTCTTGTTTTTTACCAAAAACTGATGGATTAATAGCAGTATGTGAGTGGGTACATTATCAACATGGAGCATCCATTAGTTTGACCTCCAAGTATCACGACTTTTTACTGATAGCCTCATGAAGACAAAAATACACTATATAAAAATAGTATTCCTTGTTCACTGTCTTGCCTTATGGAAGAAAGTCATGGTTATCAGTATTCTTATAATCGAAAAACTATCAGTATGATTTTAACATTTGATAACACTTTTGTGCTTTTTTCATGTGTGATAACCCTTTTAACACATACTGTAATGATTGAGCTTTTGTTTCAATATCATATCCACCATGTCTCATCTCTAGTAATAATGTTTTTTAAAAACTTCTCATCTTCATTATCTCAGTTCAGAAGCACCTGACTCATCAACTCAAATCTATTTTTGTCAGTCAAAAGGCGAGGCACAAATTTGGCTCCAGTGCCACTCATGCTTAACGTTTGCAAAATAATTTCACATCAAATAGTTTTTGGCATGCTTACTTCTTCAGCTACCTTGTGATCAGTAGAATGACAGTAGAATTGGTAATTTTCACAATATTTTAAACAATTTTCTAACTGAATTAACACTGTTGGACAGTACTATAGAAAAATTATTCCTATTAGCGCTTTCAAACTTCACAGCTCATCATCAGATTGTACTAGTAATGGAACAACAATAATGGAACTAGACATTAGTTCTTTATAACCCCACTTGCCCTACAGCGCGTACACATTTTCATAAACAATCTAACTTAAACGCCCTTTTTGGCTTTTAGTAACTAACGAGTTCAGTTGCCCGTGTCTGTACTTTTACATTTTTTTCTAGTATGAGGGCTATTCGGAAATTATAGTACCTCCGTTTGACTATAAATAAAACATGGATGTAGATACCGGTACATAAAATTTTATTACATTCATCTTAAAACTACATCTTTCCACTTTTTTTGTACATAATCACCATTTAAATTTAAACATTTATCACAGCGTTTGACCAGTTTGGAAATCCCCTCTTCATAAAATTCTGCCGCCTGGGATCATAGCCAGCCTGTCACAGCATCGTGAAGTTCTTTGTTGTCATCAAAGCGCTGGGAGCCAAAACGTCCCATTTGAACTGACACAAAGGATCTTGTGTTTGCCGAGCGTTGTCATGCAAAAACATGACACCAGAAGTCAGCAGACCTCGGTGTGTGTTCTGGACGGCTCTTCTTAGTTTTTTAAAGTCTCACAATAGACTGCAGAATTGATGGTCAGTCCACGTTCCATGAACTCCACAAGCCGTATTCCTTTCACATCCCAAAAAATGGTTGCCATAACTTTTCTGGCAAAGTTTGCCACGCTTTATTTGGTGAGGCGGTATGACTGTTGTTTTGTCTCAGTGTTTATGTATATGACACCCAAGTCTCATCACCAGTCACAAGTTTGTTGAGAACGTTTCTCCTTCCGTGCCGTACCATGACAGAAAGTCTAAGGCAGAGCCCATTTGTTGTGTTTTGTGGTTCTCGGAAAGCATATTCAGTACCCACCAAGCACAAAACTTCTGGTTGGCTAACTTTTCTGTGACTACCTCATACAAAACAGTCTGAGAAATTTGCATGAATTGTTCAGAAAGTTCAGAGATTGTGAACTGCCGGTTTTCACGGACTTTTTCATCAATTTTCTGAACAAGTTCATCACTGACTATGGATGGCCTGCCACTCCTTTCTCATCATGAATGTTTGTTCTTCGACTTTTAAACAAACAAACCCACTGACACACAACACCTTCACTCATAATGTTTTGGCCATATACAGTACACAAATCTCAATGAATGTCTGCCGCTAAAGGTTTTTGCCATCAGAAATCTTATCACAGCATGCTCTTTGCATTTGGAGGGATTTCCTATTGCAGCACTCATTTTGAAAGGCTATAACGAGTGAAAGTACGGCAGTGCAACCCTCCCACTACACAGCAGGATGCGTACTAAGCTACTATACAAGTTGGCACAGGAATCATGCCACTTCTGCCACTACTTCTCTCGCTACGCGGCAACGGAGGTTACTTTCCGAATAGTCCTCATACAGTGTGTGTGTGTGTGTGTGTGTGTGTGCGCGCGCGCGCGCATTCTTTTCAATACATAACTTTTAAAACCTCTCATTCATACTTTTAACTATAAGGTACTTTTTGGCCCAGTTTTGGAATGCGATATATTGTCAAAACCTTCCCTCTTTCTTTCAGTAATTCAGTCCAAACAACAATATAGGTGAACACCCTCTTCATACCATCCAAACTGCGCTGAAATGGAACTTACAGTTTGTAGCGTGTCAATTTTTGCGTATTTTTATTTTTACCGTGTGGGGCATTTATATTTTATTTATTTCGTTTTTGTGCGGAAGTCTTATAAGAACTTGTGAAACTGTATTATGCGATACATTATTTCGGTTACGAAAGACCACATGTTGACTGAACCGTTTGAGACCAAGGCGATACGCAATTTCCATTGTGAAAGAACCAGTGTTGAGAAACAGTGTTTGGAACAAAGGCGATACGCAATTTCAGTGGTGTAATGCGGCTAAGGAATTTGCATCAACAAATTTCTAAGAATTCTGTACGTGTGTGGCAGTGCACACACGCCACCACTCACGCAAGCGCCCCAAGTGACGCTCTTGACAAAAAACCAAGATGGCTAGAACGAAGAATTATTCAACATCTCTTCATCGGTCATCCGGAAATACTGCTAAAGCCCCACCTACTATTAATGACATCAGCAGAGCCGAAGTCAATATTGTCCTCTGGTCACACACATATACCAGCTCTAGGCCATGCATAAAGTGGTTACCACACAACAACTAAGCATGAACGGCAACGAACACCTGGTGGCCGTGAACCGCCGTTCCCGCCCACTGAAGCAAGCAGTACCTGTTACGTTACCGTTCCGAGTCGACAAGCTGCAGTCCCCGGTACCGGGCTGGCCCAAGTAGGCTCGTCACAAATATTTTAATTTTTCTAGTAAAGGGTGTAAAACAGTATAAATTCATGTGACCGCGGTCGATTTTAAAAGGAAACTGTATCAGTTATAACGTTTGAATAATATAGAACAAGCAATTTTCGTGAGAAGATGCGTGTGTGCGGTGACCGCGTGGCCGGCGTTTGGGGTCAGGGAGTTATAATGTAAAATGATAAGGGGTTTATAATTTACAGTGTGAGTGTGAGCGTGGGCAAAGCTGGGCTGTTTATGTCTGTGTTTGTATTTCATGTTTGTGTTTTGTGAAATGATAAGGTAAGCTATAGTGAATAAGTTCAGTCTAAGTAAGGAGCCTGAGTGGCACCACATTTGAAATATGTAAAAAACCTATTTTTGGAGAAAAAGTATAAATGCCATAGTTGATCATTAAAATTATTATTTCTCTTCCTAATGATGTGTAGCGTTAGTTATTTCGTGAACCTTTGAAACACATGTTTGTATCTAGCGTTCGTACGAAAGGATCCTGGCCCGCACAAAACGAACTTTTCAGGTAGGTGGAAGTTAATGTATTATATTATGTTAATATATTTAATATAATATTTAAGCGTTATTTAATGTCTCAATGGCTCCCGTTAACAGGGACAGTTTTTGGTAATTAAAATATTAAAAACCGTACCTACAGAAAAGATACAAACATGTTTTTGGGGTTAGCGGAATAAAACAAAAATACGTGATTAACGCAAAATTGGTTATGTAATACATTACATTGATTATATTATATTTGTACACAAGTATAGAGTATAAAAAGTAAAAATGTCTGAAAAAACAGAGAAAAGTAGCGTAATAAATTCAATTATGAGTGAAAGTGGCCTTGAGTCGCAATCGCTGGATGAAAGTGGTATGCGGAGGGGGGAGCCGAGCGCTGTTACAGAAACAGCTGGCGGCAGTAATGTAATAGTCCATTCAACCCCGATTGCGTTTCAACCACAAGTAAACGAAACAGATGTTGACTCTGGGATTCAGTTGACCCCCGTTTCAACCAATAAAAGTAAACAATCAGAGGAACTAGATATAATGAGTTTCTTACGAAAGATGGACTGTAAATTTGAAAAGATGGACTGTAAATTAGAGCAATTAACTAATGATTTTAATGAACAGAAAATAAAATGCGAACAGCAGAATATTCAAAACGAGATTAATTTTAAAGAAATTAAAGACCAGAATGTTCAATTGCAGCAGAATATAAATGCAAAATTGATGAGTTGATAAATAGTATACAAGACAAGAATGTATGTCTTGAAAATGTCGATGAAATGACAAGAAATAGTCTGAATAAAGTAGAATCAAGTACGAGTAATACAAACGAAAGTTATAATGACAGTGTTGTATTAGGTAATGAATTAATAAATAATAATGATGTTGATAATAATGAGAATAATAATGTAGTCGAAAAGTTGGTATCTGAGAGTACTGAGGAGTTTGTAGAATGTGATTATGAGATGTTAATGTGTGTTAATGAGTTGGAGAGAGAGTGGAAAGAGAGTTATATTATAGGTATGAAACAGGGGGTAAATTTTTTACGAGGTAGAATGGGGGGTGAAGGAAGACCTTCACGTATATATTGTGTAGACAAGTGTGCTACAAATAATTGTTTTTTGAAGTTTTTTGTTTTTCCTGGAGAAGTCAGGAAAGGTTTAATTGAATTTGTACCCTCTGTCTGTAATTATGATGTTGAAAGTGTGATTTGGTATTGTGATGAGAGAGAGTTAAACAGAGAAGTGTATGTGGAGAAAGTAACAGAATTATATAACTTAAATAGAAAGTATGTTGAATGGAAAGAAATTTTAGAAATATATGTGAGTAACAGTGATTATAATGATTTGGTAAAAATAATTAACCCGATAGTGAATGAATTTAATGACGGAGACTTAACAAAAATACCTAATGTAGACTGGTTTAATGAGTATTTGAATAAGTTGAATGAGTTTAGCTTGTATGGTTACAACACACAAAACAGTCATTTGTGTGGTGATAAAATTGAACGATGTTATGTAAAACCAAGACTTATCTGGAACGATGGAGGATAAACTATTAAAACAATAAAAGACAGTATAAACATTGTGTTTAATGGTTTTTTGACATGGCAAATCTGGACAATGAAGTGTGGGAAAACGGACCAGTTAATAACAAGAGTTTGTAAATAAAATATAGTGAATTCATTTGTGTGCATTGTGGAATGTTAAGTAAATAATTGTTGTAATAATAATATTGAAATATTTGCAAGTTAAATGAATATCAGAATTAATGTTGAAAACAGTAATTGACTGATGGTAAGTGTTTCGATAACTATATAATTTATATTTTTGGTAATTAAATTAATTAAAACAATTTGATACATGTTAAATATTTTGATTGCTTATTTAAATGTTAATTAATTAAATTTTTTTTTATGAATTTAATTTATTTTACGAGATGGAAATTTGGTAATGAATGATAAATTGTTGGATTTAAACTAATAAATTTTGTGAAATGTTTCAGAGATGGTGGTGATTATGTTTTGGGTGTATATCATGTTAAATGGATTGTAAGTAGAAAAAATTTGATAATCATGTATAATAAAAATGTTTACAGGTGTGATTGAGGTGTTAATGTAATAGTGAGATTTTAGTGAAATCATTGTGTTTAATAAATATGGTAATTAAGAAAAAATTTTAATAATAAATGAAAAATGATATATAATGATTATTAAATATAAATTTTGAAAATTTTAAGAAAGTCAAATGGTAAAAAGTTGTAAATTGGATTAAATGATTATTGATGCAAATATTATCGTAGAATGTGTATAAAATTTTTTAATTAATTAGTTAGTTAGTAAGTTGCTATTGCGGGGGTGGCCTGTGCTCTCGTAGGTAGTGAAATGGGTTGGGGGTAACAGTGAGTGTTACCTCCATCGGAGGCCAAAATGGCGAAAATGTGCGGCACACCTTATTCGTGTAAATTAAAATTTACACACTGCTAAACGACCGTGGCGCACATAACGAGATTGATGGGTAACAGGCAGTCAAATTGAAGTTTAGATTTCCCCGACTTTTCGGGCGATTACTGCCTTACCAGCACTAATCGCGGATTTGGCTAGCGGCCAGCTATGGTCATATCAAGTCCCTTGACCATAGCTGACTTGAAATTGGTACATATTTGAAATTCAATGGGGGGAGACAACTAGGGGAAATCTCCGGAAACTATGAAACAGCGGCTGCCACTCTGCCCGCTTGGGGGTAGCAGAGAAAGGTGGTAGACCCGCATTAAGGGTGTATAATTATAGACAAGAACATGTTGATGTTCAATACTTTCAAATGTAATAGCGGAAGCAAAGACACGGAGAGGTAAAACCTGCTCCAAAATATGGCGTCTCTGCCGAAGCGCCAGGGCGACACAGTCCTCCATAATTTGAAATAGTGTGTGTGGCTGGGAGGTGGCTCAAATGAGCCATGAATGTAAATTTTATAACAAAATCTTTTTATTCAAATTTTGATAAAATCAAACTGCCTGTGCTCTGTTAAATAACTTGCTCAGACACTCAATACAAGGGGTTCATACTATAATTTTAAATGTACCATTTTATGGTTGTACGTTAGATATAGGTGTTGATAATAATAAGTGTTTTCATTATATGTGTATATTTTTTTCTAAGCCAATAATTAAATCGTCTGGCAGGCGGTAACACAAAATGATCAGAATCAGAGAAATTGGAAACAAGAAGGTGAGGAGTAATGATAAATAAATATGTATTTCAGGTAGTTTGTCCAATTTTGAGATGTGCTTTAATTGTGTTAGGGAGATCAGCTGATCAGCAATAACATGTCACTGGTATATTAGTTATAAATGTTTTGAGTAATTGATGTTCAATATAATGTGTTTAATGTATTACAGATGTTTTGGAGTAATGATAAAAATAATTTGATAAAGTGAGAAATAAAGTAACAAGTTGTGAAAGCTAACAAAAGATAGTTTTGGGTGATGCGTAATTTATGGGACACATATATCTGTCCAAGTTAAAATCAAAGTTAAAGTTGAAATAGTAGAGATAATGTAATATTGTTTTGAAGTAAGGTATGTTATAGAATTTTGAGAAGTATTGATGTTGACACAGCAGTTACGGAGAATAATTGTAGAGTTCGGAATGATATGTTGTTGTTTATAATTAATGATGTTATTTTGTTGTAGTTGTAGTAAGGTAATGAGATTGAGATTTTTTGGGGATGGCAATTTTGTATTAGGGGGTAGTGTATTGGGGGAGTCCGCAACAAGGGTTGGGACGGGATAGGGATAGATTTAGTGGGGCTGGGGTCGCCTTAGGTAGAATCCAGGGGCCAAATAAGGGAATTGAGTTTTGGGTAGGGGAAACACACATCCTATGTACAAAGGGTTAGAGAGTATTTTATATATATATATATATATATATATATATATATATATATATATATATAGAAGGTGGCGAATTGTGTTAAATGATAAGTTGGGGTTAGAGAGAGTTTTGGTAGAGATTTTGATAGAGATGGGTGTCATGTTACTTGAAGTTGATTAATATTAGAGCCATAGGGAGAAAGATTATATGTGTATACCGATCTAATACAGTCAATGAGGACAAATAATTTAAATCACCCACAGCAAGGTAGAACAAGATTATTACATAAAGAGAGAGATTTATACTAAAGATATAAAATTTTCATTTTTTAAACCAGTGACAGAATCTTGATAGAATTGAAGTTAATGTAAAATTAAGGTGTTTATTTTAAATAATTTAAATGTCAATTTGTTTATTATTTATATTAATATTTTGTTCATTTTAAATATTTTATTTTATTATGTTTTGTGCTTTGAGTTAGATTGTTACAAATATTTAATGTAGGTGCAGAAAGTATACACAACATATGTAGGTCAAGGGTTCTGGGACTTGACCTAGTTTCGATCAGCTGATGAGTTCATACACCTACTAAGCTTGTATAGTAGGAAGGCAAATTTATTTGTTTGTTTAATCAATTCAAACCAATTTTGAAATAATGCCTAAATAGGAAGGAAACATTTAATAAATTTAAATTTTTTCTGAATTTTAATTTTTGTTGGAAAATATTTTTTTTTGAAAAAAAAAAAAAAAAAGATTTTTCGCCTGCCAGCATTTGAATATTTTTGAGTAATGAGTATTTTAATATGTGTGTCTTTAACATGTTTAAATTTATGGTTTGATTGTATGGTATTGTATTGCTAGAATCCAAGTATTTACATGTTAGAGTAAGTATATGTTTTGATTAGGAGAAAGGTGTAATTTAATGTATTTTAACCAAAAAACAGAAAAAAAACAAGGAAGAGAATTTTTTTTGATAAAAATTATTTTGAATTTTGAATTTTCTAAATTTTTTATAAATCTTAAAAGATAATTTTTCAATTTTACTATGTGTTATGTCGACATATAATGTGAGTGTGTGTGAGCCCAGTATTTGCTAAAGGCAGCCCAGCTTGCTTAAAAGGGGATCCATATCGGTGGAGGATCTGGAATAATCTGAGCCAGGGATTGAGGATTTTGGGGGTAGCATGTTAGAAGGTGAGGTGCGCTGTGGTACGAGTCTGTTCGATTTCTCGGTGTTGGGATCTCTTACGGAGAAGTCCAGTGATCTCGTTCAGATGAGTCCAGGGTCGCTGAGCCAGGGGGGTCGTGTGCCCATGCAGACTAAGAACAAGGGGGTTGTTGGCACCAGTTCCTCACCGGTCCTCTTCGGGGTTTTATCGATGAGATTTCTTCTGTTGTGAACAGCAGAATTCTCATCGAGGGGGTATTGTAGCGTGTCAATTTTTGGGTATTTTTATTTTTACCGTGTGGGCCATTTATATTTTATTTATTTCGTTTTTGTGCGGAAGTCTTATAAGAACTTGTGAAACTGTATTATGCGATACATTATTTCGGTTACGAAAGACCACATGTTGACTGAACCGTTTGAGACCAAGGCGATACGCAATTTCCATTGTGAAAGAACCAGTGTTGAGAAACAGTGTTTGGAACAAAGGCGATACGCAATTTCAGTGGTGTAATGCGGCTAAGGAATTTGCATCAACGAATTTCTAAGAATTCTGTACGTGTGTGGCAGTGCACACACGCCACCACTCACGTAAGCGCCCCAAGTGACGCTCTTGACAAAAAACCACTAGAACGAAGAATTATTCAACATCTCTTCATCGGTCATCCGGAAATACTGCTAAAGCCCCGCCTACTATTAATGACATCAGCAGAGCCGAAGTCAATATTGTTCTCTGGTCACACACATATACCAGCTCTAGGCCATGCGTAAAGTGGTTACCACACAACAACTAAGCATGAACGGCGACGAACACCTGGTGGCTGTGAACCGCCGTTCCCGCCCACTGAAGCAAGCAGTACCTGTTATGTTACCGTTCCGAGTCGACAAGCTGCAGTCCCCGGTACCGGGCTGGCCCAAGTAGGCTCGTCACAAATATTTTAATTTTTCCAGTAAAGGGTGTAAAACAGTATAAATTCATGTGACCGCGGTCGATTTTAAAAGGAAACTGTATCAGTTATAACGTTTGAATAATATAGAACAAGCAATTTTCGTGAGAAGATGCGTGTGTGCGGTGACCGCGTGGCCGGCGTTTGGGGTCAGGGAGTTACAATGTAAAATGATAAGGGGTTTATAATTTACAGTGTGAGTGTGAGCGTGGGCAAAGCTGGGCTGTTTATGTCTGTGTTTGTATTTCATGTTTGTGTTTTGTGAAATGATAAGGTAAGCTATAGTGAATAAGTTCAGTCTAAGTAAGGAGCCTGAGTGGCACCACATTTGAAATATGTAAAAAACCTATTTTTGGAGAAAAAGTGTAAATGCCATAGTTGATCATTAAAATTATTATTTCTCTTCCTAATGATGTGTAGCGTTAGTTATTTCGTGAACCTTTGAAACACATGTTTGTATCTAGCGTTCGTACGAAAGGATCCTGGCCCGCACAAAACGAACTTTTCAGGTAGGTGGAAGTTAATGTATTATATTATGTTAATATATTTAATATAATATTTAAGCGTTATTTAACGCCTCAAGTTAAAAGTATGAATGAGGGAGGTTTTAAAATGTTAGGTTTTGGAAAGAATGTACACACAAAACAAACACACACACAGAACGTACTAGAAATAAATGTAAAAGTACCGACATGGGTGACTCAACTCGCTTGTTACAAAAAAGTTTAAAATTATTTTTCCCTTGTTTATATGACATAGAAGAAAACAAGGGACAAGAAATTCCCTTAATTGTGACAAGGAAAAGTTAACAAAGTTCACAATTACCCTTACAACACTCACTATTTCCTAATAAACACAGGTAGGTAAAAACACTTATATCAAAGTGGTTTTAAATATTTGACTGTTGCAAATAATTTCGTCACTCATGGAGAAATGTTTGGCCCTTCATTAATATGACTTTTTTCTGTAAATGCTGTGTAAATTTCTCCATATTTGATGAGCTGTTCGTGGTATTGAAATATTTTGAATCATTGTTTTTCCTTATATGTATAAGTTTATTGAAAAACAGTAAATTTGCTGGTTTTCCCTATAAGAATTTGTGTATTATTTTTATGATGGTCCCATAAAGTATGTAATTTGTATAATACAAAATTATATACATTTCTAAAAAATGAATTGATAATCTAGATTTGTACTTCTTTTACACATTTTGAAAAGTACATAAATAAATACATAAAATTAATATATACTTTTGAAATTGGCTATTTTAGAATTGAAGTGACATTTAGTTAGGAACCTTTAATATTAATACCAGGCTACAAGTAGTCTTCTCCCAGGGAGAAAATGTAACTCAGCAACTCCCAGGGAGTAGTCTGCTCAGCAACTACTCTCTAGTGAAAACATAAAGGAATATTTTGTTACGTGAAATATAACATTTGTCTTTTCATGTTATGCAGTTGCCTTTTTTCTATATTTGCCAGTATGACATAACAAAATTGTTACTACCATGATGTACTTTTTTATTATAGCCTATCGTGTGTTCACCAGCAGAAACAAGATAAGCACTTCTTTGTGTGTACAACACACACACACACAATAACAAATTTAAATGAAAGAATACAAAGCTTTTCTTATAATTGTGGAGCACTGTTCTTTTTCTTAACAAATAAGACAGTAAAAAGAGATTCATGTTAATGGTTTACTGTTACATGTAAGACTACATGTACCACGTTCATGTTGTACCACGTGCGACTACAGAATCAGATGACGAGTGTTTACAGTTTAAGAATAATTTCCTGTCTATTCTCCTAACGTGCCAAAAGCTGTAAAAGCAAACCAAAATAACAACAAAGTCTTCACACTAAAAACCTGGCTATCATACCCCAAGTCTTCTTCTAGGTTAGCAGTCCGTAGGCTGGTTGGCAGCAGCTCACCATTCTTCATGCTTCTCTGCTTTTCTTTTCAACTCACAGTATGATGTGCAGTTCATATCGACCATAAACTGTTTCATGTAAGTTGTTTAGGTGGTTCATCCTCTTCATTCACGCACTTAACATTAGTGATAAATTGTAACTTTCACTGGTGAACACTTAAGTTTCTTTTGACATAACCAATCTATACACCAACGTACCCTTCAAAGACACCATACTAACACTTGAACATTTACTAAGACAAAACAACACACCAGAAATGCACATACAGGAGATCATCACACTCACCAAACTAATCACTGAACAAAATTACTTCTCATACAACAACACGATTTACACACAAACAGACGGACTCCCCATGGGCTCTCTCCTATTTCAGGAATACTAGCTGAAATATTCATACACAACATAGAACAAAAACATATATTAAACAACAACAAATACACAAACAAAATCATCTACTGGTACAGATATGTAGATGACATTTTACTTCTATATAAAGGCAATAAAAGACAAATAGAAAATTTCAATAAATACATAAACACAATACACCCCAAACTAAAATTCATACTAGAAATAAAACATAACAATAGTATAAACTTCCTGGACCTTACAATTAACAAAACAAACAACACACACATATAAAATATACAGGAAACCTACCACAACAGACATGGTCATACACAACACATCTAACCATCCAACACAACACAAACTTGCTGCATTCAACTATATGCTCCATAGACTCACATCAATACCACAAAGTAAACAAGATTATCAGGAAGAACTTAACACAATCAAATACATAGCGATACAAAATGGATACACCCCCGAGTTAATAAACAAACTACACGGACACATCCTAAACAAAAACACCAAAACACAAAATACCAACAACACACAACCTAATAAATACATCACACTTACATACTACAACTCTAACACACACAAAATTGCAAACACATTCAGGAAACACAACTATAAAATAGCTTACAGAACGAACAACACCATCAAAAAAACAGACACTGACACATACAACAAAACTGGAGTATACAAATTAAAATGCAGTGATTGCAAACATTTCTACATAGGCCAGACGGGAAGATCTTTTTCTTCAAGATTTTCCGAACACATAAAAGCCCTCTCTAATAACTACATACACTCCGCATTTGCCACGCACATACAGACTGAAAACCACAGCTACACCAACATAGAAAGCAACCTCAAAATACTACACTACTTACCAAAAAGTAGGAAACTCAACACGGCTGAACAGTACGAAATATATAAACACCACACACTACAACCAAACAACATATTAAATCACATGTACTATTTGACACAATCATACAGAAACCAAACTATACTTTGAATCCCAGCGCCAACCCCCTTCCACCAACACCCCCCTCCCACACATACCACCAACCTGTGAAAAAATCCGTTACAACTGTTTCAAAACATTCTGTATTTAAACCTCGCTGAAGAAGGTGAACAGCACACCGAAACGTACGAGGACATTAAGAAACGTAATTGTTCACCAGTGAAAGTTACAATTTATCACTAATGTTTCATGTAGTCTAAACAGGGTCGTCCTCTGTGATTCTTCCCTTCAGTTGTTCCTTCTATTATTCTCTTAACCAACCCATTGTGTCGTAGTATATGCCCTATAAACTTAGCTCTTCTCCCTTTTAAATTTCATAGAAAGCTCTTCTCCTCCTGAGCTCTTCTAAAGACTCATTCGTCATCTTCTCCCTCCAGCTTATCTTGAATATTCTGCTGTAGCACCAAGTCTCAAATGCTTGGAGTCTTTTCTTGTCACTTTCTCCAATTGTCCAAGATTCACTCCCGTATAGGGCAATACTCCACACGTATGTCTTTACTAAATTCTTCCTTATACTCCAAGTATAAAAAGAATTATTTTGTAAAGTATTACAGAATAATTTTGTCTGTGCTATTGTGCTATTTATTTTTTTGAAATTGTATTTTATAAAAAGCATGTATCCTGCATGATGTTTCAGGTATGAAGAGAAACATGGCAAAGAGAGTCAAGTGGCTGCATTAGAAGGTCTAGTCAGTTCTCTTCAAATTACTGCATCATAATTCTGTTTCCCTGTTACACGTTTCATAATAAAAATGTTAAACAAAATATGGATTCTGTATATGAAGTACTATTCACAATGTTATTTATTTGTATGTTATATAAGTTTATTAAATGTACATTCAGACAAAAGTTTATTTAAAATTGAAAATATATAAAATATATAATTATATATGTATGTGCTTTTTATTGAATTGATTGTTTACCCTGTGGACATTTGGGAAGAGAAACAAGCAACATACTTTTGAGACATTGTGCTAGAAGACAATGCAGAGGTGTGAACAATGTTGAAATGTTTAACATTGTACATGCAAAAAAGTGAACAAGCCTCGTCAGAAGAAAATAGGAAATATTGATGGTTGGGACACATATTGTGTGATTATAAGATTTAAATGAAAATTAATAAAGTCCCTAGTTCTGGGCGTCAACTGTGATTAGTCATTTTTGGACATTACTTAGAATATTTCATTCTTTAGCTTATTGTGATAACTCACCTTACGACTCCATTCCACTCCAGGGTTCGTCACACGAATGGCGTAATACAAGTGAGGTTCCAAGGTTGTATTAATAACATACTCAACTCGCATTTATAAAAAGAAACTAAAATTTTATTCTATTATATAAGCGGTTTTCAGGTTTTGAATTATTCCTTTCTTTATCTCAAATCATGTTATCAATTCTTCTTCAACAATTAAGACAAAACATTCTTTCAATATTCTATTACTAAAACCATCTGATATAAATAAATTTTAAAATAGACATCTTATATTAAATAAAGCAGCCCAGCCTGCTCGCATTCACATTCAGACCATTTAAAACCCCCTTTTTTACCCTGACTACTTTGTTTGAACCCCTAAAAAAAATTAAATTATTTTTTGATGAATTACCCAACCGGCGTCACTCCTCTCATGGCCATGTGCGTTTTAAGTCCGAAAGTTTTAATTCACATTTTCACTTTTCCGTTTACTTCACTGACTTACTCTTCTGATTCTATTCACTTTTATTTGTTGTATAATACTTTTACATAATAAATTTAAATTTAGTGTGCACATGTTTTTTTCTTAGATCCTGGCCGGGATGAGAGTTTTATTCGACTGGGAAGAACACTACCAAAATTTCTCCCACCACTTGGGTTGCTGGAGAGGAAAGCAATGCCTGCTACGTGAAAATGTTCGTCACTGTTCACAAAATACGCTGTCATTCATAGGTGTTATATGTCGACGAAATTTCACTGCCCTTCGTCACATCACGCAAATGGGTGTGACTTAGCCAGACTTCCGCCAGCATCGGACCGCATTGCACAAAACTTTCATCGTTTTGCCATTTTTTCACAAAGTCAGTTGAAGCTGCTTGGCGTCCCGTCCGCGCGCCTGTTTGTTGTTGCGCGCACGAGTGTGTCACACACCTTTGATTTCTTGGAATTGAACTGCGTTGACCGACATGCACCGCATTCCAACGCACTTTGTCTGAACCACACCGTTTTATGTAGTGGACTTTCTGCGTCGATTACAAATGTTTAATAATGTTGAATAAAATTTATATTGTAATAAAATACCCCCTTTTGTCCCATTACAATACCCCCCCAATGAGAGATCTTCTGCCAAGACAGAAGAAATCTCATTGCTAAACCCCTAAGAGGATCGGATAGGATATGGCGCCAACAACCCTCCGTTAATTTCTTAACGCTTCATGGGTAAACTACCCCCCTGGTTCGGCGACCATGGCTGCACCTGAACGATATTACTGGACTTCTCTATGCAAGATCCCAACACCATAAAATCGAACAGACACGCACCTAACCTTCTATCATTCTACCCCCAAAATCAAAACCCTGGCCTCATACCATGCCAAATCCTCAACCAATATATTCCCCCTTACATACACACTGGGCTGCCTTTAGCAAGTACTGGGCACATACACATATTGTAACTCGATGTTTTGTGCGTATTTAGATTTGTAAATGCGTGTTATTCTGCCCCACTTTGGATGCGTCACTTTGTAACTCATTGTTTATTTGGGTTGTTGAAAATTTATAATAATTAGTGTTATACGTGTGTAATATGTCAAACTGTAACTTCTCTTATCATTTACGGATAAACCGTATTTCTCTCTGCTGCATTCAAATGTTGCCGCCTCGCCACCTGATTGGCGCACGGCTTTCTGCAGTGTTGACTCGGCTAACGTTTTGCTTTGACGCTTTCACTTCCTTAAATTCTTAGTTGTTATTGTAAATTAATTGAATCAAACATACAGAATTGCAGATTGAGAACATTTATTGACACTTTAGAGTATTTCAATTACTTTATGATACATCAAAGATATTTTCTGCACCGGCTATTACACTTGTTCGGTTGGTACTTGCTCAGTATCCGTGTTTGTATACAATTCGTCTTCAACGTTAATTTGCAGTTAATATGGTTTATCTCAGGGGTGTTAATGAGTCCTTTCGGCTACAGAAATGTATACTTCCGGCTAAGACACACAAATTTATAACAATCCTTAATACTAGTTACATAAACAAATTAATATCTTATTATATTCAAGTAAGTAATCACCAATGAAAACTTAACGAAATTTTGGGTTAGTTATCGTTTGTCAAATTTATTTATCAAAAGGTTTGTCAATTATTTATTATATTTTGCTTTTAATAATTGTTAATTAATTAAAGTTTAAATAGTGATTTTAACCAAGCATTTAGTTCTATATCGAAATAGTGATCAGTGAAGTGAAATAGTTATTTATTCATTTTGACCAAAAAATTGTGAATTCGATAATGGGATTATGTTTATACTCATCGATTTTCCGCTGAAGATCCTGATGTTGTCTTCTTCTTCCGGATAACTCCTGAGATGTCGTCTTCTTATATTCTCCAGAAGTTTACTTCTCTCGTCTCGACGGTTTTCCTTGCTGACTTCGGCCTCGCACTCCTTAGGTTATCGTCCGTCTTCTTCTATTAATCTACGTTCCGATGATCTTCATTCGGGGTCCGTTGTCATCTCTCTTCTTCACTGCGTCTTCCCGGCTTCTTCAGATAATTATGGTTTGTTGATAATTTTTTATTAAACAAAATTTTGTTCAGGATTCTCTGGGCTATTGTTATTGTCTTCTTTTAGTTTAAATTGAGTTAAAATTCATTTTAGTAATAATTTTTTAGTGTGAGAGCTACTCGATCCACTCTCGGCGTTGGTCAATAATACAGTAATGAAAATCTAACGGTTTTTTGGCAATAAATTTCTGGTTGCTATGGTTACCTAATAAATTATGTTAATTTTCATTGGTCATTAACTTAAGTCATTGTTATGTTTTAACGTCTTTTTTAGTCTAATTTTACCAAAATATCTTCAAATGAAGATTTCTATCTTATACTAATAGCTAGAGTTATTACATGAGTACCAGTCTTCCTAATTTTTCATGATGATCATTTTGATACCCCTCATGCCCCCTTTTGAATAGCTAATTACATTTTTATTATTTTCCACATTTGTATTTTACATATATTTTATTCAAAATTGGTTGTTATTCATATATTTTGGTACTAGAAATACTCACTTAATTTGTTTAACCATTTGGTATCCTCTGCTTCAATTTTGGATTATTATTTGTTCTCAAAACTACTAAATTTATATTCAACAGTCAGGCCTAGAGCCTAGATTTTATTCTACTCCCATCTAACATTTCTTAATAACATACCTGGTAATACTAATACAATTTTATAAACAAAACAAGCAATAAACATCAGTATTCCTAACTCTATAAAAATATTCCTTGTCAGGTTCTAGCCTGAAATACCTTTTAACTACCCTTTCTGTTTTTTACTATTATCTTGCTTATCCTATAATTTATTACATTCTATAGTTTTTTGAACAATAACAAAACTCTTATAATACTACTGTTGAACTGTGCCTTACTCGATATGTCTTACTTACTAATCCCTTCACTTAAATACAGTGTCTGTCCTTCTTATTTTACTATTCATTCTAATAACTTAATTTTTACCTTATTTTATAATTCTGACATCCTATTACCTAGATTCATAATAGCACAATCAGTTTAATCTTACTTGCTAACATAAAGTTTATTAAAAATTGTTTAGCTATTTATTATAGTCTGCTTATAAAATACTTTGTTCTACACCCCCACTGCACTTTTCCTTACATAGAAGGTTTCTTTATTTATTATCACTATTACTTTTTTTCCTTATGCTATACCTAGCACTTCACCACTTATTTATTTTGACACACACTATTAATTCACTCACTTATTTATTCACACGGTTTGTCTGATTATTTTGATATCACTGTGTGATTATGGGTCATAAATAACTAGTTTACTTTCAAATCACTCTGATCACTTCTGGTTATTACTTAATTATTGCTTTTGTTTGGGCTCAAAGCATCGTTTATTGGCTTTGGCTATTATCATTACTATTAGTTTGGGGTATGGTTAGTTTCTAACTCCCTACCTTATATTATAAGTACATTGTTTTATCAACAAAATATACGTGACATTATTACTTTCAAATAACCTTATTACTCTAGGTAAATCTCATCTACTACAATTATCAGTTCATTATTTAAATTACAATATAATGGTCATTATTTGGGATTATTTGATTACACTTAAGTCTCGGCTGCTTCTTCATTGTTTCTTGGTTCCTTTGGTATTTATCCGATCTATTGCGTCAGGTCATTGTCAGGTTAACAGTCATTTGTCATTTTGGGTTACTGGGTTATTGATCTCTAAGTTTTTGCCTCTTATTCTTATCTTCAGCTTTTTTATTTTATTAGTTAAATATCACTGGATCTTCACCACCTTATGTCATGTTACATAATGCATCGCCACCAAAATTGATTATTTCGAAACAAAGATTATTATATTTTTTCTGAAATCATCAATATAGTTTATTTTATCAAGTTGTTATAATTCGGGAATTCATCAATCGCTACTTCTTCTATATTCCTTCTTTATTAAGTCATGGCTCATAATATGATAATTGGTATTATTTTCTTTCTTTATTATTCCCTTTTATGTTCTATTTCCCTAAAATTTTTCTTCTCTCTCCTTCATATAAATTGGTACTAGTCAGAGGGCACGTGTGGCTCTATTACTCTGCTATCCATTTATACACATTTTAGTTCAGAGGCCTTGCCTATCTGCTCAATAACATAAATAATTGTTGGACATATCTCAACATAAAATCATCACATAATAATATTCATAATAATCATAATAATAGTCGTTCATTTCCGACTCACATAATATTAATACAATAAAACACTTTTGGGATTAATTATTCTCTCTTTTATACATCTCATGACTTTTTCATCTCAATAACTTATTTGGATTCCTTTGTTTAAGCTTATGGCGATATTTAATAGGCATTTTGCATTGTTTTTTATTAGCTTATTTTATATGGTAGTGATTTTATTTGTCATTACTTTAATGCTCATTGATATTTAAAATTAACATTGTAGCTGGTTTCTGGCTCACTTATATTTTTTCATTGATTGTTCAATTAATATGTCAGACTTATTTTTTATTTGATTGTCTTGTTTTTTTTTTCTCTTTTGTGAAACATTAATTTTTATTATTCCCTTTTGTGATAGGGTTGGTTAATGATGTTATGTAGTGTCATCATTATTTGTGTAATATTTTATTATTTTATCTCAATTTTTATGATACTTTATTATACATATTTTTTCAAAATTACGTGGGTTTACACATTTTGTTTCACACTTGGTCGTAAGTTTGGCCTTACTTTGTTTTGAATTTAGCTTATCTTTCTTCTAAATTCCCTTTCATTCATAATAATAATAGTTCCAATCAAATACTTATTGTAAGTAGTGCTTACATTTATTTTTGAATTTTGATAATTGTTACTTTCAAAATTCTCTTTAATTTTCTGACACTGGTTCATAATACTTTTTTAAAGAAGACTGGTTGTAAGTCCCTTTTATTTTCTGAGTTGTGATCTCACTTATGACATAGGTATTGTTTTTGTTGTCTTTTGCTATGAGATAGGGTATTTATTTTACTGTACAATGGACCCTGTTATATACACTCCTTTTTTCTCTTAAGTTAATCTTCTCACTTATATACATTAATTGGTTTGCATGGTCGTTTTACCTAAAATCAGTCCCATTTCTCAGTGTTCCTCCGCACTTGGTTTAACCATGGTCCATGATCATATGAATTGCTCCTGTTCGGATTGCTGTCGTCTTCAGGATGACTTCTGTTCTTGTCCGCTCTCTGGCTACTATCTCGTATTTAAATGGTTCTGTCATAACATTTTCACTTGTTTCCATTGCGATCTCAATCATTTCGTCATTTTGTTTATACAGTGAATAGGTCAATGCTATTTCCATTGTAGTTGCTATCGTTGATATTGGATTATGCATGTCTATTAAGCGTCTTCTCCTTCTTATTCTGTTACACACTGTTTTGTAGTGGTTCCTTTCTAAAGGTTCTAGTAAATTCCTTCTGTTATTTTTAAAATTCATGAATTCATTCTGGTCGTTAATTAGTACATTAAACATCTCAAGTAGTCCATTCTTCATCATCTCCAACTCTTCTCTGGTATTTATTATTTTCTTTCTATATATTTTTCTTATTTCATTGGTCTTCATTTCCAAGTATTCATCCTTCTTAGTCGTCAGCTCCATGATTTGGATATTCTCCTTGTGGCTGTTATTTTTATTTGCAGATAATAGTATGCTTTTGTCTTCTGTAGTTTTTATTTCCTTCCTACTGTCTTCTATTTTCTTATTTCCCGGTTTCCCGTTCTCGTTCAATGTTTCTTTAATACCTTCAGAAACTCTTTCTAGTGTTTCATTCACCTTCTTGAAACCCTTATTCAATGTTTCCTTGATCTGATCAGTTTTGCAATTTGTTTCTTCCCATCTCTGATTCGTCTCCGTTTTTGTCTGCTTTACTTCTTTACGATACGCTATTAATTGTCGTTGTATAGTTTCACTGTTACTATCGATTTTATTGTTCAATTTTTCAATATCCTTTTTCATGAGTCTCAAGGCTTCGCTGGTTTTCTCATTACTCTTCTCTATCTTTTCACTGATCAATTTATTCTCTTCCTTCATCTCCTGTCGTAATTTTTCATTATTTCCCTTAATGGTCCGCCTTAAATCTTCCTTAGTGCTGTCCAGTTTTTCATCCTGTTTCTTGAAATTTTCATTAATTGACTCAAACTTCTTGTCTAGTTTTTCGTCCTGTTTCTTGGAATTATCTTCAAACTTCTTGTCCAATTTTTCATCTATTTTCTCCTCCTGCTTCTTGAAATTGTCATTATTTTCTTCCTTCATTTTCCTCAAATCTTCCTTCATTAATTCCCATAATTGCAGCAAGTCCATGCCTGTTCTGGCCTCCTCCTGCTGTGTGGGTTTATCTGTTTCCATAGGGGTTAATAATTCTTCTACATCTTCCACCAAAGTTATTTCCTTTTCTTCCATTCTGGCACCTTTCTCGATCTCCTTTTCTAATCTCCTTGCTTCCTCTTCCGCTTCCTTTTCACGTAGCTTCGTCTGGTGTCTCGTCCCGATTTTTGCCGGTTCCATTTCTGTAGTCGCCGCTAGAATCTGTAAAGTTTAAAGGTATGTTTCCTTAACTATTCTAGCCCTACTAGTTGGCGCGCCAATTTGTAACGCAAATGTTTGTGGGGGGGTAATTATTTAATATTTAATAATGCGTGTTATTCTGCCCCACTTTGGATGCGTCACTTTGTTACAAAATGTTTAAAGTTTATGTGGTTTGTTTAAAAATAATAATTAGTGTTATTTGTGTTTAATTGTATGTAATTGTAACTTCTCTTATCATTTACGGATAAACCGTATTTCTCTCTGCTGCATTCAAATGTTGCCGCCTCGCCACCTGATTGGCGCACGGCTTTCTGCAGTGTTGACTCGGCTAACATTTTGCTTTGATGCTTTCACTTCCTTAAATTCTTAGTTGTTATTGTAAATTAATTGAATCAAACATACAGAATTGCAGATTGAGAACATTTATTGACACTTTAGAGTATTTCAATTACTTTATGATACATCAAAGATATTTTCTGCACCGGCTATTACACTTGTTCGGTTGGTACTTGCTCAGTATCCGAGTTTGTATACAATTCGTCTTCAACGTTAATTTACAGTTAATATGGTTTATCTCAGGGGTGTTAATAAGTCCTTTCGGCTACAGAAATATATACTTACGGCTAAGACACACAAATTTAAAACAATCCTTAATACTAGTTACATAAACAAATTAATATCTTATTATATTCAAGTAAGTAATCACCAATGAAAACTTAACGAAATTTTGGGTTAGTTTTCGTTTGTCAAATTTATTTATCAAAAGGTTTGAATTATTTATTATATTTTGCTTTTAATAATTGTTAATTAATTAAAGTTTAAATAGTGATTTTAACCAAGCATTTAGTTCTATATCGAAATAGTGATCAGTGAAGTGAAATAGTTATTTATTAATTTTGACCAAAAAATTGTGAATTTGATAATGGGATTATGTTTATACTCATCGATTTTCCGCTGAAGATCCTGATGTCGTCTTCTTCTTCCGGATAACTCCTGAGATGTCGTCTTCTTATATTCTCCAGAAGTTTACTTCTCTCGTCTCGACGGTTTTCCTCGCTTACTTCGGCCTTGCACTCCTTAGGTTATCGTCCGTCTTCTTCTATTAATCTACGTTCCGATGATCTTCATTCGGGGTCCGTTGTCATCTCTCTTCTTCACTGCGTCTTCCCGGCTTCTTCAGATAATTATGGTTTGTTGATAATTTTTTATTAAACAAAATTTTGTTCAGGATTCTCTGGGCTATTGTTATTGTCTTCTTTTAGTTTAAATTGAGTTAAAATTCATTTTAGTAATAATTTTTTAGTGTGAGAGCTACTCGATCCACTCTCGGCGTTGGTCAATAATACAGTAATGAAAATCTAACGGTTTTTTGGCAATAAATTTCTGGTTGCTATGGTTACCTAATAAATTATGTTAATTTTCATTGGTCATTAACTTAAGTCATTGTTATGTTTTAACGTCTTTTTTAGTCTAATTTTACCAAAATATCTTCAAATGAAGATTTCTATCTTATACTAATAGCTAGAGTTATTACATGAGTACCAGTCTTCCTAATTTTTCATGATGATCATTTTGATACCCCTCATGCCCCCTTTTGAATAGCTAATTACATTTTTATTATTTTCCACATTTGTATTTTACATATATTTTATTCAAAATTGGTTGTTATTCATATATTTTGGTACTAGAAATACTCACTTAATTTGTTTAACCATTTGGTATCCTCTGCTTCAATTTTGGATTATTATTTGTTCTCAAAACTACTAAATTTATATTCAACAGTCAGGCCTAGAGCCTAGATTTTATTCTACTCCCATCTAACATTTCTTAATAACATACCTGGTAATACTAATACAATTTTATAAACAAAACAAGCAATAAACATCAGTATTCCTAACTCTATAAAAATATTCCTTGTCAGGTTCTAGCCTGAAATACCTTTTAACTACCCTTTCTGTTTTTTACTATTATCTTGCTTATCCTATAATTTATTACATTCTATAGTTTTTTTAACAATAACAAAACTCTTATAATACTACTGTTGAACTGTGCCTTACTCGATATGTCTTACTTACTAATCCCTTCACTTAAATACAGTGTCTGTCCTTCTTATTTTACTATTCATTCTAATAACTTAATTTTTACCTTATTTTATAATTCTGACATCCTATTACCTAGATTCATAATAGCACAATCAGTTTAATCTTACTTGCTAACATAAAGTTTATTAAAAATTGTTTAGCTATTTATTATAGTCTGCTTATAAAATACTTTGTTCTACACCCCCACTGCACTTTTCCTTACATAGAAGGTTTCTTTATTTATTATCACTATTACTTTTTTTCCTTATGCTATACCTAGCACTTCACCACTTATTTATTTTGACACACACTATTAATTCACTCACTTATTTATTCACACGGTTTGTCTGATTATTTTGATATCACTGTGTGATTATGGGTCATAAATAACTAGTTTACTTTCAAATCACTCTGATCACTTCTGGTTATTACTTAATTATTGCTTTTGTTTGGGCTCAAAGCATCGTTTATTGGCTTTGGCTATTATCATTACTATTAGTTTGGGGTATGGTTAGTTTCTAACTCCCTACCTTATATTATAAGTACATTGTTTTATCAACAAAATATACGTGACATTATTACTTTCAAATAACCTTATTACTCTAGGTAAATCTCATCTACTACAATTATCAGTTCATTATTTAAATTACAATATAATGGTCATTATTTGGGATTATTTGATTACACTTAAGTCTCGGCTGCTTCTTCATTGTTTCTTGGTTCCTTTGGTATTTATCCGATCTATTGCGTCAGGTCATTGTCAGGTTAACAGTCATTTGTCATTTTGGGTTACTGGGTTATTGATCTCTAAGTTTTTGCCTCTTATTCTTATCTTCAGCTTTTTTATTTTATTAGTTAAATATCACTGGATCTTCACCACCTTATGTCATGTTACATAATGCATCGCCACCAAAATTGATTATTTCGAAACAAAGATTATTATATTTTTTCTGAAATCATCAATATAGTTTATTTTATCAAGTTGTTATAATTCGGGAATTCATCAATCGCTACTTCTTCTATATTCCTTCTTTATTAAGTCATGGCTCATAATATGATAATTGGTATTATTTTCTTTCTTTATTATTCCCTTTTATGTTCTATTTCCCT
The DNA here is from genome assembly GCA_034769895.1 of Magicicada septendecula. NCBI lineage: Eukaryota > Metazoa > Arthropoda > Insecta > Hemiptera > Cicadidae > Magicicada > Magicicada septendecula. The sequence goes on from CM068370.1 coordinate 72,109,844, forward strand.
AAAATTTTTCTTCTCTCTCCTTCATATAAATTGGTACTAGTCAGAGGGCACGTGTGGCTCTATTACTCTGCTATCCATTTATACACATTTTAGTTCAGAGGCCTTGCCTATCTGCTCAATAACATAAATAATTGTTGGACATATCTCAACATAAAATCATCACATAATAATATTCATAATAATCATAATAATAGTCGTTCATTTCCGACTCACATAATATTAATACAATAAAACACTTTTGGGATTAATTATTCTCTCTTTTATACATCTCATGACTTTTTCATCTCAATAACTTATTTGGATTCCTTTGTTTAAGCTTATGGCGATATTTAATAGGCATTTTGCATTGTTTTTTATTAGCTTATTTTATATGGTAGTGATTTTATTTGTCATTACTTTAATGCTCATTGATATTTAAAATTAACATTGTAGCTGGTTTCTGGCTCACTTATATTTTTTCATTGATTGTTCAATTAATATGTCAGACTTATTTTTTATTTGATTGTCTTGTTTTTTTTTTCTCTTTTGTGAAACATTAATTTTTATTATTCCCTTTTGTGATAGGGTTGGTTAATGATGTTATGTAGTGTCATCATTATTTGTGTAATATTTTATTATTTTATCTCAATTTTTATGATACTTTATTATACATATTTTTTCAAAATTACGTGGGTTTACACATTTTGTTTCACACTTGGTCGTAAGTTTGGCCTTACTTTGTTTTGAATTTAGCTTATCTTTCTTCTAAATTCCCTTTCATTCATAATAATAATAGTTCCAATCAAATACTTATTGTAAGTAGTGCTTACATTTATTTTTGAATTTTGATAATTGTTACTTTCAAAATTCTCTTTAATTTTCTGACACTGGTTCATAATACTTTTTTAAAGAAGACTGGTTGTAAGTCCCTTTTATTTTCTGAGTTGTGATCTCACTTATGACATAGGTATTGTTTTTGTTGTCTTTTGCTATGAGATAGGGTATTTATTTTACTGTACAATGGACCCTGTTATATACACTCCTTTTTTCTCTTAAGTTAATCTTCTCACTTATATACATTAATTGGTTTGCATGGTCGTTTTACCTAAAATCAGTCCCATTTCTCAGTGTTCCTCCGCACTTGGTTTAACCATGGTCCATGATCATATGAATTGCTCCTGTTCGGATTGCTGTCGTCTTCAGGATGACTTCTGTTCTTGTCCGCTCTCTGGCTACTATCTCGTATTTAAATGGTTCTGTCATAACATTTTCACTTGTTTCCATTGCGATCTCAATCATTTCGTCATTTTGTTTATACAATGAATAGGTCAATGCTATTTCCATTGTAGTTGCTATCGTTGATATTGGATTATGCATGTCTATTAAGCGTCTTCTCCTTCTTATTCTGTTACACACTGTTTTGTAGTGGTTCCTTTCTAAAGGTTCTAGTAAATTCCTTCTGTTATTTTTAAAATTCATGAATTCATTCTGGTCGTTAATTAGTACATTAAACATCTCAAGTAGTCCATTCTTCATCATCTCCAACTCTTCTCTGGTATTTATTATTTTCTTTCTATATATTTTTCTTATTTCATTGGTCTTCATTTCCAAGTATTCATTCTTCTTAGTCGTCAGCTCCATGATTTGGATATTCTCCTTGTGGCTGTTATTTTTATTTGCAGATAATAGTATGCTTTTGTCTTCTGTAGTTTTTATTTCCTTCCTACTGTCTTCTATTTTCTTATTTCCCGGTTTCCCGTTCTCGTTCAATGTTTCTTTAATACCTTCAGAAACTCTTTCTAGTGTTTCATTCACCTTCTTGAAACCCTTATTCAATGTTTCCTTGATCTGATCAGTTTTGCAATTTGTTTCTTCCCATCTCTGATTCGTCTCCGTTTTTGTCTGCTTTACTTCTTTACGATACGCTATTAATTGTCGTTGTATAGTTTCACTGTTACTATCGATTTTATTGTTCAATTTTTCAATATCCTTTTTCATGAGTCTCAAGGCTTCGCTGGTTTTCTCATTACTCTTCTCTATCTTTTCACTGATCAATTTATTCTCTTCCTTCATCTCCTGTCGTAATTTTTCATTATTTCCCTTAATGGTCCGCCTTAAATCTTCCTTAGTGCTGTCCAGTTTTTCATCCTGTTTCTTGAAATTTTCATTAATTGACTCAAACTTCTTGTCTAGTTTTTCGTCCTGTTTCTTGGAATTATCTTCAAACTTCTTGTCCAATTTTTCATCTATTTTCTCCTCCTGCTTCTTGAAATTGTCATTATTTTCTTCCTTCATTTTCCTCAAATCTTCCTTCATTAATTCCCATAATTGCAGCAAGTCCATGCCTGTTCTGGCCTCCTCCTGCTGTGTGGGTTTATCTGTTTCCATAGGGGTTAATAATTCTTCTACATCTTCCACCAAAGTTATTTCCTTTTCTTCCATTCTGGCACCTTTCTCGATCTCCTTTTCTAATCTCCTTGCTTCCTCTTCCGCTTCCTTTTCACGTAGCTTCGTCTGGTGTCTCGTCCCGATTTTTGCCGGTTCCATTTCTGTAGTCGCCGCTAGAATCTGTAAAGTTTAAAGGTATGTTTCCTTAACTATTCTAGCCCTACTAGTTGGCGCGCCAATTTGTAACGCAAATGTTTGTGGGGGGGTAATTATTTAATATTTAATAATGCGTGTTATTCTGCCCCACTTTGGATGCGTCACTTTGTTACAAAATGTTTAAAGTTTATGTGGTTTGTTTAAAAATAATAATTAGTGTTATTTGTGTTTAATTGTATGTAATTGTAACTTCTCTTATCATTTACGGATAAACCGTATTTCTCTCTGCTGCATTCAAATGTTGCCGCCTCGCCACCTGATTGGCGCACGGCTTTCTGCAGTGTTGACTCGGCTAACATTTTGCTTTGACGCTTTCACTTCCTTAAATTCTTAGTTGTTATTGTAAATTAATTGAATCAAACATACAGAATTGCAGATTGAGAACATTTATTGACACTTTAGAGTATTTCAATTACTTTATGATACATCAAAGATATTTTCTGCACCGGCTATTACACTTGTTCGGTTGGTACTTGCTCAGTATCCGAGTTTGTATACAATTCGTCTTCAACGTTAATTTACAGTTAATATGGTTTATCTCAGGGGTGTTAATAAGTCCTTTCGGCTACAGAAATATATACTTACGGCTAAGACACACAAATTTAAAACAATCCTTAATACTAGTTACATAAACAAATTAATATCTTATTATATTCAAGTAAGTAATCACCAATGAAAACTTAACGAAATTTTGGGTTAGTTTTCGTTTGTCAAATTTATTTATCAAAAGGTTTGAATTATTTATTATATTTTGCTTTTAATAATTGTTAATTAATTAAAGTTTAAATAGTGATTTTAACCAAGCATTTAGTTCTATATCGAAATAGTGATCAGTGAAGTGAAATAGTTATTTATTAATTTTGACCAAAAAATTGTGAATTTGATAATGGGATTATGTTTATACTCATCGATTTTCCGCTGAAGATCCTGATGTCGTCTTCTTCTTCCGGATAACTCCTGAGATGTCGTCTTCTTATATTCTCCAGAAGTTTACTTCTCTCGTCTCGACGGTTTTCCTCGCTTACTTCGGCCTTGCACTCCTTAGGTTATCGTCCGTCTTCTTCTATTAATCTACGTTCCGATGATCTTCATTCGGGGTCCGTTGTCATCTCTCTTCTTCACTGCGTCTTCCCGGCTTCTTCAGATAATTATGGTTTGTTGATAATTTTTTATTAAACAAAATTTTGTTCAGGATTCTCTGGGCTATTGTTATTGTCTTCTTTTAGTTTAAATTGAGTTAAAATTCATTTTAGTAATAATTTTTTAGTGTGAGAGCTACTCGATCCACTCTCGGCGTTGGTCAATAATACAGTAATGAAAATCTAACGGTTTTTTGGCAATAAATTTCTGGTTGCTATGGTTACCTAATAAATTATGTTAATTTTCATTGGTCATTAACTTAAGTCATTGTTATGTTTTAACGTCTTTTTTAGTCTAATTTTACCAAAATATCTTCAAATGAAGATTTCTATCTTATACTAATAGCTAGAGTTATTACATGAGTACCAGTCTTCCTAATTTTTCATGATGATCATTTTGATACCCCTCATGCCCCCTTTTGAATAGCTAATTACATTTTTATTATTTTCCACATTTGTATTTTACATATATTTTATTCAAAATTGGTTGTTATTCATATATTTTGGTACTAGAAATACTCACTTAATTTGTTTAACCATTTGGTATCCTCTGCTTCAATTTTGGATTATTATTTGTTCTCAAAACTACTAAATTTATATTCAACAGTCAGGCCTAGAGCCTAGATTTTATTCTACTCCCATCTAACATTTCTTAATAACATACCTGGTAATACTAATACAATTTTATAAACAAAACAAGCAATAAACATCAGTATTCCTAACTCTATAAAAATATTCCTTGTCAGGTTCTAGCCTGAAATACCTTTTAACTACCCTTTCTGTTTTTTACTATTATCTTGCTTATCCTATAATTTATTACATTCTATAGTTTTTTGAACAATAACAAAACTCTTATAATACTACTGTTGAACTGTGCCTTACTCGATATGTCTTACTTACTAATCCCTTCACTTAAATACAGTGTCTGTCCTTCTTATTTTACTATTCATTCTAATAACTTAATTTTTACCTTATTTTATAATTCTGACATCCTATTACCTAGATTCATAATAGCACAATCAGTTTAATCTTACTTGCTAACATAAAGTTTATTAAAAATTGTTTAGCTATTTATTATAGTCTGCTTATAAAATACTTTGTTCTACACCCCCACTGCACTTTTCCTTACATAGAAGGTTTCTTTATTTATTATCACTATTACTTTTTTTCCTTATGCTATACCTAGCACTTCACCACTTATTTATTTTGACACACACTATTAATTCACTCACTTATTTATTCACACGGTTTGTCTGATTATTTTGATATCACTGTGTGATTATGGGTCATAAATAACTAGTTTACTTTCAAATCACTCTGATCACTTCTGGTTATTACTTAATTATTGCTTTTGTTTGGGCTCAAAGCATCGTTTATTGGCTTTGGCTATTATCATTACTATTAGTTTGGGGTATGGTTAGTTTCTAACTCCCTACCTTATATTATAAGTACATTGTTTTATCAACAAAATATACGTGACATTATTACTTTCAAATAACCTTATTACTCTAGGTAAATCTCATCTACTACAATTATCAGTTCATTATTTAAATTACAATATAATGGTCATTATTTGGGATTATTTGATTACACTTAAGTCTCGGCTGCTTCTTCATTGTTTCTTGGTTCCTTTGGTATTTATCCGATCTATTGCGTCAGGTCATTGTCAGGTTAACAGTCATTTGTCATTTTGGGTTACTGGGTTATTGATCTCTAAGTTTTTGCCTCTTATTCTTATCTTCAGCTTTTTTATTTTATTAGTTAAATATCACTGGATCTTCACCACCTTATGTCATGTTACATAATGCATCGCCACCAAAATTGATTATTTCGAAACAAAGATTATATATTTTTTCTGAAATCATCAATATAGTTTATTTTATCAAGTTGTTATAATTCGGGAATTCATCAATCGCTACTTCTTCTATATTCCTTCTTTATTAAGTCATGGCTCATAATATGATAATTGGTATTATTTTCTTTCTTTATTATTCCCTTTTATGTTCTATTTCCCTAAAATTTTTCTTCTCTCTCCTTCATATAAATTGGTACTAGTCAGAGGGCACGTGTGGCTCTATTACTCTGCTATCCATTTATACACATTTTGAGTTCAGAGGCCTTGCCTATCTGCTCAATAACATAAATAATTGTTGGACGTATCTCAACATAAAATCATCACATAATAATATTCATAATAATCATAATAATAGTCGTTCATTTCCGACTCACATAATATTAATACAATAAAACACTTTTGGGATTAATTATTCTCTCTTTTATACATCTCATGACTTTTTCATCTCAATAACTTATTTGGATTCCTTTGTTTAAGCTTATGGCGATATTTAATAGGCATTTTGCATTGTTTTTTATTAGCTTATTTTATATGGTAGTGATTTTATTTGTCATTACTTTAATGCTCATTGATATTTAAAATTAACATTGTAGCTGGTTTCTGGCTCACTTATATTTTTTCATTGATTGTTCAATTAATATGTCAGACTTATTTTTTATTTGATTGTCTTGTTTTTTTTTTCTCTTTTGTGAAACATTAATTTTTATTATTCCCTTTTGTGATAGGGTTGGTTAATGATGTTATGTAGTGTCATCATTATTTGTGTAATATTTTATTATTTTATCTCAATTTTTATGATACTTTATTATACATATTTTTTCAAAATTACGTGGGTTTACACATTTTGTTTCACACTTGGTCGTAAGTTTGGCCTTACTTTGTTTTGAATTTAGCTTATCTTTCTTCTAAATTCCCTTTCATTCATAATAATAATAGTTCCAATCAAATACTTATTGTAAGTAGTGCTTACATTTATTTTTGAATTTTGATAATTGTTACTTTCAAAATTCTCTTTAATTTTCTGACACTGGTTCATAATACTTTTTTAAAGAAGACTGGTTGTAAGTCCCTTTTATTTTCTGAGTTGTGATCTCACTTATGACATAGGTATTGTTTTTGTTGTCTTTTGCTATGAGATAGGGTATTTATTTTACTGTACAATGGACCCTGTTATATACACTCCTTTTTTCTCTTAAGTTAATCTTCTCACTTATATACATTAATTGGTTTGCATGGTCGTTTTACCTAAAATCAGTCCCATTTCTCAGTGTTCCTCCGCACTTGGTTTAACCATGGTCCATGATCATATGAATTGCTCCTGTTCGGATTGCTGTCGTCTTCAGGATGACTTCTGTTCTTGTCCGCTCTCTGGCTACTATCTCGTATTTAAATGGTTCTGTCATAACATTTTCACTTGTTTCCATTGCGATCTCAATCATTTCGTCATTTTGTTTATACAATGAATAGGTCAATGCTATTTCCATTGTAGTTGCTATCGTTGATATTGGATTATGCATGTCTATTAAGCGTCTTCTCCTTCTTATTCTGTTACACACTGTTTTGTAGTGGTTCCTTTCTAAAGGTTCTAGTAAATTCCTTCTGTTATTTTTAAAATTCATGAATTCATTCTGGTCGTTAATTAGTACATTAAACATCTCAAGTAGTCCATTCTTCATCATCTCCAACTCTTCTCTGGTATTTATTATTTTCTTTCTATATATTTTTCTTATTTCATTGGTCTTCATTTCCAAGTATTCATTCTTCTTAGTCGTCAGCTCCATGATTTGGATATTCTCCTTGTGGCTGTTATTTTTATTTGCAGATAATAGTATGCTTTTGTCTTCTGTAGTTTTTATTTCCTTCCTACTGTCTTCTATTTTCTTATTTCCCGGTTTCCCGTTCTCGTTCAATGTTTCTTTAATACCTTCAGAAACTCTTTCTAGTGTTTCATTCACCTTCTTGAAACCCTTATTCAATGTTTCCTTGATCTGATCAGTTTTGCAATTTGTTTCTTCCCATCTCTGATTCGTCTCCGTTTTTGTCTGCTTTACTTCTTTACGATACGCTATTAATTGTCGTTGTATAGTTTCACTGTTACTATCGATTTTATTGTTCAATTTTTCAATATCCTTTTTCATGAGTCTCAAGGCTTCGCTGGTTTTCTCATTACTCTTCTCTATCTTTTCACTGATCAATTTATTCTCTTCCTTCATCTCCTGTCGTAATTTTTCGTTATTTCCCTTAATGGTCCGCCTTAAATCTTCCTTAGTGCTGTCCAGTTTTTCATCCTGTTTCTTGAAATTTTCATTATTAATTGACTCAAACTTCTTGTCTAGTTTTTCGTCCTGTTTCTTGGAATTATCTTCAAACTTCTTGTCCAATTTTTCATCTATTTTCTCCTCCTGCTTCTTGAAATTGTCATTATTTTCTTCCTTCATTTTCCTCAAATCTTCCTTCATTAATTCCCATAATTGCAGCAAGTCCATGCCTGTTCTGGCCTCCTCCTGCTGTGTGGGTTTATCTGTTTCCATAGGGGTTAATAATTCTTCTACATCTTCCACCGAAGTTATTTCCTTTTCTTCCATTCTGGCACCTTTCTCGATCTCCTTTTCTAATCTCCTTGCTTCCTCTTCCGCTTCCTTTTCACGTAGCTTCGTCTGGTGTCTCGTCCCGATTTTTGCCGGTTCCATTTCTGTAGTCGCCGCTAGAATCTGTAAAGTTTAAAGGTATGTTTCCTTAACTATTCTAGCCCTACTAGTTGGCGCGCCAATTTGTAACGCAAATGTTTGTGGGGGGTAATTATTTAATATTTAATAATGCGTGTTATTCTGCCCCACTTTGGATGCGTCACTTTGTTACAGAATGTTTAAAGTTTATGTGGTTTGTTTAAAATTAATAATTAGTGTTATTTGTGTTTAATTGTATGTAATTGTAACTTCTCTTATCATTTACGGATAAACCGTATTTCTCTCTGCTGCATTCAAATGTTGCCGCCTCGCCACCTGATTGGCGCACGGCTTTCTGCAGTGTTGACTCGGCTAACATTTTGCTTTGACGCTTTCACTTCCTTAAATTCTTAGTTGTTATTGTAAATTAATTGAATCAAACATACAGAATTGCAGATTGAGAACATTTATTGACACTTTAGAGTATTTCAATTACTTTATGATACATCAAAGATATTTTCTGCACCGGCTATTACACTTGTTCGGTTGGTACTTGCTCAGTATCCGTGTTTGTATACAATTCGTCTTCAACGTTAATTTACAGTTAATATGGTTTATCTCAGGGGTGTTAATAAGTCCTTTCGGCTACAGAAATATATACTTACGGCTAAGACACACAAATTTAAAACAATCCTTAATACTAGTTACATAAACAAATTAATATCTTATTATATTCAAGTAAGTAATCACCAATGAAAACTTAACGAAATTTTGGGTTAGTTTTCGTTTGTCAAATTTATTTATCAAAAGGTTTGAATTATTTATTATATTTTGCTTTTAATAATTGTTAATTAATTAAAGTTTAAATAGTGATTTTAACCAAGCATTTAGTTCTATATCGAAATAGTGATCAGTGAAGTGAAATAGTTATTTATTAATTTTGACCAAAAAATTGTGAATTTGATAATGGGATTATGTTTATACTCATCGATTTTCCGCTGAAGATCCTGATGTCGTCTTCTTCTTCCGGATAACTCCTGAGATGTCGTCTTCTTATATTCTCCAGAAGTTTACTTCTCTCGTCTCGACGGTTTTCCTCGCTTACTTCGGCCTTGCACTCCTTAGGTTATCGTCCGTCTTCTTCTATTAATCTACGTTCCGATGATCTTCATTCGGGGTCCGTTGTCATCTCTCTTCTTCACTGCGTCTTCCCGGCTTCTTCAGATAATTATGGTTTGTTGATAATTTTTTATTAAACAAAATTTTGTTCAGGATTCTCTGGGCTATTGTTATTGTCTTCTTTTAGTTTAAATTGAGTTAAAATTCATTTTAGTAATAATTTTTTAGTGTGAGAGCTACTCGATCCACTCTCGGCGTTGGTCAATAATACAGTAATGAAAATCTAACGGTTTTTTGGCAATAAATTTCTGGTTGCTATGGTTACCTAATAAATTATGTTAATTTTCATTGGTCATTAACTTAAGTCATTGTTATGTTTTAACGTCTTTTTTAGTCTAATTTTACCAAAATATCTTCAAATGAAGATTTCTATCTTATACTAATAGCTAGAGTTATTACATGAGTACCAGTCTTCCTAATTTTTCATGATGATCATTTTGATACCCCTCATGCCCCCTTTTGAATAGCTAATTACATTTTTATTATTTTCCACATTTGTATTTTACATATATTTTATTCAAAATTGGTTGTTATTCATATATTTTGGTACTAGAAATACTCACTTAATTTGTTTAACCATTTGGTATCCTCTGCTTCAATTTTGGATTATTATTTGTTCTCAAAACTACTAAATTTATATTCAACAGTCAGGCCTAGAGCCTAGATTTTATTCTACTCCCATCTAACATTTCTTAATAACATACCTGGTAATACTAATACAATTTTATAAACAAAACAAGCAATAAACATCAGTATTCCTAACTCTATAAAAATATTCCTTGTCAGGTTCTAGCCTGAAATACCTTTTAACTACCCTTTCTGTTTTTTACTATTATCTTGCTTATCCTATAATTTATTACATTCTATAGTTTTTTGAACAATAACAAAACTCTTATAATACTACTGTTGAACTGTGCCTTACTCGATATGTCTTACTTACTAATCCCTTCACTTAAATACAGTGTCTGTCCTTCTTATTTTACTATTCATTCTAATAACTTAATTTTTACCTTATTTTATAATTCTGACATCCTATTACCTAGATTCATAATAGCACAATCAGTTTAATCTTACTTGCTAACATAAAGTTTATTAAAAATTGTTTAGCTATTTATTATAGTCTGCTTATAAAATACTTTGTTCTACACCCCCACTGCACTTTTCCTTACATAGAAGGTTTCTTTATTTATTATCACTATTACTTTTTTTCCTTATGCTATACCTAGCACTTCACCACTTATTTATTTTGACACACACTATTAATTCACTCACTTATTTATTCACACGGTTTGTCTGATTATTTTGATATCACTGTGTGATTATGGGTCATAAATAACTAGTTTACTTTCAAATCACTCTGATCACTTCTGGTTATTACTTAATTATTGCTTTTGTTTGGGCTCAAAGCATCGTTTATTGGCTTTGGCTATTATCATTACTATTAGTTTGGGGTATGGTTAGTTTCTAACTCCCTACCTTATATTATAAGTACATTGTTTTATCAACAAAATATACGTGACATTATTACTTTCAAATAACCTTATTACTCTAGGTAAATCTCATCTACTACAATTATCAGTTCATTATTTAAATTACAATATAATGGTCATTATTTGGGATTATTTGATTACACTTAAGTCTCGGCTGCTTCTTCATTGTTTCTTGGTTCCTTTGGTATTTATCCGATCTATTGCGTCAGGTCATTGTCAGGTTAACAGTCATTTGTCATTTTGGGTTACTGGGTTATTGATCTCTAAGTTTTTGCCTCTTATTCTTATCTTCAGCTTTTTTATTTTATTAGTTAAATATCACTGGATCTTCACCACCTTATGTCATGTTACATAATGCATCGCCACCAAAATTGATTATTTCGAAACAAAGATTATATATTTTTTCTGAAATCATCAATATAGTTTATTTTATCAAGTTGTTATAATTCGGGAATTCATCAATCGCTACTTCTTCTATATTCCTTCTTTATTAAGTCATGGCTCATAATATGATAATTGGTATTATTTTCTTTCTTTATTATTCCCTTTTATGTTCTATTTCCCTAAAATTTCTCTTCTCTCTCCTTCATATAAATTGGTACTAGTCAGAGGGCACGTGTGGCTCTATTACTCTGCTATCCATTTATACACATTTTGAGTTCAGAGGCCTTGCCTATCTGCTCAATAACATAAATAATTGTTGGACGTATCTCAACATAAAATCATCACATAATAATATTCATAATAATCATAATAATAGTCGTTCATTTCCGACTCACATAATATTAATACAATAAAACACTTTTGGGATTAATTATTCTCTCTTTTATACATCTCATGACTTTTTCATCTCAATAACTTATTTGGATTCCTTTGTTTAAGCTTATGGCGATATTTAATAGGCATTTTGCATTGTTTTTTATTAGCTTATTTTATATGGTAGTGATTTTATTTGTCATTACTTTAATGCTCATTGATATTTAAAATTAACATTGTAGCTGGTTTCTGGCTCACTTATATTTTTTCATTGATTGTTCAATTAATATGTCAGACTTATTTTTTATTTGATTGTCTTGTTTTTTTTTTCTCTTTTGTGAAACATTAATTTTTATTATTCCCTTTTGTGATAGGGTTGGTTAATGATGTTATGTAGTGTCATCATTATTTGTGTAATATTTTATTATTTTATCTCAATTTTTATGATACTTTATTATACATATTTTTTCAAAATTACGTGGGTTTACACATTTTGTTTCACACTTGGTCGTAAGTTTGGCCTTACTTTGTTTTGAATTTAGCTTATCTTTCTTCTAAATTCCCTTTCATTCATAATAATAATAGTTCCAATCAAATACTTATTGTAAGTAGTGCTTACATTTATTTTTGAATTTTGATAATTGTTACTTTCAAAATTCTCTTTAATTTTCTGACACTGGTTCATAATACTTTTTTAAAGAAGACTGGTTGTAAGTCCCTTTTATTTTCTGAGTTGTGATCTCACTTATGACATAGGTATTGTTTTTGTTGTCTTTTGCTATGAGATAGGGTATTTATTTTACTGTACAATGGACCCTGTTATATACACTCCTTTTTTCTCTTAAGTTAATCTTCTCACTTATATACATTAATTGGTTTGCATGGTCGTTTTACCTAAAATCAGTCCCATTTCTCAGTGTTCCTCCGCACTTGGTTTAACCATGGTCCATGATCATATGAATTGCTCCTGTTCGGATTGCTGTCGTCTTCAGGATGACTTCTGTTCTTGTCCGCTCTCTGGCTACTATCTCGTATTTAAATGGTTCTGTCATAACATTTTCACTTGTTTCCATTGCGATCTCAATCATTTCGTCATTTTGTTTATACAATGAATAGGTCAATGCTATTTCCATTGTAGTTGCTATCGTTGATATTGGATTATGCATGTCTATTAAGCGTCTTCTCCTTCTTATTCTGTTACACACTGTTTTGTAGTGGTTCCTTTCTAAAGGTTCTAGTAAATTCCTTCTGTTATTTTTAAAATTCATGAATTCATTCTGGTCGTTAATTAGTACATTAAACATCTCAAGTAGTCCATTCTTCATCATCTCCAACTCTTCTCTGGTATTTATTATTTTCTTTCTATATATTTTTCTTATTTCATTGGTCTTCATTTCCAAGTATTCATTCTTCTTAGTCGTCAGCTCCATGATTTGGATATTCTCCTTGTGGCTGTTATTTTTATTTGCAGATAATAGTATGCTTTTGTCTTCTGTAGTTTTTATTTCCTTCCTACTGTCTTCTATTTTCTTATTTCCCGGTTTCCCGTTCTCGTTCAATGTTTCTTTAATACCTTCAGAAACTCTTTCTAGTGTTTCATTCACCTTCTTGAAACCCTTATTCAATGTTTCCTTGATCTGATCAGTTTTGCAATTTGTTTCTTCCCATCTCTGATTCGTCTCCGTTTTTGTCTGCTTTACTTCTTTACGATACGCTATTAATTGTCGTTGTATAGTTTCACTGTTACTATCGATTTTATTGTTCAATTTTTCAATATCCTTTTTCATGAGTCTCAAGGCTTCGCTGGTTTTCTCATTACTCTTCTCTATCTTTTCACTGATCAATTTATTCTCTTCCTTCATCTCCTGTCGTAATTTTTCGTTATTTCCCTTAATGGTCCGCCTTAAATCTTCCTTAGTGCTGTCCAGTTTTTCATCCTGTTTCTTGAAATTTTCATTAATTGACTCAAACTTCTTGTCTAGTTTTTCGTCCTGTTTCTTGGAATTATCTTCAAACTTCTTGTCCAATTTTTCATCTATTTTCTCCTCCTGCTTCTTGAAATTGTCATTATTTTCTTCCTTCATTTTCCTCAAATCTTCCTTCATTAATTCCCATAATTGCAGCAAGTCCATGCCTGTTCTGGCCTCCTCCTGCTGTGTGGGTTTATCTGTTTCCATAGGGGTTAATAATTCTTCTACATCTTCCACCGAAGTTATTTCCTTTTCTTCCATTCTGGCACCTTTCTCGATCTCCTTTTCTAATCTCCTTGCTTCCTCTTCCGCTTCCTTTTCACGTAGCTTCGTCTGGTGTCTCGTCCCGATTTTTGCCGGTTCCATTTCTGTAGTCGCCGCTAGAATCTGTAAAGTTTAAAGGTATGTTTCCTTAACTATTCTAGCCCTACTAGTTGGCGCGCCAATTTGTAACGCAAATGTTTGTGGGGGGTAATTATTTAATATTTAATAATGCGTGTTATTCTGCCCCACTTTGGATGCGTCACTTTGTTACAGAATGTTTAAAGTTTATGTGGTTTGTTTAAAATTAATAATTAGTGTTATTTGTGTTTAATTGTATGTAATTGTAACTTCTCTTATCATTTACGGATAAACCGTATTTCTCTCTGCTGCATTCAAATGTTGCCGCCTCGCCACCTGATTGGCGCACGGCTTTCTGCAGTGTTGACTCGGCTAACATTTTGCTTTGACGCTTTCACTTCCTTAAATTCTTAGTTGTTATTGTAAATTAATTGAATCAAACATACAGAATTGCAGATTGAGAACATTTATTGACACTTTAGAGTATTTCAATTACTTTATGATACACCAAAGATATTTTCTGCACCGGCTATTACACTTGTTCGGTTGGTACTTGCTCAGTATCCGTGTTTGTATACAATTCGTCTTCAACGTTAATTTACAGTTAATATGGTTTATCTCAGGGGTGTTAATAAGTCCTTTCAGCTACAGAAATATATACTTACGGCTAAGACACACAAATTTAAAACAATCCTTAATACTAGTTACATAAACAAATTAATATCTTATTATATTCAAGTAAGTAATCACCAATGAAAACTTAACGAAATTTTGGGTTAGTTTTCGTTTGTCAAATTTATTTATCAAAAGGTTTGAATTATTTATTATATTTTGCTTTTAATAATTGTTAATTAATTAAAGTTTAAATAGTGATTTTAACCAAGCATTTAGTTCTATATCGAAATAGTGATCAGTGAAGTGAAATAGTTATTTATTAATTTTGACCAAAAAATTGTGAATTTGATAATGGGATTATGTTTATACTCATCGATTTTCCGCTGAAGATCCTGATGTCGTCTTCTTCTTCCGGATAATTCCTGAGATGTCGTCTTCTTATATTCTCCAGAAGTTTACTTCTCTCGTCTCGACGGTTTTCCTCGCTTACTTCGGCCTTGCACTCCTTAGGTTATCGTCCGTCTTCTTCTATTAATCTACGTTCCGATGATCTTCATTCGGGGTCCGTTGTCATCTCTCTTCTTCACTGCGTCTTCCCGGCTTCTTCAGATAATTATGGTTTGTTGATAATTTTTTATTAAACAAAATTTTGTTCAGGATTCTCTGGGCTATTGTTATTGTCTTCTTTTAGTTTAAATTGAGTTAAAATTCATTTTAGTAATAATTTTTTAGTGTGAGAGCTACTCGATCCACTCTCGGCGTTGGTCAATAATACAGTAATGAAAATCTAACGGTTTTTTGGCAATAAATTTCTGGTTGCTATGGTTACCTAATAAATTATGTTAATTTTCATTGGTCATTAACTTAAGTCATTGTTATGTTTTAACGTCTTTTTTAGTCTAATTTTACCAAAATATCTTCAAATGAAGATTTCTATCTTATACTAATAGCTAGAGTTATTACATGAGTACCAGTCTTCCTAATTTTTCATGATGATCATTTTGATACCCCTCATGCCCCCTTTTGAATAGCTAATTACATTTTTATTATTTTCCACATTTGTATTTTACATATATTTTATTCAAAATTGGTTGTTATTCATATATTTTGGTACTAGAAATACTCACTTAATTTGTTTAACCATTTGGTATCCTCTGCTTCAATTTTGGATTATTATTTGTTCTCAAAACTACTAAATTTATATTCAACAGTCAGGCCTAGAGCCTAGATTTTATTCTACTCCCATCTAACATTTCTTAATAACATACCTGGTAATACTAATACAATTTTATAAACAAAACAAGCAATAAACATCAGTATTCCTAACTCTATAAAAATATTCCTTGTCAGGTTCTAGCCTGAAATACCTTTTAACTACCCTTTCTGTTTTTTACTATTATCTTGCTTATCCTATAATTTATTACATTCTATAGTTTTTTGAACAATAACAAAACTCTTATAATACTACTGTTGAACTGTGCCTTACTCGATATGTCTTACTTACTAATCCCTTCACTTAAATACAGTGTCTGTCCTTCTTATTTTACTATTCATTCTAATAACTTAATTTTTACCTTATTTTATAATTCTGACATCCTATTACCTAGATTCATAATAGCACAATCAGTTTAATCTTACTTGCTAACATAAAGTTTATTAAAAATTGTTTAGCTATTTATTATAGTCTGCTTATAAAATACTTTGTTCTACACCCCCACTGCACTTTTCCTTACATAGAAGGTTTCTTTATTTATTATCACTATTACTTTTTTTCCTTATGCTATACCTAGCACTTCACCACTTATTTATTTTGACACACACTATTAATTCACTCACTTATTTATTCACACGGTTTGTCTGATTATTTTGATATCACTGTGTGATTATGGGTCATAAATAACTAGTTTACTTTCAAATCACTCTGATCACTTCTGGTTATTACTTAATTATTGCTTTTGTTTGGGCTCAAAGCATCGTTTATTGGCTTTGGCTATTATCATTACTATTAGTTTGGGGTATGGTTAGTTTCTAACTCCCTACCTTATATTATAAGTACATTGTTTTATCAACAAAATATACGTGACATTATTACTTTCAAATAACCTTATTACTCTAGGTAAATCTCATCTACTACAATTATCAGTTCATTATTTAAATTACAATATAATGGTCATTATTTGGGATTATTTGATTACACTTAAGTCTCGGCTGCTTCTTCATTGTTTCTTGGTTCCTTTGGTATTTATCCGATCTATTGCGTCAGGTCATTGTCAGGTTAACAGTCATTTGTCATTTTGGGTTACTGGGTTATTGATCTCTAAGTTTTTGCCTCTTATTCTTATCTTCAGCTTTTTTATTTTATTAGTTAAATATCACTGGATCTTCACCACCTTATGTCATGTTACATAATGCATCGCCACCAAAATTGATTATTTCGAAACAAAGATTATTATATTTTTTCTGAAATCATCAATATAGTTTATTTTATCAAGTTGTTATAATTCGGGAATTCATCAATCGCTACTTCTTCTATATTCCTTCTTTATTAAGTCATGGCTCATAATATGATAATTGGTATTATTTTCTTTCTTTATTATTCCCTTTTATGTTCTATTTCCCTAAAATTTTTCTTCTCTCTCCTTCATATAAATTGGTACTAGTCAGAGGGCACGTGTGGCTCTATTACTCTGCTATCCATTTATACACATTTTGAGTTCAGAGGCCTTGCCTATCTGCTCAATAACATAAATAATTGTTGGACGTATCTCAACATAAAATCATCACATAATAATATTCACAATAATCATAATAATAGTCGTTCATTTCCGACTCACATAATATTAATACAATAAAACACTTTTGGGATTAATTATTCTCTCTTTTATACATCTCATGACTTTTTCATCTCAATAACTTATTTGGATTCCTTTGTTTAAGCTTATGGCGATATTTAATAGGCATTTTGCATTGTTTTTTATTAGCTTATTTTATATGGTAGTGATTTTATTTGTCATTACTTTAATGCTCATTGATATTTAAAATTAACATTGTAGCTGGTTTCTGGCTCACTTATATTTTTTCATTGATTGTTCAATTAATATGTCAGACTTATTTTTTATTTGATTGTCTTGTTTTTTTTTTCTCTTTTGTGAAACATTAATTTTTATTATTCCCTTTTGTGATAGGGTTGGTTAATGATGTTATGTAGTGTCATCATTATTTGTGTAATATTTTATTATTTTATCTCAATTTTTATGATACTTTATTATACATATTTTTTCAAAATTACGTGGGTTTACACATTTTGTTTCACACTTGGTCGTAAGTTTGGCCTTACTTTGTTTTGAATTTAGCTTATCTTTCTTCTAAATTCCCTTTCATTCATAATAATAATAGTTCCAATCAAATACTTATTGTAAGTAGTGCTTACATTTATTTTTGAATTTTGATAATTGTTACTTTCAAAATTCTCTTTAATTTTCTGACACTGGTTCATAATACTTTTTTAAAGAAGACTGGTTGTAAGTCCCTTTTATTTTCTGAGTTGTGATCTCACTTATGACATAGGTATTGTTTTTGTTGTCTTTTGCTATGAGATAGGGTATTTATTTTACTGTACAATGGACCCTGTTATATACACTCCTTTTTTCTCTTAAGTTAATCTTCTCACTTATATACATTAATTGGTTTGCATGGTCGTTTTACCTAAAATCAGTCCCATTTCTCAGTGTTCCTCCGCACTTGGTTTAACCATGGTCCATGATCATATGAATTGCTCCTGTTCGGATTGCTGTCGTCTTCAGGATGACTTCTGTTCTTGTCCGCTCTCTGGCTACTATCTCGTATTTAAATGGTTCTGTCATAACATTTTCACTTGTTTCCATTGCGATCTCAATCATTTCGTCATTTTGTTTATACAATGAATAGGTCAATGCTATTTCCATTGTAGTTGCTATCGTTGATATTGGATTATGCATGTCTATTAAGCGTCTTCTCCTTCTTATTCTGTTACACACTGTTTTGTAGTGGTTCCTTTCTAAAGGTTCTAGTAAATTCCTTCTGTTATTTTTAAAATTCATGAATTCATTCTGGTCGTTAATTAGTACATTAAACATCTCAAGTAGTCCATTCTTCATCATCTCCAACTCTTCTCTGGTATTTATTATTTTCTTTCTATATATTTTTCTTATTTCATTGGTCTTCATTTCCAAGTATTCATTCTTCTTAGTCGTCAGCTCCATGATTTGGATATTCTCCTTGTGGCTGTTATTTTTATTTGCAGATAATAGTATGCTTTTGTCTTCTGTAGTTTTTATTTCCTTCCTACTGTCTTCTATTTTCTTATTTCCCGGTTTCCCGTTCTCGTTCAATGTTTCTTTAATACCTTCAGAAACTCTTTCTAGTGTTTCATTCACCTTCTTGAAACCCTTATTCAATGTTTCCTTGATCTGATCAGTTTTGCAATTTGTTTCTTCCCATCTCTGATTCGTCTCCGTTTTTGTCTGCTTTACTTCTTTACGATACGCTATTAATTGTCGTTGTATAGTTTCACTGTTACTATCGATTTTATTGTTCAATTTTTCAATATCCTTTTTCATGAGTCTCAAGGCTTCGCTGGTTTTCTCATTACTCTTCTCTATCTTTTCACTGATCAATTTATTCTCTTCCTTCATCTCCTGTCGTAATTTTTCGTTATTTCCCTTAATGGTCCGCCTTAAATCTTCCTTAGTGCTGTCCAGTTTTTCATCCTGTTTCTTGAAATTTTCATTATTAATTGACTCAAACTTCTTGTCTAGTTTTTCGTCCTGTTTCTTGGAATTATCTTCAAACTTCTTGTCCAATTTTTCATCTATTTTCTCCTCCTGCTTCTTGAAATTGTCATTATTTTCTTCCTTCATTTTCCTCAAATCTTCCTTCATTAATTCCCATAATTGCAGCAAGTCCATGCCTGTTCTGGCCTCCTCCTGCTGTGTGGGTTTATCTGTTTCCATAGGGGTTAATAATTCTTCTACATCTTCCACCGAAGTTATTTCCTTTTCTTCCATTCTGGCACCTTTCTCGATCTCCTTTTCTAATCTCCTTGCTTCCTCTTCCGCTTCCTTTTCACGTAGCTTCGTCTGGTGTCTCGTCCCGATTTTTGCCGGTTCCATTTCTGTAGTCGCCGCTAGAATCTGTAAAGTTTAAAGGTATGTTTCCTTAACTATTCTAGCCCTACTAGTTGGCGCGCCAATTTGTAACGCAAATGTTTGTGGGGGGTAATTATTTAATATTTAATAATGCGTGTTATTCTGCCCCACTTTGGATGCGTCACTTTGTTACAGAATGTTTAAAGTTTATGTGGTTTGTTTAAAATTAATAATTAGTGTTATTTGTGTTTAATTGTATGTAATTGTAACTTCTCTTATCATTTACGGATAAACCGTATTTCTCTCTGCTGCATTCAAATGTTGCCGCCTCGCCACCTGATTGGCGCACGGCTTTCTGCAGTGTTGACTCGGCTAACATTTTGCTTTGACGCTTTCACTTCCTTAAATTCTTAGTTGTTATTGTAAATTAATTGAATCAAACATACAGAATTGCAGATTGAGAACATTTATTGACACTTTAGAGTATTTCAATTACTTTATGATACATCAAAGATATTTTCTGCACCGGCTATTACACTTGTTCGGTTGGTACTTGCTCAGTATCCGTGTTTGTATACAATTCGTCTTCAACGTTAATTTACAGTTAATATGGTTTATCTCAGGGGTGTTAATAAGTCCTTTCGGCTACAGAAATATATACTTACGGCTAAGACACACAAATTTAAAACAATCCTTAATACTAGTTACATAAACAAATTAATATCTTATTATATTCAAGTAAGTAATCACCAATGAAAACTTAACGAAATTTTGGGTTAGTTTTCGTTTGTCAAATTTATTTATCAAAAGGTTTGAATTATTTATTATATTTTGCTTTTAATAATTGTTAATTAATTAAAGTTTAAATAGTGATTTTAACCAAGCATTTAGTTCTATATCGAAATAGTGATCAGTGAAGTGAAATAGTTATTTATTAATTTTGACCAAAAAATTGTGAATTTGATAATGGGATTATGTTTATACTCATCGATTTTCCGCTGAAGATCCTGATGTCGTCTTCTTCTTCCGGATAACTCCTGAGATGTCGTCTTCTTATATTCTCCAGAAGTTTACTTCTCTCGTCTCGACGGTTTTCCTCACTTACTTCGGCCTTGCACTCCTTAGGTTATCGTCCGTCTTCTTCTATTAATCTACGTTCCGATGATCTTCATTCGGGGTCCGTTGTCATCTCTCTTCTTCACTGCGTCTTCCCGGCTTCTTCAGATAATTATGGTTTGTTGATAATTTTTTATTAAACAAAATTTTGTTCAGGATTCTCTGGGCTATTGTTATTGTCTTCTTTTAGTTTAAATTGAGTTAAAATTCATTTTAGTAATAATTTTTTAGTGTGAGAGCTACTCGATCCACTCTCGGCGTTGGTCAATAATACAGTAATGAAAATCTAACGGTTTTTTGGCAATAAATTTCTGGTTGCTATGGTTACCTAATAAATTATGTTAATTTTCATTGGTCATTAACTTAAGTCATTGTTATGTTTTAACGTCTTTTTTAGTCTAATTTTACCAAAATATCTTCAAATGAAGATTTCTATCTTATACTAATAGCTAGAGTTATTACATGAGTACCAGTCTTCCTAATTTTTCATGATGATCATTTTGATACCCCTCATGCCCCCTTTTGAATAGCTAATTACATTTTTATTATTTTCCACATTTGTATTTTACATATATTTTATTCAAAATTGGTTGTTATTCATATATTTTGGTACTAGAAATACTCACTTAATTTGTTTAACCATTTGGTATCCTCTGCTTCAATTTTGGATTATTATTTGTTCTCAAAACTACTAAATTTATATTCAACAGTCAGGCCTAGAGCCTAGATTTTATTCTACTCCCATCTAACATTTCTTAATAACATACCTGGTAATACTAATACAATTTTATAAACAAAACAAGCAATAAACATCAGTATTCCTAACTCTATAAAAATATTCCTTGTCAGGTTCTAGCCTGAAATACCTTTTAACTACCCTTTCTGTTTTTTACTATTATCTTGCTTATCCTATAATTTATTACATTCTATAGTTTTTTGAACAATAACAAAACTCTTATAATACTACTGTTGAACTGTGCCTTACTCGATATGTCTTACTTACTAATCCCTTCACTTAAATACAGTGTCTGTCCTTCTTATTTTACTATTCATTCTAATAACTTAATTTTTACCTTATTTTATAATTCTGACATCCTATTACCTAGATTCATAATAGCACAATCAGTTTAATCTTACTTGCTAACATAAAGTTTATTAAAAATTGTTTAGCTATTTATTATAGTCTGCTTATAAAATACTTTGTTCTACACCCCCACTGCACTTTTCCTTACATAGAAGGTTTCTTTATTTATTATCACTATTACTTTTTTTCCTTATGCTATACCTAGCACTTCACCACTTATTTATTTTGACACACACTATTAATTCACTCACTTATTTATTCACACGGTTTGTCTGATTATTTTGATATCACTGTGTGATTATGGGTCATAAATAACTAGTTTACTTTCAAATCACTCTGATCACTTCTGGTTATTACTTAATTATTGCTTTTGTTTGGGCTCAAAGCATCGTTTATTGGCTTTGGCTATTATCATTACTATTAGTTTGGGGTATGGTTAGTTTCTAACTCCCTACCTTATATTATAAGTACATTGTTTTATCAACAAAATATACGTGACATTATTACTTTCAAATAACCTTATTACTCTAGGTAAATCTCATCTACTACAATTATCAGTTCATTATTTAAATTACAATATAATGGTCATTATTTGGGATTATTTGATTACACTTAAGTCTCGGCTGCTTCTTCATTGTTTCTTGGTTCCTTTGGTATTTATCCGATCTATTGCGTCAGGTCATTGTCAGGTTAACAGTCATTTGTCATTTTGGGTTACTGGGTTATTGATCTCTAAGTTTTTGCCTCTTATTCTTATCTTCAGCTTTTTTATTTTATTAGTTAAATATCACTGGATCTTCACCACCTTATGTCATGTTACATAATGCATCGCCACCAAAATTGATTATTTCGAAACAAAGATTATTATATTTTTTCTGAAATCATCAATATAGTTTATTTTATCAAGTTGTTATAATTCGGGAATTCATCAATCGCTACTTCTTCTATATTCCTTCTTTATTAAGTCATGGCTCATAATATGATAATTGGTATTATTTTCTTTCTTTATTATTCCCTTTTATGTTCTATTTCCCTAAAATTTTTCTTCTCTCTCCTTCATATAAATTGGTACTAGTCAGAGGGCACGTGTGGCTCTATTACTCTGCTATCCATTTATACACATTTTGAGTTCAGAGGCCTTGCCTATCTGCTCAATAACATAAATAATTGTTGGACGTATCTCAACATAAAATCATCACATAATAATATTCACAATAATCATAATAATAGTCGTTCATTTCCGACTCACATAATATTAATACAATAAAACACTTTTGGGATTAATTATTCTCTCTTTTATACATCTCATGACTTTTTCATCTCAATAACTTATTTGGATTCCTTTGTTTAAGCTTATGGCGATATTTAATAGGCATTTTTCATTGTTTTTTATTAGCTTATTTTATATGGTAGTGATTTTATTTGTCATTACTTTAATGCTCATTGATATTTAAAATTAACATTGTAGCTGGTTTCTGGCTCACTTATATTTTTTCATTGATTGTTCAATTAATATGTCAGACTTATTTTTTATTTGATTGTCTTGTTTTTTTTTTCTCTTTTGTGAAACATTAATTTTTATTATTCCCTTTTGTGATAGGGTTGGTTAATGATGTTATGTAGTGTCATCATTATTTGTGTAATATTTTATTATTTTATCTCAATTTTTATGATACTTTATTATACATATTTTTTCAAAATTACGTGGGTTTACACATTTTGTTTCACACTTGGTCGTAAGTTTGGCCTTACTTTGTTTTGAATTTAGCTTATCTTTCTTCTAAATTCCCTTTCATTCATAATAATAATAGTTCCAATCAAATACTTATTGTAAGTAGTGCTTACATTTATTTTTGAATTTTGATAATTGTTACTTTCAAAATTCTCTTTAATTTTCTGACACTGGTTCATAATACTTTTTTAAAGAAGACTGGTTGTAAGTCCCTTTTATTTTCTGAGTTGTGATCTCACTTATGACATAGGTATTGTTTTTGTTGTCTTTTGCTATGAGATAGGGTATTTATTTTACTGTACAATGGACCCTGTTATATACACTCCTTTTTTCTCTTAAGTTAATCTTCTCACTTATATACATTAATTGGTTTGCATGGTCGTTTTACCTAAAATCAGTCCCATTTCTCAGTGTTCCTCCGCACTTGGTTTAACCATGGTCCATGATCATATGAATTGCTCCTGTTCGGATTGCTGTCGTCTTCAGGATGACTTCTGTTCTTGTCCGCTCTCTGGCTACTATCTCGTATTTAAATGGTTCTGTCATAACATTTTCACTTGTTTCCATTGCGATCTCAATCATTTCGTCATTTTGTTTATACAATGAATAGGTCAATGCTATTTCCATTGTAGTTGCTATCGTTGATATTGGATTATGCATGTCTATTAAGCGTCTTCTCCTTCTTATTCTGTTACACACTGTTTTGTAGTGGTTCCTTTCTAAAGGTTCTAGTAAATTCCTTCTGTTATTTTTAAAATTCATGAATTCATTCTGGTCGTTAATTAGTACATTAAACATCTCAAGTAGTCCATTCTTCATCATCTCCAACTCTTCTCTGGTATTTATTATTTTCTTTCTATATATTTTTCTTATTTCATTGGTCTTCATTTCCAAGTATTCATTCTTCTTAGTCGTCAGCTCCATGATTTGGATATTCTCCTTGTGGCTGTTATTTTTATTTGCAGATAATAGTATGCTTTTGTCTTCTGTAGTTTTTATTTCCTTCCTACTGTCTTCTATTTTCTTATTTCCCGGTTTCCCGTTCTCGTTCAATGTTTCTTTAATACCTTCAGAAACTCTTTCTAGTGTTTCATTCACCTTCTTGAAACCCTTATTCAATGTTTCCTTGATCTGATCAGTTTTGCAATTTGTTTCTTCCCATCTCTGATTCGTCTCCGTTTTTGTCTGCTTTACTTCTTTACGATACGCTATTAATTGTCGTTGTATAGTTTCACTGTTACTATCGATTTTATTGTTCAATTTTTCAATATCCTTTTTCATGAGTCTCAAGGCTTCGCTGGTTTTCTCATTACTCTTCTCTATCTTTTCACTGATCAATTTATTCTCTTCCTTCATCTCCTGTCGTAATTTTTCGTTATTTCCCTTAATGGTCCGCCTTAAATCTTCCTTAGTGCTGTCCAGTTTTTCATCCTGTTTCTTGAAATTTTCATTATTAATTGACTCAAACTTCTTGTCTAGTTTTTCGTCCTGTTTCTTGGAATTATCTTCAAACTTCTTGTCCAATTTTTCATCTATTTTCTCCTCCTGCTTCTTGAAATTGTCATTATTTTCTTCCTTCATTTTCCTCAAATCTTCCTTCATTAATTCCCATAATTGCAGCAAGTCCATGCCTGTTCTGGCCTCCTCCTGCTGTGTGGGTTTATCTGTTTCCATAGGGGTTAATAATTCTTCTACATCTTCCACCGAAGTTATTTCCTTTTCTTCCATTCTGGCACCTTTCTCGATCTCCTTTTCTAATCTCCTTGCTTCCTCTTCCGCTTCCTTTTCACGTAGCTTCGTCTGGTGTCTCGTCCCGATTTTTGCCGGTTCCATTTCTGTAGTCGCCGCTAGAATCTGTAAAGTTTAAAGGTATGTTTCCTTAACTATTCTAGCCCTACTAGTTGGCGCGCCAATTTGTAACGCAAATGTTTGTGGGGGGTAATTATTTAATATTTAATAATGCGTGTTATTCTGCCCCACTTTGGATGCGTCACTTTGTTACAGAATGTTTAAAGTTTATGTGGTTTGTTTAAAATTAATAATTAGTGTTATTTGTGTTTAATTGTATGTAATTGTAACTTCTCTTATCATTTACGGATAAACCGTATTTCTCTCTGCTGCATTCAAATGTTGCCGCCTCGCCACCTGATTGGCGCACGGCTTTCTGCAGTGTTGACTCGGCTAACATTTTGCTTTGACGCTTTCACTTCCTTAAATTCTTAGTTGTTATTGTAAATTAATTGAATCAAACATACAGAATTGCAGATTGAGAACATTTATTGACACTTTAGAGTATTTCAATTACTTTATGATACATCAAAGATATTTTCTGCACCGGCTATTACACTTGTTCGGTTGGTACTTGCTCAGTATCCGTGTTTGTATACAATTCGTCTTCAACGTTAATTTACAGTTAATATGGTTTATCTCAGGGGTGTTAATAAGTCCTTTCGGCTACAGAAATATATACTTACGGCTAAGAGACACAAATTTAAAACAATCCTTAATACTAGTTACATAAACAAATTAATATCTTATTATATTCAAGTAAGTAATCACCAATGAAAACTTAACGAAATTTTGGGTTAGTTTTCGTTTGTCAAATTTATTTATCAAAAGGTTTGAATTATTTATTATATTTTGCTTTTAATAATTGTTAATTAATTAAAGTTTAAATAGTGATTTTAACCAAGCATTTAGTTCTATATCGAAATAGTGATCAGTGAAGTGAAATAGTTATTTATTAATTTTGACCAAAAAATTGTGAATTTGATAATGGGATTATGTTTATACTCATCGATTTTCCGCTGAAGATCCTGATGTCGTCTTCTTCTTCCGGATAACTCCTGAGATGTCGTCTTCTTATATTCTCCAGAAGTTTACTTCTCTCGTCTCGACGGTTTTCCTCGCTTACTTCGGCCTTGCACTCCTTAGGTTATCGTCCGTCTTCTTCTATTAATCTACGTTCCGATGATCTTCATTCGGGGTCCGTTGTCATCTCTCTTCTTCACTGCGTCTTCCCGGCTTCTTCAGATAATTATGGTTTGTTGATAATTTTTTATTAAACAAAATTTTGTTCAGGATTCTCTGGGCTATTGTTATTGTCTTCTTTTAGTTTAAATTGAGTTAAAATTCATTTTAGTAATAATTTTTTAGTGTGAGAGCTACTCGATCCACTCTCGGCGTTGGTCAATAATACAGTAATGAAAATCTAACGGTTTTTTGGCAATAAATTTCTGGTTGCTATGGTTACCTAATAAATTATGTTAATTTTCATTGGTCATTAACTTAAGTCATTGTTATGTTTTAACGTCTTTTTTAGTCTAATTTTACCAAAATATCTTCAAATGAAGATTTCTATCTTATACTAATAGCTAGAGTTATTACATGAGTACCAGTCTTCCTAATTTTTCATGATGATCATTTTGATACCCCTCATGCCCCCTTTTGAATAGCTAATTACATTTTTATTATTTTCCACATTTGTATTTTACATATATTTTATTCAAAATTGGTTGTTATTCATATATTTTGGTACTAGAAATACTCACTTAATTTGTTTAACCATTTGGTATCCTCTGCTTCAATTTTGGATTATTATTTGTTCTCAAAACTACTAAATTTATATTCAACAGTCAGGCCTAGAGCCTAGATTTTATTCTACTCCCATCTAACATTTCTTAATAACATACCTGGTAATACTAATACAATTTTATAAACAAAACAAGCAATAAACATCAGTATTCCTAACTCTATAAAAATATTCCTTGTCAGGTTCTAGCCTGAAATACCTTTTAACTACCCTTTCTGTTTTTTACTATTATCTTGCTTATCCTATAATTTATTACATTCTATAGTTTTTTGAACAATAACAAAACTCTTATAATACTACTGTTGAACTGTGCCTTACTCGATATGTCTTACTTACTAATCCCTTCACTTAAATACAGTGTCTGTCCTTCTTATTTTACTATTCATTCTAATAACTTAATTTTTACCTTATTTTATAATTCTGACATCCTATTACCTAGATTCATAATAGCACAATCAGTTTAATCTTACTTGCTAACATAAAGTTTATTAAAAATTGTTTAGCTATTTATTATAGTCTGCTTATAAAATACTTTGTTCTACACCCCCACTGCACTTTTCCTTACATAGAAGGTTTCTTTATTTATTATCACTATTACTTTTTTTCCTTATGCTATACCTAGCACTTCACCACTTATTTATTTTGACACACACTATTAATTCACTCACTTATTTATTCACACGGTTTGTCTGATTATTTTGATATCACTGTGTGATTATGGGTCATAAATAACTAGTTTACTTTCAAATCACTCTGATCACTTCTGGTTATTACTTAATTATTGCTTTTGTTTGGGCTCAAAGCATCGTTTATTGGCTTTGGCTATTATCATTACTATTAGTTTGGGGTATGGTTAGTTTCTAACTCCCTACCTTATATTATAAGTACATTGTTTTATCAACAAAATATACGTGACATTATTACTTTCAAATAACCTTATTACTCTAGGTAAATCTCATCTACTACAATTATCAGTTCATTATTTAAATTACAATATAATGGTCATTATTTGGGATTATTTGATTACACTTAAGTCTCGGCTGCTTCTTCATTGTTTCTTGGTTCCTTTGGTATTTATCCGATCTATTGCGTCAGGTCATTGTCAGGTTAACAGTCATTTGTCATTTTGGGTTACTGGGTTATTGATCTCTAAGTTTTTGCCTCTTATTCTTATCTTCAGCTTTTTTATTTTATTAGTTAAATATCACTGGATCTTCACCACCTTATGTCATGTTACATAATGCATCGCCACCAAAATTGATTATTTCGAAACAAAGATTATTATATTTTTTCTGAAATCATCAATATAGTTTATTTTATCAAGTTGTTATAATTCGGGAATTCATCAATCGCTACTTCTTCTATATTCCTTCTTTATTAAGTCATGGCTCATAATATGATAATTGGTATTATTTTCTTTCTTTATTATTCCCTTTTATGTTCTATTTCCCTAAAATTTTTCTTCTCTCTCCTTCATATAAATTGGTACTAGTCAGAGGGCACGTGTGGCTCTATTACTCTGCTATCCATTTATACACATTTTGAGTTCAGAGGCCTTGCCTATCTGCTCAATAACATAAATAATTGTTGGACGTATCTCAACATAAAATCATCACATAATAATATTCATAATAATCATAATAATAGTCGTTCATTTCCGACTCACATAATATTAATACAATAAAACACTTTTGGGATTAATTATTCTCTCTTTTATACATCTCATGACTTTTTCATCTCAATAACTTATTTGGATTCCTTTGTTTAAGCTTATGGCGATATTTAATAGGCATTTTTCATTGTTTTTTATTAGCTTATTTTATATGGTAGTGATTTTATTTGTCATTACTTTAATGCTCATTGATATTTAAAATTAACATTGTAGCTGGTTTCTGGCTCACTTATATTTTTTCATTGATTGTTCAATTAATATGTCAGACTTATTTTTTATTTGATTGTCTTGTTTTTTTTTTCTCTTTTGTGAAACATTAATTTTTATTATTCCCTTTTGTGATAGGGTTGGTTAATGATGTTATGTAGTGTCATCATTATTTGTGTAATATTTTATTATTTTATCTCAATTTTTATGATACTTTATTATACATATTTTTTCAAAATTACGTGGGTTTACACATTTTGTTTCACACTTGGTCGTAAGTTTGGCCTTACTTTGTTTTGAATTTAGCTTATCTTTCTTCTAAATTCCCTTTCATTCATAATAATAATAGTTCCAATCAAATACTTATTGTAAGTAGTGCTTACATTTATTTTTGAATTTTGATAATTGTTACTTTCAAAATTCTCTTTAATTTTCTGACACTGGTTCATAATACTTTTTTAAAGAAGACTGGTTGTAAGTCCCTTTTATTTTCTGAGTTGTGATCTCACTTATGACATAGGTATTGTTTTTGTTGTCTTTTGCTATGAGATAGGGTATTTATTTTACTGTACAATGGACCCTGTTATATACACTCCTTTTTTCTCTTAAGTTAA
This sequence comes from Magicicada septendecula, assembly GCA_034769895.1. NCBI lineage: Eukaryota > Metazoa > Arthropoda > Insecta > Hemiptera > Cicadidae > Magicicada > Magicicada septendecula. The sequence continues at coordinate 72,139,582 of CM068370.1, forward strand.
TCTTCTCACTTATATACATTAATTGGTTTGCATGGTCGTTTTACCTAAAATCAGTCCCATTTCTCAGTGTTCCTCCACACTTGGTTTAACCATGGTCCATGATCATATGAATTGCTCCTGTTCGGATTGCTGTCGTCTTCAGGATGACTTCTGTTCTTGTCCGCTCTCTGGCTACTATCTCGTATTTAAATGGTTCTGTCATAACATTTTCACTTGTTTCCATTGCGATCTCAATCATTTCGTCATTTTGTTTATACAATGAATAGGTCAATGCTATTTCCATTGTAGTTGCTATCGTTGATATTGGATTATGCATGTCTATTAAGCGTCTTCTCCTTCTTATTCTGTTACACACTGTTTTGTAGTGGTTCCTTTCTAAAGGTTCTAGTAAATTCCTTCTGTTATTTTTAAAATTCATGAATTCATTCTGGTCGTTATTTAGTACATTAAACATCTCAAGTAGTCCATTCTTCATCATCTCCAACTCTTCTCTGGTATTTATTATTTTCTTTCTATATATTTTTCTTATTTCATTGGTCTTCATTTCCAAGTATTCATTCTTCTTAGTCGTCAGCTCCATGATTTGGATATTCTCCTTGTGGCTGTTATTTTTATTTGCAGATAATAGTATGCTTTTGTCTTCTGTAGTTTTTATTTCCTTCCTACTGTCTTCTATTTTCTTATTTCCCGGTTTCCCGTTCTCGTTCAATGTTTCTTTAATACCTTCAGAAACTCTTTCTAGTGTTTCATTCACCTTCTTGAAACCCTTATTCAATGTTTCCTTGATCTGATCAGTTTTGCAATTTGTTTCTTCCCATCTCTGATTCGTCTCCGTTTTTGTCTGCTTTACTTCTTTACGATACGCTATTAATTGTCATTGTATAGTTTCACTGTTACTATCAATTTTATTGTTCAATTTTTCAATATCCTTTTTCATGAGTCTCAAGGCTTTGCTGGTTTTCTCATTACTCTTCTCTATCTTTTCACTGATCAATTTATTCTCTTCCTTCATCTCCTGTCGTAATTTTTCGTTATTTCCCTTAATGGTCCGCCTTAAATCTTCCTTAGTGCTGTCCAGTTTTTCATCCTGTTTCTTGAAATTTTCATTATTAATTGACTCAAACTTCTTGTCTAGTTTTTCGTCCTGTTTCTTGGAATTATCTTCAAACTTCTTGTCCAATTTTTCATCTATTTTCTCCTCCTGCTTCTTGAAATTGTCATTATTTTCTTCCTTCATTTTCCTCAAATCTTCCTTCATTAATTCCCATAATTGCAGCAAGTCCATGCCTGTTCTGGCCTCCTCCTGCTGTGTGGGTTTATCTGTTTCCATAGGGGTTAATAATTCTTCTACATCTTCCACCGAAGTTATTTCCTTTTCTTCCATTCTGGCACCTTTCTCGATCTCCTTTTCTAATCTCCTTGCTTCCTCTTCCGCTTCCTTTTCACGTAGCTTCGTCTGGTGTCTCGTCCCGATTTTTGCCGGTTCCATTTCTGTAGTCGCCGCTAGAATCTGTAAAGTTTAAAGGTATGTTTCCTTAACTATTCTAGCCCTACTAGTTGGCGCGCCAATTTGTAACGCAAATGTTTGTGGGGGGTAATTATTTAATATTTAATAATGCGTGTTATTCTGCCCCACTTTGGATGCGTCACTTTGTTACAGAATGTTTAAAGTTTATGTGGTTTGTTTAAAATTAATAATTAGTGTTATTTGTGTTTAATTGTATGTAATTGTAACTTCTCTTATCATTTACGGATAAACCGTATTTCTCTCTGCTGCATTCAAATGTTGCCGCCTCGCCACCTGATTGGCGCACGGCTTTCTGCAGTGTTGACTCGGCTAACATTTTGCTTTGACGCTTTCACTTCCTTAAATTCTTAGTTGTTATTGTAAATTAATTGAATCAAACATACAGAATTGCAGATTGAGAACATTTATTGACACTTTAGAGTATTTCAATTACTTTATGATACATCAAAGATATTTTCTGCACCGGCTATTACACTTGTTCGGTTGGTACTTGCTCAGTATCCGTGTTTGTATACAATTCGTCTTCAACGTTAATTTACAGTTAATATGGTTTATCTCAGGGGTGTTAATAAGTCCTTTCGGCTACAGAAATATATACTTACGGCTAAGACACACAAATTTAAAACAATCCTTAATACTAGTTACATAAACAAATTAATATCTTATTATATTCAAGTAAGTAATCACCAATGAAAACTTAACGAAATTTTGGGTTAGTTTTCGTTTGTCAAATTTATTTATCAAAAGGTTTGAATTATTTATTATATTTTGCTTTTAATAATTGTTAATTAATTAAAGTTTAAATAGTGATTTTAACCAAGCATTTAGTTCTATATCGAAATAGTGATCAGTGAAGTGAAATAGTTATTTATTAATTTTGACCAAAAAATTGTGAATTTGATAATGGGATTATGTTTATACTCATCGATTTTCCGCTGAAGATCCTGATGTCGTCTTCTTCTTCCGGATAACTCCTGAGATGTCGTCTTCTTATATTCTCCAGAAGTTTACTTCTCTCGTCTCGACGGTTTTCCTCGCTTACTTCGGCCTTGCACTCCTTAGGTTATCGTCCGTCTTCTTCTATTAATCTACGTTCCGATGATCTTCATTCGGGGTCCGTTGTCATCTCTCTTCTTCACTGCGTCTTCCCGGCTTCTTCAGATAATTATGGTTTGTTGATAATTTTTTATTAAACAAAATTTTGTTCAGGATTCTCTGGGCTATTGTTATTGTCTTCTTTTAGTTTAAATTGAGTTAAAATTCATTTTAGTAATAATTTTTTAGTGTGAGAGCTACTCGATCCACTCTCGGCGTTGGTCAATAATACAGTAATGAAAATCTAACGGTTTTTTGGCAATAAATTTCTGGTTGCTATGGTTACCTAATAAATTATGTTAATTTTCATTGGTCATTAACTTAAGTCATTGTTATGTTTTAACGTCTTTTTTAGTCTAATTTTACCAAAATATCTTCAAATGAAGATTTCTATCTTATACTAATAGCTAGAGTTATTACATGAGTACCAGTCTTCCTAATTTTTCATGATGATCATTTTGATACCCCTCATGCCCCCTTTTGAATAGCTAATTACATTTTTATTATTTTCCACATTTGTATTTTACATATATTTTATTCAAAATTGGTTGTTATTCATATATTTTGGTACTAGAAATACTCACTTAATTTGTTTAACCATTTGGTATCCTCTGCTTCAATTTTGGATTATTATTTGTTCTCAAAACTACTAAATTTATATTCAACAGTCAGGCCTAGAGCCTAGATTTTATTCTACTCCCATCTAACATTTCTTAATAACATACCTGGTAATACTAATACAATTTTATAAACAAAACAAGCAATAAACATCAGTATTCCTAACTCTATAAAAATATTCCTTGTCAGGTTCTAGCCTGAAATACCTTTTAACTACCCTTTCTGTTTTTTACTATTATCTTGCTTATCCTATAATTTATTACATTCTATAGTTTTTTGAACAATAACAAAACTCTTATAATACTACTGTTGAACTGTGCCTTACTCGATATGTCTTACTTACTAATCCCTTCACTTAAATACAGTGTCTGTCCTTCTTATTTTACTATTCATTCTAATAACTTAATTTTTACCTTATTTTATAATTCTGACATCCTATTACCTAGATTCATAATAGCACAATCAGTTTAATCTTACTTGCTAACATAAAGTTTATTAAAAATTGTTTAGCTATTTATTATAGTCTGCTTATAAAATACTTTGTTCTACACCCCCACTGCACTTTTCCTCACATAGAAGGTTTCTTTATTTATTATCACTATTACTTTTTTTCCTTCTGCTATACCTAGCACTTCACCACTTATTTATTTTGACACACACTATTAATTCACTCACTTATTTATTCACACGGTTTGTCTGATTATTTTGATATCACTGTGTGATTATGGGTCATAAATAACTAGTTTACTTTCAAATCACTCTGATCACTTCTGGTTATTACTTAATTATTGCTTTTGTTTGGGCTCAAAGCATCGTTTATTGGCTTTGGCTATTATCATTACTATTAGTTTGGGGTATGGTTAGTTTCTAACTCCCTACCTTATATTATAAGTACATTGTTTTATCAACAAAATATACGTGACATTATTACTTTCAAATAACCTTATTACTCTAGGTAAATCTCATCTACTACAATTATCAGTTCATTATTTAAATTACAATATAATGGTCATTATTTGGGATTATTTGATTACACTTAAGTCTTGGCTGCTTCTTCATTGTTTCTTGGTTCCTTTGGTATTTATCCGATCTATTGCGTCAGGTCATTGTCAGGTTAACAGTCATTTGTCATTTTGGGTTACTGGGTTATTGATCTCTAAGTTTTTGCCTCTTATTCTTATCTTCAGCTTTTTTATTTTATTAGTTAAATATCACTGGATCTTCACCACCTTATGTCATGTTACATAATGCATCGCCACCAAAATTGATTATTTCGAAACAAAGATTATTATATTTTTTCTGAAATCATCAATATAGTTTATTTTATCAAGTTGTTATAATTCGGGAATTCATCAATCGCTACTTCTTCTATATTCCTTCTTTATTAAGTCATGGCTCATAATATGATAATTGGTATTATTTTCTTTCTTTATTATTCCCTTTTATGTTCTATTTCCCTAAAATTTTTCTTCTCTCTCCTTCATATAAATTGGTACTAGTCAGAGGGCACGTGTGGCTCTATTACTCTGCTATCCATTTATACACATTTTGAGTTCAGAGGCCTTGCCTATCTGCTCAATAACATAAATAATTGTTGGACGTATCTCAACATAAAATCATCACATAATAATATTCATAATAATCATAATAATAGTCGTTCATTTCCGACTCACATAATATTAATACAATAAAACACTTTTGGGATTAATTATTCTCTCTTTTATACATCTCATGACTTTTTCATCTCAATAACTTATTTGGATTCCTTTGTTTAAGCTTATGGCGATATTTAATAGGCATTTTTCATTGTTTTTTATTAGCTTATTTTATATGGTAGTGATTTTATTTGTCATTACTTTAATGCTCATTGATATTTAAAATTAACATTGTAGCTGGTTTCTGGCTCACTTATATTTTTTCATTGATTGTTCAATTAATATGTCAGACTTATTTTTTATTTGATTGTCTTGTTTTTTTTTTCTCTTTTGTGAAACATTAATTTTTATTATTCCCTTTTGTGATAGGGTTGGTTAATTATGTTATGTAGTGTCATCATTATTTGTGTAATATTTTATTATTTTATCTCAATTTTTATGATACTTTATTATACATATTTTTTCAAAATTACGTGGGTTTACACATTTTGTTTCACACTTGGTCGTAAGTTTGGCCTTACTTTGTTTTGAATTTAGCTTATCTTTCTTCTAAATTCCCTTTCATTCATAATAATAATAGTTCCAATCAAATACTTATTGTAAGTAGTGCTTACATTTATTTTTGAATTTTGATAATTGTTACTTTCAAAATTCTCTTTAATTTTCTGACACTGGTTCATAATACTTTTTTAAAGAAGACTGGTTGTAAGTCCCTTTTATTTTCTGAGTTGTGATCTCACTTATGACATAGGTATTGTTTTTGTTGTCTTTTGCTATGAGATAGGGTATTTATTTTACTGTACAATGGACCCTGTTATATACACTCCTTTTTTCTCTTAAGTTAATCTTCTCACTTATATACATTAATTGGTTTGCATGGTCGTTTTACCTAAAATCAGTCCCATTTCTCAGTGTTCCTCCACACTTGGTTTAACCATGGTCCATGATCATATGAATTGCTCCTGTTCGGATTGCTGTCGTCTTCAGGATGACTTCTGTTCTTGTCCGCTCTCTGGCTACTATCTCGTATTTAAATGGTTCTGTCATAACATTTTCACTTGTTTCCATTGCGATCTCAATCATTTCGTCATTTTGTTTATACAATGAATAGGTCAATGCTATTTCCATTGTAGTTGCTATCGTTGATATTGGATTATGCATGTCTATTAAGCGTCTTCTCCTTCTTATTCTGTTACACACTGTTTTGTAGTGGTTCCTTTCTAAAGGTTCTAGTAAATTCCTTCTGTTATTTTTAAAATTCATGAATTCATTCTGGTCGTTAATTAGTACATTAAACATCTCAAGTAGTCCATTCTTCATCATCTCCAACTCTTCTCTGGTATTTATTATTTTCTTTCTATATATTTTTCTTATTTCATTGGTCTTCATTTCCAAGTATTCATTCTTCTTAGTCGTCAGCTCCATGATTTGGATATTCTCCTTGTGGCTGTTATTTTTATTTGCAGATAATAGTATGCTTTTGTCTTCTGTAGTTTTTATTTCCTTCCTACTGTCTTCTATTTTCTTATTTCCCGGTTTCCCGTTCTCGTTCAATGTTTCTTTAATACCTTCAGAAACTCTTTCTAGTGTTTCATTCACCTTCTTGAAACCCTTATTCAATGTTTCCTTGATCTGATCAGTTTTGCAATTTGTTTCTTCCCATCTCTGATTCGTCTCCGTTTTTGTCTGCTTTACTTCTTTACGATACGCTATTAATTGTCGTTGTATAGTTTCACTGTTACTATCGATTTTATTGTTCAATTTTTCAATATCCTTTTCCATGAGTCTCAAGGCTTCGCTGGTTTTCTCATTACTCTTCTCTATCTTTTCACTGATCAATTTATTCTCTTCCTTCATCTCCTGTCGTAATTTTTCGTTATTTCCCTTAATGGTCCGCCTTAAATCTTCCTTAGTGCTGTCCAGTTTTTCATCCTGTTTCTTGAAATTTTCATTATTAATTGACTCAAACTTCTTGTCTAGTTTTTCGTCCTGTTTCTTGGAATTATCTTCAAACTTCTTGTCCAATTTTTCATCTATTTTCTCCTCCTGCTTCTTGAAATTGTCATTATTTTCTTCCTTCATTTTCCTCAAATCTTCCTTCATTAATTCCCATAATTGCAGCAAGTCCATGCCTGTTCTGGCCTCCTCCTGCTGTGTGGGTTTATCTGTTTCCATAGGGGTTAATAATTCTTCTACATCTTCCACCGAAGTTATTTCCTTTTCTTCCATTCTGGCACCTTTCTCGATCTCCTTTTCTAATCTCCTTGCTTCCTCTTCCGCTTCCTTTTCACGTAGCTTCGTCTGGTGTCTCGTCCCGATTTTTGCCGGTTCCATTTCTGTAGTCGCCGCTAGAATCTGTAAAGTTTAAAGGTATGTTTCCTTAACTATTCTAGCCCTACTAGTTGGCGCGCCAATTTGTAACGCAAATGTTTGTGGGGGGTAATTATTTAATATTTAATAATGCGTGTTATTCTGCCCCACTTTGGATGCGTCACTTTGTTACAGAATGTTTAAAGTTTATGTGGTTTGTTTAAAATTAATAATTAGTGTTATTTGTGTTTAATTGTATGTAATTGTAACTTCTCTTATCATTTACGGATAAACCGTATTTCTCTCTGCTGCATTCAAATGTTGCCGCCTCGCCACCTGATTGGCGCACGGCTTTCTGCAGTGTTGACTCGGCTAACATTTTGCTTTGACGCTTTCACTTCCTTAAATTCTTAGTTGTTATTGTAAATTAATTGAATCAAACATACAGAATTGCAGATTGAGAACATTTATTGACACTTTAGAGTATTTCAATTACTTTATGATACATCAAAGATATTTTCTGCACCGGCTATTACACTTGTTCGGTTGGTACTTGCTCAGTATCCGTGTTTGTATACAATTCGTCTTCAACGTTAATTTACAGTTAATATGGTTTATCTCAGGGGTGTTAATAAGTCCTTTCGGCTACAGAAATATATACTTACGGCTAAGACACACAAATTTAAAACAATCCTTAATACTAGTTACATAAACAAATTAATATCTTATTATATTCAAGTAAGTAATCACCAATGAAAACTTAACGAAATTTTGGGTTAGTTTTCGTTTGTCAAATTTATTTATCAAAAGGTTTGAATTATTTATTATATTTTGCTTTTAATAATTGTTAATTAATTAAAGTTTAAATAGTGATTTTAACCAAGCATTTAGTTCTATATCGAAATAGTGATCAGTGAAGTGAAATAGTTATTTATTAATTTTGACCAAAAAATTGTGAATTTGATAATGGGATTATGTTTATACTCATCGATTTTCCGCTGAAGATCCTGATGTCGTCTTCTTCTTCCGGATAACTCCTGAGATGTCGTCTTCTTATATTCTCCAGAAGTTTACTTCTCTCGTCTCGACGGTTTTCCTCGCTTACTTCGGCCTTGCACTCCTTAGGTTATCGTCCGTCTTCTTCTATTAATCTACGTTCCGATGATCTTCATTCGGGGTCCGTTGTCATCTCTCTTCTTCACTGCGTCTTCCCGGCTTCTTCAGATAATTATGGTTTGTTGATAATTTTTTATTAAACAAAATTTTGTTCAGGATTCTCTGGGCTATTGTTATTGTCTTCTTTTAGTTTAAATTGAGTTAAAATTCATTTTAGTAATAATTTTTTAGTGTGAGAGCTACTCGATCCACTCTCGGCGTTGGTCAATAATACAGTAATGAAAATCTAACGGTTTTTTGGCAATAAATTTCTGGTTGCTATGGTTACCTAATAAATTATGTTAATTTTCATTGGTCATTAACTTAAGTCATTGTTATGTTTTAACGTCTTTTTTAGTCTAATTTTACCAAAATATCTTCAAATGAAGATTTCTATCTTATACTAATAGCTAGAGTTATTACATGAGTACCAGTCTTCCTAATTTTTCATGATGATCATTTTGATACCCCTCATGCCCCCTTTTGAATAGCTAATTACATTTTTATTATTTTCCACATTTGTATTTTACATATATTTTATTCAAAATTGGTTGTTATTCATATATTTTGGTACTAGAAATACTCACTTAATTTGTTTAACCATTTGGTATCCTCTGCTTCAATTTTGGATTATTATTTGTTCTCAAAACTACTAAATTTATATTCAACAGTCAGGCCTAGAGCCTAGATTTTATTCTACTCCCATCTAACATTTCTTAATAACATACCTGGTAATACTAATACAATTTTATAAACAAAACAAGCAATAAACATCAGTATTCCTAACTCTATAAAAATATTCCTTGTCAGGTTCTAGCCTGAAATACCTTTTAACTACCCTTTCTGTTTTTTACTATTATCTTGCTTATCCTATAATTTATTACATTCTATAGTTTTTTGAACAATAACAAAACTCTTATAATACTACTGTTGAACTGTGCCTTACTCGATATGTCTTACTTACTAATCCCTTCACTTAAATACAGTGTCTGTCCTTCTTATTTTACTATTCATTCTAATAACTTAATTTTTACCTTATTTTATAATTCTGACATCCTATTACCTAGATTCATAATAGCACAATCAGTTTAATCTTACTTGCTAACATAAAGTTTATTAAAAATTGTTTAGCTATTTATTATAGTCTGCTTATAAAATACTTTGTTCTACACCCCCACTGCACTTTTCCTTACATAGAAGGTTTCTTTATTTATTATCACTATTACTTTTTTTCCTTATGCTATACCTAGCACTTCACCACTTATTTATTTTGACACACACTATTAATTCACTCACTTATTTATTCACACGGTTTGTCTGATTATTTTGATATCACTGTGTGATTATGGGTCATAAATAACTAGTTTACTTTCAAATCACTCTGATCACTTCTGGTTATTACTTAATTATTGCTTTTGTTTGGGCTCAAAGCATCGTTTATTGGCTTTGGCTATTATCATTACTATTAGTTTGGGGTATGGTTAGTTTCTAACTCCCTACCTTATATTATAAGTACATTGTTTTATCAACAAAATATACGTGACATTATTACTTTCAAATAACCTTATTACTCTAGGTAAATCTCATCTACTACAATTATCAGTTCATTATTTAAATTACAATATAATGGTCATTATTTGGGATTATTTGATTACACTTAAGTCTCGGCTGCTTCTTCATTGTTTCTTGGTTCCTTTGGTATTTATCCGATCTATTGCGTCAGGTCATTGTCAGGTTAACAGTCATTTGTCATTTTGGGTTACTGGGTTATTGATCTCTAAGTTTTTGCCTCTTATTCTTATCTTCAGCTTTTTTATTTTATTAGTTAAATATCACTGGATCTTCACCACCTTATGTCATGTTACATAATGCATCGCCACCAAAATTGATTATTTCGAAACAAAGATTATTATATTTTTTCTGAAATCATCAATATAGTTTATTTTATCAAGTTGTTATAATTCGGGAATTCATCAATCGCTACTTCTTCTATATTCCTTCTTTATTAAGTCATGGCTCATAATATGATAATTGGTATTATTTTCTTTCTTTATTATTCCCTTTTATGTTCTATTTCCCTAAAATTTTTCTTCTCTCTCCTTCATATAAATTGGTACTAGTCAGAGGGCACGTGTGGCTCTATTACTCTGCTATCCATTTATACACATTTTGAGTTCAGAGGCCTTGCCTATCTGCTCAATAACATAAATAATTGTTGGACGTATCTCAACATAAAATCATCACATAATAATATTCATAATAATCATAATAATAGTCGTTCATTTCCGACTCACATAATATTAATACAATAAAACACTTTTGGGATTAATTATTCTCTCTTTTATACATCTCATGACTTTTTCATCTCAATAACTTATTTGGATTCCTTTGTTTAAGCTTATGGCGATATTTAATAGGCATTTTGCATTGTTTTTTGTTAGCTTATTTTATATGGTAGTGATTTTATTTGTCATTACTTTAATGCTCATTGATATTTAAAATTAACATTGTAGCTGGTTTCTGGCTCACTTATATTTTTTCATTGATTGTTCAATTAATATGTCAGACTTATTTTTTATTTGATTGTCTTGTTTTTTTTTTCTCTTTTGTGAAACATTAATTTTTATATTTCCCTTTTGGTTATTTCCCTTTTGTTAATGATGTTATGTAGCGTCATCATTATTTGTGTAACATTTTATTATTTTATCTCAATTTTTATGATACTTTATTGTACATATTTTTTCAAAATTACGTGGGTTTACACATTTTGTTTCAAAATGTGTAATAATACATTATTATTATTATTATTATTATTATACCGCATTAACTCTATGTCATTCATTGTACCTTTATAGTTTATAGGATTATTCCCTTTTATTATTTCATAAACCTTGTCAATATTAGTTATTTTTGTCCATCAGTATTTTTGGTTAACATCAGGTAAGTTATTTTATCATTATATTCCTCTAATACATTCATTAAAACCTCAGGTAAGTTATTATCATTTATACAGGTATCATCAAAATATTCATTTATCTCTATTTCACAAGGTAAGTATTTTATATTGTCTATCTTCGCCACTTGTAACCTCTCTCTCAGTTCTTTATAATTTCTCTTTAGCTGATATATTATTATCTCCCTATCTACACACAACTCTCTTTCAAAACATCTTTCATCATCATAACCCCTGTCACTACCCCCCTGAACTAACTCATTCCATGCAAAGGGCACTACAAAATGACTATATGTCTTGGCACTTCCAAGATCATCACAAAAAATAAAGGGACCATCTGAAGACACCTCGTCTTCCATACAACTACAGGAGGAAACTCTGTCCTCATAAACAACCGGTGAAACCTCTGTTTCAACATAAACTAGGGGAAAATTTGCCCTCTGCCCACCTAAACTTTCATCACACTCTCTCACTAACTGACAAACATTTGTTTCTACTACTTCATTATCACATACTACTTCCACTATATCCTCAGAATTGCAATTAACATCATTATCATCACTACTCAATACTTTATTATCTAACACTACCTCTTCCACTATTTTGTCATCATCAATATTTGTCATAACTATAACATTGTCATCTAACTTCTTATTCAGTATCTGATTTAATTTTCTGTCTAGATTTTTATTCATTTCGTCAATCTTTTCCTCGCAACTGCTATTTATTGATTCTAATATTTGGTCTTTAATTGTATCAAAACATTCATCCATCTCATTTAGACGTTTATTCATATTAACCTCAAACTTAGCATTTTGTGTATTTATTTCGTCAAAATGACTATTTATAACATCAAATTTACTATTCTGTTCCTTCATGTTAATATCGTTTACATCAAAACGACAATTGATTACATTAAATTGTTGTTGTAAAAAACTCATTATATCGTTATCGAACTTACTACATTTTGTTGAGGTCGGAGTTAATTGAACCCCTGAATCCTCCGTAATATTTGTTTCATCTGTAACACTTATATTTACATTTTTATCGTCTTTCCCTACATTGGGTGTTGAATGTACTTCGGGGCTGTTTATAACAGCTGATTCGTCAAAATTAATTATTTCACTTACAATACTTTCATCATTTCCTGCCATATTTATAAGTTTACTGATTTAAATTTGCTTACATAAAAAACATCTACCACTTAACTCTTAACACTTGAACAGTGATGTACCATTTTATGTATGCTATGTAATTTTTACGTATTGTTACTCAACCTCTCAACCACACTTGTATTTCACCGTAGGTGCGGAATTTCATATATAAAATTTACTTAATAAAATTCGTTCCAGTTCGTGGCGCCAACTGTGATTAGTCATTTTTGGACATTACTTAGAATATTTCATTCTTTAGCTTATTGTGATAACTCACCTTACGACTCCATTCCACTCCAGGGTTCGTCACACGAACGGCGTAATACAAGTGAGGTTCCAAGGTTGTATTAATAACATACTCAACTCGCATTTATAAAAAGAAACTAAAATTTTATTCTATTATATAAGCGGTTTTCAGGTTTTGAATTATTCCTTTCTTTATCTCAAATCATGTTATCAATTCTTCTTCAACAATTAAGACAAAACATTCTTTCAATATTCTATTACTAAAACCATCTGATATAAATGAATTTTGAAATAGACATCTTATATTAAATAAAGCAGCCCAGCCTGCTCGCTTCACATTCAGACCATTTAAAACCCCCTTTTTTACCCTGACTACTTTGTTTGAACCCCTAAAAAAAATTAAATTATTTTTTGATGAATTACCCAACCGGCGTCACTCCTCTCATGGCCATGTGCGTTTTAAGTCCGAAAGTTTTAATTCACATTTTCACTTTTCCGTTTACTTCACTGACTTATTCTTCTGATTCTATTCACTTTTATTTGTTGTATAATACTTTTACATAATAAATTTAAATTTAGTGTGCACACATTTTTTTCGTGATCCCGGCCGGAATGAGAGTTTTATTCGACTGGGAAGAACGCTACCAAAATTTCTCCCACCACTTGGGTTGCTGGAGAGGAAAGCAATGCCTGCTACGTGAAAATGTTCGTCACTGTTCACAAAATACGCTGTCATTCATAGGTGTTATAATGTCGACGAAATTTCACTGCCCTTCGTCATGTCACGCAAATGGGTGTGACTTAGCCAGACTTCCGCCAGCATCGGACCACATGGCACAAAACTTTCATCGTTTCGCCATTTTTTCACTAAGTCGGTTGAAGCTGCTTGGCGTCCCGTCCGCGCGCCTGTTTGTTGTTGCGCGCACGAGTGTGTCACACACCTTTGATTTCTTGGAATTGAACTGCGTTGACCGACATGCATCGCATTCCAACGCACTTTGTCTGAACCACACCGTTTTATGTAGTGGACTTTCTGCGTTGATTACAAATGTTTAATAATGTTGAATAAAATTTATATTGTAATAAAATACCCCCTTTTGTCCCATTAAAATTGGTTGCATGTATACATCGCTACTATTTAGTAAGAAATATCACAGAACTAAAACACGACCCCACCGACAGATACCAAAACTCAGTAAAACAAATAGTCAACAAAGCCAAACACATTATGACACATAAACAAAAGCCCTACATGAAACAAGTCCTACCATCAGCACCTACACTCCAAGCGCTTCCCAAAATCCATAAAGAAGACATTCCGATCCGCCCCATTATCAACTATCGTAATGCCCCTGCACACAAACTGGCAAAATATCTAGACAAAATTATTAGACAACACACACAAATAGACAACAACATTGCAGTAAAAAACATCACTGACCTAGTAACAAAAATAAAAGACATACACATCCTCCATAATGCCACATTAGACTCCTTTGACATTAAAAACCTGTACACAAACATCCCAATCTCTGAAACAATCACCATCCTACAAAACAAACTCAAACAGAACAACACACAAGACGAACTTATCAATGAAATAACAGAAACTCTGAACATTATCACAAAACAAAACTACTTTACTTATAACAATAAATACTACACACAGAACGATGGCCTACCCATGGGCTCTCCCATATCCAGCATTCTAGCAGAAGTCTTCCTCCAACACTTAGAAAAAACAAAAATACTCACAAACAATGACAGACACTCACATAAAATACTATATTGGCACAGATATGTTGATGACATTCTAATACTATACAGGGGAAACAAAAGACAATGCGAACAGTTACTAACGCACATAAACAAAATACATAAAAACATAACCTTCACTGCCGAATACAAACACAACAATACCATAAACTTCTTAGACCTCTCCATCACAAAACTAGAACACAGGCACAAATTCAGTATATACAGAAAACCAACTACAACTGACACACTAATACACAACACCTCCAATCACCCAATACAACACAAACTAGCTGCTTTTAGAACCATGATACATAGACTTAACAACATCCCCTTAGATGAAATAGACTACAAAGACGAACTAAACACGATAAAATATCTAGCAGAATCTAACGGTTATGACAGAACAATAGTCAGTAAACTCCTACACAAAACAAACAACAGACAAAGACAGAAAACAACAAATTCATAACACTAACATACATCAACAAACAAACTGAAAAAATTGCCCACAAATTCAAAAAAGCAGGATACAGAATCACTTACAAAACTACTAACAAAACAGAACACACACTATCAAAACGCATGCCCAAAGCACAAAACAAATTCGATCTACCTGGTGTATACAAGCTAAATTGCTCAAATTGCAATAAATTCTACATAGGCCAGACAGGACGTAGCTTCAAACAGAGATACATTGAACACACAAAAGCACTCCACACCACTACAGAATCTACCTTTGCAAACCACCTCATTGAAGCAAACCACACATATAAAAACATCGACAATAACATGAACATTCTACACGTACACACAAAAGGCCGAAAACTAGACACTCTAGAACAATTAGAAATATACAAACACACAAAAACAAATAAAAACGACATCCTAAACGAACAGACACAATTCAAATCGCACGCATTATTCGAACACATCTCACCACACACACACAGCTTCAATCTTTCGAATAACTATCCCGTCACCAACAACAAGACGGACAACGCTACCTATGGCAGCCTCTGATGAAGCCTTCTAAAGGTGAAAGCCGGTTTAGGCTGTAAGGTAAAACTTTACGTTTTTACTTATAAAAAACTTAGTGTTCCGAGTCGTCAATACTATAGTGATATTTAGTTAAGTAACGGACACGTCATGGACAACGAAATCCAAGAAGAAATATCAGTATGGAGAACCATACATGACTTCCATGTTCTAAGATTTATATTTAAAATCATTTTCAAAATGAAATATTTCCATAGGAACTACTTCTTTCTACTTCTTGCTTCAGCCTTAACCATAGTACTGTGGCCACTAACGTACATCACCTCATGTTAGCGCACTCGATTTTCACTGATGGTGGCAGTCAATAGCACTGCCGAAACCGTCTGGTTTTGTAGAAAACATTGGACCACGACCAAATAGCCAAGGAATTTTAACAACACACTACTTCTTTGTTGCCAATAATGTAGTACACATGACATATAAATAAAAATTATCCCCTCCCCCTTCAACTATCATTTTCATTTATAGAAAATTACCCCCACCCCTTCAACTAGCCTTTTTATTTAAAGATATTTCATCTACGTTTCTAGCGTGGATTATTATGACCTTTTTTTCAGGATACTATTATCAAAATTAAGTACTTTACTCTTGTTAAAACTAAAATGTTGCAGGTAAACTACCCTTTCCCCTTAACCGATCTTCACCAAAATCAATAGGCCTTGAGTCCTCTCCAACTCAGGCACATATGCAAAAAATTATTTGATTCTGTTTGAATTTACGGCAGTTATCATTCGTCATAGAAAATTTTCTACACACAAGACACTTTTCGAAAAATGACTTTTCTTCATGTTTTGAGGGTAGTACAATCACAATCAGCCCTTATCTCGAACACGATTTTTTTAGCATCACAATACTTTCATTTTCTTACGGAGCGTGGAAGTAAAAAATTGGTGTGAGATGTGTGTAGAAGAGGCTAAGAATGAGGTTATTGGATCAAGTTGCTGCAGAATTGGTTTGAAAGGATACAGAATTTTAAATATTACAGAGACATTACATATGGCATTGGAATGAGATGATGACTTCATATATGGTGGCTTTAGATTGCAGTCCTTCCTAAGCCTTATACAGCTGTGGTGTATCCCTCACCACAAGGGCCACCACCAAACTCACTCATCTAAGTGTCAGCCTCTTTCTATCCATTCTCTTCCTTCTAACATGTGGTGTGTAAAACTGTCTGTATCGGGTGATTAAGGAACTGTCTGTATTTTTTGCACTGACTTAAAAAACACATGGTCAGTTTCATATCATAGAATTGAGAAATTAAAATTTATTAATTGATTCTGACATATGATGACATAATTAAGCCAAATATGTACATCAGTATATAATAAATAAAATTTGTAATTCAAGTACAAATCTATATATTTATTTTATCAAAATAATTTGCTTAATCATGAAAATAGTTTGACCTCTTCAGAATAATGAAGTTGATAATCCATCATTCGCTTTATTTAAAGATCACAAAACGAAATGTAAAATTATCTGTACAGGCAGATATTGTCATAGTTGAAACAGACAAGCACACAATTATTTATCAGTTGTTTGTGGACTGAAAAATGTAATGATTCAACACATAACCATCTCTGACTGTTGTTACATGTTTTCAGTTTGTATTTTCAATTGTTCCTCCTTGTCTTTATCGATATCTTGCCTGCTTTCTCTAGGTCTACAAATATTTGGCCTTCTATTTTCCCAGTGAGTACTCTTTTGGAATACTTTTTTTCCATTCTAACCATAGGCCTCGCCATTACAGTCATTAATGATATCTACTCACAGGAGGGTCTTTGAATAGTTTATACTGTTACGACGGTCTACTGATCATCGTATGGTACAGTGGAAAACTAAATACAAGACACCAATGAAGTCACTAAAAACCAGCTTTAATTATCACAATAAAACAGTTTTTAATCAACAAGATCGTCTCTTACGACAAATCAAATAAAAATTGTTCACACGCAATAATAATGTCAACGAGTCTCTCACAATTATAAAACACAATAATTCTTCACTTTGACAAACACTCGATCCACACTATAGAAAATCGCTCCCGTAACTCAACTGACAACCCGGCTGCTATGGCTTTATATAGGCTGCGCAGAGGTCCAGTACAGCTTTCCCTCCTTACTCCACGGCTTGGCTTAATGCGTATCTCAAGTGTTCTTGAATACACTAGAACCCACTTGAGAGCAGCCTTGACTGGGCAACACCTGCCACACTGGACGGGGGGAAGAGTGGAGAATGTTCTGGGTTGTTCAGTAGGGGTAGGCTTCTCGTAACAATACTTATTCTTTGTGTAACAAGGCCAAACTTAGGCATGGGCCCAGATCCAGGGCGGCAAATTAAGTTTTGAGAATATTTTTTGATTTCGAAGAAGTTGGCAAAATTTTAAAAGTTTGTTTTTCTCGTATAAAATAAGATAAAATCTTCTGCCATACAAAGTGAGTATAGCAGAGCAGCTCTTTGTAGACACCATTACCAACGTGATTCAGATGACTGGTTGCTGATAATGCCACACAGAGCTGCACTGGGCCTAGAGTAAGCACACAATTCATAAACACCGCCCAGCTGCCCGCCCCTCCCTTCATAGGGTAATGGACCATTTCTGGATTTCCCCATGAATTCCAAACAATCATAATACACTTGCACAGTGTAAACGAATTCAGCTCTATTTAAAACCTGACAGTGATCAATGTTTTAGCATGTTCTGTGTTTGTTAAATTTTGTTTTGTGAGTTTATGTTTAAGTATAATACTACTTTCTACTTTTTTGAAATTAGTTATGGATGGGCGTACACCATTAAGTGGAACCAAGTACTGTAAACTACCAGAGTAAAAGAAAAGGAGAGAACGTGAGTTATGTCTCAAACTCCACAAATTGATTCTTTTTCAAAAAAAAAAAAAAAAAAAAAAAAAAAACTTGCATTTGATAAACCTCTAGCTGTGCAGTGGGATGAAATGTAACAGTAAATGATTCAAGTGAAGGTGGCGAGAATGACAACAGATCATTTCACCAAAATAAAATGGCTTTTTTAAATGCTCATAAACAGCACTGGGACTGCCACAACTTAGTAAAACTATAATTTTGTATTTCGACATACCTTGTTTCTAAAAATACGGTTGATTGTTCCACTGATCATCTGGAACTTGCCTAACTTAACATCAATATCATAATTTCTATCATACCCAATATCATTTACCAAATAATTAAATTAAATTTTTGTTCTTATTGGCTCCTTATCTTAAAATGCCATTACCTTTGTTTTTATAGTGAAGATTTTTATATTGTATTGTTTACCTGATGAAGCTTAAAAACAGAGTTTTGCAAATCAGATTCTATATTTTTAAGTACAAGCAAGTTATCAGCAAACAACACAACATTCAAATATGTGATAACTTAATATCAGAGTTCACTAGATGTTTTCATTTCCTTACCAGATCATCAATATAAATGTTAAAAAAGAGTAGGTGATATACAGCACTCTTGTCTAACACCTTGATTGACAGATATTTGTTGAGATATCCTACAATTATTTTTGGCAGCTAGTCTTGTTTCATTGTATAGGCCTTGTATAGTTCTTTAAGTTGTTGAGGGTATCCCTGTTATTCTAATATTTGCCACACACATTTCTATCTACTCTAACAAAGGCCTTCTCAAAATCAAGAAGAGCTATATGCATTTCTTTATTGAACTCGCGATGCTTCTCAATGATTAGTGTAATAATAAAAGCGTTGTCTACAAGATCTGCTCTTCCTGAAACCATTTTGTTCTTCCAAAATAAGGTGCTCAGAAATAGATCCTTGGTGCTCGGATGCAGACGGTGGTCTATGATCCTTGCATATATTTTGTAGCCAGTATCAACCAGACTTCTTACTTATCTTCTTCTATTTATGAGGAGCTCATAGAATTAATGGAGAAATCTGTTATTGATACCATCGTTCAGGATGTGAAAGATTTAAAAGTACTTTTCCATTAATGTAGATTCTACCCCCAATATAATCCATTATGATCAACAGACTTTTATCTTAAGACACATAAATAAGAAGGGCAATTTTATAGATTTATAGAATTTCTAAAAAACCATGGTCATACTGACAAGGAGCTATCTGATGCTGTATTAAAATTCCTTTCCACATATGGACTAGACATTCAAAACTGCTATGGCCAGTCATATGACAATGCTGCTAATACATCTGGTATTTATTATGGCTTGCAAAGTAGATTAAAAGAGGCCAATCCATTAATATTTTATGTGAGATGCTCTGCCCACTCACTTAACTTAGTGGAATCCAGTGCTGTAGAATGTTGTAGGCATTCTAGATTGTTCTTTAATCTTTTAAATCGGTTTACAATTTTTATATGCTCTAATGGAAAACTTTAGTCTTTTGTCAGTTCTAAAACTTTCTCTCAAAACACTTTCTACAACAAGGTGGTCAGCTAGAGGTGTGTACAAGTCTAAATAAAGATTTTGAAGCCGTCAGCACATTATAGAGGATGAGGACAGAAACAGAATCACTAGAAATCGAGGAAAAGAAAAATTGTTTGGCATGAGACAACAACATTCAGTGTGGAGAGATATTCTTGAAAGATTTAACAATGTAAGCCAGGAAAGTACAACTCTCTCATATTGTTTGTAAATGAAATTTAAAATATGTTTAACTTTTACAAACACCGGTTGTTAAGTTTTATTATTTTATATTTATAAATTTATTAATGAACTCTGTTTTTACAACTCTACACTTTTGGCTCTGGTAGCCGCCATGTTGTCTGTTACCAACTTAAAGTTTTACTCACCAGGTCCAGGTTTCGAATTGGACGAGCTGAAAACAAGATGATTGTCTGAAATAATTTACTCAACAACTTATTTGTTTCCCGTGAATTATTTATTAATTTTTTATCACTTTATTTCTTTCCATTTACTTTGTTACCTTAAGAACATTGGTTGTTAGCCATATTTATAATTATTTAATTATGTACTTTTTATATATTGTTACAACACAAATAAGCCAACCCAATACCAGGGATGAACAAAATAATATTGAATCTAAAATAATACTTCATGTTAAATAAAAATGATTAATTTAAATAAAATATAAAAACTATGACTCGACAAACGACGACTTTGACCTAACCCAAGTGATTGACCCAACAACAGAAAACAAAGAAGAAGGGATCCACGAAGAATAAACAAGAATGTAACCAAACCAAAGGAAAAAAGGAAAAAATGCAAAACCCAAACAAAAATGAAACAAGTTCATGGAATTAAACGACCCAATGTACCACGTCGAAATGTACCCAAAGGAGAGGATGGAAAAACCAAAGTATATAACCAAATACGATGAAAATGAAGAAGGAGGGAAATAGATAGAAATGAAAACCAATAATGATACACAAACAAGTAATAAAACATAGGAGAAGGAGAAATAATGCACTCAAGAATAATATTGGAACCAAAACCAATAATTACCCTATGAGAAAGGAAAAAGTAACTGTTATTACCCATTAATGGACAACAATAATTGAGGGAAGGAACCCTATTAAAAAAAGGTTAAAGATTAAAATGATAAAGAAGCAAAGTAAACCCCAAATGAGAATTAGATGTAAAAATAGTATTGTAAGAATACAAAATTGTTAATAGTATTAAGGATATATTGTAATGAAAGAGAAATAAGTATAGGGATTACCCACTAAAAAAACACAGTATAAACAGTGATACAGTGCAATAGTGTATGTGTAAAAACCCCAAAGTGAAGTGATAAGGAAGGTACGCTAATTAAATTATAATTAACTATAGATAATTTAAAAGTGAAGGTGAAGTATAAATGGGAATAGTGTAAGATATAGAATATAACTATTATAAGAAATAGTGAATAGTAAAGAAAATAGACACTTAATAAATCTGTAAAAAACACTAAAGGTTTAAAAGTGGAAAAATAACAGTGAATAAATATATGGTGAAAAATAGTATTAAGTATGAATTATAGAATAAGATATACTGAACACTGGAAAGTGATGATGACATTATTATTTAAGAAAAGATGTTTAAGAGATTTAAGTTTAATTATAACCGATAGTAATTAAAAGGGAGGATCCCAGGAAAGAATAAATTGAAGGTGTTGACATGGAGAGAATGTAAAGATTGTTTAAAAATTAAGAAAATAGAGACAAATCAAAGACACCCATGTTATAAGGTACAGTTATAAATTTCATAAAAGTGATGTTGTTTATCACAATAAAAATAATATGTATTGTAAACAAAAAATTAGCAAATAATAAGTTGGAAGGAAGTGATGATATTTCTCACTCAAAATAATAACTCTAATAACTTATAAAGAATTGTTCGTTTTAATGTTATGAATAGGATATGGCTGAAAGAAACTTGCAGTCCATAAGCCTAATTGTTATGTTTTAAATATGAAGATAGAGAAAGCAATATTGACAAGTAATCAAAACACCAACAGACTCAAAATACAACACAACCAATAATAATAACAAAGTAAAGCCCATTAGGCTGAAACAAAATGTGATTTAAATGAAATAAGTCAAATAACATAATGGCTACTCAGGCCTATGAAAGGGCATAACTGTCAGAACCAAACAACTAAAAATTATGACACATTAACAAAGAAATTAGCAAATCTGAGGTGAAGAATTCACCAAGAATAAATTGTAAATCATTTGTAAAACAAAATATTATAATAAGCATTTGTATACAAAAAGAAATGTAATTAACAAGTGTTAACATAATTGTAAAAACATAAAATCTAAAATTACCCATACTTGTGGGGTATCAAAATAATCTATGAAAGGAAATAAATACTATAGTGACAATATTTAATAACCAGGAAGGAAGATAGAGGAATAACAGCAATCAGAAAATATACGAAGAATTCGAATGTTGATAACAATACATCATCTCAAAATCTACCAATCAAAATCAGGCAGTTGCCATGGAAACGGCAGTTGAAGAGGATTACTGTTGAATACCGTTAGAAAGAAGTGAAGCGTCATTAAGAGAATACAGAAGCCAATGTTGGGAAGAACGATTTTCTGTTAAAATAATGTAAAAAAATAATTAAAGTTCCTAACCATGACAGCATAAGAAGCAGACGACCATTTATAGCAGCCAACTCGAGATCCAAGGCAATTAAATGGAAAATTACCCGAAAAGAACATCCAGATACGTTATGAAAAAGATGCCCAACCCATTGAAGCCCCAAAATTAATGAAAACAGAACTTATTGCAGCCAAATCCTACCCGATCAAACGAACGAAGACACCAAGTAATGCTGAGGTGTTAAGTACAATTAAATTACTTATTTTCCAAAACCCTAATCACTATAAATTTTTCTAAAGGTAAATTTATCTCACTATAAACAAATATTTCTCTTTCACAGATTATTTAAGTAAAATAAAACTTGCTAAAAACTTGTTAACGTTAAATATAACCTATTAGTTAAACACGAACTTACAAAACACATTTAACGACGCCACAGAACAGATTGTAACATCACACATTATTATTTATGTACACGTAGAATAAGGTAATATATTTTTATTGTAACCATAGGAATTCTTTAGCTCATAGTCACAAGAATCCACGATTTTGGAAACAGAAATAATTGTAATACTTTAATGTACATAGCCATGCAAAAGCTAATTGTTTCCTTGATCGATTCGTCAAGCCCAGAGGACAAGAGTGTCATGTAATCAGTCGGTGCAAATTTATCATTATATAATTGTCAATTTGAATATTTTAATTATCACCTATTAAAAATAACTATTACAGGGAGTAACCGTCATTATTATTTCATAGGGAGTGCTTTATATATTACTAGTGTTTACTTAAGAATAGATTTGACGAGAAGCGAACAAGTTGTCATTTGCGCAGAAGCATCGACAATTCAGATGGCTGTGCGAGGGGGAAGTATTTGAATGCTCCGACCGTCACCGCTGATAACTCGTCAGACAATAATTTTAGTTGTTTTATATAACGACTTGGCGCCACCCGGGATTAACACACCCCTATAAGCAACAGGTAAGGTTACTGCCATGTTATACAGGTGATTACCGCAACGCTACGGACATCGTTAGCCGCAAACATTAATGTAATGACCCCGGTGCGAGACGAACGCACTAATCATTATTACACATACAAAATTAGTGTACATTTTACAGGTACGCACAGATTTTTTTTTACGTTACAGATTGGCGCCCAACATGGGGCTTTAAAAGAAGGCCAGCGGCGACTATGAAGAGACATTCCATGGTTACCAGAAAGGACACTCAGAAAGGAATTGAAGGTGAAGGTCAACCAGAAGAGATGGAAGAAATCGAAGAAATGATCGGGGAGCTGTTCGAAGAGGATAATCAAGAAAACCAACCAGAAAATCCAACTCAACCAGAACCGGAAGTGGAAGTAATAGTCGACAACCAACTTGAGAAACCAATTCAGGACGATGAGAGAGAACAACGGGCAGGAGATCATGAAACAGCAAAAGGAGGTCCGAGCATGCAAGACCTGATGAATTTCATAGCAGAACTTTCAAAGAAAACAAAGGAGGAAATTAATGAAAAAATAGACCAAAACAGTGAAGAATTGAAGAAAATGAAGGAAGAAACAAGAGAACAAAGAAGGGAAGACAAGGAAGAATTGAATAAAAAATTAGAATCATTGCAAGGGGGAAGGATAGAAGACAGGGAGTTCCTGAATGACAAGCTGGACAGAAACAGTGAAGAATTGAAGAAGCAAATCAAGGAGAACATGGAACTCCTAAATAATAAAATGGAAAGAAGCCATGAAGTTTTGAAGAGAAGTCAAGAGTTGTTAGAAAAGAAGAGAGAGGAGCTGAAGAGGCAGATAAAAAAGGACCTTGGAGTATTAAATAACAAGATTGAAAATAATAGTGAAACACTCCAAAGACAGTTGAAGGAAGATGGTGAGAAGAACAGAGAAGAATTAAGATTCATGCTAGTAGAGTTTCGTGAAGAAGTCAAACGGACAAAAACAGGGATGAGTAAGAGATGGGAAGAAACAAATTATCCAGGAGACCAACTTAAGGAAACATTAGACAGTGATTTCAAACCATTGAATGAAACACCAGACACCACTTCTGAAGGTAGTAAGGAAATGGAAATTGTAGAAGAATTAAGTGTATTGTTTTCTGAAAATAAAGATAACAATGACACCAAGAAAATTAAGCACATAAAAACCAACAGTAGAAGAGTAAAGAAGAATCGAATCATTAAGAAGAATAAGAAAACAGAGGAAATGGGAAAGGTATATAAAAAGAAACTAATCAAAACAAGAGAAGAAGTGGAGATGATGAAGAACGGACTCATTGATGTGTTTGATTTGCCACTTACCTACCAAAGCAAATTAATGAAGTATAAAGATTGTAGGAGGACCTCAACAGCAATTATAGAGGGAATCCACAACAAACTAGCGGAGGAAAACTTCAGCAAAACGATACGTAAATGGCAGATACAAGAAATAGAAAGGACCCACAACAGAATAGTATGTCACAAATTACAAAAGTTTCTAAAACACAGGAATCCACCAGCATTGGAAATGCAAAATAAAAATTTAATGATAACATTAATGAGGGAGGTACCATTAACTCCTTTGATTAATAAACCACATCATAAAGTGAACGATGGAACCATGGATACAAATGAACATATGATATTAGAAGGATTGTGGTACAAGATAGAAGATACCTATTTCACCAGCAAGGAAATAGTTATACACACCCAGATTATCCGAACCACAAGTGCAAAGGAAATGATGGACCATGGGTAAACTAAGCGAAGATACCACAAACCAAGAAAAGGGATTGATCTTCGAATTACTGACCAAGCAACCCAATGGAATAGAAAGAAGTATTAAAGTTAAATTAGACCAACAAAAATCACCAAGACAAGAAATGACAACGACCAAGACGAATTAAATGAGAAAAAATTAAACCATAATAAATAAATTTGATGTATCATCCAGAATAAAGGTTTAACCAACTAACCTTTGAAGGAGTAGAGAAGCAGAACATCACAGTGTAGAATAATAAAGGAGAAGGCGTGAATAAGGAATGGAATTAATAAAATTGACTATGTAATAAGTACATAACTATGTATAAACCCAATATACTCTCAAACTCTAATACTCCTATATTAATTTCAACAAACGAAATTATATATTATCCAGAATAAATGTTAACCATCTAACATTTGAAGGAGTAGAGGAGAAAGCCAACATAGAGTGAAATATACAAGAGAAGGTAATAACAAGGAAAGAAAAAGCAAAGATCAACTTACAAAAAAGTATAAAAAACATGGTCCTATGTAGATTAATAGCGTATAATAATATGTATAACCATATGCCATCACGAAGGACAATGGAAACAATACTTATGAGATAAGTAATATAACCACCAAGAAAGTAAAAGGAGTTTACAACCAAGCTTCAATAAAGAAATTCTATGAAGAAAACTAAATTACTATAAATAGAATAAACAAATGCCAAAATTCAAAAATTATGTGAGCACAACTTACAACAATATTTCGATGACTTATGAGGCCTAAAATAAAAAAATATAAAAACGAAGGAATCAGCTACACAAATTCCTACCAAGTAAAATCGACTTACAGCCTATTAAAAAGTTGATATATGAAGTATAAAATAAAAAAGTGAGATAATAAGGAATAAGTTACACAAATTCCTATATAAAAAAGTAAGAATTACAAACTTACAAAAATAATTAAATAAAAGTACCAAAATAGGAATACGCTACAAAAATTCCTATAAAGTAAGAGAATTAACTTACAAAGAATTATCAAAAATGATATTTAATACGAAATAAAATCAAGCTAAAAATTGATAAGATAAATACCTGAAATAATAATGAGTTTAATGTGTTCTAAGAAAAAAAAATCTGAACTGGTACAAAGAAAAAGAGAAGTTACGTATAAATCAAATATACAAGCTATGGCTAAAGCAGAATATTGCTAAATAACTAAGAAAAGAATACAAATGTCTAAGATAATTAAAATGATCACTAGAAGAATAGAAAAACAAAATAATGAAAAGTTAGATATGATGAAATTAACATATGAAGAAATAAAAAACAATCAACTGTATGAGTAGATGACAGTATATAGCAAAGGTACAGCGGAAGGAAGAATGAGTAAAAGGCCAAAGCGATCTAAAAACAAAACACAAGGTGGACAATCCCAAAATATATTATTATTATTAATTTAAGTCACAAGTTGACAAAAAAGGTATTTAAGATTGACTGTTGAAAAGTCCAGCAATCAAAATAAACTGAGCAGAGATGATGTTCCTCTGGTCTCAGAAAAATGAGTAGTAATGGAAGAAACCAGCTACTAAAAAGTTAGGGAAAAAATTGTGTATAAGGGAGAACACACCAATGGAAATAAATAAAAACAGATCCAAACAAAATGGAATGAATCAACTAAGAAGAGAAATAAGAATGGAGAAACAAACAAGAAAGAAAAGGAAAAAGATTATATACAACTGATAATTTCATAAAAAACTATGCTAGTGGTTTATCAAAATGATCAATTTTGAAGGAGAGGCAACAAAATCTGTGCGTACCTGTAAAATGTACACCAATTTTGTATGTCTAATAATGATTAGTGCGTTCGTCTCGCACCGGGGTCGTTACATTAATGTTCGCGGCTAATGATGTCCGTAGCGTTGCGGTAATCACCTGTATAACATGGCAGTAACCTTACCTGTTGCTTATAGGGGTGTGTTAATCTCGGGTGGCGCCAAGTCGTTATATAAAACAACTAAAATTATTGTCTGACGAGTTATCAGCGGTGACGGTCGGAGCATTCAAATACTTCCCGCTCGCACAGCCGTCTGAATTGTCGATGCTTCTGCGCAAATGACAACTTGTTCGCTTCTCGTCAAATCTATTCTTAAGTAAACACTAGTAATATATAAAGCACTCCCTATGAAATAATAACGACGGTTACTCCCTGTAATAGTTATTTTTAATAGGTGATAATTAAAATATTCAAATTGACAATTATATAATGATAAATTTGCACCGACTGATTACATGACACTCTTGTCCTCTGGGCTTGATGAATCGATCAAGGAAACAATTAGCTTTTGCATGGCTATGTACGTTAAAGTATTACAATTATTTCTGTTTCCAAAATCGTGGATTCTTGTGACTATGAGCTAAAGAATTCCTATGGTTACAATAAAAATATATTACCTTATTCTACGTGTACATAAATAATAATGTGTGATGTTACAATCTGTTCTGTGGTGTCGTTAAATGTGTTTTGTAAGTTCGTGTTTAACTAATAGGTTATATTTAACGTTAACAAGTTTTTAGCAAGTTTTATTTTACTTAAATAATCTGTGAAAGAGAAATATTTGTTTATAGTGAGATAAATTTACCTTTAGAAAAATTTATAGTGATTAGGGTTTTGGAAAATAAGTAATTTAATTGTACTTAACACCTCAGCATTACTTGGTGTCTTCGTTCGTTTGATCGGGTAGGATTTGGCTGCAATAAGTTCTGTTTTCATTAATTTTGGGGCTTCAATGGGTTGGGCATCTTTTTCATAACGTATCTGGATGTTCTTTTCGGGTAATTTTCCGTTTAATTGCCTTGGATCTCGAGTTGGCTGCTATAAATGGTCGTCTGCTTCTTATGCTGTCATGGTTAGGAACTTTAATTATTTTTTTACATTATTTTAACAGAAAATCGTTCTTCCCAACATTGGCTTCTGTATTCTCTTAATGACGCTTCACTTCTTTCTAACGGTATTCAACGGTAATCCTCTTCAACTGCCGTTTCCATGGCAACTGCCTGATTTTGATTGGTAGATTTTGAGATGATGTATTGTTATCAACATTCGAATTCTTCGTATATTTTCTGATTGCTGTTATTCCTCTATCTTCCTTCCTGGTTATTAAATATTGTCACTATAGTATTTATTTCCTTTCATAGATTATTTTGATACCCCACAAGTATGGGTAATTTTAGATTTTATGTTTTTACAATTATGTTAATACTTGTTAATTACATTTCTTTTTGTATACAAATGCTTATTATAATATTTTGTTTTACAAATGATTTACAATTTATTCTTGGTGAATTCTTCACCTCAGATTTGCTAATTTCTTTGTTAATGTGTCATAATTTTTAGTTGTTTGGTTCTGACAGTTATGCCCTTTCATAGGTCTGAGTAGCCATTATGTTATTTGACTTATTTCATTTAAATCACATTTTGTTTCAGCCTAATGGGCTTTACTTTGTTATTATTATTGGTTGTGTTGTATTTTGAGTCTGTTGGTGTTTTGATTACTTGTCAATATTGCTTTCTCTATCTTCATATTTAAAACATAACAATTAGGCTTATGGACTGCAAGTTTCTTTCAGCCATATCCTATTCATAACATTAAAACGAACAATTCTTTATAAGTTATTAGAGTTATTATTTTGAGTGAGAAATATCATCACTTCCTTCCAACTTATTATTTGCTAATTTTTTGTTTACAATACATATTATTTTTATTGTGATAAACAACATCACTTTTATGAAATTTATAACTGTCCCTTATAACATGGGTGTCTTTGATTTGTCTCTATTTTCTTAATTTTTAAACAATCTTTACATTCTCTCCATGTCAACACCTTCAATTTATTCTTTCCTGGGATCCTCCCTTTTAATTACTATCGGTTATAATTAAACTTAAATCTCTTAAACATCTTTTCTTAAATAATAATGTCATCATCACTTTCCAGTGTTCAGTATATCTTATTCTATAATTCATACTTAATACTATTTTTCACCATATATTTATTCACTGTTATTTTTCCACTTTTAAACCTTTAGTGTTTTTTACAGATTTATTAAGTGTCTATTTTCTTTACTATTCACTATTTCTTATAATAGTTATATTCTATATCTTACACTATTCCCATTTATACCTCACCTTCACTTTTAAATTATCTATAGTTAATTATAATTTAATTAGCGTACCTTCCTTATCACTTCACTTTGGGGTTTTTACACATACACTATTGCACTGTATCACTGTTTATACTATGTGTTTTTTTAGTGGGTAATCCCTATACTTATTTCTCTTTCATTACAATATATCCTTAATACTATTAACAATTTTGTATTCTTACAATACTATTTTTACATCTAATTCTCATTTGGGGTTTAGTTTGCTTCTTTATCATTTTAATCTTTAACCTTTTTTTAATAGGGTTCCTTCTCTCAATTATTGTTGTCCATTAATGGGTAATAACAGTTACTTTTTCCTTTCTCATAGGGTAATTATTGGTTTTGGTTCCAATATTATTCTTGAGTGCATTATTTCTCCTTCTCCTATGTTTTATTACTTGTTTGTGTATCATTATTGGTTTTCATTTCTATCTATTTCCCTCCTTCTTCATTTTCATCTTATTTGGTTATATACTTTGGTTTTTCCATCCTCTCCTTTGGGTACATTTCGACGTGGTACATTGGGTCGTTTAATTCCATGAACTTGTTTCATTTTTGTTTGGGTTTTGCATTTTTTCCTTTGGTTTGGTTACATTCTTGTTTATTCTTCGTGGATCCCTTCTTCTTTGTTTTCTGTTGTTGGGTCAATCACTTGGGTTAGGTCAAAGTCGTCGTTTGTCGAGTCATAGTTTTTATATTTTATTTAAATTAATCATTTTTATTTAACATGAAGTATTTATTTAGATTCAATATTATTTTTTTCATCCCTGGTATTGGGTTGGCTTATTTGTGTTGTAACCATATATATATATATAAGTTTAACATTTAAAAGAAGAAAAAATAAAACGAAACCATGGTATTTATGCAATTCATTAACTATCTGTATTGAGCAAACCAGCACTCCTTATTTAATACGTAATTTCATTCACTCCGTTTTACATACCCCATGCCCATATGAGATCTCATTTTTTTTTTAGTGATTTAAAAAAATTTCTTTTTCATCATACAATTTTTGTTTGATTGTAAAAGTTAGATGATACCCGAAGGTTACTTAGCTGTTCATTTTTTGGTGATCCGCCACTCTCCAGTTCCTTTCGTAACTTTGTTCACTCCACACATTTTTGTATTTCACTTTCGGTTCAAACCAAAACTGTTATTCTGACATGACTAATATCTCGATTGCTTTACATCACATTTCACATCTTTTTGGTGTTGGGCCCAATTGAAATCTCGTTAACTGATATTACTTATATATAATTTTGATTTTAAAATACATTTTAGAACTGCGGGCGCCCGCGATTTCTTTCCGGAACTTAAATGTGCTATTCGCACGAGTTGTTATTGCAGACTGGGCCGAATTATACTGCATAGAATCCTGAGATGGTAGGGAGTCACGTGATCACATCTCATTGTTCTTATTAATATGATGAGCCAATTTCTGAGGCTAGGTCGGCTACGCCTTGCATTCCAAGTGACGTATTTAAAGGCTTGGCACTTATGTAATGTGGCGTGACTGGTGACTTCATCGGTCAAAGTTCGTTTGGTAAAATATAACTGTTTTTTCTTGTGTCAGAATGTTGACCTTGACACTATTTCATTCGCCTACTTCCTACGTCTTATAATTCATGAATAAAATTTGTTTATTATTATTTATAATTTGTGTTTCCCAAAATTACCCCGGGTAGACCCAAACTGTCCCGTTACAACACCCCCTCAATGAAAGGTTTTATGCCGAAGCATAAAAACTCTCATTGACACACTCATACTTCCTAAAGGGATCAGTCAGGATATGTCGCCACAACCCCCTTTACGTTTTATAAAAAAAATCATGGTCAACTTACCCCCTGGTCCAGTGACTGTGACCGCACCTGAATGACCTTACTGGACTTCTCTCTCGATATCCCAACACCACAAGGCCAGACAGGCACTTGATGCTCCTGCTCTGACGCGCAGGCCAGCTCAGGACCGCCGCCACGGCATCACCAGACACTAAAACATCAAATCAAAAAATCAAATAGTGGCCTTGTATAATACCATATCCCTAACTGATCTGGTTCCCCTTAGCTGTGCATTGGTTTGAGTTAAGAAGCACTGGTTTTCTTGACCTAGTAATAGATAATCTTATATCTACTGCATAGACTTTCATCCCCTTAATTCGTTCCAAGTATTTCATAAAATTTTTCGATTCCAATCGATAATAAATAAGCCTTTCCCCTTTTACAAGAAGAAGTATAAATCCTTACATTAACACAACAATATCTCAAAACGTTTAAACACATTATCAGAAGCTTTAAAGATTAATCAATCAAATACAATTTATCTATGTCTCCCTTCTTCTACAATTCTTAACCATTTCCCATCTATTTCCAAAACAATTCAAAATCATTTAATACATTATAAAGTATTATTATTAACAAATAAAAAAATTCTATTTATGCTGTTAATAATAATCATCCCCTTTTCTCCTCTACACACACTATTGCCCCCCTGGACTGTTGCGTCCAGTTGCCTCCACAAGGACTGAGGCGGAAGGAGTGAGCACTTTTTTCTTTTCTCTCACCCCCATCCTTGCTTCAGCATTACAAGAAACTTCAGGGTAAATACCCCTACTCATTATTTTAATATATGCCCCTAAGGTCTACCACCCCTATTTGGGTGAAAATAGCCTGTGTTGAAAATAAGCTTAGATTCCCTGATTAAACCCCATTAAATTTCCAAATTAAACCAATTTCCAGGACTACCAACGATGTTCAGCATACATTAATACTGCCCATAGCTGGCAGTCAGCCAAAACCATGGTCTGGGCTGGTAAGGCCGGGACCGCCCGAAATGTAGGGGATCTGTTTAAAAACACATTATACATAAATACAATTCATGTTTAAGATTCCTACACACTAACATAATAAACATAGTACACTCATAATTAACATTGCGATTATTACATTAAAATAAACAATTCACATTCAAGTTTGACCAAAAATTACACACCTTACAGCTTTACTTTAGTTTCAAATTCTATTAAATCTTTCACTTGTTACATTTATTATTACATTTCAACTATGATTTTCTATTTAACATTTTCACCATTAATTGGTTCGGGTGATTCTCAGTCATTCACAATGATTTGATTTATTGAATGGGCATTTATATATATAACCTTACTCACCTTCTTCCTTCTAACAACCACTAACAGAGTTGCATAGGGTGACACCAATCTCTCAATAATATTTACCTCCACTAATTTCTCTAATTTTACTTAAATCCTTCCCCTCTTATAATAAAGCACCTGATACCCTTTTTTGTACATTGGATGTGTGTTCCCGCACTACCAGCTCATTCCTTTATCAGTTCCTGGCCCTTCCAGGTAACCCTGCAACCCTCTTTAAAACGTTTCCCCTCCTGCCACAACGTCTTGCTTTGAGGACTCCTTACACCTCCACCCTCACTACAAAATTTATGTACCCTGCTCTCACCTATTTACTCTCCATTTACATCACTCTCGCTTTCTCTACATACAATCACTCTCATTACTGTGTCCCTACTACTGACCCGTTTCTGTATTACTTTTCTTCCAAAACTCTTATTTTGTCCAACACCCATTAAAGTTAACTCTGACTGACTCAATGCCTTATTGAAATAATCATCACCCAAACTCTACTTTTTTCCACATTTAACATTAAGTTAACCATTGAAAATTACATTAGAAAATTCATAATTACCTCAAACTAATTTCATCACCCAATTTAACCTTTTAAACTCATTTAATTTCATTGTTAAAACATTTTACTTTACTTCAGTTCATTATAAAATTCATACTTAGATATGGTCACTCATGTAATCATATACAACATGATTTCTGTCATAAATTCAAAAATACAAACCTTTATCACCACAAATATAACTTACATAACCATATGTACTTCCTGATACATTATAACAATACAACTCAATACCTAAGCACATGGTATTTTTCATCATTTACTATTTATTATAAAGTTCAAATCTCAGAAAATCATTTAAATTTATTATCAAAGTTCATTTATACAACATTAATTAATTAATTAATTCCTCTCAAATTATTTAATTCAATCTTTTTCAAAAACACTCAGTTTTTTTAATTACTATAGTCCAAACCATTCCAAATCAGTTAATTTCATTATAAACACAATGATTCTCTTTATTTACTTAGTTTGGTGAAAAATTATTATTTTTATTATTATTAAATCAATTCCTACTACATATATACATTGTTTATCTAAAATACAAGGTACAACATAATGTACTACACAAATACATTTAACATCACTACACAAGTATATACAATCCAAATTATTATTCATTATTGTTTACCATAAATCATTTCACAATACAGTCCATTTTGAAATCTTGTAACGAGCAAAAATTAAAAAATTTTAAATTTCCTCCTCGACGGAGTGTGTTCACACGAAGTTGTGTCAACGACTTCTAGTTGACACAATAAATAAAACGTAATGTGAAGATGTCAGAGCAGCATCGCTAACAAGACAATAGGAAGACGTTATGTTCTACTCAACTATAGAAATTGGATGTACGAGATGACAGGGAAAGTTTAGCTAAGAATTATTACCCACAACAGCCGAGACAAAGCATGCGAGGACACTCACACGTGTACTGGGAATTAAAGCAGATGTTCAGTCAAGTTACATCAGAATACGAGGTACTGCAAAAAGGGGAAACAAAATGTTTACAAAGGAACGGACGTACAGCACTTTAAGAAACAATAAGGGAGCAGAGAATGGATAGAACTCCAATCATGTTACTCAGCTGGAGATAACGTCTAAGTGTCAGACGCAATTTACGAGTAGAAAGTTGGGGTGACTTCACCAGCTAACATATGTCCAAAATTATTAATAGTTACAAAAAAGGGGTGTAAGAGATAACAATACTTCGGAAGGACCCGAGAACAGATGAAGGCAACTCAGAAAAACACTGCGTATACCTCAAACAAAAGATTGATCGACAAGCGTATAATAGCTAGAGATTCTACGAAATGGGTCAACGTTCGACAGAACAAAATCTGGGGGATGTCTGGCAACCTATCAGAAGACAAGACCTGCGAAGAACACTGGTGGAGAGGACAGTTTCCATAGTAACAAAAACCAAGGACATATCAGAAGAAAGATAACGAAGAATCCTAACGTAGTGGGACAAACTATTCCAAGAAAACTAAAAACTGACCTATCACGAGGAAGGAAAGGTGTGAACAGCGCGGAAGACAAAATTTTGAGTAGGGACGAATTGATAAAACTATATGTCCAACACAGGGACGCAAGCAGTCTAACAAAAATTTTCAGCCAGTTTACTTTAAATTTTCAAACTAGTATATTTTAATTTTCGGAGAGTATATCTCAAGTTGCGGGAATTAGTACATCGAAATCGTTAATTAACAGACTTAGTGAAATCGTCATGTCACAATAGTCAGACTTAGTGATCTTCTAATAGTGAATTTCAAAGTGCGATGTAACGGACTCAGATACTAATCATTTAAAGCGAACAATAAAATCACAACACGTACAAATATCATCACTTATGTATTGTACAAAACAGACGAACTTAAATTTAGTCAGTGCTACTACATCTCATTAAACGTTATAGAACATGAAACATTGAACTAACTAATCTAATCATACATACATTGATAGAAGGTGATATAAGTGGCGAACAGACATAAAACAGTAACGTTAAAATGAACATACAACACTCATTGTAAAATGAATTATTCAAACGAACACTAAATCCATTACTTATTTACACAACTCTACTTCGACGCGAGTGATCGTGGGTGTGTACAAGTGTTTGTGATATCGACGGCAGTCAGCGAGATTTGTCCTTATGTCATCATCACCGCAAAGACCGGACATCACTGGACACTAAACGGATATTCCATAAAACTCAAGTAACCATTATTTTAATTATTACTTTAAGTTGCTGCTACTGACCTGATTCTTTCAAAGAATTCCTACCCTGGGAAATTTTAAGTAAACGTAATGAATATAAATCAGAGTTAAAAGTATAATTAACGAATATGTTAACAAAAATTATCTGGGATTAATGAACGCATCAATAATTAGAATTTGAATTGTTATCTCATATGATTTATGTATGTATGTATGTCTTCTTTATTTCAGCGAATATTTAAACTAGAATTTGTTTTGTTGAAAATATGTATGTATTTACAGGTACAACGACGTTTTATATGTATGATTAGAATTTACTATGAATTAATAAATAAATTAGTTATTTAAGTTGATTCTACACATGCGTTTATTATTACAGATAACCCAGATGTTAACTTAATCTTTAAAAAATCACAAAGTAATTTTTTAAGAGTTTCTTTTGCTCAGTAATGTAAATTGAATTTACAATATTAATTATTAAATGATATCATATGTTGAGCTATAAATAATTAGAGTAATTATTCAGTTTATACAAATAATCAATAGCCACAAATGTAAATTACATTTACATTCAATTATTATAGTTAATGACTGTCCAACAAATGACACGAGGAACTAGGTTCAACTAGATAATCATAATCAAAGAAATTTATATTAATTAAAAGTTAATTAAATTATACCATTATCAATTTATGCATGATAATCATTGTATTAAATGGTGCTCCAAGATTGTGGGGCACGGCAAACACAACTAATTAATTAATTCGCAAGATTAATTAATTACAATTATAAATATTCATTATATTAAATGCCGCCCAAAGAACGTGGGGCATTACAAATGTCAATTAACCCCAATAAACCATTATAATAAATGGCGCCCAACATGGGGCATTATACGTAGTAATAAAAATAATTAAAACGTACAAGTTTGGCAAAAATCAGGCAGTAGTAGAAGTAGACAAAGTAGCATTATAGAATAAGAAATAAAAATAAGAATTAGTGTCATAAGTCAGTTTGAATGATTACGCGTAGGAAGGCAAAAATGGCAAACAATTCCGATAGCGTAGAGTTCGACGTTAATAACCAGTTAGGTACGGTAAATACGGAAGATAATACCACACCTAGCGAACCAAATAGCGCTATAGAGAGTTCAGAAGATAGGGCGCGAGGACAGACGTCAAACCAGAAGACGTGAGTCTACAAATGTTGATGGAGTTCATCCGCCAACAGAGCGAGAAACAAGAAGAAAGTAACAAATTAATTAGTGAAAAACTAGAGAAACAAGAAGAAAATAGTAGAGTAATTAGCAAGAAACAAGAAGAAAGTATTAAGTTAATTAGCGAGAAACAAGAAGAGAGTAGTAGATTAATTAGTGAAAAGCTCGACCAGCATAAGGAAGAGATAAAACGACAGTCAGCGGAACAGCTTATGCAGATACGGTCTGAGATACGAGAATACCAGCAGGCCTGGGAAGGGAAGATCAACGAATTACAGAAGAAACAAGATGATATCATAAGAGAATTGAGAGAAGAAGCGAACAAGAAATACGAAGAGATACAAGAAACACAAGAAAACGATCGTCAAGAATGGATGGTAGTGATACACAATACCCAAACGACTGTTAAAAAGATTCATAATAAATTTGATGCTCACGTCAAAGACGCCAATAAGAAGCATGAAGAGTTAAAGGCCGAAATACATGACACCATACGGCAGAAACAACAAGAACAAGGTGAAACAAACAATAACATGATGCAGAAATTGGAAGAAGTTGACGGAAGACAGCGTTCAACGGAACAGAAGTTGGACGAAACCACAAAAGAAAAGACGACGCGAATAGAAGAATTAAAATGCCATTTAACAAAAGTAAGAGAGAACCAGGAGAGACTACAGAGACAATTAATGGAAGGTGAGTGTGGCACAGTGAACCGAATTAATGGACCTAACCACAACGACCTCAAATATAACGGTACTGACAGATTCCCCATGGAATTTCTTAAGGAGTTGTCCGAGGTACAAGAACTATACTACCCCGCTGATAATATTAAGTGGATAGGTAGACATTTAGAGTTAGACGCCGGAATTTGGTGGCAAGTTATACGTAGCCAAATATCCAATTTTGAAGAGTTTAAAGAAGCGTTCTCGCAAAAATACTGGGGACAAGAACGGCAAGACAGCATACGAGATCATCTGGAATATGGTAGATTTGATTGGCGTGGATCAATTAATGCGATCCAATATATAGAGCGCATATTATTGGAGAGTAGACAATTATCACCTACTCTGACAGACAAACAGTTGATACGCAAAATCGCGCGTCACTTTGGGCGTGAAATCCAGCTCGCTGTTGTCACGAGAGGGATTACTACAATTCCAAACTTTGAATCCTTAATTATAGAATATACGCAAATTCATCCAAGAAATAACAGGGAATCGAGTTATGTGACGAAGAACGAGGGGAGAAATTCATACAAAGAAAGTGAAAGTGTTTCGAACAAAGCGAATGGAACACAGAAGAAGGCGTGGGGTGATAGACCGCCTGTAAACACACAACAACACCGCTCTGGGGATAGGCGTGCTGTCAACACAATAGAATTCGTCAATAAGGGTGCGTCAACTTCGAGCAATGAACCCAAGACGGTTCGCCAAGAGGAAAAAAAAATTTGTTTGTACAATAGAGGAGATAGCCAATAATACGGATGGTTATCAAACTAACGTAATACTACCCAACTTAAGAAACGACTTGTTATGCGATGATGACGAGGAGATTGTCCAATGAATAATAAAATGTCCAGAAATAACTATAAAATTTAACAATGATATTACGGTACAAGCTTTGCTTGACACTGGATCCATTATCGCCGGATTGTCCGAATCTTGGTTTAATCAAAATAAACAAAACATAGCACCTTATGAAATTTTACCGATGACCAATACTTTAATAGTTAGCGCGGTAGGCAATACATCAAAATTAATAAGGAAGCAAATATTATGCGATATTTATATCGAAGGGATTAAGCATGAATGTGTGTTTCTCATTATACCAGATTTGATAAAACCATGTATCTTAGGAATTAGTTTTCTCCAGGAAGCAGGATGTCTCATTGACATGGGAAAAAGGGTCGTCGAATTAAGAGGAGAGGCTGACGAAGCAGCGTGCACAGTGCCAATGATGCATATAGAGGTGGTGGACACAGAAGAAGATGAAGATATCATGCGGAACATCGATAAGAAAGTGGAGAGTATTGACTGCGGAGATAAAAGGATGTTGATGAGGTTAAGAGAGATTCTCGTAAGAAATAGAAGTTTATTCAGGGAGTGTCCCGGAAGGATCGAAGGATACGTTCACGAGTTCCAGGTCACTGACCGGACACCGTACTTCCAGAGAGGATGGCCTGTCCCATTAGCATATAAAGGCAAGGTGGATGATGAAATTAGACGAATGTTACGGTATGGGGTCATTGAGCGATGCAACAGCACCTATATCAACCCACTTGTTACTGTTATTAAGAAGGACGGAAGAGTACGATTATGTCTGGATGCAAGGAAGGTGAACAGCGTGACGATTCCGGACTACGAGGGTGCCTCACCGATAAACGATATTTTGGCTAGATGTTGTGAAATGAAGTATTTATCCACCGTAGACTTAACCAGTAGTTTCTGGCAAGTACCACTGAAGCCAGAGTGCCGGAACTTCACCGCTTTTATGTATGAAGGCAAATGTTATCGCTTCACAGTTACGCCATTTGGACTGAGTACCAGTTCTGCTGCACTAACCAGGTGATTGGACACAGTATTGGAGGAAGAGGTTAAGAAAAACACCATCATTTATGTAGACGATTGCTTATGTTATTCCGGAGATTTAGAAACACATTTATCACGTTTGGATTTATTGTTAACTAACTTAAGAAGAGCGAATTTGACCATCAATTTGGATAAGTCGCAATTCTTTAGGCAAGAAATTCGATACCTTGGATATCGTTTAACTACGCAAGGAATACAGGCAACGGATGAGAAGATTGATGCAATTATGAAGTTTCCAACACCTCGAAACCAAAAGCAACTAAAGGGTTTCTTGGGCTTAACAAATTTCTATAACCGCTTTATGGATAAATACGCCGAAACCACCAGACCGTTACTTGAATTATTATGAAAGGGACATAGATTCACATGGACACCGGAACTAAACAAATGTTTCCAACAAGTTAAAGAGCTATTTGTAGAAACAGTTATCTTGAAGTTTCCTCGAATAAACCAACGATACTACATGCAGTGCGACGCCAGCAACTTTGCATACGGCGGGCAGCTATATCAACTGGACGAGGAAGGAAAAATCGGAGTTATAGCATTTACTAGCAAAACATTCAAGGGTGCAGAAAGAAATTACTACACCACTGAAAAGGAGCTCTTGAGTATTGTACGATGTCTCGAAAAATTCCGTATATATATATTAGGGCAACCTTTAACCATTATCACGGATAATAAGGCATTGACCTTTATGAACAAATGCCATTTAAATAACTCACGAATAACACGCTGGATTTTAAGTATACAAGAATACAAATTCGATATTGTCCATTGTAAGGGCAAGGACAACATTGTTGCTGATCTTCTAAGCAGAAACCCAGGAGACGCCACGTTAGAAGAAATTAGCGATAATACGTGCGAATATTTAATTAATCACCTGATGATCAAGATGGATAGAAAAGTAAG
The DNA here is from genome assembly GCA_034769895.1 of Magicicada septendecula. Classification (NCBI taxonomy): domain Eukaryota; kingdom Metazoa; phylum Arthropoda; class Insecta; order Hemiptera; family Cicadidae; genus Magicicada; species Magicicada septendecula. The sequence continues at coordinate 72,179,751 of CM068370.1, forward strand.
CAAGATAATTATGGATATTGGAAAATATCAACTTGAAGATACTAAACTTAGGACCATTATAGATAAGATTAATGAAGAATGTTTAGATAAGGAAATAAGTAAATTTTATAGATATCTTAATGAGAAATTATATAGATTACGTAGGAGGGAATGGAAACTGTACATACCGAACAGTGTATCTGGAGAAGTAATTGCCGAAATACACCGGATGTATGGACACCCAGGAGCGAAGAAATGTACAAAATTGTTACAAGAACATTTTACCATAGACGGTATGTTGAAGAAAGTGAAAAATTATGTAAGAACATGCGACATGTGTCAAAAATGCAAAGACGCAGGTAACAAGGTCCTGTTTGGCGGAACAAAAGCCATTGTCCCGTTAGGGAAGGGTGACCTAGTGAGCGCCGATTATTTTGGGCCACTACCTGCTCGTCCGCTGGGGTGAGGTATTTGTTCGTCATTGTAGACAATTTCACAAAATACGTACGACTGTTTACACTTAGGAGGGCAATGACCGCTGCCACGTTAAGGAGAGTACACCAGTATTGTAAAGAGTTGGGATGTCCTAAAATAATTCTTACTGACAATGGAACGCAGTTCACATCAAAAAAATGGTTAAACGGCTTAAACGAGTTAAACATTCAACCAAGATTCACCGCAATTAGAAACCCATGTGCGAATCTGGCTGAAAGGATTAATAGACAACTCGGAAATTTATTCAGGATCTTTGTGTGTGACCAACATACTAAGTGGTCACGTTATGTACCTATAATTGAAAGTTGCATTAACGAGACGTACCACGAGACTATAGAAGTGACACCCTATGAGGCACAGCTCGGCAAAAAACCGACAAGAGTTTGGGAAAAATACCTAGACAAGGACATACTTCAAGTTAAAGGAGCTGACCACAACCAAATATTTGTAAAGATGAAAGAGAAGAGGGAAAAGCAAGCTAAGTTGTGTAATGAATCCAAAACCATTACAAAATTCCAAATTGGTGAGAAGGTGTTAATAAGGACCTATTATCAATCAGACGCGATCCAGAAAAGGATTGAGAAATTTTGTGAACTATACTGTGGGCCATACAGAGTACATCAAATTCTTGGAGATGCTACATACCAGCTCGTCGACTGCGATGATGAAAGCAAAGTCTGAGCGAAATTCAATGTGAAACAAATGAAGAAATATTATGAGCCAGAAAACAGAAGGTGATATGAAAAGGAGAAAGTGGAAGAACATATCTTAATAAGTTTATGCTGATGATGATAAGTCATCTACGTTAGGGTAAATGACGCGCTTATCTCATTCAAGCTGGCTTAACCAAAAGAAAATATGTAATCTAAATATCAAGTGTAACTTAAGAATTTACTTAGTTAATAGACCACTGATAAAATGTTCGAGAATAAGTGTGAGTTAATGTTTTGAGTGACATTTTTATGAAGTATTGTAGTGAATACAAAGAACATTTTAGTTACGACTACTTGTTCGTATAGCAATAAATTATTGAGACATAGTGAGAAAGGAAAAGGGGACACTTAAAAGTAAATAAGTGATATTAAATTAAAAAACTATATTGCAAATAAACTTTGTTAAAGTGAATGTACATCATTGATAGGTTAGGAATTTAAATGATGTTAGAACAAAGCAAATAACTCGTTAGCAAAAATTTATTATGTGTATGTATATAAATGATCAAATAATATGAATATAAATAAAACTAAAGTAGCAGATATGTTAATCATCAGTCTAGCTATAAATAAAATTTTAAGAACAAATTATTGGTAGGACTATTTGTACTGCATAAAATGTATATGTTGTAGGAGATTTTCTTTAATTTCATGTAAAGCGTTACATTAAATCTATTGATTTGTTTGATATTATATTGCGTGAATAGTATTCTAGAAGGTAAAGGGATTATTTGGTTAATTAATGTACTTATTACTCATTGAATTTATGATTTGTTTGTGATTAAGAGAGATAAGGTACTTATATGTAACCGATATGTAAATACGATGATGTTAAATGCGTTCAGCCATTCCAGATAGCTAGCAATAAATTCGTAGGTACAATTAAAACTAAAAGGGGGTACACCAATTGTAATACAAGTCATGAAAAGTAGGTTAACATGTAATATCCCTCCCGGAGGAAGCTGAACATGGTGAGGCAACGTACAGGGCGCAGAATTTGGATTTGAGTTGTTCCCTAAGGTCACATCATCAAATCAAAATTGAGGACGCTGTAACGACCAAAAATTAAAAATTTTTAATTTTCTCCTTGACGGAGTGTGTTCACACGAAGTTGTGTCAACGACTTCTAGTTGACGCAATAAATAAAACGTAATGTGAAGATGTCAGAGCAGCGTCGCTAACAAGACAATAGGAAGACGTTAAGTTCTACTCAACTATAGAAATTGGATGTACGAGATGACAGGGAAAGTTTAGCTAAGAATTATTACCCACAACAGCCGAGACAAAGCATGCGAGGACACTCACACGTGTACTGGGAATTAAACTTCGGGATAACAATACTTCGGAAGGACCCGAGAACAGATGAAGGCAACTCAGAAAAACACTGCGTATACCTCAAACAAAAGATTGATCGACAAGCGTATAATAGCTAGAGATTCTACGAAATGGGTCAACGTTCGACAGAACAAAATCTGGGGGATGTCTGGCAACCTATCAGAAGACAAGACCTGCGAAGAACACTGGTGGAGAGGACAGTTTCCATAGTAACAAAAACCAAGGACATATCAGAAGAAAGATAACGAAGAATCCTAACGTAGTGGGACAAACTATTCCAAGAAAACTAAAAACTGACCTATCACGAGTAAGGAAAGGTGTGAACAGCGCGGAAGACAAAATTTTGAGTAGGGACGAATTGATAAAACTTTATGTCCAACACAGGGACGCAAGCAGTCTAACAAAAATTTTCAGCCAGTTTACTTTAAATTTTCAAACTAGTATATTTTAATTTTCGGAGAGTATATCTCAAGTTGCGGGAATTAGTACATCGAAATCGTTAATTAACAGACTTAGTGAAATCGTCATGTCACAATAGTCAGACTTAGTGATCTTCTAATAGTGAATTTCAAAGTGCGATGTAACGGACTCAGATACTAATCATTTAAAGCGAACAATAAAATCACAACACGTACAAATATCATCACTTATGTATTGTACAAAACAGACGAACTTAAATTTAGTCAGTGCTACTACATCGCATTAAACGTTATAGAACATGAAACATTGAACTAACTAATCTAATCACACATACATTGATAGAAGGTGATATAAGTGGCGAACAGACATAAAACAGTAACGTTAAAATGAACATACAACACTCATTGTAAAATGAATTATTCAAACGAACACTAAATCCATTACTTATTTACACAACTCTACTTCGACGCGAGTGATCGTGGGTGTGTACAAGTGTTTGTGATATCGACGGCAGTCAGCGAGATGTGTCTTTATGTCATCATCACCGCAAAGACCGGACATCACTGGACACTAAACGGATATTCCATAAAACTCAAGTAACCATTATTTTAATTATTACTTTAAGTTGCTGCTACTGACCTGATTCTTTCAAAGAATTCCTACCCTGGGAAATTATAAGTAAACGTAATGAATATAAATCAGAGTTAAAAATATAATTAACGAATATGTTAACAAAAACTATCTGGGATTAATGAATGCATCAATAATTAGAATTTGAATTGTTATCTCATATGATTTATGTATGTATGTTGTAACGTGACAGATAAATGCATAAGAATGAATGGCATTGATCAATAGAATAATAAGATTATAACATTTAAATCCGAAAAAAGCATTAAGTTTGATATAAAGAATTAATTCATAGCAACTGTGCAGAACAATCATTGTTATATAAAAAGTATAAGTTCAAATAAAAATAAGGTACTAGTGATGAATCATCCAAAACCAGTCTAATAACCCAAGGTTTTTAAATTATAACCCAGGAAGGTAAGAAGTAAACAAAGAAACAACAGAGTATGACTAAACCCACAACGAGGATATATAAATTAAAAAGAAACCCTGAATAAGGCAAGATCCACCAATAAAGGTGATGTATTTCGAGAAACTTATGAAGAAGATGAAGAAATCCCAAGAAACCCGATGGCATCAAGAAGAAGATGGAGAAGATACCAGTCCAAGAAGACAGAAGAAAAGAAGACAACTTTGAAGAAAGAAGAAGAAGGCAGCATCCTGAGGAAGATGGAATGCTCTTATAAAAGACACCCATATCCCCATATCCCAAAATAAATAATAAAACACAAATAATAAAAGTATAACGAAATAGTCTTGGACAGTAACCACATGTACAATAAAATTAAGAGAGAAAAGTGGATAGAGTAAGAGTTGCCCGTGAACCAAGATGAAACAATAATATAGTACCCAAGGAACAAGTATTCATTGTAACACACAAACCAATTTATTGATGTTAATGAGACTAAACAACCGTTTAGAAATAACATCAAAAAAGTGTAAAGTGAACCAGTGCTAGTTTGGGTATTATAAAAAATAAACCTTATGTTTCATCCTTGGCATCCACAAACTGTGTATACAATGAAACATACAACTATAAGTAATTTAAAATTTATACCATGTGAATGTGTTACCTTTAATAATAACAAGCTATAAATCTGTTTGAAGTGACATTTTTGTTTTATAGAATGAGTAAAAACAGATTTCATTATACAGTGACAGGGTACTATTACCCAATACAATATTTAAAAGACAGTTTAAAAAACTGCATGATCAAACTTCATATAAAAAATAGCAAATAAGAATATAGTTATAAGGTTTCATGAATATAGGATAAGGATTTTAAAAATGTATTAGGTATAAGGACCTTTATTTAAGTTTGGAACAACTAACATCATAACTGTAAATATATTTATTACTTGTGTTTATAGTAATAAGTAAGTAAGACGTTAGATGGTAAAAAACCTCTTTTGTAAATAATATTTCTATGTTAGTAATAAGTGTTGATTGTAAAAAATGTCTGAATGTTGAAGACAACCATCTTTGAAAATATTTCTTATTTGTTTGACTGTTTATAGTATTGAAACCAATACTGATTATTGTTATGTTTGATTTAAAAAATGTTTAGTTTATAATACCATGTTTAAAAAGTCAGAGAGGGTTGTAAAGGTCCTCGCCTTCTACCCTTTTAACTACATAATACACTCATCATAAAATACTCACCACTGCCAGAATTCTACTTACCGTCATGGTCCCCGTAAAACTTACCTTATTAAATTACCCAGGTCGCCAACATGTTTTTTAGTTTTACATGTAAACTTTGAACACTCTAGCCCTTATAAAATCCCGCTATCTGACTACCCTTAAAACTCAGAAAATCCCAAATTTCGTTAGACGAGTTGTCAGCACAGAAAACTAGGAAATGGTTTACGGCAAAATAACTACACTAACACATGTTTCAATCAGAATGATCACAGTTGCACACCACTATATAAAAATTATCCCGATTAGCGCTTTCAAGCCTCACAGCCCATCGTCAGATCGGAATAGGCAGAAATAATATTCTGATATAATTATACCAAGAGAGTCTTACCACCCATATAGATATAAAATGGCGGCAATCAATACATTTTGTTACAGAGCTCAGAAGTGTTTAAAAGAGACCGAATCAAAAGTTAGGGAGTTAAAAACGATAAAGGGAATTGTAAGGAATAATAATTATAACACCAACATAGTGGATAAAGTTATGAAAAGGGTTAACATACAAAAAGCTAAAATAGAACCAGAACAAAAGAATTATGCAGGGTCATTGACATACATAGGTTCACATACTAGAAAAATTATAAAATGTTTTAATAAATATGGAGTAGATATAGCTATTAAAAAATGTGAAACGGTATTTGATAAGATAAGGAATAAGAATATAGAAAAAATTCCAGTATTACAGAAAAGCGGAATTTATAAATTAAAATGTAAAGACTGCAACAAAGTGTACCTAGGTGAGACAGGACGAAAATTCGTATGCAGGTTGTCTGACCACAAACGTGGAGAAGGTAATAGAACAACCAATTCGTTATATGCAAGACATTTCATAGAAGACAACCATAAGTTTGTTAATCCTTTGGAAGAATACGAAATTGTAAAAGTAGTAAATAACACAGTTGAAAGGAAGCTTAGAGAGGAGTTAGAAATATTAAAAGAAAGAGAAAAAGGGTTAGACAATTTAATTAATATTAAAATTAAATTTGATAATGAAGAAATATTTTATAACATGATTAAGAAGTAAATGATAGAGGACAGATAGATAAGATTAAGAATTATTTGCATAGTACTAATTGGATGGTTAAAATAAGGGTGTGTGACTGACCCATGTGTGTGGAGAGGAAGTAGGGTAAGTTTAAAAGGATGCACACACACACACACACACACACACACACACACACTGAAACACAAGGAATTTGCTAGAAAAATATGTAACTGTACAGATGGTGTGGGACAGGGTTTAGGGGGTGGGGAAGGGTCATTTATATTATAGCTTGTTGTGTGTGAGCATGGTGGGGGAGAGGGGTGAAGGGTTTGTTTTTAAAATAATTTCTGCCTATTCCGATCTGATGATGGGCTGTGAGGCTTGAAAGCGCTAATCGGGATAATTTTTATATAGTGGTGTGCAACTGTGATCATTCTGATTGTGATTTCAACCACTAATACAAATTTCTTCATTAACACATGTTTATAGAAGAATAAACCTTTTAATTACTCTTTTTATTATTTTAATTAAATACTCTATCATTGATTATTACGTTTTCTTTATATTTAAAATGTTTACTAATTTTAGTCCAATAATTTTGTATAGACTACTACTACATCTTTCTAGTTGAGCCAGTACTGATAACCCATACACACACTCACTCAATTTACATTTCTTTTTAAAACTTCCTATTTAATTAATGAGCTCTTTATTAATTATAATGTTTTGGCCAAATGAAACTGTCTTTACACTTGTTACCTATTTGCGTAATATCCAAACGTTGTACCCGATATTGTCCGGAACTGTTGTCACTAATCACTCCCCACTCCAAACACAGTTTATTATTACCTTACGCCATTTTATATTACTTGGTAGGCCTACTTTTGTATTTTTCGGCCTACCAAGAACTCGTCCGAGGCTACCGTTTTTGTTCTGGTAACTGTCTGCTGATTGTCTGGCCGCTCAGCCGTGAGTTGTAGTGGAACTGGCCGCACGTTATTATTTGTACGCTTTTAAAACTTTTAAATGTTTACACACTTTCTTAGATAGGCCGGATTTGTTTTAACGGCCTATCTTGTAAACCCGAGGCCACTGTTTTTTAATTAACAAACTTTACTGTCTGATGCTGCTTACTACTGTTCACTCTCTGATGACAAACTGCAGACTGTGTTTCACAAAGAGCCTGCTGCTGGGGCGATTACGCAACACGTCTGGGCAATTGTTTAGGCTAACAATGTGCATTGCTGGTTACTGGGGCTCCTCACAGGTGAAAGTTAACAATTTATGAAAGTAATTAATTACTGAATTACATGCTGATTAAAACTGGATCACACACTTCTGTACCGTTACAATACCCCCCCCCCCAATAAGAGGTTGAAGGCCAAAGCGTTCAAACTCTTATTGCCTAAAACTGAGAGGATCAGTGAGGATATGGCGCCGCAACCCCCCTGAACACTCTACTAAAATCATGGGTACTTACCCCCCTAGTCTGGCGACTGTGACACATTCAATTAAAGAAGCAACAAACGGCCTTCCATCACTCCATATCCCACAACTGATTCGTTTCCTCTTAGCCATAACGGCTCATTTGTTGCAAAGTACTGGTTCTGCTTATACAAAGTACTGGTTTGGTTTAAAATAATAATATAACCTAAATAATATTCCCCGTATAATATTACCCATCCAAAATAACACCTTAATTATACAAAATTACATATACAAAATTTCCTTCAGTTTTCACTTTTAAATAAAGTACATCTTTCATTTATTTAACCATTACATTTGAAATTTGAATCAGAATAAATTTAAATTTATTATTAAAATCATCTTTCCAATTAATTTAATTACCAAATTAATTTAATTATATTTAATTTCTCAAACTCTAAATTCATTAATTCAATCTTATTTGTTCGAAACAATTTCATTTGTTTTAATTACATTTTACAAAAAGACCCTACAAAAATATTACCTACATTCCATCACATCAGATGTTTCTTTTATTTCATAATAGGGTTTTACCTATTACCTACCAGCAATGATTCAGCAGACTACAACATTTTTTTGTTATTGTCAACTCAGCTTCAACACCTCTGGCTGTAAACGTTAGTCAAAACATACAACACACCTGTTTACATAAACAGTCGTCTGCCAGACTGGTGTTATAAACACAGTTATAAACACTCCTTCAGTCTAAACACTCATAGTTACATCATATACTGACAGACATACTTCCTACAAATTTTTTGTTTCAATAAATCTTCTTGTTAACATATTTATCTTTTAACGTTTCAATTCAGATCCAAATATAATTTTAATTCACCATAATTACTTTAGTAACATTTTATTAAAAACATTTTAACTTTAGTTATATTACTTAAAACACTGTGAATATAAATACACAACACAAAATAGGCTTCGTGAATACCTGTTATTATTTTAGTGGAATAAAGTATTATTATTTATTATTATACCTTCCCCAATCTTTGCAAATATAGGTTACATATAAGCTATAATATACATCGCAACAGAATACTATTAACACAATACATTTAACATTAACTAATTTTCTTATATACCGCACATCAATACCTAAATTCAGCAAGGTCATTACCATATATTAAAGTATTTAATATGTCCATACATTGCTTTTTTAGTTCAACCTCCATAGTCAAAAATTAGTCTTTTCGATATATGACACTTTTCAATTTGATTGATATACAACATATGGCTAGTTTGTGTGTTATGGCCATAAAATTTTATTTTTTCCATTATACCGAAATAATAATCTATAGGGTTACCCCCCAAAATTATCTTAACATAAATCAAGTCGACATCAATATTATTTGTAAAGTCTCCGTCATTGTTTTTTGTTATTACCATTACATTATTATTACCAGATTCTGCTACTGTGGATCCATTAACAGGCAAATATCTGTCATCCATATAAACAATGTTTGTCACACAGGGTATGTTTTTAATTCTATCAGTTCTCTCACTATTTAAACTCTGTATTAACTCTTCATAACCTCTCTTCACCTTATATATTTCTACCATTCTCTCTCTCTCATAATCACTTTCATTACAATGCTTCTCACAACATTTTACATTCTCATTCCATACAGAGGGCAACACAACATTATTACAACGTCTGGCTTTACCAGGTACACAAACATAATTCAAAGACCTTTTGTCTTTTACAAAAACTAAGGAGGAACCTTTGTCCTCCAACAATACTAGTGAAGCATTTTCTTCACCCACAACCACATCACTGGAAAATTCTACCCTCTGTACACTCTCTTCATAGGGCTCCCCCATATCCAGCATTCTAGCAGAAGTCTTCCTCCAACACTTAGAAAAAACAAAAATACTCACAAACAATGACAGACACTCACATAAAATACTATATTGGCACAGATACGTTGATGACATTCTAATACTATACAAGGGAAACAAAAGACAATGTGAACAGTTACTAACGCACATAAACAAAATACATAAAAACATAACCTTCACTGCCGAATACGAACACAACAATACCATAAACTTCTTAGACCTCTCCATCACAAAACTAGAACACAGGCACAAATTCAGTATATACAGAAAACCAACTACAACTGACACACTAATACACAACACCTCCAATCACCCAATACAACACAAACTAGCTGCTTTTAGAACCATGATACATAGACTTAACAACATCCCCTTAGATGAAATAGACTACAAAGACGAACTAAACACGATAAAATATCTAGCAGAATCTAACGGTTATGACAGAACAATAGTCAGTAAACTCCTACACAAAACACAAAACAAACAACAGACAAAGACAGAAAACAACAAATTCATAACACTAACATACATCAACAAACAAACAGAAAAAATTGCCCACAAATTCAAAAAAGCAGGATACAGAATTGCTTACAAAACTACTAACAAAACAGAACACACACTATCAAAATGCATGCCCAAAGCACAAAACAAATTCGATCTACCCGGTGTATATAAACTAAATTGTTCAAATTGCAGTAAATTCTACATAGGCCAGACAGGACGTAGCTTCAAACAGAGATGCATTGAACACACAAAAGCACTCCACACCACTACAGAATCTACCTTCGCAAACCACCTCATTGAAGCAAACCACACATATAAAAACATCGACAATAACATGAACATACTACACGTACACACAAAAGGCCGAAAACTAGACACTCTAGAACAATTAGAAATATACAAACACACAAAAACAAATAAAAACGACATCCTAAACGAACAGACACAATTCAAATCGCACGCATTATTCGAACACATCTCACCACACACACACAGCTTCAATCTTTCGAAACACTTTCTCGTCGCCAACAACAAGACGAGCAGCGCTACTAACGACAGCCTCTGATGAAGCCTTCTATAGGTGAAAGCCGGTTTAGGCTGTAAGGTAAAACTTTACGTTTTTACTTATAAAAAACTTTGTGTTCCGAGTTGTCAATATTATAGTGATATTTATATTTTCACATTTATTGTCTACCACACACACACACTCTCTCTTAACTCATCTGTTGCTCTTTTTGTTTCACTACACATTTCATCTATTTTACTACACAATGAATTAGTTAATGCGTCAAATTTCTTACATAACATGGTGTTGTGCTTTTCAAACATTAGTTGTATCATGTTCAGTAAATCGTTATTGTCACCTTGTTTGTTTTGGATAGGCGTTGAATGAATCTTAGCGCCCTCCATTGTCACTGATTCTGTTAAACTTATTTCATTTATTACCGTTTCGGTTATTATTGTATTTACTTGATTGTCTGTGCTTGTACTAGTCAAATCAATATTGTTGACTTTATCACTGTTACTCTCCATTTTGAGTAAATGTATACTTATAAATGTATGCTTAGCAAACTACCCAATAACCTTATTGAACGTAAATATGTACGATAATTTTTTACAAATACGCCGTTACCAATTCCTATTTTCTGTGCTTTGAAACAGGTCTAGTTCCTATAATATTTATACGAACATCCTGGCAGGGGCGTCGTTTGTAAAGGTCCTCGCCTTCTACCCTTTTAACTACATAATACACTCATCATAAAATACTCACCACTGCCAGAATTCTACTTACCATCATGGTCCCCGTAAAACTTACCTTATTAAATTACCCAGGTCGCCAACATGTTTTTTAGTTTTACATGTAAACTTTGAACACTCTAGCCCTTATAAAATCCTGCTATCTGACTACCCTTAAAACTCAGAAAATCCCAAATTTCGTTAGACGAGTTGTCAGCACAGAAAACTAGGAAATGGTTTACGGCGAAATAACTACACTAACACATGTTTATAGAAGAATAAACCTTTTAATTACTCTTTTTATTATTTTAATTAAATACTCTGTCATTGATTATTACGTTTTCTTTATATTTAAAATGTTTACTAATTTTAGTCCAATAATTTTGTATAGACTACTACTATATCTTTCTAGTTGAGCCAGTACTGATAACCCATACACACACTCACTCAATTTACATTTCTTTTTAAAACTTCCTATTTAATTAATGAGCTCTTTATTAATTATAATGTTCTGGCCAAATGAAACTGTCTTTACACTTGTTACCTATTTGCGTAATATCCAAACGTTGTACCCGATATTGTCCGGAACTGTTGTCACTAATCACTCTCCACTCCAAACACAGTTTATTATTACCTTACGCCATTTTATATCACTTGGTAGGCCTACTTTTGTATTTTTCGGCCTACCAAGAACTCGTCCGAGGCTACCGTTTTTGTTCTGGTAACTGTCTGCTGATTGTCTGGCCGCTCAGCCGTGAGTTGTAGTGGAACTGGCCGCATGTTATTATTTGTATGCTTTTAAAACTTTTAAATGTTTACACACTTTCTTAGATAGGCCGGATTTGTTTTAACGGCCTATCTTGTAAACCCGAGGCCACTGTTTTTTAATTAACAAACTTTACTGTCTGATGCTGCTTACTACTGTTCACTCTCTGATGACAAACTGCAGACTGTGTTTCACAAAGAGCCTGCTGCTGGGGCGATTACGCAACACGTCTGGGCAATTGTTTAGGCTAACAATGTGCATTGCTGGTTACTGGGGCTCCTCACAGGTGAAAGTTAACAATTTATGAAAGTAATTAATTACTGAATTACATGCTGATTAAAACTGGATCACACACTTCTGTACCGTTACAATACCCCCCCCCAATAAGAGGTTGAAGGCCAAAGCGTTCAAACTCTTATTCCCTAAAACTGAGAGGATCAGTGAGGATATGGCGCCGCAACCCCCCTGAACACTCTACTAAAATCATGGGTACTTACCCCCCTAGTCTGGCGACTGTGACACATTCAATTAAAGAAGCAACAAACGGCCTTCCATCACTCCATATCCCACAACTGATTCGTTTCCTCTTAGCCATAACGGCTCATTTGTTGCAGAGTACTGGTTCTGCTTATACAAAGTACTGGTTTGGTTTAAAATAATAATATAACCTAAATAATATTCCCCGTATAATATTACCCATCCAAAATAACACCTTAATTATACAAAATTACATATACAAAATTTCCTTCAGTTTTCACTTTTAAATAAAGTACATCTTTCATTTATTTAACCATTACATTTGAAATTTGAATCAGAATAAATGTAAATTTATTATTAAAATCATCTTTCCAATTAATTTAATTACCAAATTAATTTAATTATATTTAATTTCTCAAACTCTAAATTCATTAATTCAATCTTATTTGTTCGAAACAATTTCATTTGTTTTAATTACATTTTACAAAAAGACCCTACAAAAATATTACCTACATTCCATCACATCAGATGTTTCTTTTATTTCGTAATAGGGTTTTACCTATTACCTACCAGCAATGATTCAGCAGACTACAACATTTTTTTGTTATTGTCAACTCAGCTTCAACACCTCTGGCTGTAAACGTTAGTCAAAACATACAACACACCTGTTTACATAAACAGTCGTCTGCCAGACTGGTGTTATAAACACAGTTATAAACACTCCTTCAGTCTAAACACTCATAGTTACATCATATACTGACACACATACTTCCTACAAATTTTTTGTTTCAATAAATCTTCTTGTTAACATATTTATCTCTTAACGTTTCAATTCAGATCCAAATATAATTTTAATTCACCACAATTACTTTAGTAACATTTTATTAAAAACATTTTAACTTTAGTTATATTACTTAAAACACTGTGAATATAAATACACAACACAAAATAGGGTTCGTGAATACCTGTTATTATTTTAGTGGAATAAAGTATTATTATTTATTATTATACCTTCCCCAATCTTTGCAAATATAGGTTACATATAAGCTATAATATACATCGCAACAGAATACTATTAACACAATACATTTAACATTAACTAATTTTCTTATATACCGCACATCAATACCTAAATTCAGCAAGGTCATTACCATATATTAAAGTATTTAATATGTCCATACATTGCTTTTTTAGTTCAACCTCCATAGTCAAAAATTAGTCTTTTCGATATATGACACTTTTCAATTTGATTGATATACAACATATGGCTAGTTTGTGTGTTATGGCCATAAAATTTTATTTTTTCCATTATACCGAAATAATAATCTATAGGGTTACCCCCCAAAATTATCTTAACATAAATCAAGTCGACATCAATATTATTTGTAAAGTCTCCGTCATTGTTTTTTGTTATTACCATTACATTATTATTACCAGATTCTGCTACTATGGATCCATTAACAGGCAAATATCTGTCATCCATATACACAATGTTTGTCACACAGGGTATGTTTTTAATTCTATCAGTTCTCTCACTATTTAAACTCTGTATTAACTCTTCATAACCTCTCTTCACCTTATATATTTCTACCATTCTCTCTCTCTCATAATCACTTTCATTACAATGCTTCTCACAACATTTTACATTCTCATTCCATACAGAGGGCAACACAACATTATTACAACGTCTGGCTTTACCAGGTACACAAACATAATTCAAAGACCTTTTGTCTTTTACAAAAACTAAGGAGGAACCTTTGTCCTCCAACAATACTAGTGAAGCATTTTCTTCACCCACAACCACATCACTGGAAAATTCTACCCTCTGTACACTCTCTTCATAGGGCTCCCCCATATCCAGCATTCTAGCAGAAGTCTTCCTCCAACACTTAGAAAAAACAAAAATACTCACAAACAATGACAGACACTCACATAAAATACTATATTGGCACAGATACGTTGATGACATTCTAATACTATACAAGGGAAACAAAAGACAATGTGAACAGTTACTAACGCACATAAACAAAATACATAAAAACATAACCTTCACTGCCGAATACGAACACAACAATACCATAAACTTCTTAGACCTCTCCATCACAAAACTAGAACACAGGCACAAATTCAGTATATACAGAAAACCAACTACAACTGACACACTAATACACAACACCTCCAATCACCCAATACAACACAAACTAGCTGCTTTTAGAACCATGATACATAGACTTAACAACATCCCCTTAGATGAAATAGACTACAAAGACGAACTAAACACGATAAAATATCTAGCAGAATCTAACGGTTATGACAGAACAATAGTCAGTAAACTCCTACACAAAACACAAAACAAACAACAGACAAAGACAGAAAACAACAAATTCATAACACTAACATACATCAACAAACAAACAGAAAAAATTGCCCACAAATTCAAAAAAGCAGGATACAGAATTGCTTACAAAACTACTAACAAAACAGAACACACACTATCAAAATGCATGCCCAAAGCACAAAACAAATTCGATCTACCCGGTGTATATAAACTAAATTGTTCAAATTGCAGTAAATTCTACATAGGCCAGACAGGACGTAGCTTCAAACAGAGATACATTGAACACACAAAAGCACTCCACACCACTACAGAATCTACCTTCGCAAACCACCTCATTGAAGCAAACCACACATATAAAAACATCGACAATAACATGAACATACTACACGTACACACAAAAGGCCGAAAACTAGACACTCTAGAACAATTAGAAATATACAAACACACAAAAACAAATAAAAACGACATCCTAAACGAACAGACACAATTCAAATCGCACGCATTATTCGAACACATCTCACCACACACACACAGCTTCAATCTTTCGAAACACTTTCTCGTCGCCAACAACAAGACGAGCAGCGCTACTAACGACAGCCTCTGATGAAGCCTTCTATAGGTGAAAGCCGGTTTAGGCTGTAAGGTAAAACTTTACGTTTTTACTTATAAAAAACTTTGTGTTCCGAGTTGTCAATATTATAGTGATATTTATATTTTCACATTTATTGTCTACCACACACACACACTCTCTCTTAACTCATCTGTTGCTCTTTTTGTTTCACTACACATTTCATCTATTTTACTACACAATGAATTAGTTAATGCGTCAAATTTCTTACATAACATGGTGTTGTGCTTTTCAAACATTAGTTGTATCATGTTCAGTAAATCGTTATTGTCACCTTGTTTGTTTTGGATAGGCGTTGAATGAATCTTAGCGCCCTCCATTGTCACTGATTCTGTTAAACTTATTTCATTTATTACCGTTTCGGTTATTATTGTATTTACTTGATTGTCTGTGCTTGTACTAGTCAAATCAATATTGTTGACTTTATCACTGTTACTCTCCATTTTGAGTAAATGTATACTTATAAATGTATGCTTAGCAAACTACCCAATAACCTTATTGAACGTAAATATGTACGATAATTTTTTACAAATACGCCGTTACCAATTCCTATTTTCTGTGCTTTGAAACAGGTCTAGTTCCTATAATATTTATACGAACATCCTGGCAGGGGCGTCGTTTGTAAAGGTCCTCGCCTTCTACCCTTTTAACTACATAATACACTCATCATAAAATACTCACCACTGCCAGAATTCTACTTACCATCATGGTCCCCGTAAAACTTACCTTATTAAAATACCCAGGTCGCCAACATGTTTTTTAGTTTTACATGTAAACTTTGAACACTCTAGCCCTTATAAAATCCTGCTATCTGACTACCCTTAAAACTCAGAAAATCCCAAATTTCGTTAGACGAGTTGTCAGCACAGAAAACTAGGAAATGGTTTACGGCGAAATAACTACACTAACACATGTTTATAGAAGAATAAACCTTTTAATTACTCTTTTTATTATTTTAATTAAATACTCTGTCATTGATTATTACGTTTTCTTTATATTTAAAATGTTTACTAATTTTAGTCCAATAATTTTGTATAGACTACTACTATATCTTTCTAGTTGAGCCAGTACTGATAACCCATACACACACTCACTCAATTTACATTTCTTTTTAAAACTTCCTATTTAATTAATGAGCTCTTTATTAATTATAATGTTCTGGCCAAATGAAACTGTCTTTACACTTGTTACCTATTTGCGTAATATCCAAACGTTGTACCCGATATTGTCCGGAACTGTTGTCACTAATCACTCTCCACTCCAAACACAGTTTATTATTACCTTACGCCATTTTATATCACTTGGGTAGGCCTACTTTTGTATTTTTCGGCCTACCAAGAACTCGTCCGAGGCTACCGTTTTTGTTCTGGTAACTGTCTGCTGATTGTCTGGCCGCTCAGCCGTGAGTTGTAGTGGAACTGGCCGCATGTTATTATTTGTATGCTTTTAAAACTTTTAAATGTTTACACACTTTCTTAGATAGGCCGGATTTGTTTTAACGGCCTATCTTGTAAACCCGAGGCCACTGTTTTTTAATTAATAAACTTTACTGTCTGATGCTGCTTACTACTGTTCACTCTCTGATGACAAACTGCAGACTGTGTTTCACAAAGAGCCTGCTGCTGGGGCGATTACGCAACACGTCTGGGCAATTGTTTAGGCTAACAATGTGCATTGCTGGTTACTGGGGCTCCTCACAGGTGAAAGTTAACAATTTATGAAAGTAATTAATTACTGAATTACATGCTGATTAAAACTGGATCACACACTTCTGTACCGTTACAATACCCCCCCCCCAATAAGAGGTTGAAGGCCAAAGCGTAAAACTGAGAGGATCAGTGAGGATATGGCGCCGCAACCCCCCTGAACACTCTACTAAAATCATGGGTACTTACCCCCCTAGTCTGGCGACTGTGACACATTCAATTAAAGAAGCAACAAACGGCCTTCCATCACTCCATATCCCACAACTGATTCGTTTCCTCTTAGCCATAACGGCTCATTTGTTGCAAAGTACTGGTTCTGCTTATACAAAGTACTGGTTTGGTTTAAAATAATAATATAACCTAAATAATATTCCCCGTATAATATTACCCATCCAAAATAACACCTTAATTATACAAAATTACATATACAAAATTTCCTTCAGTTTTCACTTTTAAATAAAGTACATCTTTCATTTATTTAACCATTACATTTGAAATTTGAATCAGAATAAATGTAAATTTATTATTAAAATCATCTTTCCAATTAATTTAATTACCAAATTAATTTAATTATATTTAATTTCTCAAACTCTAAATTCATTAATTCAATCTTATTTGTTCGAAACAATTTCATTTGTTTTAATTACATTTTACAAAAAGACCCTACAAAAATATTACCTACATTCCATCACATCAGATGTTTCTTTTATTTCATAATAGGGTTTTACCTATTACCTACCAGCAATGATTCAGCAGACTACAACATTTTTTTGTTATTGTCAACTCAGCTTCAACACCTCTGGCTGTAAACGTTAGTCAAAACATACAACACACCTGTTTACATAAACAGTCGTCTGCCAGACTGGTGTTATAAACACAGTTATAAACACTCCTTCAGTCTAAACACTCATAGTTACATCATATACTGACACACATACTTCCTACAAATTTTTTGTTTCAATAAATCTTCTTGTTAACATATTTATCTCTTAACGTTTCAATTCAGATCCAAATATAATTTTAATTCACCACAATTACTTTAGTAACATTTTATTAAAAACATTTTAACTTTAGTTATATTACTTAAAACACTGTGAATATAAATACACAACACAAAATAGGGTTCGTGAATACCTGTTATTATTTTAGTGGAATAAAGTATTATTATTTATTATTATACCTTCCCCAATCTTTGCAAATATAGGTTACATATAAGCTATAATATACATCGCAACAGAATACTATTAACACAATACATTTAACATTAACTAATTTTCTTATATACCGCACATCAATACCTAAATTCAGCAAGGTCATTACCATATATTAAAGTATTTAATATGTCCATACATTGCTTTTTTAGTTCAACCTCCATAGTCAAAAATTAGTCTTTTCGATATATGACACTTTTCAATTTGATTGATATACAACATATGGCTAGTTTGTGTGTTATGGCCATAAAATTTTATTTTTTCCATTATACCGAAATAATAATCTATAGGGTTACCCCCCAAAATTATCTTAACATAAATCAAGTCGACATCAATATTATTTGTAAAGTCTCCGTCATTGTTTTTTGTTATTACCATTACATTATTATTACCAGATTCTGCTACTATGGATCCATTAACAGGCAAATATCTGTCATCCATATACACAATGTTTGTCACACAGGGTATGTTTTTAATTCTATCAGTTCTCTCACTATTTAAACTCTGTATTAACTCTTCATAACCTCTCTTCACCTTATATATTTCTACCATTCTCTCTCTCTCATAATCACTTTCATTACAATGCTTCTCACAACATTTTACATTCTCATTCCATACAGAGGGCAACACAACATTATTACAACGTCTGGCTTTACCAGGTACACAAACATAATTCAAAGACCTTTTGTCTTTTACAAAAACTAAGGAGGAACCTTTGTCCTCCAACAATACTAGTGAAGCATTTTCTTCACCCACAACCACATCACTGGAAAATTCTACCCTCTGTACACTCTCTTCATAGGGCTCCCCCATATCCAGCATTCTAGCAGAAGTCTTCCTCCAACACTTAGAAAAAACAAAAATACTCACAAACAATGACAGACACTCACATAAAATACTATATTGGCACAGATACGTTGATGACATTCTAATACTATACAAGGGAAACAAAAGACAATGTGAACAGTTACTAACGCACATAAACAAAATACATAAAAACATAACCTTCACTGCCGAATACGAACACAACAATACCATAAACTTCTTAGACCTCTCCATCACAAAACTAGAACACAGGCACAAATTCAGTATATACAGAAAACCAACTACAACTGACACACTAATACACAACACCTCCAATCACCCAATACAACACAAACTAGCTGCTTTTAGAACCATGATACATAGACTTAACAACATCCCCTTAGATGAAATAGACTACAAAGACGAACTAAACACGATAAAATATCTAGCAGAATCTAACGGTTATGACAGAACAATAGTCAGTAAACTCCTACACAAAACACAAAACAAACAACAGACAAAGACAGAAAACAACAAATTCATAACACTAACATACATCAACAAACAAACAGAAAAAATTGCCCACAAATTCAAAAAAGCAGGATACAGAATTGCTTACAAAACTACTAACAAAACAGAACACACACTATCAAAATGCATGCCCAAAGCACAAAACAAATTCGATCTACCCGGTGTATATAAACTAAATTGTTCAAATTGCAGTAAATTCTACATAGGCCAGACAGGACGTAGCTTCAAACAGAGATGCATTGAACACACAAAAGCACTCCACACCACTACAGAATCTACCTTCGCAAACCACCTCATTGAAGCAAACCACACATATAAAAACATCGACAATAACATGAACATACTACACGTACACACAAAAGGCCGAAAACTAGACACTCTAGAACAATTAGAAATATACAAACACACAAAAACAAATAAAAACGACATCCTAAACGAACAGACACAATTCAAATCGCACGCATTATTCGAACACATCTCACCACACACACACAGCTTCAATCCTTCGAAACACTTTCTCGTCGCCAACAACAAGACGAGCAGCGCTACTAACGACAGCCTCTGATGAAGCCTTCTATAGGTGAAAGCCGGTTTAGGCTGTAAGGTAAAACTTTACGTTTTTACTTATAAAAAACTTTGTGTTCCGAGTTGTCAATATTATAGTGATATTTATATTTTCACATTTATTGTCTACCACACACACACACTCTCTCTTAACTCATCTGTTGCTCTTTTTGTTTCACTACACATTTCATCTATTTTACTACACAATGAATTAGTTAATGCGTCAAATTTCTTACATAACATGGTGTTGTGCTTTTCAAACATTAGTTGTATCATGTTCAGTAAATCGTTATTGTCACCTTGTTTGTTTTGGATAGGCGTTGAATGAATCTTAGCGCCCTCCATTGTCACTGATTCTGTTAAACTTATTTCATTTATTACCGTTTCGGTTATTATTGTATTTACTTGATTGTCTGTGCTTGTACTAGTCAAATCAATATTGTTGACTTTATCACTGTTACTCTCCATTTTGAGTAAATGTATACTTATAAATGTATGCTCAGCAAACTACCCAATAACCTTATTGAACGTAAATATGTACGATAATTTTTTACAAATACGCCGTTACCAATTCCTATTTTCTGTGCTTTGAAACAGGTCTAGTTCCTATAATATTTATACGAACATCCTGGCAGGGGCGTCGTTTGTAAAGGTCCTCGCCTTCTACCCTTTTAACTACATAATACACTCATCATAAAATACTCACCACTGCCAGAATTCTACTTACCATCATGGTCCCCGTAAAACTTACCTTATTAAATTACCCAGGTCGCCAACATGTTTTTTAGTTTTACATGTAAACTTTGAACACTCTAGCCCTTATAAAATCCTGCTATCTGACTACCCTTAAAACTCAGAAAATCCCAAATTTCGTTAGACGAGTTGTCAGCACAGAAAACTAGGAAATGGTTTACGGCGAAATAACTACACTAACACATGTTTATAGAAGAATAAACCTTTTAATTACTCTTTTTATTATTTTAATTAAATACTCTGTCATTGATTATTACGTTTTCTTTATATTTAAAATGTTTACTAATTTTAGTCCAATAATTTTGTATAGACTACTACTATATCTTTCTAGTTGAGCCAGTACTGATAACCCATACACACACTCACTCAATTTACATTTCTTTTTAAAACTTCCTATTTAATTAATGAGCTCTTTATTAATTATAATGTTCTGGCCAAATGAAACTGTCTTTACACTTGTTACCTATTTGCGTAATATCCAAACGTTGTACCCGATATTGTCCGGAACTGTTGTCACTAATCACTCTCCACTCCAAACACAGTTTATTATTACCTTACGCCATTTTATATCACTTGGTAGGCCTACTTTTGTATTTTTCGGCCTACCAAGAACTCGTCCGAGGCTACCGTTTTTGTTCTGGTAACTGTCTGCTGATTGTCTGGCCGCTCAGCCGTGAGTTGTAGTGGAACTGGCCGCATGTTATTATTTGTATGCTTTTAAAACTTTTAAATGTTTACACACTTTCTTAGATAGGCCGGATTTGTTTTAACGGCCTATCTTGTAAACCCGAGGCCACTGTTTTTTAATTAACAAACTTTACTGTCTGATGCTGCTTACTACTGTTCACTCTCTGATGACAAACTGCAGACTGTGTTTCACAAAGAGCCTGCTGCTGGGGCGATTACGCAACACGTCTGGGCAATTGTTTAGGCTAACAATGTGCATTGCTGGTTACTGGGGCTCCTCACAGGTGAAAGTTAACAATTTATGAAAGTAATTAATTACTGAATTACATGCTGATTAAAACTGGATCACACACTTCTGTACCGTTACAATACCCCCCCCCCCAATAAGAGGTTGAAGGCCAAAGCGTTCAAACTCTTATTGCCTAAAACTGAGAGGATCAGTGAGGATATGGCGCCGCAACCCCCCTGAACACTCTACTAAAATCATGGGTACTTACCCCCCTAGTCTGGCGACTGTGACACATTCAATTAAAGAAGCAACAAACGGCCTTCCATCACTCCATATCCCACAACTGATTCGTTTCCTCTTAGCCATAACGGCTCATTTGTTGCAGAGTACTGGTTCTGCTTATACAAAGTACTGGTTTGGTTTAAAATAATAATATAACCTAAATAATATTCCCCGTATAATATTACCCATCCAAAATAACACCTTAATTATACAAAATTACATATACAAAATTTCCTTCAGTTTTCACTTTTAAATAAAGTACATCTTTCATTTATTTAACCATTACATTTGAAATTTGAATCAGAATAAATGTAAATTTATTATTAAAATCATCTTTCCAATTAATTTAATTACCAAATTAATTTAATTATATTTAATTTCTCAAACTCTAAATTCATTAATTCAATCTTATTTGTTCGAAACAATTTCATTTGTTTTAATTACATTTTACAAAAAGACCCTACAAAAATATTACCTACATTCCATCACATCAGATGTTTCTTTTATTTCGTAATAGGGTTTTACCTATTACCTACCAGCAATGATTCAGCAGACTACAACATTTTTTTGTTATTGTCAACTCAGCTTCAACACCTCTGGCTGTAAACGTTAGTCAAAACATACAACACACCTGTTTACATAAACAGTCGTCTGCCAGACTGGTGTTATAAACACAGTTATAAACACTCCTTCAGTCTAAACACTCATAGTTACATCATATACTGACACACATACTTCCTACAAATTTTTTGTTTCAATAAATCTTCTTGTTAACATATTTATCTCTTAACGTTTCAATTCAGATCCAAATATAATTTTAATTCACCACAATTACTTTAGTAACATTTTATTAAAAACATTTTAACTTTAGTTATATTACTTAAAACACTGTGAATATAAATACACAACACAAAATAGGGTTCGTGAATACCTGTTATTATTTTAGTGGAATAAAGTATTATTATTTATTATTATACCTTCCCCAATCTTTGCAAATATAGGTTACATATAAGCTATAATATACATCGCAACAGAATACTATTAACACAATACATTTAACATTAACTAATTTTCTTATATACCGCACATCAATACCTAAATTCAGCAAGGTCATTACCATATATTAAAGTATTTAATATGTCCATACATTGCTTTTTTAGTTCAACCTCCATAGTCAAAAATTAGTCTTTTCGATATATGACACTTTTCAATTTGATTGATATACAACATATGGCTAGTTTGTGTGTTATGGCCATAAAATTTTATTTTTTCCATTATACCGAAATAATAATCTATAGGGTTACCCCCCAAAATTATCTTAACATAAATCAAGTCGACATCAATATTATTTGTAAAGTCTCCGTCATTGTTTTTTGTTATTACCATTACATTATTATTACCAGATTCTGCTACTATGGATCCATTAACAGGCAAATATCTGTCATCCATATACACAATGTTTGTCACACAGGGTATGTTTTTAATTCTATCAGTTCTCTCACTATTTAAACTCTGTATTAACTCTTCATAACCTCTCTTCACCTTATATATTTCTACCATTCTCTCTCTCTCATAATCACTTTCATTACAATGCTTCTCACAACATTTTACATTCTCATTCCATACAGAGGGCAACACAACATTATTACAACGTCTGGCTTTACCAGGTACACAAACATAATTCAAAGACCTTTTGTCTTTTACAAAAACTAAGGAGGAACCTTTGTCCTCCAACAATACTAGTGAAGCATTTTCTTCACCCACAACCACATCACTGGAAAATTCTACCCTCTGTACACTCTCTTCATAGGGCTCCCCCATATCCAGCATTCTAGCAGAAGTCTTCCTCCAACACTTAGAAAAAACAAAAATACTCACAAACAATGACAGACACTCACATAAAATACTATATTGGCACAGATACGTTGATGACATTCTAATACTATACAAGGGAAACAAAAGACAATGTGAACAGTTACTAACGCACATAAACAAAATACATAAAAACATAACCTTCACTGCCGAATACGAACACAACAATACCATAAACTTCTTAGACCTCTCCATCACAAAACTAGAACACAGGCACAAATTCAGTATATACAGAAAACCAACTACAACTGACACACTAATACACAACACCTCCAATCACCCAATACAACACAAACTAGCTGCTTTTAGAACCATGATACATAGACTTAACAACATCCCCTTAGATGAAATAGACTACAAAGACGAACTAAACACGATAAAATATCTAGCAGAATCTAACGGTTATGACAGAACAATAGTCAGTAAACTCCTACACAAAACACAAAACAAACAACAGACAAAGACAGAAAACAACAAATTCATAACACTAACATACATCAACAAACAAACAGAAAAAATTGCCACAAATTCAAAAAAGCAGGATACAGAATTGCTTACAAAACTACTAACAAAACAGAACACACACTATCAAAATGCATGCCCAAAGCACAAAACAAATTCGATCTACCCGGTGTATATAAACTAAATTGTTCAAATTGCAGTAAATTCTACATAGGCCAGACAGGACGTAGCTTCAAACAGAGATACATTGAACACACAAAAGCACTCCACACCACTACAGAATCTACCTTCGCAAACCACCTCATTGAAGCAAACCACACATATAAAAACATCGACAATAACATGAACATACTACACGTACACACAAAAGGCCGAAAACTAGACACTCTAGAACAATTAGAAATATACAAACACACAAAAACAAATAAAAACGACATCCTAAACGAACAGACACAATTCAAATCGCACGCATTATTCGAACACATCTCACCACACACACACAGCTTCAATCTTTCGAAACACTTTCTCGTCGCCAACAACAAGACGAGCAGCGCTACTAACGACAGCCTCTGATGAAGCCTTCTATAGGTGAAAGCCGGTTTAGGCTGTAAGGTAAAACTTTACGTTTTTACTTATAAAAAACTTTGTGTTCCGAGTTGTCAATATTATAGTGATATTTATATTTTCACATTTATTGTCTACCACACACACACACTCTCTCTTAACTCATCTGTTGCTCTTTTTGTTTCACTACACATTTCATCTATTTTACTACACAATGAATTAGTTAATGCGTCAAATTTCTTACATAACATGGTGTTGTGCTTTTCAAACATTAGTTGTATCATGTTCAGTAAATCGTTATTGTCACCTTGTTTGTTTTGGATAGGCGTTGAATGAATCTTAGCGCCCTCCATTGTCACTGATTCTGTTAAACTTATTTCATTTATTACCGTTTCGGTTATTATTGTATTTACTTGATTGTCTGTGCTTGTACTAGTCAAATCATATTGTTGACTTTATCACTGTTACTCTCCATTTTGAGTAAATGTATACTTATAAATGTATGCCTTAGCAAACTACCAATAACCTTATTGAACGTTAATATGTACGATAATTTTTTACAATACGCCGTTACCAATTCCTATTTTCTGTGCTTTGAAACAGGTCTAGTTCCTATAATATTTATACGAACATCCTGGCAGGGGCGTCGTTTGTAAAGGTCCTCGCCTTCTACCCTTTTAACTACATAATACACTCATCATAAAATACTCACCACTGCCAGAATTCTACTTACCATCATGTCCCCGTAAAACTTACCTTATTAAAATACCCAAGTCGCCAACATGTTTTTTAGTTTTACATGTAAACTTTGAACACTCTAGCCCTTATAAAATCCTGCTATCTGACTACCCTTAAAACTCAGAAATCCCAAATTTCGTTAGACGAGTTGTCAGCACAGAAAACTAGGAAATGGTTACGGCGAAATAACTACACTAACACATGTTTATAGAAGAATAAACCTTTTAATTACTCTTTTTATTATTTTAATTAAATACTCTGTCATTGATTATTACGTTTTCTTTATATTTAAAATGTTTACTAATTTTAGTCCAATAATTTTTGTATAGACTACTACTATATCTTTCTAGTTGAGCCAGTACTGATAACCCATACACACACTCACTCAATTTACATTTCTTTTAAAACTTCCTATTAATTAATGAGCTCTTTATTAATTATAATGTTCTGGCCAAATGAAACTGTCTTTACACTTGTTACCTATTTGCGTAATATCCAAACGTTGTACCCGATATTGTCCGGAACTGTTGTCACTAATCACTCTCCACTCCAAACACAGTTTATTATTACCTTACGCCAT
Organism: Magicicada septendecula; assembly: GCA_034769895.1. NCBI lineage: Eukaryota > Metazoa > Arthropoda > Insecta > Hemiptera > Cicadidae > Magicicada > Magicicada septendecula. The sequence goes on from CM068370.1 coordinate 72,206,274, forward strand.
TTTATATCACTTGGTAGGCCTACTTTTGTATTTTTCGGCCTACCAAGAACTCGTCCCGAGGCTACCGTTTTGTTCTGGTAACTGTCTGCTGATTGTCTGGCCGCTCAGCCGTGAGTTGTAGTGGAACTGGCCGCAATGTTATTATTTGTATGCTTTTAAAACTTTTAAATGTTTACACACTTTCTTAGATAGGCCGGATTTGTTTTAACGGCCTATCTTGTAAACCCGAGGCCACTGTTTTTTAATTAATAAACTTTACTGTCTGATGCTGCTTACTACTGTTCACTCTCTGATGACAAACTGCAGACTGTGTTTCACAAAGAGCCTGCTGCTGGGGCGATACGCAACACGTC